>CM070545.1:86278560-87652618 GCA_036346405.1 Phyllostachys edulis | reverse complement strand
TTTGGAATGTTTCACACTTGCTCGAAATTATTCTAAATGCACCTAGAAATGACGTAGGGCACACCGAAGTCCATTATAGTTGTTTGGTGTTGGATTTTCTTTCCGTGCCTCGATTTCATAAATTGGAGTTTATGGTACGCTGCTGCTCGGAAAGTTTCACACCTAGCTCGGAAGTATTTCAAATGCACCTAGAAATGAGTTAGGCACACTAGAAGTCTATTTTGGTGTTTGGTATTGATTGTCTTTCTGCGCCTCGATTTCAGTAAGTGGAGCTCTCGACACTGCGCTTCAAGAAAGTTTCACACCGCCCTAATTATTCCAAATGCACCTAGAAATGACATAGGGCACACCGAAGTCCATTTTGGGTGTTTGCATTGATTTTCTTTCGTGCCTCGATTTCATAATGTGGAGCTCTGGCACTGCTTCACTCGAAAGTTTTACACCTGCCGTAATTATTCCAAATGCACCTAGAAATGACGTGAGGGCACACTAAAAGTCCATTATGGGTGTTTGGTTTCGATTTTCTTTCCGTGCCTCGATTTCATAAATTGGAGCTCGTGGTACGCTGCTCGAAAGTTTCACACCGCCGAAGATTCCAAATGCACCTAGAAATGAAGTAGGGCACACTAGAAGTCTATTATGGGAGTTTGATGTTCATTTTCTTCCCATTTCGATTTCATAAAGTGGAGCTCCGTAATTGCTGCTTCCGAATGTTTCACAATTGCTCGGAATTATTCCAAATGCACCTAGAAATGACATAGGGCACACTAGAAGTCCATTTTGGGTGTTTGAATTGATTTTCTTTCCATGCCTCGATTTCATAATGTGGAGCTCCTGCACTACGCCTGCAAAGTTTTACACCGCCGTAATTATTCCAAATGCACCTAGAAATGACGTAGGGCACACTAGAAGTCCATTATGGGTGTTTGGTTTTGATTTTCATTTCGCCTCGATTTCATAAATTGGAGCTCGTGGTACACGCCGCTCGAAAGTTTCACAACCTCGGAAAAGATTCCAAATGCACCTAGAAATAAGGTAGGGCACACTAGAAGTCCATTATGGGAGTTTGATTTTCATTTTCTTTCCTATGCCTCGATTTCAAAAAGTGGAGCTCGGGTGCCGTGGATTGCTCGAATGTTTCACAATTGCTCGGGATTATTCCAAATGCACCTAGAAATGACGAGGGCACACCAGAGTCCATTATAGTTATTTTCGTGTGGATTTTCTTTCCGTGCCTCGATTTCATAAATTGGAGCTCGAGTACGCTATTGCTAGAAAGTTTCACATCGCTCGGAAAGATTCCAAATGCACCTAGAAATGAGGTAGGACACACTAGAAGTCCATTATGGGTGTTTGATGTTCATTTTCTTTCATGCCTCGATTTCATAAAGTGGAGCTCTGGTACCGTCGCTTCTCGCAAAGTTTTACACCTGCTCAGAATTATTCCAAATGCACCTAGAAATGAGGGAGGACACACTAGAAGTCTATTATGGGAGTTTGATGTTCATTTTCTTTCCATGCCTCGATTTCATAAAGTGGAGCTCGGGTGGCCGTTGTTCTCGAAAGTTTCACACTTGCTCGGAATTATTCCAAATGCACCTAGAAATGACGTGGGGCACACCGAAGTCCATTATAGTTATTTGGTGTGGATTTTCTTTCCGCCTCGATTTCATAAATTGGAGCTTAGGGTGCGCGTCGCTCGAAAAGTTTCACACCTCGCTCGGAAGTATTCCAAATGCACCTAGAAATGAGTTAGGCACACTAGAAGTCTATTTTGGGTGTTTGATTGATTGTCTTTCCGTGCCTCGATTTCAGTAAAGTGGAGCTCTCGGATACTGGCTGCTCAAAGAAAGTTTCACTCTGCTTTCGAATTATTCCAAATGCACCTAGAAATGACGTAGGGCACACTAGAAGTCCATTATGGGTGTTTGGTTTTGATTTTCTTTCCATGCCTCGATTTCATAAATTGGAGCTCGAGTACGCTGTGGATTACGGAAAGTTTCACACCAGCTCGGAATGATTCCCAATGCACCTAGAAATGAGGTAGGACACACTAGAAGTCCATTATGGGTGTTTGGTTTTCATTTTCTTTCCGTGCCTCGATTTCATAAATTGGAGCTCGAGTGCACGCGTGGCTCGGAAAGTTTCACACCAAACTTCGGAAAGATTCCAAATGCACACTAGAAATGAGGTAGGGCACACTAGAAGTCCATTATGGGAGTTTGATGTTCATTTTCTGTCGTTCTGGAATGTTTCACAATTGCTCGGAATTATTCCAAATGCACCTAGAAATGACGTAGGGCACACCAGAATTCCATTATAGTTATTTGGTGTGGATTTTCTTTCCGTGCCTCGATTTCATAAATTGGAGCTAAGGGTACACGTCATTCTGGAAAGTTTCACACCGGCTCGGAAGTATTCCAAATGCACCTAGAAATGAGTTAGGGCACACCAGAAGTCCATTTTGGTTGTTTGCATTGATTTTCTTCTCGTGCCTCGATTTCATAATGTGGAGCTCCGGGTACCCGTCGCTCTGTAAAGTTTTACACCTGCTCAGAATTATTCCAAATGCACCTAGAAATGACGTAGGGCACACTAAAAGTCCATTATGGGTGTTTGGTTTTGATTTTCTTTCCGTGCCTCGATTTCATAAATTGGAGCTCAGAGTGCACGTCGTTGCTCGAAAGTTTCACACCGGCTCGGAAAGATTCCAAATGAATCTAGAAATGAAGTAGGGCACACTAGAAGTCTATTATGGGAGTTTGATGTTCATTTTCTGTCCATTTCTCGATTTCATAAAGTTTCACTTGACTCACCTAAAATGACTGTGTCTGCTTTGGTGGAATGTTTCACAATTGCTCGGAATTATTCCAAACGCACCTAGAAGTGACATAGGGCACACCAGAAGTCTATTTTGGGTGTTTGAATTGATTTTCTTTCCATGCCTCGATTTCATAATGTGGAGCTCCGGGTACCCGTCGCTTTGCAAAGTTTTACACCTGCTCAGAATTATTCCAAATGCACCTAGAAATGACGTAGGGCACACTAAAAGTCCATTATGGGTGTTTGGTTTTGATTTTCATTTACGTGCCTCGATTTCATAAATTGGAGCTCGTGTGCAGCGTCGCTGCTCGAAGTTTCACACCGCTGGAAAGATTCCAAATGCACCTAGAAATGAGGTAGGGCACACTAGAAGTCCATTATGGGAGTTTGATGTTCATTTTCTTTCCTTGCCTCGATTTCATAAAGTGGAGCTCTAGGTACTGATCTGCTCGAATGTTTCACACTTGCTCGTAATTATTCCAAATGCACCTAGAAATGACGTAGGTCACACCAGAAGTCCATTATAGTTATTTGGTGTGGATTTTCTTTCCGTGCCTCGATTTCATAAATTGGAGCGTAGGGTGCACGCTGCTGATTAGGAAAGTTTCACACCGGCTCGGAAGGATTCCAAATGCACCTAGAAATGAGGTAGAGCACATTAGAAGTCTATTTTGGGTGTTTCGTGTTGATTGTCTTTCTGTGTCTCGATTTCATAAAGTGGAGGTCTGGATACCGTCGTTCAGCAAAGTTTCACACCGGCTCGGAAATATTCCAAATGCACCTAGAAATGACATAGGGCACACTAGAAGTCCATTTTGGGAGTTTGTATTGATTTTTTTTACGTGCCTCTATTTCATAATGTGGAGCTCCGGGTACCCGTCGCTTTGCAAAGTTTTACACCTGCTCAGAATTATTCCAAATGCACCTAGAAATGACATAGGGCACACCACAAGTCCATTTTGGGTGTTTGCATTGATTTTTTTTACGTGCCACTATTTCATAATCTGGAGCTCCGGTGCTGTCGCTCTGCGAAGGTTTCACACCTTTCGTAATTATTCCAAATGCACCTAGAAATGACGAGGCACACTAGAAGTCCATTATGGGTGTTTCGTTTTGATTTTCTTTCACGTGCCTCGATTTCATAAATTGGAGCTCGAGTGCACGCGATGCTCTCGAAAGTTTCACACCGGCTCGGAAATATTCCAAATGCACCTAGAAATGAGGTAGGACACACTAGAAGTTCGTTATGGGAGTTTGATGTTCATTTTCTTTCCATGCCTCGATTTCATAAAGTAGAGCTCCGGGTACCCGTCGCTCTGCAAAGTTTTACACCTGCTCAGAATTATTCCAAATGCACCTAGAAATGACGTAGGGCGCACTAGAAGTCCATCATGGGTGTTTCGTTTTGATTTTTTTTACGTGCCTAGATTTCATAAATTGGAGCTCGCGGTACGCGTCGTTCTGGAAAGTTTGACACCGGCTCGGAAAGATTCCCAATGCACCTAGAAATGAGGTAGGACACACTAGAAGTCCATTATGGGAGTTTGATGTTCATTTTCTTTCCATGCCTCGATTTCATAAAGTGGAGCTCTGGGAACCCGCTGATTACGGATTGTTTCACACTTGCTCGGAATTATTCCAAATGCACCTAGAAATGACGTAGGGCACACCGTAAAGTCCATTATAGTTATTTGGTGTGGATTTTCTTTCGTGCCTCGATTTCATAAATTGGAGCTTAGGGTACGTGGACTGCTCGAAAGTTTCACATCGCTCGGAACTATTCCAAATGCACCTAGAAATGAGTTAGGGCACACTAGAAGTCTATTTTGGGTGTTTCAGATTGATTGTCTTTACGTGCCTCGATTTCGTAAAGTGGAGCTCTGATACCGCTCGTTCAAAGAAAGTTTCACACCTCTCTAATTATTCCAAATGCACCTAGAAATGACATAGGGCACACCAGAAGTCCATTTTGGTTGTTTGCATTGATTTTTCTTTCGTGCCTCGATTTCATAATGTGGAGCTCGGGTGCCGTCAACTCCGCAAAGTTTTACACCGCTTTCGAAATTATTCCAAATGCACCTAGAAATGACATAGGGCACACTAGAAGTCCATTATGGGTGTTTCGTTTCGATTTTCTTCACGTGCCTAGATTTCATAAATTGGAGCTCGAGTACGTCGATTGCTCGAAAGTTTCACACCGGCTCGGAAAGATTCCAAATGCACCTAGAAATGAGGTAGGTCATACTAGAAGTCCGTTATGGGAGTTTGATGTTCATTTTCTTTCCATGCCTCGATTTCATAAAGTGGAGCTCCGGCACCGCCGCTCTCCAAAGTTTTACACTTTCGAAATTATTCCAAATGCACCAAGAAATGACGTAGGGCGCACTAGAAGTCCATCATGGGTGTTTCGTTTCGATTTTCTTTACGTGCCTAGATTTCATAAATTGGAGCTCAGGGTACGCGTCGTTCTGGAAAGTTTGACACCAGCTCGGAAAGATTCCCAATGCACCTAGAAATGAGGTAGGACACACTAGAAGTCCATTATGGGAGTTTGATGTTCATTTTCTTTCCATGCCTCGATTTCATAAAGTAGAGCTCTGGGTAACCGTCGTTCTGGAATGTTTCACACTTGCTCGGAATTATTCCAAATGCACCTAGAAATGACGTAGGGCACACTAGAAGTCCATTATAGTTATTTTGATACAGCCATAACTACTACCAAAGCATTGGTTTGTGTCCCTAAATTGCAAACTAATGCTAGAACTCAAATTGGCGCCATTGGTGTTGTTTTGCAACAAAAGGTAAAACAAAACATTGTGAAATCCGATAGGGTGACATGGAAGCAAGGGTTGCATTGGCGTCGAAAGAAGCATCAAGTGCATGGAACAAGCTCACACAAGAAGCTAAGAGAAGGAAAACCCATAACACAAGGAAAACCGAGAGGGAGACTTTGCCATGCATGGGAAGGATGCCGGGAACATGGCATATGGGTTGGTTCAGTTTGGATCCAATTCAGACAGCCAACTGGTGATTAATAGTTTTATTCCAAAACTAGAGTAGCTTAATTTCTAATTAAGAAAGTATTTTTTGGTTCGGTTTACTGTTCACGTGAACAGTACCGACTCCGATTACTGTTCACGTGAACAGTACCGATTCCTATTACTGTTCACGTGAACAGTCCGACTCCGATTACAGTTGACGTGAACAGTATCGGACATGGTTACTGTAGCACCTCGGTTTGTGAGTTGTGTGCTTGCGTGGGAGGCTATATAAACCCCACATGGCTGCACCATAGAGGTGGACAAGTTATGATTTAGATAATAAAAATCAGAAAAGCCGTTTTAGCGCATATCGTGTGTTCATGAGTTGTGATATGAGTTGGAGAGATTGAGAGAGAAAGATTGAGAGCGAGATCAAGATATCTATCTCTTGCTTTACTATTCACCGAAGGCTACTACTTGCAATTCAATCTATTAGATTGGTTTGTGAGTGTATTGTTTTTTCTTACAATTTAATTCACAAGATTGGTTTGTGAGATTATTACTGCGATCTTCGAAAGTGCACCGTGAAAGATTGGGCCAATAATCGAGATTCATCTAATCAACTAGGTGGATCCTTATCGTGATATCGAGCTTTCAGTTGCTCACGGATTTCGTTGTTTCGAAGATCAAGTATCGACATGGCCGATCTGAAGGACATGAAGTTGGTCATGCAATTCACTACACTATAGATCAATGTGAGGAGGATCCACTCCACGATCCGAAAAAGCTACATATTCTTCAATCGGTGTCAAGTGGGGAACACAGATTGTGCTATGATGATCGTCTGAGAAGCTTGACAAACGCCGCAAGCCAAACACTTGTGGATGATTGGGGTTGGTCACAAAGCCACATCCGGAGCCATATCTATTGCTTTGGAGGTTCAAGCACATTCCGATCACAAAACAAGTGGAGGTAAAATTTTCTTTGGATGGGTATCTTGTTGTTGTTACTTGTGACGTGATTCCTATGCATATGAGAGCATGTTCGATTGGTGATTGGTGCATATTGGTTGAAAGAATGAAGACATACACCGAAGTTGCATCACGCCTGTCATGCGGTACTCCTTTCCATGGAGAGGAATGCGAAAGGACATTACATCTTGGTCCTCGTCAAGGTACCTTGAAGATAGATAATGACGGGACAAGGTCCAAGAAGACATTAAAGAGCAGCGGCAAAGGCTAAAGGCTAAAAACGTGAAGAAGAACGGTTGGTAGGAAGAACAGAAGAAATCGAAATTGGCGGCTCTTCTTTCTACCCAAAACAGCAAGATGAGTCGTTTCATGATGACAAAACTACCAAAGGAGGCACCACAAGATGGTCTTTGTATGTTGACTAAGATGGTTCGAGTTGACAACACTTCCATTCTCGCAACAGGCAGGCGTGAACCAACGTTTTCAAATCTGAGTGCAAAATCAATGGCAAAGTTTGCAAGCTTATCGTTGATGGTGGAAGCTACAACAATATCATTAGCAACGATTTGGTGCAAGCTTTGGGGTTGACAACATGGCGACATCGAGAATCAGTATTATGCACATGGTTGCATAATGTCGATGAACTCAAAATTACTCATCGTGTCAAAGTTTGTTTTTCGGTGGGAGATTATCACGACAAAGTGGAGTGTGACATCGCACCTATGCATGCATGTCACTTGTTTGTTGGGGCGTCCCGTGGCGGTATGATCGTGCCGCTACACACCACGGAGGTCCAACAAGTACTCTTTGGTGCATCGAGGAAGATCATATACCCCGTGTCCTATGCCAGAGAATTCTATTCATGCTGAGGAGATCATCGCTAAAAAGGCAATCGTGAAGACTACCCCGATGAAGATTCCTGAGGTTACACAAAAGACGAGGACGTCTTTTCTTGAAGAAAGGGATGATGATACTGCCATAACTACTACCAAAGCATTGGTTTGTGTCCCTAAATTGCAAACTAATGCTAGAACTTAAATTGGCGCCATTGGTGTTGTTTTGCAACAAAAGGTAAAACAAAACATTGTGAAAGCCGATAGGGTGACATGGAAGCAAGGGTTGCATTACGCCGAAAAGAAGCATCAAGTGCATGGAACAAGCTCACACAAGAAGCTAAGAGAAGGAAAGCCCATAACACAAGGAAAACCGAGAAGGAGACTTTGCCATGCATGGGAAGGATGCCGAACATGGCATGTGGGTTGGTTCATTTGGATCCAATTCGCATGTACCAATCTGGTGATTAATAGTTTTATTCCAAAACTAGAGTAGCTTAATTTCTAATTAAGAAAGTAATTTTTGGTTCGGTTTACTGTTCACGTGAACAGTAATCGACACGGTTACTGTAGCACCTCGGTTTGTGAGTTGTGTGCTTGCTTGCGTGGGAGGCTATATAAACCCCCATGGCCGCACCATAGAGGTGGACAAGTTATGATTTAGATTATAAAAATCGGAAAAGCCGCTTTTGGCGATATCGTGTGTTCATGAGTTGTGATATGAGTTGGAGAGATTGAGAGAGAAAGATTGAGAGCGAGATCAAGATATCTATCTCTTGCTTCGAGTACTATTCACCGAAGGCTACTACTTGCAATTCAATCTATTAGATTGGTTTGTGAGTGTATTGTTTTTTCTTACAATTCAATTCACCGAATTGGTTTGTGAGATTGCTCTTGATCTTCGAAAGTTATTTGGTGTGGATTTTCTTTCCGTGCCTCGATTTCATAAATTGGAGCTTAGGGTGCACGCTCGCTTACGAAAGTTTCACACCGCTCTAAGTATTCCAAATGCACCTAGAAATGAGTTAGGGCACACTAGAAGTCTATTTTGGGTGTTTTGTATTGATTGTCTTTCGTGCCTCGATTTCATAAAGTGGAGCTCTGATGATACCGTCGACTCAAAGAAAGTTTCACACCGCTTTAATTATTCCAAATGCACCTAGAAATGACATAGGGCACACTAGAAGTCCATTTTGGTTGTTTGCATTGATTTTCTTTCGTGCCTCGATTTCATAATGTGGAGCTCCGGTTCCGCGCTCAAAAAGTTTTACACCGCCGTAATTATTCCAAATGCACCTAGAAATGACGTAGGGCACACTAGAAGTCCATTATGGGTGTTTGGTTTTGATTTTCTTTTTCGTGCCTCGATTTCATAAATTGGAGCTCAGTGTGCGCGTGGATGCTCGAAAGTTTCACACCGGCTCGGAAAGATTCCAAATGCACCTAGAAATGAGGTAGGGCACACTAGAAGTCCATTATGGGAGTTTGATGTTCATTTTCTTTCCATGCCTCGATTTCATAAAGTGGAGCTCTGGTACAATGGCTGCTCGAATGTTTCACACTTGCTCGTAATTATTCCAAATGCACCTAGAAATGACGAGGGCACACCAAAAGTCCATTATAGGTATTTGGTGTGATTTTCTTTCCGTGCCTCGATTTCATAAATTGGAGCTTAGGGTACGCTGCTGCTCGAAAGTTTCACACCTGCTCGGAAGGATTCCAAATGCACCTAGAAATGAGGTAGGGCACACTAGAAGTCCATTTTGGGTGTTTGATGTTGATTTTCTTTCCGTGCCTCGATTTCATAAAGTGGAGCTCTGGATACTGCTGCTCAAAGAAAGTTTCACACCGTTCTCGGAATTATTCCAAATGCACCTAGAAATGACATAGGGCACACCAGAAGTCCATTTTGGGTGTTTGCATTGATTTTCTTTCCGGAATGCCTCGATTTCATAATGTGGAGCTCCAGGGTACGCGTGCTCTCGCAAAGTTTTACACCTGCTCGAATTATTCCAAATGCACCTAGAAATGACGTAGGGCACACTAGAAGTCCATTATGGGTGTTTGGTTTTGATTTTCTTTCACGTGCCTCGATTTCATAAATTGGAGCTCGTGTACGCGCTGCTCGAAAGTTTCACACGGCTCGGAAGATTCCAAATGCACCTAGAAATGAGGTAGGGCACACTAGAAGTCCATTATGGGAGTTTGATGTTCATTTTCTTTCCATGCCTCGATTTCATAAAGTGGAGCTCTGGTACCGCCGCTTCTCGCAATGTTTTACACCGCTCGTAATTATTCCAAATGCACCTAGAAATGACGAGGGCACACCAGAAGTCCATTATGGGTGTTTGGTTTGATTTTCTTTCCGTGCCTCGATTTCATAAATTGGAGCTGTAGTGGTACGCGTGGATTTCGAAAGTTTCACACCGGCTCGGAAAGATTCCAAATGCACCTAGAAATGAGGTAGGGCACACTAGAAGTCCATTATGGGAGTTTGATGTTGATTTTCTTTCCATGCCTCGATTTCATAAAGTGGAGCTCTGGGTACACCGTTGCTCGAAGTTTCACACTTGCTCGGAATTATTCCAAATGCACCTAGAAATGACGTAGGGCACACTAGAAGTCCATTATGGTGTTTGGTGTGATTTTCTTTCCGTGCCTCGATTTCATAAATTGGAGCTCCAAGTGCGATCGCTCTGCAAAGTTTCACACCGCTCGGAAGTATTCCAAATGCACCTAGAAATGAGGTAGGGCACACTAGAAGTCTATTTTGGGTGTTTGGTATTGATTTTCTTTCACGTGCCTCGATTTCATAAATTGGAGCTCGATACCGCTGCTCAAAGAAAGTTTCACACGCTCTCGAAAGATTCCAAATGCACCTAGAAATGACATAGGGCACACTAGAAGTCCATTTTGGTTGTTTGCATTGATTTTCTTTCCATGCCTCGATTTCATAATGTGGAGCTCCGTACCGTCGCTCTGCAAAGTTTTACACCGCTCGTAATTATTCCAAATGCACCTAGAAATGACGTAGGGCACACTAGAAGTCCATTATGGGTGTTTGGTTTGATTTTCTTTTCGTGCCTCGATTTCATAAATTGGAGCTCGAGTGCAGCGTGCTTGCTCGAAAGTTTCACACCGGCTCGGAAGGATTCCAAATGCACCCAGAAATGAGGTAGGGCACACTAGAAGTCCATTATGGGAGTTTGATGTTCATTTTCTTTCCATGCCACGATTTCATAAAGTGGAGCTCTGGTACCCGCTGCTCGCAATGTTTCACACTTGCTCGTAATTATTCCAAATGCACCTAGAAATGACGTAGGGCACACTAGAAGTCCATTATAGGTGTTTGGTTTGATTTTCTTTCCGTGCCTCGATTTCATAAATTGGAGCTCACCTAGAGAGGTGCACGTCGCTTTTGGGTGCGAAAGTTTCACACCACGCTCGGAAGATTCCAAATGCACCTAGAAATGAGGTAGGGCACACTAGAAGTCCATTATGGGAGTTTGATGTTCATTTTCTTTCCATGCCTCGATTTCATAAAGTGGAGCTCTGGTGATTGTCTTGTTTCACACTTGCTGTTATTCCAAATGCACGAATTTCCATTATAGGTATTTGATTTTCTTTCCGTGATACATAAATTGGAGCTTAAGTGCATGCTTCCGGAAAGTTTCACAAATTATTCCAAATGCACCTAGAAATGAGTCACACACTAGAAGTCTATTTTGGGTGTTCCAAATGCACCTAGAAATGAGCTCTGGATCCGATCGTTGACAAAGTTTCACACCGCTCGAAGTCCATTTTGGGGGCACACTAGTTTTTGGTTGTTGATTTTTTTTTTAGTGCCTCGATTTCATAATGTGGAGCTCCGGGTACCCGTCGCTGTGCAAAGTTTTACACCTGCTCCGAATTATTCGAAATGCACCAAGAAATGACGTAGGGCACACTAGATGTCCATTATGGGTGTTTGGTTTTGATTTTCTTTCCGTGCCTCGATTTCATAAATTGGAGCTCAGGGTGCGCGTCGTTCTGGAAAGTTTCACACCGGCTCGGAAAGATTCGAAATGCACCTGGAAATGAGGTAGGGCACACTAGAAGTTCATTATGGGAGTTTGATGTTCATTTTCTTTCCATGCCTCGATTTTATAAAGTGGAGCTCTAGGTACCCGTCGTTCTGGAATGTTTCACGCTTGCTCGTAATTATTCCAAAAGCACCTAGAAATGACGTAGGTCACACCAGAAGTCCATTATAGTTATTTGGTGTGTATTTTCTTTCCGTGTCTCTATTTCATAAATTGGAGCGTAGGGTACGCGTCGTTCTGGAAAGTTTCACACCGGCTCGGAAGGATTCCGAATGCACCTAGAAATGAGGTAGAGCACATTAGAAGTCTATTTTGGGTGTTTCGTATTGATTGTCTTTCTGTGTCTCGATTTCATAAAGTGGAGCTCTGGATACCGTCGTTCAGCAAAGTTTCACACCAACACGGAATAATTCCAAATGCACCTAGAAATGATATAGGGCACACCAGAAGTCCATTTTGGGTGTTTGAATTGATTTTTTTTACGTGCCCCGATTTCATAATGTGGAGCTCCGGGTACCCGTCGCTCTGCAAAGTTTTACACCTGCTCAGAATTATTCCAAATGCACCTAGAAATGACGTAGGGCACACTAGAAGTCCATTATGGGTGTTTCGTTTCGATTTTCTTTACGTGCCTAGATTTCATAAATTGGAGCTCAGGGTACGCGTCGTTCTGGAAAGTTTCACACCGGCTCGGAAAGATTCCAAATGCACCTAGAAATGAGGTAGGACACACTAGAAGTCCATTATGGTAGTTTGATGTTCATTTTCTTTCCATGCCTCGACATCATAAAGTGGAGCTCTTGGTACCCGTCGTTCTGGAATGTTTCACACTTGGTCAGAATTATTCCAAATGCACCTAGAAATGACGTACGGCACACCAGAAGTACATTATAGGTATTTGGTGTGGATTTTCTTTCCGTACCTCGATTTCATAAATTGGAGCTCAGGGTACGCGTCGTTCTGGAAAGTTTCACACCGGCTCGGAAGTATTCCAAATGCACCTAGAAATGAGTTAGGGCACACTAGAAGTCTATTTTGGGTGTTTCAGATTCGATTGTCTTTACGTGCCTCGATTTCAGAAAGTGGAGCTCGATACCGCTGCTCAAGAAAGTTTCACACCGCTTTCGGAATTATTCCAAATGCACCTAGAAATGACATAGGGCACACCGAAGTCCATTTTGTTTGTTTGCATTGATTTTCTTTTTCGTGCCTCGATTTCATAATGTGGAGCTCCGGTACACGCCGCTCTGCAAAGTTTTACACTGCCGTAATTATTCCAAACGCACCTAGAAATGACGTAGGGCACACTAGAAGTCCATTATGGGTGTTTTGTTTGATTTTCTTTCGTGCCTAGATTTCATAAATTGGAGCTCGAGTGCGCGTCGTTCTGGAAAGTTTCACACCGGCTCGGAAAGATTCCAAATGCACCTAGAAATGAGGTAGGACACACTAGAAGTCCATTATGGGAGTTTGATGTTCATTTTCTTTCCATGCCTCGATTTTATAAAGTGGAGCTCTGGGTACCCGTCGTTCTGGAATGTTTCACACTTGCTCGGAATTATTCGAAATGCACCTAAAAATGACGTAGGGCACACCAGAAGTCCATTATAGTTATTTGGTGTGGATTTTCTTTCCGTGCCTCGATTTCATAAATTGGAGTTTAGGGTACGCGTGGTTCTGGAAAGTTTCACATCGGCTCAGAAGTATTCCAAATGCACCTAGAAATGAGTTAGGGCACGCTAGAAGTCTATTTTTGGTGTTTTGTGTTGATTGTCTTTCTGTGCCTCGATTTCGTAAAGTGGAGCTCTAGATACCGTCGTTTAGCAAAGTTTCACACCTGCTCGGAATTATTCCAAATGCACCTAGAAATGACATAGGGCACACCAGAAGTCCATTTCGGGTGTTTGCATTGATTTTCTTTGCGTGCCTCGATTTCATAATGTGGAGCTCCGGGTACCAGTCGCTCTGCAAAGTTTTACACTTGCTCAGAATTATTCTAAATGCACCTAGAAATGACGTCGGGCACACTAAAAGTCCATTATGGCTGTTTGGTTTTGATTTTCTTTCCGTGCCTCGATTTCAAAAATTGGAGCTCAGGGTACGCGTCGTTCTGGAAAGTTTCACACCGGCCCAGAAAGATTACAAATGCACCTAGAAATGAGGTAGGGCACACTAGAAGTCCATTATGGCAGTTTGATGTTCATTTTCTGTCCATGCCTCGATTTCATAAAGTGGACCTCTGGGTACCTATCGTTCTGGAATGTTTCACACTTGCTCGTAATTATTCCAAATGCACCTAGAAATGACGTAGGGCACACCAGAAGTCCATTATAGTTATTTGGTGTGGATTTTCTTTCCGTGTCTCGATTTCATAAATTGGAGCGTAGGGTGCAGCGCGGTTGCTCGAAAGTTTCACACCGGCTCGGAAGGATTCCAAATGCACCTAGAAATGAGGTAGGGCACATTTGAAGTCTATTTCGGGTGTTTCCTATTGATTGTCCTTCTGTGTCTCGATTTCATAAAGTGGAGCTCTGGATACCGTCGTTCAGCAAAGTTTCACACCAACTCGGAATTATTCCAAATGCACCTAGAAATGACATAGGGCACACCAGAAGTCCATTTTGGGTGTTTGCATTGATTTTCTTTACGTGCCTCGATTTCATAATGTGGAGCTTCGGGTACCCGTCGCTCTGCAAAGTTTTACACCTGCTCAGAATTATTCCAAATGTACCTAGAAATGACGTAGGGCACACTAGAAGTCCATTGTGGGCGAATTCCAAAGAGTTGAGGGTTCGTGCATTGGGACGAGTGTTCAGCTAGCGAGTTCGTCTACATCACATCAACTATCCACGGTTCCTCACCGAGAAGATCGGGCATCCCCCGTATCATGTGGTATCAGATTCTAGGTTTACTCGGAGAGAATTTCTGTACTCGTAGTTAGATTCGTTTTCTGTCCTATAGTCTATTACACCAAAAATTGCAATACCAAAACCGTAGTTAATCTGTTTTTTCTTGTGAGTTTAGTTAAGTTTTCATCTATTAGAGATTTGTTTTCGTGCTGATCCTTGTGTTTCCATTGCGTAGCTTAATCTTGGTTGAAAATTGCAGTTCATTCCCTCAATTAGCAACCAAAAAGAACGTCACCCTAGGGTTACCATCCCTCTTGGCCGTGAGGAAGAAAAGGGGAGGAAGGTGCCTTTCCGTGCCTCGATTTCATAAATTGGAGCTTAGGGTACGCGTCGTTTTGGAAAGTTTCACACTGGCTCAGAAGGATTCCAAATACAACTAGAAATTAGGTAGGGCATGCTAGTGGTCCATGATGGGTCTTTGGTATTGATTTTCTTTCTATGCCTTGATTTCATAAAGTGGAGTTTTGGGTACCCGTCATTCTGAAAAGTTTCACACCTGCTCGGAATTATTCCAAATGCACCTAGAAATGAGGTAGAGAACACTAGAAATCCATTGTGGGTGTTTGGTATAGATTTGTTTCCATGCGTCGATTTCATAAAGTGGAGCTCAGGGTAAACATCGTTCTGGAAAGTTTGACACCGGCTCAGAAGGATACCCTATACACCTAGAAATGACGTAGGGCACACTAGAAGTCCATTATGCGTGTTTGGTATTGATTTTCTTTCCGTGCCTCTATTTCATAGAGTCGCTTACGAAAGTTTCGCACCTACTCGGAATTGTTCCAAATGCTCCTAGAAACGACGTAGGGCACACTAGAAGTCCATTATGGGTGTACGGTATTGATTTTCATTCCGTGCCTCGATTTCAAAAAGTGGAGCTCAGGTTACACGTCGTTCTGCAAAATTTCACACCTGCTCGGAAGGATTCTCAATGCACCTAGAAATGACGTATGGCACACCAGATGTGCATTATGGGTGTTTGGTATTGATTTTCTTTCCGTGCCTCCATCTCACAAAGTGAAGCTCAGGGTACGCATCGTTCTGGAAAGTTTCACACCGACTATTAAGGATTCTAAGTGCACATAGAAATAACGTAGGGCGCACCAGAAGTCCATTTTGGGTGTTTTTATTGATTTTGTTTCCGTGCCTCGATTTCATAAAGTGGAGCTCAAGGTACGCGTCGTTCTGGTATGTGTCACACCGGCTCCTAAGGATTCCAAGTGCACCTAGAAGCGATGTAGGGAGCACCAGAAGTCCATTTTGGGTGTGTTTTCATTGATTTTGATGTCGTGCCTCGATTTCATAAAGCGGAGGTCAGGGTACGCGTCGTTCTACAAAGTTTCACATCTGCTCAGAATTATTCCAAATGCACATTGAAATGAAGTAGGGCACACTAGAAGTCCATCATGGGAGTTTGGTACTGATTTTCTTTCCGTGCCTCTATTTGTACGCGTTGTTCTGGAAAGTTTGACACCGGCTCGGAAGGATTCCCAATTCACCTACAAATGATGAAGGGCACACAAGAAGTTCATTATGGGTATTTGGTAATTATTTTCTATCCGTGCCTCGATTTCATAAAGTGGAGCTCAGGGTACGTGTTGTTTTGGAAAGTTTCACACCGGCTCCGAAGAATTCTTAATGCACCTAGAAATGACGAATGGCACACCAGAAGTCCATTATGGGTGTTTGGTATTGATTTTCTTTCCGTGCCGCCATTTCATAAAGTGGAGCTTAGGGTACGTGTCGTTCTGGAAACTTTCATACCTGCTCGGAATTATTGTAATTGCACCTAGAAATGACGTAGGCACACTAGAAGTCCATTATGGGTGTTTGAATTTATTTTCTTTTGGTGCCTCGATTTCATAAAGTGGATCTCATGGTACGCGTCATTTTGCAAAGTTGGACACTGGCTCGGAATTATTCCCAATGCACCTAGAAATGATGTCAGGCACACTAGAAGTCTATTATGGGTGTTTGGTACGGATTTTCTTTCAGTGCCTCGATTTCATAAAGTGGAGCTCAGGGTACCCGTCATTCTACAAAGTTTCACACCATTTCGGAATTATTCCAAATGCACCTAGAAATGATGTAGGGCACACCAGAAGTCCAATATGGTTGTTTGGTATTGATTTTCTTTTCGTGCCTCGTTTTCATAAAGTGGAGCTCAGGGTACCCGTCGTTCTGTAATGTTTCACACCTGCTTGGAATTATTCCAAAAGCACCTAGAAATAACGTAGGGCACACTAAATGTCCATTATGGGTGTTTTTTGTTGATATTCTATCTATGCCTCGATTTCATAAAGTGGAGCTCAGGGTAAGCATCGTTCTGCAAAGTTTCACAACGGCTCGGAAGGATTTCAAAAACACCTAGAAATGATGTAGGGAACACCAGCAGTCCATTATGGTTTTCTGGTATTGATTTTCTTTCCGTGCCTCGATTTCATAAAGTGGAGCTCAGGGTACCCGTTGTTCTGGATAGTTTTGCACCTGCTCGGAATTGTTCCAAATACAGCTAGAAATGACGTTGGGCACTCTATAAGTCCATTTTGGGTGTCTGTATTGATTTTCTTTCCATTCCTCATTTTCATGAAGTGGAGTTCACGGTGCGCGTCGTTCTGGAAAGTTTGACACCTACTCGAAAACATTCCAAATGCTCCTAGAAATTACGTCGGACACGCTAAAAGTCCGTCATGGGTGTTTGGTACTAATTTTCTTCCTGTGCCGCGATTTCATAAAGTGGAGCTCATGGTACGCGTCGTTCTGCAAAGTTTCACATCTGCTCAGAGTTATTCCAAATGGACCTAGAATTGATCTAGGGCACACTAGAAGTCTATTATGGGTGTTTGGTATTGATTTTCTATACGTGCCTCGATTTCATAAAGGGAGCTCGGTGCCCGCTGGATTACGCAAAGTTTCACACCTGCTCGGAATTATTCCAAACGCACCTAGAAAAGACGTAGGGCACACTAGAAGTCCACTATGGGTGTGTGGTATTGATTTTCTTTACGTGCCTCTATATCATAAAGTGGAGCTCGGGGTACGCATCGTTATGGAAAGTTTCACACTGGCTCAGAAGGATTTCAAATACACCTAGAAATGACGTAGGGCATACCAGAAGTCCATTATGGGCGTTTGGTTTTGATTTTCTTCCGTGCCTCGATTTCATAGAGTGGAGCTGAGGGTACCCGTCGTTCTGGAAAGTTTTGCACCTGCTCGGAATTGTTCCAAATACAGCTAGAAATGACGTTGGGCACTCTAGAAGTCCATTTTTTGTGTCTGTATTGATTTTCTTTCCATTCCTCGTTTTCATGAAGTGGGGTTCACGGTACGCGTCGTTCTGGAAAGTTTGACACCTACTCGGAAACATTCGAAATGCTCCTAGAAATTACGTCGGACACGCTAGAAGTCCGTCTTGGGTGTTTGGTACTAATTTTCTTCCTGTGCCGCGATTTCATAAAGTGGAGCTCAGGGTACGCGTCGTCGTTCTGCAAAGTTTCACATCTGCTCAGAGTTATTCAAAATGGACCTAGAATTGACCTAGGGCACACTAGAAGTCCATTATGGGTGTTTGGTATTGATTTTCTATCCGTGCCTCGATTTCATAAAGGGAGCTCGGGTGCCCGCTGGATTACTCAGAAAGTTTCAAGACCGGTGGAATTATTCCAAACACACCTAGAAAAGACGTAGGGCACACTAGATGTCCACTATGGGTGTGTGGTATTGATTTTCTTTACGTGCCTCTATATCATAAAGTGGAGCTCAGGGTACGCATCGTTATGAAAGATTCACACCGGCTCGGAAGGATTTCAAATACACCTAGAAATGACATAGGGCACACCAGAAGTCCATTATGGGCGTTTGGTATTGATTTTCTTTCCGTGCCACAATTTCATAAAGTGGAGCTTACGGTACGCGTCGTTCTTGAAAGTTTCACTCTGGCACAAAAGGATTCCAAATGCACTTAGAAATTAGGTAGGGCGTACTAGAAGTCCGTTATGGGTGTTTCGTATTGATTGTCCTTTTGTGCCTCGAATTCATAAAGTGGAGCTCTGGATACCCGTCGTTCTGGAAAGTTTCACACCAGCTCAGAATTATTCAAAATGCATTTAGAAATGATGTAGGGCTAACGAGAAATCCATTTTGTGTGTTTGTATTGATTTTCTTTCTGTGCCTCGATTTCATAAAGTGGAGCTTAGGGTACCCGTCGTTCTGGAAATTTTGACACCTACTCGGAATTATTCTAAATGCACCTAGAAATGACGTAGGGCGCACTAGAAGTCCATGTGTTTGGTATTGATTTTCTTTCCGTGCCTCGATTTTATAAAGTGGAGCTTACGGTACGCGTCGTTCTTGAAAGTTTCACATCGGTTGGGAAGGATTCCAAATGCACCTAGAAATTAGGTAGGGCGCACTAGAAGTCCATTATGGGTATTTGGAATTGATTGTCTTTCTATGCCTCGATTTCATAAAGTGGAGCTCTGCGTACCCGTCGTTTTGGAAAGTTTCACAACTTCTCAGAATTATTCTAAATGCACCTAGAAATGATGTAAGGCTAACGAGAAGTCCATTTTGGGTGTTTGTATTGATTTTTTTTCCGTGCCTCGATTTCATAAAGTGGAGCTTAGGGTACCCGTCGTTCTGGAAAGTTTGACACCTGCTCGGAATTATTCCAAATGCACCTAGCAATGACGTAGGGCATACTAGAAGTCCATTATGGGTGTACGGTGTTGATTTTCATTCCGTGCCTCGATTTCATAAAGTGGTGCCCACAGTACGTGATACGGGGAAGCCCGATCTTCTCGGTGAGGAACCGTGGATAAATGATGCGATGTAGACGAAGTCACTAGCAGAACAGTCGCGCCAATGCATGAACCCTCAACTCTTTGGAATATGCCCAAAACACACCGGATACATGATCGTCGCGAGACCACATACGACGATCGCCAAGTCCCCAATTCCCAATGGAACGACGGCTTGACCTTGAATTGCAGAATGAATCAATGGATCGCCTAGTCCTCTCTCAAAGTCCTCGCAAGAACTCTGGTTTAGAAAGAACAAGCAATAGCTATGTTTCAATTTTTATGCATAAACTGGTCTTGCGATACAATGGGGGTCTACCCCTTAATATATAGTGCCCTTCTCCACCTTATGGCTGGCCAAGAGGCCCTACTCCTACTCTATTTCGGAATTAGAACTCCTACTCCAAGTCGGACACATTCTAAAACAAAAAAGGAAACTCTGAGTTTACAACCGTCACATTGTTTCGGGCATATCTTTTGATATGTGATGAATTTGAGGCTGATCAAGCATCCGTTGGATCGGGCTTGAAGTTAGGTTTCCAACAAGTACAAGAACACTCAAATCGAACTCCGTTTGTGAAAGTTATGACCTTTTTAATCCGGACTGTACTGCTAATTCCGAATCCGATTTTGATGCTGATTCCGAATCCGAATTGAATCCAAACTTTCCTAACTTCAATTTCATTAATGGATATCTTCCCAAGATGTCGTACAAGCCGCGGAATGATCAACTTTGTCAACTCTCGCGCGTTGATCGGTCTGAATGTGCAGCATGCACTCGAATAGCCATAACTTTTTATAGAAAGCTCCAAATCACGTGCCGTTTGATCCGTTGGAAAGTAGACTTGATAAGCTTTCCAAATATATATATTGTTCATGTTAGGTCCTTTCGAGTTGCTGCAAAGATCATCATGAACCCATACCTTCCATGCGTCCCACAGGCTCCATGCTATTTTTGTGAGCATCAAAACACCCCGAGAAGCATCGTGTTCTTGATATTCACATGAAGCATCTCCTTCAAACCTAACAATAAGCAATGATCCACTATTAGGTAGTATAATATTCTCAATTAAACTTAAAGGAAATTCATGGAACAGATTCACCTTTTGGTTAAGCTTCTTTGCACAAGCTTCACCCACAAGCTTCTCTTGTTCTTCAACTCTTTTAGTAAGCTCATGTTGTTCTGAGGTACTTGTTGAATTGAAAACACTATACGGAACAGTGTAGGTAAGGATGTCCGCATCATCCTCCCTTTCTTCAAAAAAAGCCGTCCTCGGCATTTGATAGCCTGAAAATGTGCTAGACAAACAAAACAACGTATATACATGGTATATGTATGAATCAATTATTGTGTTCTTCTTGTTGTTTTGCACAATTGATAGCTCGAAATCATATTTCAAATTACATAATTGACTCATATGATGAAATTTCACCTTCCCAACATGAAATTCAAGTAAAGTGGGTAAAAACCAATTGATACCTTTCCATGCTTCAACTATGCTACTTTGATTAGTTATACATGTAATAGATAAACAAGTAGGCATCATGTTGTATTATAAACAATAGGCACTTGTATTGAAATCCATCCCAAAGTGACCATCACAGGTAATGCTTATACGATAAACATAGAACTGGTCATCTACACCATAATTTCCAATCAAATTGAACATATATGTGTAGGCATAAGTATTAACTAGTGATTTTAAACATGAAACTTCAGCAAGGTTCTCAAGCACACTAGATAGCTCTCTAGGAACATCGAATATGATATAGTAGAAAGAATCATCAAGAGATATTCTAGTAAGAACTTCCTTTCGAGTAATCTATTCCACATTATGTAAATTGAGCATAGATATTTCAGAATATGGAATATCCAAAGGAACACTAGAGTTCTCACTCGTACGTACCTCTTCTTGATGAGGATTCAATTCAACACCATGATTGTTACCTTTAACGTCCTCCTCAGTTGTTGTAGGTGTTGTAGATATCAAATCATCATCATGAAACCACGGGACAGCAAGCACTCCATCCCCAACCGTAGTTATCTCCTCGTCGTTTATTTCCAACGGTGCTGGTTGTTGAACATTCAAATCCTCTTCTTTAATATCAACCTGCACAATATGAGAAACAACACCAGAGAGTAAATCGTTAATTTCAGCAATAACCTCAGTTTGGCTATCATCTACTTCCCTCTTTTCTATCGATGTATCTCTCTCACACTCAATTGAGATGCTCTCAACCTCACATATGGTGGAATCACATAGCTCACTCTCTTTATCATTCTCACTCAATTTGGCTATGTGGCTCTCATTTTCACATGGGTTTGGATACATCGCATCCCCCAAAGATTGTGGGTCATCAATGGAGCAATTACCAGCAACCACAATCTCTTCATGAAGCAATGGGGCAGCACTACATGAAGCCTGGACCGAAGGAAAAGTCCCATGCTCGGTCGCCTTCTCATGTGACACACTAGTGGACTTCAAATCGTGTCGCAACCCTGTCAACCTTTCAACTATGGAACACTTGTAGTGGCGAGGTACAAAACATGCACGAAAATGCTGCTTCATCTGCTCCCAGGTGATAAGCGGCAATTCATGGCGTTCCATACGCTTACGAACAAACCGCTCCCACCAATGTGTGGCATAATCAGTCAAACTATTGGACGCAAGTACGAGCTTCCTCTCATTGGAATAGTTGTGCATCCGAAATAGCGTATCAATTTGCAACTCCCAAGTGAGGTATTCTTCCACATTTGTACTACCTGAAAATATAGGGATATGAAATTTGGGTTTATCAACGAAATCCTCAGTGTCGTCGTGTCGACGACAATGCACATTGGAGTGGTTGAATATGGCGTGTAGCTCCAAGAAGTTGTTGTTGATGTCCGTACGCAGCTGCGTAACCTCCTCCCCGAAGTTGTTCAATCCAGTCTTAACTTCCCTGAGCTCATCGCGCACACTAGTATCACGATTATGAAGTTTCTTTTGTAGCATTTAGGTAAGCGAGTGTACTCAAATCCACGTGTCGGTGTTTTTGGATTAGGTGGACCCTTCTCATAACCTGACATGGCAACAACTCACAAATAGCAAGCGAGATTATATCCAGGTTAGTAAAATAAAAATCTCTCTCTACACTCTCAACTCACTGTCCTGAACACAAGGCAAGCTTACCGTTCCAAAGTGAATCAAGGACGGCAAATTGACACTTGTGACCGCGAACGACCTCAACCCGGTAATGTATGAGCGTAACCAAGAGCAAGGGAGTACACAAACGGGTGCAGGTGGAGCTTGGATGGTAATTGTATATCCTATGCAAACTGATATTCAAGATATTGTAAAATTAAGTAATGATCCAAGCTAGAGTATTTTGCCTATGTGTTAATCCAAAAGGTTTAAGAGAAGTGTATGAACGCACACGCAAAGATAAATGTGACTTAATGCAAACAAAGGAATGAGCTATTTAGAAGCAATCGAAAATTGCGATGCACAAGCTCGTTTTGCACCAAGTACTAGGAGAGACGCTAGCCAATTGCAATGATTATGAATATAAGGGCACAAGATTGCTCAAAGAGATTAGAGACACAATCTGAAATTATGGACTAGGGTTTACTCTTCCCAAATTCGGCCAGCTCCTTTTGTCTTTTGTCTTTTCTTTCTCAAAATCGCAAGAACAAACTCTTCCTCCTTCGGCTATGGCAACCGACAGGAAAAGTTGGTATTGGCATTTGCGGGTTTGTCTCTTTTTTTTTTTTTTTTTTTACTTTTTTTTAAGCCGTGGCTTTTTATTCAAGTCGGCTGCCTTTTTCTCTCTTCTATTGCAATGGCCGAATGAAAGTTTTGATTCACCCTTTGATTTGCATGTCTCAAAAATTTCAGAAGTGTAAACTAATGCCAAGAGCAGCCCTTAATGCAATTATCAAAAGCTAGTCTCAAAGGATCAAAAGATAGAAGTGAAGATACAAATTACTCTCTTTTTTTTGGGGGGGGGTGCTAATTGACGGAAGCAAACAACAATTTTCTTGGGTTTAAGTAGACACAAAAGATGAAGCAACGCAAAGGAAACACAAGGATCAGCACTAAAACAAAAACTCTAATGGATAAAAACTTAACTAAACTCACAAGAAAAAACAGATTGAATCTAGGGTTTGGAAATTTTTGTGTTGTAATTTTCGGTTTAATGGACTATAGGATAGAAAACAAATCTAAACTATGGGTAAATAGCTTTGACCGAGTAAACCTAGAATCTGATACCATATGATACGGGGGATGCTCGATCTTCTTGGTGAGGAACCGTGGATAGATGATGCGAAGTAGACACACCGGATACATGATCGTCGCGAGACCACAAACGACGATCGCCAAGTCCCCAATTCCCAATGGAACGACGGCTTGACCTTGAATTGCAGAACGAATCAATAGATCGCCTAGTCCTCTCTCAAAGTCCTCACATGAACTCTGGTTTAGAAAGAACAAGCAATAGCTATGTTTCAATTCTTATGCATAAACTGGTCTTGCGATACAATGGGGGTCTACCCCTCAATATATAGTGCCCTTCTCCACCTTATGGCTGGCCAAGAGGCCCTACTCCTACTCTATTTCGGAATTAGAACTCCTACTCCAAGTCGGACACAATCTAAAACAAAAAAAGGAAACTCTGAGTTTACAATCGTCACATTGTTTCGGGCATATCTTTTGATACGTGATGAATCTGAGGCTGAGCGAGCATCCGTTGGATCGGGCTTGAAGTTAGCTTTCCAACAAGTACTGATTTCCTTTCTGTGCCGCTATTTCAGAAATTGGAGCTCAAGGTACACGTCGTCCTGCAAAGTTTCACATCTACTCGGAATTATTCCAAATGCACCTAGAAATGACGTAGGGCACACTAGAAGTCCATTATGGGTGTTTGGTATTGATTTTCTTTTCGTGCCTCGATTTCATAAAGTGGCGCTCAAGGTACCCATCGTTCTGGAAAGTTTCACACCTGCTCAGAATTATTCCAAATGCACTTAGAAATGACGTAGGGCACACTAGAAGTCCATTTTGGGAGTTTGTATTGATTTTCATTCGGTGCCTCGATTTCATAAAGTGGAGCGTAATGTACCCGTCATTCTGGAAAGTTTTACACCTGCTCGGAATTATTCCAAATGCACCTAGAAATGACATAGGGCACACCTAGAAGTCCATGTGTTTGGTATTGATTTTCTTTCTGTGCCTCGATTCAATAAAGTGGAGGTCAGGGTACGCGTCGTTCTCGATAGTATGACACTGCCTCTAAAGGATTCCCAATGCACCTAGAAATGACGTAGGGCACACTAGAAGTCCATTATGGGTATTTGGCATTGATTTTATTTCTGTGCCTCAATTTTATAAAGTGGAGCTCAGGGTACCCGTCATTCTTCAAAATTTCACACCGGCTCGGAAGGATTCCAAATGCACATAGAAATGAGGTAGGGCACAATACAAGCCCATTGTGGGAGTTTGGTATTAATTTTCTTTCTGCGCCTCGATTTCATAAAGTGGAGCTCTGGGTACCATCGTTCTAGAAAGTTTCACACCTGCTCGAATTATTCCAAATGCACCAAGAAATAACGTAGGGCACACCAGAATTCCATTTTGGCTGTTTGTTATTGATTTTTCTTTCCGTGCCTCGATTTGATAAAGTCGAGCTCAAGGTACTCGTTGTTCTGCAAAGTTTCACACCGGCTCGGAATTATTCCAAATGACCCAAAAAATGAGGTAGGGCACACTATAAATCCATTATGGGTGTTTGGCATTAATTTTTTTTCTGTGCCTTCATTTCATAAAGTTGAGCTCAGGGTACTCGTCGTTCAGGAAATGCACCTAGATATGACGTAGGGCACACCAGAAGTCCATTATAGTTACTTGGAGCATAGGGTACGCGTCGTTCTGGAAAGTTTCACACCGTCCCGGAAAGAGTTCAAATGCACCTAGAAATGAGGTAGGGCACACTAGAAGTCCATTATGGGAGTTTGATGTTTATTTTCTTTCCATGCCTCGATTTCATAAAGTGGAGCTCTGGTTACCCGTCGTTCTGGAATGTTTCACACTTGCTCGGAATTATTCCAAATGCACCTAGATATGACGTAGGGCACACCAGAAATCCATTATAGTTAGTTGGTGTGGATTTTCTTTCCGTGCCTCGTTTTGATAAACTAGAGCATAGGGTACGCGTCGTTCTGGAAAGTTTCACACCGGCTCGGAATTATTCCAAATGCACCTAGAAATGAGGTAGGGCACACTAGAAGTCCATTATGGGTGTTTGGTTTTGATTTTCTTTACGTGCCTAGATTTCATAAATTGGAGCTCGAGTGCACGCGTGCTTCAAAAAGTTTCACACCGCTCGGAAGATTCCAAATGCACCTAGAAATGAGGTAGGGCACACTAGAAGTCCATTATGGGAGTTTGATGTTCATTTTCTTTCCATGCCTCGATTTCATAAAGTGGAGCTCTGGTACCGCTGCTCGAATGTTTCACACTTGCTCGGAATTATTCCAAATGCACCTAGATATGACGTAGGGCACACCAGAAGTCCATTATAGTTATTTGGTGTGGATTTTCTTTCCATGCCTCGTTTTGATAAAATAGAGCTTAGGGTACGCGTCGTTCTGGAAAGTTTCACACTAGCTCGGAAGGATTCCAAATGCACCTAGAAATGAGGTAGGGCACACTAGAAGTAAATTATGGGTGTTTGGTTTTGATTTTCTTTACGTGCCTAGATTTCATAAATTGGAGCTCGAGGTACGTGGATTACGAAAGTTTCACACGGCTCGGAAAGATTCCAAATGCACCTAGAAATGAGGTAGGGCACACTAGAAGTCCATTATGGGAGTTTGATGTTCATTTTCTTTCCATGCCTCGATTTCATAAAGTGGAGCTCTGGTACCGCTGCTTCGGAATGTTTCACACTTGCTCGGAATTATTCTAAATGCACCTAGATATGACGTAGGGCACACCAGAAGTCCATTATAGTTTTTTGGTGTGGATTTTCTTTCCATGCCTCGCTCGAAAGGTTTCACACCGGCTCCAAATGCACCTAGAAATGAGGTAGGGCACACTAGAAGTCCATTATGGGTGTTTGGTTTTGATTTTCTTTCCATGCCTCGATTTCATAAATTGGAGCTCATGGTACGCGTCGTTCTGGAAAGTTTCACACCGGCTCGGAAAGATTCCAAATGCACCTAGAAATGAGGTAGGGCACACTAGAAGTCCATTATGGGAGTTTGATGTTCATTTTCTTTCCATGCCTCGATTTCATAAAGTGGAGCTCTGGGTACCCGTCGTTCTGGAATGTTTCACACTTGCTCGGAATTATTCCAAATGCACCTAGAAATGACGTAGGGCACACCAGAAGTCCATTATAGTTATTTGGTGTGGATTTTCTTTCCATGCCTCGATTTCATAAATTGGAGCTTAAGGTGCACGTCGCTTACGGAAAGTTTCACACCGCTCTAAGGATTCCAAATGCACCTAGAAATGAGGTAGGGCACACTAGAAGTCCATTTTGGGTGTTTGATGTTGATTTTCTTTCCATGCCTCGATTTCATCAAGTGGAGCTCGATACCGCTGCTTTAAGAAAGTTTCACACCTAATCGGAATTATTCCAAATGCACCTAGAAATGACATAGGGCACACTAGAAGTCCATTATGGGTGTTTGATTGATTTTCTTTCCATGCCTCGATTTCATAAAGTGGAGCTCTGGAGCTCTGCACACTTGCTCGCTATTCCAAATGCAAAGTTTCACACATAAAGTGGAGCTCGGAATTATTCCAAATGCACACTTGCTAGAAATGACGTAGGGCACACTAGAAGTCCATTATGGGTGTTTGGTTTTGATTTTCTTTCCGTGCCTCGATTTCATAAATTGGAGCTCGAGTGCGCTGCTGCTCGAAAGTTTCACACCGCTCGGAAAGATTCCAAATGCACCTAGAAATGAGGTAGGGCACACTAGAAGTCCATTATGGGAGTTTGATGTTCATTTTCTTTCCATGCCTCGATTTCATAAAGTGGAGCTCTGGGTACCCGTCGTTCTCGAATGTTTCACACTTGCTCGGAATTATTCCAAATGCACCTAGAAATGACGTAGGGCACACCAGAAGTCCATTATAGTTATTTGGTGTGGATTTTCTTTCCGTGCCTCGATTTCATAAATTGGAGCTTAGGGTACGCGTCGTTCTGGAAAGTTTCACACTTGCTCGGAAGGATTCCAAATGCACCTAGAAATGAGGTAGGGCACACTAGAAGTCCATTATGAGAGTTTGATGTTCATTTTCTTTCCATGCCTCGATTTCATAAAGTGGAGCTCGGGTACCCTGCGCTCAAAAAAGTTTCACACCTGCTCGGAATTATTCGAAATGCACCTAGAAATGACGTAGGGCACACCAGAAGTCCATGTTGGGTGTTTGTATTGATTTTCTTTCCGTGCCTCGATTTCATAATGTGGAGCTCCGATAACGCTCGCTCAAAGAAAGTTTCACACTTGCTCGAAATTATTCCAAATGCACCTAGAAATGACGTAGGGCACACTAGAAGTCCATTATGGGTGTTTGGTTTGATTTTCTTTCCGTGCCTCGATTTCATAAATTGGAGCTCGGTACGCTGGCTGCTCGAAAGTTTCACACCGCTCGGAAAGATTCCAAATGCACCTAGAAATGAGGTAGGGCACACTAGAAGTCCATTATGGGTGTTTGATGTTCATTTTCTTTCCATGCCTCGATTTCATAAAGTGGAGCTCTCGGTACCGCTCGCTCGCTCGAATGTTTCACACTTGCTCGGAATTATTCCAAATGCACCTAGAAATGACGAGGGCACACCGAAGTCCATTATAGTTGTTTGGTGTGGATTTTCTTTCCGTGCCTCGATTTCATAAATTGGAGCTTAGGGTGCGCGCTCGCTCTCGAAAGTTTCACACCGCTCTAAGGATTCCAAATGCACCTAGAAATGAGGTAGGGCACACTAGAAGTCCATTTTGGGTGTTTGATGTTGATTGTCTTTCCATGCCTCGATTTCATAAAGTGGAGCTCTGGATCCGCTCGTTCAAAAAAGTTTCACACTTGCTCGGAATTATTCCAAATGCACCTAGAAATGACATAGGGCACACCGAAGTCCATTTTGGGTGTTTGCATTGATTTTCTTTCCGTGCCTCGATTTCATAATGTGGAGCTCCGGGTACCGTCGCTTCGAAAGTTTTACACCTGCTCAGAATTATTCCAAATGCACCTAGAAATGACGAGGGCACACTAGAAGTCCATTATGGGTGTTTGGTTTTGATTTTCTTTCCGTGCCTCGATTTCATAAATTGGAGCTCGGGTACGCGTCGTTCTGGAAAGTTTCACGCCGGCTCGGAAAGATTCCAAATGCACCTAGAAATGAGGTAGGGCACACTAGAAGTCCATTATGGGTGTTTGATGTTCATTTTCTTTCCATGCCTCGATTTCATACAGTGGAGCTCGGGTACCCGCTGCTCGAAAGTTTCACACTTGCTCGGAATTATTCCAAATGCACCTAGAAATGACGTAGGGCACACCGAAGTCCATTATGGTTATTTGGTGTGATTTTCTTTCCGTGCCTCGATTTCATAAATTGGAGCTTAGGGTACGCGCTGCTTAGAAAGTTTCACACCGCTCGGAAGGATTCCAAATGCACCTAGAAATGAGGTAGGGCACACTAGAAGTCCATTTTGGGTGTTTGATTGATTTTCTTTCCATGCCTCGATTTCATAAAGTGGAGCTCAGGTACCGCTGCTCAAAGAAAGTTTCACACTTGCTCGGAATTATTCCAAATGCACCTAGAAATGACATAGGGCACACCGAAGTCCATTATGGGTGTTTGCATTGATTTTCTTTCCGTGCCTCGATTTCATAAATTGGAGCTCATTTGCACGCGTGCTCTTCAAAGTTTTACACCTACTCGGAATTATTCCAAATGCACCTAGAAATGAGGTAGGGCACACTAGAAGTCCATTATGGGTGTTTGATGTTGATTTTCTTTCCATGCCTCGATTTCATAAAGTGGAGCTCTGGTACCGTGCTTCTCGAAAGTTTCACACCTGCTCGGAATTATTCCAAATGCACCTAGAAATGACGTAGGGCACACCAGAAGTCCATTATGGGTGTTTGATGTTGATTTTCTTTCCAAGCCTCGATTTCATAAATGGAGCTCCTGCAGCGTCGCTGCTCTCTGAAAGTTTCACACCGCTCGAATTATTCCAAATGCACCTAGAAATGACGTAGGGCACACTAGAAGTCCATTATGGGTGTTTGGTGTTGATTTTCTTTCCGTGCCTCGATTTCATAAATTGGAGCTCGGATACCGCTGCTCGAAAGTTTCACACCGCTCGGAATTATTCCAAATGCACCTAGAAATGAGGTAGGGCACACTAGAAGTCCATTTTGGGTGTTTGATGTTGATTTTCTTTCCGTGCCTCGATTTCATAAAGTGGAGCTCACGGATACCGCTGCTCGAAAGTTTTACACCTGCTCGAATTATTCCAAATGCACCTAGAAATGACGTAGGGCACACTAGAAGTCCATTATGGGTGTTTGGTTTTGATTTTCTTTCCGTGCCTCGATTTCATAAATTGGAGCTCATGGTGCGCTGCTTCTCGAAAGTTTCACACCAGCTCGGAAATATTCCAAATGCACCTAGAAATGAGGTAGGGCACACTAGAAGTCCATTATGGGTGTTTGATGTTGATTTTCTTTCCATGCCTCGATTTCATAAAGTGGAGCTCTGGATACCGCTCGCTCGGAAAGTTTCACACTTGCTCGGAATTATTCCAAATGCACCTAGAAATGACGTAGGGCACACTAGAAGCCCATTATGGGTGTTTGGTGTGGATTTTCTTTCCGTGCCTCGATTTCATAAATTGGAGCTCGGGATGCACGCGCTCTCGAAAGTTTCACACCGCTCGGAATTATTCCAAATGCACCTAGAAATGACGTAGGGCACACAAGAAGTCCATTTTGGGTGTTTGCATTGATTTTCTTTCCGTGCCTCGATTTCATAAAGTGGAGCTCTGGTGATACCGCTGCTTCGAAAGTTTCACATCTACTCGGAATTATTCCAAATGCACCTAGAAATGACGTAGGGCACACTAGAAGTCCATTATGGGTGTTTGGTTTTGATTTTCTTTCCGTGCCTCGATTTCATAAATTGGAGCTCTGGTACCGTCGCTGCTCAGAAAGTTTCACACCGCTCGGAAGATTCCAAATGCACCTAGAAATGAGGTAGGGCACACTAGAAGTCCATTATGGTTATTTGGTGTGGATTTTCTTTCCATGCCTCGATTTCATAAAGTGGAGCTCTAGGTACAGCGTCGCTTCGAAAGTTTCACACCGCTCGGAATTATTCCAAATGCACCTAGAAATGAGGTAGGGCACACTAGAAGTCCATTTTGGCTGTTTGGTTTTGATTTTCTTTCCGTGCCTCGATTTCATAAATTGGAGCTCTAGATACTGCGTCGTTCGAAAGTTTCACACCGCTCGGAATTATTCCAAATGCACCTAGAAATGACATAGGGCACACTAGAAGTCCATTTTGGGTGTTTGCATTGATTTTCTTTCCGTGCCTCGATTTCATAATGTGGAGCTCGGGTACCGCTGCTCGCAAAGTTTTACACTTGCTCGAATTATTCCAAATGCACCTAGAAATGACGTAGGGCACACTAGAAGTCCAATATGGCTGTTTGGTTTTGTTTTTCTTTCCGTGCCTCGATTTCATAAATTGGAGCTCAGGGTACACGTCGTTCTGAAAAGTTTCACACCGGCTCGGAAGGATTCCAAATGCACCTAGAAATGAGGTACGGCACAGTAGAAGTCCATTATGGGAGTTTGATGTTCATTTTCTTTACATGCCTCGATTTCATAAAGTGGAGCTCTGGTACCCGCTCTAGAAAGTTTCACACTTGCTCGGAATTATTCCAAATGCACCTAGAAATGACGTAGGGCACACCAGAAGTCCATTATAGTTATTTGGTGTGGATTTTCTTTCCGTGCCTCGATTTCATAAATTGGAGCTTAGGTGCCGCGTCGTTCTGGAAAGTTTCACACCACTCGGAATTATTCCAAATGCACCTAGAAATGATGTAGGGCACACTAGAAGTCCATTATGGTTATTTGGTGTTGATTTTCTTTCCGTGCCTCGATTTCATAAATTGGAGCTCGAGGCACCGCTCGCTGCAAAGAAAGTTTCACACCGCTCGGAATTATTCCAAATGCACCTAGAAATGACATAGGGCACACTAGAAGTCCATTTTGGGTGTTTGCATTGATTTTCTTTATGTGCCTCGATTTCATAAAGTGGAGCTCCGGATACTATCGCTCAATAAAGTTTCACACCTGCTCGAATTATTCCAAATGCACCTAGAAATGACGTAGGGCACACTAGAAGTCCATTATGGGTGTTTGGTTTTGATTTTCTTTCCGTGCCTCGATTTCATAAATTGGAGCTCGGGGTACGCGTCGTTCTGAAAAGTTTCACACCGGCTCGGAAAGATTCCAAATGCACCTAGAAATGAGGTAGGGCACACTAGAAGTCCATTATGGGTGTTTGATGTTCATTTTCTTTCCATGCCTCGATTTCATAAAGTGGAGCTCTGGGTACCCGTCGTTCTGGAATGTTTCACACTTGCTCGGAATTATTTCAAATGCACCTAGAAATGACATAGGGCACACCAGAAGTCCATTTTGGGTGTTTGCATTGATTTTCTTTCCGTGCCTCGATTTCATAATGTGGAGCTCCGGGTACCCGTCGCTCTCCAAAGTTTTACACCTGCTCAGAATTATTCCAAATGCACCTAGAAATGATGTAGGGCACACTAGAAGTCCATTATGGGTGTTTGGTTTTGATTTTCTTTCCGTGCCTCGATTTCATAAATTGGAGCTCACGGTACGCGTCGTTCTGGAAAGTTTCACACCGGCTCGGAAAGATTCCAAATGCACCTAGAAATGAGGTAGGGCACACTAGAAGTCCATTATAGTTATTTGGTGTGGATTTTCTTTCCGTGCCTCGATTTCATAAATTGGAGCTCGGGTGCAGTCGTTCTTTCGCAAAGTTTCACACCGCTCGAATTATTCCAAATGCACCTAGAAATGACGTAGGGCACACTAGAAGTCTATTTTGGGTGTTTGGTTTTGATTGTCTTTCCGTGCCTCGATTTCATAAATTGGAGCTCGATACCGCTGCTGCGTTGAAAGTTTCACACCGGCTCGGAATAATTCCAAATGCACCTAGAAATGATATAGGGCACACTAGAAGTCCATTTTGGTTGTTTGCATTGATTTTCTTTCCATGCCTCGATTTCATAATGTGGAGCTCGGGGTACCGCTGCTCGAAAGTTTCACACCTGCTCAGAATTATTCCAAATGCACCTAGAAATAACGTAGGGCACCCTAGAAGTCCATTGTGGGTGTTTGGTTTGATTTTTTTTCCGTGCCTCGATTTCATAAATTGGAGCTTCGGGTACGCGTCGTTCTGGAAAGTTTCACACCGACTCGGAAGTATTCCAAATGCACCTAGAAATGAGTTAGGGCACACTAGAAGTCTATTTTGGGTGTTTCCTGTTGATTGTCTTTGTGTGCCTCGATTTCGTAAAGTGGTGCTCTGGATACCGTCGTTCAGCAAAGTTTCACACCTGCTTGGAATTATTCCAAATGCACCTAGAAGTGACATAGGGCACACCAGAAGTCCATTTTGGGTGTTTGCACCGATTTTCTTTCCGTGCCTCGATTTCATAAATTGGAGCTCGGTGCCGCTCGCTCGAAAGTTTTACACCTGCTCAGAATTATTCCGAATGCACCTAGAAATGACGTAGGGCACACTCGAAGTTCATTATGGGTGTTTGGTTTTGATTTTCTTTCCGTGCCTCGATTTCATAAATTGGTGCTCAGGGTACGCATCGTTCTGGAAAGTTTCACAAGGCTCGAAAAGATTCCAAATGCACCTAGAAATGAGGTAGGGCACACTAGAAGTCCATTATGGGTGTTTGATGTTCATTTTCTTTCCACGCCTCGATTTCATAAATTGGAGCTTAGGATACGTGTCGTTCTGGAAAGTTTCACACCGGCTCAGAAGGATTCCAAATGCACCTAGAAATGAGGTAGGTCACACTAGAAGTCCATTTTGGGTGTTTGGTGTGATTGTCTTTCTATGCCTCGATTTCATAAATTGGAGCTATGGATACTGTGGGTCGCTCGAAAAGTTTCACACTTTCGGAATTATTCCAAATGCACCTAGAAATGACATAGGGCACACTAGAAGTCCATTTGTTTGGTTTTGATTTTCTTTCCGTGCCTCGATTTCATAAATTGGAGCTCGAGTGCGATGTGGATTCTCGAAAGTTTCACACCGCTCGGAAAGATTCCAAATGCACCTAGAAATGAGGTAGGGCACACTAGAAGTCCATTATGGGAGTTTGATGTTTATTTTCTTTCCATGCCTCGATTTCATAAAGTGGAGCTCGGGTGCCGCTCGCTTACGGAATGTTTCATACTTGCTCGGAATTATTTCAATTGCACCTATGAATGACGTAGGGCACTCCAGAAGTCCATTATAGTTTATTTGGTGTGGATTTTCTTTCCGTGCCTCGATTTCATAAATTGGAGCTGAGGGTACACGTCGTTCTGGAAAGTTCTACACCGGCTCGGAAGGATTCCAAATGCAGCTAGAAATGAGGTAGGGCACACTACAAGTCTATTTTGGGTGTTTCGTATTGATTGTCTTTCTATGTCTCGATTTCATGAAGTGGAGCTCTGGATACCCTCGTTCAGCAAAGTTTCACACCAACTCGGAATTATTCCAAATGCACCTAGAAATGACATAGGGCACACCAGAAGTCCATTTTGGGTGTTTGCATTGATTTTCTTTCCGTGCCTCGATTTCATAATGTGGAGCTCGGTGCCTGCCGCTTCGCAAAGTTTTACACCCTTTCGAATTATTCTAAATGCAACTAGAAATGACGTAGGGCACACTAGAAGTCCATTATGGATGTTTGGTTTTGATTTTCTTTCCGTGCCTCGATTTCATAAATTGGAGCTCAGGGTACGCGTCGTTCTGGAAAGTTTCACACCGGCTCGGAAGGATTCCAAATGCACCTAGAAATGAGGTAGGGCACACTAGAAGTCTATTTTGGGTGTTTCGCATGGATTTTCTTTCCGTGCCTCGATTTCATACTATGGAGCTCCGTGTACCCGTCGCTCTGCAAAATTTTACACCTTCTCAGAATTATTCCGAATGCACCTAGAAATGACGTAGGGCACACTAGAAGTCCATTATGGGTGTTTGGTTTTGATTTTCTTTACGTGCCTCGATTTCATAAATTTGAGCTTAGGGTACGCGCCGTTCTGGAAAGTTTCACACCGGCTCGGAAAGATTCCAAATGCACTTAGACATGAGGTTGGGCACACTAGAAGTCCATTATGGGAGTTTGATGTTCGTTTTCTTTCCATGTCTCGAATTCATAAAGTGGAGCTCTGGGTACCCGTCATTCTAGAATTTTCACACTTCCTCGGAATTCTTCCAAATGCACCTAGAAATGACATAGGTCACACCAGAAGTCTATTATAGTTATTTGGTGTGGATTTTTCTTTCCGTGCCTCGATTTCATAAATTGAAGCTTAGGGTACGCGTCGTTCTGAAAAGTTTCACACCGGCTCGGAAGTATTCCAAATGGACCTAGAAATGAGGTAGGGCACACTAGAAGTCCATTTTGTATGTTTCGTATTGATTGTCTTGCTTTGCCTCGATTTCGTAAAGTGGAGCTCGGATACGATGTCGTTGCTCAAAAAAATTCACACACCTGCTCGGAATTATTCCAAATGCACCTAGAAATGAGGTAGGGCACACTAGAAGTCTATTTTGGGTGTTTCGTGTTGATTGTCTTTCTGTGCCTCGATTTCATAAAGTGGAGCTCTGGATACCGTCGTTCAGCAAAGTTTCACACCAACTCGGAATTATTCCAAATGCACCTAGAAATGACATAGGGCACACCAGAAGTCCATTTTGGGTGTTTGCATTGATTTTCTTTACGTGCCTCGATTTCATAATGTGGAGCTCCGGGTACCCGTCGCTCTGCAAAGTTTTACACCTGCTCAGAATTATTCCAAATGCACCTAGAAATGATGTAGGGCACACTAGAAGTCCATTTTGGGTGTTTCGTTTCGATTTTCTTTATGTGCCTAGATTTCATAGATTGGAGCTCAGGGTACGTGTTGTTCTGGAAAGTTTCACACCGGCTCGGAAAGATTCCAAATGCACCTAGAAATAAGGTAGGACACACTAGCAGTCCATTATGGATGTTTGATGTAAATTTTCTTTCCATGCCTCGATTTCATAAAGTGGCCCGTCGTTCTGGAATGTTTCACACTTTCTCGGAATTATTCCAAATGCACCTAGAAATGACGTGGGGCACACCAGAAGTCCATTATAGTTATTTGGTGTGTATTTTCTTTCCGTGCCACGATTTCATAAATTGGAGCTTAGGGTATGCGTCGTTCTAGAAAGTTTCACACTGGCTCGGAAGTATTCCAAACGCACCAAGAAAGGAGTTAGGGCACACTAGAAGTCTATTTTGCGCGTTTCGTATTAATTGTCTTTCTGTGCCTCGATTTCGTAAAGTGGAGCTCTGGATACCGTCGTTCAGCAAAGTTGCACACCTACTCGAAATTATTCCAAATGCACCTAGAAATGACATAGGGCACACCAGAAGTCCATTTTGGGTGTTTGCATTGATTTTCTTTCCGTGCCTCGATTTCATAATGTGGAGCTCCGAGTACCCGTCGCTCTGCAAAGTTTTACACCTGATCAGAATTATTCCAAATGCACCTAGAAATGACGTAGGGCACACTAGAAGTCCACTACGGGTGTTTCATTTCGATTTTCTTTACGTGAATTTCATAAATTGGAGCTCAGGGTACGCGTCGTTCTGGAAAGTTTCACACCGGCTCGGAAAGGTTCCAAATACACCTAGAAATGAGGGAGGACACACTAGAAGTCCATTATGGGAGTTTGATGTTCATTTTCTTTCCATGCCTCAATTTCATAAAGTGGTGCTCTGGGTACCCGTCGTTCTGGAATGTTTCACACTTGCTCGGAATTATTCCAAATGCACCTAGAAATGACGTAGGTCACACCAGAAGTCCATTATAGTTATTTGGTGTGGATTTTCTTTCCGTTCCTCGATTTCATAAATTGAAGCTTAGGGTACGCGTCGTTCTGGAAAGTTTCACACCGGCTCGGAAAGATTCCAAATGCACCTAGAAATAAGGTAGGGCACACTAGAAGTCCATTATGGGAGTTTGATGTTCATTTTGTTTCAATGCCACGATTTCATAAAGTGGAGCTCTAGGTACCCGTCGTTCTGGAATGTTTCACACTTGCTCGGAATTATCCAAATGCACCTAAAAATGACGTAGGTGACACCAGAAGTCCATTATAGTTATTTGGTGTGGATATTCTTTCTGTTCCTCGATTTCATAAATTGGAGCTTAGGGTACGCGCCGTTCTGGAAGTTTCACACCGGCTCGAAAGTATTCCAAATGCACCTAGAAATGAGGTAGGGCACACTGGAAGTCTATTTTGGGTGTTTCGTATTGTTTTTCTTTCCAGTGCCTCGATTTCATAAAGTGGAGCTCGATACCGCTGCTCAAAGAAAGTTTCACACTCGCTCGAATTATTCCAAATGCACCTAGAAATGACATAGGGCACACCGAAGTCCATTTTGGATATTTGCATTGATTTTCTTTCCGTGCCTCAATTTCATAATGTGGAGCTCCGGGTGCCCGTCGCTCTAGAAAGTTTTACAACTGCTCAGAATTATTCCAAATACACCTAGAAATGACGTAGGGCACACTAGAAGTCCATTATGGGTGTTTGGTTTTGATTTTCTTTCCGTGGCTCGATTTCATAAATTGGAACTCAGGGTACGCGTCGTTCTGGAAAGTTTCACATCGGCTCGGAAAGATTCCAGGTGCACCAAGAAATGAGGTAGGGCACACTAGAAGTCCATTATGGGAGTTTGATGTTCATTTACTTTCCATGACTCGATTTCATAAAGTGGAGCTCTGGTACCCGCTGCTTCGAAATGTTTCACACTTGCTCTAATTATTCCAAATGCACCTAGAAATAACGTAGGGCACACCGAAGTCCATTATAGTTATTTGGTGTGGATTTTCTTTCCGTGCCTCGATTTCATAAATTGGAGCTTGGTGCACGCTGCTTCTCGAAAGTTTCACACTGGCTCGAAAGGATTCCAAATGCACCTAGAAATGAGGTAGGGCACACTAGAAGTCTATTTTGGGTGTTTCGTATTGTTTTTCTTGCTGTGCCTCGATTTCGTAAAGTGGAGCTCTGTATACCGTCGTTCAGGAAAGTTTCAAACCTGCTCGGAATTATTCCAAATGCACCTAGAAATGACATAGGGCACACTAGAAGTCCATTATGGGTGTTTGGATTTGATTTTCTTTCCGTGCCTCGAATTCATAAATAGGAGCTCAGGTTACGCGTCGTTCTGGAAAGTTTCACACCGGCTCGGAAAGATTCCAAATGCACCTAGAAATGAGGTAGGGCACACTAGAAGTCCATTATAGTTATTTGGTGTGGATTTTCTTTCCGTGCCTCGATTTCATAAATTGGAGCTTAGGGTACGCGTCGTTCTGGAAAGTTTCACACCGGCTCGGAAGGATTCCAAATGCACCTAGAAATGAGGTAGGGCACATTAGAAGTCTATTTTGGGTGTTTCGTATTGATTGTCTTTCTGTGCCTCGATTTCATAAAGTGGTCTTTATGTGACCTCGACCCTAATAATCGATAATTAGGTCTTTGTTCATAGCATCACTGTTCATTTTGGCAAATTAGGCAACATGTTACAAACTATTTTCCAAATTCCTATTACAAACTCCAACTTGATCAAAGCTCCAAAAGGAAATACCACTCAATGAATTATTATGGCCAAAAATAATTTCTGTTGACTTTTTAGAAATTATTGTGATTTTCAGAAAAATATTTGTCTTTAAATGAACCCTAGTTGGTCTAAATTAATTATTTATATATTTCTAAAGAAGAAACAGTGGTTTCAAAAATTATTTGGGGAATATACCATCCCAGTAGCCTTTCTGCAAAATTTCATAATTTTATAAATTTATTTGCTATTTTTGTAATCCCAGTCAAAGTTTTGGAATTTTGAAATAGGCTGGTCAAATCTCTCGGTCTAAACCTCATTTGGTACTGTAGCGACCCAACCCATTGCGGCAGGACTGGCTCGGTCACGTCCGCGCGCGTCTCCAAACTCTTGGCGAAATCCTAGCCGTCCATTTTCGCGAACGGGCCAGATCCAATGGGCTGTTCGGACCGCTCCAAACCATCCTCCAATTTTGGCCGTTGGATCAAGAACATGTGGCGTGCGATCTCCAGGCGAAACCCTCCGTAAATGGCCAAAAGTGGAAAACACGTGGGCCGTTGAAATCTCAACGTATGGGCCAGATCTTGTGTGATGTTCGGAACGGCCGGAGGTGCCACGTGAGATCCACCGTTGATTTTAGATCGGAAGGACCACAGTCGTTGTGACCTTCGGACCATCCGTACTTCCCCTCCATCTCGGCCGTTGGTTTGCGATTTAACGGCGATGGACCCTATGGGCCGAAGCGCACCAGCGCGCTGAGATCTTGGGCCATTGAAGCGAGATCGCACAGCTCTCGTGTGTTGGGATGTTCGGACCACCTCGGACGTCCTTTAAATCTGAGCCGCCCGCTGGAAATCGCACGGTCCGTATTTCACGATACCGGTTCAGTGTGTTATTTGCCTCTTCATCACAGCAGTTCATTTCTAATGGGAGGGCTGTGGTTCTTTGGGGCCAGCTGCGTGCGGTGCATGGCTGTAACAGCCCTGGGACCCACGTGTCAGTGACAAATTCTTTGCTACCTCTCTTGCTATACACCGTGAACACTATTTTTCGCTGGAATGGTGGCAGTGTACAGCGAATTTGAGGATATTTTCTCTTGATAATTATCCTTAGTGCCACCTCATTGGTTCTAGAGAGCTCTCGTGTGCTCTAGGGACCTCACCACTATATAAACCCTAGTCTTCCATTCTTTGCCATTGTTGATCAAGAAGGAGCCTCATAGCTTTGTCTTCCTTCACAGTGAAGCCTTCTTTACTTCTACCCTTGTTCAACTACAAGTAGGCTTAAAGCTCTTGCTAATGCAAGTTTTGGGCATCTCTTGTAGGTTTGGACTTGGGGTTTCTTCTCTGCCGAATTGAGCCAGTGAAGCATCATCTTAGGAAAAACCTCATCTGGGTGAGTTAAAGTCTATCTTTTTCTCATCAAGAAGGTGTTTAATGGTCTTTATATTTTAGGTCTATCATTCTCATTTTGGGCAGACCAAAGAATGGAGTTTGGACCTTTACTGTGTGGACCTAAACCTTGACTTCATCTTTTCTAACCCTAGCTGGTAAGTTTAGACTTTACCTCCTGTTAGCTAAAACTTTCTAAGGACCTCACTAACCCACTTGCAGCACTCACTTGCTCATGTGATGCTTCAAACTCCTTTAAACTGAAAAGTTGTTTTTATAACTTTTCGGTCTTTCATATCGTTTTCAAGAATTAGAGTTTCTCTTGTCAAGATACTAGTCTAATTAGGTCATAAGTAAACCCTAGTATCTTTATAGACCTCCTTTTTGATTATTATGAACACTGGAGCATTTATTAGTGCAAACCCCTCCTTCTGTGGTACTGTCGGGTCAACCAACAAAAGGGTCACTTTTTCTCTTACTTTCTGTAACTGGACAGTTATGGTTTGCCTGATTGGGTTGTGGTATTAATCACCCTCCAGATAGCCTTAATTTCCATTTAGGGTCTTCAATTGGGGTATTTCTTATAACTAGCCGAAGTCTGGAAGGAGTTCATTGCTGTTTTTGATCCAAACCGACAAAGATCCCTTCTGTCTTTTTCTTCTTTTAAACTGGGTGGATAAGGTTAGCATTAAAGAGTTGTAGTATTAAGTACTCCCCAGATGGTTATAACTCCACTTAAATTCTTTGTCTTATGCGGCTCTTCAAGCCAATCGAAATGGGTATAAGACTTTTGCTGTTTTGGTGGTTGTCCAAACCGACAACCCAGGCAGTAAAGAATCCAAAATCTTAAATCACCATTAATAGCACTAAGTGATCAGTTAGGTCAACACTAGCTCTAATACATTTAGTTACCGCACAGTCTTTCCTCTAATTGGGATTTGGCTAGATAAATAATTTAATTATAGGTTGTCCTGTTCTAGCTTCTAAAACCTGATACTGTAGCTCAAATCCAAACTTTAAACTGTGGTAATAGTATTAATAAAGATTAGTTATAGTTGACTATTCTTAATTAAATTAATATACCTCAGCATGTTGCTAATGATGCAATAATCCTTTGACCATGCATTCTTTCTATGCATATTGCTCTCTGTTTCTTTTTCCTAGATTCATTGGATTTTATTGTCTTTTAGATACTGGTTCTTCTGAAATTGTCGAGTCTTTTGTTGAGCAACTAGAACCTGAGCAAGAGGTTATATATTACTACCAAGGCAAGCTACCTCTCTGCACCATATTGATCCTACTCTTTTGAACTGTAGCATTACAAAATACAGAGATGACTGTGCATGCAATTTTTTCTAAAAATTATTTGTGCTCTGTTTTAGTTAGTTACAACCTGAGCTTGTGGCTTACCTTAAATTGGGTCATACACTTAACCTAAGGTAATATGTGATATGATAATATTTGGTTTTCAATTTTGGCTTAGCCATGCAGTCCATAGAATGGTAGTGTTTGACAAGCTTATCTTGTCAAACCTGGGAACAACAAATAACTTGTATTTATTTTGATTCTTGTTCAGTTTATGTGAATTTGAAATGATCCTAAATCTTTTGATAAACTAAATTCAAATCGGACAAGTGGATGCTAGTGATGGTGCCTTTGTGCACGAGAATTGGGAAATGTGAATGTCTTGTCTGGATTGATTAAGGACTGAACTCTGACTACCAATTCAAGCCCCAACGTACTTCCACACGCGGTGTATGGGCACTGTTTGGTTAAGTAAAGGGTTAATACTATTGAGTTGGAAACAGGAGAATAAGGACATGTGTATTGATTTCGTATGGCATAAATGCTTAAGTCTTCGGGCCGTGTCGTATGCCACGTGGAGTTTATATGATATCAGATGTTCTTAGAAGGGTAAGGGCGTAGATGTGATCTATCGCATGTACGTACCTTCAGGGCCCCAACTGCGGTCTAATATGTGTGGCTAACACGAGTTTGCATTTAATTGATTGGTCGGCATTCTGTAAACATGTGAGCCCCGGTTGAATATATGCTATCAATCGTTGTTTAAGCGGGATTAGTCTCACATGGGTCATCCAACTCAATAGTGTCAACTTGTTGAAAAATACCAAATCTTAGTCTCCCCGGCCAGCACACCCAAGGCAGTGTGCTATTATTCCGGAGGCTTACGGGCTAACTAAGTCATGTGGATAAAGATGTACACCCTTGCAAGGATTTAAAACTATTCGAATAGCTGTGTCCACGGTTATGGACGATACTTGAATTGATGTCATCTGTATAGATTTTGCTCTAAGTTTGGTATTGGGAATAATTTCGGCATGATGGTATCATGCACGGTTGATATTGAATTGTGATTTAGTATTGTTACCATTTATGCTTATGATTTCCATTACTTACTGTTTTGGTCCAAATTGCTTTTTTAAAATTGCTTTGTTAAAACTTAGTACTGTAGGTTAAGGTGTATCGCTTTATGCAAAATTGAACCATTTAAGCCTTCTGTTGTTAACCTTATGCATATAAAACTTTCTATTCCTTTGTATAGGTTCTATCAAACACTTTCTTTTATTAGTTTGTGTAAGACATGCTGAGTACCTTTCGTACTCAGGGTTTTATGACCTCTTGTTGCAGGTGAAGATGGTTTCCTTTATGAGATGCCCGTTAGCGCCGATCTGGGTGACGCTAACGAGTAGTGCTAGTTCTAGTCTCCACGCGGGATGGGGCCATTGGTGGTCTTATGTTTATTTTGCTTCCGCTGTTGTTCTTTTGTGATGACCCAAGGCCATCTGTTACTGTAGCAAACCTGACACTGTAGCAACCGAATTTGAGATGTAACTACTGATGTATAATTATGTGAATGTGTGACTTGTATGTGATTGATGCAATGTTGTTTAAGGATATATGCGCAATAGTCACTAATCCAGGGAACTATTGCATGACATATACCCGGGAACCTGAATGTTGGAATTGTTACTTATTATGATTATGCTTCTAGTATAATTTTTAATAAAGGAATTACACTATTCCTTAATTAAGAATTATGCTATCAGTATAATTTTAATTCGGCACATTCCAATATTTGAGGGTCTCACAGCGTTGGTATCAGAGCCAGGTTTACCTGTAGGATAGAATTAGCTTTGTTGTTATCTTTAGTGAGTCTCTGTGACATTATTTTAACATAAATTAATTTCTAAAGATCTAAGTATGCTATCTTTTACTTCTTATCTTCTTTTAGTATCAATTCTTATCTACCTTTCTGTTGATTTTCCAAGATCAGTTTCTTTCCTACCTTGTCTTTTATCTGTAGATGAGTGGCTGGTATTTGATTAAGGTGACTCGAGCCGACGATGTGGACGGGTTTCTGGGCTTGCTTCGAGATATGATGTGGCGGGCCAATTTCACTTATCAGCCAGAGTATGCCATTTACCATCGAGACCGAGGTCCTGGTATGGAAGAGTACCAAGCTATCATTAATGTGATCGCCAGACAGGTGGTGGGTAGTGTTCCATACTGCATCCATACACGTGCCACCTCCGAGTCTATGGTCGCTCAAGAAGTCTACAGAGGGATGATGAGCCTCCTTCGTCATGATTTGACGGAGCTGTCTCAGCCACCCTATGTTCACTTCCCAAAACAAGGCCCTAGATCGGATGTGATTACGTTTGATGAGATTCAGTTTGGAGAGGACCCATACGTACGCGAGTTAGCGAGGTTGGTCCGTATTATGGACCAAACCTATCACTGTCTCGTGTGTGAGTTATGGGAAACCCGCCGTCGTCTGCACGAGGCACAGGAATATTTGAGGCTTGGGGTTGGCACGAACCGCGTTCCCCGTAACGTGCTTTATGGTAACAATGAGACTCCACCAGCTGCCATTGTACCACAGTGGATCGCGACTTCGTAAGTGTCGGGCTTGTTCTCGCCCTGGTCGATGTCGTCAGTCCGGATGTCCGCTGGATTTCCTCGCACTCAGCGACCTACACATTCCGGGGGACATCATTTGCTGCTGGGTTCTCCTACCCGTCTCATCAGCCCTAGGGATCCTATAGATAAGGGTTCACCCGAAGCTCATCTGTTAAATGAGTTCCCGGTGAATTTTAACCGTAATGACTATACTTAGTGATGCGGACATCCTTACCTACGCTGTTCCATATAGTGTTTTCAATTCAACAAGTACCTCAGAACAACATGAGCTTACTAAAAGAGTTGAAGAACAAGAGAAGCTTGTGGGTGAAGCTTGTGTAAAGAAGCATAACCAAAAGGTGAACCTGTTCCATGATACGGGGGATGCCCGATCTTCTCGCTGAGGAACCGTGGATAGATGATGCGAAGTAGACGAAGTCACTAGCTGAACACTCGTGCCAATGCACGAACCCTCAACTCTTTGGAATACGCCCAAAACACACCGGATACATGATCGTCGCGAGACCACAAACGACGATCGCCAAGTCCCCAATTCCCAATGGAACGACGGCTTGACCTTGAATTGCAGAACGAATCAATGGATCGCCTAGTCCTCTCTCAAAGTCCTCGCATGAACTCTGGTTTAGAAAGAACAAGCAATAGCTATGTTTCAATTCTTATGCATAAACTGGTCTTCCGATACAATGGGGTCTACCCCTCAATATATAGTGCCCTTCTCCACCTTATGGCTGGCCAAGAGGCCCTACTCCTACTCTATTTCGGATTTCGAACTCCTACTCCAAGTCGGACACAATCTAAAACAAAAAAGGAAACTCTGAGTTTACAACCGTCACGTTGTTTCTGTAACACCCTAGCCCAACTCGAGCCTGGAATGCTACTAAACTAACAACATACCACAATAAAACTAAGACATTTTACTAAATTTCGGCAGAACCTCATTTGTATAGCTAACTATACCAGAGGTTCCAACAGTTAAAACAAACATCATAATTAAACAATCCAACATCTAGCATAATCGATAGGTATTCAAAATATGCTAGTATACTAAAGCATAACCAAAGGTATCCAACATATGCTACTCATCACTATTACAAACAATCCAACGCATAAAACATAACCATAACAAATCCTTTACGCAGTATGATCATTTGTTAAGGCGTGATCTAAAATTTAATCAACTATAAAAGATTCGTGGTAGTGTGTGTCTGAACATATGACTACTCCCTCCCATGCATATCGTTCTTGTAAGGGGTACCTAAAACCACAAACAAAGCAAGAGTGAGTCCACAGACTCAAAGAAAGTACAAATAATAAGACATTAAAACACACCAATATAACATCAACATCCATTCTCGAATCTTTACCATACAACATGTCATATGCTTATGCAATGCTCAATGCAACCTTTCTCTTTAACTCTTTGTGCATTTTATGTAATGCAAGGTATGCAACCGTCGATGCATACCCATGCTCGTGCTTTCATAAGCACAGGGACCAAGAGCCCAATACTCATAAGTAATGGGGACCTCAAGCCCACACTCCACAAGTGTGGGACCTCAAGCCCATCATATACATGACGGGACCTCAAATCATTGCTTGGTCACCACGTGACCAAGCCTCAAATATGATGACATGATGCACATGTACAATTCATCTTTCCATCATTAACATGTAAAAGCCAATTCCTCTATTCATCATTAACATGTAAAAATAGCGACATCATGTATGAATAAAACTTACTCATACTTCTAGCATTCAGATCATTAAAATTCATATCATTCTAGCATCCAAGTTTAGCGCACACATTCATAATACTAGCAAACATGAACAATCACTCATAGATTATTTATCAATAAATGTACTTGCCTCAACCGTGCGTAGATGGAAGACGCCAAGAGGGCGCCCTGAACCACACCACCACCGATTAAATTTAACAAGTACACTAAGATAGAAATTCTGGACCAAACTTAGCTAGAAACTAATATTTAACTCACTACGCTCTCTAGCGCGACCCAAAACTCCAAAGTCCAATTTTATCGATATGCCTCCAAAGGCATAAATCATATTCCAAAATTCATAACTTTTCATACAGAGATCCAAATTAGGTGATCTCAGACTTTATGGAAAGCTTATCAAATTACCCACCTAAACCTAGTTGGTGGGCTTTACAGATTCGGTCATCTAATACCCTTACCAAACTGATTAACAGAGCAACTAATTCTCGTCGGGGTTTCGGACAGAGGCACTAAATCTAGCATAACTTTCAGTCCAGTCACCTAAAAATTATGATCTTTACCTTTCTGGAAACCTTAGACAATAACCTACACCTTTCGTTATGGCGAGACCTTCTAAATATTCCATTAACTTTAGGCTACGCATCGATTAACAAAAGCGCCAAGATTAGAACAGAATTACGAACAGCGACGCTACGAAAATCATAACTTTTGAACCGCTCATCCAAACGACGTGATCTAATACTCTACGGAAAGGTATCGACGTCGTCTACAACTCTCTAGGAGGAGACCAGGACAGATTCTGCCGCGAACAGCCCTAAATTAGATGAACATTAAAACCGCCAGACATCGATCTAATACCGACATTGCTACGATACACAAATCTACGACTTAACGAACGATGATCAAGGATTACCCTTGGAGAATCGCTGAAGAACTCAAGAACACCATGTGACCACTCTCCTTCCTCTCTCCTTCTTCCCTTCCTTCTTCCTTTCTCTTCCTTGGTGGCTGACCGAGGAGGCTTCTCCTTCCTCCTTCTTGGTCGGCAGTGAAAGCTAGGGGTGGGAGGGTACTGTAGCACGCCATAGTACTGTAGCACGGCGGCGGAACTGTAGCTATGCTACTGTAGCAACCCTAGGGTTGCCCCTCTCCTTCTTATGTGGCCAACTACCCCTTCCCCTTGGGCCTAAATGTTGTGGGCCGGAAGCCTAGAGCCCAAGTTGTCCTAATTATGCATAAACCCCCCTCTCATCTCCTGTTAAAACACTTTTGTAATTGGTCATTCTCTCTAATTTATTTCTTCTCTCTCGAATACATTTGGGGTATTACAGTTTTGGACATATCTTTTGATACGTGATGAATCTTAGGCTGTGCGAGTATCCGTTGGATCGGGCTTGAAGTTAGCTTTCCAACAAGTACAAGAACACCCAAATCGGACTCCGTTTGTGAAAGTTATGACCTTTTTAATCCGGACTGTACTGCTGATTCCGAATCCGATTTTGATGCTGATTCCGAATCCGAATTGAATCCAAACTTTCCTAACTTCAATTTCATTAATTGAAACGACTTGAATCCGTGTGAAACTTGAGAAAGGAACTCTTGTACGCCTTTGGAAAGTCATGGCAAAGCTGGATATCTTCCCAAGATGTCGTACAAGTCGCGAATCATCAACTTTGTAAACTCTCGCGTTGATCGGTCAGAATGTGCAAAGATGCACTCGAATAGCCATAACTTTTATAGAAAGCTCCAAATCACGTGCCGTTTGATCCGTTGGAAAGTAGCCTTGATAAGCTTTCCAAATATATATATTGTTCATGCTAGATCCTTCCAAGTTTCTGCGAAGAACGTCATGAACCCATACCTTCCATGCGTCCCACAGGCTGCATGCTATTTTTGTGAGCATCAAAACACCCCGAGAAGCATCGTGTTCTTGATATTCACAAGAAGCATCTCCTTCAAACCTAACAATAAGGAATGACCCACTATTAGGTAGTATAATATTCTCAATTAAACTTAAAGGAAATTCACGGAACAGGTTCACCTTTTGGTTAAGCTTCTTTACACAAGCTTCACCCACAAGCTTCTCTTGTTCTTCAACTCTTTTAGTAAGCTCATTTTGTTCTCGAGGTACTTGTTGAATTGAAAACACTATATGGAACAAATAGAGTGTAAGGATGTCCGCATCATCCTCCCTTTCTTCAAAAAGCCGCCCTCGGCTTTTGATAGCCCTGAAAATATGCTAGAGAAAGAAAACAATGTATATGCATGGTATATGTATTTGTCATCCGTTTTATCGCCCTTTTGCTTTGCAAATCATGAATAGTACAACGATAGCCATTCGATTGATGTGATGTATTCATCTGAGTACGCTATCATTCACATGATGATGTCTAGAAAAGTACTAGACAAAGAGAAAAACGTATGTATGTGATATATGTATGAATCAATTGTTGTCTTATTCTCATTGTTATGCACAAAATAATTAGCGTAACAATGACCATAGGATGTATTTGATATATACATTGTGATACTTTCATTCACATCATTCTCCTCCGATGAGAAAAATTCATCCTCGACTTTTCTAAGGACATGGACAAGATATAAAAGGGACTAACTACATCAAGTTGTTCAAATTTGGGGAGAAAATTTTAATGCCGTCCATGCTACAACTTCACTACGCTGTTTACATCGATGCACAGATAAACAAGTAGGTATCATGTTACGTTCTAGACAATAGGCTCTTGTATTGAAACCCATCTCAAAGTGCCCATGACATTGCTCAATAGATGGTTTATGCAAAACATGTAAGTTTAAATCAAGAAGATTACCACAGTAATGCATATTCGATAAACATAGAATTTGTTATCTACACCATAATCTCCAATCAAATTGAATGTACTAACTAGTGATTTTAAACATGAAACCGCAAAGAAGGTTCTCAAATACACTAGATAGTTTTCGAGGATCATCGAACATGATATAGTATAAAGAATCATCAAGAGATATTCTAGTAAGAACTTCCTTATGAGTAATGAATTCCACATTATGTAAATTGAGTGAAGAAATTTCGAACATGGAATATTCAAAGGAACACGAGAGTTCTCACTCTTACGCACCTCTGCATAATGAATATTCAATTCAACACCATTATTGTTACCTTTAACGTCCTCCTCGCTTATTGTAGGTGTTGTAGATATCAAATCGTCATCATGAGACCACGGGACAGCAAGCACTCCATCCCCAACCGTGGTTATCTTCTCGTCTTTTACTTCCAATCTATGCTTGGGTTGTTGAACATTCAACTCCTCTTCTTTAATATCAACTTGCACAATGTGAGAAATAACACTAGAAGTAGAGAGTAAATCGTTAATTTCACCAATAACCTCGGTTTGGCTATCATCTACTTCCCTCTTTTACTCGTTGATGTATCTCTCTCACACTCAATTGAGATGCTCTCAACCTCACATATGGTGGAATCACATAGCTCATTCTCTTTATCATTCTCACTCAATTTGGCTATGTGGCTCTTATTTTCACATGGGTTTGATACATCGCGTCCCCCAAAGATTGTGGGTCATCAATGGAGCAATTACCAAGAACCACAATCTCTTCATGAAGCAATAGGGCAGACTACATGAAGCCCGGACCGAAGGAAAAGTCCCATGCTCGTCCGCCTTCTCATGTGACACACTAGTGGACTTCAAATCGTGTCGCAGCCCTGTCAACCTTTCAACTATGGAATGCTTGTAGTGGCGAGGTACAAAACGTGCACGAAAATGCTGCTTCATCTGCTCCCAGGTGATAAGCAGCAATTCATGGTGTTCCATACGCTTACGAACAAACCGCTCCCACCAATGTGTGGCATAATCAGTCAAACTATTGGACGCAAGTAAGAGCTTCCTCTCATTGGAATAGTTGTGCATCCGAAATAGCGTATCAATTTGCAGCTCCCAAGTGAGGTATTCTTCCACATTTGTACTACTTGAAAATATAGGGATAGGAAATTTGGGTTTATCAATAAAATCCGCAGTGTCATCGTGTCGACGATAATGCACGTTGGAGTGGTTGAACATGGTGCGTAGCTCCAAGAAGTTGTTGTTGATGTCTCAGACGCAACAAGTAACCTCCTCCCCGAGGTTGTTCAATCCATCTTAACTTCCCCGAGCTCATCGCGCACACTAGTATCACGATTATGAAGTTTCTTTTGTAGCATTTCGTGCAAGCGAGTGTACTCCGTCCACATAACCGGTGTTTTTGGATTAGGTGGACCCTTCTCGTGACCTGACATGGCAACAACTCACAAATAGCAAGCAAGTTATATCCAGGTTAGTAAAACAAAAATCTCTCTCTACGCTCTCAACTCACTGTCCTGAACACAAGGCAAGCTTACTGCTCCAAAGTGAATCAAGGACGCAAATCGACACTAGTGACCACGAACGACCTCAACCCGGAATGTATGAGCGTAACCAAGAGCAAGGAGTACACAAACGGGTGTAGGTGGAGCTTGGAAGGTAATTGTATATCCTATGCAAACTGATATTCAAGATATTGTCAAGCTAAGTAATGATCCAAGCTAGAGTAGTTTGCCGATGTGCTGATCCAATGGGTTTAAGAGAAGTGTATGAACGCACACGCAAAGATAAATGTGACTTAATGCAAACAAAGGAATGAGCTAGTGAGAAGCAATCGAAAATTGTGATGCACAAGCTCGTTTTGCACCAAGTACTAGGAGAGACGCTAGCCAATTGCAATGATTATGAAAATAAGGGCACAAGATTGCTCAAAGAGATTAAAGACACAATCTGAAATTATGGACTAGGGTTTACTCTTCCCAAATTCGCCACTCCTTTTGTCTTTTGTCTTTTCTTTCTCAAAATCGCAAGAACAAACTCTTCCTCCTTCGGCTATTAAGGCAACCGAAAGGAAAAGTTGGTATTGGTATTTATGGTTTGTCTTTTTTTAACTTTTTTTCAAGCCGTGGCTTTTTCTTCAAGTCATTTGCCTTTTCTTTCTTCTTTTGCAATGGCTTAATGAAAGTTTTGATTCACCCTTTGATTTGCATGTCTCAAAAATTTCAAAAGTGTAAACTAATGCCAAGAGCAGCCCTTAATGCAATTATCAAAAGCTAGTCTCAAAGGATGAAAAGGTAGAAGTGAAGATACAAATTACTCTCTTGTTTTTTGGGTGCTAATTGACTAAGCAACCAAAGAATTTTCTTGGGTTTAAGTAAACACAAAAGATGAAGCAACGCAAAGGAAACACAAAGATCAGCACTAAAACAAAAACTCTAATGGATAAAAACTTAACTAAACTCACAAGAAAAAACTCTAATGTGATTTTCGGTTTTAATGGACTATAGGACAGAAAACAAATCTAAACTATGGGTAAATAGCTCTCACCGAGTAAACCTGGCTCTGATACCATATGATACGGGGGATGCCCGATCTTCTCGGTGAGGAACCGTGGATAGATGATGCGAAGTAGACGAAGTCACTAGCTGAACACTCGTGCCAATGCACGAACCCTCAACTCTTTGGAATACGCCCAAAACACACCGGATACATGATCGTCGCGAGACCACAAACGACGATCGCTAAGTCCCCAATTCCCAATGGAACGACGGCTTGACCTTGAATTGCGTAATCTAATCAATGGATCGCCTAGTCCTCTCTCAAAGTCCTTGCATGAACTCTGGTTTAGAAAGAACAAGCAATAGCTATGTTTCAATTCTTATGCATAAACTGGTCTTCCGATACAATGGGGTCTACCCCTCAATATATAGTGCCCTTCTCCACCTTATGGCTGGCCAAGAGGCCCTACTCCTACTCTATTTCGGATTTCGAACTCCTACTCCAAGTCGGACACAATCTAAAACAAAAAAAGGAAACTATGAGTTTACAACCGTCACGTTGTTTCGGACATATCTTTTGATACGTGATGAATCTGAGGCTGTGCGAGTATCCGTTGGATCGGGCTTGAAGTTAGCTTTCCAACAAGTACAAGAACACCCAAATCGGACTCCGTTTGTGAAAGTTATGACCTTTTTAATCCGGACTGTACTGCTGATTCCGAATCCGATTTTGATGCTGATTCTGAATCCGAATTGAATCCAAACTTTCCTAACTTCAATTTCATTAATTGAAACGACTTGAATCCGTGTGAAACTTGAGAAAGGAACTCTTGTACGCCTTTGGAAAGTCATGGCAAAGCTGGATATCTTCCCAAGATGTCGTACAAGTCGCGGAATCATCAACTTTGTAAACTCTCGCGCGTTGATCGGTCTGAATGTGCAGCATGCACTCGAATAGCCATAACTTTTTATAGAAAGCTCCAAATCACGTGCCGTTTGATCCGTTGGAAAGTAGACTCGATAAGGTTTCCAAATATATATATTGTTCATGCTAGATCCTTCCAAGTTTCTGCGAAGATCGTCATGAACCCATACCTTCCATGCGTCCGACAGGCTGCATGCTATTTTTGTGAGCATCAAAACACCCCGAGAAGCATCGTGTTCTTGATATTCACAAGAAGCATCTCCTTCAAACCTAACAATAAGGAATGACCCACTATTAGGTAGTATAATATTCTTAATTAAACTTAAAGGAAATTCACGGAACAGGTTCACCTTTTGGTTAAGCTTCTTTACACAAGCTTCACCCACAAGCTTCTCTTGTTCTTCAACTCTTTTAGTAAGCTCATGTTGTTCTGGGGTACTTGTTGAATTGAAAACACTATATGGAACAGCTTAGGTAAGGATGTCCGCATCACTTAGGGTCTAGAGGTTGTGATTGGCATTAATTATGTAATAGGCTAGTATTGTCTGTTAAATATTGTGTAATAGCCTAGCTTATGTTCTGTATAAATGCTGTGGGCTGACTTTTGCGTTTTGGATTAGGGTGCTGTGGTTGCCGACTTGTACCTTTTGGACTTAGTGTGTTTTCTGTTGGTTGTTAATAAAGTGGGGCCGACCCTTTTTGCTATATTTTGTTCTGTTGTGTGGATGATTTTTCTTTCCGTGCCTCGATTTCATAAATTGGAGCTCAGGGTACACGTCGTTCTGGAAAGTTTCACACCGGCTCGGAAACATTCTAAATGCACCTAGAAATGAGGTAGGGCACACTAGAAGTCCATTATGGGAGTTTGATGTTCATTTTCTGTCTATGCCTCGATTTCATAAAGTGGAGCTCTAGGTACCCGTCGTTCTGGAATGTTTCACAATTGCTCGGAATTATTCCAAATGCACCTAGAAATGACGAGGGCACACCGTAAGTCTATTATAGTTTTTGGTGTGGATTTTCTTTCCGCATCGATTTCATAAATTGGAGCTTAGGGTACGCTGCTGCTCGAATGTTTCACACCGCCTCTAAGTATTCCAAATGCACCTAGAAATGAGTTACGCACACTAGAAGTCTATTTTGGGTGTTTCAGATTGATTGTCTTTCGTGCCTCGATTTCGTCAAGTGGAGCTCGATACCCGCTGCTCGAATGTTTCACACCGCTTTCGAATTATTTCAAATGCACCTAGAAATGACATAGGGCACACCGAAGTCCATTTTGGTTGTTTGCATTGATTTTCTTTTCGTGCCTCGATTTCATAATGTGGAGCTCTGGGTACCGCCGCTCTACAAAGTTTTACACCGCCGAAATTATTCAATGCACCTAGAAATAACGAGGGCACACTAGAAGTCCATTATGGGTGTTTGGTTTTGATTTTCTTTCCGTGCCTCGATTTCATAAATTGGAGCATAGGGTATGCGTCGTTCTGGAAAGTTTCACACCGGCTCGGAAAGATTCCAAGTGCAACTAGAAATGAGGTAGGGCACACTAGAAGTCCGTTATGGGAGTTTGATGTTCACTTTCTTTCCATGCCTCGATTTCATACAATGGAGCTCTGGGTACCCGCTGCTCGAATGTTTCACACTTGCTCGGAATTATTCCAAATGCACCTAGAAATGACGTAGGGCACACCAGAACTCCATTATAGTTATTTGGTGTGGATTTTCTTTCCGTGCCTCGATTTCCTAAATTGGAGCTTGGGGTACGTGTCGTTCTAAAAAGTTTCACACCGGCACGGAAGGATTCCAAATGCACCTAGAAATGAGGTAGGGCACACAAGAAGTCTATTTTGGGTGTTTCGTATTGATCGTCTTTCTGTGCCTCGATTTCGTAAAGTGGTGCTCTAGATACCGTCGGTCAGCATTTCACACATGCTCGGAATTATTCCAAATGCACCTAGAAATGACATAGAGCACACCAGAAATCCATTTTGGGTGTTTGAATTTCAAATGCACCTAGAAATGAGGTAGGGCACACTAGAAGTCCGTTATGAGAGTTTGATGTTCATTTTCTTTCCATGCCTCGATTTCATACAGTGGAGCTCTGGGTACGCGCCGTTCTGGAAAGTTTCACACCGGCACGGAAGGATTCCAAATGCACCTAGAAATGACGTAGGGCACACCAGAAGTCCATGATAGTTATTTCGTGTGGATTTTCTTTCCGTGCCTCGATTTCATAAATTGGAGCTCAGGGTACGCGTCGTTCTGGAAAGTTTCACACCGGCTCGGAAAGATTCCAAATGCACCTAGAAATGAGGTAGGGCACACTAGAAGTCAATTATGGGACTTTGATATTCATTTTCTTTCCATGCCTCGATTTCATAAATTGGAGCTTAGGGTACGCATCGTTCTGGAAAGTTTCACACTGGCTCGGAAGGATTCCAAATGCACCTTGAAATGAGGTAGGTCACACTAGAAGTCTATTTTGGGTGTTTCGTATTGATTGTCTTTCTGTGCCTCGATTTCGTAAGGTGGAGCTCGATACCGCTGCTCAAAGAAAGTTTCACACCTGCTCGGAATTATTCCGAATGCACCTAGAAATGACATAGGGCACACCAGAAGTCTATTTTGGGTGTTTGCATGGATTTTCTCTCCGTGCCTCGATTTCATAATGTGGATCTCCGGGTACCCGTCACTCTGCAAAGTTTTACACCTACTCAGAATTATTTCAAATGCACCTAGAAATGACGTAGGGCACACTAGAGGTCCATTATGGGAGTTTGGTTTTGATTTTTTTTCCGTGGCTCGATTTCATAAATTGGAGCTCAGGGTACGCGTCGTTCTGGAAAGTTTCACACCGGCTCGGAAAGATTCCACACGCAACTAGAAATGAGGTAGGTCACACTAGAAGTCCGTTATGGGAGTTTGATGTTCATTTTGTTTCCATACCTCGATTTCATACAGTGGAGCTGTGGGTACCCGTCGTTCTGGAATGTTTCACACTTGCTCGGAATTATTCCAAATGCACCTCGAAATGACGTAGGGCACACCAGAAGTCCATTATAGTTATTTGGTGTGGATTTTCTTTCCGTGCCTCGATTTCACAAATTGGAGCTTAGAGTACGCTGGCTGCTCGAAAGTTTCACACCGCTCGGAAGGATTCCAAATGCACCTAGAAATGAGGTAGGGCACACTAGAAGTCTATTTTGGGTGTTTCGTATTGATTGTCTCTCTGTGCCTCGATTTCATAAAGTGGAGCTGTGGATAACGTTGTTCAGCAAAGTTTCACACCTGCTCGGAATTATTCCAAATGCATCTAGAAATGACATAGGGCACACCAGAAGTCCATTTTGGGTGTTTGCCTTGATTTTCTTTCCATGCCTCGATTTCATAATGTGGAGATCCCGGTACCCGTCGCTCTGCAAAGTTTTACACCTGCTCAGAATTATTGCAAATGCACCTAGAAATGACGTAGGGCACACTAGAAGTCCATTATGGGTGTTTGGTTTTGATTTTCTTTCCGTGCCTCGATTTCATAAATTGGAGCTCAGGTACGCGTCGTTCTGGAAAGTTTCGCACCGGCTCGGAAAGATTCCAAATGCATAAAGAAATGAGGTAGGGCTCACTAGAAGTCCATTATGGGAGTTTGATATTCATTTTCTTTTCATGACTCGATTTCATAAATTGGAGCTCTAGGTACCCGTCGTTCTGGAATGTCTCACACTTGCTCGGAATTATTTCAAATACAGCTATGAATGACGTAGGGCACACCAGAAGTCCATTATAGTTATTTGGTGTGGATTTTCTTTCCGTGCCTCGATTTCATAAATTGGAGCTTAGGGTACGTGTCGTTCTGGAAAGTTTCACACCGGCTCGGAAGCATTCCAAATGCACCTAGATATAAGGTAGGACACACTAGAAGTCTATTTTGGGTGTTTCGTATTGATTGTCTTTCTGTGCCTCGATTTCGTAAAGTGGAGCTCTGGATACCGTCGTTCAGCAAAGTTGCACACCTGCTAGGAATTATTCCAAATGCACCTAGAAATGACATAGGGCACACCAGAAGTCCATTTTGGGTGGTTGCATTGATTTCCTTTCCGTGCCTCGAATTCATAATGTGGAGCTCCGGGTACCCATCGCTCTGCATAGTTTTACACCTGCTCAGAATTATTCCAAATGCACCTAGAAATGACGTAGGGCACACTAGAAGTGCATTATGGGTGTTTGGTTTCGATTTTCTTTCCATGCCTCGATTTCATAAATTGGAGCTCAGGGTACGCGTCGTTCTGGAAAGTTTCACACCGGCTCGGAAAGATTCCAGATGCACCAAGAAATGAGGTAGGGCACACTAGAAGTCTATTATGGGAGTTTGATGTTCATTTTCTTTCCATGCCCCGATTTCATAATGTGGAGCTTAGGGTACGCGTCGTTCTGAAAAGTTTCACACCGGCTCGGAAGTATTCCAAATGCGCCTGTAAATGAGGTATTACACACTAGAAGTCTATTTTTGGAGTTTCGTATTGATTGTCTTTCTGTGCCTCGATTTCATAAAGTGGAACTCTGGATACCGTCGTTCAGCAAAGTTTCACACCCGCTCGGAATTATTCCAAATGCACCTAGAAATGACATAGGGCTCGCCAGAAGTCCATTTTGGGTGTTTGCATTTATTTTCTTTCCGTGCCTCGATTTCATAATGTGGAGCTGATGCGGACATCCTTAGCTACGCTGTTCCATATAGTGTTTTCAATTCAACAAGTACATCAGAACAACATGAGCTTACTAAAAGAGTTGAAGAACAAAAGAAGCTTGTGGGTGAAGCTTGTGCAAAGAAGCTTAACCAAAAGGTGAATCTGTTCCATGAATTTCCTTTAAGTTTAATTGAGAATATTATACTACCTAATAGGGGGTCATTGCTTATTGTTAGGTTTGAAGGAGATGCTTCATGTGAATATCAAGAACACGATTCTTCTCGGGGTGTTTTGATGCTCACAAAAATAGCATGCGACTTGTGGGGACGATGGAAGGTATGGGTTCATGACGATCTTCGCAGCAACTCGAAGGATCTAGCATGAACAATATATATATTTGGAAAGCTTATCAAGTCTACTTTCCAATGGATCAAACGGCATGTGATTTGGAGCTTTCTATAAAAAGTTATGGCTATTCGAGTGCATGCCGCATATCTGCACCGATCAACGCGAGAGTTGACAAAGTTGATGATTCCGCGGCATGTACGACATCTTGGGAAGATATCCAGCATTGCCATGACTTTTCAAAGGCTTACAAGAGTCCCTTTCTCAATCTTCACACGGATTCAAGTCGTTTCAATTAATGAAATTGAAGTTAGGAAAGTTTGGATTCGGAATCAGCATCAAAATCGGATTCGGAATTAGCAGTACAGTCCGGATTAAAAAGGTCATAACTTTCACAAACGGAGTCCGATTTGGGTGTTCTTGTACTTGTTTGAAAGCTAACTTCAAGACCGGTCCAACGGATGCTCGCTCAGCCTCAGATACATCACGTATCAAAAGATATGTCTGAAACAATGTGACGGTTGTAAACTCAGAGTTTCCTTTTTTGTTTTAGATCGTGTCCGACTTGGAGTAGGAGTTCTAATTCTGAAATAGAGTAGGAGTAGGGCTTCTTGGCCAGCCATAAGGTGGAGAAGGGCACTATATATTGAGGGGTAGACCCCCATTGTATCGGAAGACCAGTTTATGCATAAGAATTGAAACATAGCTATTGCTTGTTCTTTCTAAACCAGAGTTCATGCGAGGATTTTGAGAGAGGACTAGGCGATCCATTGATTCGTTCTGCAATTAAGGTCAAGCCGTCGTTCTATTGGGAGTTGGGGACTTGGCGATCGTCGTTTGTGGTCTCGCGACGATCATGTATCCTGTGTGTTTTGGGCGTATTCCAAAGAGTTGAGGGTTCGTGCATTGGCGCGAGTGTTCAGCTAGTGACTTCGTCTACTTCGCATCATCTATCCACGGTTCCTCACCGAGAAGATCGGGCATCCCCCGTATCATATGATATCAGATTCTAGGTTTACTCGGTGAGAGCTATTTACCCATAGTTTAGATTTGTTTTCTGTCCTATAGTCCGTTAAACCGAAAATTACAACACAAAAATTTCCAAACCCTAGATTCAATTTGTTTTTTCTTGTGAGTTTAGTTAAGTTTTTATCCATTAGAGTTTTTTGTTTTAGTGCTAATCCTTGTGTTTCCTTTGCATTGCTTCATCTTTTGTGTTTACTTAAACCCAAGAAAAATGCTGGTTGCTTTCGTCAATTAGCACCCCAAAAAAAAAGAGAGAGTAATTTGTATCTTCACTTCTACCTTTTCATCCTTTGAGACTAGCTTTTGATAATTGCATTAAGGGCTGCTCTTGGCATTAGTTTACACTTCTGAAATTTTTGAGACATGCAAATCAAAGGGTGAATCAAAACTTTCATTCGGCCATTGCAAAAGAAGAAAGAAAAAGGCAGCCGACTTGAAGAAAAAGCCACGGCTTAAAAAAAAGTAAAAAAAAAAAGAGACAAACCCGCAAATACCAATACCAACGTTTCCTTTCGGTTGCCTTAATAGCCGAAGGAGGAAGAGTTTGTTCTTGCGATTTTGAGAAAGAAAAGAGAAAAGACAAAAGGAGCTGGCCAACTTTGGGAAGAGTAAAACCATAGTCCATAATTTCAGATTGTGTCTTTAATCTCTTTGAGCAATCTTGTGCCCTTATTTTTCATAATCATTGCAATTGGCTAGCGTCTCTCCTAGTACTTGGTGCAAAACGAGCTTGTGCATCACAATTTCCGATTGCTTCTCACTAGCTCATTCCTTTGTTTGCATTAAGTCACATTTATCTTTGCGTGTGCGTTCATACACTTCTCTTAAACCCATTGGATGAGCACATCGGCAAACTCTCTAGCTTGGATCATTACTTAGCTTTACAATAACTTGAATATCTGTTTACATAGGCTATACACATACCTTTCCAAGCTCCACCTACACCCGTTTGTGTACTCCCTTGCTCTTGGTTACGCTCATACATTACTTAGGGTTGAGGTCGTTCATGGTCACAAGTGTCAATTTGCCGTCCTTGATTCACTTTGGAACAGTAAGCTTGCCTTGTGTTCGTGATGTGAGTTGACAACAGAGAGAGAGATTTTTGTTTTACTAACTGGATATAATCTCGCTTGCTATTTGTGAGTTGTTGCCATGTCAGTCACGAGAAGGGTCCAACTAATCCAAAAACACCGGTTACGTGGACGGAGTACACTCGCTTGCACGAAATGCTACAAAAGAAACTTCATAATCGTGATTTGGAGCTTTCTATAAAAAGTTATGGCTATTCGAGTGCATGCTGCACATTCAGACCGATCAAAACGGTCATAACTTTCACAAATGGAGTCCGATTTGGGTCTTCTTGTACTTGTTCAAAAGCTAACTTCAAGCCCGATCCAACGGATGCTCGCTCATCCTCAGATTCATCACGTATCAAAAGATATGTGGGAAACAATGTGACGGTTGTAAACTCAGAGTTTCCTTTTTTGTTTTATATTGTGTCCGACTTGGAGTAGGAGTTCTAATTCCGAAATAGAGTAGGAGTAGGGCCTCTTGGCCAGCCATAAGGTGGAGAAGGGCACTATATATTGAGGGGTAGACCCCCATTGTATCGGAGGACCAGTTTATGCATAAGAATTGAAATATAGCTATTGCTTGTTCTTTCTAAACCAGAGTTCATGCGAGGACTTTGAGAGAGGACTAGGCGATCCATTGATTCGTTCTGCAATTCAAGGTCAAGCTGATACGGATCAACGTGTAGTTGATGCGAAATGTGGCCCAATCTTTCACGGTACTTGTATTGCAATCTTGATCGGAGCAAAACCCTAGCTTTCCTCGTTGGTTCAGCAAAAAGGAAGAACAAGTATATCTCCAAAGTAAGTAATACTTGGTTGATGTTGAATCAATCCGAAGGAGAAACAAAATCAAACCCCGAAGAACAACACCAAACCGTGAGCAATTGAGGATGCCACGAATTGGTGAGATGATCCACAAGGAATCACGGATCTTGGAAGGAAAGCCACCCTCCAATATTCACGCAATCACAAAACCCTAGACGGGAATTTCCGAAACGCATGTATTCATTTTGCGCCACACAAACATGTGACTTTTCTGTATTTTCTTCAACTATGACTTGTCCACCTCTATAGTGCGGCCATGGGGGGGTTTATATAGCCTCCCACGCAAGCACAAGACTCCTAGTCCGATTACTGCTCACGTGAACAGTAATCCGAGTAGGTTACTGTTCACGTGAACAGTAATCCAAACCAAAAAACCCTCCTACTTTACATAGATGTTTAAGCTACTCTAATTGCTGAAAATAGATTAAACTATCCTATTACAAGTAATTTCAAAATTAACTTCCTTTAAAGTTTGATCTGAATTGGAATTGCTCCAATCCAAATCCATTTAGGATTCTTTGTCTTTTCTTGGTAAGATTCCCTTGCAAACTTTCCAAAATGCAAAGTCCTTGGTTCTTGTGTCTTCCCATGTCCGCTCAAGCTTTCCCTTCGGCCTACCTCCCTCTCTTTGTTCTTGGCCGAACCTTCTTCTTGTTTCTTTCTCCATTGATGCATAATAGGCTCAAATTGAGGTTTAGCACACACTTGCAACTTAGGGATGTTGACCACCGTAGTAGATGCACCTAGGGCCTCATCATCCTCCCCTTCTTGAAGCAAAACCGTCCTCGGTTTTAGTATAGTGTTTACGACCTTCTTCTTGCTAACCACAACCAAATCACTCTTGATTTCTTCATCGGTCTTTGACAAAAAGCATGGAATTCTCCTTGTGCATGAAAGTATGTCGGTTGGACCGTCCTTGATGTGTAGCATTCAAATCAAATTGCCATGGACGTCCCAATAGAATATGACCGGCATGCATAGGTACCACATCACACTCCACCTTATCGACATAGCCATCAATTGTAAGTGGCACTCTCACCTTGTGTGTGATCTTGACTTTGCCGACGTTGTTGAGCCATTCGATGTAATATGGTTTAGGATGCCTCCATGTGGACAATGAGAGTGATTCCACCACATCCTTGCCAATCATGTTGCTCGAACTCCCATTATCAATAATCAGCTTACATACCTTTTCTTTGATCTTGCAATCGGTTTGAAAGATATGATGTCGCTGTCTCTTCCGTACAATAACAGTGTTATCACGCCGCACCATTTGAGCCATCAAGCTAACACCTTGTGCTGGATAACAAATGAGTGGTTCCACTTCTCGATTCATCGGAAGGTTCAGATTCATCGTTGTCGCTCTCGCTATGTAGCCATCATGTGTAAGCAACACCGTCTTCATGTTTGGACAATCCTTCTTCATATGACCTCGGCCCTTGCACTTGAAGCATTCAATGTTGCTAGTTCTAGCCGTGAGAGAATGCACTAGAATCAAGATGTGAGACTTCTTTGCCCGCAAAGACTTATAGGCTTCAAGCTTCCTTGAATGTACTCCAACCGTGTAGTAGATGCAACCGGTTTGGAAGTTGATCCTCACATCTCCGCTCATGCGGTTGCATGCCTCCAAGTGCTATGAGTGGTACGGCCACTCCTTGCTTGATCGCCCTTCATCCATTGTTCAAGACGCCCGCTTGATGAAGTAATTCTTACACAGTATTGTATTGCATTAAATCAACACGGTCCCGCACATCTTCATGGTCGCCTCTGCCGACTCACGCACACTTGTACGGATCATGAGCACTTGCATCTCTTGATAGTACTCGCTCACCGTCTTAGCACCCTGAGTAAGTCGTCGTAGCTTTGTATGCGTCGTCAGGTGTATAGTATCTTTGGCACGAAACGTTCCCGCATAGCATGTTTCATTGCTTCCCAAGTGTTAGGACGTTCCCCTGCACGATTCAATTGATCCCACCAAATAATAGCGTATTCGGTGAACTCAATCGAGGCAACACGAACCTTCTTCTCCTCGAGTAGTGGTGGTTGTCAAAATTTGATTGACACGCATCTCCCACTCCAAATAAGACTCGGATCAGATCTGCCCTTGAACTCGGTATGGTGATCTTGATTCTCCGATCTGACCGCCATCTTCACGCTCACCACCTCCATTATGATGTCCACCATGTCCGGCACCTCGACGATCAAAGTAATCACGTCGTGGACATCGCTGGCGCCTTCCACGATCATCGAAATAGCCTCCTCCGAATCGGCAGCCAGAGAAGTCATCTCCATCTCGACGCACAACCGTTGTGCACGCCCATGTTGTGGTTGGGGTAGCACCGGTACATTACATCCTCGTGGCGGTGGTAGCCTCTCCTCCAAGCGACGGATAGCATGGTTTAGATTGTCAAAACCTTCCATCATACGCCGTTCATTCACGTTGAGACGATCGTTTAGCGTGTCTTGCACCCCTTGGATTTGAGCTTTAAGTTGATGGCGTAACACCTTCTCGCGACGAAGAAAAAAGCCGGTAGTAGCATCAAATTGAGCACGTACATCCGGTAATAGTGTATCACCGTACATAGGCTCTTCGTCCAATCCATCATTAGAACCATGCTGGCTAGTTCTTGACATGATGACCAACCTCAAAAGTACCAAGAAAAAATTCCACGTACCGTGATCAACCACGCTCTGATACCAAGATGACACGGATCAACGTGTAGTTGATGCGTAATGTGGCCCAATCTTTCACGGTACTTGTATTGCAATCTTGATCGGAGCAAAACCCTAGCTTTCCTCGTTGGTTCAGCAAAAAGGAAGAACAAGTATATCTCCAAAGTAAGTAATACTTGGTTGATGTTGAATCAATCCGAAGAGAGAAACAAAATCAAACCCAAAGAACAACACCAAACCGTGAGCAATTGAGGATGCCACGAATTGGTGAGATGATCCACAAGGAATCACGGATCTTGGAAGGAAAGCCACCCTCCAATATTCACGCAATCACAAAACCCGCACGGAATTTCAAACGCATGTATTCATTTTGCGCCACACAAACATGTGACTTTTTGTATTTTCTTCAACTATGACTTGTCCACCTCTATAGTGCGGCCATGGGGGTTTATATAGCCTCCCACGCAAGCACAAGACTCTAGTCCGATTCTCGCTCACATGAATAGTAATCCGAGTCGGTTCTTGTTCACTTGAACGATAATCCGAACCAAAAAAACCCTCCTACTTTACATAGATGTTTAAGCTACTCTAATTGCTGAAAATAGATTAAACTATCCTATTACAAGTAATTTCAAAATTAACTTCCTTTAAAGTTTGATCTGAATTGGAATTGCTCCAATCCAAATACATTTAGGATTCTTTGTCTTTTCTTGGTAAGATTCCCTTGCAAACTTTCCAAAATGCAAAGTCCTTGGTTCTTGTGTCTTCCCATGTCCGCTCAAGCTTTCCCTTCGGCCTACCTCCCTCTCTTTGTCCTTGGCCGAACCTTCTTCTTGTTTCTTTCTCCATTGATGCATAATAGGCTCAACTTGAGGTTTAGCACACACTTGCAACTTAGGGATGTTGACCACCGTAGTAGATGCACCTAGGGCCTCATCACAAGCCGTCGTTCCATTGGGAATTGGGGACTTGGCGATCGTCGTTTGTGGTCTCGCGACGATCATGTATCCGGTGTGTTTTGGGCGTATTCCAAAGATTTGAGGGTTCGTGCGTTGGCGCGAGTGTTCAGCTAGTGACTTCGTCTACTTCGCATCATCTATCCACGGTTCCTCACCGAGAAGATCGGGCATCCCCCGTATCAGGAGCTCCGGGTACCCGTCGCTCTCCAAAGTTTTACACCTGCTCAGAATTGTTGCAAATGCACCTAGAAATGACGTAGGGCACACTATAAGTTGAATATGAGTGTTTGGTTTTGATTTTCTTTCCGTGCCTCGATTTCATATATTGCATGTTAGGGAACGCGTCATTCTGGAAAGTTTCAGACTGGCTCGGAAGGATTCCAAATGCACCTAAAAATGAGGTAGGGCACACTAGAAGTCTATTTTGGGTGTTTCGTATTGATTGTCTTTCTGTGCCTCGATTTCATAAAGTGGAGCTCTGGATACCGCTGCTTCGAGAAAGTTTCACACCTGCTCGGAATTATTCCAAATGCATCTAGAAATGACATAGGGCAGACCAGAAGTCCAAGGGCACACCAGAAGTCCATTTTGGGTGTTTGCATTGATTTTCTTTCCATGCCTCGATTTCATAATGTGGAGCTCCGGGTGCCCGTCGCTCTGCAAAGTTTTACACCTGCTCAGAATTATTCCAAATTCACCTAGAAATGACGTAGGGCACACTAGAAGTCTATTATGGGTGTTTCGTTTCGATTTTCTTTACGTGCCTTGATTTCATAAATTGGAGCTCAGGGTACGCGTCGTTCTGAAAAGTTTCAGACCGGCTCGGAAAGATTTCAAATGCACCTAGAAATGAGGTAGGGCACACTAGAAGTCCATTTTGGCAGTTTGATGTTCATTTTCTTTCCATGCCTCTATTTCATAAAGTGGAGCTCTGGGTACCAATCGTTCTGAATGTTTCACACTTGCTCGTAATTATTCCAAATGCACCTAGAAATGATGTAGGTTACAACAGAAGTCTACTATAGTTATTTGGTGTGGATTTTCTTTCCGTTCCTCGATTTCATAAATTGGAGCTTAGGGTACGCGTCGTTCTGGAAAGTTTCACACCGGCTCGAAAAGATTCCAAATGCATCTAGAAATGAGGTAGGGCACACTAGAAGTCCATTATTTGAGTTTGATGTTCATTTTCTTTCCATGCCTCGATTTCGTGAAGTGGAGATCTGGGTACCCGTCGTTCTTGAATGTTTCACACTTGCTCCGAATTATTCCAAATGCACCTAGAAATGACGTAGGGCACACCAGAAGTCCATTATAGTTATTTGGTGTGGATTTTCTTTCCGTGCCACGATTTCATAAATTGGAGCTTAGGGTACGCGTCGTTCTGGAATGTTTCTCACCAGCTCGGAAGAATTCCAAATACACCTAGAGATGAGGTAGGGCACGCTAGATGTCTGTTTTGGGTGTTTCGTATTGATTGTCTTTCTGTGCCTCGATTTCGTAAAGTGGAGCTCTGGAAACCGTCGTTCAGCAAAGTTTCACACCTGCTCGGAATTATTCCAAATGCACCTAGAAATGACATAGGGCACACCAGAAGTCCATTTTGGTTGTTTGCATTGATTTTCTTTCCGTGCCTTGATTTCGTAATGCGGAGCTCCGGGTACCTGTCGCTCTGCAAAGATTTACACCTACTCAGAATTATTCCAAATGCACCTAGAAATGACGTAGGGCACACTAGAAGTCCATTATGGGTGTTTGGTTTTGATTTTCTTTCCGTGCCTCGATTTCATAAATTGGAGCTCAGTGTACGCGTCGTTTTGAAAAGTTTCACACCGGCTCGGAAAGATTCCAAATGCACCTACAAATGAGTTAGGGCACACTAGAAGTCCATTATGGGAGTTTGATGTTCATTTTCTTTCCATGCCTCGATTTTATAAAGTGAAGCTCTGGGTACCCGTCGTTCTGGAATGTTTCACACTTGCTCGAAATTATTTCAAATGCACCTATGAATGACGTAGGGCACACCAGAAGTCCATTATAGTTATTTGGTGTGGATTTTCATTCCGTGCCTCGATTCCATTAATTGATGCTTAGGGTACGCGACGCGTTCTGGAAAGTTTCACACCGGCTCGGAATTATTCCAAAGACACCTAGAAATAACGTAGGCCACGCTAGAAGTTCATTATGGGTGTTTGGTATTGATTTTAATTCCGTGCCTCGATTTCATAAAGTGGAGCTCAGGTACCCATCGTTCTGCAAAGTTTCACACCTGCTCGGAATTATTCCAAATGCACTTAGAAATGACGTAGGGCACACTAGAAGTCCATTTTGGGAGTTTGTATTGATTTTCATTCGGTGCCTCGATTTCATAAAGTGGAGCGTAGTGTACCCGTCGTTCTGGAAAATTTGACACCTGCTCGGAATTATTCCAAATGCACCTAGAAATGACATAGGGCACACCTAGAGGTCCATGTGTTTGGTATTGATTTTCTTTCTGTGCCTCGATTCAATAAAGTGGAGCTCAGGGTACGCGCCGTTCTCGATAGTTTGACACCGCCTCGGAAGGATTCCCAATGCACCTAGAAATGATGTAGGGCACACTAGAAGTCCATTATGGGTATTTGGCATTGATTTTATTTCTGTGCCTCAAAATTTCACACCGGCTCCGAAGGATTCAAATGCACATAGAAATGAGGTAGGGCACAATACAAGTCCATTGTGGGAGTTTGGTATTGATTTTCTTTCCGTGCCTCGATTTCATAAAGTGGAACTCTGGGTACCATCGTTGTAGAAAGTTTCACACTTGCTCGGAATTATTCCAAATGCACCTAGAAATAACGTAGGGCACACCAAAATTCCATTTTGGCTGTTAGTTGTTGATTTTTCTTTTCGTGCCTCGATTTGATAAAGTCGAGCTCAAGGTACTCGTTGTTCTGCAAAGTTTCACACCGTCTCGGAATTATTCCAAATGACCCAAAAAGTGAGGTAGGGCACACTATAAATCCATTCTGGGTGTTTGGCACTGATTTTCTTTCCGTACCTTCATCCCATATAGTGGAGCTCAGGGTACCCGTCGTTCAGGAAAGTCTGACACCGGCTTCTAAACGCACCTAGAAATGACGTAGGGTACACCTGAAGTCCATTATGGTTGTTTGGTATTGATTTTCTTTCTATGCCTTCATTTCATATTATGGAGCTCAAGGTTCCCGTCGTTCTTGAAAGTTTGACACCAGCTCGAAATTATTACAAATGCACAAAGAAATAAGGTAGGGCACACTAAAAGTCCATTGTGGCTGTTTGGCATTGATTCGCTTTCCGTGCCTCGTTTTCATAAAGTATAGCTCAGGGTACCCATCGTTCTAGAAAGTTTCACACCAGCTCGGAAGGATTCTAAATGCACCTAGAAATGAGGTAGGGCACATTAGAAGTCCATTATAGATGTCTGGTATTAATTTTCTTTCCGTACGTCGATTTAATAAAGTGGAGCTCAGGTTATGCATCATTCTGGAAAGTTTCACACCGGCTCGGAAGGATTCCAAATGCACCTAGAAATGAGGTATGGCACACTAGAAGCCTATTTTTTGTGTTTCGTATTGACTGTCTTTCTGTGTCTCGATTTCATAAAGTGGAGCTCTGGATACCGTCGTTCAGCAAAATTTCACACCTACTCGGAATTATTCTAAATGCACCTAGAAATGACATAGTGCACACCAGAAGTCCATTTTGGGTGTTTGCATTGATTTTCTTTCCGTGCCTCGATTTCATAATGTGGAGCTCCGGGTTCCCGTCGCTCTGCAAAGTTTTACACCTGCTCAGAATTATTCCAACTGCACCTAGAAATGACGTAGGGCACACTAGAAGTCCATTATGGGTGTTTCGTTTTGATTTTCTTTACGTGCCTAGATTTCATAAATTAGAGCTCAGGGTACGCGTCATTCTGGAAAGTTTCACACCGGCTCGGAAAGATTCCAAATGCACCTAGAAATGAGGTAGGGCACACTAGAAGACCATTATGAGAGTTTGATGTTCTTTTTATTTCTGTGCCTCGATTTCATAAAGTGGAACTCTGGGTACCCGTCATTCTGGAATGTTTCACACTTGGTCGGAATTCTTCCAAATGCACCTAGAAATGACGTAGGTGTAACACCCTAGCTATGCGGAAACCAAGATGTTACCTAAAGGACTAACGTACAACACTAATACGGAAGAATTTCAACCATTTGTCAAACAGTGCTACCTTAACCAAATAGAACCAAGACCTTTCTCTAAAAACTGGCAGAACCTCCTTTTTATAGATGGCTATACCGGGGGTTCAAATAGTTTAATATAGCATCATTCAACAGTCAAATCATCCAATTTAACGAATCATCAAAGGACATCTAGGATAAGCTAAACAACTATAGCATAATCAAAGGGCATCCAAAATCTTCTAATCAACCCTATTACAAATATTTGAGACTCTACTGAACCCATTAATTTCATCAACTCAATAAACCATCTACCAAACATTCTAACCCATCGCAAGAATTAAATGGACTCAATCACCGAATGAATAAGAACATAAATAGGTCATCCATGACCACAATTAAAACAACCACCACGAAAGATGGTCACAATGTGAAACCAAAGCAATTATCAAGAATAGGAATTGCGGCTAAATGGACTAGGTTATTCATTGAGGTTAGTGATTCTGTGACGTGCACCAAGCCTACCCCTTCCCATGCATGTCGCTACCTCGAGAGGTACCTTCACCGAGAGTCAGGAGACAAAAGGCGTAACGATCTAGGACCGGGGTTCACCACCACCTGCAGATCCTTCTCCTCCTCCTTTCTCCCCTCTTCTCTACCTCTTCCTCTCTTCCTCCCCTTCCCCTTTCTTCCTCTTGTGGCCGCCTTGTTGCAGAGCTCCCAAGGTGGCGAGCAAGGAGGGCCGAGCTTGAGGGAGGGAATGGAGGTGCCCAAGGAGGGAGTGAGCAGGAGGGGCGGCTCCTAAGGAAGGGGAAAGCAGGGAAGATTTGGCCAGCAAGGGGGCTGGAGGTTGCTTATGGGGAGGAAAGGGGGAAGGGGTGGATAAGCTAAGGTTTGAGGGGAGGAGAGGTGGCTGCATGGGCTGGGCCCAACTAGGGGCGCCTCCCCCCCCCCTTTTGGCCCAAAAGGGCCGGCCTCCAGGCTGCCCAAGCCTGGGCCGGAGACCCATGTTCCAAAGATTTCCTCCAAAATTGAAATTCAGATTAAACTCCCTCTCTAACCTATATTGCATTCGATATTGAAAAAATTTCTCTTCCGAATAATATATACTCTCTATTTGATATCCGGAGTATTACAGTAGGTCACACCAGAAGTCCATTATAGTTATTTGGTGTGGATTTTCTTTTCGTGCCTCGATTTCATAAATTGGAGCTTAGGGTACGCGTCGTTCTGGAAAGTTTCACACCGGCTCGGAAGGATTCCAAATACACCTAGAAATAAGGTAGGGCACACTAGAAGTCTATTTTGGGTATTTCGTATTGATTGTCTTTTTGTGCCTCGATATCGTAAAGTGGAGCTCTGCATACCGTTGTTCAGCAAAGTTTCACACCTGCTCGGAATTATTCCGAATGCACCTAGAAATGACATGGGGCACACCAGAAGTCCATTTTGGGTGTTTGTATTGATTTTCTTTCCGTGCCTCGATTTCATAATGTGGAGCTCCGGGTACCCGTCGCTCTCCAAAGTTTTACAACTGCTCAGAATTATTCCAAATGCACCTAGAAATGACGTAGGGCACACTAGAAGTCCATTTTGGGTGTTTGGTTTTGATTTTCTTCCCGTGCCTCGATTTCATAAATTGGAGCTCAGGGTACGCGTCGTTCTGAAAAGTTTCACACCATCTCGGAAAGATACCAAATGCACCTAGAAATGAGGTAGGGCACACGAGATGTCCACTATGAGAGTTTGATGTTCATTTTCTTTCCATGCCTCGATTTCATAAAGAGGAGCTCTGGGTACCCGTCGTTCTGGAATGTTTCACCCTTGATCGGAATTATTCCAAATGCAATGACGTAGGGCACACCAGAAGTCCATTATAGTTATTTGGTGTGGATTTTCATTCCGTGCCTCGATTTCATAAATTGGAGCTTAGGTTACGCGTCGTTCTGGAAAGTTTCACATTGGCTCGAAAGGATTCCAAATGCACCTAGATATGAGGTAGGGCACACTAAAACTCTATTTTGGGTGTTTCGTATTGATTGTCTTTCTGTACCTCGATTTCGTAAAGTAGAGCTCGATACCGCTGCTCAAAGAAAGTTTCACACCTTTCGATTATTCCAAATGCAGCTAAAAATGACATAGGGCACACCAGAAGTCCATTTTGGGTCTTTGCATTGATTTTTTTTCCGTACCTCGATTTCATAATATGGAGCTCCGGGTACCCGTCGCTCTGTAAAGTTTTACACCGGCTCGGAAAGATTCAAAATGCACCTAGAAATGAGGTAGGGCACACTAGAAGTCCATTATGGGAGTTTGGCGTTTATTTTCTTTCCATGCCTCGATTTCATAAAGTGGAGCTCTGTGTACCCGTCGTTCTGGAATGTTTCACACTTGCTCGGAATTTTTATAAATGCACCTGGAAATGACGTAGGGCACACCAGAAGTCTATTATAGTTATTTGGTGTGGATTTTCTTTCCGTGCCTCGATTTCATAAATTGGAGCTTAGGGTACGCGTCGTTCTGGAAAGTTTCACAACGGCTCGGAAGGATTCCAACTGCACGTAGAAATGAGGGAGGGCACACTAGAAGTCTATTTTGGGTGTTTCATATTGATTGTCTTTCTGTGCCTCGATTTCATAAAGTGGAGCTCTGGATACCGCTGCTCAAAGAAAGTTTCACACTGCTGGAATTATTCCAAATGCACCTAGAAATGACATAGGGCACATTAGAAGTCCATTTTGGGTGTTTTCATTGATTTTCTTTCCGTGCCTCGTTTTCATAACGTGGTGCTCTGGGTACCTGTCGCTCTCCAAAGTTTTACACCTGCTCAGAATTGTTGCAAATGCACCTAGAAATGACGTAGGACACACTAGAAGTCGATTATGGGTGTTTGGTTTTGATTTTCTTTCCGTACCTCGATTTCATATATTGCAGCTCAGGGTACGCTTTGTTCTGGAAAGTTTCACACCGGGTCGGAAGGATTCTAAATGCACCTAGAAATGAGGTAGGGCACACTAGAAGTCTATTTTGGGTGTTTCACTTTGATTGTCTTTCTGTGCCTCAATTTCGTAAATGGAGCTCTGGATACCGTCGTTCAGCAAAGTTTCAAACCTGCTCGGAATTATTCCAAATGCATCTAGAAATGACATAGGGCACACCAGAAGTCCAAGGGCACACCAGAAGTCCATTTTGGGTGTTTGAATTGATTTTTCTTTCCATGCCTCGATTCCAAATTCAGCTAGAAATAACGTAGGCCACACTAGATGTCCATTATGGGTGTTTCGTTTCGATTTTCTTTACGTGCCTTGATTTCATAAATTGGAGCTCAGGGTACGCGTCGTTCTCGAAAGTTTCACACCGGCTCAGAAAGATTCCAAATACACCTTGAAATGAGGTAGGGCATACTAGAAGTCCATTATGGGAGTTTGATGTTCATTTTCTTTCCATGCCTCGATTTCATAAAGTGGAGCTCTGGATACCCATCGTTCTGAATGTTTCACACTTGCTCGTAATTATTCCAAATGCACCTAGAAATGACGTAGGTCACACCAGAAGTCCATTATAGTTATTTGGTGTGTATTTTCTTTCCGTTCCTCGATTTCATAAACTGGAGCTTAGGGTACACGTCGTTCTGGAAAGTTTCACACCGGCTCGGAAAGATTCCAAATGCACCTAGAAATGAGGTAGGGCACACTAGAAGTCCATTATGGGAGTTTGATGTTCATTTTCTTTCCATGCCACGATTTCGTGAAGTGATCTGGGTACCCGTCGTTCTGGATTGTTTCACACTTGCTCGGAATTATTCCAAATGCACGTAGAAATGACGTAGGGCACACCAGAAGTCCATTATAGTTATTTGGTGTGTATTTTCTTTTCGTGCCTCGATTTCATAAATTGGAGCTTAGGTGCACGTGGCTCGAAAGTTTCACACCGCTCGGAAGGATTCCAAATACACCTAGAAATGAGGTAGGGCACACTAGAAGTCTATTTTGGGTGTTTCAGTATTGATTGTCTTTACGTGCCTCGATTTCAGTAAAGTGGAGCTCGATACCGCTCGCCAAAGAAAGTTTCACACCTGCACGGAATTATTCCAAATGCACCTATATATGACATAGGGCACAAGAGAAGTCCATTCTGGTTGTTTGTATTGATTTTCTTTCCGTGCCTCGATTTCATAATGTGGAGCTCCGGGTACCCGTCGCTCTGCAAAGTTTTACACCTACTCAGAATTATTCCAAATGCACCTAGAAATGACGTAGGGCACACTAGAAGTCCATTATGGGTGTTTGGTTTTGATTTTCTTTCCGTGCCTCGATTTCATATATTGTAGCTCAAGGTACGCGTCGTGCTGAAAAGTTTCACACCGGCTCGGAAAGATTCCAAATGCACCTAGAAATGAGATAGGGCACACTAGAAGTCCATTATGGGAGTTTGTTGTTCATTTTCTTTCCGTGCCACGATTTTATAAAGTGGAGCTCTGGGTACCCGTCCGTCGTTCTGGAATGTTTCACACTTACTCGGAATTATTTCAAATGCACCAATGAATGACGTAGGGCACACCAGAAGTCCATTGTAGTTAGTTGGTGTGGATTTTTACTCCGTGCCTCGATTTCATAAATTGGAGCTTAGGGTACGCGTCGTTCTGGAAAGTTTCACACCGGCTCGGAAGGATTCCAAATGCACCTAGAAATGAGGTAGGGCACACTAAAAGTCTATTTTGGTTGTTTCGTATTGATTGTCTTTCTGTACCTCGATTTCGTAAAGTGGAGCTCTGGATACCGTCGTTCAGCAAAGTTTCACACCTGCTCGAAATTATTCCAAATGCACCTAGAAATGACATAGGGCACACCAGAAGTCCATTTTGGGTGTTTGCATTGATTTTCTTTCCGTACCTCGATTTCATACTGTGGAGCTCCGGGTACCCGTCGCTCTCCAAAGTTTTACACCTGCTCAGAATTGTTGCAAACGCACCTAGAAATGACGTTGGGCACACTAAAAGTCGATTATGGGTGTTTGGTTTTCATTTTCTTTCCGTGCCTCGATTTCATATATTGCAGCTCAGGGTACGCGTCGTTCTGGAAAGTTTCACACCGGCTCGGAAGGATTCCAAACGCACCAAGAAATGGGGTAGGGCACACTAGAAGTCTATTTTGGGTGTTTCGTATTGATTGTCTTTCTGTGCCTCGATTTCGTAAGGTGGAGCTCTGGATACCGTCGTTCAGCAAAGTTTCACACCTACTCGGAAAATATTCCAAATGCATCTAGAAATGACATAGGGCACACCAGAAGTCCAAGGGCACACAAGAAGTCCATTTTGGGTGTTTGCATTGATTTTCTTTCCGTACCTCGATTTCATAATAAGGAGCTCTGGGTACCCGTCGCTCTGCAAAGTTTTACACCTGCTCAGAATTATTCCAAATGCACCTAGAAATGACGTAGGGCACACCAGAAGTCCATTTTGGGTGTTTGCATTGATTTTCTTTCCGTACCTCGATTTCATAATATGGAGCTCCGGGTACCCGTCGCTCTGCAAAGTTTTACACCTGCTCAGAATTATTCCAAATGCACCTAGAAATGACGTAGGGCACACTAGAAGTCTATTATGGGTGTTTGGTTTTGATTTTCTATCCGTGCCCCGATTTCATAAATTGGAGCTCAGGATACGCGTCATTCTGGAAAGTTTCACACCGGCTCGGAAAGATTCCAAATGCACCTAGAAATGAGGTAGGGCACACTAGAAGTCCGTTATGGGAGTTTGATGTTCATTTTATTTTTATGCCTCGATTTCATAAAGTGGAGCTTTGGGTACCCGTCGTTCTGGAATGTTACACATTTGCTCGGAATTATTCGAAATGCACCTTGAAATGACGTAGGGCACACCAGAAGTCCATTATAGTTATTTCGTGTGGATTTTCTTTCCGTGTCTCGATTTCTAAAATTGGAGCTTAGGATACGCGTCGTTCTGGAAAGTTTCACACCGGCTCGGAAGGATTCAAAATGCACCTAGAAATGAGGTAGGACACACTAGAAGTCTATTTTGGGTGTTTCGTATTGATTGTCTTTCTGTGCCTCGATTTCGTAAAGTGGAGCTTTGTATACCGTCGTTCAGTAAAGTTTCACACCTACTCAGAATTACTCCAAATGCACCAAGAAATGACATAGGGCACACCAGAAGTCCATTTTGGGTGTTTGCCTTCATTTTCTTTCCGTCCATCGATTTCATAATGTGAAGCTCCCGGTACCCGTCGCTCTACAAAGTTTTACACCTGCTCAGAATTATTGAAAATGCACCTTGAAATCACGTAGGGCTCACTAGAAGTCCATTATGGGTGTTTGGTTTTGATTTTCTTTCCGTGCCTCGATTTCATAAATTGGAGCTCAGGGTAAGTGTCGTTCTGGAAAGTTTCACACCGGCTCGGAAAGATTCCAAATGCACCAAGAAATGAGGTAGGGCTCACTAGAAGTCCATTATGGGAGTTTGATATTCATTTCCTTTCCAAGCCTCGATTTTATAAAGTGGAGCTCTGGGTACCCGTCGTTCTGGATTATTTCACACTTGCTCGGAATTATTTCAAATACAGCTATGAATGACGTAGGGCACACCAGAAGTCCATTATAGTTGTTTGGTGTGGATTTTCTTTCCGTGACTCGATTTCATAAGTTGGAGCTTACGGTACGCGTCGTTCTAAAAAGTTTCACACCGGCTCGGAAGGATTCCAAATGCACCTACAAATGAGGTAGGGCACACTACAAGTCTATTTTGGGTTTTTCGTATTGATTGTCTTTCTGTGCCTCGATTTCGTAAAGTGGAGCTCTGGATACCGTCATTCAGCAAAGTTTCACACCTGCTCGGAATTATTCCAAATGCACCTAGAATTGTCATAGGGCACACCAGAAGTCCATTTCCTTTCCGTGCCTCGATTTCATATTGTGGAGCGCCGGGTACCCGTCGCTCTCCAAAGTTTTACACCTGCTCAGAATTGTTGCAAACGCACCTAGAAATGACGTAGGGCACACTAGAAGTCGATTATGGGTGTTTGGTTTTGATTTTCTTTCCATGCCTCGATTTCATAAATTGGAGCTCAGGGTACCCGTCGTTCTGGAAAGTTTCACACCGGCTCGGAAGGATTCCAAATGCACCTAGAAATGAGGTAGGGCACACTAGAAGTCTATTTTGGGTGTTTCGTATTGATTGTCTTTCTGTGCCTCGATTTCATAAAGTGGAGCTCTGGGTACCGTCGTTCAGCAAAGTTTCACACCTGCTCGGAAATTATTCTAAATGCATCTAGAAGTGACATAGGGCACACCAGAAGTCCAAGGGCACACCAGAAGTCCATTTTGGTTGTTTGTATTGATTTTCTTTCCATGCCTCGATTTCATAATGTGGAGCTCCGGGTACCCGTCGCTCTTCAAAGTTTTACACCTGCTCAGAATTATTCCAAAATCACCTAGAAATGACGTTGGGCACACTAGAAGTCCGTTGTGGGTGTTTCGTTTCGATTTTCTTTACGTGCCTTGATTTCATAAATTGGAGCTCAGGGTACGCGTCGTTCTTGAAAGTTTCACACCGGCTCGGAAAGGTTCCAAATACACCTAGAAATGAGGTAGGGCACACTAGAAGTCCATTATGGGAGTTTCATGTTCATTTTCTTTCCATACCTCGATTTCATAAAGTGGAGCTCTGGGTACCCGTCGTTCTGAATGTTTCACACTTGCTCGTAATTATTCCAAATGCACCTAGCAATGACGTAGGTCACACCAGAAGTCCATTATAGTTATTTGGTGTGGATTTTCTTTCCGTTCCTCGATTTCATAAATTGGAGCATAGGGTACGCATCGTTCTGGAAAGTTTCACACCAGCTCGGAAAGATTCCAAATGCACCTAGAAATTACATAGGGCACACCAGAAGTCTATTTTGGGAGTTTGCATTAATTTTTTTTTCCGTGGCTCGATTTCATAATGTGGAGCTCCGCGTACCCGTTGCTCTACAAAGTTTTACACCTGGTCAGAATTATTCCAAATGCACCTAGAAGTGACGTAGGGCACACTAGAAGTCCATTATGGGTGTTTGGTTTTGATTTTCTTTCCGTGCCTCGATTTCATAAATTGGAGCTCAGGGTACGCGTTGTTCTGGAAAGTTTCACACCGGCTTGAAAAGATTCCAAATGCACTAAGTGTAACACCCCAGCCTAACTAAGGCCTGGAATGAGGTAGGGCACACTAGAAGTCCATTATGGGAGTTTGATGTTCATTTTCTTTCAATGCCTCGATTTCATAAAGTGGAGCTCTGGGTACCCGTCGTTCTGGAATGTTTCACACTTGCTCGGAATTATTCCAAATACACCTATGAATGACGTAGGGCACACCAGAAGTCCATTATAGTTATTTGGTGTGGATTTTCTTTCCGTGCCTCGATTTCATAAATTGGAGCTTAGGGTATACGTCGTTGTCGAAAGTTTCACACCGGCTACGAAGGATTCCAAATGCACCTAGAAATGAGGTAGGGCACACTAGAAGTCCATTTTGGGTGTTTGCATTGATTTTCTTTCCGTGCCTCGATTTCATAATGTGGATCTCCGGGTACCCGTCGCTCTGCAAAGTTTTACACCTCCTCAGAATTACTCCAAATGCACCTAGAAATGACGTAGGGCACACTAGAAGTCCATTATGGGTGCTTGGTTTTGATTTTCTTTACGTGCCTAGATTTTATAAATTGGAGCTCAGGGTACGCGTGCGTCATTCTGGAAAGTTTCACACCGGCTCGGAAAGATTCCAAATGCACTTAGACATGAGGTTGCGCACACTAGAAGTCCATTATGGGAGTTTGATGTTCATTTTCTTTCCATGTCTCGATTTCATAAAGCGGAGCTTTGGGTACCCGTCATTTATAATGTTTCACACTTGCTCCAAATTCTTCCAAGTGCACCTAGAAATGACATAGGTCACACGAGAAGTCCATTATAGTTATTTGGTCTGTATTTTCTTTCCGTGCCTCGATTTCATAAATTGAAGCTTAGGGTATGCGTCGTTCTGGAAAGTTTTACACCCGCTCGGAAGGATTCCAAATGCACCTAGAAAAGAGGTAGGGTAGACTAGAAGTCCATTTTGTATGTTTCGTATTGATTGTCTTTATTTGCCTCGATTTCGTAAAGTGGAGCTCTGGATACCGTCGTTCAGCAAAGTTTCACACCTGCTCGGAATTATTCCAAATGCACCTAGAAATGACGTAGGGCACACTAGAAGTCCATTATGGGTGTGTGGTTCTGATTTTCTTTCTGTGCCTCGATTTCATAAATTGGCGCTCAAGGTACGCGTCGTTCTGGAAAGTTTCACCCCGGCTCGGAAAGATTCCAAATACACCTAGAAATGAGGTGGGGCACACTAGAAGTCCGTTATGGGAGTTTGATGTTCTTTTTCTTTCCATGCCTCGGTTTCGTACAGTGGAGCTCTGGGTACCCGTCGTTCTGGAATGTTTCACACTTGCTCGGAATTATTCCAAATGCACCTAGAAATGACGTAGGGCACACCAGAAGGCCATTATAGTTATTTGGTGTGGATTTTCTTTCCGTGCCTAGATTTCATAAATTGGAGCTTAGTTTACGCGTCGTTTTGGAAAGTTTCACACCGGCTCGGAAGGATTCCTAATACACCTAGAAATGAGGTAGGGCACATTAGAAGTCTATTTCGTAAAGTTGTGCTGTAACAGCCTCAGCCCTAATAATCAGTAATTAGGTGCTGTTCATAGCATCACTGTTCATTTTGGCAAATTAGGCAACATGTTACAAACTATTTTCCAAATTCCTATTACAAACTCCAACTTGATCAAAGCTCCAAAAGGAAATACCACTCAATGTTGGTATTAAGACTGGGAAGTATTTTATTTAAAGACCAGATGAATTATTATGGCCAAAAATAATTTATGTTGACTTTTTAGAAATTATTTTGATTTTCAGAAAAAAATTTGTCTTTAAATGAACCCTAGTTGGTCTAAATGAATTATTTATATATTTCTAAAGAAGAAACAATGGTTTCAAAAATTATTTGGGGAATATACCATCCCAGTAGCCTTTCTGCAAAATTTCATAATTTTATAAATTTATTTGCTATTTTTGTAATCCCAGTCAAAGTTTTGGAATTTTGAAATAAATTTGGTCAAATCTCTCGGTCTAAACCTCATTTGGTAGTCTTGATGTGACCCAACCCATTGCGCCCAGATCGGCTCGGTCACGTCATGGCGTCTCCAAACTCTGGCGAAATCCTAGCCGTCCATTTTCCTTGAACGGGCGAGATCCAATGGGTCGTTTGGGACCACTCAAACCATCCTCCACTTAAGCCGTTGGATCAAGAACATGTGGCGCGCGATCTCCAGGCGAAACCCTCCGTAAATGGCCAAAAGTGGAAAACACGTCGGCCGTTGAAATCTTAACGTATGGGCCAGATCTTGTGTGATGTTCGGACCGGCCGGAGGTGCCACGTGAGATCCACCGTTGATTTTAGATCGGAAGGACCACAGTCGTTGTGACCTTCGGACCATCCGTACTTCCCCTCCATCTCGGCCATTGGCTTGCGATTTAACGGCGATGGACCCTATGGGCCGAAGCGCACCAGCGCGCTGAGATCTTGGGCCGTTGAAGCGAGATCGCACGGATCTCGTGTGTTGGGATGTTCGGACCACCCCGGACGTCCTTTAAATCTGAGCCGCCCGCTAGAAATCGCACGGTCCGTATTTCATGATTCCGGTTCAGTGTGTTCTTTGCCTCTTCATCACAGCAATTCGTTTCTAATCGAAGGGTCAGGGTTCTTCAGGCCACCATATGCGGTGCATGGTCATAATGACCACAGGACCCACGTGTCAGTGACAAATTCTTTGCTACCTCTCTTGCTATACACCGTGAACACTATTTTTCGCTGGAATGGTGGCAGTGTACAGCGAATTTGAGGATATTTTCTCTTGATAATTATCCTTAGTGCCACCTCATTGGTTCTAGAGAGCTATCGTGTGCTCTAGGGACCTCACCACTATATAAACCCTAGTCTTCCATTCTGTGCCATTGTTGATCAAGAAGGAGCTTCATAGCTTTGTCTTCCTTCACAGTGAAGCCTTCTTTACTTCAACCCTTGTTCAACTACAAGTAGGCTTAAAGCTCTTGCTAATGCAAGTTTTGGGCATCTCTTGTAGGTTTGGACTTGGGGTTTCTTCTCTGCCGAATTGAGCCAGTGAAGCATCATCTTAGGAAAAACCTCATCTGGGTGAGTTAAAGTCTATCTTTTTCTCATCAAGAAGGTGTTTAATGGTCTTTATATTTTAGGTCTATCATTCTCATTTTGGGCAGACCAAAGAATGGAGTTTGGACCTTTATTGTCTGGACCTAAACCTTGACTTCATCTTTTCTAACCCTAGTTGGTAAGTTTAGACTTTACCTCCTGTTAGCTAAAGCTTTCTAAGGACCTCACTAACCCACTTGTAGCACTCACATGCTCATGTGATGCTTCAAACTCCTTTAAACTGAAAAGTTGTTTTTGTAACTTTTCGGTCTTTCATATCGTTTTCAAGAATTAGAGTTTCTCTTGTCAAGATACTAGTCTAATTAGGTCATAAGTAAACCCTAGTATCTTTATAGACCTCCTTTTTTATTATGATGAACACCGGAGCATTTATTAGTGCAAACCCTCATTCGTAGGGTAATTTGTCGGGTCAACAAACAAAAGGGTCACTTTTTCATTACTTTACAGAATCGACGAGTTAAGGTTTGCTGATTGGGTTGTGGTATTAATCACCCTCGTGATAGCCTTAATTTCCTTTAGGGTCTTCAATTGGGGTATTTCTTATAACTAGTCAAGTGCGAAGGAGTTCCTTGCTGTTTTTGATCCAAACCGACAAAGATCCCTTCTGTCTTTTTCTTCTTTTAAACTGGGTGGATAAGGTTAGCATTAAAGAGTTGTAGTTTTAAGTACTCCCCAGATGGGTATAACTCCACTTAAATTCTTTGTCTTATGCGGCTCTTCAAGCCAACCGAAATGGGTGTAAGACTTTTGCTGTTTTGGTGGTTGTCCAAACCGACAACCCAGGCAGTAAAGAATCCAAAATCTTAAATCACCATTAATAGCACTAAGTGATCAGTTAGGTCAACACTAGCTCTAATACATTTAGTTACCGCACAGTCTTTCCTCTAATTGGGATTTGGCTAGATAAATAATTTAATTATAGGTTGTCCAGTTCTAGCTTCTAAAACCTGATACTGTAGCTCAAATCCAAACTTTAAACTGTGGTAATAGTATTAAAAAAGATTAGTTATAGTTGACTATTCTTAATTAAATTAATAATCCTTTGACCATGCATTCTTTCTATGCATATTGCTTTCTGTTTCTTTTTCCTGGATTCATTGGATTTTATTGTCTTTTAGATACTGGTTCTTCTGAAATTGTCGAGTCTTTTGTTGAGCAACTAGAACCTGAGCAAGAGGTTATATATTACTACCAAGGCAAGCTACCTCTCTGCACCATATTGATCCAACTCTTTTGAACTGTAGCATTACAAAATACAGAGATGACTGTGCATGCAATTTTTTCTAAAAATTATTTGTGCTCTGTTTTAGTTAGTTACAACCTGAGCTTGTGGCTTACCTTAAATTGGGTCATACACTTAACCTAAGGTAATATGTGATTTGATAATATTTGGTTTTCAATTTTGGCTTAGCCATGCAGTCCATAGAACGGTAGTGTTTGACAAGCTTATCTTGTCAAACCTGGGAACAACAAATAACTTGTATTTATTTTGATTCTTGTTCAGTTTATGTGAATTTGAAATGATCCTAAATCTTTTTGATAAACTAAATTCAAATCTGGACAAGTGGATGCTAGTGATGGTGCCTTTGTGCACGAGAATTGGGAAATGTGAATGTCTTGTCTGGATTGATTAAGGACTGAACTCTGACTACCAATTCAAGCCCCAACGTACTTCCACACGCGGTGTATGGGCACTATTTGGTTAAGTAAAGGGTTAATACTATTGAGTTGGAAACAGGAGAGTAAGGACATTTGTATTGATTTCGTATGGCATAAATGCTTAAGTCTTCGGGCCGTGTCGTATGCCATGTGGAGTTTATATCGATATCAGAGGTTCTTAGAAGGGTAAGGGCGTAGATGTGTTCTATCGCATGTACGTACCTTCAGGGCCCCGACTGCGGTCTAATATGTGTGGCTAACACGAGTTTGCATTTAATTGATTGGGTCGGCATTCCCGGTAGAACATGTGAGCCCCGGTTGAATATATGCTATCAATCGTTGTTTAAGCGGGATTAGTCTCACATGGGTCATCCAACTCAATAGTGTTAACTTGTTGAAAAATACCAAATCTTAGTCTCCTCGGCCGGCACACCAAAGGCAGTGTGCTATTATTCCGGAGGCTTACGGGCTAACTAAGTCGTGTGGGTAAAGATGTACACCCTTGCTAGGATTTAAAACTATTCGAATAGCCGTGTCCACGGTTATGGACGATACTTAAATTGATGTCATCTGTATAGATTTTGCTCTAAGTTTGGTATTGGGAATAATTTCGGCATGATGGTATCATGCACGGTTGATATTGAATTGTGATTTAGTATTGTTACCATTTATGCTTATGATTTCCATTACTTACTGTTTTGGTCCAAATTGCTTTATTAAAATTGCTTTGTTAAAACTTAGTACTGTAGGTTAAGGTGTATCGCTTTATGCAAAATTGAACCATTTAAGCCTTCTATTGTTAACCTTATGCATATAAAACTTTCTATTCCTTTGTATAGGTTCTATCAAACACTTTCTATTATTAGTTTGTGTAAGACTTGCTGAGTACCTTTCGTACTCAGGGTTTTATGACCTCTTGTTGCAGGTGAAGATGGTTTCCTTTATGAGATGCCCGTTAGCGCCGATCTGGGTGACGCTAACGAGTAGTGCTAGTTCTAGTCTCCACGCAATAGCCTGCGGGATGGGGCCATTGGTGGTCTTATGTTTATTTTGCTTTCGCTGTTGTTCTTTTGTGATGACCCAAGGTCATCTATTACTGTAGCAAACCTGACACTATAGCAACCGAATTTGAGATGTAACTACTGATGTATAATTATGTGAATGTGTGACTTGTATGTGATTGATGCAATGTTGTTTAAGGATATATGCACAATAGTCACTAATCCTGGGAACAATTGCATGACATATATCCGGGAATCTGAATGTTGGAATTGTTACTTATTATGATTATGCTTCTAGTATAATTTTTAATAAAGGAATTACACTATTCCTTAATTAAGAATTATGCTACCAGTATAATTTTAATTCGGCACATTCCAATATTTGAGGGTCTCACAGCGTTGGTATCAGAGCCAGGTTTACCTGTAGGATAGAATTAGCTTTGTTGTTATCTTTAGTGAGTCTCTGTGACATTATTTTAATATAAATTAATTTCTAAAGATCTAAGTATGCTATCTTTTACTTCTTATCTTCTTTTAGTATCAATTCTTATCTACCTTTCTGTTGATTTTCCAAGATCGGTTTCTTACCTACCTTGTCTTTTATCTCGTAGATGAGTGGTCGGTATTTGATTAAGGAGACTCGAGTCAAGATGTGGGCGGGTTTCGCCTTGCTTGAGATATGATGTGGCGGGCCAATTTCACTTATCGGCGAGTATGCCATTTACCGTCGAGACCGAGGTCCTGGTATGGAAGAGTACCAAGCTATCATTAATGTGATCGCCAGACAGGTGGTGGGTAGTGTTCCTGATGCGGACATCCTTACCTACGCTGTTCCATATAATGTTTTTAATTCAACAAGTACCTCTGAACAACATGAGCTTACTAAAAGAGTTGAAGAACAAGAGAAGCTTGTGGGTGAAGCTTGTGCAAAGAAGCTTAACCGAAAGGTGAATCTGTTCAATGAATTTCCTTTAAGTTTAATTGAGAATATTATACTACCTAATAGCGGGTCATTGCTTATTGTTAGGTTTGAAGTAGATGCTTCATGTGAATATCAAGAACACGATGCTTCTCGGGGTGTTTTGATGCTTACAAAAATAGCATGCAGCCTGTGGGACGCATGGAAGGTATGGGTTCATGACGATCTTCGTAGCAACTCGGAAGGATCTAGCATGAACAATATATATATTTGGAAAGCTTATCAAGTCTACTTTCCAACGGATCAAACGGCACGTGATTTGGAGCTTTTATAAAAGTTATGGCTATTCGAGTGCATCTTTGCACATTGAGACCGATCAACGCGCGAGAGTTGACAAAGTTGATGATTCCGCGACTTGTACGACATCTTGGGAAGATATCCAGCTTTTGTAATATTCTATAAAAAAAAACCTCTTGAGGACCAATGCTTAAATAAACAAAAGGGATATGTGAAAACGGGGTTATTTTAGAGTTTGGGAGTGACTGCTACGGTAGAAAAGGATCGTGGGGATTAGAGGATCGAAAACCCTAGCAGCTTCTTCCTTTCTTTTCCCTGTTTCCGTCTTGCATGCATCGCTCTTCGTGCGATTGCGGTGCCTGAGAGAGCGGCTCTTTTGCCCATCGGCCAATCTCCTGCAAGACGCCCGATCGTCCGTGCTCTTGTCCATTTGTTTCGGAGGGCCCGTGGCGTAACGCCATCGCCGCACATGATTTCAACGGTTGGGTTCTTTGCGTGAAGCTTTGACCAATTTGTTGTTCTGCTTGTTAGGTACGTCTTTGCAACCTTAGTAATTAATTGGCTTGCCCTGTGTGCTGCGTTTGTGATGCCGCTAGTAGATCCCATGTAATTTCTGCCGCAATTGGTTAGGGATGCAATGTTTGTGACTATGCAATTGCTTTGAATATTTTAATTGGGATTACTTTCAATATTTAATGGGAGATGCACACCGGGATTATTCTAATTGGAGAGACATGCACACGTTGCATTCTGTAGTACTAGCCATCAATTAGTAGTTCAAGACTTTATGTTGTATGCATGTCATCCATTGGATCTAGTAGTGCCGCCATATTTAATTATTGCTATGAATATTTAATTATACGCCTTAGGCCATTAGTGACAGAGAATTAATTATATGGTCTTTGCGCATGTGTTTTAGTTGGACTAGTAGGGGAGAGAGAGAAGAATTAGGTCTTTAAGTATGTATGCTTAAATAGTAAAAGTGAGACAATAACTAGCTAGAGTTGCATGCTTCGTATATATGTGTTTTTTTTAGAATAGTAAAGGAGAGAGAGGAGCTAGCATGTTTTGTTGGAACAGTAAGGGAAATTATTATCATGTTTCTAGTTGGGAAGATATCGAATAATAGATTGGATTAGTCTCATTACTCATGCGATTTATTCGGGTACCTTAATAGCGAATTTTGGGAATATCATCTACTAGTTAATTGTAGATAATTTTAGTATCTTTCCATAGAGTATTTAATCATGTCGAGCGGACGAGTAATTTTCAAGTTATGAATTTAGTAAGGCTCGTTGTCCAGAAGATGACAGATCGGTCTTCTGGAATAAAAACGGGGGGGTTAGATGATTTAATTAGAAGTCATGGTAATCTAAGAAAATGTGGAGAATTTTGTGTAGATTCCAGATTGGGGTGGTTTGCCATGATCGGACTTGTGAGTCAAAAGTTACGCCCATTTTAGTACCAGGATAGTAAGGGGTGACTGTTCGGTATTGGGGATGCGTTGTACATTTGGGGGACGTGTAGGAGCGATGTCAATTAATTTTTGTTCTTGTGATGCTGTAGGTTGTATTGAAATTTGAGTGTTTATTGTAGGAGAGACATCGTGCTTGTTGCCATCTTCTAGCCAGACCGTGCGTCGCAACTAGTAAAGGCAAGTGCATGGTAGACAGCGATCAATGATTGATCACTGTATCACTTTATCGTTCATTACCATTATTGTTGTGCTTTTATTCTTATTTTATTGCAAGCTATGGAATGGTATGGATATATCTTGTTGATGAACATGAGGAAAATTGGATATGATGAATATGTTGATATTACGCATTTTTGCATTCATAAGCATCCTTGCCTATGAGAAGGTGATCATGATTGATCACAACTCCACGGAGTGGAGGAGGTCCCCATCCTTGAGGAGGAACGGGCTTGAGAGTGAACGTTGTCGCGAAGTTCACTCATGCTATACCCAGATATCTGTGAAAGAAGTGCATGTGGACATGTAGAGTAGAGTTGCATTGAGATATGAGATGAATGTTTGTGAAAACAAAAAGAAGAGAATGGCATGAGAATATTAATAGAAGGACATGTGATGATAATGAAGTTATTGAATCTTGTTGATTTATCATTGTTCGTTGTATATTGATGTATTTGCTTTGAGTCGTGGACTCACCCTTGCTCTTTTGTTGTTTTTAGGTGATCGTGGAGGCGTTACGATTGAGAGGAATAGCGCACATGGGATAGTTTCATACTTGATCACATGAATAATTGCCATGAGAACTATTTTATTCTTATTTGCTGGAAAAATTTTAGGACGTGTTAGCAATTGAATAAGCTTAGATGAATGTTTTGGTCTAGTCTACTTTGTTCCAAGGTTTGGATTCACTAGTTTGGTGTTGTTTTAGACTTATTACTTTGCTATGTTTTCCTCCCGCTTATTTATTCTCGCTGGACAAATCTTTATTCATGTTCTACGGTGACCCATGGATGGGTTTCATTATTGCTTTGTTTGCTGGAATTTTAATAGCGTGTTGTTGATATTTATCTTGGAAGGGTAGTTTAGTGGCATTCCAGGCTCAGTGTTGGGCTGGGGTGTTACAGTTGGTATCAGAGCGGGCTTTAGGTCCGTGGTGAATAGATTAACTACTTAGGTAACCTAAAATTGCTAAAATTTGTTTTATGATTAGTAAAACAACTAAAAATTTGCTAATGGTAAACTACATTAAAATTTTGACACACTAGTGCACAATAGGTTAGGGAGTGGGACGAGTATCGCTTTATGCTTATGTTATGTTGTACACTGATGCATGATTGGATATTGACCTTTGAGCTTATTGTGTGTTATTGATTGTGGTTGATAGCTATGCCGAGAGGTAGAGGACATGGTCGTGGTGGCCGCGGTCGTGGAGGCCGTGGTGGAGGTCGGGGCCACGGGCGTGGTCCCGTGGAGCCACCACTGTGGCGATTGAGTCGATGGTGCCGAGGCGGAGGCTGCGATGGAGGGTGTTCTTGTTGACTGCCTCGGTTGGGGGCCAAGATGAGACCCCCGCTTTGTTGAGAGAGTTGGTGGGAGAGATCCGTGCTCTCCGTCAGCAGCGCCGGCGACCCTATTGCCGCGACATCTGTTCTTTACTCTGTTGCTCCCCACTGCACTGAGGCGCGGATGGCGCTTCGAGAATGGATGGGGTTGAGGTTGGATCCGTTTAACTGCCTGCACACCGGTCGAGCGTGGATGGCTGCGCTACATGGAGAGGCGTTTGGAGCCTTGGAGATGTCCTCGCTTGAGGGTCCGTTTGTAGCCTTTCATTTGAAAGACAGCGGACATTTGGTGGGACGGTGTGGTGTCTTCGAGGACCGCCTCTCAGGGGCCAGTCACTTGGGAGGACTTTGTTGATCAGTTCAAGGCAAAGTTCTACCCCTACTCTTTCATTGAGAAGATGGAGGTTGCCTTGACAACTTTTGTTCAGGGGAAGAGGTCCATTGCTAAGTATGAGGCGGAGTTCAACAGCTCGGTTCGTTTTGTCCCTTCAGTGGCAAACGCTGATCTTTAGAAGGCCAAGAAGTTCCGTCGGGGTCTCAACGCTGAGTACCGGCATGTGTTGGGAGCTACTCCACTCCGTGACTTCAGCTCTGTTGTGGAGAAAGCCAGGGGCATGGAGTTGGAGATGCAGCTCACTAAGGGGCAGCAAGCCTCTGGTGGACTGGTTGCTTCTAGTGGTGACCAGAAAAGGAGCTCTAGTGAGGGGAGTGGGTGCATGCGTGACACCTTTCAAGAAATTTAAGGAGGACCGCATCCTCCAAGTTTACTTGATCGAAGACATTTTCTTCTTGACGTCTCGTCCTTTTGGCAGGTACTCCAGCTCTTCGTCCTGTCGCAAGACAGGGCATGCTTTGTTTCAAGTGCGGTGATGGTCACCGTCTTCTTGAAGTGCTCTGGGCGGAGATTGTCGTCAGTGTGGCCGACCGGGTCACAAGGAGCGGGTGTGTCGCCAGAACCCCGCTAGTGTGATCAAGTGGGAGCCTATCCCAGCTTCTGCTTCAGTGGGCCCTGCTCGAGGATCTGTCCAGATGATGGCTGCTCTGTAGCCACTTCCTTCACTTAGGCGCCTCACTGGGTACTCTTGGCGTGCCGCCTCTGCACCATTTCAGTTCTGCGACCAAATTTTACCGCCCGCCACAACAGATGGTCGGGGCTCTCGCCGCCCCGACGCCGTCTTCTTTCGCCATGGCGCCACCTGGAGTGTACGCCATGCCTACCGCAGAGTCCGCGGGTCGTCCTGACGTGGTGACAGGTACTTTGCTTGTGGATTCGTTTGATGCTTTAGTCCTTTTTGATTCAGGGGCTACCTATTCGTTTGTCTCGATGGTGTTTGCTAGAAAAGCAAACTTGAGTATGCAGTTGATTTCTCAGTCAGTGTTGGTCAGTTCTCCTGGGGGTATTATTGCGAGCTCCACGGTTTGTCCTGGGTGCTCTATTGTTATCGATGGGGAGAAGTTCACGGCCAATCTGATGGTCATTCAGTTGGAACCTTTCAATGTTATCCTGGGCATGGATTGGTTGCACTCTTATCGAGCCGTGATATCCTATTTACGTAGGGCGGTCTCGTCAGGCACTTCGTGCGAGAGACTTTGACCTTCAGGAGTCGCCTCGCGCTCTTTCGGTGTTGGCGGACTGCTTCCGGTCGTGGCGTGGTTAAAACTGGGCTTCTCCTAGCTCTTGCTGAGAAACCGAGCGTGGCTTCGCGGGTTGAGGAGATTCCGGTGGTTAGTGATTATCCAGATGTTTTCCCGGCTGAGCTTCCGGGCATGCCACCTGCGCGAGACGTGGAGTTTCGCATTGATCTTGTTCCAGGCACTCGACCCATCTCGTTGTCTCCATATCGACTGGCACGTCCGTTTCAGGATGAGTTGAAGAAGCAGTTGGACGATTTGTTGGCTAAGGGTTTGATCAGGCGTAGTGTATCGCCATGGGGAGCTCCAGTTCTGTTCACCGAGAAGAAGGATGGGAGTTGGCGCATGTGTGTTGATTATCGTGCGCTTAATGCGATCCACGATCAAGAACAAATATCCCTTGCCACGCATTGAGGACTTGTTTGATCGGTTGAATGGAGCTCGGTGTTCTCCAAGATTGATCTCGATCGGTATAATCAAATCCGTGTGCGTGAGCAAGATATAGAAAGACAACTTTCTCCACGGTATGGGCATTATGAATACAAAGTCATGTCTTTTGGGTGACAAATGCACTGCTGTTTTATGGAGACCATGAACGACATGTTGCACGAGTATCTGGATGACTTCGTGGTGGTGTTCATTGATGATATTCTTATCTATTCCAAGACCAATGAGGATCATCCGTCACTTGAGGCTAGTGTTAGAGACTTTGAGAGAGCACAAGTTCTATGCTAAGTTGAAGAAATGTGAGTTCGGATTTGAAGTGGGTTTTACGGGTCATGTGATAAATCCTCGGGGCATTCTTTGTTGATCCTAGCAAGGTCTCCACAAAGGTGGATTGGAAGAGGTCGACTAATGTGAAGGAGGTGAGGAGTTTCTTGGGTTTGGTGGTTACTATCGGCGTTTGTGCAGATTTCTCCATCATCGCCAAGCCGATGTCTCGACTTACTCGAAAGGTGTGAGATTCGATGGGTGATGAGTGTGAGCGTAGTTTACGACTTTGAAGGAGAGGTTGGTGACCTCTCCTATTCTCACTCTTCCCAAGCCAGGGAAGTGTTTCACAGTCTTTTCAGATGCGTCTCGAGTGGGTCTTGGTTGTGTTCTTATGCAAGGCGGTAAGGTGATTGCTTATGCGTCGAGGCAATTGAAGAAGCATGAGCGTAATTATCCCACTCATGACTTGGAGTTGGTCGGTTGTCTTTGCTCTAAAGATTTGGAGGCATTATCATGCGGTGAGTCTTGTGATATTTTCACGATCATAAGAGTCTCAAGTATATCTTCACTCGAAGGATCTGAATTTGAGGCAAAGGAGATGGTGGAATTGATCAAGGATTATGACCTTACTATTCAAGATCATCGTGCAGGGCCAATGTTGTTGTTGATGCTCTTAGTCGCAAGGCGACTCCGCTACTCTAGATTGCCTCATTGCTGATTTTGATCGCATGGGGATATCCTATTGCTATGCGGAGCACAAAGACATGTTGAGACACGCTTGATCATTGATCGGCTATTCGGCATCGTGTCGTGAAGCACAGCAGTGATCGGTTATTGCAGGGAGGTCAAGAAGTCCGGATGAGGGCAAGGAGGGGATTTCAGCATAGATGAATCTGGTGCTTTATGTTTAAAGGCCGCTTTGTGTGCCACAAAAGGCAGAGGTCAAGGATGATATCTTGAGGGAGGCTCATCGCACCCGTACACTATTCATCCCGTGAGACTAAGATGTATCGAGATCTGAAACAAAATTTACGGTGGAAAAGGATGAAAGTGGATATTGCTAATTATGTGGCTTCTTGTGGTGTTTGTCGCCAAGTGAAAGCCGAGCATAAGTGTCTGCGCAGGTTGTTGCGACCTTTGGAGGTTCCCCGGTGGCCATGGGATGATATCTCTATGGACTTTGTGGTGGCTTTGCCTCGTTCACCACGAGGAAGGATGCAATTTGGGTAGTGGTGGATCATTTCAGCAAGTCTGCACACTTTATTCCTATTCGCATACGATTTGAGTTCAATGAGTGATCTAGCTCCTATTTATGTGCGTGAAATAGTGAGGCGCATGGTGTGCCAAAGACCATAATTTCGATAGGGATGCTAAGTTTGTCTCCAAGTTACGAGAGTCTCTGCAGAGTCGTTGGGCACACAACTTCGCCTTAGTATGCTGTTTCACCCTTAGTCGATGGGCGACGAGGCGCACCATTCAGACTTTGGAGGACATGTTGCGGTCTTCGTCCCTATCTTGGAAGGGTAGTTGGGAGGATCGATTGCCTCTTGCGAGTTTGCTTATAATAATAGCTACCATTCTAGTATTAGAGCCGCGCCATTCGAGGTTCTCAGTATGGGCGGAGTGCAGTCGCCACTTTGTTGGAACGCATGGGTGAGAAGGCGATTTTGGGTCCGGATTATTCAGCAGACTGCTGAGCGTGGCCATGGTGAGACAGAATCTGCTAGCGACCCAGAAAGCGATGTAAAAGCTATGCAGAGATGTGAGGCGTGACTTGGAGTTTGCGGTGGGTGATCAGGTGCTCTTGAGAGTGTCTCCCACCAAAGGCATTGTCCGATTTGGTACCAAAGGAAAGCTTAGTCCGAGGTACGTTGGACCGTTCCCGATTATTGCAAGAATTGGAAAGTTGGCTTACCGCTTGGACCTTCCTGAGTCCATCGCTGGGTTCACAATGTGTTTCATGTCTCCATGCCGAGAAAGTTTTGAGAGACCCGAGCATGAGATTTTGTTGGAGCCGTGACTATCGAGCAAGACCTCACAATTGAGTCGCGTCCGGTCGTATTCTAGAGAGGTCGAGCGAGTGCTAAGGCACAAGACGCGTTGGTATACGCTCAAGGTCTTTGTGGGCGATCACCCAAGAGAGAGGCGACTTGGGAGTTGGAGTCTCGCATCTTGCGAGCAATATCCGGAGTTGTTCACGCTGCACGTGTGATTTGTTGTTTAATTTCAGGTTGTGGTTATTCTTCGAGTAGAACGATGAGTAGAATTCGGGTCGAATTACATTAAGGGGTAGAATGTAATATTCTATAAAAAAACCTCTTGAGGACCAATGCTTAAATAAACAAAAGGGATATGTGAAAACGGGTTATTTTAGAGTTTGGGAGCCGACTCGCTACGGTATAAAAGGATCGTGGGGATTAGAGGATCGAAAAACCCTAGCAGTTCTTCCTTTCTTTTCCCTGTTTCGTCTTGCAAGAATCGGCTCTTCGTGCGATTGCGGTGCACGAGAGCTGGCCGCTCTTTGCCCATCGGCCAATCTCTGCAGCGCATCGCCCGATCGTCCGTCTTCTTTGTCATTGTTTCGAGGGCCTGTGGGCAACGCCTCTTGCCGCACATGATTTCAACGGTTGGGTTGTTGCCGCGTGAAGCTTTGACCAATTTGTTGTTCTCATTGTTAGGTACGTCTTTGCAGCCTTAGTAATTAATTGGCTTGCCTGTGTCTGCGTTTGTGATGCCGCTAGTAGATCCCATGTAATTTCGCGCAATTGGTTAGGGATGCAATCTTGTGACTATGCAATTGCTATGAATATTTTAATTGGGATTACTTTCAATATTTAATGGGAGATGCACACCGGGATTATTCTAATTGGAGAGACATGCACACGTTGCATTCTCGTAGTACTAGCCATCAATTAGTAGTTCAAGACTTTATGTTGTATGCATGTTTGTCCATTGGATCTAGTAGTGCCGCCATATTTAATTATTGCTATGAATATTTAATTGTACGCCTTAGGCCATTAGTGATAGAGAATTAATTATATGGTCTTTGCGCATGTGTTTTAGTTGGACTAGTAGGGGAGAGAGAAAGAATTAGGTGCCGCAAGTATGTATGCTTAAATAGTAAAAGTGAGACAATAACTAGCTAGAGTTGCATGCTTCGTATATATGTGTTTTTTTAGAATAGTAAAGGAGAGAGAGGAGCTAGCATGTTTTGTTGGAACAGTAAGGGAAATTATTATCATGTTTCTAGTTGGGAAGATATCGAATAATAGATTGGATTAGTCTGATGTTCTGTTGTACGATTTATTCGGGTACCTTAATAGCGAATTTTGGGAATATCATCTACTAGTTAATTGTAGATAATTTTAGTATCTTTCCATAGAGTATTTAATCATGTCGAGCGGACGAGTAATTTTCAAGTTATGAATTTAGTAAGGCTCGTTGTCCAGAAGATGACAGATCGGTCTTCTGGAATAAAAACGGGGGGTTAGATGATTTAATTAGAAGTCATGGTAATCTAAGAAAATGTGGAGAATTTTGTGTAGATTCCAGATTGGGGTGGTTTGCCATGATCGGACTTGTGAGTCAAAAGTTACGCCCATTTTAGTACCAGGATAGTAAGGGGTGACTGTTCGGTATTGGGGATGCGTTGTACATTTGGGGGACGTGTAGGAGCGATGTCAATTAATTGTTGTTCTTGTGATGCTGTAGGTTGTATTGAAATTTGAGTGTTTATTGTAGGAGAGACATCGTGCTTGTTGCCATCTTCTAGCTGCAATGTGCGTCCGCAACTAGTAAAGGCAAGTGCATGGTAGACAGCGATCAATGATTGATCATTGTATCTCTTTATCGTTCATTACCATTATTGTTGTGCTTTTATTCTTATTTTATTACAAGCTATGGAATGGTTTGGATATATCTTGTTGATGAACATGAGGAAAATTGGATATGACGAATATGTTGATATTACGCATTTTTGCATTCATAAGCATCCTTGCCTATGAGAAGGTGATCATGATTGATCACAACTCCACGGAGTGGAGGAGGTCCCCGATCCTTGAGGAGGAACGGGCTTGAGAGTGAACGTTGTCGCATGGCGTTCACTCATGCTATACTGCCAGATATCTGTGAAAAGAAGTGCATGTGGACATGTAGAGTAGAGTTGCATTGAGATATGAGATGAATGTTTGTGAAAACAAAAAGAAGAGAATGGCATGAGAATATTAATAGAAGGACATGTGATGATAATGAAGTTATTGAATACTGTTGATTTATCATTGTTCGTTGTATATTGATGTATTTGCTGAGTCGTGGACTCACCCTTGCTCTTTTGTTGTTTTTAGGTGATCGTGGAGGGCGTTACGATTGAGAGGGAATAGCGCACATGGGATAGTTTCATACTTCAGTCACATGAATAATTGCCATGAGAACTATTTTATTCTTATTTGCTGGAATAATTTTAGGACGTGTTAGCAATTGAATAAGCTTAGATGAATGTTTTGGTCTAGTCTACTTTGTTCCAAGGTTTGGATTCACTAGTTTGGTGTTGTTTTAGACTTATTACTTTGCTATGTTTTCCTCCCGCTTATTTATTCTCGCTGGACAAATCTTTATTCATGTTCTACGGTGACCCATGGATGGGTTTCATTATTGCTTTGTTTGCTGGAATTTTAATAGTGTGTTGTTGATATTTATCTTGGAAGGGTAGTTTAGTGGCATTCCAGGCTCAGTGTTGGGCTGGGGTGTTACAGCTTTGCCATGACTTTCCAAAGGCTTACAAGAGTCCCTTTCTCAAGTTTCACACGGATTCAAGTCGTTTCAATTAATGAAATTGAAGTTAGGAAAGTTTGGATTCAATTCGGATTCGGAATCAGCATTAAAATCGGATTCGGAATCAGCAGTACAGTCTGGATTAAAAAGGTCATAACTTTCACAAACGGAGTCGGATTTGGGTGTTCTTATACTTGTTCGAAAGCTAACTTCAAGTCAGATCGAACGGATGCTCACTCAGCCTCAGATTCATCTCGTATCAAAAGATATGTCCGAAACAATGTGACGGTTGTAAACTCAGAGTTTCCTTTTTTTGTTTTAGATTGTGTCCGACTTGGAGTAGGAGTTCTAAATCCGAAATAGAGTAGGAGTAGGGCCTTTTGGCCAGCCATAAGGTGGAGAAGGGCACTATATATTGAGGGGTAGACCCCCATTGTATCTGAAGACCAGTTTATGCATAGAATTGAAACATAGCTATTGTTTGTTCTTTCTAAACCAGAGTTCATGCGAGGACTTTGAGAGAGACTAGGCTATCCATTGATTCGATTCGCAATTCAAGGTCAAGCCGTCGCTCCATTGGGAATTGGGGACTTGGCGATCGTCGTTTGTGGTCTCGCGACGATCATGTATCCGTGTGTTTTGGGCGATTCCAAAGAGTTGAGGTTCGTGCATTGGCGCGAGTGTTCACCCGATGACTTCGTCTACTTCGTGATCATCTATCCACGGTTCCTCACCGAGAAGATCGGGCATCCTCGTATCATATGGTATCGATTCTAGGTTTACTCGGTGAGAGCTATTTACCCATAGTTTAGATTTGTTTTACGTCCTATAGTCCATTAAACCGAAAATTACAACACAAAAATTTCCAAACCCTAGATTCAATCTGCTTTTTTCTTGTGGGTTTAGTTAAGTTTTTATCCATTAGAGTTTTTTGTTTTAGTGCTGATCCTTGTGTTTCCTTTGCGTTGCTTCATCTTTTGTGTTTACTTAAACCCAAGAAAATTGCCGGTTGCTTCCGTCAATTAGCACCCAATAAAAAGAGAGTAATTTGTATCTTCACTTCTACCTTTTCATCCTTTGAGACTAGCTTTTGATAATTGCATTAAGAAATGCCGCAAATGACTTGAAGAAAAAAGCCACGGCTTAAAAAAGTAAAAAAAGAGACAAACCCATAAATACTAATACCAATTTTTCCTTTCGGTTGCCTTAATAGCCGAAGGAGGAAGAGTTTGTTCTTGCGATTTTGAGAAAGAAAAGACAAAAGACAAAAGGAGCTGGCCGAATTTGGGAAGAGTAAACCCTAGTCCATAATTTCAGATTGTGTCTTTAATCTCTTTGAGCAATCTTGTGCCCTTATTTTCATAATCATTGCAATTGGCTAGCGTCTCTCCTAGTGCTTGGTGCAAAACGAGCTTGTGCATCACAATTTCGATTGCTTCTCACTAGCTCATTCCTTTGTTTGCATTAAGTCACATTTATCTTTATGCGTGTGCTTCATACACTTCTCTTAAACCCATTGGATCAAAGACATCGACAAACTACTCTAGCTTGGATCATTACTTAGCTTTACAATATCTTGAATATCTGTTTGCATAGGATATACAATTACCTTCCAAGCTCCACCTACACCCGTTTGTGTACTCCCTTGCTCTTGGTTACGCTCATACATTACCGGGTTGAGGTCGTTCGCGGTCACAAGTGTCGATTTGCCGTCCTTGATTCACTTTGGAACGGTAAGCTTGCCTTGTGTTCAGGACAGTGAGTTGAGTGCGTAGAGAGAGATTTTTGTTTTACTAACCTGGATATAATCTCGCTTGCTATTTGTGAGTTGTTGCCATGTCAGGTCACGAGAAGGGTCCACCTAATCCAAAAACACCGGTTACGTGGTCGGAGTACACTCGCTTGCATGCAATGCTACAAAAGAAACTTCATAATCGTGGTACTAGTGTGCGCGATGAGCTCGGGGAAGTTAAGACTAGATTGAATAACCTCGGGGAGGAGGTTACGCAGCTGCGTACGGACATCAACAACAACTTCTTGGAGCTACGCGCCATGTTCAACCACTCCAACGTGCATTGTCGTCGACACGACGACACTGAGGATTTTGTTGATAAACCCAAATTTCCTATCCCTATATTTTCAGGTAGTACAAATGTGGAAGAATACCTCACTTGGGAGCTGCAAATTGATACGCTATTTCGGATGCACAACTATTCCAATGAGAGGAAGCTCTTACTTGCGCCCAATAGTTTGATGATTATGCCACACATTGGTGGGAGCGGTTTGTTAAATAGCGTATGGAACGCCATGAATTGCCGCTTAGCACCGGGAGCAGATGAAGCAACATTTTTGTGCACGCTTTTGTACCTCGCCACTACAAGCGTTCCATAGTTGAAAGGTTGACAGGTCATGCGACACGATTTGAAGTCCACTAGTGTGTCACATGAGAAGGCGATCGAGAGCATGGGACTTTCCTTCGGTCCAGCTTCATGTAGTGCTGCCCGTTGCTTCATGAAGAGATTGTGGTTGCTTTGGTAATTACTCCATTGATGACCCACAATCTTTGGGGGATGCGCCAGTATCCAAACCCATGTGAAAATGAGAGCCACATAGCCAAATTGAGTGAGAATGATAAAGAGAGTGAGCTATGTGATTCCACCATATGTGAGGTTGAGAGCATCTCAATTGAGTGTGAGAGAGATACATCAATGAAAAGAGGGAAGTAGATGATAGCCAAACCGAGGTTATTCTTTGAAAGTAACGATTTACTCTCTACTTCTAGTGTTGTTTCTCATATTGTGCGAGTTCATATTAAAGAAGAGGAGTTGAATGTTCAACAACCAAAGACCATGGAAGTAAACGACGAGGAGATAACTACGGTTGGGGATAGAGTGCTTGCTGTCTCGTGGTTTCATGATGATGATTTGATATCTACAACACCTACAACAACTAAGGAGGACGTTAAAGGTAACAATCATGGTGTTGAATTGAATCCTCATCAAGAAGAGGTACGTACGAGTGAGAACTCTAGTGTTCCTTTGAATATTCCATATTCTGAAATATCTATGCTCAATTTACATAATGTGGAATTGATTACTCGAAAGGAAGTTCTTACTAGAATATCTCTTGATGATTCTTTCTACCATATCATGTTCGATGTTCTTAGAGAGTTATCTAGTGTGCTTGAGAACCTTGCTGAAGTTTCATGTTTAAAATCACTAGTTAATACTTATGCCTACACATATATGTTCAATTTGATTGGAAATTACGGTGTAGATGACCAGTTCTATGTTTATCGTATAAGCATTACCTGTGATAATCTTGCTGATTTAAAATTGCATGTTTTGCTCAAACCTTATTTTGCGCACTGTCATGGTCACTTTGGGATGGATTTCAATACAAGTGCCTATTGTTTAGAATACAACATGACGCCTACTTGTTTATCTATTACATGTATAACTAATCAAAGTAGCACAATTGAGGCATGGAAAGGTATCAATTGGTTTTCACCCACTTTACTTGAATTTTATGCTGGGAAGGTGAAATTTCATCATATGAGTCAATTGTGTAATTTGAAATATGATTTCGAGCTATCAATTGTGCAAAACAACAAGATGACCACAATAATTGATTCATACATATACCATGCATATACGTTGTTTTCTTTGTCCAGCACATTTTCAGGCTATCAAAAACCGAGGACAGCTTTTTTTGAAGAACGGGAGGATGATGCGGACATCCTTACCTACGCTGTTCCTCATAATGTTTTTAATTCAACAAATACCTCTGAACAACATGAGCTTACTAAAAGAGTTGAAGAATAAGAGAAGCTTGTGGGTGAAGCTTGTGCAAAGAAGCTTAACCAAAAGGTGAATCTGTTCAATGAATTTCCTTTAAGTTTAATTGAGAATATTATACTACCTAATAGCGGGTCATTGCTTATTGTTAGGTTTGAAGTAGATGCTTCATGTGAATATCAAGAACACGATGCTTCTCGGGGTGTTTTGATGCTCACAAAAATAGCATGCAGCCTGTGGGACGCATGGAAGGTATGGGTTCATGACGATCTTCGTAGCAACTTGGAAGGATCTAGCATGAACAATATATATATTTGGAAGGCTTATCAAGTCTACTTCCAACGGATCAAACGGCACGTGATTTGGAGCTTTTTATAAAAAGTTATGGCTATTCGAGTGCATGCTGCACATTCAGACCGATCAACGCGCGAGAGTTGACAAAGTTGATGATTCCGCGGCTTGTACGACATCTTGGGAAGATATCCAGCTTTGCCATGACTTTCCAAAGGCTTACAAGAGTCCCTTTCTCAAGTTTCACACGGATTCAAGTCGTTTCAATTAATGAAATTGAAGTTAGGAAAGTTTGGATTCAATTCGGATTCGGAATCAGCATTAAAATCGGATTCGGAATCAGCAGTACAGTCCAGATTAAAAAGGTCATAACTTTCACAAACGGAGTCGGATTTGGGTGTTCTTATACTTGTTGGAAAGCTAACTTCAATTCCGATCCAACGGATGCTCACTCAGCATCAGATTCATCTCGTATCAAAAGATATGTCTGAAACAATGTGACGGTTGTAAACTCAGAGTTTCCTTTTTTTTGTTTTAGATTGTGTCCGACTTGGAGTAGGAGTTCTAAATCCGAAATAGAGTAGGAGTAGGGCCTTTTGGCCAGCCATAAGGTGGAGAAGGGCACTATATATTGAGGGGTAGACCCCCATTGTATCTGAAGACCAGTTTATGCATAAGAATTGAAACATAGCTATTGTTTGTTCTTTCTAAACCAGAGTTCATGCGAGGACTTTGAGAGAGGACTAGGCTATCCATTGATTCGTTCTGCAATTCAAGGTCAAGCCGTCGTTCCATTGGGAATTGGGGACTTGGCGATCGTCGTTTGTGGTCTCGCGACGATCATGTATCCGGTGTGTTTTGGGCGTATTCCAAAGAGTTGAGGGTTCGTGCATTGGTGCGAGTGTTCAGCTAGTGACTTCGTCTACATCGCATCATCTATCCACGGTTCCTCATTTTCTTTCCATACCACGATTTGGAGCTCTGGGTACCCGTCGTTTTGGAATGTTTCACACTTGCTCCGAATTATTCCAAATGCACCTAGAAATGACGTAGGTCACACCTAGAAATGACGTAGGTCACACTAGAAGTTTATTTTGGGTGTTTCGTATTGTTTTTGTGGCTGTGCCTCGATTTCGTAAAGTGGAGCTCTGGATACCGTCGTTCAGCAAAGTTTCACACCTGCTCGGAATTATTCCAAATGCACCTAGAAATGACATAAGGCACACCAGAAGTCCATTTTGGGTGTTTGCATTGATTTTCTTTCCGTGCCTCGATTTCATAATGTGGAGCTCCGGGTACTCGTCGCTCTTCAAAGCTTTACAACTCCTCAGAATTATTCTAAATACACCTAGAAATGACGTAGGGCACACTAGAAGTCCATTATGGGTGTTTGGTTTTGATTTTCATTCCGTGCCTCGATTTCATATATTGGAGCTCATGGTACGCGTCGTTCTGGAAAGTTTCACACCGGCTCGGAAATATTCCAAATGCACCTAGAAAAGAGGTAGGGCACACTACAAGTCCATTATGGGAGTGTGATGTTCATTTTCTTTCCATGCCTCGATTTCATAAATTGGAGCTTAGGGTACGCGTCGTTCTAGAAAGTTTCACACCGGCTCGGAAGGATTCCAAATGCACTAAGAAATGAGGTAGGGCACACTAGAAGTCCATTATAGGTGTTTGATGTTCATTTTCTTTCCATGCGTCGATTTCATACAGTGGAGCTCTGGGTACCGTGGCTCGGAATGTTTCACACTTGCTCTAATTATTCCAAATGCACCTAGAAATGACGTGGGGCACACCGAAGTCCATTATAGTTATTTGGTGTGGATTTTCTTTCTGTGCCTCGATTTCATAAATTGGAGCTTAGGGTACGTGTCGTTTTGGAAAGTTTCACACCGGCTCGGAAGGATTTCAAATGCACCTAGAAATGAGGTAGGGCACACTTGAAGTCTATTTTGGGTGTTTCGTATTGATTGTCTTTCTGTGCCTCGATGTCGTAAAGTGGTGCTCTGGATACCGTCGTTCAGCAAAGTTTCACACCTGCTCGGAAGTATTCCGAATGCACCTAGAAATGACGTAGGGCACACTAGAAGTTCATTATGGGTGTTTGGTTTTGATTTTCTTTCCGTGCCTCGATTTCATAAATTGCAGCTTTCGAGTACGCGATGCTTACGCAAAGTTTCACACCGCTCGGTCGATTCCAAATGCACCTAGAAATGAGGTAGGGCACACTAGAAGTCCATTATGGGAGTTTGATGTTCATTTTCTTTCCGTGCCTCGATTTCATAAATTGGAGCTTAGGGTACGCGTCGTTCTGGAAAGTTTCATCCCGGCTCGGAAGGATTCCAAATGCACCTAGAAATGAGGTAGGTCACACTAGATGATACGGGGGTTCCCGATCTTCTCGACGTAGGATCGAAGATAACTTGCACGTTTGACTTGACAAATCGTAGTTGCTCACCCGATGCCAATGCATGAACTTGCAACTTTTTAATCCGCCCAATCTCACGTGTACTCCACCCGACCACCAAGTGGAGTTTTACCGATCCCTCAATTCCCAACGGAAAGACAGAACGGTCTTTGGAAGAAAACGCTCTTTTCCCCTTCAAGTCGTTGGCCTTCACCGAACTTCTTGGAAGAATCAAGCGTTGATGCAAAAAGCAATCAAAATCTTTAATCGTGGTCTGAAGATACAATGGGGGTCTACCCCTCAATATATAGTGCCCTTCTCCACCTTATGGCTGGCCAAGAGGCCCTACTCCTATTCTATTTCGGAATTAGAACTCCTACTCCAATTCGAACACAATCTAAAACAAAAAAGGAAACTCTGAGTTTACAACCGTCATATTGTTTCGGTCATATCTTTTGATACGTGATGAATCTGAGGCTGACGAGTATCCGTTGGATCGGGCTTGAAGTTAGCTTTCCAACAAGTATAAGAACGCCCAAATCGGGCTCCGTTTGTGAAAGTTATGACCTTTTTAATCCGGACTGTACTGCTGATTCCGAATCCGATTTTGATGCTGATTCCGAATCCGAATTTAATCCAAACCTTCCTAACTTCAATTTCATTAATTGAAACGACTTGAATCCGTGTGAAACTTGAGAAAGGGACTCTTGTAAGCCTTTGGAAAGTCATGGCAAAGTTAGATATCTTCCCAAGATGTCGTATATGCCGCGAAATCATTAACTTTGTCAACTCTCGCGCGTTGGTCGGTCTGAATGTACAGCATGCACTCGAATAGCCATAACTTTTTATAGAAAGCTCCAAATCATGTGCCGTTTGATCCGTAGGAAAGTAGACTTGATAAGCTTTCCAAATATATATATTGTTCATGCTAAATCCTTCCGAGTTGCTGCGAAGATCGTCATGAACCCATACCTTCCATACGTCCCATAGGCTGCATGCTATTTTTGTGAGCATCAAAACACCCCAATAAGCATCGTGTTCTTGATGTTCACATAAGGCATCTCCTTCAAACCTAACAATAAGCGATGACCCGCTATTAGGTAGTATAATATTCTCAATTAAACTTAAAGGAAATTCATGGAACAGATTCACCTGTCGGTTAAGCTTCTTTGCACAAGCTTCACCTAGAAGCTTCTCTTGTTCTTCAACTCTTTTAGTAAGCTCATGTTGTTCTGAGGTACTTGTTGAATTGAAAATACTATACGGAACAACATAGCTAAGGATGTCCACATCACTAGAAGTCTATTTTGGGTGTTTCGTATTGATTGTCTTTCTGTGCCTCGATTTCGTAAAGTGGAGCTCTGGATACCGTCGTTTAGCAAAGTTTCACACCTGCTCGGAATTATTCCGAATGCAACTAGAAATGACATAGGGCACACCAGAAGTCCATTTTGGGTGTTTGCATCGATTTTCTTTCCGTGCCTCGATTTCATAATCTGGAGCTCCGTGTACCCGTCACTCTGCAAAGTTTTACACCTGCTCAGAATTATTCCAGATGCACCTAGAAATGACGTAGGGCACACTAGAGGTCCATTATGGGAGTTTGGTTTTGATTTTCTTTCCGTGGCTCGATTTCATAAATTGGAGCTCAGAGCACACTAGAAGTCTATTTTGGGTGTTTCGTATTGATTGTCTTTCTGTGCCTCGATTACATAAAGTGGAGCTTTGGATACCGTCACTCTGCAAAGTTTCACACCTACTCGGAATTATTCCAATTGCATCTAGAAATGACATTGGGCACACCAGAAGTCCATTTTGGGTGTTTGCATTGATTTTCTTTACGTGCATCGATTTCATAATGTGGAGCTCCGGGTACCCGTCGCTCTGCAAAGTTTTACACCTGCTCAGAATTATTCCAAATGCACCTAGAAATGACGTAGGGCACACTAAAAGTCCATTTTCTTTACGTGCCTTGATTTCATAAATTGGAGCTCGGGGTACGCATCTTTCTGGAAAGTTTCACACCGGCTCGGAAAGATTCCAAGTGCACCTAGAAATGAGGTAGGGCACACTAGAAGTCCATTATGGGAGTTTGATGGTCATTTTCTTTCCATGCCTCGATTTCATAAAGTGGAGCTCTGGGTACCCATCGTTCTGGAATGTTTCACACTTGCTCGGAATTATTCCAAATGCACCTAGAAATGACATAGGGCACACCAGAAGTCCATTTTGGGTGTTTGCGTTGATTTTCTTTCCATGCCTCGATTTCATAATGTGGAGCTCTGGGTACCCGTCGCTCTCCAAAGTTTTACAACTGCTCAGAATTATTCCAAATCCACCTAGAAATGATGTAGGGCACACTAGAAGTCCATTATGGGTGTTTGATTTTGATTTTCTTTCCGTGCCTCGAATTCATAAATTGGAGCATAGGGTACGCGTCGTTCTGGAAAGTTTCACAGCGGCTCGGAAGTATACCAAATGCACCTAGAAATGACGTTGGGCACACCAGAAGTCTATTTTGGTATGGATTTTCTTTCTGTGCCTCGATTTCATAAATTGGAGCATAGGGTACGCGTCGTTCTGGAAAGTTTCACAGCGGCTCGGAAGGATACCAAATGCACCTAGAAATGAGGTAGGGCACACTAGAAGTCTATTTTGGGTGTTTCCTATTGATTGTCTTTCTGTGCCTCGATTTTGTAAAGTGGAGCTCTGCATACCGTCAATGCTGACAAAGTTTCACACACTGCTGGAATTATTCCAAATGCACCTAGAAATGACATAGGGCACACCAGAAGTCCGTTTTGGGTGTTTGCGTTGATTTTCTTTCCGTGCCTCGATTTCATAATGTGGAGCCCCGGGTACCCGTCGCTCTGCAAAGTTTTACACCTACTCAGAATTATTCCAAATGCACCTAGAAATGACGTAGGGCACACTAGAAGTCCATTATGGGTGTTTGGATTTGATTTTCTTTCCGTGCCTCAATTTCATAAATTGGAGCTCAGGGTACGCGTCGTTTTGGAAAGTTTCACACTAGCTCGGAAAGATTCCAGATGCACCAAGAAATGAGGTAGGGCACACTAGAAGTCCATTATGGGAGTTTGATTTTCATTTTCTTTCCATGCCTCGGTTTCGTAAAGTGGAGCTCTGGGTAACCGTCGTTCTGGAATGTTTCACACTTGCTCGGAATTAATTCAAATACACCTATCAATGACGTAGGGCACACCAGAAGTCCATTATAGTTATTTGGTGTGGATTTTCTTTACGTGCCTCGATTTCATAAACTGGAGCTTGGGTGACGCGTCGTTCTCGAAAGTTTCACACCGGGTCGGAAGTATTCCTAATGCACCTAGAAATGAGGTAGGGCACACTAGAAGACTATTTTCGGTGTTTCGTATTGATTGTCTTTCTGTGCCTCGATTTCGTAAAGTGGAGCTCGGATACCGCTGTTCAAAGAAAGTTTCACACCGCTCGGAATTATTCCAAATGCACCTAGAAATGACATAGGGCAAACCGAAGTCCATTTTGGGTGTTTGCATTGATTTTCTTTCAGTGCCTCGATTTCATAATGTGGAGCTCGGGGTGCCGTCGCTCTGCAAAGTTTTACACACTTTCCGTAATTATTCCAAATGCACCTAGAAATGACGTAGGGCACACTAGAAGTCCATTATGGGTGTTTGGTTTGATTTTCTTTCCGTGTCTCGATTTCATAAATTGGAGCTCAGGGTACGTGTGGTTCTGTAAAGTTTCACATCGGCTCGGAAAGATTACAAATGCACCTAGAGATGACGTAGGGCACACTAGAAGTCCGTCATGGGAGTTTGATGCTCATTTTCTTTCCATGCCTCGGTTTCATAAAGTGGAGCTCTCGGTGCCTGTCGTTCTGGATTGTTTCACACTTGCTCGGAATTATTTCAAATGCACCTATGAATGACGTTGGGCACACCAGAAGTCCATTATAGTTATTTGGTGTGGATTTTCTTTCCGTGCCTCGTTTTCATAAATTAGAGCTTACGGTACGTGTCGTTCAGGAAAGTTTCACAGCGGCTCGGAAGGATACCAAAAGCACCTAGAAATGAGGTAGGGCACACTAGAAGTCTATTTTGGATGTTTCGTATTGATTGTCTTTCTGTGCCTCGATTTTGTAAAGTAGAGCTCTCGATACCGTCGTTCAACAAAGATTTACACCTGCTCGGAATTATTCCAAATGCACCTAGAAATGACATAGGGCACACCAGAAGTCCATTTTGGGTGTTTGCATTGATTTTCTTTCCGTGCCTCGATTTCATAATGTGGAGCTCCGGGTGCCCGTCGCTCTGCAAAGTTTTACACCTGCTCAGAATTATTCCAAATGCACCTAGAAATGACGTAGGGCACACTAGAAGTCCATTATGGGTGTTTGGTTTTGATTTTCTTTCCGTGCCTCGATTTCATAAATTGGATCTCGAGTGCAGCGTCGCTCGAAAGTTTCACACCGGCTCGGAAAGATTCCAAATGCACTAAGAAATGAGGTAGGGCACACTAGAAGTCCATAATGGAAGTTTGATGTTCATTTTCTTTCCATGCCTCGATTTCATAAAGTGGAGCTCTAGGTACCCGTCGTTGTGGAATGTTTCACACTTTATCGGAATTATTCCAAATGCTCCTAGAAATGACATAGGGCACACCAGAAGTCCATTTTGGGTGTTTGCATTGATTTTCCTTCCGTGCCTCGATTTAATCATGTGGAGCTCCGGGTACCCGTCGCTCTCCAAAGTTTTACAACAGCTCAGAATTATTCCAAATCCACCTAGAAATGATATAGGGCACACTAGAAGTCCATTATGGGTGTTTAGTATTGATTTTCTTTCCGTGCCTCGATTTCATAAATTGGAGCTCAGGGTACGTGTCGTTCTGAAAAGTTTCACACCGGCTCGGAAAGATTCCAAATGCACCTAGAAATGACGTTGGGCACACCAGAAGTCCATTATAGTTATTAGGTGTGGATTTTCTTTCCGTGCCTCGATTTCATAAATTGGAGCTTAGGCTACGAGTCGTTCTGGAAAGTTTCACAGCGGCTCGGAAGGATACCAAATGCACCTAGAAATGAGGTAGGGCACACTAGAAGTCTAATTTGGGTGTTTCGAATTGATTGTCTTTTTGTGCCTCGATTTCATAAAGTAGAGCTCTGGATACCGTCGTTCAGCAAAGTTTCACACCTACTCGGAATTATTTCAAAAGCACCTAGAAATGACATAGGGCACACCAGAAGTACATTTTGGTTGTTTGCATTGATTTTCTTTCCGTGCCTCGATTTCACAATGTGGAGCTCCGAGTACCCGTCGCTCTGCAAAGTTTTACACCTACTCAGAATTATTCCAAATGCACCTAGAAATGACGTAGGGCACACTAGAAGTCCATTATGGGTGTTTTGTTTTGATTTTCTTTCCGTGCCTCGATTTCATAAATTGGAGCTCAGGGTACGCGTCGTTCTGGAAAGTTTCACACCGGCTCGGAAAGATTCCAAATGCACTAAGAAATGAGGTAGGGCACACTAGAAGTCCATTATGGGAGTGTGATGTTCATTTTCTTTCCATGCCTCGATATCATGAAGTGGAGCTCTGGGTACCCGTCGTTGTGGAATGTTTCACACTTTCTCGGAATTATTCCAAATACTCCTAGAAATGACATAGGGCACACCAGAAGTCCATTTTGGGTGTTTGCATTGATTTTTCTTCCGTGCCTCGATTTCATAATGTGGAGCTCCGGGTACCCGTCGCTCTCCAAAGTTTTACAACTGCTCAGAATTATGTCAAATCCACCTAGAAATGATGTAGGGCATACTAGAAGTCCATTATGGCTGTTTGGTTAAATTTTCTTTCCGTGCCTCGATTTCATAAATTGGAGCTCGAGTGCGTGCGGTCGATTACGAAAAGTTTCACACCGGCTCGGAAAGATTCCTAATACACCTAGAAATGACGTTGGGCACACAAGAAGTCCATTATAGTTATTAGGTGTGGATTTCCTTTCCGTGCCTCGATTTCATAAATTGGAGCTTGGGCTACGCGTGGATTACGAAAGTTTCACAATGCTCGGAAGGATACCAAATGCACCTAGAAACGAGGTAGGGCACACTAGAAGTCTAATTTGGGTGTTTCGAATTGATTGTTTTTCTGTGCCTCGATTTCGTAAAGTAGAGCTCTCGATACCGTCGTTCAGCAAAGTTTCACACCTACTCGGAATTATTCCAAATGCACCTAGAAATGACATAGGGCACACCAGAAGTCCATTTTGGGTGTTTGCATTGATTTTCTTTCCGTGCCTCGATTTCATAATGTGGAGCTCCGGGTACCCGTCGCTCTGCAAAGTTTTACACCTGCTCAGAATTATTCCAAATGCACCTAGAAATGACGTAGGGCACACTAGAAGTCCATTATGGGTGTTTGTATTTGATTTTCTTTCCGTGCCTCGATTTCATAAATTGGAGCTCAGGGTACGAGTCATTCCGGAAAGTTTCACACCGGCTCGGAAAGATTCCTAATGCACTAAGAAATGAGGTAGGGCACACTAGAAGTCCATTATGTGAGTTTGATATTCATTTTCTTTCCATGCCTCGATTTCATAAAGTGGAGCTCTGGGTACCCGTCGTTCTGGAATGTTTCACACTTGCTCGGAATTATTTCAAATGCACCTATGAATGATGTAGGGCACACCAGAAGTCCATTATAGTTATTTGGTGTGGATTTTCTTTCCGTGCCTCGATTTCATAAATTGGAGCTTAGGTGCGTGTCGATTCAAAAAGTTTCACAATGCTCGGAAGGATACCAAATGCACCTAGAAATGAGGTAGGGCACACTAGAAGTCTATTTTGGATGTTTCGTATTGATTGTTCTGTGCCTCGATTTTGTAAAGTTCAACAAAGATTTACACCTGCTCGGAATTATTCCAAATGCACCCAGAAATGACATAGGGCACACTAGAAGTCCATTTTGGGTGTTTGCATTGATTGTCTTTCCGTGCCTCGATTTCATAATGTGGAGCTCCGGCTACCCGTTGCTCTGCAAAGTTTTATACCTGCTAAGAATTATTTCAAATGCACCTAGAAATGACGTAGGGCACACTAGAAGTCCATTATGGGTGTTTGGTTTTGATTTTCTTTCCGTGCCTCGATTTCATAAATTGGAGCTCAGTGTACGCGTCGTTCTGGAAAGTTTCACACCGGCTCGGAAAGATTCCAAATGCACCTAGAAATGAGGTAGGGCACACTAGAAGTCCATTACGGGAGTTTGTTGTTCATTTTCTTCCCATGCCTAGATTTCATAAAGTGGAGCTCTGGGTACCCGTCGTTCTGGATTGTTTCACACTTGCTCGGAATTATTTGAAATGCACCTATGAATGATGTTGGGCACACCAGAACTCCATTATAGTTATTTGGTGTGGATTTTCTTTCCGTGCCTCGATTTCATAAATTGGAGCTTAGGGTACGCGTCGTTCTTGAAAGCTTCACACCGGCTCGGAAGTATTCCAAATGCACCTAGAAATGAGGTACGGCACACTAGAAATCTATTTTGGGTGTTTCGTATTGATTGTCTTTTTTGCCTCGATTTCGTAAAGTGGAGCTCTGGATACCGCTGTCGTTGAAAAGTTTCACACCGCTTCTAATTATTCCAAATGCACCTAGAAATGATATAAGGCACACCGAAGTCCATTTTGGTTGTTTGCATTGATTTTCTTTTTCGTGCCTCGATTTCATAATGTGGAGCTCCGGTGCCGTCGCTCAAAGTTTTACACCTACTCGAATTATTCCAAATGCACCTAGAAATGACGTAGGGCACACTAGAAGTCCATTATGGGTGTTTGGTTTTGATTTTCTTTCTGTGCCTCGATTTCATAAATTGGAGCTCACGGTACGCGTCGTTCTGTAAAGTTTCACACCGGCTCGGAAAGATTCCAAATGCACCTAGAAATGAGGTAGGGCACACTAGAAGTCCATTATGGGAGTTTGATTTTCATTTTCTTTCCATGCCTCGATTTCATAAAGTGGAGCTCTGGGTACCCGTCGTTCTGGAATGTTTCACAATTGCTCGGAATTATTCCAAATGCACCTATAAATGACGTAGGGCACACCAGAAGTCCATTATAGTTATTTGGCATGTATTTTCTTTCCGTGCCTCGATTTCATAAATTGGAGCTTAGGGTACGCGTCGTTCTGGAAAGTTTCACACCGGCTCGGAAGTATTCCAAATGCACCTAGAAATGAGGTAGGGCACACTAGAAGTCTATTTTGGGTGTTTCGTATTGATTGTCTTTCTGTGCCTCGATTTCATAAAGTGGAGCTCTGGATACCGTCGTACAGGAAAGTTTCACACCTGCTCGGAATTATTCCAAATGCACCTAGAAATGACATAGGGCACACTAGAAGTCCATTTTGGGTGTTTGCATTGATTTTCTTTTCGTGCCTCGATTTCATAATGTGGAGCTCGAGTGCAGCGTGGATCTCGAAAAGTTTCACACCGGCTCGGAATTATTCCAAATGCACCTAGAAATGACGTAGGGCACACTAGAAGTCCATTATGGGTGTTTGGTTTTGATTTTCTTTCCGTGCCTCGATTTCATAAATTGGAGCTCGAGTGCACGCGTGCTGCTCGAAAGTTTCACACCGCTCGGAAAGATTCCAAATGCACCTAGAAATGAGGTAGGGCACACTAGAAGTCCATTATGGGAGTTTGATGTTCATTTTCTTCCCATGCCTCGATTTCATAAAGTGGAGCTCTGGGTACCGCTGCTTCGGATTGTTTCACACTTGCTCGGAATTATTTGAAATGCACCTAGAATGACGTAGGGCACACGAAAGTCCATTATAGTTATTTGGTGTGGATTTTCTTTCCGTGCCTCGATTTCATAAATTGGAGCTTAGAGTGCAGCGTCGTTCTTGAAAGTTTCACACCGCTCGGAAGTATTCCAAATGCACCTAGAAATGAGGTAGGCACACTAGAAGTCTATTTTGGGTGTTTCAGTATTGATTGTCTTTTTGCCTCGATTTCATAAAGTGGAGCTCTGGATACCGCTGTCAAAGAAAGTTTCACACCGCTCGGAATTATTCCAAATGCACCTAGAAATGATATAAGGCACACCGAAGTCCATTTTGGTTGTTTGCATTGATTTTCTTTTAGTGCCTCGATTTCATAATGTGGAGCTCGGGTGCCGTCGCTCATAAAAAGTTTTACACCTACTCGAAATTATTCCAAATGCACCTAGAAATGACGTAGGGCACACTAGAAGTCCATTATGGGTGTTTGGTTTTGATTTTCTTCCGTGCCTCGATTTCATAAATTGGAGCTCGAGTGCAGCGTCGTTGCTCAGAAAGTTTCACACCGCTCGGAAAGATTCCAAATGCACCTAGAAATGAGGTAGGGCACACTAGAAGTCCATTATGGGAGTTTGATGTTCATTTTCTTCCCATGCCTCGATTTCATAAAGTGGAGAGCTCTGGGTGCCGATGGCTTACGGAATGTTTCACACTTGCTCGGAATTATTTGAAATGCACCTAGAAAGACGTTGGGCACACCGAACTCCATTATAGTTATTTGGTGTGGATTTTCTTTCCATACCTCGAATTCATAAATTGGAGCTTAGGGTACGCGTCGTTCTTGAAAGCTTCACACCGGCTCGGAAGTATTGCAAATGCACCTAAAAATGAGGTAGGGCACACTAGAAATCTATTTTGGGTGTTTCTTATTGATTGTCTTTCTTTGCCTCGATTTCGTAAAGTGGAGCTTTGGATACCGTCGTTCAGCAAAGTTTCACACCTTTCTGGAATTATTCCAAATGCACCTAGAAATGACATAAGGCACACCGAAGTCCATTTTGGTTGTTTGCGTTGATTTTCTTTTTCGTGCCTCGATTTCATAATGTGGAGCTCGGGTGCCGATCACTCCGCAAAGTTTTACACCGCTTTCGAAATTATTCCAAATGCACCTAGAAATGACGAAGGGCACACTAGAAGTCCATTATGGGTGTTTGGTTTTGATTTTCTTTCCGTGCCTCGATTTCATAAATTGGAGCTCGAGTGCACGCGTCGTTCTCAGAAAGTTTCACACCGCTCGGAAGATTCCAAATGCACCTAGAAATGAGGTCAGGTACACTAGAAGTCCATTACGGGAGTTTGATGTTCATTTTCTGTCCATGCCTCGATTTCATAAAGTGGAGCTCTGGGTACCGTGGATTCGGAATGTTTCACAATTGCTAGGAATTATTCCAAATGCACCTAGAAATGACGTAGGGCACACCGTAAGTCCATTATAGTTATTTGGTGTGGATTTTCTTTCCGTGCCTCGATTTCATAAATTGGAGCTTAGGGTGCAGCGTGGATTCGAAAGTTTCACACCGGCTCGGAAGTATTCCAAATGCACCTAGAAATGAGGTAGGACACACTAGAAGTCTATTTTGGGTGTTTCAGTATTGATTGTCTTTACGTGCCTCGATTTCATCAATTGGAGTTCGGATACCGTCGTGCAAAGAAAGTTTCACACCGCTCGAATTATTCCAAATGCACCTAGAAATGACATAGGGCACACAGAAGTCCATTTTGGTGTTTGCATTGATTTTCTTTTTGTGCCTCGATTTCATAATGTGGAGCTCAGGGTGCAAATCGCTCTGCAAAGTTTTACACCTACTCAGAATTATTCCAAATGCACCTAGAAATGACGTAGGGCACACTAGAAGTCCATTACGGGTGTTTCGTTTTGATTTTCTTTCCGTGCCTCGATTTCATAAATTGGAGCTCAGGGTACGCGTCGTTCTGTAAAGTTTCACACCGGCTCGGAAAGATTCCAAATGAACCTAGAAATGAGGTAGGGCACACTAGAAGTCCATTACGGGAGTTCGATTTTCATTTTCTGTCCATGCCTCGATTTCATAAAGTGGAGCTCTGGGTACCTGTCGTTCTTGAAAGCTTCACACCGGCTCGGAAGTATTCCAAATGCACCTAGAAATGAGGTAGGGCACACTAGAAATCTATTTTGGGTGTTTCGTATTGATTGTCTTTCTTTGCCTCGATTTCATAAAAGTGGAGCTCGGATACTGCTGCGTTCAACAAAGTTTCACACTGCTTTCGGATTATTCCAAATGCACCTAGAAATGACATAAGGCACACTAGAAGTCCATTTTGGTTGTTTGCATTTATTTTCTTTTAGTGCCTCGATTTCATAATGTGGAGCTCGGGTGCCCGTCGCTCATAAAGTTCTACACTGCTCGTAATTATTCCAAATGCACCTAGAAATGACGTAGGGCACACTAGAAGTCCATTATGGGTGTTTGGTTTTGATTTTCTTTCCGTGCCTCGATTTCATAAATTGGAGCTCGAGTGCACGCGTGGATTCGAAAGTTTCACACGGCTCGGAAAGATTCCAAATGCACCTAGAAATGAGGTAGGGCACACTAGAAGTCCATTATGGGAGTTTGATGTTCATTTTCTTTCCATGCCTCGATTTCATAAAGTGGAGCTCTGGTGCCGTGGATTGCGGAATGTTTCACAATTGCTCGGAATTATTCCAAATGCACCTAGAAATGACGTAGGGCACACCAGAAGTCCATTATAGTTACTTGGCGTGGATTTTCTTTCCGTGCCTCGATTTCATAAATTGGAGCTTAGGGTACGCGTCGTTCTGGAAAGTTTCACAACGGCTCGGAAGTATTCCAAATGCACCTAGAAATGAGGTAGGACACACTAGAAGTCTATTTTGGGTGTTTCGTATTGATTGTCTTTCTGTGCCTCGATTTCGTCAAGTGGAGCCACGGATACCGTCTGCGATGAAGTTTCACACCGCTCGAATTATTCAAATGCACCTAGAAATGACATAGGGCACACCGAAGTCCATTTTGGGTGTTTGCATTGATTTTCTTTTTAGTGCCTCGATTTCATAATGTGGAGCTCGGTACTAAATAAGCTCTGCAAAGTTTTACACCTACTCAGAATTATTCCAAATGCACCTAGAAATGACGTAGGGCACACTAGAAGTCCATTATGGGTGTTTGGTTTTGATTTTCTTTCCATGCCTCGATTTCATAAATTGGAGCTCAGGGTACGCGTCGTTCTGTAAAGTTTCACACCGGCTCGGAAAGATTCCAAATGCACCTAGAAATGAGGTAGGGCACACTAGAAGTCCATTATGGGAGTTTGATGTTCATTTTCTTTCCATGCCTCGATTTCATAAAGTGGAGCTCTGGGTACCCGACGTTCTGGAATGTTTCACACTTGCTCGGAATTATTTGAAATGCACCTATGAATAACCTTGGGCACACCAGAAGTCCATTATAGTTAGTTGGTGTGGATTTTCTTTCCGTGCCTCGATTTCATAAATTGGAGCTTAGGGTACGCGTCGTTCTGGTAAGTTTCACAGCGGCTCGGAAGGATTCCAAATGCACCTAGAAATGAGGTATGGCACACTAGAAGTCTATTTTGGGTGTTTCGTATTGATTGTCTTTCTGTGCCTCGATTTCGTCAAGTGGAGCTCTGGATACCGTTGTACAGCAAAGTTTCACACGTGCTCGGAATTATTCCAAATGCACCTAGAAATGACATATGGCACACCAGAAGTGCATCTTGGGTGTTTGCACTTATTTTCATTCCGTGCCTCGATTATATAATGTGGAGCTCCAGGTACCCGTCGCTCTGCAAAGTTTTGCACCTGCTCAGTATTATTCCAAATGCACCTAGAAATGACGTAGGGCACACTAGAAGTCCATTACAGGTGTTTGGTTTTGATTTTCTTTCCGTGCCTCGATTTCATAAATTGGAGCTCGAGTGCAGCGTGGATTCGAAAGTTTCACACCGGCTCGGAAAGATTTCAAATGCACCTAGAAATGAGGTAGGGCACACTACAAGTCCATTATGGGAGTTTCATGTTCATTTTCTTCGCATGCCTCGATTTCACAAAGTGGAGCTCCGGGTACCCGTCGTTCTGGAATGTTTCACAGGTTCTCGGAATTATTTGAAATGCACCTATGAATGACGTTGGGCACACCAGAAGTCCATTATAGTTATTTGGTGTAGATTTTCTTTCCGTGCCTCGATTTCATAAATTGGAGCTTAGGGTACGCGTCGTTCTAGAAAGGTGCCGGCTCGGAAGTATTCCAAATGCACGTAGAAATGAGGTAGGGGACACTAGAAGTCTATTTTCGGTGTTTCGTATTGATAGTCTTTCTGTGCCTCGATTTCGAAAAGTGGAGCTCTGGATACCGTCGTTCAGCAAAGTTTCACACCTGCTCGGAATTATTCTAAATGCACCTAGAAATGACATAAGGCACACCAGAAGTCCATTTTGGTTGTTTGCATTGATTTTCTTTTCGTGCCTCGATCTCATAATGTGGCGCTCCGGGTGCCCGTCGCTCTGCAAAGTTTTACATCTGCTCAGAATTATTCCAAATGCACCTAGAAATGACGTAGGGCACACTAGAAGTCCATTACAGGTGTTTGGTTTTGATTTTCTTTCCGTGCCTCGATTTCATAAATTGGTGCTCAAGGTACGCGTCGTTCTGTAAAGTTTCACACCGGCTCGCAAAATATTCCAAATGCACCTTGAAATGAGGTAGGGCACACTACAAGTCCATTATGGAAGTTTCATGTTCATTTTTTTTCCATGCCTCGATTTCATAAAGTGGAGCTCTAGGTACCCGACGTTCTGGAATGTTTCACACTTGCTCGGAATTATTTGAAATGCACCTATGAATGACGTTGGGCACAACAGAAGTCCATTATAGTTATTTGGTGTGGATTTTCTTTCCGCGCCTCGATTTCATAAATTGGAGCTTAGGGTACGCGTCGTTCTGGAAAGTTTCACAGCAGCTCGAAAGTTTTCCAAATGCACCTAGAAATGAGGTAGGGCACACTAGAAGTCTATTTTGGGTGTTTCGTATTGACTGTCTTTCTGTGGCTCGATTTCGTCAAGTGGAGCTCTAGATACCGTCGTTCAGCAAAGTTTCACACCTGCTCGGAATTATTCCAGATGCACCTAGAAATGACATATGGCATACCAGAAGTCCATTTTGTGGGTTTGCATTTATTTTCTTTCCGTGCCTCGATTTCACAAAGTGGAGCTCTGGGTACCCGTCGCTCTGCAAAGTTTTACACCTGCTCAGTATTATTCCAAATGCACCTAGAAATGACGTAGGGCACACTAGAAGTCCATTACGGGTGTTTGGTTTTGATTTTCTTTCCGTGCCTCGATTTCATAAATTGGAGCTCAGGGTACGCGTCGTTCTGTAAAGTTTCACACCGACTCGAAAAGATTCCAAATGCACCTAGAAATGAGGTAGGGCACACTACAAGTGCAATATGGGAGTTTGATGTTCATTTTCTTTCCACGCCTCGATTTCATAAAGTGAAGCTTTGGATACCCGACGTTCTGGAATGTTTCACACTTGCTCGGAATTATTCGAAATGCACCTATGAATGACGTTTGGCACACCAGAAGTCCATTATAGTTATTTGGTGTGGATTTTATTTCCGTGCCTCGATTTCATAAATTGGAGCTTAGGGTACGCGTCATTCTGGAAAGTTTCACACCGGCTCGGAAGTATTCCAAATGCACCTAGAAATGAGTTAGGGCACACCAGAAGTTTATTTTGGGAGTTTCGTATTCATTGTCTTTCTGTGCCTCGATTTCGTAAAGTGGAGCTCTGGATACCGTCGTACAGCAAAGTTTCACACCTGCTCGGAATTATTCCAAATACACCTAGAAATGACATAGGACACACTAGAAGTCCACTTTGGTTGTTTGCATTGATTTTCTTTTCGTGCCTCGATTTCATAATGTGGAGCTCCGGGTTCCCGTCGCTCTTCAAAATTTTACACCTGCTCAGAATTATTCCAAATGCACCTAGAAATGACGTAGGGCACACCAGAAGTCCATTATGGGTGTTAGGTTTTTATTTTCTTTCCGTGCCTCGATTTCATAAATTGGAGCTCCGGGTACACGTCGTTCTGGGCAGTTTCACACCAGCTCGGAAAATTCCAAATGCACCTAGAAATGAGGTAGGGCACACTGGAAGTCCATTATGGGAGTCTCATGTTCATTTTCTTTCCATGCCGCGATTTCTTAAAGTGGAGCTCTGGGTACCCATCGTTTTGGAATGTTTCACACTTGCTCCGAATTATTCCAAATGCACCTAGAAATGACGTTGGTCACACCAGAAGTCCATTATATAGTTATTTGGTGTGGATTTTCTTTCCGTGCCTCGATTTCATAAATTGGAGCTTAGGGTACGCGTCGTTCTGGAAAGTTTCACACCGGCTCGGAAGGATTCTAAATGCACCTAGAAATGAGGTAGGGCACACTAGAAGTCTATTTTGGCTATTTCGTATTGATTGTCTTTCTGTGCCTTGATGTCGTAAAGTGGAGCTCGTAATTATTCGAAATGCACCTAGAAATGACATAGGGCACACCAGAAGTCCATTTTGGGTGTTTGCATTTATTTTCTTTCCGTGCCTCGATCTCATAATGTGGAGCTCCGGGTGCCCGTCGCTCTGCAAAGTTTTACACCTGCTCAGAATTATTCCAAATGCACCTGGAAATGACGTAGGGCATGCTAGAAGTCCATTATGGGTGTTTAGTTTTGATTTTCTTACCGTGCCTCGATTTCATAAATTGGAGCTCCGGGTGCGCATTGTTCTAGAAAGTTTCACACCATCTCGGAAAGATTCCAAATGCACCTAGAAATGAGGTAGGGCACACTAGATGTCCATTTTGGAAGTTTGATGTTCAGTTTCTTTCCATGCCACGATTTCATAAAGTGGTGCTCTAGGTACCCATCGTTCTGGAATGTTTCACACTTGCTCGGAATTATTCCAAATGCACCTAGAAATGACGTAGGTCACACCAGAAGTCCATTATATAGTTATTTGGTGTGGATTTTCTTTCTGTGCCTCGAATTCATAAATTGGAGCTTAGGGTACCCATCGTTCTGAAAAGTTTCACACCGGCTCGGAAATATTCCAAATGCACCTAGAAATGAGGTACGTCACACTAGAAGTCCATTTTGTATGTTTCGTACTGATTGTCTTTCTGTGCCTCGATTTCGTAATGTGGAGCTCTGGAAACCGTCGTTCAGCAAAGTTTCACACCTGCTCGGAATTATTCCAAATGCACTTAGAAATGATATAGGGCACACCAGAAGTCCATTTCGGATGTTTGCATTGATTTTCTTTCCGTGCCTCGATTTCATAATGTGGAGCTCCGGGTACCCGTCGCTCTTCAAAGTTTTACACCTGCTCAGAATTATTCCAAATACACCTAGAAATGACGTAGGGCATACTAGAAGTCTATTATGGGTGTTTGGTTTTGATTTTCTTTCGTGCCTCGATTTTATAAATTGGAGCTCGATTATGCGCGTGCTCGAAAGTTTCACACCGGCTCGGAAAGATTCCAAATGCACTTAGAAATGTGGTTGGGCACACTATAAGTCCATTATGGGAGTTTGATGTTCATTTTCTTTCCATATCTCGATTTCATAAAGTGGAGCTCTGGGTACCGTCATTCGGAATGTTTCACACTTGCTCGGAATTATTCCAAATGCACCTAGAAATGACGTGGGTCACACCGAAGTCCATTATATAGTTATTTGGTGTGTATTTTCTTTACGTGCCTCGATTTCATAAATTGGAGCTTAGGGTACACGTCGTTCTGGAAAGTTTCACACCGGCTCGGAAGTATTCCAAATGCACCTAGAAATGAGGTAGGGCACACTAGAAGTCCATTTTGTATGTTTCGTGTTGATTGTCTTGCTGTGCCTCGATTTCGTAATGTGGAGCTCTGAAACCGCTCGTTGAAAGAAAGTTTCACACCGCTCGGAATTATTCCAAATGCACCTAGAAATGACATAGGGCACACCAAGTCCATTTTGGGTGTTTGCATTGATTTTCTTTCCGTGCCTCGATTTCATAATGTGGAGCTCCCGCACCGTCGCTCTACAAAGTTTTACACCTTTCGAATTATTCCAAATACACCTAGAAATGACGTAGGGCATACTAGAAGTCTATTATGGGTGTTTGGTTTGATTTTCTTTCGTGCCTCGATTTTCTAAATTGGAGTTCGATGTGCGCGTGCTTACGAAAGTTTCACACGGCTCGGAAAGATTCCAAATGCACTTAGACATGTGGTTGGGCACACTATAAGTCCATTATGGGAGTTTGATGTTCATTTTCTTTCCATGTCTCGATTTCATAAAGTGGAGCTCTGGGTACCCGTCATTCTGGAATGTTTCACACTTGCTCGGAATTATTCCAAATGCACCTAGAAATGACGTAGGTCACACCAGAAGTCCCTTATATAGTAATTTGGTGTGTATTTTCTTTCTGTGCCTCGAATTCATAAATTGGAGCTTAGGGTACACGTCGTTCTGGAAAGTTTCACACCGGCCCGGAAGTATTCCAAATGCACCTAGAAATGAGGTAGGGCACACTAGAAGTCCATTTTGTATGTTTCGTGTTGATTGTCTTGCTGTGCCTCGATTTCGTAATGTGGAGCTCTAGAAACCGTCGTTCAGCAAAGTTTCACACCTGCTCGGAATTATTCCAAATGCACCTAGAAATGACATAGGGCACACCAGAAGTCCATTTTGGGTGTTTGCATTGATTTTCTTTCCGTGCCTCGATTTCATAATGTGGAGCTCCGGGTACCCGTCGCTCTACAAAGTTTTACACCTGCTCAGAATTATTCCAAATACACCTAGAAATGACGTAGGGCATACTAGAAGTCTATTATGGGTGTTTGGTTTTGATTTTCTTTACGTGCCTAGATTTTATAAATTGGAGTTCAGTGTACGCGTCGTTCTGGAAAGTTTCACACCGGCTCGGAAAGATTCCAAATGCACTTAGACATGTGGTTGGGCACACTATAAGTCCATTATGGGAGTTTGATGTTCATTTTCTTTCCATGTCTCGATTTCATAAAGTGGAGCTCTGGGTACCCGTCATTCTGGAATGTTTCACACTTGCTCGGAATTATTCCAAATGCACCTAGAAATGACGTAGGTCACACCAGAAGTCCCTTATATAGTAATTTGGTGTGTATTTTCTTTCTGTGCCTCGAATTCATAAATTGGAGCTTAGGGTACACGTGGATTACGAAAGTTTCACACCGGCTAAGTATTCCAAATGCACCTAGAAATGAGGTAGGGCACACTAGAAGTCCATTTTGTATGTTTCGTGTTGATTGTCTTGCTGTGCCTCGATTTCGTAATGTGGAGCTCTAGAAACCGTCGTTCAGCAAAGTTTCACACCTGCTCGGAATTATTCCAAATGCACCTAGAAATGACATAGGGCACACGAAGTCCATTTTGGGTGTTTGCATTGATTTTCTTTCCGTGCCTCGATTTCATAATGTGGAGCTCCGGGTGCACCGTCGCTCTACAAAGTTTTACACCTGCTCAGAATTATTCCAAATACACCTAGAAATGACGTAGGGCATACTAGAAGTCCATTATGGGTGTTTGGTTTTGATTTTCTTTCGTGCCTAGATTTTATAAATTGGAGTTCGATTATGCGCGTGGTTACGGAAAGTTTCACACGGCTCGGAAAGATTCCAAATGCACTTAGAAATGTGGTTGGGCACACTATAAGTCCATTATGGGAGTTTGATGTTCATTTTCTTTCCATGTCTCGATTTCATAAAGTGGAGCTCTGGGTACCCGTCATTCTGGAATGTTTCACACTTGCTCGGAATTATTCCAAATGCACCTAGAAATGACGTAGGTCACACCAGAAGTCCCTTATATAGTAATTTGGTGTGTATTTTCTTTCTGTGCCTCGAATTCATAAATTGGAGCTTAGGGTACACGCTTACTCGAAAGTTTCACACCGGCCTAAGTATTCCAAATGCACCTAGAAATGAGGTAGGGCACACTAGAAGTCCATTTTGTATGTTTAGTGTTGATTGTCTTCTTTGTGCCTCGATTTACGTAATGTGGAGCTCTAGAAAATGTCGTTTGACAAAGTTTCACACCGCTTTCGAATTATTCCAAATGCACCTAGAAATGACATAGGGCACACCGAAGTCCATTTTGGGTGTTTGCATTGATTTTCTTTCCGTGCCTCGATTTCATAATGTGGAGCTCGGTGCCGTCGCTCTACAAAGTTTACACCTTTCGTAATTATTCCAAATACACCTAGAAATGACGTGGGGCATACTAGAAGTCTATTATGGGTGTTTGGTTTTGATTTTCTTTACGTGCCTAGATTTTATAAATTGGAGCTCGATTATGCTGCGTGGTTACGGAAAGTTTCACACCGGCTCGGAAAGATTCCAAATGCACTTAGACATGTGGTTGGGCACACTATAAGTCCATTATGGGAGTTTGATGTTCATTTTCTTTCCATATCTCGATTTCATAAAGTGGAGCTCTGGGTACCCGTCATTCTGGAATGTTTCACACTTGCTCGGAATTATTCCAAATGCACCTAGAAATGACGTAGGTCACACCAGAAGTCCCTTATATAGTTATTTGGTGTGTATTTTCTTTCTGTGCCTCGAATTCATAAATTGGAGCTTAGGGTACACGTCGTTCTGGAAAGTTTCACACCGGCTCGGAAGTATTCCAAATGCACCTAGAAATGAGGTAGGGCACACTAGAAGTCCATTTTGTATGTTTCGTGTTGATTGTCTTGCTGTGCCTCGATTTCGTAATGTGGAGCTCTGGAAACCGTCGTTCAGCAAAGTTTCACACCTGCTCGGAATTATTCCAAATGCACCTAGAAATGACATAGGGCACACCAGAAGTCCATTTTGGGTGTTTGCATTGATTTTCTTTCCGTGCCTCGATTTCATAATGTGGAGCTCCGGGCACCCGTCGCTCTACAAAGTTTTACACCTGCTCAGAATTATTCCAAATACACCTAGAAATGACGTAGGGCATACTAGAAGTCTATTATGGGTGTTTGGTTTTGATTTTCTTTACGTGCCTAGATTTTATAAATTGGAGTTCAGTGTACGCGTCGTTCTGGAAAGTTTCACACCGGCTCGGAAAGATTCCAAATGCACTTAGACATGTGGTTGGGCACACTATAAGTCCATTATGGGAGTTTGATGTTCATTTTCTTTCCATGTCTCGATTTCATAAAGTGGAGCTCTGGGTGCCGTCGTTACGGAATGTTTCACACTTGCTCGGAATTATTCCAAATGCACCTAGAAATGACGTAGGTCACACGAAGTCCTTTATAGTAATTTGGTGTGTATTTTCTTTACGTGCCTCGAATTCATAAATTGGAGCTTAGGTGCAGCGTGGTTCGGAAAGTTTCACACGGCTCGGAAGTATTCCAAATGCACCTAGAAATGAGGTAGGGCACACTAGAAGTCCATTTTGTATGTTTACGTGTTGATTGTCTTCTTTGTGCCTCGATTTACGTAATGTGGAGCTCTGAAACCGTCGTTGAACCTGAGTTTCACACTGCTCGGAATTATTCCAAATGCACCTAGAAATGACATAGGGCACACAGTCCATTTTGGGTGTTTGCATTGATTTTCTTTCCGTGCCTCGATTTCATAATGTGGAGCTCGGGTGCAGTCGCTCTGCAAAGTTTTACACCTGCTCAGAATTATTCCAAATGCACCTAAAAATGACGTAGGGCATACTAGAAGTCTATTATGGGTGTTTGGTTTTGATTTGCTTTACGTGCCTAGATTTTATAAATTGGAGCTCAGTGTTCGCGTCGTTCTGGAAAGTTTCACACCGGCTCGGAAAGATTCCAAATGCACTTAGACATGAGGTTGGGCACACTAGAAGTCCATTATGGGAGTTTGCTGTTCATTTTCTTTCCATGTCTCGATTTCATAAAGTGGAGCTCTGGTGCCGTCTTTACGGAATGTTTACACTTGCTCGAATTCTTCCAAATGCACCTAGAAATGACGTAGGTCACACCAGAAGTCCATTATAGTTATTTGGTGTGTATTTTCTTTCCGTGCCTCGATTTCATAAATTGAAGCTGAGGGTACGCGTCGTTCTGGAAAGTTTCACACCGGCTCGGAAGGTGTAACACCCCGACCCGACACGGAGCCCAGAGTGCCACTAACCTAACCTATCTGTCAATTTTAACAACAATTATCACTAAATTACGGCAGGCATATCTTGGGTGAAATCGGTACATAGGCTACAATAACACAAGGATAACTATAAAGAAATCATGGTTATTTAACTCATAAGAACATGGCAAGGTATTAAACACAGATCGACGAAAAATCTTATCCAAGCAAGTCTATTAATAGAATAATAAATTCCAACCTATCTTCTAAGACTAGCTATATGATGTGGGTTCTCATATCCAATGGACCAAGTAAACATGTATATGATGTGGATTCAAGTGTGCTAGCCCTTCCCAAGCGAAGCGTCGTCAACGATCACCTAAAAACAACAATAGAGCAATGGTGAGTCCACGACTCAGCAAGCACAATAGTAAGCAATGCATAATGCTTAATCTGCAGTACACAATATCACCATCCAAATTAATTATTCTCTTTTCCTTATTCTCATGCTCAATCATTCAATTCTCTTTCTTTATTCACATATTCAATCATCAACTAGCTTTCATTCCATGCATCTCTACACTACATGTCCACATGCACTTCTTTTTGCGTATACCGGTATAACATGAGTGTTCACCCGTCGATGACACACTCTCAAGCCTGTCCTCCTCAAGGATCGGGGACCTCCCCCACTCCCGTGGAGTTGTGATCAACATGATCACCTTCTCATATGCAATGATGCTTATGAATGCACAATTATTCATGGTTTCATCAACATTACCATTGTCCAACAATATCTTATCCAACAACAAGGAATAAACAATGACCATTAACATTACTTGCAATTAAATAAGTAAAAGCACAACAATATAATGGTAATAAATGGTAAAGCATACAGTGACCAACCAATGACCACTGTCTACCATGCACTTACCTCTTATCCTTGTGACGCTAGAGAGCACAACGGCGGCAATGCACACGAGACCACACTCCTAGATAAACAATCCAAAACGCATATCAAAAATCATACATTACAACACCTGCACTTTATTCTAACCGTAATTGCACGCTTACGCCAAACCGACCTTTTTACCCCGAAACTACCGGACACAATACCCGCTGTCTCAGCACTAAAATTATCATATCTACTTATGTTCTACTCGCCCAAAAATTATGTTCTTGGGCTCTCTGGAAGGCTTAAGAAATTATCTACACTTTTCATGTAGAGCAAAAGCACTAATTATCTCATTTACTATTTTTAATTTATAGATTAACATGTACTGCCAAAAGACGACAGTTCCTCCGGACAACAAGCTTACAAATTTCATAACTTGCAATCTAATGATCCGATCAACATGATTAAATATTCTACGGAAAGCTACCAAAGTTCTCTACAATTATCTAGTAAAAGATATCCTCAAATTTTGCCCCTAAGGTACCCGAAATAATTGTACAATAGTACATCAAAATAAACCGATCTATTAATTGTTCCCTTGACTAGAAATTGTTACTATCCTCTCTCATATCGATTCTTTAATCCCTAATTAAATTAACAAAATAGATAGAAAATAACAGATCGTTACCAGGATGAACGCCAAAATCACGACCACTTTCTCACTCTTTTTCTTTTCTCCTCCCTTTCTTTCTATCTCTTCCCTCCTTTCTCCTTCTACTGTAGATCTCAACACACACCCATACAAAACATGAAGTACATTATCTAGTAGCTAAGCAATACACGTAAAATTCTACCTTTTCTTCTTTCTCTCTCTCGGTAGCATGCAAGGGATTAGTGGCAGCACACATGCAACACTAGCATGTAGCCATGTACACTGACAAATGCAATGACAAGCTAGAGCGCGGCGCTTTCGGCGACGCCGACGCATTTACTGGCGGCGGCGGCCGTCTTGGTGGCTATCCTCCGGCAACGGCGAGGCTTACGCATGCACAAGCAGCACAAGATCCCTCCTCTATGTATGTATTCTTCCGGTAGCACAGAGGGGTGACATGCAGAGGCTTGCATGCAGCCTACAGCAAATGGCACATGGCAGCAGATGGCAAACCAACATGCGGGGCAAGCGACATCTTGATTCAATGACACATGCAAATTAGCGGCGATGTAGATGGCGACGAGGAGACGACTGGGCACAAGGAGGCATCGGCAGGGAGAACAGATGGATGCGGCAGCAGCCAGTAGGGGTGGAGGCGCAGGGGCATGTGCTAGGGTTTTGGCTAGCTTCCCCTTCTCCAACTTAAAGTTGTCTCTCCCACTTGGGCTATGGGGCGACGGCCCACTACTCTCCCCAATCCACTAAAATTCTAAAATTTTACTCATAATGACCTCTTCTAATTACTCAATTACTTATTTAGTTAACCGGATATTACAGAAGGATTCCAAATGCACCTAGAAATGAGGTAGGGCACACTAGAAGTCTATTATGGGAGTTTGATGTTCATTTTCTTTCCATGCCTCGATTTCATAAAGTGGAGGTCTAGGTACCCGTCGTTCTAGAATGTTTCACACTTGCTCGGAATTATTCCAAATGCACCTAGATATGACGTAGGACACACCAGAAGTCCATTATAGTTATTTGGTGTGGATTTTATTTCCGTGCCTCGATTTCACAAATTGGAGCTTACGGTACGCGTCGTTCTGGAAAGTTTCACACCCGCTCGAAAGGATTCCAAATGCACCTAGAAATGAGGTAGGGCACACTAGAAGTCTACGTTGGGTGTTTCGTATTGATTGTTTTCCTGTGCCTCGATTTCGTAAAGTGGAGCTTTGGATACCGTCGTTCAGCAAAGTTTCACACCTACTCGGAATTATTCCAAATGCACCTAGAAATAACATAGGGCACACCAGAAGTCCATTTTAGGTGTTTGCATTGATTTTATTTCCATGTCTCGATTTCATAATGTGGAGCTCTAGGTACCCGTCGCTCTGCAAAGTTTTACACCTGCTCAGAATTATTCCAAATGCACCTAGAAATGACGTAGGGCACACCAGAAGTCCATTATGGGTGTTACGTGATACGGGGGATGCCCGATCTTCTCGGTGAGGAACCGTGGATAGATGATGCGAAGTAGACGAAGTCACTAGCTGAACACTTGCGCCAATGCACGAACCCTCAACTCTTTGGAATACGCCCAAAACACACCGGATACATGATCGTCGCGAGACCACAAACGACGATCGCCAAGTCCCCAATTCCCAATGGAGCACGGCTTGACCTTGAATCATGAGAATCGAATCAATGGATCGCCTAGTCCTCTCTCAAAGTCCTCGCATGAACTCTGGTTTAGAAAGAACAAGCAATAGCTATGTTTCAATTCTTATGCATAAACTGGTCTTGCGATACAATGGGGATCTACCCCTCAATATATAGTGCCCTTCTTCACCTTATGGCTGGCCAAGAGGCCCTACTCCTACTCTATTTCGGAATTAGAACTCCTACTCCAAGTCGGACACAATCTAAAACAAAAAAAGGAAACTCTGAGTTTACAATCGTCACATTGTTTCAGGTTGGATCGGGCTTGAAGTTGGCTTTCCAGCAAGTATAAGAACACCCAAATCGGACTCCGTTTGTGAAAGTTATAACCTTTTTAATCTGGATCTTTGCTGATTCGAATCCGATTTTGATCTTGATTCGAATCCGATTTTGATCTTGATTCGAATCCGAATTGAATCAAACTTTCCTAACTTCAATTTTATTAATTGAAACGACTTGAATCCGTGTGAAACTTGAGAAAGGGACTCTTGTAAGCCTTTGAAAAGTCATGGCAAAGCTGGATATCTTCCCAAGATGTCGTACAAGCAGCGGAATCATCAACTTTGTCAACTCTCGCGTTGATCGGTGCAGATATGCGACATGCACTCGAATAGCCATAACTTTTTATAAAAGCTCCAAATCACGTGCGTTTGATCCGTTGGAAAGTAGACTTGATAAGCTTTCCATATATATATATATATATATATATATATATATATATGTTCATGCTAGATCCTTCCGAGTTGCTACGAAGATCGTCATGAACCCATACCTTCCATGCGTCCCACAGGCTGCATGCTATTTTTGTGAGCATCAAAACACCCCAAGAAGCATCGTATTGATGATATTCACATGAAGCATCTCCTTCAAACCTAACAATAAGCAATGACCCGCTATTAGGTAGTATAATATTCTCAATTAAACTTAAAGGAAATTCATGGAACAGATTCACCTTTTGGTTAAGCTTCTTTGTACAAGCTTCACCCACAAGCTTCTCTTGTTCTTCAACTCTTTTAGTAAGCTCATGTTGTTCTGAGGTACTTGTTGAATTGAAAACACTATATGGAACAGTGTAGGTAAGGATGTCCGCATCATCCTCCCTTTCTTCAAAAAAAGCGATCCTCGGCTTTTGATAGCCTGAAAATGTGCTAGACAAAGAAAACAACATATATACATGGTATATGTATGAATCAATTATTGTGTTCTTCTTGTTGTTTTGCACAATTGATAGCTCGAAATCATATTTCAAATTATATAATTGACTCATATGATGAAATTTCACCTTCCCAACATGAAATTCAAGTAAAGTGGGTAAAAACCAATTGATACCTTTCAATGCTTCAACTGTGCTACTTTGATTAGTTATACATGTAATAGATAAACAAGTAGGCATCATGTTGTATTCTAAACAATAGGCACTTGTATTGAAATCGATCCCAAAGTGACCATCACAGGTAATGCTTATACGATAAAGATAGAACTGGTCATCTACACCATAATTTCCAATCAAATTGAACATATATGTGTAGGCATAAGTATTAACTAGTGATTTTAAACATGAAACTTCAGCAAGGTTCTCAAGCACACTAGATAGCTCTCTAGGAACATCGAACATGATATAGTAGAAAGAATCATCAAGAGATATTCTAGTAAGAACTTCCTTTCGAGTAATCAATTCCACATTATGTAAATTGAGCATAGATATTTCAGAATATGGAATATTCAAAGGAACACTAGAGTTCTCACTCGTACGTACCTCTTCTTGATGAGGATTCAATTCAACACCATGATTGTTACCTTTAACGTCCTCCTCAGTTGTTGTAGGTGTTGTAGATATCAAATCATCATCATGAAACCACGGGACAGCAAGCACTCCATCCCCAACCGTAGTTATCTCCTCGTCATTTACTTCCAACGGTGCTGGTTGTTGAACATTCAACTCCTCTTCTTTAATATCAACCTGCACAATATGAGAAACAACACCAGAGAGTAAATCGTTAATTTCAGCAATAACCTCAGTTTGGCTATCATCTACTTCCCTCTTTTCTGTCGATGTATCTCTCTCACACTCAATTGAGATCCTCTCAACCTCACATATGGTGGAATCACATAGCTCACTCTCTTTATCATTCTCACTCAATTTGGCTATGTGGCTCTTATTTTCACATGGGTTTGGATACATCGCATCCCCCAAAGATTGTGGGTCATCAATGGAGCAATTACCAAAGAACCACAATCTCTTCATGAAGCAATGGGGCGACACTACATGAAGCTCGGACGAAGGAAAAGTCCCATGCTCGGCCGCCTTCTCATGTGACACACTAGTGGACTTCAAATCGTGTCGCACCCTATCAACCTTTCAACTATGGAACGCTTGTAGTGGCGAGGTACAAAAGCGTGCACAAAATCTTGCTTCATCTGCTCCCGGTGATAAGCGGCAATTCATGGCGTTCCATATGCTTCTGAACAAACCGCTCCCACCAATTTGTGGCATAATCGGTCAAACTATTGGGCGCAAATCTGAGCTTCCTCTCATTGGAATAGTTGTGCATCTGAAATAGCGTATCAATTTGCAGCTCCCAAGTGAGGTATTCTTCCACATTTGTACTACCTGAAAATATAGGGATAGGAAATTTGGGTTTATCAACAAAATCCTTAGTGTAATAAATGCGTGTAAAGCGACAATGCACGTTGGAGTGGTTGAACATGGCGCGTAGCTCCAAGAAGTTGTTGTTGATGTCCGTACGCAGCTGCGTAACCTCCTCCCCGAGCTCATCGCGCACACTAGTATCACGATTATGAAGTTTCTTTTGTAGCATTTCGTGCAAGCGAGTGTACTCAAATCCACGTAATCGGTGTTTTTGGATTAGGTGGACCCTTCTCGTGACTGACATGGCAACAACTCCCAAATAGCAAGCGAGATTATATCGAGTTAGTAAAACAAAATCTCTCTCTCGCTCTCAACTCATCATCACGAACACAAGGCAAGCTTACTGTTCCAAAGTGAATCAAGGGCGGCAAATTGACACTTGTGACCGCGAACGACCTCAACCCGGTAATGTATGGCGTAACCAAGAGCAAGGAGTACACAAGCGGGTGTAGGTGGAGCTTGGAAGGTAATTGTATATCCTATGCAAACTGATATTCAAGATATTGTAAAACTAAGTAATGATCCAAGCTAGAGTATTTTGCCTATGTGCTCATCCAAAAGGTTTAAGAGAAGTGTATGAACGCACACGCAAAGATAAATGTGACTTAATGCAAACAAAGGAATGAGCTAGTGAGAAGCAGTCGGAAATTGCGATGCACAAGCTCGATTTGCAACAAGTACTAGGAGAGACGCTAGCCAATTGCAATGATTATGAATATAAGGGCACAAGATTGCTCAAAGAGATTAGAGACACAATCTGAAATTATGGACTAGGGTTTACTCTTCCCAAATTCGGCTAGCTCCTTTTGTCTTTTCTCTTTTCTTTCTCAAAATCGGAAGAACAAACTCTTCCTCCTTCGGCTATGGCAACCGACAGGAAAAGTTGGTATTGGTATTGGAATCTACGTACGGACATCAACAACAACTTCTTGGAGCTACGCGCCATGTTCAACCACTCCAACGTGCGTTGTCGTTTATTACCACAGCGACAACGAGGATTTTGTTGATAAACCCAAATTTCCTATCCCTATATTTTCGTGTAGTACAAATGTGGAAGAATACCTCACTTGGGAGCTGCAAATTGATACACTATTTCGGATGCACAACTATTCCAATGAGAGGAAGCTCTTACTTCGTCCAATAGTTTGGTGATTATGCCACACATTGGTGGGGCGGTTTCTTCATAAGCGTATGGGCGCCATGAATTGCCGATTATCACACGGGAGCGAGATGAAGCGACATTTCCGTGCACGCGCTTTGTACCTCGCCACTACAAGCGTTCCATAGTTGAAAGGTTGGCGAAATTGAGACACGATTTGAAGTCCACTAGTGTGTCACATGAGAAGGCGACTTTTCCTTCCGGTCGAGCTTCATGTAGTCTTGCCCCATTGCTTCATGAAGAGATTATGGTTGCTGGTAATTGCTCAATTGATGACCCACAATCTTTGGGGGATGCGATGTATCTAAACCCAGGCTTCATGTAGGGCACCTAGAAATGACATAGGGCACACCAGAAGTCTATATGGGTGTTTGCATTGATTTTCTTTCTGTGCCTCGATTTCATAATGTGGAGCTCCGGGTACCCGTCACTCTGCAAAGTTTTACACCTGCTCAGAATTATTCCAAATGCACCTAGAAATGACGTAGGGCACACTAGAAGTCCATTATGGGTGTTTAGTTTTGATTTTCTTTCCGTGCCTCGATTTCATAAATTGGAGCTCCGGGTGCGCATTGTTCCGGAAAGTTTCACACCATCTCGGAAAGATTCCAAATGCACCTAGAAATGAGGTAGGGCACACTAGAAGTCCATTATAGAAGTTTGATATTCATTTTCTTTCGATGCCACGATTACATAAAGTGGAGCTCTGGGTACCCATCGTTCTGCAATGTTTCACACTTGCTCGGAATTATTCCAAATGCACCTAGAAATGATGTAGGTCACACCAGAAGTCCATTATATAGTTATTTGGTGTGGATTTTCTTTTCGTGCCTCGATTTCATAAATTGGAGCTTAGGGTACGCGTCGTTCTGGAAAGTTTCACACCGGCTCGGAAGGATTTCAAATGCACCTAGAAATAAGGTAGGGCACACTAGAAGTCCATTTTGTATGTTTCGTATTGATTGTCTTTTTGTGCCTCGATTTCGTAATGTGGAGCTCTAGAAACCGTCATTCAGCAAAGTTTCACACCTGCTCGGAATTATTCCAAATGCACCTAGAAATGACATACGGCACACCAGAAGTCCATTTTGGGTGTTTGCATTGATTTTCTTTCCGTGCCTCGATTTCATAATGTGGAGCTCCGGGTACCCGTCGCTCTTCAAAGTTTTACACCTGCTCAGAATTATTCCAAATGCACCTAGAAATGACGTAGGGCATACTAGAAGTCTATTATAGGTGTTTGGTTTTGATTTTCTTTACGTGCCTAGATTTTATAAATTGGAGCTCAGTGTACGCGTCGTTCTGGAAAGTTTCACACCCGCTCGGAAAGATTCCAAATGCACTTAGACATGTGGTTGGGCACACTAGAAGTCCATTATGGGAGTTTGATGTTCATTTTCTTTCCATGTCTCGATTTCATAAAGTGGAGCTCTGGGTACCCGTCATTCTGGAATGTTTCACACTTGCTCGGAATTCTTCCAAATGCACCTAGAAATGACGTAGGTCACACCAGAAGTCCATTATAGTTATTTGGTGTGGATTTTCTTTCCGTGCCTCGATTTCATAAATTGAAGCTGAGGGTACGCGTCGTTCTGGAAAGTTTCACACCGGTTCGGAAGGATTCCAAATGCACCTAGAAATGAGGTAGGGCACACAAGAAGTCTATTATGGTAGTTTGATGTTCATTTTCTTTCCATGCCTCGATTTCATAAAGTGGAGGTCTGGGTACCCGTCGTTCTGGAATGTTTCACACTTGCTCGGAATTATTCCAAATGCACTTAGATATGACGTATGGCACACCAGAAGTCTATTATAGTTATTTGGTGTGGATTTTATTTCCGTGTCTCGATTTCACAAATTGGAGCTTACGGTACGCGTCGTTCTGGAAAGTTTCACACCTGCTCGAAAGGATTCCAAATGCACCTAGAAATGAGGTAGGGCACACTAGAAGTCTACGTTGGGTGTTTCGTATTGGTTGTTTTTCTGTGCCTCGATTTTGTAAAGTCGAGCTTTGGATACCGTCGTTCAGCAAAGTTTCACACCTGCTCGGAATTATTCCAAATGCACCCAGAAAAGACATAGGGCACACGAGAAGTCCATTTTGGGTGTTTGCATTAATTTTATTTCCATGCCTCAAATTCATAATGTGGAGCTCCGGGTACCCGTCGCTCTTCAAAGTTTTACACCTGCTCAGAATTATTCCAAATGCACCTAGAAATAATGTAGTGCATACTAGAAGTCCATTATGGGTGTTTGGTTTTGATTTTCTTTACGTGCCTAGATTTTATAAATTGGAGCTCAGTGTACGCGTCGTTCTGGAAAGTTTCACACCGGCTCGGAAAGATTCCAAATGCACTTAGACATGAGGTTGGGCACACTAGAGGTCCATTATGGGAGTTTGATGTTCATTTTCTTTCCATGTCTCGATTTCATAAAGTGGAGCTCTGGGTACCTGTCATTCTAGAATGTTTCACACTTGCTCGGAATTCTTCCAAATGCACCTAGAAATGACGTAGGTCACACCAGAAGTCCATTATAGTTATTTGGAGTGGATTTTCTTTCCGTGCCTCGATTTCATAAATTGGAGCTTCTGATGCGGCGTGGATTCGAAAGTTTCACACCTGCTCGGAAGGATTCCAAATGCACCAAGAAATGAGGTAGGGCACACTAGAAGTCTACGTTGGGTGTTTCGTATTGATTGTTTTTCTGTGCCTCGATTTCGTTAAGTGGAGCTTTGGATACCGTCGTTCAGTAAAGTTTCACACCTGCTCGGAATTATTCCAAATGCACCTGGACATGACATAGGGCACACCAGAAGTCCATTTTGGGTGTTTGCGTTGATTTTATTTCCATGCCTCGATTTCATAATGTGGAGCTCCGGGTACCCGTCGATTTCATAATGGATTATCAAGATTGGGTTGCAGTGTGTGCATGATCGATCTTAGCTAAGATCCTTGAAAGGAAAGTTGAATAAGTTGAGGTTGTCCTCTAGTAGTTCTTGATGAGCTGTAACTATGAGTATAACTATATTTAGTCGGAATCAATAGAGTTATTAAGAAGTGTGGAACATTGATGAAACGGTTGATCAATAGAATTGTTTAGTTTGCTAAACATGTTTGAGTATTTGGATTAATCTAACTGTGCAACAAGAGAAAAATAAGGAGGTGTTCGACTATGGTCTTAGTAGATAATAATATGGGGTTTTCTTTAATTGACTATTTGATGATCTTATTTTTGCTTGTGGGAATACAAATAGAGGAATGACCATCAATTCATCCATAATTGAATAATCATCAATGGGTTATGATAACCTCCAGATTAGAATTAGAGTGTACTAAATTAGTGTGAGCGTTCCTAATAAGTGAAAGGTTGAAAGTCAAAAGTGATTTACTCATGTGTGTTTCATCGGGATGACCTGTGTTTGCATGATGGTGAATTTGTCGGATAATAGTATGCGTTTGATGAGAGGACTTTGGAATAACCTCTTAAATTATGTAGTAGGTCTCCTCTAAGATAAAGTGGTTGTTGCAATGAGATTGTAAGAATTTGGTATACTCTCAATTGAGGATGATATGATAAAGTGGTATGTAATACTTTGGTAAGCCGTTAGGAGCTTTATAAAGGAAGAGTTGACAATAACGAATTTTGTTAAGAGTGAATTATTCTTGATATTAGTAAGATTGTCAATAAGAGAATGTGACACGTTGGAGTGGTAATGATTCTTCTAGAGAGGAAGTAAGTTGATTGCTTTTCATATCTGGGTTAAATGAAATGTTTGGAGTTTTGCATACATGCTCTTTTGGGAGATCATGATTTATGTAGTAGATGAGATTAGTTGAGCAATGTGGCGTATGGAAAGTTTCTGTTTGGTTTCTAAGTGATTAATTTGATTTGGTTTTAAAGGCATTTCTTGCATAAGATGGCAAGTAATATTGTAATCAAAGAAAATTGCTTTCTTTGTTAACGGAAAATGTGTGCCCTAAGTATTTGAGGTTGGAGTTAAAATTGTAATCTGCAACTTTTACTTTATTCTGACTTAAGAGTTTCTTGGGTTTCCATAGCAATGTTTTATTTGATTTATGGAGATTTGGAAGTTCATACGGTGGGACATGTGCCCTCATTTGCCGACTTCGTATTTTGTTTTTTCGAGATCATTAATATTTGATTGTTTCTCTTGGTCTCGTACTCACTCCGAGGAGCAACGTTTTCTTGTGCGTTGAAACTTGTATTTGTTTGTTTCTTCCTTTTAAGGAAGGAATTAACCAACTTGTGTTGCCAAAGTCTTATAAAGTGTAGAACGTCGACTGGTTGGTGGTGGACCAAGCTATTTGAAGAGCAGTAGATAGTGATTCGGTTTTGACCTATAACACCTGGAGAGGGTTCTAACTAAATGGAATGTTTGTCGATGAAATACAATTGATTAGTGTTACAACTAGTGGGACGTATGACAAATTATGATCCAATACCCTTTGTTTGAATCTTGGTCAATCAGTTAGGGTATTGCGAATGTGTATATTGTGGTTGTGTAACTGAATTGGATTGGTGTGGATTAGAGGAGGTCCAAGATTGGTAAAATAAATCGCCTTGGGGCGGCTACTTGATGAGTGAGGAATGTTGACATTAATAACTGAGGTTATTGTCGAGCTGTGTGAAATTTTAGTCATTAGATCTGAGGGTTACCGATCAAGTATACCGGAAGTTCAATGTGGAATTCTTAAAGGTGGAATTCGGGCTTGGCATTTTTATGCTAGCATCTTAGTTTCCCATTATTAGGTTCCAAGAGTTATGGTGATCTTTGATAGGATCTTTTGGATGCAATAAATGAGGGTGTATCGGTGAATTTCAAGTTGATTATCCTTAAAAGATTGAGGTGATGTGATTGTAGTGAAATCTATATTGAGTCGTGTTGGGAATTATTATTTGTCAAAGTAATTCCTTTGGTAGAAAGGTGATCACAAGATGTTATTGTGGATTGGAAGAGTCTCTCTTCCTAGATGTGGGTTTAAGTGGTCGGTTTGACCATAGATTTGAGCTTGCCAAACAAAAAGAAATGAATTAGTGTGTTATGCGATGATTTGGAATCTCATGATGTAAGAAAAGTTGAATTCTTAAAAGAAAGTTTGAAAACAAAAAAATTGTACTCTCGGATGATGAAATATTCTCTGGTTTTTATTTGAGCCTTGTCTCTATGATGATGCCAATTATAAATTGAGTTGATTCATCTTGGTATCGTGGTTCTTTTCGGTTAAGACAAAGAAAGAAATGGTTGTTCTTTAGATTGATGATCATTTTGGAATTGACAGATTAAGAGAATGAGTTAGTGTGATGATTTGAAAGCCCATGATTTGGGAAAGGATTTATTTCTTAAAAGAACTTCAAAAAAAATTCTCGAGTATAGAAGTGCTCAATTGGTTTTTGTATGAGTTGGGTTTTTATGATGGATATCATGTACAATATGATCGACTTTATGATCGGCAAGGTGGTTCTTTCGGTTCGGGAGTTAAAATGAAGTAGTTGATTTGAGCACTCGAGTGATTTCTTTTGGCTTATGTGGAGTTTAATTGCAAACCTGTCTAGTTGGATTGTGAAAAGGTTTTCATGGGGAATCTTCGATTTTGGATTTGAGTGTTTTGAGGAAGTTGGAATTGCATTGTGAATCCTTTGATTTCAGTTGAATCGATTTTTAGAGTCGATTAAAATAAGTTGTATTATGCGTCCTCCTTAACGAAGACCCTCTGGTTAGGATGAAGAGATCGATGAAGATAGAATGGCGTTCCATATGCTTATGCACAAATTACGTGGTTTGGTACCAAAGGAAGGATATCCCAAGGTACATTGGTTTGTTCTGGAAGTTGTGGGAAGTTTGAAGTTGGCAAAACGTTAGGACCGTATTGAGTCCATCTTGTGAGTACACATCGTCTTGTTTGTTCGATCTTGAGTGAGTACCGAGAGGTCCAAGTTTGAAGTTTCATGAGACGTGACCTTTGAGTAGCATCTGTGCGTTGTTAGAGATGTCGAGCGAGTGCTGAGGCACAAGTCGTTGGTTTGTGTCAAGGTGCCTTTGTTCCAATAGTCCAAGAGAGAGGCGACTTGGGAATTGGAGTCTCGCATGTGCCAGCATTATCCAAAGTTATTCATGGCAGCTACATAGTAATGTTAGTAAATCTTTTAGCGATGGTTATTCTTTGGTGTTGAGGTTGAATAGAATTAGGCCTAATTACATTTAAGGAGGGTAGAATGTAATACCCCAAAAATTAAATTGGGAGAGAATAAATAAATCGGGAGAGAATAATTAAATCGGGAGAATGTTTCTTTTAGCAAAGCGATTGAACAGGAGAAAGAGGGGGTTTTAATGTAATACTCCGATTTATTCTATGAAAGAAAGCGTTCAAAAGAGAAATTAGACATAAAAAAGGGGGGTTTCTGCAGTTTTTCGGCAACTTGGGCCTCGGGCCTTGGCCCAGGAGGCCCATGAGGGGCCGGCCACCACTAAAAGGAAGGGGAAACCCTAGATTCACTGTAGCTACAGTGCCGCCGCCACTGTAGCAGGACTACTGTAGCACACCCCCTCCATGGTGGTGCCTCCCTTCCTCGCCGTCGGTGCTCCCCGCTGCCGATCAAGTGAAGAAAGGAGAGGAGATCACCTTCGCGGGGAGAGTTCATCGTCTTCCTACGATTCTACAAGGGTAACATTGCGTGTTCTTCGCTGGTTGATGTGTATTAGTTGCAATTGATTTCGTTTGGTAGATCAAGTAATCAACAGCTAATAGATCGTGTTCTGTCCAGTAGATTGAATGATGGTTTTCATATCTTTAGAAGCAGAATATGGGGATCCAATCTCTTAGAGATAGTTGGGTTATGTCCTTAGCTTTCCGTGGCTGCCTGGAACACCCAGATCCGATTAACGGTTAGAAAGTTATGAATTGTTTAGTGCCGCTATCCTGTTAATCTGTCAACATCCTGATAGTCTGTAGAAATCTGAGTTAATCTGTTAGTTAAATACGAAATCAGAGGATCTCGTTATAATGAAAAAGATAGGTAATTTCCTCACCTTTTCAGAAAGCTAAAGAACGTAAGAATTGGACTTTCGTAGCAAAAGTTATGATAATTTTAGTGTACTATCCAGAGAACCCGACGTGATAATTGATGTTCTGAAGATTGGCTTGGTAGGGGCAGTAAATGGCAGAATCAGAAGGGCTCCTCAACTAAGTTTATTTAGGTAATTTAATTATATTTCCAGAAAGTATTAGAACATATTATTTGGACTCCTGAGCAGAAAGTTATGTATTTTATAAGTTGACTGTCCGCAGTGAACACCAAATCGATCGGTAGAAATTGGAAAATTGGAAACACTTGGGAGTTCAGCGAGTTCAATTGTGTTCTTATTTATGCTTTTGGTCCAGTATGCTTGTCTTAGTTTGGGTTATCATTATGTTCAGGTGGGAGCGTGATCCTGGGGGCGCCCTCTTCAAGTCCACCGTTCTCGCATGCAGTTGCGGCAAGTATTCGGGTTGTAGAATAATTGTGATTATTTGCTGAGATTGATTGTATCTTGTTCGTAATAGCCATGCATGGATGTTAATGTGATGAATTACAATATATCTTGGTAAATGCAGGTTATGGTTAAAGCTTCCTATGTATGTTGTTAATGCTTACAGGTTATTATGTACATGTTGAGTTCGTATAATTGGAAGATGATGTCATTGTGCATATGCATGTCAAAGCATGATTGAGTCTTGGTCACTAGGTGACCAAGTATGAACTGTTGAGGTCCCCGTTATGTAAATGACGGGCTTGAGGTCCCCACATTCGCAGAATATGGGCAATGAGTAAAGAGGTCCCCATCATGATGATGATGGGCAAAGGTCCCTATACTTGTGGAGTATAGGCTCTTGGTCCCTATGCCAGGGTGCATAGGCAAGGGTATACATCGACGGATGTATACCTCGCATTACTGCATAAAATGCTAAAAGAGATAAAGTTTAAAAGGTGCATTGCATGGACGCATTACAAGCATGAAGTTTATGTTTAGTGAAATGTTTTATTTGGAATATTGATGCTATGACTGTGATTTTAGCTTTCACCTTGTTGATACTTCTTTGAGTCTTTGGGCTCACACTTGCTTTGATATGTTTTAGGTACAACCGGCAAGAACGGCATGCATGGGAGGGAGTAGATGTTTGGATGCACTCACTACCACTCATCCTTAAGGCGTCTATCATTTAGTCTTTATTCTAATAATTAGCAATCTATTTGAGATTCGCGTATGATTGGTTAAATGTTTCAGTTTATTTGTAATAAGGAGAATAGCAAGTTATGTTTATGATTATTACATTATCTTGCATGCCGGAATGAACTTGAATATTGAGTTTAGTGTTAATTGCTATGATCAATTGATGGAACCTCGGTATAGTTGATTATACAAAGAAGGTTATGCCGAAATCGGTAAATGATCTTAGTTTAGTTTTTTTTAATTTAATTTTAGTAGCATTCTAGGCTCAATGTTGAGCTGGGGTGTTACAATCTTGATCTCGCTCTCTATCTTTCTCCCTCAATCTCTCCAATTCATATCACAACTCATGAACACACGATATACGCCAAAACGGCTTTTCTGATTTTTATTATCTAAATCATAACTTGTCCACCTATATGATGCGGCCATGGGGGGTTTATATAGCCTCCCACACAAGCACAAGACGTGGATGAATAGTAACCGAATTGCTACAGTACTCTGAGACCGATTACTATTCATGTAAACAGTAGCCGAGTTGGTTACTGTTCACGTGAACAGTAAACCGAACAAAAAATACTTTATTTAATTAGAATTTAAACTACTCTAGTTTTGGAATAAAAATATTAATCACCAATTGGCTGTCTGAATTGGATCCAAACTGAACCAACCCACATGCCATATTCCTGGCGTCCTCTCCATGTATGGCCAAGTCTCCCTTTTGGATTCCCTTGTGTTGTGGGCTTTCCTTCTCTTAGCTTCTTGCGCGAACTTGTTCCATGCACTTGATGCTTCTTTTGACGCCAATGCAACTTTTGCTGCCATACCACCACATGTCTTTCTTGTTCGCACACACGCTTAGGGTTTTATCCCGAGAGAATGTTCCCTCTCATTGGCCAGCATCCCCATCCACCCTATCGGCCTTCACAACGTTTTGCTTTACCTCTTGTTGCAAAACAACACCAATGGCGTCAATTTGAGTTCTAGCATTAGTTTGCAATTTAGGAATGCAAACTAATGCTTTGGTTGTAGTTATGGCCGTATCATCCTCCCTTTCTTCAAGAAAAGACGTCCTCGTCTTTTGTGTAACCTTAGGAATCTCCGTCGGGGTAGTCTTCACGATCACCTTTTTAGCTATGATCTCCTCAGCATGAATAGAATTCTCTGGCATAGGACACAAGGTATATGATCTTCCCTGATGCACCAAAGAGTACTTGTTGGACCTCCCGTGGTGCGTAGCATTGCGATCATACTGCCACGGACGCCCCAACAACAAGTGACATGCATGCATAGGCACGACGTCACACTCCACTTTGTCATGATAGTCTCCCACTGAAAAACAAACTTTGACACGATGAGTAATTTTCAGTTTACCGACATTATGCAACCATTGTGCGTAATATGGTTCTGGATGTCGCCATGTTGTCAACCCCAAAGCTTGCACCAAATCGTTGCTAATGATATTATTGTAGCTTCCACCATCAACGATAAGCTTGCAAACTTTACCATTGATTTTGCACTCAGATTTGAAAACGTTGGTTCGCTGCCCCGTTGCGAGAATGGAAGTGTTGTCAACTCGAACCGTCTTGGTCAGCATACAAAGACCATCTTGTGGTGCCTCACTAGTAGTTTTGTCATCATGAAACTACTCCTCTTGCTGTTTTTGGGTAGAAAGAAGGGCCGCCAATTCTGATTTCTTCTGTTCTTCCTCAGCCAACCGTTCTTCTTCACGTTTCTTGGCCTTTAACCTTTGCCGCTGCTCTTTAATGTCTTCTTGGACCCTGTCTCGTCGCTGTCTATCTTCAAGGTACCTTGACGAGGACCAAGATGTAATGTCCTTTCGCGTTCCTCTCCATGGAAAGGAGTACCGCATGACGGGGCGTGATGCAACTCGGTCTATGTGCTGTTCTTTCAACCAATATGCACCAATCACCAACGAACATGCTCTCATATGCATAGGAATCATGTCACAAGTAACAACTGCAGTATACCCATCCAAAGAAAATTTTACCTCCACTTGTTTTGTGATCGGAATGTGCTTGAACCTCCAAAGCAATAGATATGGCTCCAGATGTGGCTTTGTGACCAACCCCAATCTATCCACAAGTGTTTGGCTTGCAGCGTTTGTCAAGCTTACCGTATCGATCATCATAGCACAATATGTGTTCCCCACTCGACACCAATTGAAGAATATGTAGCTCGGATTGTACAGTGGATCCTCCTCGCATTGATCTATAGTGTAGCTGAATTGCATGACCAACTTCATGTCCTTCGTATCGGCCATGTCGATACTTGATCTTCGCAACAACGAAGTACCGTGAGCAACTGAAGCTCTGATACCACCTGATAAGGATCCACCTAGTTGATTAGATGAATCCTGATTGTTGGCCCAATCTTTCACGGTACACTCGAAGATCAATAGCAATCTCACAAACCAATTCGGTGAATTGAATTGTAAGAAAATCAATACACTCACAAACCAATCTAATAAATTGAATTGCAAGTAGTAGCCTTCGATGAATAGTACTCCGAAGCAAGAGATAGATATCTTGATCTCGCTCTCAATCTTTCTCCCTCAATCTCTCCAACTCATATCACAACTCATGAACACACAATATGCGCCAAAACGGCTTTTCTGATTTTTATTATCTAAATCATAACTTGTCCACCTATATGGTGCGGCCATGGGGGGTTTATATAGCCTCCCACGCAACCACAAGACTTGGATGAATAGTAACCGAATTGCTACAGTACTCCGAGACCGATTACTACTCATGTGAACAGTAGCCGAGTCGGTTACTGTTCACGTGAACCGTAAACCGAACCAAAAAATACTTTATTTAATTAGAATTTAAACTACTCTAGTTTTGGAATAAAAATATTAATCACCAATTGGCTGTCTGAATTGGATCCAAACTGAACCAACCCACATGCCATATTCCTGGCGTCCTCTCCATGCATGGCCAAGTCTCCCTTTTGGTTTCCCTTGTGTTGTGGGCTTTCCTTCTCTTAGCTTCTTGCGCGAACTTGTTCCATACACTTGATGCTTCTTTTGACGCCAATGCAACTTTTGCTGCCATACCACCACATGTCTTTCTTGACTGCACGCACGCGCTAGGGTTTTATCCCGAGAGAATGTTCCCTCTCGTTGGCCAGCATCCCCATCCACCCTATCGGCCTTCACAACGTTTTGCTTTACCTCTTGTTGCAAAACAACACCAATGGCGTCAATTTGAGTTCTAGCATTAGTTTGCAATTTAGGGATGCAAACTAATGCTTTGGTTGTAGTTATGGCCGTATCACCAGGGATTCATTTAGAACGACATCATATAAGTTAAGAGTTTCACCAACAAGTCACATACTTGTTATTCTTCAAAACTGATGATTCATTCAAGGAACAGAATAACACTTATTCAATTAACACATAAACATGGACGTGGTATCATCATCTCCATGATTGCCTCTAGGGCATATCTCCAACAATCTCCCACTTGCATTAGAGTCAATCATATAGGTATCTTATACCCATTGCTCTTGTGTGCACCTCGTGCTTAGGTTGTGGGAGAGGCTTTGTCCATGGATCAGAAAAATTCATGGTCGACCAGTGTACGATCATCTCGTATCTTCATACGACTAATCTGGAAGTGGTCGTATCAACATATGACTAGTCTGGATCCAATCGTATCACTATACGACCAGTCCATACCTGGTCGAACTTAAATCCAAGTGATCTTTGCATATCTGGAACTCTTTCAGCTTATTTGGTTGTATCATTATACGACCAGTCTGGATCTGGTCGTATCATTATACGACTAGTCCATACCCGCTCCTTCATTTAAACAAAACACAAACCCTGATTGCGATCTGAAAACATCCTTGTCAGTTTGGAAGCTTGCATTGGTGTAACCATTTACGATCAGCTCTTCCTCACCACCATAAACAAGGAATGCAACCTTAGTCCTTCTCAAGTACTTAAGGATATTCTTGACTACTATCCAGTGACCTTCCCCTGGATCTAACTGATATCTGCTCGTAACACTTAGAGCATACGACATATCTGGTCATGTACATAGCATGGAATACATAATATATCCAATAGCCGAAGCATATGGAAAAATACTGATTATTGCTAAGATTAATGCCATGCGCCATAAGCACCAATCTCCGACTAGCTCGTATCTCCATACGACCAGTCTGAACCTGGTTGTATCACAAATCACACATGAATGATCTACAAAAACTAATGGGGAACAGGGGTTTACCCACAAATCCTTCGCTGGACCTCGCTGGATCCCTCGCGAAGACCTCCCTTCTTCTTCCCCTTCCTTCTTCCTCTCCTTCCTCTTCCTTATGGCCACCAACCTGCAGGGTGGGCAAGACCTGAGATGGCAATGAGGAGCTTGGTTGGGAGAGGAGATGGTGTGGCGACCAAAGGGAATGGAGGGGAGGGGTGGCGGCCAAGGGGTGAGGGAGGAGGAGAGGGCGCCAAAGAGGTGGAGGAGGGTGGCTAGGGTTGGGGAAGTGGCGCCCCCCCTTGGACCACTAATGGGTCGGCCCACTGTGGCTAGATTGCCTCGGCCGAAGCCCACGATTCAATACTCCCAAGAGTTTCTGAATTTTTATCTTTAATTCATTCTCTAAACTTTATTGTATACACTATTGAATCGTCGGGATATTACAGTATGGATACCTACTTAATTTGAAAATTCTAGGTATTGTAAAGCTAAGTAAATATCCAAACTAGAATTCAATGCCTAGTTGCTGATCACAAACATATAAGTGAAAAACAAAGCAACTCACACGCAAAGATATTGGAACTTAGTGCAATCAACGAATGAGCTATGTAAGATATAAGTGAAGACCAAAATAGCTCGTATTGCACAAGTTATAGAAAGACGCTAGCTAGTTGCAAACAATGAAACTAGGGCACAAGATAGCACAAAATATTGATATTCTAACAATTGAATTAAGAATGAGTGGGGATTTTTGCTCAAGTTTATGCTTCGGCTTTGCACTTTCTTTTTCCTTTTCTCTTTTCTCTTTTTTTTTCTCTTTTTTCTTCTCTTTTTCCTTCCTTTTTTTTTGAACTATGGTCGAAATTCTTGTTCTACCAAAATATAATACTACGATTTATTCTAAGAAAGAAAGCGTTCAAAAGAGAAATTAGACATAAGAAAAAGGGGGTTTCTGCAGTTCTTCGGCAACTTGGGCCTCAGGCCTTGGCCTAGGAGGCCCATGAGGGGCCGGCCACCAATAAAAGGAGGGGGGAAACCCTAGTCCATACTGTAGCTACAGTATGGTCGCTGCTATAGTGCATCTCCTCCCCCCCCCCGCGCTGCCGGTGAAGAAGATCCTTGTTGCTACCGGCCAAGTGGTGGAAGAAGGAAGATCACCCGGGTGATCGCACGGCCAAGAAGAAGAAGAAGTAGAAGGGGAAGAAGGGAGAAGAGAAGGAAGAGGGATCACCAGCGGGAGCTCGTGATCTTCAGCTGCTCGTCGAGGGTAACATTCGTTTTCCTTTGATTAGCAGTTTAATTAGTTGTTTTAGCAATGCCGGTTGTGCAGATCCTAATCTGTCTAGAAGATTGAACGGCGGTTTTGATGGCTTTAGAGGCAGATTCCGTGGATCTCATCTCTTAGAGATAGTTGGGTAATGTCCTTAGCTTTCCATGGCCACCAAGAACGCCCAAATCCGATTAACGGTCAGCGAGTTATGAATTCTTTAGTGTTGCTGTCCTGCTAATCTGTCAGTTTTCTGACAGTTTGTAGAAAACTGGGTTAAGCCCTTAGGTAAAGAAGACATCAGAGGATCTCGATATAACTAAAAATGTAGGTAATTTCCATACCTTTCCATAAAGCAAAAGAACGCAAGATTTGGAAGCTCGTAGCAAAAGTTATGGTGGTTTTAGTGTACTGTCCAGAGAACCCGACGTGAAAATTGATGTCTTTTAAATTGGCTTGGTAGGGGTATTATATGGCCGATTCAGAAGGACCCCTCAACTAGGTTTAGTTGAGGAATTTAATTACCTTTACATAAAGTCCTAGAACACCTTATTTGGACCCATGTAGTGAAAGTTATGAATTTTAGAAGTCGACTGTCCACAGAGGGGACAGATCGATCGTTAGAAGTGGGACGTTTGGAAGGCGCTTGAGAGTTTGGCTTTTTCGTTTGAGCTATTAATTATGTCTTGGGTCCAGTATGGTTGTCTTAGCTTGGTTCATAATTATGTTCAGGTGGGGGATTGGTCCCAGGGGCAGCGCCCTCTTCGCGTCTACCGTTTCCGCACGGTTGAGGCAAGTATCCTGTTTGTAGCACAATTATGATTGTTTGATATGATTGCTTGCGGCTTGAGTAGAGGTCCCCATCATGAAGATGATGGGCAATGGTCCCCATACTCATGGAGTATAGGCTCTTGGTCCCTGTGCCAGAGGGCACAGGCAAGGGTATACATCGACGGTTGTATACCCCGCATTACCGGTAAAATGCGAAAAGAGATAAAGATTAAAAGATGCATTGCATGTTCCCATTACATAAGCATGGGAGTTAGTTTTAGTGTAATGCTTCTTTTGGCATGTTGATGCCATAACTGTGTGTTTAATGCTTCTTTTATAGATACTTGCTGAGTCATTGGACTCACCCTTGCTTTGTTGTGTTTTTAGGTACCATAGGCAAGAACGGCATGCATAGGAGGGAGTAGTTTTGTTGGGGTGCACTCACTACCATTCATCCTAAAGGAAGAACATCATTTAGTTTATACTCTCTAAATAAGCAAACTGATTGAGATTCACTTATAGCTTTGGTTGAATGCTTTGGCTTACTTGTAATAGTGAGATTAGAGAATTTGGATTATGCTTATTATTGTTTTATCGGTATAGACTATCTTGCATGCTTGAATGAATTTGGATATTTAATTATTGTTAATGTTATAATTAATTGTTGAAACCTCGGTATAGTTAACTATACAAAGGAGGTTCTGCTAAAATATTTGGTAAATGGTCTTAGTAGCATTGTGTAATTTTATTTTAGTAGAATTCCAGGCTTAATGTTGAGCTAGGGTGTTACAGTTGGTATCGATGCGGGCTGTAGGTTCGTGGTATTGAAAATATTAAACTTGACACACTAAGCACAGTAGTTGGGGATGGGTTTTTTGCATTGCATTTACGCTTCCGTTGAGTTGTATTGATGATTCCTGTTATGAGATGATCTGATATATCTATATTATAATACTATGGTTATTATGTGTGGGGATAACCCACATTGAGAGGTGGAGGTCGTGGTTGTGGTCCTTGGCTGTACCAGGTTACACCACTGTTCGTGGTATAGGAATAGCGGAGTGTCTACACTGGATATCGTAGTACCGGCGTTGATAGCGAGTATATTTAGAAGAGTTGTTCTCTTCCTTGAAATTTGAATTTGGTCAACTCTTATCTAGTTGTGGCTGATGAACTTCTCTTGGTTTAGTAGTCCATTCTAGTTGATGGGATTCTTTGAGAGACGTTGCTGTGCTCCCATTGGTTTAAGTTGCCCTGTAAAGCAATCAATGTTTTTCCAACCGATGAGTTATTCTTGCGGCTGGTGAACTTGGTTAATTGTCAAGTTTCACCTTCGTATTGGAGTTTGTCTTCCTTATTGGAAAAACTTGATCCATTTATTTCGTTTGATGATTTGGATAATGAAAGTTTCCTTTTGCAAGTCCTTTAATGCGTGGAAGCTTTGACTCAATGTATCTCTCTTGGGTATTTTGAGTGTTGAAGATTGATGGTTCTCTTTTATGAAAGAAGATGTTAAACCCTTTAGCGATGTTTTGTCTTGGTTAAGTGAGAGGTTATAATCAAAGCAATTAATGAATATGATATGGATCATCAGGTTAGGTCTGTAGTGTGTGCATGATCGATCTTAACTAAGATCCTTGAAAGGAAAGTTGATAAATTTGAAAGTGACTTGTATTAGTTATTGACGAGCCGTGATTAAGAGTATGGCTATACCTAATTGTAATCAATAGAGTTAATAAGAGGTGTGGAATATTGATGAATTGAGTTGATCATTAGTAGTGATACATTTGGTAAACTTCTTTGGTAAATTGGATTAACAGGTCTCAATGGATTAATCTAACCGTTTGGGATGGTTAGGTTCAAAAGGAGTTAGATTATTGTCTTAGTGGATATTAATCTTGGAGTAACCTTTGGTGGATACTTAGTGATTATATGTAATTGCTAGGTGCAATTATTGTCTATTAAAGTTTGGTGTCGAGCATCACTAAGAGATAAGCTGATGGGATTTAATGGATGAACAATGTTTACATGATGGTAGAACTATCGAATAATAGTTTGTCTTTGATGAAAGGGTTTTGGAATAACCTTTTAAATTGTATAGTAGTTTCCCTCTAAAATAAAGTGGTTGTTGTAGTGAGAGTGAAAGAATTTGGTATACACTCAATTGAGGATGAGGTGACAAAGGGGTATGTAACATTTTGGTGAGCCTTTGGGGGCTTTATAAAGGAAGAGTTGATGATAACGAATCTTGTTAAGAGTAGATTATTCTTGATGTTAGCAAGATTGTCCACAAGGGATTTTGTCTCGTTGTAGTGGTGATACGGATCAACGTGTAGTTGATGCGTAATGTGACCCAATCTTTCACAGTACATGTATTGCAATCTTGATCGAAGCAAAACCCTAGCTTTCCTCGTTGGTTCAGCAAAAAGGAAGAACAAGTATATCTCCAAAGCAAGTAATACTTGGTTGATGTTGAATCAATCCGAAGAGAGAAACAAAATCAAACCCGAAGAACAACACCAAACCGTGAGCAATTGAGGATGCCACGAATTGGTGAGATGATCCACAAGGAATCACGGATCTTGGAAGGAAAGCCACCCTTCAATATTCACGCAATCACAAAACCCTAGACGGGAATTTCCGAAACGCATGTATTCATTTTGCGCCACACAAACATGTGACTTTTCTGTATTTTCTTCAACTATGACTTGTCCACCTCTATAGTGCGGCCATGGGGGGGTTTATATAGCCTCCCACGCAAGCACAATACTCCTAGTCCGATTACTGTTCACATGAACAGTAATCCGAGCCAAAAAACCCTCCTACTTTACATAGATGTTTAAGCTACTCTAATTGCTGAAAATAGATTACATGTAATTTCAAAATTAACTTCCTTTAAAGATTGATCTGAATTGGAATTGCTCCAATCCAAATCCATTTAGGATTCTTTGTCTTTTCTTGGTAAGATTCCCTTGCAAACTTTCCAAAATGCAAAGTCCTTGGTTCTTGTGTCTTCCCATGTCCGCTCAAGCTTTCCCTTCGGCCTACCTCCCTCTCTTTGTTCTTGGCCGAACCTTCTTCTTGTTTCTTTCTCCATCGATGCATAATAGGCTCAACTTGATGTTTAGCACACACTTGCAACTTAGGGATGTTGACCACCGTAGTAGATGCACCTAGGGCCTCATCATCCTCCCCTTCTTGAAGCAAAACCGTCCTCGGTTTTAGTATAGTGTTTACGGCCTTCTTCTTGCTAACCACAACCAAATCACTCTTGATTTCTTCATCGGTCTTTGACAGCAAAGCATGGAATTCTCCCTTGTGCATGAAAGTATATCGGTTGGACCATCCTTGATGTGTAGCATTCAAATCAAATTGCCATGGACGTCCCAATAGAATATGACCGGCATGCATAGGTACCACATCACACTCCACCTTATCGACATAGCCATCAATTGTAAGTGGCACTCTCACCTTGTGTGTGATCTTGACTTTGCCGACGTTGTTGAGCCATTGGATGTAATATGGTTTAGGATGCCTCCATGTGGACAATGAGAGTGATTCCACCACATCCTTGCCAATCATGTTGCTCGAACTCCGTTATCAATAACCGACTTACATACCTTTTCTTTGATCTTGCAATCGGTTTGAAAGATATGATGTCGCTGTCCTTCCGCATAATAATAGTGTTATCACGCCGCACCATTTGAGCCATCAAGCTAACACCTTCTATTTGGATAACAAATGAGTGGTTCCACTTCTCGATTCATCGGAAGGTTCAGATTCATCGTTGTCGCCTCCGCTATGTAGCCATCATGTGTAAGCAACACCGTCTTCAAGTTTGGACAATCCTTCTTCATATGACCTCGGCCGTTGCACTTGAAGCATTCAATGTTGCTAGTTCTAGCCGAGAGAATGCACTAGAATCAGCATGTGAGACTTCTTTGCCCGCAAAGACTTATAGGCTTCAAGCTTCCTTGAATGTACTCGAACCGTGTAGTAGATGCAACCGGTTTGAAGTTGATCTGCATCTCCGTCATGCGGTTGCATGCCTCCGTGCTTATGAGTGGTACGGCCACTCCTTGCTTGAGTGCCCTTCACCCATTGTTCAAAGACGTTCCGCTTGATGAAGTAATTCTTGCACGGTATTGTATTGCATTAAATCAACACGGTCCCGCACATCTTCATTCACCCTCGAAAACGTGTCATGCTCGCCTCTGCCGACTCACGCACACTTGTACGGATCATGAGCACTTGCATCTCTTGATAGTACTCGCCACCGCCTTAGCACCTCGAGTAAGTCGTCGAGCTTTGTATGCGGCGTCCGTGTATAGTATCTTTGCACGAAACGTTCCCGCATAGCATGTTTCATTGCTTCCCAAGTGTTAGGACGTTCCCTCAAGACGATTCAATTGATCCCACCAAATAATAGCGTATTCGGTGAACTCAATCGAGGCACCACGAACCTTCTTCTCCTGAGTAGTGGTGGTTGTCAAAATTTGATTGACACGCATCTCCCACTCCAAATAAGACTCGGATCAGATCTGCCCTTGAACTCGGTATGGTGATCTTGATTCTCCGACACCGCCATCTTCACGCTCACCACCTCCATTATGATGTCCACCATGTCCAAAGACTCGACAATCAAAGTAATCACGTCGTGGACATCGTTGACGCCTTCCACGATCATCGAAATAGCCTCCTCCGAATCGCCAGCAGAAGTCATCTCCATCTCGACGTACAACACGCTGTGCACGCCCATGTTGTGGTTGGGGTAGCACCGTACATTACCTCCTCGTGGCGGTGGTAGCCTCTCCTCCAAGCGACGGATAGCATGGTTTAGATTGTCAAAACCTTCCATCATACGCCGCTCATTCACGTTGAGACGATCGCTTAGCGTGTCTTGCACCCCTTGGATTTGAGCTTCAAGTTGATGGCGTAACACCTTCTCGCGACGAAGAAAAAAGCCAGTAGTAGCTTCAAATTGAGCACGTACATCCGTAATAGTGTATCACCGTACATAGGCTCTTCGTCCAATCCATCATTAGAACCGCTACCGCTAGTTCTTGACATGATGACCAACCTCAAAAGTACCAAGAAAAATTCCACGCACTGTGATCAACCACGCCTCGATACTAAGATGATACGGATCAACGTGTAGTTGATGCGTAATGTGGCCCAATCTTTCACAAGACTTGTATTGCAATCTTGATCGAAGCAAAACCCTAGCTTTCCTCGTTGGTTCAAACAAAAGGAAGAACAAGTATATCTCCAAAGCAAGTAATACTTGGTTGATGTTGAATCAATCCAAGAGAGAAACAAAATCAAACCGAAGAACAACACCAAACCGTGAGCAATTGAGGATGCCACGAATTGGTGAGATGATCCACAAGGAATCACGGATCTTGGAAGGAAAGCCACCCTCCAATATTCACGCAATCACAAAACCCTAGACGGAATTTCCAAACGCATGTATTCATTTTGCGCCACACAAACATGTGACTTTTCAGTATTTTCTTCAACTATGACTTGTCCACCTCTATAGTGCGGCCATGGGGGTTTATATAGCCTCCCACGCAAGCACAAGACTCCTAGTCCGATTACTGTTCACATGAACAGTAATCCGACCCAAAAACCCTCCTACTTTACATAGATGTTTAAGCTACTCTAATTGCTGAAAATAGATTAAACTATCCTATTACAAGTAATTTCAAAATTAACTTCCTTTAAAGATTGATCTGAATTGAATTGCTCCAATCCAAATCCATTTAGGATTCTGTCTTTTCTTGGTAAGATTCCTTGCAAACTTTCCAAAATGCAAAGTCCTTGGTTCTTGTGTCTTCCCATGTCCGCTCAAGCTTTCCCTTCGGCCTACCTCCCTCTCTTTGTTCTTGGCCGAACCTTCTTCTTGTTTCTTTCTCCATTGATGCATAATAGGCTCAACTTGATGTTTAGCACACACTTGCAACTTAGGGATGTTGACCACCGTAGTAGATGCACCTAGGGCCTCATCATCCTCCCCTTCTTGAAGCAAAACCGTCCTCGGTTTTAGTATAGTGTTTACGGCCTTCTTCTTGCTAACCACAACCAAATCACTCTTGATTTCTTCATCGGTCTTTGACAGCAAAGCATGGAATTCTCCCTTGTGCATGAAAGTATATCGGTTGGACCATCCTTGATGTGTAGCATTCAAATCAAATTGCCATGGACGTCCCAATAGAATATGACCAAGCATGCATAGGTACCACATCACACTCCACCTTATCGACATAGCCATCAATTGTAAGTGGCACTCTCACCTTGTGTGTGATCTTGACTTTGCCGACGTTGTTGAGCCATTGGATGTAATATGGTTTAGGATGCCTCCATGTGGACAATGAGAGTGATTCCACCACATCCTTGCCAATCATGTTGCTCGAACTCCGTTATCAATAATCGACACATACCTTTTCTTTGATCTTGCAATCGGTTTGAAAGATATGATGTCATTGTCCCTTCCGTACAATAATAGTGTTATCACGCCGCACCATTTGAGCCATCAAGCTAACACCTTCGCCGGATAACAAATGAGTGGTTCCACTTCTCGATTCATCGGAAGGTTCAGATTCATCGTTGTCGCTCTCCGCTATGTAGCCATCATGTGTAAGCAACATTGTCTTCATGTTTGGACAATCCTTCTTCATATGACCTCGCCGTTGCACTTGAAGCATTCAATGTTGCTAGTTCTAGCCGTAGAGAATGCACTAGAATCAAGATGTGAGACTTCTTTGCCCGCAAAGACTTATAGGCTTCAAGCTTCCTTGAATGTACTCGAACCGGTGTAGTAGATGCAACCGGTTTGGAAGTTGATCTGCATCTCCGTCATGCGAAGTTGCATGCCTCCAAGTGCTATGAGTGGTACGGCCACTCCTTGCTTGAGTGCCCTTCACCCATTGTTCAAGACGCTCCGCTTGATGAAGTAATTCTTACACAGTATTGTATTGCATTAAATCAACACGGTCCCGCACATCTTCATTCAGCCCCTCAAGAAACGTGTCATGCTCGCCTCTGCGACTCACGCACACTTGTACGGATCATGAGCACTTGCATCTCTTGATAGTACTCGCCACCGCCTTAGCACCTCGAGTAAGTCGTCGAGCTTTGTATGCGCGTCGTCGTGTATAGTATCTTTGCACGAAACGCTCCCGCATAGCATGTTTCATTGCTTCCCAAGTGTTAGGACGTTCCTCAAGACGATTCAATTGATCCCACCAAATAATAGCGTATTCGGTGAACTCAATCGAGGCAACACGAACCTTCTTCTCCTCGGAGTAGTGGTGGTTGTCAAAATTTGATTGACACGCATCTCCCACTCCAAATAAGACTCGGATCAGATCTGCCCTTGAACTCGGTATGGTGATCTTGATTCTCCGATACCGCCATCTTCACGCTCACCACCTCCATTATGATGTCCACCATGTCCAAAGACCTCGACAATCAAAGTAATCACGTCGTGGACATCGTTGACGTCTTCCACGATCATCGAAATAGCCTCCTCCGAATCGCCAGCGAGAAGTCATCTCCATCTCGACGCACAACACGTTGTGCACGCCCATGTTGTGGTTGGGGTAGCACCGGTACATTACCTCCTCGTGGCGGTGGTAGCCTCTCCTCCAAGCGACGGATAGCATGGTTTAGATTGTCAAAACCTTCCATCATACGCCGCTCATTCACGTTGAGACGATCGCTTAGCGTGTCTTGCACCCTTGGATTTGAGCTTCAAGTTGATGGCGTAACACCTTCTCGCGACGAAGAAAAAAGCCGGTAGTAGCATCAAATTGAGCACGCACATCCGGTAATAGTGTATCACCGCATATAGGCTCTTCGTCTAATCCATCATTAGAACCGCTACCGGCTAGTTCTTGACATGATGACCAACCTCAAAAGTACCAAGAAAAATTCCACGTACCGTGATCAACCACGCTCTGATACCAAGATGATACGGATCAACGTGTAGTTGATGCGTAATGTGGCCCAATCTTTCACAGTACTTGTATTGCAATCTTGATCGAAGCAAAACCCTAGCTTTCCTCGTTGGTTCAGCAAAAAGGAAGAACAAGTATATCTCCAAAGCAAGTAATACTTGGTTGATGTTGAATCAATCCGAAGAGAGAAACAAAACCAAACCCGAAGAACAACACCAAACCGTGAGCAATTGAGGATGCCACGAATTGGTGAGATGATCCACAAGGAATCACGGATCTTGGAAGGAAAGCCACCCTCCAATATTCACGAATCACAAAACCCTAGACGGAATTTCCAAACGCATGTATTCATTTTGCGCCACACAAACATGTGACTTTTCTGTATTTTCTTCAACTATGACTTGTCCACCTCTATAGTGCGGCCATGGGGGGGTTTATATAGCCTCCCACGCAAGCACAAGACTCCTAGTCCGATTACTGTTCACATGAACAGTAATCCGAGCCAAAAAACCCTCCTACTTTACATAGATGTTTAAGCTACTCTAATTGCTGAAAATAGATTAAACTATCCTATTACAAGTAATTTCAAAATTAACTTCCTTTAAAGATTGATCTGAATTGGAATTGCTCCAATCCAAATCCATTTAGGATTCTTTGTCTTTTCTTGGTAAGATTCCCTTGCAAACTTTCCAAAATGCAAAGTCCTTGGTTCTTGTGTCTTCCCATGTCCGCTCAAGCTTTCCCTTCGGCCTACCTCCCTCTCTTTGTTCTTGGCCGAACCTTCTTCTTGTTTCTTTCTCCATTGATGCATAATAGGCTCAACTTGATGTTTAGCACACACTTGCAACTTAGGGATGTTGACCACCGTAGTAGATGCACCTAGGGCCTCATCATCCTCCCCTTCTTGAAGCAAAACCGTCCTCGGTTTTAGTATAGTGTTTACGGCCTTCTTCTTGCTAACCACAACCAAATCACTCTTGATTTCTTCATCGGTCTTTGACAGCAAAGCATGGAATTCTCCCTTGTGCATGAAAGTATATCGGTTGGACCATCCTTGATGTGTAGCATTCAAATCAAATTGCCATGGACGTCCCAATAGAATATGACCGGCATGCATAGGTACCACATCACACTCGACCTTATCGACATAGCCATCAATTGTAAGTGGCACTCTCACCTTGTGTGTGATCTTGACTTTGCCGACGTTGTTGAGCCATTGGATGTAATATGGTTTAGGATGCCTCCATGTGGACAATGAGAGTGATTCCACCACATCCTTGCCAATCATGTTGCTCGAACTCCCGTTATCAATAACCAGCTTACATATCTTTTCTTTGATCTTGCAATCGGTTTGAAAGATATGATGTCGCTGTCCTTCCGCATAATAATAGTGTTATCACGCCGCACCATTTGAGCCATCAAGCTAACACCTTCGCCGGATAACAAATGAGTGGTTCCACTTCTCGATTCATCGGAAGGTTCAGATTCATCGTTGTCGCTCTCCGCTATGTAGCCATCATGTGTAAGCAACACCGTCTTCATGTTTGGACAATCCTTCTTCATATGACCTCGGCCGTTGCACTTGAAGCATTCAATGTTGCTAGTTCTAGCCGTAGAGAATGCACTAGAATCAAGATGTGAGACTTCTTTGCCCGCAAAGACTTATAGGCTTCAAGCTTCCTTGAATGTACTCGAACCGGTGTAGTAGATGCAACCGGTTTGGAAGTTGATCTGCATCTCCGTCATGCGCAGTTGCATGCCTCCAAGTGCTATGAGTGGTACGGCCACTCCTTGCTTGAGTGCCCTTCACCCATTGTTCAAGACGCCCGCTTGATGAAGTAATTCTTGCACGGTATTGTATTGCATTAAATCAACACGGTCCCGCACATCTTCATTCACCCCTCAAGAAACGTGTCATGCTCGCCTCTGACTCACGCACACTTGTACGGATCATGAGCACTTGCATCTCTTGATAGTACTCGCCACCGCCTTAGCACCTCGAGTAAGTCGTCAGAGCTTTGTATGCAAACGTCAGTGTATAGTATGTCGTGAAATTTTAGTAAAGGAATATGACGTTTTCCTATCAATTATACCGTAAATTCATGGCAGAAGACTTGAAGGTTGAATTTGGGCTTTGCATTTTATGGTAGGACATTGGAGACCCAAATATTATGTGTAGAGGTAGATGAACAGAAGTGAATTTTGAATAGTGTGTTGATCTTTGAGAGTATACCTTGGGTAAAGTAAATGAGAATGTGTGCTGAGAATTTGAAGTAGACTATCTTTAACAGAATGAGATGATGTGGTTGTGGGTGAAAAATCTCTATTGAGGTGATGGAAACCATTTGTCAAAATAATTCCTTTAGTATAGGAGTGGACTAGAGAATCATTTTGTGGATTAGTAGAGTCCCTCTAAATAAGTATGGTTGATTTTTCAGTTTGAGGATCGTTTTGGGATTGACGATTAAGAGGAAGGAGTTAGTGTGATAATTCTGGACACCCATGATTTGGGAAAGGGTTTTATTTCTTAAAAGAACATCTGAGAAAAGAATGTTTTCTCGAGTAGAGAAGTGCTCTATTGGTTCTTGTTTGAGTTGGATTTTTTATGATGGAGATCATGTACAATTTGAGTTGACTTATGTTGACAAGGTGGTTCTGTCCAGTTCAGGAAAATAAATGAAATGTTTGATTTGAGCATTTGAGTGATTTGTTTTTGGATTATGTGGAGTTTATTTGCAAACTGCCTTGTTGGAGTGCGGAAAGTTTTTCATAAGGAATCTTCGATTTTGGATTTGAGGGTTTTGGAGGAAAGTTGGTACCTGCATTTGGTATTTGCATTGTGAATCCTTTGTTTTCAGTTGAATCTGATTATTAAAGTTTGATTAAAATAAGTTGTGTTGCACGTCCCTGCTTAACAGGGGGTTCTCCTTATTATGATGAAGAGGTCGACTGAGAGATGGAACAAGAGTTTCCATATGTTACGTGCAAGTTATGTGGCTTGGTCCCGAAGAGAAAGATAGCCCAAAGTATACATTGGTTGTTTCCGATAGATGCAGGGAATTATGGAAGATGGCGTATCGCTAGGACCGCCTTGGGGTCCATATACGGAGTACGCAATGTCTGGTATGTTCTGGTGCTGAATGAGTACCTGGGTGATTCGGAGTTTTGAGGTTTCATTAGAGCCGTTGATCAACGAGTAAGACCTCACGTCCGAGTCTCGTCCGGTACGTATACTAGAGAGGTCGGAATGAGCATTGAGGCATAAGACGTTGGTATCCGTGGAGGTGCCATGGTCGCATCAATATGAGCAAGAATCGATAAGGGAACTGGAGTCTCGCATGCGCGAGCAGTATCCGAGTTTGTTCACCGCGGGTACGTGTTCTACCGTTGTTAGATTCTAATCGCAATTTTTCTTTCGCATAGATTCGGGGTCGAATCCTGTTAAGGGGGGTAGAATGTAATACTACGATTCATTCTAAGAAAGAAAGCGTTCAAAAGAGAAATTAGACATAAGAAAAAGGGGGTTTCTGCAGTTCTTCGGCAACTTGGGCCTCAGGCCTTGGCCCAGGAGGCCCATGAGGAGTCACCACCAATAAAAGGAGGGGAAACCCTAGTCCATATCAGAGCTACTGATAGCATCGCCGCTGATGCTTGCTCCATTCATCTCCTCCCCCATGGCTGGTGAAGAAGATCCTTGTTGCTACCGGCCAAGCGGAGGAAGAAGGAAGGTCACCCGGGTGATCGCCCGGCCAAGAAGAAGAAGAAGAAGAGGAAGGGGAAGAAGGGAGAAGAGAAGGAAGAGGGATCACCAGCGGGAGCTCGTGATCTTCAGCTGCTCGTCGAGGGTAACATTCGTTTTCCGTTGATTAGCGGTTTAATTAGTTGTTTTAGCAATGCCGGTTGTGTAGATCCCAATCTGTCTAGAAGATTGAACGGCGGTTTTGATGACTTTAGAGGCAGATTCCGTGGATCTCATATCTTAGAGATAGTTGGATAATGTCCTTAGCTTTCCATGGCTCGTCGTGGAATGTGGGCATTGAGTAGAGGTCCCCATCATGAAGATGATGGGCAATGGTCCCTATACTCATGGAGCATAGGCTCTTGGTCCCTGTGCCAGAGGGCACAGGCAAGGGTATACATCGACGGTTGTATACCCCGCATTACCGGTAAAATGCGAAAAGAGATAAAGATTAAAAGATGCATTGCATGTTCGCATTACATAAGCATGGGAGTTAGTTTTAGTGTAATGCTTCTTTTGGCATGTTGATGCCATAACTGTGTGTTTAATGCTTCTTTTATAGATACTTGCTGAGTCATTGGACTCACCCTTGCTATGTTGTGTTTTTAGGTACCACAGGCAAGAACAGCATGCATAGGAGGGAGTAGTTTTGTTGGGGTGCACTCACTACCATTCATCCTAAAGGAAGAAAATCATTTAGTTTATACTCTCTAAATAAGCAAACTGATTGAGATTCACTTATAGCTTTGGTTGAATGCTTTGGCTTATTTGTAATAGTGAGATTAGCGAATTTGGATTATGCTTATTATTGTTTTATCGGAATAGACTATCTTGCATGCTTGAATGAATTTGGATATTGAATTATTGTTAATGTTATAATTAATTGTTGAAACCTCGGTATAGTTAACTATACAAAGGAGGTTCTGCTGAAATATTTGGGAAATGGTCTTAGTAGCATTGTGTAATTTTATTTTAGTAGCATTCTAGGCTTAATGTTGAGCTAGGGTGTTACACAAAATGAGCAAAATTTCTTTCCCACCTTTTGATCTTTGAACAATTGCAAGAACACAAATATTAATATGCAACCCTAAGCAACGATTTAGCAAGTCTTAAATAGGTTCAAAGTATTTGCAAAGGATTGAAAGGTTCACAAAGGATAAATTGATGTCTCACTTCTTTTTGTGTTTTTTTTTGTAAACACGACTAAAAATAAGATCAAACTAGGCTCAAATAAAAAGCAACGCAAAAAAAAAAATTCAAGATCAGCATACTAAACTTGATTCTAATGGACAAAAACTTAACAAAACTCACTAGAATAACAAATTAAATACTACAGCTGAAAGTTTTTTTTGTATGGCTTTTTCGTGTATAGGAAAAAAAATGAAATATAGATAACTGGATAAAGATCCTACTGAGTCAACGGAGCTCTGATACCAAGATGATACGGGGGTTCCCGTTCTTCTCGACGTAGGATCAAAGATAACTTGCACGCTTGACTTGACAAATCGTAGTTGCTCACCCGATGCCTATGCATGAAATTGCAAATCTTTAATTCGCCCAATATCACGTGTACTCCACCCGACCACAAAGTGGAGTTTTACCGATCCCTCAATTCCCAACGGAAAGACAAAACGGTCTTTGGAAGAAAACGCCCTATTCCCCTTCAAGTCGTTGGCCTTCACCAAACTACTTGGAAGAATCAAGCATTGATGCAAAAAGCAATCAAAATCTTTAATTGTGGTCTGAGGTTACAATAGGGGTCTACCCCTCAATATATAGTGCCCTTCTCCACCTTATGGCTGGCCAAGAGGCCCTACTCCTACTCTATTTCGGAATTAGAACTCCTACTCCAATTCGGACACAATCTAAAACAAAAAAGGAAACTCTGAGTTTACAACCGTCACATTGTTTCGATCATATGTTTTGATGCGTGATGAATCTGAGGCTAAGCGAGTAGCCGTTGGATCGGTCTTGAAGTTATCTTTCCAACAAGTACAAGAACACCTAAATCGGACTCTGTTTGTGAAAGTTATGACCTTTTTAATCCGGACTGTCCTGCTGATTCCGAATCCGATTTTGTTGCTGATTCCGAATCCGAATTTAATCCAAATCTTCTTAACTTCAATTTCATTAATTGAAACGACTTGAATCCATATGAAACTTGAGAAAGGCACCTTGTAAGCCTTTCGAAAGTCATGGCATAGCTGGATATCTTCCCAAGATGTCATACATGCCGCGGAATCATCAACTTTGTGAACTCTCGCGCGTTGGTCGGTCTGAATGTGCAGCATGCACTCGAATAGCCATAACTTTTTATAGAAAGCTCCAAATCACGTGCCATTTGATCCGTTGGAAAGTAGACTTGATAAGCTTTCCAAATATATATATTGTTCATGCTAGATCCTTCCAAGTTGCTGCGAAGATCGTCATGAACCCATACCTTCTATGCGTCCCACAGGCTGCATGCTATTTTTGTGAGCATCAAAACACCCCGAGAAGCATCGTGTTCTTGATATTCACATAAGGCATCTCCTTCAAACCTAACAATAAGCGATGACCCGCTATTAGGTAGTATAATATTCTCAATTAAACTTAAAGGAAATTCATGGAACATATTCACCTGTCAGTTAAGCTTCTTTTCACAAGCTTCACCCAGAAGTTTTTCTTGTTCTTCAACTCTTTTAGTAAGCTCATGTTGTTCTGAAGTACTTGTTGAATTGAAAACACTATATGGAACAGTGTAGCTAAGGATGTCTGCATCATCCTCTCTTTCTTCAAGAAAAGCCGTCCTCGGCTTTTGATAGCCTGAAAATGTGCTAGACAAAGAAAACAACGTATATACATGGTATATATATGAATCAATTTTTGTGTTCTTCTTATTGTTTTGCACAATTGATAGCTCGAAATCATATTTCAATTTACACAATTGACTCATATGATGAAATTTCACCTTCCCAACATCAAATTCAAGTAAAGTGGGCGAAAACCAATTGATACCTTTCCATGCTTCAACTGTGCTACTCTGATTTGTTATACATGTAAGAGATAAACAAGTAGGCATCATGTTGTGTTCTAAACAATAGGCACTTGTAGTTAAGCCCATCTCAAAGTGACCATGACATTGCGCAAAACATGCAATTTTAAATCAACAAAATTATCACAGGTAATGCATATTCGATAAACTTGAAACATGTTATCTACACCAACATCTCCAATCAAATTGAATTTATATGTGTGTATATATAGTTATTTACTAGTGATCTTAAGCATGAAATTTCAGGAACCTTCTTAATCGCACTAGATAGCTCTTTAGGTTTATTGAATATGATATAAAAAAAAGAATCATTAAGGAATATTCTACTAAGAACTTCTTTTTGAGTAATCAATGCCATATTATGCAAATTAAGCATATCAAATTTAGAACGTGGAATCATGAAAGGAATAACGGAGTTCTCAGTTTTACGTACCTTGTCTTCATGAACTATTAATTCAGTACCAATAGTGTTACCTTGATCGTCCTCCTCAATTGATGTAGGTGCTGTGGGTATCGTAATGTCATCATGTAACCCCAGGGCAGCAGGCATTCCCTCTCCAACCATGGTTATCACTTCATCTTTCTCTTCCAATGGTGGGGGCTCTTGAATGTTCAACTCCTTATTTGCTTGGTCAACCCGCACAATGTGAGATACAACACTAGAAATAGAGAGTAAGTTGTTAGGTTCAAAAATAATCTTGCTGGGCCTATCATCTATCTCTCTCTTTTCTTTTGGTGTATCTCTCATATACTCAATGGGGATGCTCTCAACCTTGCATACGGTGGAATCACACAGCTCACTCTTTTTATCACTCTCACTCAATTTGGCTATGTGGCTCTCATCCTCACATGGGTTTTGATACATCTCATCCTTGCAAGACCGTGGGCTAGCAATGACACAATTACCACCAACCACGACCTCGGCTGAAGAAAAATTCCCATGCTCGACCTTCTTCTCAAGGGACACACTAGTGGATGAATAAGAACTAAAGAGTCAACGCAGATTTAATTGATGTGCTTGCATGTCTTTAAGTCTCTTTTCCACCTTCGTAGCATATTTCACAAGATCTTGCAGACTACGAAAATATTCATCTTGAAGTGCAACAACGATCTGAAAATTCAAGCCTGCTTTGAAGTATGTCTTCTTGATATGCACTAGCGATATTGGCACGACGCATTGCATGATTCAACTCAATATAGTAATCTTGGACAACTTTCCATCCTTGTGTAATGCTCTCCACATGATGTAGTAGCTCCCGCTCATAATAGGATGGAACAAATTCTCTTCTCTTGGCCCTTTTTAAGTAGACCCAAGATGTAATGAACCATTTCCCACTTAGTTGTTGCCACCAACTAGAGGCATAGTCCTTAAAAAACATAGTGGCCACCCTCACTTCCTTGGCTTTTGGTTCGAACTTCTGGGATTCAAGCTCGAACTCCATGTCTTGTACCCACTCAAGATACTCCTCTAGATCATTACTACCATAGAAGGGAAGATACATATACTCACGATCTGCCATTGTTACTAGCAAAGCAAAGAATATGTATGTAGGTGTATGTGTATCTCTGAAACTCACTCATGTTACCAAATCACGTTCTTACCTTTCCGAAGTAAATTGAGGTAAAAAACTCTCACTTGATATTGTAGGTGAAAACAACCTGAGAAAAGAGCGAATTTCAAGAGCAAGTCAAAACACGACAACGGATGTTTATGTGGAGCTTGGTATGGATACCTACTTAATCTGAAAATTCTAGGTATTGTAAAGCTAAGTAAATATCCAAACTAGAATTCAATGCCTAGTTGCTGATCACAAACATATAAGTGAAAAACAAAGCAACTCACACGCAAAGATATTGGAACTTAGTGCAATCAAGGAATGAGCTATGTAAGATATAAGTAAAGACCAAAATAGCTCGTATTGCACAAGTTATAGAAAGACGCTAGCTAGTTGCAAATAATGAAACTAGGGCACAAGATTGCACAAAATATTGATATTCTAACAATTGAATCAAGAATGAGTGGGGATTTTTGCTCAAGTTTATGGTTTGGCTTTGCACTTTCTTTTTCCTTTTCTCTTTTTTTTCTTCTCTTTTTCCTTCCTTTTTTTTTGAACTATGGCCGAAATTCTTGTTCTACCAAAATGAGCAAAATTTCTTTCCCACCTTTTGATCTTTGAACAATTGCAAGAACACAAATATTAATATGCAGCCCTAAGCAACGATTTAGCTAGTCTTAAATAGGTTCAAAGTATTTGCAAAGGATTGAAAGGTTCACAAATAATAAATTGATGTCTCACTTCTTTTTGTGTTTTTTTTTTTGTAAACATGACTAAAAATAAGATCAAACTAGGCTCAAATAAAAAGCAACGCAAAAAAAAAATTCAAGATCAGCAAACTAAACTTGATTCTAATGGACAAAAACTTAACAAAACTCACTAGAATAACAAATTAAATACTACGGCTGAAAGAATTTTTTTTTGTATGGCTTTTTCGTGTATAGGGAAAAAATGAAATCTAGATAACTGGATAAAGATCCTACCGAGTCAACGGAGCTCTGATACCAAGATAGCAAAATTTCTTTCCCACCTTTTGATCTTTGAACAATTGCAAGAACACAAATATTAATATGTAGCCCTAAGCAACGATTTAGCTAGTCTTAAATAGGTTCAAAGTATTCGCAAAGGATTGAAAGGTTCACAAAGGATAAATTGATGTCTCACTTCTTTTTGTGTTTTTTTTTTTTGTAAACACGACTAAAAATAAGATCAAACTAGGCTCAAATAAAAAGCAACGCAAAGAAAAATTAATGATCAGCAAACTAAACTTGATTCTAATGGACAAAAACTTAACAAAACTCACTAGAATAACAAATTAAATTGTAACACCCTAGCTATGCGGAAGCGAAGATGTTACCTAAAAGAATAACATACAACAACAATACGGAAATAATTTCCACCATCTTTCAAATATAACATAAAAGGATCAATACATAGTAGAATGAATATAAGAATTTAATCAGAATTCGTCAACAAATCAACCTCAATCATCCAGTCATAGTGAATCCATTATGATAAACCTATCAGAAGTTTATACGAAGATCATTAAGCCATTACTAATTCAACCATATTAAGAAGAATGGTAATATCAACTATCAACGTCTACTCATGAATGTTTGAAACTAACACTCAACACTAGCACAATCTATAATTACTCAATAGAAGCATATCATCTAACAATTGCACATAAATCAATGTAAGAGGTCTTCTCTTTAACAACTAAGTTAAGGTAGTCCGACAATACGAAGCTCTAGTAGATAATGATCAAATAGCAACCTCTAAAGCATCATTGGCCAATCAAGCAGCGAGGACTGCTACTAAACTAACATTTTAACCAATTAAAACTAAGACATTTCTCTAAAATCCAGCAGAACCTCCTTTGTATAGATGGCTATACCAGGCATTCAAATAGTTTAATATAGCATCAATCACAATCAAATCCTCCAATATAAACGAATCATCAGAGAAAATCCAAAATATGCTAATCAACTAATGCATCAGTGATCAGCATATCTATGAGGGTTAAATGAACTTGATCAACGAATGAATGAGAACATAAAGGGATCATCCATGATCACAAACAAAACATCCACCACGAAGGGTGGTCACAGAATCGAAACTAAAGTAATTATCAATAGTATGAATTTGTGGATAATTGGCTCAGGTTATTCAGTGTGAGTTGTGTTTATGTGACGTGCACCAAGTCTACCCCTTTCCATGCATGTCGCTGCCTCGAGAGGTACCTAACAAGCACAACACAGCAAGTGTGAGTCCACGACTCAGCAAAGTGCAAGAGCTAATCAAACATAGCATCATAAGCAGTCAAATGGAATAAACAATTCCGTCATGAATACAACACTAATTACCTCAAATCCATCTCTTATGACAGCGTCATAAGTAGTCAAAGGGTTTAAACAATCCCCACCTGAACATCCACCTTACATACCACAATCCATCTTTTATGCCAGCATCACATGCTAAACAACAAATCCATACTTATGTAGAAATACAATGAATATGCCATGAATGCAAAATACTTCACTTCTTTGCAATTACCGGTAATGCCGAGTATGTATCCGTCGATACATACCCTAAGCCTGTGCCCTCTAGGCACAGGGATCCAAAGCCCACACTCCGCAAGTGTGGGGACCAGGCCCGTCCAATGCAGGACGGGGATCTCAAGGAAACAGCCCTTGGCTACCACGTAGTCCAAGGTTCGAAATGAATATGCAGAAATGCAAATGCGCATGTCCATTATCATTATCATGATTCATCATTAACGAGGTAGCCTCATTGCTCACCTTGTCCCGTCATTCTTGCCATCAACATAAAACCATTATCATGCAAGCATCACCATATAAACAGTAACATGTACGCATTATCGTGCAACCATTAGTATGCAGCATCATGTAAACATTTCTAAGTGGTAAGCATCGTCATTAAACTATGGCATTTAGGCTCATCAACATCACCAAGCAACAATCAACATCAATCAACTATGGCATTCATCAAGTATATAATATAACAACTTATTAATAATACTTGCACTTGCCTCAACCATGAGATGGACGACAAAAAGGTAAAGCGCCCTCGCACCGGGGTTCACCACCACCTTGCAGCACAGAAACAGGGACGATGATTCTTCACCCATTGTTGATGATCATGCTAATGAATTCTTGTTATCAATGTTGCCTGCCCTGGTAACCGAATCAAAAGGATGCGTACTGCTTGAGACATCCATAAATGACTTAAATTTGCTGTTATCGGTACCTCTACGCACTGCTGAATACTTTATCTCTTCATCATGCTCCAAGTCTTCATCCAAATATAAACCTCTTTCCTCAACAAGATGAATATCTTCAGTATCTTCACCCTCTATTTCTCTGGCTATCCTTGAAGCATGCTTTTCAAGCTCTCTCATATGAGGACCTCTCTCAAGCTTTGTGGTATAAAGTTCTTCATCGAGAGTACTATTTACCCCAAACAAAGCTGCATTTGTGTCGAACTGGTCCCAGCTCCTATTCCCTTCCTGTCATATTTTTTTCCAATTCGATAACCTCTGAATCTCCATCTGGTGCCTAGCGCTCAAGCTGTAACACCCCAGCTCAAACATTGAGCCTGGAATGCTAATAAATTAAACTAAACAAAACTAAACTAAGACCAATTACCAATTTTCGGCAGAACCTCCTTTGTATAATTAACTATACCGAGGTTCCAACAATTAATCATACAAATTAACACTAAACTCAATATTCAAGTTCATTCAGGCATGCAAGATAATCTAATAAACATAAACAAAACTTGCTATTCTCCTTATTACAATTAATCTGAAACTTAAAACCATCCATAAGTGATTCACAAGCGCTTTACTTATTATTGAATAAAATCTAAATGGCGATGCTTTAAGGATGAGTGGTAGTGAGTGCATCCAAACATCTACTCCCTCCCATGCATGCCGTTCTTGCCGCTTGTACCTAAAACATATCAAAGCAAGAGTGAGCCCAAAGACTCAAAGAAGTATCAACAAGGCTAAAGCTAAAATCACAGTCATAGCATCAATATTCCAAATTAAACATTACACTAAACATAGCCTTCATGCTTATGTAATGCGACCATGCAATGCACCTTTTAAATCTAGGGTTTGGCACAGGGACCAAGAGCCTATACTCCACAAGTATAGGGACCTTTGCCCACCATCATCATGATGGGGACCTCTTTACTCATTGCCCACATTCTACGAATGTGGGGACCTCAAGCCAGTCATTTACATGACGGGGACCTCTACTATTCATACTTGGTCACCACGTAACCAAGACTCAATCATGCTTACTACATGCATATGTACAATGACATCATCTTCCAAACATACGAATTCAACGTGTACATAATAACATGTAAGCATTAACAACATACATAGGAAGCTTTAACCATAACTTTCATTTACCAAGATATATTGTAGTTCATCGCATTAACATCCATGCATGGCTATTACGAACAAGACACAATCAATCTCAGCAAACAATCATAATTATTCTACAACCCGAATACTTGCCTCAACAGATGCGAGAACGGTGGACGCCAAGAGGGCGCCGCCCACGATCACGCTCCCACCGAACATAATGATAACCCAAACTACGACAAGCATACTGGACCAAAAGCATAAATAAGAACACAATTGAACTCGCTAAACTCCCAAGCGTTTCCAATCTTCCAATTTCTACCGATCGATTTGGTGTTCACTGCGGACAGTCAACTTCTAAAATACATAACTTTCTGCTCAGGAGTCCAAATAAGATGTTCTAATACTTTCTGGAAATATAATTAAATTACCTAAATAAACTTAGTTGGGGAGCTCTTCTGATTCTGCCATCTACTACCCCTACCAAGCCAATCTACAGAACATCAATTATCACGTCGGGTTCTCTGGACAGTACACTAAAATTATCATAACGTTTTCTACGAAAGTACAATTTTTACGTTCTTTAGCTTTCTGGAAAGGTGAGGAAATTACCCATCTTTTTCATTATAACGAGATCCTCTGATGTCGTCTTTAACTAATAGATTAACTCAGATTTCTACAGACTGTCAGGATGTTGATAGGTTAACAGGACAGCGGCACTAAACAATTCATAACTTTCTAACCGTTAATCGGATCTAGGAGTTCTTGGCGGCCACGGAAAGCTAACAAGATAGCCCAACTATTTCTAAGAGGTTGGATCCCTAGATTCTGCATCTATAGACATGAAAACCGTCGTCCAAATTACTGGACAGAACGCGATCTATTAAACCGACGCAATTCAATCTATCAAACGACATCAAACGCATCTACTACACATTAATCAGCAAAGAACACGTGACGTTACCCTTGAAGAACCACTGTAGATCGCGACGAAACCCGCGAACCTTCACTTCCCTCTCTTCTCCGCTCTCTCCTTCTTCTCCCTTCTTTGGCCGGCCACCACCAATGCGACCTTCTTCTTCTTCCCTACTCGGCAGCAACGGAGGGGGGCAGTGCTACAGGCCGGTGGTGCTACAGTACCGCGAGCTATAGTACCATCTAGGGTTTGGGTGGCCTCCCCCTTCCTTTTAAGGCCGACCAACTCAAATGGGCCAAAACACCATGGGCCAAAGGCCGTGTTCTCCAATAAGAGCAAAACGCCTCTAAAACCTCCAATTCTTTCTCTAATTCTATTTAATTTCAGTACTAATCACTTATTTATTTTATGTTAAAATAGGATATTACATTCTACCCCTTAAACAGAATTAGGCCAAATTCTACTTGTTCTATTCGCAAGAACACTACAACCTGAAATTAATAGCAGTAACACGCACTCAACGCGAATAGCTCAGGATAATGCTCGCGATATGGACTTCACTCCCAAGTGGCCTCTTTCTCGGTCGGTGACCAATGCACTTTTACATACTAACATATAACGCCTCATCACTCGTCCCGACCTTTCCGCACTCCACTCAACCGGACAGACTCGAAGGTACGGTCTTACTCGTTACAACGGCTCTAACGAAAACTCATACTCCGGATCTCTTAGGTACTCCCTCGACACCGGGTCATACAAAACGATCTGTGCCTCACGCCAGGACTCAAGACGGTCCTAGTAATACACTATCTCCCAAATCTATGCAACTTTCAGAAATATCCAAAGTACCTTGGGCCAACATTCCCTTTGGTACCAAACCACACAACCTGCACATAACACACAAAACTCTTGTTCCTTGTATCAATCGATCTCTTCACTTTAACAATGAGCACCTCCTTTAACTAGAGACGCACAACAGAACTCGACTGAAAATAAAAGATTCTCATTGCAAACACGCATGACGCATTACCATCTCCCCACCAAAAGAGTTAAAACCAAAACCAAAAGATTCATCACGAAACTCTTCCACTTTCCAAGTGGGTAGTTTGCCAATGAACACCACATAAGCCAAAGGCGAAATCACTCGAATGCCCGTAATGACCATTTCCTTTCTTTTTCTTAACCAAAAGGAATCACGATACCAAGAAGAACCAACTCAATTTATAATTGGCATCATCATTGGGACAAAGCTCAATAAAAACCAAGAGAACATTTCATTATCCGAGAATACAACCTTTTTCTCAAACTTTCTTTCAAGAATTCAACTTTCTCTTAAATCATGAGATTCCAAACCATCGCATAACACACTAATCTATTTATTTTAATTTGGCAACCTCAAAGCTATGCTCGATCGAATGAAAATCCACACCTATGTAGTGAGACTCTTCCAATCCACAATAACATACTCTGATCAACTTCTCTACCAAAGGAATTACTTTGACAAATAATTCCCAACACACTTCAATATAGATTTCAGCCACAATCACATCACCTCAATCTTTTAAGGATAATCAACTTGAAATTCACCGCATACACACTCATTTACTACATCCAAAGGATTCTATCAAAGATCACCGTAACTCTTGGAACCTAATCATGGGAAACCAAGATGCTACCATAAAAAAAAACAAAGCCCAGATTCAACCTCCAAGACTCCTACAACAAACTTCTCGTATAAAAGATCGAGAAATCCTCAGATTCATTCACTAAAATTCCCACACTCTAAACATACTCAATCATTATCATCCACATGTAAATATTTTCTCAACCAAATTATCTTTTAGAAGAATTCTATCTCCCAGAATGTTATTCACTAAAACCAGGGCATACCTGCCGACATCTCAACCCTACCTACTATCCCATCAACTGACTTTACGATTAGATTACTTCGCTAATCCTACTCTCATTAAACTACACTGTCAAAGATCACCTACCCAACCTTGCAAAATTACCCAATCACGATTCTCTAACACATTGATCAAGTTTCCCAGACTTTCGATAATGATATCATTCCAATATGGACATTGGTTCTAGGATTATAATTCACTATAGGTTCCACTAGTTGTAACACTAATCGATTGTATTCCAACGACAAACATTCCATTTACGTAGAACTCTCTCCAAGAGTTATAGGTCAAAACCAAATCACTTTCTACTGCTCTTCAAATAGCTTGGCCCCCAAAATTCTCACTGCGATCATTTACTTGACCACCACCAACCAATCGCCACCTTACACTTTATAAGACCTTGCAACCCAAGTCGGTTAATCTTTTCTCAATAGGAAAGAGCAAACAAATACAAGTTTTAACACACGAGGAAACACTACTCTTCACAGTGAGTATAAGACCAAGAGAAATAGTCAAATAGCATTGATCTCGAAAAACAAAAAATGAGACCACAATTGAGGGCACATGTTCCACAAGAAGGGAGTTTCAAACATCAATAAATCACAATAAAATATTGCTTTTGAAACTCAAGAAACACTTAAGCGGCAACGATAGAAGAGTTGCAGGTTACAATCCTTAACTCCAACCTCAAATACTTATGGTACATTTTTTTTCCTTTAACAGAGAAAAACAATTTCCTTTGATTACATCATCACTTGCCAACCCAAAGTAGAAGTACTTTTAATACAAATCACATTAATCACTTAAGAACCCATTAGAACATTCTCACGCATCGCCTTTCTCAACAATTTCAGCTACCACATTAAGCATGAACTACCAAAAGATCACAGATGCAAAACTCTAAACTTTTCATTTAACCGATATTACGAGAGGCGGTTAAATTACCTTCTTTCTAAAAGAATCATCACCACTCCCATAAGTCACAATCCTTTGCAGACAATCTTACTAACATCAAGAATAATACACTCTTAACATGAATCGCCATCATCTACTCTTCCATTATAAAGCCCACAAAGGCTCACCAGACTGTTACATGCCACTTTATCATCTCATCCTCAATTGAGAGTATACCAAAATCTTCAACCTCACTACAATAATCACTTTATTTTTTAGAGGGAACCTACTACCCAACTTTAAAAGTTATAACAAGATCCTTTCATCAAAGGCATACTATAATCCGACAACTTCACCATCATACAAACACGGGTCACCTATTAAAATCCCATCGTAAACCTCTCCAAAATAAACGCAAACCACAAGGTTGAAACAAACCTCTTTTAACAAGATCATGCTATCATAGACTACTTATTCACTCATCCACTCGACCATTAGTGTTTCTCAACTGTAATACCCCGAACAGGTTGTGAGGCAGAAGTTTGATCACTCGGTTAATTCAGAGTAAAGGAAGGGGAGTTGTTCAACTGTTCTACCCTACTGGCTTGGGCCCTTGGCCAACCAAACCCAAGGAGAGGACCAAATAGGCCCATGGGGAGCAACCTTGAGATCCAAGGGTGGAGGAGGCCGCCTTGAGATCCAATGGTGGGGAGTGAAGTTTTGCCCTAGGTTTTCCCCATCCCCGCCTTTCTTTTTTCTGGCCGCCACCTCCATTTGTTCTGCCGCCGCCACCTCCATTTGTCTGCCGCGCCGCCCCTTTGTCGCTATTCCTCCGGTGGTGGCGCCCATCTCCTCTCCCCTGCTGTTCCCGGTGGTGGCGCCCTCTTCCTCTTTGCTTCTTGGTGGTGGCGCCTCCCTGCAGTCCCCAAGTCGGCCATCTTCTTCCTAGTGACAGCAGTCTTCTTCCCCCTCCATTGGGCAGCCGGCCAAGCCAAGGAGGAAGGGCACAGAGGTCATCTCCCGAGTATCTTCTCCTATCCCTGATGTTTGATTCAGAACTCGTTCTGTTAGAGATTGGTTTTGGGTTCTTTGTTAGAGCGTGTTCGGATCCGCTTTTCGTCCTCTTTGGGGATTCAGTTTCAGATTTTGGTTCTTTGTTCAGCGTCGATTTTCGCTCAGATCTAGGCCGAATTAGGAGTGGTGATCTCTTAGTGAAAGTTAGATGATGCTCTTATCTTTACGTGGCCGCCGAGAGCACCTAGTTTCGACATTCGAGTCAAAAGTTATCACTGTTTTAGTTTCTGCTGTCTAGATTCCTGACGAGTTTAAACTGCTGTGATGATTCGTAAATTATGTTATTGTAGTTGGCAGAATCTGGGATTTCTCCCAACTAGGTTATTGTAGGCAATTTGATAAACTTTCCGGATTGATAAAGATTGATCAATTCGGAGTTATAGATTAAAAGTTATGGTCGTTTTGGTGCCGCTGTTTATTCTGTAGATAGTGTTTCTGTGCTGAAAGTTCACCTGTCGGTTAACGTACTAAATTGGCCGAATCAAATTATCTTGCCAACTAGAGTGTTGTGGGTTTGTCAGTTAAGAGTCCACAGAAACTGGGTTCACCCCATTTGGAGTTCCAGATCAAGAGTTATGCCATTTACCGTCTTTGCTGCGGGCGGTGTAGGGCGTAATGTGTTGATTTTCAGTTTAGAGGTTCTAGTTATATTTTGAATCGCCGGGGAAGCATTGTAGAACTTTATCTAGTATTGTCATGTTCGTCGCATCCTTATTTCAGCTATTTGTTTGTTAGGAGGTGAAGCTTCAGGTTTGGGAGCACCGCATTTGCCTACTAACGTGTCACAGCGCGGGAGGCAAGTACCTTAGTGTTTCTATGATTATGACATGTTGTATGCTTGTGGTTGGTATTGTATTTCTAAGTACCATGATAATATTTACTAGTTTGTATTCAATCTATTTGTGTTACTTCCATGAATAGAGAGCATGTGATTTCAATGTTCATATGTCTTACAATGCATCCATAATTCATGTTTCAATCCACGGGAGTGGATCATTATATAAGACCCATCAATTCCAGTATGGGCACGTAGGACCCACCATTCCAATGTCGGCAATTTGGGACACCGTACGAAACGTTCTTCGTACGGGGCTTGGATCCCCGCATTTTGTTAAATGCGGGCTTAGGTGAACACCGACGGGTGTGTCACCAGCAATACCGGTATTTGCATGTGTGTAGTCCCTTTCATTTCGTTCAAATCATTCATTCCATTCATCAAGTGTTCATTATGTGCTCATTTCATACACTTTAATGATGTTCACACGATCATGGGTGTTACGTGTATTATTCATTTAATCACGGTACTTCTTGAGTCTCGACTCACCCTTGCTTTGTTTGTTTGTTTTAGGTGATCGCGATTGGCGATGGCCATTTTTGGGAGGAGTAGACACTCAATTTTGTTCACTTCATCATACTCCAAAATTTTGATAATAGAGTTGGATTCTACCACCCATCCGAGAATTAATGAACTGTAATAATTGAAGGTGGTGTGGTTGATGGTTTTTCCTCGTTATGATTGGTCGAGAAGCTGTGGATGATCTTGAATCACCTTTTTGTTTAAGATGCTTGAAACCCGACTATAGTCCTGTGATGATCATGTCATTAGTGTTACCTTTATGAACTTGTTATATGACTATTGGAACCTCCGTATAGCTATCTCTACAGGGGAGGTTCTGCCGAAATTTAGAAATTTTATTTTCTGCTTTAGTTGTGTTAAGAGGTTAGTTTAGTAGCATTCCAGGCCCTTGGCAGACTGGGGTGTTACATCAACACCCACTCCAACTATCATTAACAATTGACAATTGTATTTATCACGTATCCAAATAGGGTCCTACTTCTATTTGCAGTCACATAACCATTTATAAACACAAAGTCAATATTCCACTCTACACTCGAGTTTAGGGCAAAGTATAATTAAACATTCAATAATATCATCTCCTCAGAAAACAGGTTTCACAAGATGCTACCTCAACATTCATCTAACCCGACATACATGTTTCAATCTAGCAATTATGTATGCTCATCAAGTAACTAGTTTATGAAAATTTCCCATTGATATTCTCTAAAGTATCGTTCAAACACATCCCTAACATAACCATCCCTCTTGGGTAGACTAATCTATTGAGACACATTACTCGAATTTATCCAATAAATCTACCGAATTCCACAATCTTAATGATCGACCAAATCATCAATATACCACACCTCTTAATAAATCTTGGATTCCCAAAGATAAATGGTCGTACCATTAAACAAGTTCATCATGTAATTATTCCATGACAACACCAAATAAATCAACTTCACTTCCAAGGATCTTGGTTAAGATCGATTCGCATCACACTCTGAGACCCAACTTGATAACTCATAAGTTATCCATTTATCTTCTATGCTTGAAACCCCTCACTTAGTCACAACAAAACATTACAAAAGAGTTATGATACTTTCTTTTTCAAAGAAGATGCACTAAACTTCAACATTCCAACTACTCCAAAAGAAGCGCGTAGCGTCGAAAAGACCAAATTCAAAGTCAAGGAAAGAGAACAACTTCTCTAAAGATACTCACTATCTACGCATGTACTAAGATATCCAATGTGGGCACTTCACTATTGCTATACCACGAACGGTGGTGTAACCTGGTACAGCCCAGGGCCACAACCACGACATCAACCTCTCAACATGGGTTATCCCCACACATAATAACTATAGTATTATAATATAGATATATCCGATCATCTCATAACAGGAATCATCAATACAACTCAACGGAAGCGTAAATGCAAACCCAACTACTGTGCTTAGTGTGTCAAGTTTAATATTTTCAATACCATGGACCTACAGCCCGATCTGATACCAACTGTAACACCCCAGCTCAAACATTGAGCCTGGAATGCTACTAAAATTAAACTAAACAAAACTAAACTATACCGAGGTTCCAACAATTAATCATAGAAATTAACACTAAACTCAATATTCAAGTTCATTCAGGCATGCAAGATAATCTAATAAACATAAACAAAACTTGCTATTCTCCTTATTACAATTAATCTGAAACTTAAAACCATCCATAAGTGATTCACAAGCAGTTTACTTATTATTGGAATAAAATCTAAATGGCGATGCCTTAAGGATGAGTGGTAGTGAGTGCATCCAAACATCTACTCCCTCCCATGCATGCCGTTCTTGCCGGTTGTACCTAAAACATATCAAAGCAAGAGTGAGCCCAAAGACTCAAAGAAGTATCAACAAGGCTAAAGCTAAAATCACAGTCATAGCATCAATATTCCAAATTAAACATTACACTAAACATAGCTTTCGTGCTTATGTAATGCGACCATGCAATGCACCTTTTAAACTTTATCTCTTTTCGCATTTTACCGGTAATGCGAGGTATACAACCGTCGATGTATACCCTTGCCTATGCACTCTGGCACAGGGAGCAAGAGCCTATACTCCACAAGTATAGGGACCTTTGCCCATCATCATCATGATGGGGACCTCTTTACTCATTGCCCACATTCTACGAATGTGGGGACCTCAAGCCCGTCATTTACATGACGGGGACCTCAACTATTCATACTTGGTCACCACGTAACCAAGACTCAATCATGCTTACTACATGCATATGTACAATGACATCATCTTTCAAACATATGAATTCAACGTGTACATAATAACATGTAAGCATTAACAACATACATAGGAAGCTTTAACCATAACTTGCATTTACCAAGATATATTGTAATTCATCACATTAACATCCATGCATGGCTATTACGAACAAGACACAATCAATCTCGAAGAAACAATCATAATTATTCTACAACCCGAATACTTGCCTCAACAGTGCGAGAACGGTGGGCGCTAAGAGGGCGCCCCCTCGATCACGCTCCCACCTGAACATAATGATAACCCAAACTAAGACAAGGATACTGGACCAAAAGCATAAATAAGAACACAATTGAACTCGCTAAACTCCCAAGCGTTTCCAATCTTCCAATTTCTATCGATCAATTTGGTGTTCACTACGGACAGTCAAATTCTAAAATACATAACTTTCTGCTCAGGAGTCCAAATAGGATGTTCTAATACTTTCTGGAAAGATAATTAAATTACCTAAATAAACTTAGTTGGGGAGCTCTTCTGATTCTGCTATCTACTACCCCTACCAAGCCAATCTACAGAACATCAATTATCACATCGGGTTCTCTGGACAGTACACTAAAATTATCATAACGTTTTCTACGAAAGTCCAATTCTTACGTTCTTTAGCTTTCTGAAAAGGTGAGGTAATTACCCATCTTTTTCATTATAACGAGATTCTCTTATTTCGTCTTTAACTAATAGATTAACTCAGATTTCTACAGACTCTCAGGATGTTGACAGGTTAACAGGACAGCGGCACTAAACAATTCATAACTTTCTAACCGTTAATCGGATCTGGGCGTTCTTGGTGGCCACGGAAAGCTAACAAGATAGCCCAACTATTTCTAACATGTTGGACCCCTAGATTCTGCCTCTACAGACATGAAAACCATCGTCCAAATTACTGGACAGAACGCGATCTATTAAACCGACGCAATTCAATCTATCAAACGACATCAAACGCATCTACTACACATTAACCAGCGAAGAACACGCAACGTTACCCTTGAAGAACCACTGTAGATCGCGACGAAACCCGCGAACCTTCACTTCCCTCTCTTCTCCGCTCTCTCCTTCTTCTCCCTTCTTTGGCCGGCCACCACCAATGCGACCTTCTTCTTCTTCCCTACTCGGCAGCAACGGAGGGGGGCAGTGCTACAGTACCAGCAGTGCTACAGTACCATCTAGGGTTTGGGTGGCCTCCCCCTTCCTTTTAAGGCCGAACAACTTAAATGGGCCAAAGGCCTAGGTTCTCCAATAAGAGCAAAAACGCCCCTCTAAAACCTCCAATTTTTTCTCTAATTCTATTTAATTTCAGTACTAATCACTTATTTATTTTATGTTAAATGGGATATTACACAAGCTCCCTCTCTTGAGGATAATGAGAACGCGAAATTGCGTAATCTATCACTAAGTCTTTCCTTTTATCATGGTCGACCTTCGGCACTCGTCACCCCATGTGCTACATCCTTGGCAAGAGCTTAGACAAAGTGCTCGTTCGATTATCCAATACCGGGAAAGCGGCTCTGTGATCTTTGGTCACCGTGATGAAATCCCCACTTGACTGGCGGCAATGAAAGCAAGCTTCTACCGAGGAGGACGCGTGTGGCAAAGACCCCTAGAAGTGCCAGCCGACACCCAAACCGCCACCTTCGACGTCTTTGAGCCGCAAGGGAAAGCTCTCGGCGGGAAGAGATCCGGAGGTTCAGTGCGGAAACAGATCCTCGGCACTGACAGCTGCACGGAGAAGCCGTCGTGCCTGCTGGGGTCGGAGGCGGTGAGCGGAGGAGACGGCCAGTAGGGAGGAGAGGCCGGGATGGCGCCGGCAGCCGTAGGGAGCGACATGAAGGCGTTGGGAGGCGGTCCGAGGGGCGGCGCTAGCCCCAGGCCGCGCCGACCCGGGGGAGACCAGAAGCGGCAGCAAGACGAGTGGTAGGGGCGGCGCCGGGTGCCGAACAGGCCGGGTGGAAGGTGACGCCGTAGGTGGGGGAGAGCATAGGGCCGAGCCAAGCCAATCGGCGGCGGTGGCTGAAGAAACGCGGGGCCGTGCCGATCGCCTTGAGCGGCGTTGGGGAAACAGTGGAGGACCGCACCGGGCAGTGGGCGAGCGGGGAACGAGGGCGCGGGGGCAGAAGAGCCCCGAGGAGGCACTAGCGGTAGAAACAACTCTCCCAAGGTGGCTCCAAGCAAAGAAAAAAGAGACAATGGCATCGGGTTGGGGAAATAGGGGAGAAATGAAAAATGCTAGGGTTTAGGGAATCCTTGTCTTTTGCCTTATAGGGTTGGTCCCCCTGGGCCAAAGAAACTGTGAGCCGAAAGCCCACTCTCTAGGAAAATAAATCAAAAGTTACACTTCTAACTTCATTTAATTTTTATTTTAATTCTATTTAATTTTCTTTCTCCCTCAATTAAATCTCAAAGGTTAAACGGGATATTACATAAATACTACGGCTGAAAGAATTTTTTTTTGTATGGCTTTTTCGTGTATAGGGAAAAAAATAAAATCTAGATAACTGGATAAAGATCCTACCGAGTCAACGGAGCTCTGATACCAAGATGATACGGGTTTCCCGATCTTCTCGATGTAGGATCGAAGATAACTTGCACGCTTGACATGACAAATCGTAGTTGCTCACCCGATGTCAATGCATGAACTTGCAACTCTTTAATTCGCCCAATCTCACGTGTACTCCACCCGACCACAAAGTGGAGTTTTACCGATCCCTCAATTCCCAACGGAAAGACAGAACGGTCTTTGGAAGAAAACGCACTATTCCCCTTCAAGTCGTTGGCCTTCACCAAACTACTTAGAAGAATCAAGCATTGATGCAAAAAGCAATCAAAATATTTAATTGCGATCTGAGGTTACAATGGGGTCTACCCCTCAATATATAGTGCCCTTCTCCACCTTATGGCTGGCCAAGAGGCCCTACTCCTACTTTATTTCAGAATTAGAACTCCTACTCCAATTCGGACACAATCTAAAACAAAAAAAGGAAACTCTAAGTTTACAACCGTCACATTGTTTCAGCCATATCTTTTGATACGTGATGAATCTGAGGCTGAGCAAGTATCTGTTGGATCGGGCTTGAAGTTAGCTTTCGAACAAGTACAAGAACACCCAAATCAGACTTCGTTTGTGAAAGTTATGACCTTTTTAATCCAGACTGTACTGTTGATTCCGAAGTAGATAGTCATAGAAAGGTGGTCAAAGGATACACTCTTCGACTGGTGTTTCATTTGACCAGAAATCACCTAGTAGTCACAGTACTGTAGTCGGAAGCAAATTCTTTCCAACTGTTGTTGTTTTTGACCAGAAGAAGACTTGGTCAAGAAGGTAATTTCGCTTGAGGTGTAAAGACAGACTCGGTTTTCTCGAGCAGACAAATTTAAGAATATCAATCGACTCTCACAGACTTGTCTGTTGGAGCGGTTCCCGAAGCGGTGGCAACCGTTGGGTCACTACATCTTTAACTCAGGCGTGCGATTATAAATTCTTACCGTGGGTGAGGCTTAGGCTTTTTACCTTTCTCCAAATTGTTCCCACTGTTCTTCAAGTTCTTGCGCTCTCCGCCGTCGACCAAATCGAGCGTTCTCTTGAAATCTTTCCAAATCCAAATCTCCCACCTTTGAGAGAGATGGCCGGAGCCGCTTCTCAGTGGGCCGAATCAGAGATGGATGCGACCAAGATCAAGGCTTTAGTCGTCGCCGAGAAGATCCCGAAGAGTCAGTTCGTGAAGTGGATCGAGGCTGCTGGGCAGCATTGGCCGTCGCGTGAGATTGGGCAAATCCTTGTCTTCCAGGCATTCTGTGAGGGAATGCTTGTAGTGGCGAGTTACAAAACGTGCACGGAAATGCTGCTTCATCTACTTCCAGGTGATAATCGACAATTCATGGTGCTCCATACGCTTACGAACAAACCACTCCTACCAATGTGTGGCATAATCAGCCAAACCATTGGTCGCAATTAAGAGCTTCCTCTCATTGGAATAGTTGTGCATCCGAAATAGCGTATCAATTTCTAGCTCCCAAGTAAGGTATTCTTCCACATCTGTACTACCTGAAAATATAGGGATAGAAAATTTGGGCTTATCGATAAAATCCTTACGATGCACGTTGGGGTGGTTGAACATGGTGCGTAGCTCCAAGAAGTTATTATTGATGTCCATATATAACTGTGTAACCTCCTCCCCGAGGTTGTTCAAACTAGACTTAACTTCCCCGAGCTCATTGCACACGCCATTCTCACGATCATGAAGTTGATTTTGTAGCATCTCACGCAAGCGAGTGTACGCTGACCATGTAACCAACGCCTCTGGCTTTTGTGGATGCTCTCCTCGTGACCTGACATGGCAACAACTCACAAACAGCAAGCAAGATTATATCTGAGTTAGGAAAACAAAATCTCTCTCTATTTTCGCAACTCACTGTCATGAAAACAAGGCAAGCTTACCGTTCCAAAGTGAATCAAGGACGGCAAATCGACACTTGTGACAATGAACGACTTAAATCTGGTAATGTATGAGCATAACCAAGAGCAAGGGAGTACACAAATGGGTGTAGGTGGATCTTGGAAAGGTAATTGTATAGCCTATGCAAACCGATATTCAAGTTATTGTAAACCTATGTAATGATCCAAGCTAGAGTAGTTTGCCTATGTGCTGATCCAAAAGATGTAAGTGAAGTATATGAACACACATGCAAAGATAAATATGACTTAATGCAAACAAAGGAATGAGCTAGTGAGAAGCAATCGGAAATTGCGATGCAACAAGCTCGTTTTTCACTAAGTACTAGGAGAGACGCTAGCCAATTGCAATTGAATAAAGTAGGGCGCAAGATTGCTCAAAGGAAAATGTCTACACAATCTAAAATAAAGACGGAACAGTACTGTAGCAGACCGAATTTGTGCGTGGTTATTGTAGCAAAAGATTTTTTCCTCTCTTTTCTTTCTCAAAATATGCGATTTTTCTCTCTGTTTTTATGCTCTTTTTCAATGCCATGGCTCTTGCTATATGCGGCTGCCTCTTTCTTTTCTTCTTTTCTCTCTTCTTTACAAAGGCCGAAAGTGCTACTCTTTGTATTTGCGCAATCCACAAAGTTCAGCAAAGTGTAAACAAATAATCTAAGAGTAGCCCAATGCAATATCAAAATCTAGTCTCAAGATGAAAGGATGTTAAGTGATGCTCAAAGAACCCAATGGTGTTTAGCCGGCTATGGTTAGGTAGGCCGAAACACAATTGGTGTCAAGTGGACTCGGATACAAACTCTCCAAGTATGGAAACAACAAGGAATTTGTAAGGGAAAATCGTGGATATCCAAATCTGGACAGCACCCAAGGAGTCCGAAACCAACTGCACTTAACAAACCGAAAGATAGTTTCCAAAATCACGGCAATAACAGATTGATTCGAATTCTCCTTGCCTCTTTCTTTCTCGGCCAAAAAGGTGGCGCGACTAGGGTTGCCACGGCCGAACCAATGCCAACAAGGGAGAGTTCGATTTCGATTAATCCAATAAAAAGAGCAATGGCGCACGGCAAGAGAAAGGTTGCGGCTAGGGTTAGCCCAAACCGAACCGAACGCAAAGCAATGCTCCAAAGAAGGATTCGGCTATCTCTTTTTGGGTGCTAATTGAAGAGTTCAATCAGCTATTTGTAGGGTTTATGTGATGCAACAATTAAGCAACGCAAAAGAACACAAAGATCAGCACTAAAACAAATCTCTAATGGACGAAAACTTAAAGAAACTCACAAGAAATAATAGATGAAACTACGGTTTTGGTGTTGCAAATTTTTTGGTTTTATGGACTATAGGACAGAAAACAAATCTAAACTAGGGGTAAAAAGCTCTCACCGAGTAAACCTAGAATCTGATACCACATTATACGGGAGAAGACCGATCTTCTCGATGAGGAACCATGGATAGTTGATGCGAAGTAGACGATGTCGCTAGCTGAACACGCGCCAATGCACGAACCCTCAACTCTTCAGAATACACCCAAAACACACCGGATAGTTGATCGTCGCGAGACTACGAACGACGATCGCCAAGTCCCCAATTCTCAATGGAACGACGGCTTGACCTTGAATTGCAGAACGAATCAATGGATCGCCTAGTCCTCTCTCAAAGTCCTCGCATGAACTCTGGTTTAGAAAAAACAAGCAATAACTATGTTTCAATTCTTATGCATAAACTGGTCTGATATTACAATAGGGGTCTAACCCTTAATTATATAGTCTCAGCCTAGGGAATACTCAGAGTTACTGTTCATGGCAGTACTATTCGTGTTGTGCACTGTTCACAACTTGGACTAAAACTCAAACTCTCACAAAAGGAAACCTAAATTTAAACTGTTAGATTGTTTGGGCCATAGCGGTGCGACCGTACGTCTTCTGCAGCTGATGCTAGATCCCTTGCGTGGGCCTTGGAATAAGCTTTCATCAACTCCAAGACATCCCAATCGGACTTCGTATGTAAAAGTTATGGCCTTTTTATTACAGGCATGTTGGGCTGTCCCAAACGAAATCCGAATTGAATTTTGAGTTGATTCCGAATTTGATTTCGGTTGGGCTTGTGGGAGGTCCGAATTGTCCAAAACTTGGGCTTTTAGATCTTGGGCTTCTCCCCTTTTCCCCTCTTGGCCGTGTGAGCTTCTTCTCCCTTGTTGTCCGCATGTGTTGCCCTCCTTCATGACTTTGTCCCCGGCCTCCCTCTCCTCCTGTTTGGATCCAAAGTCTTTAAGCTTGTCAACCCTGAGAACACACAAAGTATTGCTTTTAGGTAGTATCCAATTCTCATGGACAGCACAAGGAAACTCATTAAGAAACAAATGCACCTGTTGATCAAGAAACTTGGCTCTTGCTATAGTCATTTGAACTTTTGGTGCTTCACGAGCAATCTCATGCACACTTGGAGAATTGGAAGATGCAGTAGTAGTAAGGATATCCTCATCATATGAGCGAACAAATCGATGCTGCATAAACAATTTTAAAGCCTCCCAAGTGTTAGGTATGTTATTGGGATGTTAATGGCAATGTTCTTTCCACTAAATAGAAGCAAAGTCAGTAAATTCACTAGTAGCAGCCCTAACTTGTCTAATCTTAGGAAATTCATGGCAAGCAAATTTTTGATCAACAGCTAGTTCGCAATTAAGATAACCATTAGGATCATATTTATCATTAAAAGAGGGCATAGTGAATTTAACCTTAGCAAAAGAATCATCGTGGTCACGTACCGCACGTCGTGGGGGGTCTCGTCGCATACCTTGTCGATTAAAAAGCAACTGTCGATGAGCTCGATCGTTGTTGTTGTTACCCATGTCATTAGCCTCAGTATCAACCACGTAGTTGAATTTATCTTGTCCCTCGACTAGCGCAGCAGGGGGAACAACAGTAGATGCTTGGGCAATCTCCTCAAGGCGCACCATAATACCCGCCAAAGAAGTGTTAGTGATGCCTTGCACTCTCTCCACCGCAGCGAGCGTGGCATTTGTCTCAATCCAGGTGCCCTCAAGTTGAGCAAGTCGCTCATTCATGACCCTGACATCCTCCTCAACACCCTCCGTATGAAGGTTCATGATACGTCGGAAATGTTGTATGATTGCCTTCGTACGAGGAGTATGAGCTGTATCCTCATCCGAATGCTCCATAGAACCTGCCATTGTTAGCAAATCACAAGAATATGTCCCTAAAAACTACTAGGACGTGGTGGTTCAAAAGTCGCTCACATTCAAGCCTTCTATCAAACCAATTCTTACCAAGCACACAAGGGTGATCGGCAACCAGCGGTGTCAACGTATCTCCAAAGATTGCATGTAGTAATTGCTAGGTGAAGCTCAGCCTGTACGGTGTAGAAAATGTGTAGTTGGGAAGGCTCAAGTATGATAGCAAGGATTAACAACAATCAATTGAGCCAATGCAAGTTGGATAAATTTTCAAAGTACTAGTCAATATTACTGATCCTCGCCTAGACCGGGGAATAGCTAAACCAACAAAGGAAGCAAGCAGAGGAATACAAATGAAGTACCAAAAGAAACAGGTGCCAACAACCCTAGAAGAGAGGTTTTTTTTGCTCTCTTTTTTTGCTCCTTTTTTTTTACGAATTAGCACCTGACTCGAATCTCTTCAAAATCCTTTTTCGGGCCTAGGGAGGTATATGGGTCACAAACTCTCTCTCTCTCTCTAAAGTTTTTTTTGATCGTGTTGCTGAAGTTAGATGAATCTTAGGTTTCCTTCAAGCAGCACGAAAACAACCTCTTGTTTTTTTTTCTTCTCTTTATTTTCTTTTACTCAAATATCCGAACCCAACTAGGGATTCCCTTCTTGATCCAGATACGGTGACAGACGTTTTGGTACTAGATGGCTGGTGGCCGCGGCAACAAGATGGCCGCCACGGCAGTAGCTTCGGTTACCTTAGTAGTGAATGGTGGTAGAGCGTATTCGTGCCACGACAGTGATTAGCAATGTGGCAGGCGCTATGTGGTGGTCGATCGGTTGCCATGGCTGGTGTTTTGGTGCTGGTGGTAAAGATCGGTGGGCAGTGGCGCAGCAGAGGGTGATGAGTGCCACGATAGCAAAGGTATGAACTAAAGATCGACCTCAGCTAAGACCAGTAATGTGACACGATGATGCAACACAAACTCAACAATGCAAATTACTAAAAACAAAGATGCAATGGCGCAAACAGTCTTGGACAGGAAGGTGATCTAATGCTATAATTTTTTTAGCTTTTTCTGGACTTTCAGAATTAAGCAATCTAACTATGAAAGATAGTAAATTCTCACAGAGAAACCTTGAGCTCTGATACCACTTGATGCAGGCGAGGTGCCCGATCTTTCGATGAGATTGATAACTTTCGAATTTGGTGGAGGTGACTGTCGCGATCCGACTACAACCGTACGACGACGCTTGCGCCTTAGCAATCGTTGAACCAACTCCGAGATGTTATTGACCTTGCTGGAAGCATGATCAACCTGAACACGAGGTTCAATCCTTGCAAGCAATTGAAGAACTAGCAAGAATAAGATGTAGATAATCTGATATTGCGAATAAGATTATAGTGCAGATGATATTGATAATCAAAGGTGGGATCCCGAAGGCTGTCTTGACAAGTGGTCATCCGACATAACTGAAGAACAAAAGTTTGCACAACGGCTAAACCTAAACTCAACGAAATCCCCCATTCTAGCAAAGGGAGGCGACGGCTCTTATATGGGGAGATGACCAGGGGTGGTGGCTTGGGAAGTAGACACACGCACCTAGGGTTACAAGTCCCATGGGCCCAAGTGGAGGTGGCGCATCACTCTTTTGACTCGGGCTCAAAAATAGATGCAGACTATTTTTATGATTGTGACCAGCTTGGATGGAATTTGAAGCTGAGGTTGGATTCATTGAAAGTAGACTTGATACGCTTTCCATGAAATCCAAGAACGTCCCAAACAGAGTCCGTACGAAGAAGTTACAACTGTTTAAACTTAGTACTGTCGGAGCAGTCCGAATCTGAATCCAGAACGAGCCCAACTCGAACTCTTGCTTGACTCGGACCCAAAGTGACGTGGTGTAATTGTAATATCTCACTTAACTAAATAGGTAATCAACAAATTAGAGGAAGTAATCAAGAGCTAATTAATAAATTTGGAGAATTTGGTGGGAGAAGTGGGCCTTCAGCCCATGGCCCAAAAGCCCGATCTTCTCGGTGAGGAACCCTGGATAATTTATGCGAAGTAGATGATGTTGCTAGCTGAACACTCGCACCAATGCAAGAACCCTCAACTCTTAGAATACGCCGAAAACACACTGGATAGTTAATCATCGCGAGACCACAAACGACGATCGCCAAGTCCCCAATTCCCAATAGATCGATGGCTTGACCTTGAATTACAGAACGAATCAATAGATCGCCTAGTCCTCTCTCAAAGTCCTCGCATGAACTCTGGTTTAGAAAGAACAAGTAATAGCTATGTTTCAATTCTTAAACATGAATTGTTCTCAGGTTACAATGGGGTCTAACCCTCAATACACAGTCCATGAACAGTGACATGAATAGTAATCGAGTCGGATGAACAAATATCCGACTTTGATCATCGCGTAGAATAAAGGCAACTTAAAATAACTCCTATTGAAAACTCCTTGTTTAATTCGAAATTTAAACTACTCTATTTAGAAATTATTTCCTACTTATTTTTGGATTACAAATCCTCTTTGCTCCTTCCTTCTTTCATTCGTGCATTTCTTTCTTCATGCTTTCTTTCCTCCTTGATTAGCCACATGGGCTGATTGACTTTGTCCTTTCCCAACCGCTTTGGCCTTCTTGTTCTTCATGGCTAGGCAGCAAATATGGTTACCCTCCTCCTTGTGCTCCTCTATTGCTTTCGCTCTGGCCTTTCTCACCTCCCTCTTGGTTCCAAAGACTTTAAGTTTGTCAAACCTGAGAATGCACAAAGTATTGCTTTTACATAGTATCCAATTCTCATGGACAACACAAGGAAACTCATTAAGAAACAGATGCACCTATTGTTTGAGATGTTTAGTTCTTTCTTTATGAATAACCTCATATTTAGTAGGGATATCCTCATCATCCTCCCTTTCTTCAAGAAAAGTCGTCCTCGGCTTTTGATAGCCTGAAAATGTACTAGATAAAGGAAACAACATATATACATGGTATATGTATTTATCATCCGTTTTATCAGCCCTTTTGTTTTGCAAATCATGAATAGTACAGCAGTAGCCATTAGATAGATGTGATGTATTCATCTCAACACGCTTATCATCCACAAGATGATTTGCTGAAAAAGTACTAGACAAAGAGAAAAACGTATATACGCGATATATGTATGAATAAATTGTTGTGCTATTCTCGTTGTTTTGCACAAAATAATTAGCATAATAGCAGCCATAGGGCCTATTTGATATATACATTGCTATACTTTCATTCACATCATTCTCCCTCTCATGAGAAAAAGCGCTCCTCGACTTTTGTAAGTACATGGACAAGATATAAAAGGGATCAATTAGATCAAGTTGTTCAAATATGGGGTAGAAAATTCTTAGTGCCTTCCGTGCTTCAACTGCAGTACATTGTTTACTTGTACAAGATAAACAAGTAGGCATCATGTTGCATTCTAAACAATAGGCACTTGTATTGAAATCTATCCCAAAGTGACCATGACAGTGCTCAAAAGATGGTTTGAGCAAAACATACAATTTTAAATTAGCAAGATTATCACAGGTAATGCTTGTGCGATAAACATAGAACTTGTCATCTACACCATAATCTCCAATCAAATTGAACATATATGTGTAGGCATAAGTATTAACTAGTGATTTTAAACATGAAGCTTCAGCAAGGTTCTCAAGCACACTAGATAGCTCTCTAGGAACATCGAACATGATATAGTAGAAAGAATCATCAAGAGATATTCTAGTAAGAACTTCCTTTCGAGTAATCAATTCCACATTATGTAAATTGAGCATAGATATTTCAGAACATGGAATATTCAAAGTAACACTAGAGTTCTCACTCGTACGTACCTCTTCTTGATGAGCATTCAATTCAACACCATTATTGTTACCTTTAACATCCTCCTTAGTTGTTGTAGGTGTTGTAGATATCAAATCGTCATCATCAAACCACATGACAACAAGCACTCCATCCCCAACCGTGGTTATCTTCTCGTCTTTTACTTCCAATGGTGCTGGTTGTTGAACATTCAACTCCTCTTCTTTAATATCAACCTGCACAATATGAGAAACAACACTAGAAGTAGAGAGTAAATCGTTAATTTCAGCAATAACCTCACTTTGGCTATCATCTACTTCCCTCTTTTCTATTGTTGTATCTCTCTCACACTAAATGGAGATGCTCTCAACCTCATATGTGGTGGAATCACACAGCTCACTCTCTTTGTCATTCTCATTCAATTTGGCTATGTGGCTCTCATTTTCACATGGGTTTGGATACATCGCATTCCCCAAAGATTGTCGGTCAGCAATGGAGCAATTACCAGCAACCACAATCTCTTCATGAAGTAATGGGGCTGCACTGCGTGAAGTCTAGACCGAAGGGTAAGTCCCATGCTCGATCGCCTTCTCATGTGACACACTAGTGGACTTCAAACCTTGTCGCAGCCCTGTCAACTTTTCACTAGGGAACGCTTGTAGTGGCGAGGTACAAAACGTGCACGGAAATGCTTCTTCATCTACTCCCAGGAGATAATCGGTAATTCATGGCGCTCCATACGGTTACGAACAAACCGCTCCCACGAATGTGTGGTATAATCAGCCAAACCATTGGACGCAAGAGCTTCCTCTCATTGGAATAGTTGTGCATCCAAAATAGCGTATCAATTTTCAGCTCCCAAGTGAGGTATTCTTCCACATCTGTACTACCTGAAAATATAGGGATAAGAAATTTGGGTTTATCAATAAAATCCCCAGTGTTGTCGTGTCGACGACGATGCATGTTGGAGTGGTTGATGTCTGCACATAGTTTTGTAACCTCCTCCCCGAGGTTGTTCAATCCAGTCTTAACTTCCCCTAGCTCAACGCGCACACCAATGACACCATCATGAAATTGTTTTTGTAGCATCTCGCTGTAACACCCCAGCTAAACAAAGGCCTGGAATGCTACTAAATTAAATAAATTAAACAAAATTAAACTAAAACACCTTACAAAATTTCGGCAGAACCTCCTTTGTATAATTATCTATGCCGGAGGTTCCAACAAACAGGTATGACATAAATAGGTAATCCAACTTGCAATATGATCAAGACATATTCAAAACTGGCTATTCGTTACTATAACATCCATAGCAACTAAAAAACTAAGATATAGATCATGAGCATCCAAAAACATCTATCCATTTATTACAGTTTACTCCAATCAAGCAATAATCATAAAGAGTACTCTAAGTAGTTCATTCAACTACTAATTAATTTTCTTTTCATTCCATTGTGGATAGATCGTGCGTTAGTGCAACAAGACTAATCTTTCCTCCCCCCATGCATGCCGATCTCGTAAAGGAACCTAAAGCACAGCAAACAACAAGAGGTGAGTCCAAAGGCTCAACAAATATAATAAATGGCATCAACAACATACAAGCATGTAACTCATCAACTGTACTCCACAAAACCACATACCAGTTACTTTACACACACATGCTATGCAATATGCTCAACATGATCTTTATCCTTCTCTTTCTCTTTTGCATTTTACCGGTAATACAAAGTGCGCATCCTTCGATGCACACTCATGCCTGTGCCATCTGGCACAGGGACCATTGCCCATACTCCGCAAGTATGGGGACCAAAGCCCATGCTCTACAAGCATAGGGATCTTTAGCCCGTCATTAACATGACGGGGGCCTCAAGAATTGCTTGGTCATCACATGACCAAGACTTCAACAAGCCGTCATGATGCATATGTATGAAATCTCAAATTAATACAAACATGCATCCACAACAACATTGCATATGAATAACCTATTCATACTACAAATACTCATAATCCTAGACTTCATAACTTTCAAACATCCAAGAATAACACGTAACTCATATCACTAGAAACCATGAACATTACCAATCATACCATCATAGCAATCATGAACAACACAAATAATCATACCATTCAATAATATCTATTATATCCATCATTATACTTGCCTTAACCGCGAGAGAACGAGGGACGTGTAGAAGGTGCTGCCCTCGGGACCAGTCCATCACCTGAATAATAATTATAACGCACGCTAAAACAACAGTAGTGGACCAAAACAAACTATATAACAACAATCACGAACCCGCAAAAGCGTCTAACTCGATCCCAACCCCAATTCCTAAACATCGATCTCTCCCCTCGGTGGACAGTCATATTCAAAACTCCATATCTATTGGCACAGGAGTCCAAATAAGGTGTTCTTGGACTTTCTGGAAAGATAATTAAATTTCCCAACTAAACCTAGTTGAGGGGCTCTTATGAATCTGCCATCTATTGCCCCTACCGAGCTAGTTAACAAAACGTCGAATTCTCGTCGGGTTCTCTTGATAGTACACTAAAAATACCATAACTTTTACTACGAGTCCAAATCTCGCGTTCTTGAGCTTTTAGAAAAGCTGGGACAATTACCTACGACTTTCATTATACTGAACTTCTCTAAATCTCCCTTTAACTAATCGATTAACTCAGATTATTAAAACCCTGTCAAAAAACCCACAAATCTGCAGAACAGTCCCACTAATAAAATCATAACTTCTGCTAAATAATGCGTTCTAGCACTTCACGGAAAGATGGTGACGTCCTCTACAATACTCTAGGATACGTCCAGAACTTATTCCACTCTTAACCAAATCAAAAACGTTAGACAACCCGATCTGTCCTAAACGGATCTAACTACCGACATTGCTTAATAATCAAATTATGCAATTATTCAAAGGGGGAACGGGGTTTACCCTTGAAGAACCACTGATGAACACGATGAACACCCCGCGAATCCTCTTCCCCTCCCTTCCCTCTTCTTTCTTCTTCCTTCCTCCTCCTTCTTGGCTGGCCTCCACAAGAGTAATCTCCTCCTTCTTCTTCTTGGCCAGCAGCAAGGCGCTTCACCAGGAGGGCATGGCGCTACTGGAGGTGCTAAGCAGAGGTGGAGGGAGGCGCAGGGGGTGTTGGTTTGGCGGCCACAAGTGGGGAGGAGGGGGAGAGATGAGTGTCGGCTAGGGTTGGGGGGGGGGAGAAAAGGCGTGCATCCCCCCTTGGCCGGCCACCATAGAGCTTCATGGGCCAAAGCCCATGCCCAAGTTGCCTCTTTTCATAGAAACCCCCATCTAATTCCTCTGTTAAATGCTTTGTTAAATTGGTCCTTCTCTCTAATTAATTCATTCTCTCTTGAATTATCCTCTCTCAAATCATTCTCTCTCAAATCCTAAATTGGAGTATTGCATTCTACCCCCCTTAAACTGAATTCGACCTCAAATTCTAACCAAGCTTAATGTAATACCCCAAAAATTAAATCGGGAGAGAATAAATAAATGGGGAGAGAATAAATAAATCGGGAGAGAATAATTAAATCGGGAGAATGTTTCTTTTAGCAAAGCGATTGAACAGGAGAAAGAGGGGGTTTTAATGTAATACTCGATTTATTCTACTGAAAGAAAGCGCTCAAAAGAGAAATTAGACATAAAAGGGGGGTTTCAGAGTTCTTCGGCAACTTGGGCCTCGCCTTGGCCAGAGGCCCACGAGGGCCGACCACCAATAAAAGGAAGGGGAAACCCTAGTCAGACTATAGCTACAGTACCACCACCGCCACTGTAGCACGACTACTGTAGCACACCCTCTCCTCCATGGTGGTGCCCCTCTCCTCGGTGCCTCTCCTTCTGCCACGCCAAAGGTCTTGCCATTGCAGGCCATAGGAGGAAGAAGAAGGTGAGGGAGAAGATTATCTTCAAGGGCGAGTTCATCATCTTCCTGCGATTCTTCAAGGGTAACATCGAGTTTCCCTCGCTGGTTGATGTGTTTTAGTTGCAATTGATTCCGTTTGGTAGATCGAGTATCAACAGTCGATAGATCACGTTGTGTCCAGCAGATTGGACAACGGTTTTCATGTCTTTAGATGCAGAATCTGGGGATCCAACCTCTTAGAGATAGTTGGGTTATGTCATTAGCTTTCCGTGGCCACTAAGAATGCCCGAATCCGATTAACGGTCAGAAAGTTATCAATTATTTAGTGCCGCTGTCCTGTTAATCTGTCAACATCCTGATAGTCTGTAGAAATCTGAGTTAATCTATTAGTTAAAGATGAAATCAGAGGATCTCGTCATAATGAAAAATATGGGTAATTTCCTCACCTTTCCAGAAAGCTAAAGAACGTAAGAATTGGACTTTCGTAGCAAAAGTTATGATAGTTTTAGTATACTGTCTAGAGAACCCGACGTGATAATTGATGTTCTGTAGATTGGATTGGTAGGGGTAGTAAATTGCAGAATCAGAAGGGCTCCCCAACTAAGTTTATTTAGGTAATTTAATTATATTTCCAGAAAGTATTAGAACATCTTATTTGGACTCCTGAGCAGAAAGTTATGTATTTTAGAAGTTGACTGTCCGCAGTGAACACCAAATCGATCGGTAGAAATTGGAAGATTGGAAATGCTTGGGAGTTTAGCGAGTTCAATTGTGTTCGTATTTATGCTTTTGGTCCAGCATGCTTGTCTTAGTTTGGGTTATCATTATGTTCAGGTGGGAGCGTGATCCCAGGGCGCGCCTCTTCACGCCCACCGCTCTCGCATGGTTGAGGCAAGTATTCGGGTTGTAGAATAATTATGATTGTTTGCTGAGATTAATTGTGTCTTGTTCGTAATAGCCATGCATGGATGTTAATGTGATGAATTACAATAGATCTTGGTAAATGCAAGTTATGGTTAAAGCTTCCTGTGTATGTTGTTAATGCTTACATGTTATTATGTACACGTTGAATTCATATGTTTGGAAGATGATGTCATTGTACATATGCATGTAGTAATAGTTGAGGTCTCCGTCATGTAAATGACGGGCTTGAGGTCCCCACATTCGTGGAATGTGTGCAATGAGTAAAGAGGTCCCTATCATAATGATGATGGGCAAAGGTCCCTATACTTGTGGAGTATAGGCTCTTGGTCCCTGTGCCAGAGGGCACAGGCAAGGGTATACATCGACGGTTGTATACCCCGCATTACCGGTAAAATGCGAAAAGAGATAAAGTTTAAAAGATGCATTGCATGGTCGCATTACATAAGCATGAAGGCTATGTTTAGTGTAATGCTTATTTTCATGGTCGCATTACATAAGCATGAAGGCTATGTTTAGTGTAATGCTTATTTTGGTATATTGATGCTATGACTGAGCTTTAGCCTTGTTGATACTTGCTGAGTCTTTGGGCTCACTCTTGCTTTGATGTGTTTTAGGTACCACTGGCAAGAACGGCATGCATGGGAGGGAGTAGTTGTTTGGATGCACTCACTACCACTCATCCTTAAGGCGACTGTCAATTAGTCTTTATTCTAATAATAAGCAAACTATTTGAGAATCACATATGGATGGTTGAATGTTTTAAATTAATTGTAAGGAGGAGAATAGCAAGTTTTGATTATGCTTAATAGATTATCTTGCATGCTTGAATGATCTTGGATATTGAGATTATTGTTAATTGTTATAATTAATTGCTGGAACCTCGGTATAGTTAACTATACAAAGGAGGTTCTGTTGAAAAATTTGGTAAAAAGTCTTAGTAGTATTGTTTAATTTAATTTTAGTAACATTCTAGGCTCAATGTTGAGCTGGGGTGTTATAGTTGGTATCAGAGCGGGCTGTAGGTCCGTGGTATTGAAAATATTAAACTTGACACACTAAGCACAATAGTTGGGGATGGGTTTTTGCATTGCATTTACGCTTCCGTTGAGTTGTATTGATGATTCCTGTTATGAAATGATCTGATATATCTATATTATAATACTATGGTTATTATGTGTTGGTATAACCCATGTTAAGAGATGGAGGTCGTGGTTGTGGTCCTGGGCTGTACCAGGTTACACCACCGTTCGTGGTATAGGAATAGCGAAGTGTCCACACCGGATATCGTAGTACAGGCGTTGATTGCGAGTATATTTAGAAGCGGTGTTCTCTTCCTTAAAATTTGAATTTGGTCCACTCTTATCTAGTTGTGCTGATGAACTTCTCTTGGATTAGTAGTCCATTCTAGTTGATGGGATTCTTGGAGAGACGTTGCTGTGCTCCCATTGGTTTAAGTTGCCCTGTAAAGCAATCAATGTTTTCCCACCCGATGAGTCATTCTTGCGGCTGGTGAACTTGGTTAATTGTCAAGATTGACCTTCGTATTGGAGTTTATCTTTCTTATTGGAAAAACTTGATCCCTTTATTTCGCTTGATGATTTGGTTAATGAAAGTTTCCTTTTGCAAGTCCTTTATTGCGTGGAGGCTTTGACTCAATGTATCTCTCTTGGGTATTTTGAGTGTTGAAGATTGATGGTTCTCTTTTATGAAAGAAGTTGTTCAGTCCTTTAGTGATGTTTTGTCTTAGTTAAGTGAGGGTTATAATCAAAGCAATTAATGGAAAAGATATGGATTATCGTGTTAGGTCTACAGGGTGTGAATGATCGATATTAACTAAGATCCTTGAAAGGAAAGTGATTAATTTGAAAGTGTCTTGTAGTAGTTCTCAAGGAACTGTGATTAAGAGTATGGTGATATCTAATTGTAATCAATAGAGTTAACAAGAGGTGTAGAACATTGATGAAATTGAGTCGATGATTAAGAGTGATACATGTGGTAAACTTCTTTGATAAATTGGATTAACGGGTCTCATCAGATTAATTTAACCGTTTGGGATGGCTAAGTTCAAAAGAAGTTACATTATTGTCTTAGTGGGTACTAATCTTGGAGTAACCTTTTTGTGATACTTAGTGATTATAAGTAATTGCTAGGTGCAAATAATGTCTATTAATGTTTGGTGTTGAGCATCACTAAGAGATAAATTGATGGGATTTAATGGATGAACAATGTTTACATGATGGTAGAACTATCAGATAAAAGTATGCCTTTGATTAACCTTTTAATTTGTGCAGCAGTTTTCCTCTAAAATAAAGTGGTTGTTGTAGTGAGAGTATAAGATCTTGGTATACATTCAATTGAGGATGAGATGATAAAGGGGTCTATAACATTTTGGTAAGCCTTTGGGGGCTTAATAAAGGAAGAGTTGACGATAACGAGTCTTGTTAAGGGTAGATCATTCTTGATGTTAGTAAGATTGTCCACAAGAGATTCTGACTCGTCGTAGTGGTGATGATTCTTCTAGAAAGAAAGTAAGTTAATTGCTGTTCGTAATATCAGTCAAATGAAATGATTGGAGTTTTGTATTCGTGGACTTTTGGGAGTTCATGATTTATGTAGTAGATGGAATTAATTGAGCAATGTGACTTATGGAAAGGTTCTGATTGGTTCCTAGGTGGTTAAAGTGATTTGGTTTTAAAAGCATTTCTTGTTTGGATTCGCAAGTAACGTTGTAATCAAAGAAAAAAAAATTATTTTCTTTGTTAACGGAAAATGTGTACCATCAGCATTTGAGGTTGGAGTTAAGAATTGTAATTTGCAACTTTTCTACTTTATTCTGACTTAAGAGTTTCTTGGGTCTCCATAGCGTTGTTTTATTATGATTCTTGGAGGTTTGAAAATTCCTTCTTGTGGGAAATGTACCTCATGGACTTGTATTTTGTTTTTCGAGATTATTAATATATGATTGCTTTCTCTCGGTCTCTTGCTCACTCGAGGAACAATGTTGTTCTTGTGCGTTGAGACTAGTATTTGTTTGTTTCTTCCTTTTGAGAAAGGAATTAACCAACTTGTGTTGCCAATTCTTATAAAGTGTATTACGGTGACGGGTTGGTGGTGGACAAGTATATGATAGTGGTGAATTTTGGGAACTCAGCTATTTAAAGAGCAGTAGACAGTGAATTGGCTTTGACCTATAACACCTGGAGAGAGTTCTATTTAAGTGAAATGTTTGTCGATGAGATATAAAAAAAAATTATTATTAGTGTTACAACTAGTGGAACATATGGTGGGTTTTGATCCAATAACCTTTGTCCATGTTGGGATATTGGGATTATCGAAAGTATGGACTCTTGGTAAATTTATTATAGTGTCGCAATTGCATACCTAGTAAGATTGTGTACAAGAGTTCTGATGGTGAAGTTTAATGGGAATAGTGGTGAAGAGAAGCCTAAGTGTTGTGCTAATTAACGGGATAGCAGGAATTGTTGAGTTTTTGGCCAACAGCTCTTCTGAAACCTTACACTCCAAATACCTCAAGCGTTTTCTCAATCACCGGATCATACACAACGTTATATACCCCGCTCTAGGACTCAAGACGGTCCTAGCAAATGGCTATCTTCCGAAATCTCCACAACTTTCAGAAACAACCAATGTACCTTGGGCCAACATTCCCTTTGGTACCAAACCACACAACATGCATATAGCACATGAAACTCTTGTTCCTGGTATCAATCAATCTCTTCACTGTAACAATGGGCACCTACTTTAACCAGGGATGCACAACAGAACTCGTTTTAAACAAACTCTTTTAAAAACAGAACCCAACCAAAAATAAACGATTCTCATCGCAAACACGCATTACCAACTCCTCACCAAAAGAGTTAAATCCAAAACCAAAAGATTTATCATGAAACTCTTCGACTTTCCACGTAGGTAGGTTGCCAATGAACACCACATGAGCCAAAGGCAAAAATCACTCGTATGCCCAAAACAACCTTTTCCTTTCTTTGTCTTAACCGAAAAAATCACGCATACTAAGAAGAAACAACTCAATTTATAATTGGCATCTGTTATAGAGACAAAGCTCAAATAAAAACCAAGAGAATATTTCATTATCCGAGAATTCAACCTTTTTCTCAAACTTTCTTTTAAGAATTCAACTTTCTCTTGAACAATGAGATTCCAAATCATCGCATAACATACTAATTCATTTCTTTTAAGTTGGCAACCTCAAAGCTATGCTCAAATTGAACACAAAATCCACACCTATGTAGAGAAACTCTTCCAATCCACAATAACATTCTCTGATCAACTTCTCTACCAAAAGAATTACTTTGACAAATAATCCCCAACACACCTCAATATAGATTTCAGCCACAATCACATCACCTCAATCCTTTAAGGATAATCAACTTGAAATTCACAGCATCAGCATACACACTCATTTACTGCATCTAAAGGATTCTGTCAAAGATCACCATAACTCTTGGAACCTAATCATGGGAAACCAAGATACTAGCATAAAGATGCAAGCCCAAATTCAAACTCTAAGACTCCTACAATGAATTTCTGGTATAATTGATAGGAAATCGCCAAATTCGTTTACTAAAATTTCACATAGCTCAACAATAACCTCAGTTATTATTATCAACATACCTCATGATGCGGACATCCTTAGCTATCTAGTGTGATTAAGAAGGTTCCTGAAAATTCATGCTTAAGATCACTAGTAAATAGCTATATCTACACATATAAATTCAATTTGATTGGAGATGTTGGTGTAGACAACATGTTTCAAGTTTATCGAATATGCATTACCTGTGATAATATTGCTGATTTAAAATTGCATGTTTTGCGCAAACCATCTATTGCACAATGTCATGGTCAGTTTGAGATGGGTTTAAATACAAGTGCCTATTGTTTAGAACACAACATGATGCCTACTTGTTTATCTCTTACATGTATAACTAATCAGAGTAGCACAGTTGAAGCATGGAAAGGTATCAATTGGTTTTCACCCACTTTACTTGAATTTGATGTTGGCAAGGTGAAATTTCATCATATGAGTCAATTGTGTAAATTAAAATATGATTTCGAGCTATCAATTGTGCAAAGCAACAAGAAGAACACAATAATTGATTCATATATATACCATGTATATACGTTGTTTTCTTTGTCTAGCACATTTTCAGGCTATCAAAAGCCGAGGACAGCTTTTCTTGAAGAAAGGGAGGATGATGCGGACATCCTTAGCTACGCTGTTCCATATAGTGTTTTCAATTCAACAAGTACTTCAGAACAACACGAGCTTACTAAAAGAGTTGAAGAACAAGAGAAGCTTCTGGGTGAAGCTTGTGCAAAGAAGCTTGACCGACAGGTGAATCGGTTCCATGAATTTACTTTACGTTTAATTGAGAATATTATACTACCTAATAGCGGGTCATCGCTTATTGTTAGGTTTGAAGGAGATGCCTTATGTGAATATCAAGAACACGATGCGTCTCGGTGTGTTTTGATGCTCACAAAAATAGCATGCAGCCTATGGGACAAATGGAAGGTATGGGTTCATGACGATCTTTGCAGCAACTCGGAAGGATCTAGCATGAACAATATATATATTTGGAAAGTTTATCAAGTCTACTTTCCAACGGATCAAACGACACGTGATTTGGAGCTTTCTATAAAAAGTTATGGCTATCCATAAATAATTAAATGAGGATTGTTATATCCTCATCATCTTGCCCCCAGGCCCCAACTTCAAGTGAAAATAACTTACTTGGAAAAGGAGCAATAGATGATCTTATGACTAGTAGATAGTCATAGAAAGGTGGTCGAAGGAAACACTCTTCGACTGGTGTTTCATTTGACCAGAAATTATCTTGGTCAAGAAGGTTGTAGAGAGACTTATGACTTACAAGGTAGTTGTAGAAGATCTTACGATCACCTAGTAGTCACAGTACTGTAGTCGGAAGCAAATTCTTTCCAACTGTTGTTGCTTTTGACCAGAAGAAGACTTGGTCAAGAAGGTGATTTCGCTTGAGGTGTAAAGACAAACTCGGTTTTCTCGAGCAGACAAATTTAAGAATATCAATCGACTCTCACAGACCTGTCTGTTGGAGCGGTTCCCGAAGCGGTGGCAACCATTGGGTTGCTATGTCTTTAACTCAGGCGTGCGATTATAAATTCTTACCGTGGGTGAGGCTTAGGCTTTTTACCTTTCTCCAAATTGCTCCCACTGTTCTTCAAGTTCTTGCGCTCTCCGCCGTCAACCAAATCGAGTGTTCTCTTGAAATCTTTCCAAATCCAAATCTCCCACCTTTGAGAGAGATGGCCAGAGCCGCTTCTTAGTGAGCTGAATCGGAGATAGATGCGACCAAGATCAAGGCTTTAGTCGTCGCCGAGAAGATCCCAAAGAGTCAGTTCATGAAGTGGATCGAGGCTGCTGGGCAGCATTGGCCGTCGTGTGAGATTGGACAAATCCTTATCTTCCAGGCATTCTGTGAGTGTGGCCTTAGGTTGCCCACACACCCTTTCCACACCCTTGTACTCGAACACTTCGGTGTGGAGTTGGTGAACCTTGTTCCCAATTCCATTATGATGTTGGGCGTGTTCGTGTACTTTGTGTGAGACCTACCTGGGGATTTCGGCCAACTTGGAGTTGTTCCAGCACTACTATGGAATGACCAGGCTGATTGGAGTCGCCGGTAGTTGTAGTCTGAAGCTCCATGATGGGAAGTCGAGGAAGTACATTCAGATGTTCACCCGATCGTCGTAGCCGGGATGGAAGAAAAGGTGGTTCTATTGGGGGATAACCAATGAGGACAGCCTCTCCTTCGGCGGAAATCCAGCCGAGAAGATCTCTGCTTGAGATTCGACTCCCAAGGATCTTGGTCGGATTGCCCCCTTCATTCAAGCCATCAAAGACTTGAAGGAAGAGGGGCTGACTGGATGGCACGTGGTAAAGGATTTTATCACACGCCGCATTAGCCCTCTGAAGAAGAGGACCCATCTCACGTGGAGGTATTCGAGGCCGCAGGACCCGACCAGAGACTAAGATGAAGTTAAGTAAACTCCTAGTTTTAGCCTTCTTTCTGTTAAATTTAGACATGGCTTATTGAAAGTTTACTTGCTCCTGTAGACCTCTCGCAAGAGAATATTGACGCTCGAGTCAAGCTCATTTGTGAGAAGTCCCCGCCACCAAACATGGTGGCTCCTCAGATTTTGGCGGACTTGCCCGCAGAGGACAAGACAGAGCGCTTAAAGGTAATCAGGAATTGATTTTATCTTTAGGAACTTGTAGCTGTAGAAGAATTTATGACTAGGTACTTGTAATACTCCAAATCAATTCGAAGTATTCGATTTATAGCTATCCCCACTAATCTAGCCAGCCACCAAACGAAAATCTAACCTAAACCAAAAGTAATACGAAGTTGCTGGCTGGCGGCCTTGGTGTGTCTGCCCATGAGGTGAGCCCCACGTGGTTGCTGGCCCATGAGGGTGGCGCACACCTCCTTTGGCTATTGCCCAACTTCCTTTGCGGCCCAAGTATTCGTTTTCAGCCCGTTTGAAGCTTCGCATCGCCATCACCTCAAAGCTGACCCAAAACGAATACTAAAGCCCAACACACCTATAATATGTCTTAATATAGATACAATCCAACCCATGACATATAGGACTTGGTCAAAAACCCAAACGAGCTTAGAATTGAAAACTGGACACAATTGAGCTTCCGAAGCGTAGTCTTCTCCAATCTTCAATCCGAAGCTGACAACTTGGTGGCTTCTCTCAATAATATAAGTGAAGTGTCATGATCTCCTCCTTTTGGACCCTCTCTTGGTGTGCCGGCCTCCCTCTCCTCCCGCTTGGTAGCACCAAGTTCTTGCTCACCTAATAACCTAAGAATACATAAGGTGGAAGCATTAGGTAGCAAGCTGTCCTGATCAGTGAAATCAAAGGAACTTAGGATCAGATTCACCTGTTTAGTGAGTTCCATTGCTCTAGCTCGAGTGATTGGTCCCTTGTATAATTCTTGCAAAGCTTCAGCCGTAGGACCAAAACTATTCTTGTTATTGTCAATGTTGTGTGAATCTGATGATGTAGATGAAGCCTTCATGATAGTGATGTCCTTATCAATAATGAAATTAATATATTACAAAAAAATGTACCTATGTGCCAGCAACAATGCGCATAGCTAGGTATTTTTAGGGGTTCTACTTTGGTGGAGGTGGCGGCTTTGGTTCTAGATGACTCACTCTATTAAAGAGCACCTTACCTCCCTTGTATAGTCACGTATGCAGTGACGAAGCCAATGCAGTAATAAAGCCAGGACGAAATTAGGGGGAAGGCTCTTGGATCAAAGCTAACATGCGACAAGTGCATCAAAGATACATCAAACAGTATTGTGCAATCCAAATTCGTACATAAATAGAAAAAAAATTGTAAAAACCATCAAGCCACATGCTCTCAACAGTTTGAGAGTTGAGACTTCGAGTATTACTACTAGTGCTTGTATTTTTTTTAGAAATAGTTGTGCAAAGTTCATTTCTCCTTTTTTGCAAATCTATGACTAAGTCGTCAACAACAAGAAACAATCAAACAAATGGGCTATTCACTATTGTCTATTAACACATCATATATGTAGTTTCTTTCTGGTCGAACGTTGTAACGTGCTTGCACATCGAATGTACTACTATGGTTAATTTGGCACAACACCATCGAGAATAGTGGGAAATAATATAGGCCAGAGACATGAGAATCATGAGACACTAGTTAACAAGAGAATTAGCGAAATTGAGAAAAGAAGCTTTCTACTACCCAGTAGTTGGTGGTTGGCTGCTCATTCGCTCGGTTTACCAATTGGTAGGGGTGAAAACGAGTCGGTAACGAGCGGACATTACTCTTCCTGTATTTTAACTCATATTTTTACCTCAGATTCGAAGTTAGATACGGGTACAAATGTCGAATTTTCAGGATACGAGCACAGGGCGGATGCAGATCGGATTCAAATCGGTCAAGGATAACTTGACGGATAGTGTACACATAAAGAAAAGATATAACTTCACCAACGAAAGTGTCAAATTATAGTACCTATTAGAGAATTATTTGTCCTACTTAACAACAGAAACATAATCAAATGTAAATTCATATTATATATTAGTCAATGACTAGAAAACCATAGAGGATATTAAAGGATATTGGTGTTTATCAGATATCCTATAAAATACGGATATGGGTCGGATATTGCTCTCCCTATATCCAAACCCATATTCCATGAGATTTTCCGAATATGGATACATATAATATCAGATGCAGATCGGGACTACAAAAAGGTACCCCGGGCGGATTTTTTTCCGGATACGACATTGGATCGGACAGGAATTATCCGCCCCCATTTTCACCCTTGCCAATTGGTCTTGTCCTCTAGCGGCTGATCCGCTTGGGCTTCCGCTTAGACTGTCTAGACGGCCCATCACTCCATGAGGTAGCCTGTCTACTGCTCCTTCCTTCTTCCACCCGAGATGGCTTCTCTAGAGCCATCGCTAGTGTTGTGCTACCCAACTACCCCCCAAATCTACCGCTGGTGCTGGGGGTGGGGGGATTCCAGGGTCCAGCTGCTGGAGTTGGGGCTCAAGCCCTACGTATGCGGAATTTCAAAATGCAATACGGTATCAAACATCACGGACTCCAATCCGATTTGAGTCAAGAATGGATAAAATATGAACTGATTTGTTCCAACCCATTAAACGTGTGGTTCATGTATTTTGGGCCACGACCTAAAGCTCATTTTCGATCAAAGGTAGGTTGAAATTTCTAGCAGGACATAACAACTATTAAACACACACAAAGATCAAACCAAAAGAACCATATGCAATATATATGATCTGTAACTGTTGACGCACCATATTCACTTGTTTTCACTCCAAGAATCTCCCGAAAAAGGGAAGGGATAATAGTGTTTTAGTGCAAGTCTAGTGCTTTGCACTCACAATTCCACTGGTCGTGCATCAACTATGTAAGTCTTTGAGATAAAAATGTAAAAAAGGCGATCAATCGCTTGCGGAAGCCAAGATATTACCTAGAAGTCTAACATTCATCAACAATACGAAATAATTTCAGCAATCTATCAACTAATAACAAGTAAGAATCAACAAATGATAGAATGATCATAAGGTTTGAATCAGAATTCAACAACATATCAAACTCTAATCACCTAATCATATTGAATCATCTATGATAAACCTATCCATAGACTATACAAAGATCTTAGGCAATTAGTAACTCAGCATATCATAATGAAAGAGGACATCAACCAACAAACTCCAAATATTACAATCCAACATTTATCCAATAGAAGGTAATGACAAGTTCATCTAATTAAGGTGATTAAACTAATGTGAATGAAGTGTTCCGTGACTATTCCCTAAAACAAATAAACACAGCAAGAATGAGTTCATGCCTCAGCAAGTACAAAGGAATAATATGAACAACAATAAATAGGAACATGACAGTCACATTATAGAATACTGAACGAGAATAGCGTAAATCACATGAATGAATGAAATGCATGAACTCCACTTCGCTTATACCTAGATAGCCATGAACACCGTCGGTGTTAACTCATGCCCGCATTATCAAAATGCGGGGATCCAAGGCCCGTATGAAGAATATTTCACAACGGGGATCCAATCTGCCTGTAACACCCCAGCTCAACATTGAGCCTGGAATGCTACTAAAATAAAATTAAACAATGCTACTAAGACCATTTACCAAATTTTTCAGCAGAACCTCCTTTTGATAAGGATCCACCTAGTTGATTAGATGAATCCCGATTGTTGGCCCAATCTTTCACGGTACACTCGAAGATCAGTAGCAATCTCACAAACCAATTCGGTGAATTGAATTGTAAGAAAATCAATACACTCACAAACCAATCTAATAGATTGAATTGCAAGTAGTAGCCTTTGGTGAATAGTACTCCGAAGCAAGAGATAGATATCTTGATCTCGCTCTCAATCTTTCTCTCTCAATGTCTCCAACTCATATCACAACTCATGAACACACGATATGCGCCAAAACGGCTTTTCTGATTTTTATTATCTAAATCATAACTTGTCCACCTCTATGGTGCGGCCATGGGGGGGGTTTATATAGCCTCCCACGCAAGCACACAACTCACAAACCGAGTCGCTACAGTAACCGCGTCCGATTACTGTTCACGTGAACAGTAATCCGAGTCGGTACTGTTCACGTGAACAGTAAACCGAACCAAAAAATACTTTCTTAATTAGAAATTAAGCTACTCTAGTTTTGGAATAAAACTATTAATCACCAATTGGTCATCTCAATTGGATCCAAACTGAACCAACCCACATGCCATGTTCCCGCATCCTTCCCATGCATGGCCAAGTCTCCTCTCGGTTTTCCTTGTGTTATGGGCTTTCCTTCTCTTAGCTTCTTGCGAACTTGTTCCATGCATCGGATGCTTCTTTCGATGCCAATGCAACCCTTGCTTCCATGTCACCCTATCGGCCTTCACAATGTTTTGTTTTACCTTTTGTTGCAAAACAACACCAATGGCGCCAATTTGAGTTCTAGCATTAGTTTGCAATTTAGGGACACAAACCAATGCTTTGGTAGTAGTTATGGCCAGATCATCCTCTCTTTCTTCAAGAAAAGACGTCCTCGTCTTTTGTGTAACCTTAGGAATCTCCATCGGGTAGTCTTCACGATCGCCTTTTTAGCGATGATCTCCTCAAAGATGAATAGAATTCTCCGGCATAGGACACAGGTATATGATCCTCCGGATGCACCAAAGAGTACTTGTTGGACCTCCGTGGTGTGTAGCGTTACGATCATATCGCCACGGACGCCCCAACAAAGAAGTGACATGCATGCATAGGTGCGATGTCACACTCCACTTTGTCGTGATAGTCTCCCACCGAAAAACAAACTTTGGCACGATGAGTAATTTTCGCCATCGACATTATGCAACCACTTGTGCATAATACGGTTCGATGTCGCCATGTTGTCAACCCCAAAGCTTGCACCAAATCGTCGCTAATGATATTGTTGTAGCTTCCACCATCAATGATAAGCTTGCAAACTTTGCCATTGATTTTGCACTCGATTTGAAAACGTTGGTTCGCCGCCCGCTTGCGAGAATGGAAGTGTTGTCAACTCGAACCGCCTTGGTCAAGATACAAAGACCATCTTGTGGTGCCTCACTAGTAGTTTTGTCATCATGAAACGACTCCTCTTGCTGTTTTTGGGTAGAAAGAAGGGCCGCCAATTCGATTTCTTCTGTTCTTCCTCACCAACCGTTCTTCTTCACGCTTTCTTGGTCTTTAGCCTTTGCCGTTGCTCTTTAATGTCTTCTTGGGCCTTGTCTCGTCAGTCTATCTTCAAAGTACCTTGACGAGGACCAAGATGTAATGTCCTTTCGTGTTCCTCTCCATGGAAAGGAGTACCGCATGACGGGCGTGATGCAACTCGGTGTATGTCTTTGTTCTTTCAACCAATATGCACCAATCACCAACTAACATGCTCTCATATGCATAGGAATCACATCACAAGTAACAACAAAGAAGATACCCATCCAAAGAAAATTTTACCTCCACTTGTTTTGTGATCGGAATGTGCTTGAACCTCCAAAGCAATAGATATGGCTCCGGATGTGGCTTTGTGATCAACCCCAATCTGTCCACAAGTGTTTGGCTTGCAGCGTTTGTCAAGCTTCCCGTATCGATCATCATAGCACAATCTGTGTTCCCCACTCGACACCGATTGAAGAATATGTAGCTCGGATCGTGGAGTGGATCCTCCTCACATTGATCTATAGTGTAGCTGAATTGCATGACCAACTTCATGTCCTTCGTATCGGCCATGTCGATACTTGATCTTCGCAGCAACGAAGTACCGTGAGCAACTGAAGCTCTGATACCACCTGATAAGGATCCACCTAGTTGATTAGATGAATCCCGATTGTTGGCCCAATCTTTCACGGTACACTCAAGATCAAGAGTAATCTCACAAACCAATTCGTGAATTGAATTGTAAGAAAATCAATACACTCACAAACCAATCTAATAGATTGAATTGCAAGTAGTAGCCTTTGGTGAATAGTACTCCGAAGCAAGAGATAGATATCTTGATCTCGCTCTCAATCTTTCTCTCTCAATGTCTCCAACTCATATCACAACTCATGAACACACGATATGCGCCAAAACGGCTTTTCTGATTTTTATTATCTAAATCATAACTTGTCCACCTCTATGGTGCGCCATGGGGGGTTTATATAGCCTCCACGCAAGCACACAACTCACAAACCGAGTCGCTACAGTAACCGCGTCCGATTACTGTTCACGTGAACAGTAATCCGAGTCGGTACTGTTCACGTGAACAGTAAACCGAACCAAAAATACTTTCTTAATTAGAAATTAAGCTACTCTAGTTTTGGAATAAAACTATTAATCACCAATTGGCTGTCTGAATTGGATCCAAACTGAACCAACCCACATGCCATGTTCCCGCATCCTTCCCATGCATGGCCAAGTCTCCCTCTCGGTTTTCCTTGTGTTATGGGCTTTCCTTCTCTTAGCTTCTTGCGCGAACTTGTTCCATGCACTGGATGCTTCTTTCGATGCCAATGCAACCCTTGCTTCCATGTCACCCTATCGGCCTTCACAATGTTTTGTTTTACCTTTTGTTGCAAAACAACACCAATGGCGCCAATTTGAGTTCTAGCATTAGTTTGCAATTTAGGGACACAAACCAATGCTTTGGTAGTAGTTATGGCCGTATCACCTTTGTATAGTTAACTATACCAAGGTTTCAGCAATTAAATATAACATTAACAATAATTCAATATCCAAATTCATCCAAGCATGCAAGATAGTCTATTCCGATAAAACAAGAATAAGCATAATCCAAATTCGCTAATCTCATTATTACAAATAAGCCAAAGCATTCAACCAAAGCTATGAGTGAATCTCAATCGGTTTGCTTATTTATAGAGTATGAACTAAATTATATTCTTCCTTTAGGATGAATGGTAGTGAGTGTATTCCAACAAAACTACTCCCTCCCATGTATGCCGTTCTTGCCTGTGGTACCTAAAACACAACAAAGCAAGGGTGAGTCTAATGACTCAGCAAGTATCTATAAAAGAATCATTAAACACACTGATATGGCATCAACATGTCAAAAGCAGCATTACACTAAAAATAACTCCCATGCTTATGTAATGCGAACATGCAATGCATCTTTTAATCTTTATCTCTTTTCGTATTTTACCGGTAATGCGGGGTATACAACCGTCGATGTATACACTTGCCTGTACCCTCTGGCACAGGGACCAAGAGCCTATACTCCATGAGTATAGGGACCATTGCCATAATCTTCATGATAGGGACCTCTCCTCAATGCCCATATTCCACGAATGTGGGGACCACAAGCCCGTCATTTACATGACGGGGACCTCAACTGTATATACTTGGTCACCACGTAACCAAGTCTCATGTATGCTTTCAGTATGCGTATGTACTATGACCCTATCTTTCATACATATGAATCAACAAGTACATACCACAACTTCAGATCTCACATAGCATGTAAGGCATTAACAACATACATAGGAAAGCTTTAGCCATAAACATGCATTCACCAAATTCTATTCATATTCATCACACTATCATCCATGTATTACTAATACGAGTAAACACAAGCAATCACATCAGCCAATCAAAATTATGCTACAAACAGGATACTTGCCTCAACCGTGCGGAAACGGTAGACGCGAAGAGGGCGCTGCCCCTGGGACCAATCCCCCACCTGAACATAATTATGAACCAAGCTAAGACAACCATACTTGACCCAAGACATAATTAATAGCTCAAACGAAAAAAAAGCCAAACTCTCAAGCGCCTTCCAAACGTCCCACTTCTAACGATTGATCTGTCCCCTCTGTGGACAGTCAACTTATAAAAATAATAACTTTCACTACATGGGTCCAAATAAGGTGTTCTAGGACTTTATGTAAAGGTAATTAAATTCCCCAACTAAACCTAGTTGGGGGGTCCTTCTGAATCGGCCATCTAAAACCCCTACCAAGCCAAATTAAAAGACATCAATTTTCACGTCGGGTTCTCTGGACAGTACACTAAAAGCACCATAACTTTTGCTACGAGTATCCAAATCTTGCATTCTTTAGCTTTCTGGAAAGGTATGGAAATTACCTACATTTTTTGTTATATCGAGATCCTCTGATTTCGTATTTAACTAATGGCTTAACCCAGTTTTCTACAAACTGTCAGAAAACTGACAGATTAGCAGGACAGCGACACTAAAGAATTCATAACTCGTTGACCGTTAATCGAATTTGGGCGTTCTTGGCGGCCATGAAAAGCTAAGGAATCTGCCTCTAAAGCCATCAAAACCGTCGTTATATCTTCTGGACAGATTGGGATCTACACAACCGGTATTGCTAAAACAGCTAATTAAACATCTAATCAACAGGAAACAAATGTTACCCTCGACGAGCAGCTGAAGATCACGAGCTCCTGCTGGTGATCCCTCTTCCTTCTCTTCTTCCCCTCTTCTCTTCCTTCCTCTTTGGTCAACACCACCATGGAGGCTTCTCCTTCCTTCTTCTTGGTCGGCAAATAAAGCTAATCACGGAGGGTATCAGAGCACTGCAGAAGATCAGTAGCATGGCGGCAGATCAGAGTCGTGGTATCAGAGCAACCCTAGGGTTGCCCCTCTCCTTCTTATGTGGCCGGCTACCCTTCCCCTTGTTTAAATGTCTGTGGGCAAAAGCCCACAAACAAAGTTGTTCAAATTATGCATAAACCCCCCTCTAATCTTCTGTTAAAACCATTTTTCTGATTGGTCCCTCTCTCTAATTTATTTCTTCTCAATTAATTTAATTTGGAGTATTACACTGCCCACATTGGAATGGTGGGACTTACATACTCATACTGGAATTGATGGGTCTTTACATCCCACTCCCGCGGGTGAATCATGAACAATGAATGAATGAATATATGAATTTGTGAAACGAAATCTCAAGAAGTATGGACTCTCATACATGGATCAAAACAGAAATCATTGAAAACTACTCATAGACTATAGTAGTCACATGGTTACGGTTGGTGTACACAACACCAACTTCAGCTCTCATTATCAAATGACCATTGTATTAAACATGTGTGTAAATATGATGCTAATTCTATTTGCAATCACGTAACCATTTAAAAACATAGATTCAACATTTCACCTTATGTTTAGAAATCAGTTCAAAACATAATTAAAGATTTAGTAACATAATTTCTATAAAACAAGGTTTCACAAATTGATATACCAACATTCATCTAGTCCTTTACACAGATTTCAATAATTTTAGTATGTCAGGAATTAGGTAAATCTAGCATTTATGTAAGATCGTCAAATAGATGTTTACAAGATAGATTCATATCGATATTCACTCTCCTTAGTAACCATGTTGATTCTAATTAGGAATAAATATATTCTAAAACACAACTCATCATGCAATCGTTACAAGGCAACAATAAATTAACCGGCTATGCTACCGAGGACAACAGTTAAGATTAATTATGCATCATGCCAAAGACCCAACTTAATGTCACAAAACATTATCAATTATCTTCTTTACTTATAACTTCTCACTTAACACCACAAACTTTATAAAGGGTTTTGACACTTTCTTTTTCAAAGAAAAGGTTCTAAACTCCAACACTCCAACTACTCCAAAAAAAATGAGTAGAGTCAAAACTTTCTTCAATGAAGTTTGTAAAAGATAATTTCCATTATCCACAATACCAAACGAATCACCGGATCACATTTTTTTTCAACAAGAAAGGTAGGACTTTTATGAAAAAGCACAATATTGTCAATAATAACGTTTACAAGTAGAAAAGATAGCTCATCAGTCGGAGAGACAACAATTTCTCTGCCTTAACCATGGCAAGACAATGCAAAAAAAATAACTTTGAAGCTCTCTCTCATGAAAGGGAAGCATTAAACTTCATACTCAAAGTACCCCGAAAAGAATACATTGGGGCCCAAAGCTACCTCACATTTAAGAACATGCAAATGAAAGCTTCCAATAACCAAAGTACCAAGCGATTAAACGAGTCATGCTTCCCAACAAGAAGGACAGAACTTCCAAATAAAATATCAATCTTATAAATCAACTACGTTTACAAATAGCAAAACAACTCGTCATTCAGGAGAACAAATGTTTGCTTTAAGGAACCAACAAAGACCCATGAACACCCATCAACTGCAATGAACCACTAACCCAAGAAAATTCATCCGCTACATCTGAACAAGAATGATCATTCCAAACTCAAGGAAGACAATAACCTTCCCAAAGAAACCAAAGAGAAAATTCATCAACCACCACTGGACAAGAATTGGTCAATTCAAAATTAAGGAAGAGAACAAGTTTTCTAAAGAAACACACACTCAACACCTGTAATTATGGTACTCGGGGTAACTACTCCCCTATTCCCATACCATGAACGGTGATGTAACCTGGCAAAGCCCAGGGCCACAATCATGACTCTCAACCTCAACTATCATCACTCATCACCAGTATAATCAATTATGAGTATACAAGATCCTCTCATCACAATCATAGAATAAATTCATAGGTATAGAAGATCATATCATATCAGAGATTAACAATGCAACGTAACGGAAATGGAAAATGCTTTGCTTGACCCATCCCATTCTACTGTGCACCAGTGTGTCAAGTTTTACGTTAATTAACCATTAACAAATTTTAGCAAATTAAGTTGCCTAAGTTGTTAACTTATTTACCACAGACCTAAAGCCCGCTCTGATACCAACTGCAACACCCTGGCTATGCGGAAGCCAAGATATTACCTAGAAGTCTAACATACATCAACAATACAAAATAATTTCAGCAATCTATCAACTAATAACAAGTAAGAATCAACAAAAGATAGAATAATCATAAGGTTTGAATCAGAATTCAACAACATATCAAACTCTAATTACATAATCATATTGAATCATCTATGATAAACCTATCCATAGACTATACAAAGATCTTAGGCAATTAGTAACTCAGCTTATCATAATGAAAGAGGACATCAACCAACAAACTCCAAATATTACAATCCAACATTTATCCAATAGAAGGTAATGACAAGTTCATCTAATTAAAGGTGATTAAAGTAATGTGAATGAAGTGTTCCGTGACTATTCCCTCCCAAGCATGCCGTTCTTAATGTTTAGCTAAAACAAATAAACACAGCAAGAATGAGTCCACGACTCAACAAGTACCAAAGAATAATATGAACAACAATGAATACATGACAGTCACATTATAGAATACGAACGTAGAATAGCAGAAATCACATGAATGAATGAAATGCATGAACTCCACTTCTACTTATACCGGTATGGCCAGTGAACACCCGTCGGTGTTCACTCATGCCAGCATTATCAAAATGCGGGAATCCAAGGCCCGTATGAAGAATATTTCACGACGGGGATCCAATCTGCCCACATTGGAATTATGGGTCTTACATGCCCACACTGGAATTGATGAGTCTTTACATCCACTCCCGTGGGTGAATCATGAACAATGAATGAATGGATATATGAATTTGTGAAACGAAATCTCAAGAAGTATGGACTCTCATACATGGATCAAAACAGAAATAATTGAAAACTACTCATAGACTATAGTAGTCAGTCATGGCATGAACATCAAGTAATATGAACAAACAACAGCAATACATCACACAATGTACTTGCCTTTCGAACTGCGATGCGTTAGAAGGCAAGGACGAAGCCACTAATCTCGAACCCTCTCCTCCTACAGAATTGAATTACTTGAATAAGAACAATGTGAACATGAATTTACTCGCAACGCTTAATCTCATCTTCCTAAACCCAAGGTTCATACAATTGTTCTATTCAATTTAGACGATAGTCTAGCAGGTGACTATACTGGACAGAGGTATTAAAACCTTCATAGCTTTTTCTCTGAAACTCGAAAATGAGTGATCTTAGACTCTCTGGAAAGATAATGCAATCCTGTACAATAACTTAGTTGGTGAGCCTTTCTAATTCGGCCAAATTCTATGTCTAATTATCAGATGAAATTCTAAACCATAAACCGTCTGACAGAATTAAACAGTAGTAGAAAATAATTCATAACTTTTGATTGGATTGACCAAAATTCAATATTTTTAACAATTTGGAAAGCTTATAAAAATTTATACAACAATCGAGTTGGGTGAAAACCATGAATCAACCCTTACACATGTTGTTAATTAATGAACAAGATGACTACTCAAGATCATCAGACTTTCTGGACAGTATCAAAGAAATCAATGTAACTTTTAAACCACAACTCAGAATTGTGTCATTTTTAAACCTATGGAAAGCTGAAGACATGTAAAGACATGCCCTACAACTCTCTAGAAGACGAAATCCTCTAATTCGGTCTCTAAAGACACGAAAACCGACGCACAACAATAGACAGAATTCTGAAATTAACGTAGCAGAACGTAGATCCACTAATCAAAGCAAATTACGAATTTAAATCAACTGAAACAGCGAGGAACTCAATCGTTACCCTTCAAAAACCACAAGAAATCGCTGATCAACCTCACAAGGAAACCCTTCTTCCCCTTTCCCCCTTCTTCTTCTCTCTTCCTTTTTCCTCTCCTCTCTTCCTTGATCTTCCTCCTCGATTCTCCTGGGCAGCAATAGGGGAAGGGCTATGCTACAGTAACCGTGAAGCTACAGTAGGTGACGCTACAGTACTCACGCTACAGTGTTAGGGTTTGCATCCCCCCACCCTCTTAAGTGGTTCCCCACTTGGGCCAAAAAGCTATGGGCCGAAGGCCCGAGTTCTAATACTCCTTCCAAATTCTGATTTTTTTTCTTTTCTAATTCTATTTAATTTCAGTACTAATCACTTATATGTTTTATTTTTAAACAGGGTATTACATGGAGAGCCCATAGGAGGCCCACCGACCCTCGGCAACCCTCCGGAGAACCTCATCGACAATTTCAATCATTCACCGAAGCCACAAAGAAGTTGTTGCAATTGGCGAAAGGGCTGCTGCAATAAGCATTTTCCCTCCCATAGGCTGCGATGGCAACATCCTAGCAGTGATTCGTCCGAGCCCACCCTAGCTCGAACGAGCCACCCCAGTGATCAAGGAAGAGAAATGTTCATAATTTTGGACTGGGCCTGTGCTCGGTTGAGCCAACGCTTGCTTGACTAAGCAACCTCGGTGACAGAGGAGAAGCAACCTACTACTTGGACTGGGCCTAGCTTGGTCGACCGAGCAAGCCAAGGCGAAGACCTAGCTAGACCGAGGCGAATCCACCAGGATTTGGGGCTGGCACATTTGGTGCCTTATGAGGTTGGAGTTAGGAGGAAGGGGTTATGTGCAAAGTTTACTAATAGTATACAAGCATTTTTTTAAACAAATGTACCGAGTGGATTGTGGTTTGATATGGCTCGTACACTTCTCATCTGACGGTACTCAATCAGGTTCACAAGTTAGCACCGAAGGTGTGGTTTACATGTGATATTTTCCCATCAACTATAGGCATTAGATTAAGTTCATCGGATGACTAAGATAGATTTGTGCACACTAGATTACGCAGATCTAGTAAAAAACATAACTTCTCCTTTTTATATTAGTAAGATCTTTGCTAATTGCCCCTAATGGTCATGATTAACTGAGCTGGATGAGCTCATCTTGCAAAAAAAAAAACCATATCTCACCGTCCAGCATAAAAGAAGAATATTCCTCTAACTTGGATCAAACCCAGATCATTTCATCCCATTCATCTAACCAAACGATTGAACCATCCAAAAAGTTGGACCATCTCATCGTGTCCCACCGTATGCACCCAACCAAACATTTGCTTAGCGTTGGGCTATAGACAATAAGTACTCTACTTTCGGAGTTGTTAATCGACCATTTCACTTGGAAATGAGTTCAAAATTCGCTTACCATGAATCACTTATGGGCAGGACCATCCGATAAACAGGAACAATTGATATCAACAAACTCGCTTACCATTTTACTCCTGCAAAATTCTTATTTTATTCATGTGTCTGATTTTGCTGAGGCCGATAAAACGAACATTTAAAAAGTTGAGGGCAGAGTGCAGAGGGTGAAACGTTAGATATACTCTTATTTGTTGATAGAGACGACCTACTGAGGATGTACATGTACTAGACTTGACATTCACCACAATCACTAACGTTCCTTTCAGCCTACGCACCGCGCTGCGCCCACTATTTGTGCTACGAGATGTGGAAGCCATCAAGTCGCAGGCTTTGTCCCAAGTTCTGTGGGCAATCAGTTCTTGAAAAGCTGCAAAGGATGGGTCCGTGTCTGATCATGTTAAGATCTGCATAGGTAGGTTGCTAGCTTTTCGATCACTTATTTTCCTGCCCATAGATATCTATAGATCCCATCTGACTGATCTCATGCCCACCGAAAATTGCCAATAAGGAGTTTCCAACGCCTGTTGTTCCTCTGGTTAATCAAACGTTTGCATCTTCTTCTTTTTTAATAGATATGTGCATAAAACATTTTTAAATTTAGAATAACCGTGCGCTGTCTCTATATACACACACACACACGATGCACTAGTATGTCCTCTTCCAATGTTTTTTTTTCTTTGTGAAAATTCCCCTATAGATCACTTGCATTTCAATTTGCCCCCGACGAAAATAAGATATGGGGCCAAATTTTAAATGTAACTGGCATATGGTGGGTTTATGATTTTTTTCTCCCTTTTTTGCGGCTTGCAGTTTATGGGAGATATTTGAAAGAATTTACGAAGACCGTAGATAATACTTCTGCGGATTTGCTAATTTTTAGTTGTCTCAAATTTTTTATCTATCACCACCTACAATAAGATTTGCTGATAAGACTAAAATCGATCTGCAAGTGATGTGCAATTTTAGTACAACTCTACTGTAACTTTTAGTTCTATTTGTTTTTGTATTTGTAGGGTTGTAGGGTTTACTTAGATTTACTTTTGTCTAGTTTAATTTTTTTTGTATTTTTCTTGTAATACTTCTGATGCTGGATTAGAAATGTGCTGTGCAGGCTGCAGACGTTTCTATTGTGCAGAGGTACCTGACACGCAGAGATTTCTTCTCCTTGCGCATGTGACACAGACGAGATATTATTCCGGGTAGCCATCCAAAGCTAGTGTAAAGAATACATACATGTGAACATCACGATGTGCAGTGCCGTTCATACAGACAGACAATTTTTAGTGCATAATTATTAGAGATTTAGACATAAACATAAGGTAAGGATCGATGTAGGTCCCTGAACAAAAGGAGAAATAAACACGTCACTGATAGCGAAAGCATCCTTTGGGAGCAAATAATTGCGCTCCACTAACATATTTGTACAAGGGAGTCCACTTCGTGTATGACCAACTGAGCTTTAAACAAAGGTGCGCCAATTTACACCAAAATCCCCTGGAGATCCCGTTAAATAAATATCTGCCCGATGACACTGCAAGACCATAATAAACATCAACCTCCTCCATCACTCTCTCTTCCACCCACTCGTGATGGACACCAACAACAGAGCCGTCAAACAGCCCTCCCCCACCACACACCTCATCAACCACCATGACCAACAAGCCCAGGAGCGCCTCCTTTGCGCCCCACCACCTTCGCTGCCGCCCACGCTTGTTGACGTCCCTGTGCAGCTCAGGAGCCAGGCAGTGCGGGGTGCGCTGCTGCTTGCCGCCAACTACGCGGCGTTGTTTGTTGGGTCGCTGTCGTCCAGCCTGCTTTCTCGGTTCTACTTCGCGCACGGCGGCACCGACCGGTGGCTGGCGACGGTTGTCCAGTCGGCCGGCTTCCCGGCGCTCCTCCTGCTCCTGTGCGCCCGGCGGCCAGTAGCGTCCAGGCCGTTCAGTGGGTTCACGCCGCGGCTCGTCCTGTACTGCGTGCTTCTTGGCTTGGTGATGGGGCTCAACAACTTGCTCTACTCGTGTGGCACATCGTACCTGCCCGTGTCCACCACGTCACTGCTCCTCTCCATACAGCTGGCGTTCACGCTGGCGCTCGCGGCGGCGCTTGTCCGAGTGCCACTCTCCTTTGCCAACCTCAACGCTGTCGTGCTCCTGACGCTATCATCGCTGCTCCTCGCACTCCGGCACAGGGCAGGTGGCTCTAGTACTGCCTCGGACTCTACTGATGCCACCAGCCCGGACTACTTAGTTGGCGTCGCGGCCACCCTTGGTGCGGCGCTCCTCTGCGCACTCTACTTGCCGGCCGCCGAGCTCGTCTACCGGCACGGTGGGGTGACGGGCTTCCGCATGGTGGTGGAGGCGCAGGTGATTATGGAGGCGGTCGCGACTGCCGTGGGAACCGCTGGCATGGTTGCATCCGCGGGCAGGAATTGGCCGTCTATCGGCGTGGAGGCGACGTGGGACTTGTCGCCGGCGGCATACTACACAGTGATGGGGACGGCGGTGCTGAGTTGGCAGCTGTGTTTCCTCGGCACGGCGGGCACTGTATTCCTGACAACGTCCCTGCACGGCGGCATCTGCATGACGGCACTGCTCGCGGTGAACGTGGCCGGCGGCGTAGTGGTGTTCGGCGATGAGTTCGGTGCCGAGAAGTCCATCGCGTTGCTGCTCTGCCTCTGGGCCTTCTCGTCCTACATCTATGGGGACTACAAGAAATGGAACAAGGCCGTGGCAGATGAGGACCAAGGGGTTCTCGATAGGGTTTAAATTTTGCTTTTAGAAAAAAATTTACTCTTCTTAGTTTTCTTTTCCACTGTCGTGTGAATACTGTACATATTGTGAAGGCTTGTTAGTTTTTACTGAACCTCTTTGACCATTAACTCCGTTAATTAATCAGAGCATAATTTTATCCTCCCGACAGAATCAAAATGCTCGAGTGTGCAACAGTGCAGCATATTTTTTTCCCTTGATATGAAATCAACATGGCCATCTCGGCCCCGCAAAAAAAAAAAAACGGTTTTGCTATTGCGCAGTCAGCTGAAAATTCTGTAACTTTCGGTCATTTTGTTAGCCATCCGAACTTCTTTTAGATTTGTAGTATTAGCTTGGATTAACAGGCCCCCGCTTCTGTTGGGTTCATGTGTGCGTACCTGACCCGTTATTACTTTTTGAGAGCAGTTACGAACAAGCAGAAAGAAAGAGGGAGGTATACAGAGTAGGTAGAACAGGGGGCGGGAATAGAGGCGGAGAGAGCAAGGCGGGGACCGGCGAGTCGCAGCGAGCGGCGGCGCTTGGCGCCGATTGGCGGCTCGATGGTGAGCGTTGCTGCACGGGCCTCTAATTTCGCCTTCGCTGCTATTGTTATCATCGCTCGTCTTGGCCGTATCAGAGCAGTGAAGGGGATTGGATCTCTGTTTGGCGGTGAGTGTGGCAACATCCGCAGCGAGCGGCAAAGTAGAGTTTGGATCTAACTGTTGGTGTTGTTGACTGTCATTTCTTCAAGCCGATAGGGTTGTATTTAAGTGTTCATTTTTGTTCCTATTTTTCTAGGGCTGTGGATCTGTGTTCCTGTGGTTACATTGTATTATGGTTGTCAGCTTTTAGATTGGGAACTTGCTTGTGTACGTGATTCTTCAACGTCCTTAATTAGTTTTATCTGAAGATATAAAAAAGGTTACCTTAAGTGGTCTCCCATTGTGCTAATTTTTCTCTGATTCAGCAACCTCCTTGTAGTTAAGTAACCAATACCCCTGTTCAAGAATGTATAACATTTTGGATATCAACACGGTCTTTAATATCCAACTTTGATCATTATTTTTCATATGATTAAGTTAGTAAAAAAATACAAAATTATTATATTATGAAAATATTTATCAACCTGTTTGTAGTTAAGTAACTAATACTCCCCATGTTCAAGAATGTATGACGTTTTGGATATCAACATGGTCTCTAATGTCCAACTTTGATCATTACTTTCCATACGATTAAGTTAGTAAAAAAAGTACAAAATTATTATAGTATGGAAATATTTATCACGACAAATCTAATGATATTATTATCTTATAACAAATCTAAATAGTTTTTCATATATTATTACTCAAAGTTAGAAAAGTTCGACTACACGCTTTCTAGGACGTCATACATTTCTGAACAGATGGAGTATATGACAAGAACCACTTATATGCTGAGTAGCTTTCCATACTAATTATTTTTATGTTGTCCAAATCTGACAAGAACCCCTCTTGGATATGTAATTTAGTAAAGAGTAGAGATATGTACTTCACTAGAGAATAGACTTGGTGCTGCCAAAAGTAGTCGTCTTCTTTAGAAAGTTGTTTCTCTGTCTATTTCTTTATAGAGGTTCATCAAGTCTAATATATTTTTGTCTAGCTTAGAAAACTTTTTTGTTTTTGTTTCTGTAGGTTCACTAAGCCTAAGATATTTTTGTCTAGTTTAGAAAAAAAAATTGTGCTGCTTCTGTTTGTGTCCATGTTTTTTTGTCTATTTATTGTGTGCCAACAAACACATGGGTTTATAGGCTAATTCATGTTTATGTCAATTTAGTTGGAGCAAAATACTTGTTAACTAGGTGAAGAAACATTACACTTAAAAATCTAATGATCGCTTGAACTAATGCCTAGCGAGAGATACTTTTCATATGTTTTTTGAAACGAGGGCATGAAGCTATTTACCTTACTGAAAGCTAGCATTTGTTCCGTTTTTACTGATATAACTTTCTCTCAGCCAACGTTTAGTTGATTTCATCCTTGTTAGATGTTATGCTAGGATCATATATGTGTTTCCGAAAGCATTCAATTTATAAGTTGGAACTAAAATTTTCGTGCTCATTTTCTGAGACCTCATGATGGCGCCAATGACTTACATGTTTGTGCTAATCATTCTTTTGAGATATAGCTAGCGATGATTTTCAATCAGATGAAGAGGCATCTAATGAATACGGAGGTGGTGAACTTGTGATGATTCGAACCCGTAGAAGACTTTCATGTATGAGACTCCATACATATTGATTCTAGTGAAGAAGATTGTGTAAGCAATCAATACTTGTTGTAAGTAGACCCTGGAAATGACATTTTAACAACCACTACTTGTAGTTAACTTCTCTGTAAATCATGTTAGCTTATAACTTGCATAACATTTGAATTAAAATTTTAGTGTAATATAACATGCAATTTTAGTATATTGTCAGTGCAATTATCTTCCTGCCCTTCTATTGTAATACCTCGTTCAATCTTTAGAACTTTATTTGAATTTCAAACCTTTTATCGGGATTTAAAAAGGGATTTTAGAATTTTCCTTAAAGAGGAATTAAATCTTGGGCCAAAGGCCTATAGCCTTGGCTCATTAGGGGCAGCCAGCCATAGAGAGGGGGCAGCCAAAACCCTAAGCCACCCCCTCCCTTGTGACTCCCCTCCCCTTCTCCCCTATCTAGGAGCTGCCACCTCCCCTCCCCACTCCCTGCGCTCCTCCCTGCCCATCTCCCAGCACCCCCATCTCCATCCTCCCCATCTCCCCTATGTCTTCCCTTGGTTGCTGCTACTGGCCAAAAGAGGAAGGGAGGAGGAAAGGGAAGAAGGAAAGAAGGAAGGGGGAAAGGGATTCTTGTGGGTGTTTTCAGAATTCTTCGCTGCATCGTGGTGGTCTTCAAGGGTGACTCTCAGTTTCTCGTTGTCTTTGTTTAATTCTTTTCTATGCGATTGTTGTCGAGTAGTGGATTGGTGTTCCTGCTGTAAGAGATTCATTAATATGTAGTCACGTTGATCGGTAGTTTAGGATTAGTTCAATGTGAAATTAAGGTTTAGTGTCTCCTAAAGAATTGTGGGAAATTTTGTTAGATTTCTGTAGGATCTTGATTTGTATTATTTGGAGGTGTAGTTTTTGAGTTATGGTATTTGCATTGCTGCTATCCAGAATCTCTGTCAAGTTATAGCAGTCGTAGTAAATGATACACTAAAAATAGATAATAACCGAATCAGGGATGTCGACCAACATGACTTTTGTAGGAAATTCTCTTAGCGTTCCAGAATGTTAAAGAACATAATTTTTGGATCAGCTGAATGAAAGTTATAGCTATTTTAATGTTGTTGTCCAGAATATCTGTTAGTTTCTGACAGTGCTATTCATCTATTTGTTAAAATTAGTTAAAGGCAGAATTAGGAGATCTCGCAAAATTAACTTTTATAGACAATTTCCTGAGCTTTCCAGAGATACTGAAAAATGCTTTTTTATGATAAGCAGAATCGGAGATATGTATTTTAGAATATCGTTGTCTAGTATTGAGTTACTGCTAGTTCGTCGTTTCGCTTGAGTAGATTAAATATATGAAATATGGGTTTTTGAGAGTGCGGATTAGAGCATTGCGAATAGCATTGTTCTATCTTGTTAAAACTTGTTTTGAGTAAAGTATTTATTGTAGGCGGAGTGACCTCGGGTTTGGATTCACCTTCTTTACCTTCCAATTTGTCGCAACGCGAAAGGCAAGTACAGTTTGAGTCATCTTGGATGTTTGTTTGTTCAAATTGGTTGTATGATTATGACATGGTTAATTCTTATGAAGTACGAGTATTTCCGCTCTTTACCTGCTTCCGTTTATTGTTGACATCAAATTGCAAGTATGAGAAAATTCATTCATTTCATTACCTTCATTGCAAGCATTCATGCTTATCCCACAGGAGTGGGTATTGAGATTTCCATATTTTCAATATGGATAACTAGATCCCTGTATGAAAGATGCTTCATACGGGCCTTAGATCCCCGTATTTTGAGAATACGGGCATGAGTGAACACTGATGGGTGTTACACTGGCTATACCGGTATATGCAGAAGAGAAGTGGAAATCATATTCATGTTTTGCGTTAAGAGAATAGCATTTTCTTATGTATTCGATATATTGAGAATGAACTGTCTTTGATTCGATGTTTCCTATGATATTCAATTGTATTTACTGAGTCTTGGACTCATTCTTGCCTTTTACTGTTTAGGTAACCGTCGAGGATGACATTCATTGGGGGGAAAGTAGCTCACAAATGCATATCACGTTGTTGCACAGCCCACTACCAAAATAATATTTCTATTATCTTCTTCCAACTAGAAACAATTAATGTAATAATTGGTCTTTTGGTACCTCAAATGGTTTCTTTCAGAGTTTCAAATATTAGATGATGTCTCTATTTAGTTGGATCTTATTCATGATGCTTATGATCTGGCTTGAGTTGTAATAACTGTGGTTTTGATTCTAGTTCTTACTAAAATTTTTATGTTAGCATTGTTATTAGAAATGTTTAGTCTGTGTCTAGCTGTCATGCAGTGTTGATTTGATTAAGAAATTTGTAGTTTTGGTTTTGGTAAACTTTTGGTTTGTTAGTCTATGTTACATCTTGGCTTCCGCATAGCCAGGATGTTACAGTTGGTATCAGAGTGGGCATTAGGTCTGTGGTAATTAAATTATTAAACCACTTGCTTATTTAATTAAAATTTGATACACTGGTGCACAGTATGTTGGGGTTTGGGTTCATACATTGCATTTTCATTTCCGCTGGATTATTTATTCATACAGGATGTTATATTGTTTTGAATTGTTTATGACTTGTTGATATTGTTGTGCTTGGGCTGACTTGTTAGTTATTCCTTTTGGTCATGAGTTATGGCTAGGGGTAGAGGCTGTGGACGTGATGGAGGTCGTGGCTGTCGAGGTCGCGACCGTGGTCGCGGGCGTGTACTAGCAGTGTCACCACCCCCTAGCTAAGGAGGTTAGTGACGTGAGAGAGGAGGCTACTGAGGCTGCCAACGCTCAGGCACCGTCAGCCATATTGTTGCAAGACCTTTAGAGAGAGGTCCAACAGCTCCGTCAGCAGGTGTAGGCAGCCACTCCTACTGCAGCCGCACCTAATGTGATCCCTTGTTGGCCTCATTTTATATAAATGGTAATTATATGCATCTCATGAGCATCCATGTCATTTTGGAGCATGTGCACAAATTGTTGCTTTTGAAAAAAAAATCAAATTCAAGTCAAACTTATAACTCAAAAGGAAACTCCAAAAGAAAACCAAAGATAATGCTTGTAAAGAACCTTGGAAAATAATTTATTCAAATACTAGATTAATTATCATAAATAAATATATTTTTTTTCAAATTTTTAGAGACCATCTTGACCTTAAGAAAAATCTAGGCTCCTTAAATAAGCCTATTCGGTTAAGGATTTTAAATTAAGTATTTAAATCATAAACAGTGATTTTTTTTTGAAACTTTGTGTAGGATCTACACCATCCCAGTAACCTCCTTGAAAAATTTCAGATTTTTCTAAAATTATTTGCTATTTTCTAAACTACGATCAAAGTAGAGGTTTGGAAATTAATTCAGTCAACCATTTAAACCTAACCCGAACCGCTTTGAACTGGTGCGACCGGACCAAGCCAAATGACTTGATCCAACTTAACCCGCTTGCCAAGACACACTCTGGTGCGCCGCTTCGCTTCACCCGCTGACAAGCCGGACCCACCTGGTAGCTTCATCCACTCTGCGCCGCTCAAGCTGTTACAAAGCACGCATGAGGTGGCGCTCGTCCGAGCGATTCCGTCTATGCAATGCCATGTGAACTCACCTCAGTCTATGCCATCAACTACGGGTGCATATCTAGTGCATTTGGTGCACATATGCACAAACTTTTTGTTTGGATATCAAACAAGCATAAAAAATTCTGAAAAAAATTCTAGATGTAGTTGATGGTGTTTTGTTCCACCCTTTAAAATTTCAAGTTCAAACTCAATGTATGTTAGAAGAAACAAAAAAGAGAAATTCACTGTGAATAGTAACATTTCCTGTTTTCTCTTTTCTCTTTCCTCTTTCCATACTATTCACAGTGAATTTCTCTTTTTTGTTTCTTCTAACATACATTGAGTTTGAACTTGAAATTTTAAAGGGTGGAACAAAACACCATCAACTACATCTAGAATTTTTTTCAGAATTTTTTATACTTGTTTGATACCCAAACAAAAAGTTTGTGCATATGTGCACCAAATGCACTATGTGCACTAGATATGCACCCATCAACTACCAAGGTACCTCGAAGAGACGCCGTTGATTTTCCGTTGCTAGAGCTCCTCAAAATCTCGAACTCATCCTCTTGGCCGAATATATGAGCTCAACTATTCTTCTTGTACACTGAGAGTTATCCCTCGTGCTTGTGTCCTTATTCTCCTCTTCATATGTCTTGTTCATCCAGATAATTTGAACTCTTGGCTTTGCCCGTAGTTCTCGGACCACATGCTTATCTTTTGGTTGTCCAGAGCGCGCACCGAGTGTCTTCTCCGCGTCATCTTCGTGTTCGGTGAGTTCCTTCCATTCTTTTGCATGTCATATCGTGTTATAGGATATGCTTAATAAAACCCCTCAATCAATTTTCGCATTGGATTGCATGCTCATCGGGATTTCGGATTATCTTGAACTTCAGCCGAAAACCACTCCATCATCTCCAGCTTCGGTGTGGTGAGTCTCTTTGCGATTCCTTTCGGTGACACCATCTATGAGATATAATTAATCTATCCTGACCATTCATTCTGATTGGCTTTGTCTAGATTGTCATCTTCGCGTGGAGTTCTTGTTGCCACCATTCAGTCAATCGTCGCTGGAGCTCCTCCTTGTACTTTGGGTCATCTTCTTGGCTCAAGTAGTTTCCTTATGCCTCATAGGAGCATAAGCATGCATTTGTTTGCTTAATGCGCCGTCAAATCGTCATATCCACATGAACTGTACTTGCGCCACCGCACTCTATCGTCGCGCCGTCGGTGGGGTTCACCATCGGTCAAGTTCCGGCCACCTATAGGACCACATGGCTATTGGAAACCCATTTATGCCCTTAGTTCATGCCACCGTATCGGCGAGCCACCAGGCATGCACGCGGGAGCAAGTTGCCCTGTTGTCGGAACGGCCGACAATTACTGTAGCATGATTAAGTACCTAAATCCCTATCAGTTAATGCTAATGATTGCTTATCTAGTAATTTGTTAACGCGTTATATCTATTACACGTGAGCCCATGCACAGAAATGAATGAGTCAAAGAAAACCGAATTGAGTTAGTGTCGCTGACATGTGGGCCCGGGGTGTTAAGTGCACAGTGTGCGTGGAGGTGGTCTAGCACTGTGCATTGGGTCCTACCTGTAAGCGACTACGGCTAGGATAACCCGTGTATAAAAAGTATTAAATATGTTTTGAAATCCCGAAATGAATTACTTTTGCACTAAAAAATGGTTTAAAATTCAAAAATTCATATTAACTCCAAATGAAGTGAAATCAATTTTATTAATTTTGATTTTTCCTGTACTTTATTTTGGTATAACTTTGAAACTTGTCTCTATTACAAAAAAATTTTATAATTAATTTAATTGTACATTATGGACTTTAACCTTATAAAATTCATAGAAAATTCAAATGAAGTAAAATTTTCACCTAAATTCACTCAAAATCAGAACCTCCCTACTGTAAAATTCTCATCAATTTTTCAGCATTTTGAGATTTTCTCGGTGTTTATTTGTTATTATTATTTTTAGATTCTGAATTGCCTGACGTGAGTGATATTATACCTAAGAATCCTGAGGTAGAACAAGTGGAATATCAACAAGGCAAGCATCCTCTTGCATCATTTTGATCCTAGTTTTGGTTAATTTTGTATTTTGAAATGTAATGGTAATTGCGTGCATGCTATTTTGGTGTACGATAATTTGTGAGTCTAGTATCTATGTCCCAATCATTGTGGCTTATCCTTAATCATTCCATACAGTTATGCTTAAGTTAGATATATATCATGTGATGGTATATTTATTCTTTATATGAATGCTTAGCCATGCAAGTCAGTAGTTCGGTAGTTTTGTTGACGAGGTTATCTCGTCAATCATGGAAAACACTGAACCAATTTTAATTTTGTTTCTTTGTTCAGATCTTCGAATCTAAGGTTTGAGTCTAAAATTTTTCTATTAAAACATGATTTAGATCTGGACAAGTGATTGATAGTGAGGGTGCCTTCGTGCACGAGAATTGAGTATTGTGGTAGTCTTGTCCGGATCACCAAGGACCGAATTTTCGGCTGTCAAACCAAGAACTTGTAACACCCCAGCCCAACATAGATCCTAGGATGTTACTAAACAACCTTATAGAACCACTTTACTTCAACTTACTAACACAATTTCAGCAAGCCATACAACAACGAATGTATTAGTTCTAATCAACAAGAACTAGCACAAGCTACAGATAGACAAGTTAAAGAATACCACCAATCAATTAATAATAACCTAGGCATGGATCTTGCTCTTTCTCAACCAATAACTAAACCAAACGATTAATGGTACACAATTTGAGTAGCTCTTTATCAAATAAATCTAAATCATCAAGATTCATTAGAATTACGAGGATGTAAGACTAACCAAGTCATTCAATTTATTCTATCAAATAGAATTAAATAAATCAATATCTGAGATATAAAAGCATAAATTGAAACATCCACGATAAAACTTGGCTACCACGATTACAAGTAAATCAACCACCACGAAGGATGAACACAGTCTGAAAATAAAGGTAATAGCAAGAACATGTGGCTTTAGGTAAATAAGCTAATTTATTTGCTGTGGGGGGAAAAAACTTATCGGTAGCATTTTTTTACCGGGGGACCTAGAAGGTGGTTTTCATGAAAATCGGAAATTTCGGCCGAAATTTTCAATTTTTTTTAAAATTTTGGGATTTTAAATTTAAAAAATCAAATTCGAACAAAATTCATGAAAACCAAAATTTTTTGGCCAATTTGAATTCCTATCGGCTATCACGCAGAATACCACGTTACAATCAACAGAATTTGACGAAATCTCGGCGAGAAAATTTTCACTTGCTCTGGGTGGTCTTATGTGAAGTGCATCAAAACTACCCCTTCCCATGCATGTCGCTGCCTCGAGAGGTATCTAAAATGAACATCAACAATAAGTGTGAGTCCACGACCCAGCAAAGTACAATAGTGATAATAGAAAAAATATCACGATCAGCAAATGAAGATATCAAATCCTCATATGAACATCAGCAAGGAGGCCATAAATAAAACTCTTACACTTGCATACAATGCATATGTCAAGAATGCTCTTTCTTCCTTCTTTGCAATTACCGGTAATGCGAAGTAGTGCATTCGTCGATGCATACTCAAGTCTGTGCCCTCAGGCATAGGGACCTCAAGCCCACACTCCACGAGTGTGGGGACCCATGCCCGTCCAATATATGACAGGGATCTCATACCCATCCAATGGATAACGGGGACATCAAAAGAAATAATTCTTGGCTACCACGTAGTCCAAGATTCAGGAATGAATGCTGTGATGCAAATGAACTTCATATTCTCAATCCAACCTGAGAGAATAATATTCAACGATCATATCATAGATAGAATTTCATAAGTAAACCATGGCAGTTATTATGAATATAGCATCACAATTCCCTCTACACTACTTGCACTTGCCTCAACTGCGAGACGGATGACGGCGACAGGAGGACTTTATCCCTGGTTCTCACCACCACCTGGCATTCGTAAAGTATACTAAGAATACCATTCAAATGCGCACAGCATAGCAATAAAACAAAATGGAATCATTCGCTCCTATTCGCAACCCGAAACTTTACCGATACATTCTCGAATCCCAATTTGTCCAAAATAGACAACCACCAAAGGAAAAAACCATAACTTTTGATTCAAAGCTCCAAAAATCATGAACCTAAGTTCTCTGGAACCTACACAAGCATACCTACAACTTCTTAGGTGACTGGAAGTTCAAATTATTTCATCTAAGCCTTTTTTTAATCTCCGAAGACAGTTCTGACATCTTCGGTACTATCGACTTAGGACTTTCATATCTTTTAATTGGTACAACCAAACCCACTGATCTAAGTCATTCTGGAAACTAAAGAGAACTAGCTTCCTGATCGGATATCAACGTACATGGGCTGATCGGATATCACATTATTAAATCCGAGGCTACAGATTATGTAGTTATGTACACACGCTATATTTACTTTAGATTATTGCATGCACTAAATTACGCGCTGGTCACGCAATTGTAGTCATACTTTCAATGATTAAATTGTTTTATTGTGAGATACTACTAGATGGAATACTCCTATGTACTCAACCTTCTCCTAGAAGAGCTCGATGTGAGTATTTCTAATCCTCCTTCTCCTTCCATTCTAAGATGAATGTTACCATTGTGTCACTTGACTTTCTGTTTTCGTTATTATAGAATTGGTTTTGTCTTTTTAGATATGTTAGGGTTTTCCATTGCACAGGAGTGACCAAAAAGGTGATAGAGGTACCAGCTTAAGTGGCCACATCTTCTAATTTTAAAGGACTTCCTTTTGTTTTAGATTGGTGTTCGTTAACTTTGTGTGATGCTAATTTGTAGATGTTGTATGTTCACTTTTAGATACCTATATACTACTATTTTATCAATAGTTGTTGTTGAACTCATGTGGGGAGGGCTAGCTATGCACCGCCTAAAGATGCAATAGGTAAATTACTTATATACGAAATGAAAGACACGTTAATAACAAATTTGTCTTATCCTTTTGCAAACCCGCACATGTTTTTGGTTCACAGCTTATTTGACTTTATTTTTTTAATTACATGTCTTCTGCATCATTAAAGTACATGTGCCTCGATTTACTTTGTACCCACTGTACTTGACTATTTTTTCTCTTAACAATATATATATATATTTCATACTATTACAGTGTCACGTATGCTTTAGTAAGCCACACGATTGTTTTGTAAAAGAAATGCGACATATTATAGTCCTGCAACTGCCGTTCGTACTATGTCCCTAGATAATTTAGTTCCAGTTCCTGCAACCGCCATTCATGTATTCTTCTTGCTACTTAGTCTGCTGAAATAGTTTATCTATTTTTAAGTATCACCTCTCGCATGATTTTTCCCATTCCTCATAAGCATACTCTATTTTCAGGGTAGTTAGTTCCAGTTAACCTTACTCTAGAAAAGAGAGATGGATTAAAGTGCACAAAGGATACATCGGGTTACTTTAGGAGATACAATAGTTTGTTAATGGATGGAAGGTATGATGTTTGATAGATAATCACTACAAAATTTTTCCAACAATAGTCCTTGAGTTACTATATGTAATGTTCGTTACAAATTATTCACTCTTTGCATCTCTCAATTTTTTTGTTGATATATCAATTTGCTATCGCCAGTTTGAAAGATTGTGTGGATTTGTTGGAAACCATGAAGAGAAGGGATTGCTTGATATCAAAAAGGTAGTACCTGTTTTATTGGTCCAATGTTTTTAAAAATTTATCTTTTATAATGTCTTCTTCAAGTTCCCGATTTCCATCTGTTTTCAGAGTTAAATGCAGGTAAATTGAGTTTTCTTGCCTATCTTAGACGCTTAGTCATTGAATGAGCTTACATATAGTACTCCATGGAAGGTATGATTGCATTAGTAGTCCATGAATGGGTATTCTGCTGACAGCACAAACTATTCTCAAAGAACATAATGCACTTATGTTTAATGCTAGGTTCATCCACACTATTTAATTTTGTTATGTTAATCCATGAAAGGTATGATTGCATTAGTAGTCCATGAATGAGTATTCTACTGACATCACACAAAGAACATAATGCACTTATGTTTAAGATTAGCTTCATCCACATTGTTTTAGTTTGTTATGTGTCATTTTCAGTGTGCACTGATACTTTGTTTCTCTTATGATGATAAGAATTACGTTATAATCAATCTTTGTGCTATGAATAGTTCGCAGATCTGTTCACTATTGTCTCTTATTTAAATTAACCCAAAAAAACTGATATAACAAACTTGCATGTCCTCTTGATTCATATGCTTGACAGGCACTGCTTTTGAGTACCCGATGTCTACCCTTTGTCGAAGGCGGCACCTCTATTTTTTTTCTGAAATTACCATGTATACTTCAATGATACAACATAACATGAACCAGCCAGGGAAATCACTTGCCATCATTGGACTTGGTGGCTTGGATCACGTGGCAATAAAATTTGGAAAAGCCTTTGCACCGAAGGTCACAGTTTTTAGTACATGTGAATCAAAGAGAAAATAAACTATCAGCCTTCTTTGAGCATATATTTTTGTGATACTGCTTATTATACAATATGTTTTACCATTGAAGTATACAATATGTTTTATCATCTCATATGCTTCAACTATATCCTGAATGAGCATTCTATATTTTTTTTTAGGCAAATATCATTTGGGAGCAATTGTGGAGGTTAAAAAGAAATATTGTTGTTTCTCCTTTTTTATTGCTCAAGAATGTCATCATTATATGAAATGAATTGATTGATTGCTAATAATATGCCTTAAATAACTTGGACATATGTATAAAGTTGATCTGCATGTTCTTTTTAGCATTCTTCAGGTGAGCTTTGCAATGCTCATATAATATTTCTCTCACAAAGGATGAACTCATATAGCTAAATTCTGCTATTTTGTCTTATCATTCTTCTTATATATATATACTGAAAGTGACGATGGCAAAACGCTGCATTTTTTCATTTCCTGAAAACTTCCCGGTACTTCATTGTTGAAATTGCTTCTGGTGCCAATCCCTTCGATCCTTATCTCTCTTCTGAAAGTTTTCAGTGTAATGGCACTACTTACCTTTTCAAAATAAATCAAAGTCCATGACCATATACTGTTTAGCATGCCATCATTATTACACATTTTTTTTATTTTGCTATTCCTGTCTTGGTGCTAGTCATAGTACATGACCATATACTGTCCAGCATGCCACCATTAATGCCCAATTTTTTTGTGCCATGTGCCCTCTACGCCTTTGTGCGAGCCGTGTTCGCTACGCCCAGCGAGCCTTGCCTTTGGCGCTACACTATGCTGAACTACGTGTGTGCCGAACAGGCCGTGGAAACGGCCCGCGCCGAAGGTATACGCGCCAATGGCGTGGGTATAATTCTAGTCTTTTATTAATTCCAACCACCTTCTTTGTCTCATATTTAGATTTTTCTGGGGAAAGATATATTTTAGGCTCTTGTGATCGGTGAATATATCATAAGATTCGCTATACAGGCAATGACGCCAAATCTTTAGAGCAAGAACCACTGCGGCAAGCTCTAAATCGGAGTAGGATAGTTCTGTTCCTGCTTCTTCAACTGTCTAGAAGCACAGGCAATCACTTTGCCATCCTGTATTAGCACACATCCAAGCCCAACTTGAGATGTATCTGAATAAATGGTGAAAAGCTTCCCAGGTTCAGGAAGTGTAACACCCTAGCTCAACATTGAGCCTGGAATGCTACTAAAATTAAATTAAACAAAACTAAACTAAGATCATTTACCGATTTCGGCAGAACCTCCTTTGTATAATCAACTATACCGAGGTTCCATCAATTGATCATAGCAATTAACACTAAACTCAATATTCAAGTTCATTCAGGCATGCAAGATAATCTAATAATCATAAACAAAACTTGCTATTCTCCTTATTACAAATAAATCAAACATTTAACTAATCATACGAATCTCAAATAGATTGCTAATTATTAGAATAAAGACTAAATGATAGACGCCTTAAGGATGAGTGGTAGTGAGTGCATCCAAACATCTACTCCCTCCCATGCATGCCGTTCTTGCCAGTTGTACCTAAAACATATCAAAGCAAGTGTGAGTCCAAAGACTCAGCAAGTATCAACAAGGTTAAAGCTAAAATTATAGTCATAGCATCAATATTCCAAATAAAACATTTCACTAAACATAAACTTCATGCTTGTAATGCGTCCATGCAATGCACCTTTTAAACTTTATCTCTTTTCGCATTTTACGATGTCGAGGTATACATCCGTCGATGTATACCCTTGCCTATGCACCACGCATAGGGACCATGAGCCTATACTCCACAAGTATAGGGACCTATGCCCATCATCATCATGATGGGGACCTCTTTACTCATTGCCCACATTCTGCGAATGTGGGGACCTCAAGCCCGTCATTTACATGACGGGGACCTCAACAGTTCATACTTGGTCACCTAGTGACCAAGACTCAATCATGCTTTGATATGCATATGCACAATGACATCATCTTCCAATTATATGAACTCAACATGTACATAATAACATGTAAGCATTAACAACATACACAGGAAGCTTTAACCATAACTTGCATTTACCAAGATATATTGTAATTCATCACATTGACATCCATGCATGGCTATTACGAACAAGATACAATCAATCTCAGCAAATAATCATAATTATTCTACAACCCGAATACTTGCCTCAACAGATGCGAGAACGGTGGATTTTGAAGAGGCGCTGCCCTGGGATCACGCTCCCACCTGAACATAATGATAACCCAAACTAAGACAAGCATACTGGACCAAAAGCATAAATAAGAACACAATTGAACTCGCTAAACTCCCAAGCGTTTCCAATTTTCCAATTTCTACCGATCGATTTGGTGTTCACTGCGGACAGTCAACTTATAAAATACATAACTTTCTGCTCAGGAGTCCAAATAAGATGTTCTAATACTTTCTGGAAAGATAATTAAATTACCTAAATAAACTTAGTTGGGGAGCCCTTCTGATTCTGCTATTTACTGCCCCTACCAAGCCAATCTAGAGAACATCAATTATCACGTCGGGTTCTCTGAACAGTACACTAAAATTATCACAACTTTTGCTACGAAAGTCCAAATTCTTACGTTCTTTAGCTTTCTGGAAAGGTGAGGAAATTACCCATCTTTTTCATTATAACGAGATCCTCTGATTTCGTATTTAACTAATAGATTAACTCAGATTTCTACAGATTGTCAGGATGTTGACAGATTAACAGGACAGCGGCACTAAACAATTCATAACTTTCTAACCGTTAATCGGATCTGGGTGTTCTTGGCGGCCACGGAAAGCTAAGGACATAAACCAACTATCTCTAAGAGATTGGATCCCCAGATTCTGCTTCTAAAGACATGAAAACCGTCATTCAATCTACTGGACAGAACACGGTCTATTAGCTGTTGATTACTTGATCTACCAAACGAAATCAATTGCAACTAATACAGATCAACCAGCGAAGAACACGCGATGTTACCCTTGTAGAATCATAGGAAGATGATGAACTCTCCCCACGAAGGTGATCTCCTCTCCTTTCTTCACTTGATCGGCAGCGGGGAGCACCGACGGCGAGGAAGGGAGGCACCACTATGGAAGAGAGGGCGTGCTACAGTAGTCGTGCTACAGTGGCGGTGGCGGCACTGTAGCTACAGTGCAGCTAGGGTTTCCCCCTTCCTTTTATTGGTGGCCGGCCCCTCATGGGCTTCCTGGGCCAAGGCCCGAGGCCCAAGTTGCCGAAGAACTGCAGAAACCCCCTTTTTTTATGTCTAATTTCTCTTTTGAACGCTTTCTTTCATAGAATAAATCGGAGTATTACATTAAAACCCCCTCTTTCTCCTGTTCAATCGCTTTGCTAAAAGAAACATTATCCCGATTTAATTATTCTCTCCCGATTTATTTATTCTCTCCCGATTTAATTTTTGGGGTATTACAGGAAGAGCAAGAATAGGAGCAGTCACCAACTTATCCTTCAAGGTACAAAACTGCGCTCACACTATCTGACCATTGAAATTTGACACCTTTATGTGTTAGTTGAGACATCGGTTTAGCGATGATAGAGAAGTCCTCCACAAAACACCAGTAATAACCAGCTAAGCTCAGAAAACTCCTCACTTCCTTGACATTGATTGGCCTTTTCCATTCTACTACTGTCGAGATCTTGCTAGGATCAACTGAAATGCCTTCTTGATTAATCACATGGCCTAGAAACCCAACTTCTGAAATCCAAAACTCACATTTCATCAGTTTGGCATAAAATTAATTTTTCCTCAAGGTCTCAAGAATCAACCTCAAATGTTGTTCATGATCCTCCTCCGACTTGGAATAGATCAAGATATCATCAGTAAACACCACTACGAAATCATCAAGATACCGATGCAGCATATTGTTCATTGCTTCCATGAAAACTGCAGGAGCATTTGTTAGTTCAAAAGACATAACCTTATACTCATAATGCCTATACCTCGTAGAGAAAGCCGTTTTTTCAATATCATGCTCTCGAACTCGGATTTGATTGTATCCCAACTGAAGGTCAATCTTGGAGAACACTTTAACTCCTTTCAGCTGATCAAAAAGATCCTCAATACAGCGCAAAGGATATTTATTCTTTATCATCGCTTGATTGAGAGCCCGATAATCCACACACATACGCCAACTACCATATTTCTTCTTTGTGAAGAGAACATGCGCTCCCCACGGCGAAACACTACGCCGAATCATACCTTTGGATAGCAAATCGTCCATATGCTTTTTCAACTAATCTTGGAAGGGTCGAGCCAAATGGTACGGAGACATGGAAATAGGTCGAGTACCAGGAATAAGATCAATCTAGAATTCCACATTCCGTTCTGGAGGCATTCTAGGAAGCTCTACAGAAAAAACATCAGGATATTCACACACCACAGGAATCTCCTCGATGCGTAGAGAATAATCGCCTTCGCTTAAGAGACCAAAGCAACCCAATTGTTGATGCCCGTCGACTAGGAAACAAACCGCCAACACAAAAGGGAATCGGGGCAAGACTACCACGAAAACCAATTCTTCACCGGACGGGGCTTGCAAAGTCATAGTCTTCCAGAAACAACAAATCTTAGCACGGTAACGAAATAACTAGTCCATACCAAGGATAACATCAAAAGGTGATAACTGAATCACCATGAGATTAGCTATGAAATCCTCATCATCAATGGTAATAGAACAGCCTGGACATACTGTAGAACTAGAAATGAGACCCCCCAGAGAACCGACTACAACAGATTGAGAAATATTCTGCAAACTCAAACCCGCCCTCCTAGCAAAGTCAAGTGACACAAATGAATAGGTAGCCCTTGAATCGAAAAAACAAAAAGCCTCATAGGAATCAACTAGTAAGGTACCTGTCACCACGTCAGGACGGTCTACGGTCTCAGGTGTAGGCATGGCGTAGACTCCCGGTGGTGCCGGGACAGAGGAGGCACCGACACTCAGTGAAGGAAGAACAGGGACTGCTGTAGGAAAAGCGAACGAAGGTGGTGCAGACGGTACAGGATTCCAGTAGAACCCTATAGGAGGTGCTAGAGGAAACGCTGCAGGAGGGGCCCAACCTGAAGAATACTGTGGCACGGGAGCAACTGCCAGAGTCTGAACTGAACCTCGTGGAGGAATGGACGAAGATGCCGCAGGGGCTGACTCCCACTTGATGATACTCGCTGGATTCTACTTACACACTAACATCTTATGGCCTGACAGGCCACAATGACGACAAACTCCAGTAAAAGAGCATTCAGAAGCATGATGACCATCACCGCACTTGAAACAAATCATACCCTGGCCTGGAGTAGGACGCAACACCTGCGAAGACGAGGAAGTCTTGCGCTTTGAAGGAGCGATCTCCTCTGACCGGATCGTCCGACGATCGAGGACGATGGTCTCCCTGAAACTTCTTGGAAGCGTGTCACGAGAAAACCCACTCCCACCACTGAAACTCCTCTTGACCACTACGTAACCACGGAAGGAGTAAAGCCACTAGAAGACTGCCTTTCCCTAGTGAGCTCTCTCTCCAACTCCATACCCTTGGCCTGATCGACCACAGAGTTGAAGTCAAGCAAACTGGTCGCCCCCAAGACGTGGCGATACTCATGGTTAAGTCCCCTACAGAACCTCTTTGCTTTTTCTCGATCATTACCAGCCACAGCTGGCACAAAATGGACCAAGTTGTTGAATCTTGCCTCATAATCCACCACAGACAGTTTTCCCTAAACAAAGGTCATCAAGGAATGTTCCATCCTCTCGAGGAAGGAATCAAGATAAAACTTAGCGCTGAATTGCTCCAAGAAAACCTCCCAGGTGACTGGTCCCTGCATTGGGGTCTTAGCTGACAGAACCCCTTCCCACCAAATGTCTGCTTGACCCTTTAGTTGGAAGGCCACGAAGTGCACCTTCTGCACTGAGGTCATCTCCAATGCCCCAAACTGTCTTTCCATATAACAAAGCCAATCAGCTGCCTGAACCAGGGTGCCTGCTCCGTCAAAAGTGTCAAGACAAAGAGACATCCACACTTGAAGGCTCATTCTGGCCTCAGGTGGAGCAAGTGCAGCATCTAGAACAGCAGCACTTGCAACAGCAGCAGGAGGGGCTGCCTGCACCTGCTGACAAAGTTGTTGAACCTCTCCCTGAAGATCATGAAGTAGGGTGGCCAACGCGACCTGAGCATCAGCAGCTGGGTGAACAGCCAAGGCAACCTCCTTAGCAGCCTCACCAACGGCCTCCTCACCCGGGGATGAAGACACAACAGGTCCGCGTCCACGACCACAGCCCGCTTCACGACCATGGCCTCTACCTCTTACCATTTCTGAACAACAAAGATATATAGCTAACCATTTAGCTCAAGAACAATGATAACAGTTGTACAGAATCAATTCAATAACAGTTCAACTCCAACATAATGAAACATACAATCAGAAACGTAGATGCAACGAATTACCCAAATTCCACTTACTGTGCACAGTGTGTTAATTTAATATTTCAACTACTACGGACCTAATGCCCGCTCTGATACCAACTGTAACACCCCAGCCCAACATAGAGCCTAGGATGCTACTAAACAACCTTACAGAACCACTTTACTTCAACCTACTAACATAATTTCAGCAAGACATACAACAATGAATGTATTAGTTCTAATCAACAAGAACTAGCACAAGCTACAGATAGACAAGTTAAGGAATACCACCAATCAATTAATAATAACCGAGGCATGGATCTTGCTCTTTCTCAACCAATAACCAAACCAAACGATTAATGGTACACAATATGAGTAGCTCTTTATCAAATAAATCTAAATCATCAAGATTCATCAGAATTACGAGGATGTAAGACTAATAAAGTCATTTAATTTATTCTATCAAATAGAATTGAATAAATCAACATCTGAGATTTAAAAGCATAAATTGAAACATCCACGATAAAACTTGGCTACCACGATTACAAGTAAATCAACCACCACGAAGGATGAACACAGTCTGAAAATAAAGGTAATAGCAAGAACATGTTGTTTTAGTTACCTAAGCTAATTTATTTGCCCTGGGTGGTCTTGTGTTTAGTGCATTAAAACTACCCCTTCCCATGCATGTCGTTGCCTCGAGAGGTATCTAAAATGAACATCAACAATAAGCGTGAGTCCATGACACAGCAAAGTACAACAGTGATAATAGACAAAACATCACGATCAGCAAATGAAAATATCAAATCCTCATATGAACATCAGCAAGGAGGCCATAAATAAAACTCTTATACTTGCATGCAATGCATATGTCAAGAATGCTCTTTCTTCATTCTTTGCATTTACCGGTAATACGGAGTAGTGCATCCGTCGATGCATACTCAAGCTTGTGCCCTCAGGCACAGGGACCTCAAGCCCACACTCCACGAGTGTGGGGACCCATGCCCGTCCAATACATGACGGGAATCTCATGCTCGTCCAATGCATGACAGGGACCTCAAAAGAAATAATTCTTGGCTACCACGTAGTCCAAGATTCAGGAATGAATGTCGTGATGCAAATGAACTTCATATTCTCAAACCAACATGAGAGAATAATATTCGGCGACAATATCATAGATAGAATTTCATAAGTAAACCATGGCAGTTATCATGAATATAGCATCACAATTCATGCACTTGCCTCAACCGCGAGACAGATGACGATGACAGGAGGACTCTATCCCCGGTTCTCACCACCACCTAGCATTCGTAAAGTATACTAAGAATACCATTCAAATGCGCACAGCATAGCAATAAAACAAAATGGAATCATTCACTTCTATTCGCAACCCGAAACTTTACCGATACATTCCCAAATCCAGTCTATCCAAAACAGAGAGCCACCAAAGGAAAAAAACCATAACTTTTGATTCAAAGCTCCAAAAATCATGAACCCACGTTCCTTGGAACCTACACACGCATACCTACAACTTTTCAGGTGACTAGAAGTTCAAATTATTTCATCTAAGCCTTTATTTTTATCTCCTAAGATAGTTCTGACATCTTCGGTACTATCAACTTAGAAATGTTGTATCTTTTAATTGGTATAACCAAACCCACTGATCTAAGTCATTCTGGAAACTACAGAGAACTAGATTCCTCAATAAATTTATTATAATTTTTCCCATTGTGCAACAAAGGTTTCTAACAGAGCAATCTTTCCCTACTGCCCCCAACAGAAGGACAGAACTACAATAACAACTTCAAATTTTCATAACTTTCGTTCTAATTGTCCAAAAAAATATGAACTTGGACTCTCTGGAATCATCATAAAGTTATCTACATAATTCATGAAGATAAACTGACCAGATTCATCCATCTCCAGACCCTAATTCACAGAACTATGCTCGCTGCCCGAATCCAGAGACTGAATAGGCACTGAGACTTGCAAAAATCATAACTAAATCATTATCCAACCAAAAATTCTGAATTAATACTTTCCAGAAATCCATCGCAATTACTCACATAACTCTAGGAGACCCTAAACGCTGAATTCGCCTGGAACTAACTCAATCTTACGAATTAACAGAACTACAGAAATACCGATCTACAACAGCAAGGTACATATCGCATATGAAAGATTTACAATATCTAATGGAGAACATGAATTTACCCACAAATTCTCTGCTGGACCTCGCTGATACCAACTGTAACACCCCAGCCCAACATGAGCTTGGAATGCTACTAAACTAACAATATAACAAATTAAAACTAAGACTTTTTTCTTTCTAAATTACAGCAGAACCTCCTTTGTATAGCTAACTATACCGGAGGTTCCAACAGTTAAAACAAATATCATAATTAAACAATCCAACATCCAGCATAATCGATAGGCATTCAAGATATGCTAATCAACTAGAGCATAACCAAAGGTATCCAAAATATGCTACTCATCACTATTACAAATAATCCAACGCATAAAGCATAACCATAACAAATCCTTTAAGCAGTTTACTCATTTATTAAGGCGTGATCTAAAATTTAATCAACTATAATAGATTCGTAGCAGTGTGTGTGTCCGAACATATGACTGCTCCCTCCCATGCATGCCGTTCTTGTAAGGGGTACCTAAAAACCACAAACAAAGCAAGAGTGAGTCCACAGACTCAGTAAAGTACTAACAATAAGACATTATAACACACCATTATAACATCAGCATCCATTCTCAAATCTTTACCACACAACATGTCATATGCTTATGTAATGCTCAATGCAACCTTTCTCTTTAACTCTTTTTGCATTTTACCAGTAATGCAAGGTATGCAACCGTCAATGCATACCCATGCCTATGCTCGCAAGCACAGGGACCAAGAGCCTAATACTCCGCAAGTAATGGGGACCACAAGCCCACACTCCACAAGTGTGGGGACCTCAAGCCCATCATATACATGACGGGGACCTCAAAAATATATATGCTTGGTCACCACGTGACCAAGCCTCAAACATGATCTCAATATGCACATGCACAGTTACTCTATTCATCATTAACATGAAATAGCAATAACCTCATACATGAATAGAACTTAATCATACTTTGAGCATTCACCAATATTAACACACATATCATTCCAATAACCATGCATAGCTAATATGTATCAAATACTTGCAATCATGATCAAGCATTCACATTTAATCTTTCAATCAAAGTACTTGCCTCAACCGTAAGACGGAAGACAACGACAGAAAAGCTCTAGCCCCGGTGTTCACCACCACCTGGGAACCGTAAAATAATATACTAAGTACACCAATCAAAAATGTACAGCATTGCAATAGAACAAAACAAGAACAAGCATCCCTAATCGACACCCGAACAATTAATCATTATGCTCCCAAATTCCCAAATCTGTCCAAACAGATCATTTGTTATGAAAAATTCATAACTTTTGAGTCAAGACTCCAAAAGCCATGAATCCAAATTTCCTAGAACCTACCCAAGCGTTACAACTTCTCAGGTGATCAAAAGATTAAATTACCACATGTAGTCCTTTGATTTTAATCCGAAGACCGCTCATCATCTTGATAAATCGACTTAGGAAAATCATAACTTTTGTTTGGCACAACCAAACTAATTGTTCTAAGACTCTCTGGAAACTACAAAAAACCAGATATCTCAATAAAATTATCATAAATAGTTCTACTATGCAACAATGGTTGCAAACAGCCAAGCCTTTCACCTCTGTCCACAACAGAAGGACAGATTACAGTAATAACTTTAAAAATTCATAACTTTTGATCTATCCGTCCAAAATTTATGCACTTTACCTTCCTGGAATCATCATAAAGTTATCTAAATATCTTACGGACATCATTTGACCAAATTCGGCCATCTCCAAACTCTAATGTACAGAACTACGACCGCTGCACAAATCCTGAGACTGAATTAGCACCCAGTCTTGCAAAATTCGTAACTAATTCATCCTTTATCCAAAAATTATGATTTAATACTTTCTGGAAATCTAACAAAATTCCCCATCTATCTATAGGAGACCCTAAACATTGAATCTGCATAGAACTAACCCAATCTCACGAATAAACAGAATTGCAGTACTACCGATCTACGACAGCAGGATACTACAATGATTAATCGGTAGCAAAACACATCTATAGAATCGAACTAGCTATTGAGAATCATGATCTTACCCACGAAATCCCCCGCTGGAGCACGCTGTAGTCCTCACGAAGATCACCCCTACCTTCTTCTTCTTCCTCCCCCTCCTCCTCTCTTCTTCCCTCTCCTTCCTCTTCCTTATGGTGGCCAAACTCAGGGAAGCACCGAGGAGAGGGAGTGCTACAAGACCACCGTGCTACAAGGACGTCGGTGCTCTGATGCACAAGATCTTTGCAGTGCTTGGGATGCTAGGGTTTAGTTCCCCTCCCCCCCCACATGGGCCCAAAGAGCTATGGGCCAAAGGCCCGTGTTCTAAAACTTCTTCAAAATTCTGAATTTTCCTTTTCTAATTATTTTTAATTTTAGTACTAGTCACTTATATGTTTTATATTTGAACGAAATATTACACCCTTGCAAAGATTTCCCTTCCTCTACCTCTTCCCCTTCCTCTCTTCCTTCCCCTCCTTCTTCTTCCCAATGGCCAGCCACAACAGTAGGAAGGTGGCGACTCTAGGGGACGACAATGGGGGAGGTGAGGCAGCAGGGGGTTTGGTTCTGGGAGAGGGCGGTGGTGGCGCAAGGGACAAAGGGGGAGGAGGGTGGCGGCCAAGGGGATTGAGGGGGGGGGAGGGGGCGGTTAGGGTTATGGGAAAGGGACGCCCCCCCTCTTGATCCCACTAGAGGGCCGACCCACTTGGGCTAGGCTACCTTGGGCCGAAAGCCCAAGGTCCAATCCCCCACAAAATTCAGAAATTTTAATTTAATTCCTTCTTTAAACATTAGTGTGTTCATTATTGAATAATCAGGATATTACAGAACTACTCGTACTTCCACACGCTGGATTAAGGCCGGTTTGGCCAAGTAAGGGGAGGATTTTATTGGGCTAGAACACAGGTGGTATGAGGACATATGTATTTGATCATATGTTCATAGGAATCCGATTGCAATTTAATATATGCAAGCGAGCACAACTTTAATTTCTGTTCATTGGGTCAGTATTCCCAACACAACTTGCGTGCCCCACTTAGCAGGTTCTATCAATAACTTGTACTAAGCGGGATCTCGTCTCGCATGGGTGTTTCAACTCAATAAGATGTTCTTGCTAAAAAGTAACAAATCTCGATCTACCCGGCCGACATACCAAAGGAAGTGTGTCATTATCCGAAGGCTTACGGGCTGGTTGAGTCGTGTAGGTAAAGATGTCAACCCTGTTGGGCTTTTAATCTATTTGAATAGCTGTGTCCCCGGTTATGGACAATACTTGGTTTTGATAGACATCATCATTAGACTCTGAAATAAAATTGATATGGGTACAACTTGGTATCGGCATGAATGGTTGTTTATGCGTGGATAGCCACTTTGACATGTTTTGAATTATGATTATATCAATGTTTATTATTGTCTTTTGTCCAAATTTTGGTTACTAAATGGCTTTTGAAAATTAGAATGTGTAGGAATAAAACTGTCACTTTTATGCAAAACTTATGCCAATATAATCTTCCTTTGGACAGCCTCTAATATGTATATTCTCACATCCTTTGGATAGGTGTAATATCCCATTTTATTAAATGAGTATTTAGTGAATTAGAAAATGATTAATAATATGAGTTTATAGGGAAAAATGAGGGAAATAGATATGGGCCTTCAGCCCATAACCAAGAGGTGGGCTGACCACCAACAAAAGAAGAAGAGAGAGGGAAAACCTTGGGGGTACTTGTAGCATGACGTACTCTGATGGCGCCGCTTTGCTACTGATGTTTTCTGAGCGAGAGGCCGCCCTCCTCTTCATTCCCCTTGTGCCACCATCTCCTCCCCAACCGAGCTCACCTCGTTGCCATCTCGATCTTGACCACAGGGTTGGCGGTCAAGAAGAAGAAGAGAGAAGGAGGGGAAGAGGGATCACGTGGTGTTCATCGTGATCGACAGCGGGTGCTCCAAGGGTAATGATTCTCGGTTGTCGTTGTTTGATTAGTCGTAGGAGAGAAATCGAATAGATTTGATTGGATCAAAGTCGGTCTGCCGTAAATACCAATCTGTCCAGAATGTTGCGTGGGCGATTTCGGGTCCTTAGAAGCCGAACCAGTAGTTTTGATCTACTAGAGATATCTAGTTTATGTTCTTAACTTTCTGTGGCCACCGAGTTCACCTGATTCCGTCGCTCGAGTCAAAAGTTATGATAGATTTAGTATCTGCTGGCCAGATTTCTGACGCGAATAATCTGTTTTGTTATTTCGTAAAATATGAAAATGTAATTGGAAGAATCTGGGTTTTCACCCAACTAGGATTTTGTAGATAATTTGATAACCTTTCCAGATTGTTAAAGAACGATCAATTCGGAGTTATATATTAAAAGTTATGATCGTTTTAATACTGCTGTTTGCACATTTAGGCAGTTTCTGATCTGAAAGTTCAATGATCTGTTAGCGTACTAAATTGACCGAATTGGATTAGCTTGTCAACTAGAGTATTGTAGATTTGTCAGTTAAGAATCCACAGAAACTAGGCTCATCTCTTTTTGAGTTCCAGATCATGAGATATGTTAATTTCCGTGCTGCTGTCCAGAGGCGGTTTATGGCTGAATGAGTTGGTTTTGAGTTTAGGGTTTGTAGTTAAATCTTGATTCGCCGGGGAAGCGTTGTAGAACGTTAATCAGTAGTGTCGTGTTCATCGTATGCTTATTTCAGTTATTTAATTGTTTAGGCGGTGAAGCTTCGGGTTTAGGAGTACCACCATTGCCTGCTAACGCGTCGCATAGCGGAAGGCAAGTACATTGCTTATCTTAATGATTGTGGTTGATGAATGCTTTTATGATTATGCTGTGAGTTCTTATGATTCAAGAGAAGTTGGATTGTCTATGGTCTTTCATATGTATTGAATCCATGATTGGAGATGATAATATTTAAGTTCATGTTCCTTTCATATGTGTGTTATCTCCATGATTAGAGAGCGTGTCTTTTCAATATACATATTTCATTCCATGCATTCATTATTCATGTTCCATCCACGAGAGTGGATTAAAAAGACCCATCAATTCCAGGATGGGCACGTAAGACCCACCATTCCAATGTGGGCCCCACTATTCCAATGTGGGCGTTTTGGGACACCCGTATGAAATGTTCTTCATACGGGACTTGGATCCCCGCATTTTTGTTAAGATCTTGGGCTTAAGTGAACACCGACGGTGTGTCACTAGCAATACCGTATATGCATGTGTGTAGTCCCTCCATTCCATTCACTTCATTCATTCCATTCATTCAAATACTCGTTCTGTGATTTCTTCATATGGTTCAATGAGGTTGACTTGTTAATGTTTGTGGTATGTTCCATTTATTCACTGTACTTGCTGAGTCTTGGACTCACTCTTGCTTTGTTTATTTACTTTTAGGTGATCGTTGATGAAGTTCTCTTGGGAAGGAGTAGACATGCACTACTCACATGATACACTTTACATTCGTTTCAATATAAGGATGATTAATGTCATTCATTCGTTAATTATTGGATGGTAATAATTACATCTAGACATGGATAATACATTTCTATTTGTTGAGTTTTGATTAAGTAACTGTTAAAGTTCATGGATTATTCGTTGATAGGATTATCTTAGTGGATCCAATCTTACATTCTTGTTTATGTTCCAATTGTTGATGCTCTGTTTAGCTTAGTTGATGAATTATTGTTGATGTTTTCCGCTGTATGATTAAATGTTAGATCTTTAGGTAGCATTTTGGCTTCCGAATAGCCAGGGTGTTACAATAGGCTCTATCATACACTTTCTTTTATTAGTTTGTGTAAGACTTGTGAGTGCCTTTTGTACTCGATCAGATTGACCACTTTATTTCAGGTGAGGAAGAATACACCTTCAATCAATTCGTTAGCGCCGAATACGGCGACGCTAACGAATGATGTTGTTTCTACCTCCACTCAGTTGCCTTCGGGTTTTGGGCACACTTGGATGGAACTTTTGGTGTATTATATTTGTTTTTCGCTGCGTACTTTTGTTCATGTTTAATAGACCGCTCGGTCACTAGTGTAACTTTTGGACCTAAGTCTTAGTCTTGTAAATCACTTTTTAATGATGTACGACTTGTGTATGACTGTATACAATGTTTTTTAGGATATGTGCGTATTAGCCATTGATCTTGGGAGCTAATGCGAGACATATATCCAGGAACTTGAAATCGGGCTCATTTCCTATTAAGAGTTATGCCTCTGGTGTAATCTGTTTACTTGAAATGGATTTGATTTCAGGGTCTCACAACGTTGGTCTTTTAGTAATTGTATGTTAGAAATAGTACTAGCATTAGTGTTAGCAAGTCTTTTTTATCAAAGTATTTTAAATTATTAAAATAATTTCAAAAAGTCTAAGTTTTGAAAATCTTTTATTCCTTACCCATCCTAGTCTCTAATTCTTACCTCACTATTCATTAGACTTGTGCAAAATATTTTTCCATTGCTCATCTCTCTTTTCCAAAAATAGACACGCTAGTAGTCACCGAGAAGAGCAATGGCGAAGGGACGAGAAGACGTTGTTGTACTGTGATATTAGGATTAAGTTTAAGTTAGGGATTATTATTAGATTATATCCACCCTAATTATATTCCTTATCTTGTAGAAGTTAGATTTTGTAGTGTGATCATTCGCTCTCTTTTGTTCCAAGTGGTTGCGCATCGCCTACGGGCAGTGTGTATAGCAATCATGCCGGAAAACTATCATTTGCTTTAATGGATTTTGTACTGGCCTTTTGAGCCTTTGTACTCCCATTTGGCGTTAAGTTTTTGCCCATGTCATTATGCATGCTAAATTTAGTACATTATGCTTGCTATCCAGAACTCTATATCATGCTTGTTCGGTTGTATCCTTGTTGAATTGCTAATAGTTTGTGTGGTAACAGTATGACAAGAGCTACCACTCATTCCTGAGCTCAGTAGGGAGAGGGATCACCACCGCCGAGATCCCACTCTGCTACTATCCATAATCCACGTGTGAAGCCTCCTAGCTGCTATGATCATCATGGTGGTCGGCAAAAAGAAGAGCTTCCTCCGCCACCCATCATGGCTGAGGTTCTTACTCAAATAGAGCGTAACCGCATGGACCAAACATACATCCTAGAACAAATTACGCGCAACACTTCCATAGCTCCAGGATCATCTAGCGGGGCAGGAGTTCATTGCGCACATGGAGGTCCCACTGAATTTCAGCGGACCAATCCACTGGTGTTCTCCAATTTTGATGACCCTATAGAGGCAAAAGACTGGCTCAGGGCCATCGAGAAAAAGATGCTGATTGCCCAATGTTCTAAAGCAGAAAAAGTCCTCTTTGCCAACTATCAACTGGATGGCACAGCAAGTGCATGGTCGGACAATTTTTATGCTATCCAGCCTGCCGGACACGTCCCGACTTGGGACGAGTTCAAGGAAGCCTTCCGCGAAGCTCACATTCCGGAAGGAGTCATGATGATCAAGCAACAACAGTTTCTCTCACCTAAGAAAGGGTGAAAGAGCGTGACAGAGTATCTTCATGAGTTCAACTTCTTGGCTCGTTACGCTCCAGATGATGTTGCCACTGACCTTCGCCTTCGGAGTTGCTTCATGAACGGTCTGACGGAGCAAATGCAACTAGCCCTTGTAGTTCATGACTTTTACAATTTTCAACACCTTGTCAACAAGGCCATAATAGTGGAAGACAAGAGCAAAGCGTTGGAGGAGGAGCGCAAACGAAAGAGAGTTGCACAGATTTCAACTGGTAGCGGTTTTCCGAGACCGCACGTGTAGAAGTCCCATCCTCCTTGAGTTCAAGCTCCAACTCCACGGAGGCCACCAGTATTCGCACCTTGTCCTCCACCACCTAACTGGTAGCCAAGAGTCAGTAGAAATCTGCCACCTAATGTCAGCAACATCAAGTCGGGTGTGATCTGTTATCACCGCAGACGTCCCGGACACTTCGCAAATCAGTGTTTGGCAAAGGCACATGGTTTGCCTCCTATCCGACCATCTTTAGCACCTATGTGTCCAACACCACCTCTGAGGATATCTGTCAAGCCTGGTCCAGCTCAAGCACGAGATCGAGTTAATCAAATCACCGCCGAAGAGATGATTGATACACCTAACGTCGTCCTTTGTATGCTTGTTAATTTCAGCCCAGCTACTGTTTTATTTGATTCCGAAGCATCCCATTCTTTTGTCAAGAGGCATTTTACTGTTCTTCATCAGTTAGATATGCATACACTTCAGCCACCATACCTTATTCAATCACCGGGATCTGTTTTCCAACCAATCAAATCTGCTGGGACATAAAAGTAGAGATTCAAGGGGTAGAATTTTTGGCAAATTTGATTGCGATAGATTCAGAAGGTTTGGATGTCATTTTGGGAATGGATTAAGCTGTCCAAGAATTAGGGGCAAATTAATTGTGCTCAGCGATCCATTTCTTTTACAAGTGAAAATGGCAAACAAGTTATTTTTGACTCTAAGACTGTTGGGTCTCATCTGTATGCTCTGAAGGTTGGTACCACCCCTAAATTGGATATGGTACCAGTAGTTTGTGAGTATCCAGATGTCTTTCCCAAAGAACTTCCAGGCATGCCCCTAGATCGTGAAGTGGAGTTGGTGATCAAGCTAGCACTCGGTACTGCACCTATTTCAAAGTGACCGTATCGGATGCCTCCTAATGAGTTGGTGGAAATCAAGAAACAACTTGGGGAATTACTTGACAAGGGATTTATCTGACCGAGTTCCTCAACTTGGGGATGCTAGGCAATCTTTGTCAAGAAGAAGGACAAGACCGTCCGCTAAATGAAGTCACTATCAAGAACAAATATCCTCTTTGCCGTATTGATGATCTGTTTGACCAACTGACCGGAGCCCAAGTATTCTCCAAGATTGATTTGCGATTGGGCTATCATCAGATCAAGGTCAGGACTGATGACATTTCAAAGATAGCATTCTCTACTCGTTACGGTTTGTACAAGTACACTGTCATGTTCTTCGGCTTGACAAATGCACCGGCATATTTCATGATCCTCATGAATTCAGTGTTCACGGAGTATTTGAACAAGTTTGTTGTCATGTATATTGATGATATCCTCATCTACTCCAAATCCAATGAAGAGCATGAGAAGCACTTGAGGCTTGTGTTGGAAACACTACGTAAGCATTAACTTTATGCAAAATTTAGTAGGTGCGAGTTTTGGCTTAAAGAAGTCAGCTTTTTGGGTCATGTGCTATCTGATGGCAGTGTCGCTATTGACCCAAGCAAGGTACAAGATGTACTAAATTGGGGTCAGCCCAAGAGCGTCACCGACATTCGAAGTTTTCTCGGACTTACAGGTTACTACCGCCGGTTCATTAAAAACTTCTCCAAAATTGTGAGACCAATGACCCAGTTTTGAAGAAGGGGAAGAAGTTCGAATGGTCAGCTTAGTGTGAAAAAAGTTTTCAGATGTTGAGATAACTTCTGACCAAATCTCCAGTATTCACTCTGCCAGATATTCACAAGAGCTTCGACATTTATTATGATGCATCTCGCCATGGGCTCGGTTGTGTGCTCATGCAAAAAGGACGAGTGGTGGCATATGCATCAAGGCAATTGAGGCCTCATGAGGTGAATTATCCCACACATGATTTAGAATTAGCGGCTGTAGTCCATGCTCTGAAGATTTGGCGACATTACCTCATCGGTAATCGTTGCGAGATCTATACTGATCATAAAAGCCTGAAATACATTTTCACTCAAGCTGATTTGAACTTGAGACAAAGAAGATGGCTTGAACTGATTAAGTACTATGATATGGGACCCGATGAGGATCTAATAATCCTCATTTATTTATTTATCTGTAATTCTTATTATAGATATTAATATCTCTATATTAGTCTTAAGTATACCCCTTAATTTTTATAAGGGAGAGGTTAAGCTGCCTGGTCGTAAACCACTCCACGATCGTATGTATTCCTACGACCATGGTATAGTCGTAAGCCTTCCTACAACTATCGAGCAATAGTAAGATCTTCTATGACCCAGTTGGCTTCGACCAGCCTCGCTTCGATAACCTTGTAATTGATAAGGCTTGCTGACTTGTGGGCCTAATCAGTTAGGGAATATTATGCGCCATGCTTAACACATATGGTACTTAATATACGCTGTTACTCTCTATAAGTAACCACATGAATTACTTTTTGTCTCTGACAACAACTAGTAACGTGGGGGTGCTACGTCCCTGGCGACAACTTCCATCTAGCGATTCGTCAATTGGAACGTTGGGACATCTCTTCATCTGGAGAAACTACCACATCTTCATATGTTATATAAGGTTGAAGTCAGAAAGGCATAGAGGACAAAACAAGAGTAAACGCAATCAGGAGCACAAGACATTAGACCTTAGTCTTTCTCTTGATCTGTAACCAGCATACTCTATATAGCCATAAAGGAGTAGGTTGTTATTCTCTCTAGAGAAGGTCCGAACCTGTATAAAATCCCCATGTCATTCTCTATGTGATTCTTATTTAGAAGAGCCCCCGAATCAAACAATCATACGTAAGATCGGTTCTAGATCACCGACAGTTGGAGCCATTCGTGGGTTTATCTCCGGTGATTCCTTATCAATAAATTATCTTTTGTTCCTAAATGCTTCCATAGAAGGAGAGTGGAACGAGGAGGATTGGTTCGACTTGGCCAACTATGTAGACATCAACATGGATGCCGGCTTCGACTACGAGCCGAGTATTGTTTCATCCGATGGTAATGCCACCTCTAGAGATCATTCGCCGGATCCAAGAGACCATGCCACCGATGGAGTTGAGGAGGAATCCTTTTCCCCCCACAATAGTACGTCCAACTGAGCGGCTAGTTTCCTTAGAGGGCAAGGATCCATCCGACCACAATTAGGACTGCAACTAGGTAGGCCCACAACATAATGAGGGTTCTCCCTCCGAATGTTCAAGTCCGCCTGAGGCTGTCTAACCTAGAGAGGCAAGTCCTAAAAGTCATCATTCAATACTCCATCAACATCTGGTGGTCGTAATTCTGTGGCTACCCTCACAGAGGATATGGGGGAGCACCCTGTTCCTACGAGTTCGATCACATATTCGCAGGGCTCACTTGCGGACACGGACGGTTATAACCCGAAGTCCCCCTTCCTGGAGGGGTTTACTCCAAGTCGCCAGACAGTGTCATTTGACCACTCTTCAAGCCAGGAGGCCTCAAGCGCAAGTGAAGATCATACGCAGGAGGTCTTCGCCCTCCTCTCAAATCATGATCTCTCTCCTAGAAGCAAGCCTAAGGATGCTCCCCACCGATCACACCCAACGACCCCTCGTGGCGATGATGAGGATGCCTCCGCCAATGAATGGGATAAGCACACTAATGAGCGTGGGAGAAATCCTCAAAATGATCGCACTCCATTAAGGCAAACTTAGGGATCAGATATAGATGATCCTGAGACAACCTAAAGGAGAACGATGACGGCTCGAAGAAATTTACTTGGGCGTGTTCAATATCAGTCGGAGGAGGCTCGAGAACTCCAGCACATAAATTATCTGCTCGAGAACCCAACTCAAGAACTCACACAAGCGTCAGGGTACGACCTCTTCACTGAAGAGATCATGTGAAGGCTCCGGAGCACGATGGCGGGACTCGAGCATCCTCCCTATCATCATTCTAGAAGTCGTAGCGGTACAACTCCATCGACTACCAGTTGTTCGAACAACTCGCCTCATGGAGATCGGCGCGATAACAGGTTACATCGTTCCCCTAACCTTAACTCCAGTCGAAGAAGAGTTCATCGAATATCTGATGACCGACAAGCTCCCAGGGGAGATGATCTTTCACCGTTACGACCCAGAAATCTACAACGGCAGATGGAATACGAGGAGTATTATCCTTGTAGGACTGTGACCTATCATAGGTCAGGTCCACCCATGACCGGGTATCGGCGTCTATGATCACCTGGTGATATTAATCCTTCTTTTCTACAGAGAAGGTGATATGATATCATTACCGGATGTCGGGCGTTCTTGCCTGATCTCCGAGCTGTTCGCTGGCCGCCGCGTTTCGACCTGTGAACATGGAGAAGTTCGATGGGTCACAAAATCCCATCGAATTCCTTCAGATCTATACGATAACTGTCCGAGCAGTAGGAGGAGGAGACCATGTCATGGCGAATTATCTTCCAACTATGCTCGAAGGGTCCACTCGATCGTGGTTGCTAAACCAACCACTCGAGTCGATCTATTTGTGGCAACACCTCTGTAACCTTCTGCTGGCCAATTTCCAACACACTTACAATCGCCCTGGAAAGGAGGACGACCTGTAAAGGATGAGATAAAACGACCACGAGACTTTACGCTAATTCATTAGGCATTTTAGTTAGGTTCGCAATTCGATTCCAGATATTTCTGTCTCATCTGTTATCAGGGCCTTTAAGTAGGGAGTCTGTAGCAGAAGGATTACAGAGAACATCGCTTTGAATCCCCCAGCTATTGTAGCTGAGCTCTTCAAGATGGCCGATCGATATGCGACTGCCGCTGAAGCAGTCAAGTGGAGCAAAACCATTGATCGGGATGACAAAGATCCTCAAGAAACAGGTGAAAGCAGCAAGAAGAAGGATAAGAAGGTCAAGAAATCCAAGAACAAGGTGAAAGGTCAAAAACCTCAAGTCAACAGTTATAAGAAAGTCTTGGCCGTAAGCGATAAGGAGCAACGAAGTTCCAAGACATACTCCAAACGGGACAAAGGTAAGTGCCTCGAGCAGAAGAATGACAAGCCCAGGTGGTGTCCTTTCCATAAAAAGGAAGGATATGACCTTCGCAACTGCTGTGTTTTCCAAAGGAAACTCGAGGACTACTACACCGGCAAAGGACCACTCCCTACACTCGTGGCGGTAGGACAAACAAGTGGTTGTAAGCAGTCAGATGATGACGAGGAAATGTCGTTCTAGGATCCGAAGCATACCATCGACCACATCTTTGGAGGATCTTCGGCATACGAGTCAAAGCGGCAGTTCAAAGCTGTCACACACGAGGTAAACTCTATTGACCCTCCTCTTGTCATTAAAACACCGAAGTTGTCAGAAGTTCCCATCTCTTTTACGAAGGTGGACTGTCCGATCCCTTCCACTCGACTAGGTCGATATCCGATTGTGCTCAAGCCCACCATTAACAACTGTCGAGTGAATCGCATGTTAGTCGATGGTGGCTGTTCATTAAATATTCTATTTACAAGTGCCCTGGATGAGATGCAAGTACCTTGGACCAGAATAAAACATGTACGATACTCATTCCATGGGTTCGTACCAGGATCTTCGGCCAAACCCATTGGCCAAGTTTCTCTTCCTATCACGTTTGGTTCTCCAAGCAAATTCAAGGTAGATAAAATCTCTTTTGATGTGGTTGATTTCGATATGGCATATAATGCCATACTCGGACGACTGACTTTGGCACGATTCTTAATGGCCACTCACTACGGGTATCAGTGTATTAAGATGTCAGGTCCCAAAGAAGTGATCATAGTACGTTGTGACAAGAAGATGGTGCTTACATGCGACCACAAGTCCCTCGAGATGGTTGACCAGATACCGACTCGAGAAGCAAGCAAGGGGCGGCCTTCGACCAAGCAGTCGAAGCCTAAAGCTACACCAAAGCCGAACGATCAAGTCAAGTAAGTCCCTCTGAATTCAGAGAAGCCCTCGAAGACTGTTCGTATTGAGGTCACTTTCGACCTCAAATAGGAAGACGCCCTCGTCACTTTCCTCTGAGCTAACGCAGATGTCTTCACGTGGCAAGTATCTGACATGCCCAGCGTCCCCAGGGAAGTGATCGAGCACAGGCTAGCTTTACGGCCTGACAAGAAACCCGTAAAATAAAAATTATGGAGATTTGCACCTGATCGACGAGAAGCCATCAAATCAGAATTGGACAAGTTGCTGAGAACAGGCTTTATAAGAGAAGTCGACCACCCAGAATGGTTGGCTAACCCTGTAATGGTTAGAAAGTCTAACGGTAAGCGGCGTATGTGTGTAGACTTTACTGATCTCAATAAAGCTTATCCAAAAGATGATTTTCCTTTACCTCGTATCGATCAGTTAGTTGATTCTACTGTTGGTTGTAGGGACGAAGCTAGGCCTCGGGCCTCTTGGGTAATGGCCCGAGGCCCAGCAAAAAACTACCAGCTAAAAGTCTAAATTCCAACATGTATAATCTGATTTTGGGCCAACACATGCTGGGCCAGCCCAAGGCCTAGGCCGGCCCTGGCTCGGCCCCTAGCTGGTTGTGAAGTATTAAGTTTTCTAGATACATACTCTGGTAATCATCAAATTAGTATGTGTTTAGATGATGAATAAAAGACTGCATTCATTACACCATTTGGGATATTTTGCTGTGCCAAAATGCCATTTGGTCTAAAAAATGCTGGCGCTTATTTTCAACGCTTGATGCAAGCGATTTTTTCACCTCAACTAGGCCAAATTTTGGAAGCCTATATTGATGATCTAATCATAAAAAGCATCAAGCAACTTAATCATATTTCTAACTTACAAGAAACATTCGACAACCTCAGAAAACACCGCTTGAAACTCAATGCCGAAAAGTGTGTGTTCGGAGTCTCTTCTGAAAAATTGATTGGATTCCTTGTCTCTTCATGAGGAATTGAAGCAAATCCTGAAAAGATAAAGGACATTGAAATAATGCGCCCTCCGACCATGAAGAAAGAAGTCCAGAAACTCACAGGGTGCATGGCGGCTTTAAGTCATTTCATTGCACAATTGGGAGAAAAAGGCCTTCCTTTCTTCAAACTTCTAAGGAAATATGAGGGTTTCGAGTGGTCAGAAGAGGCAAACCACAGCCTTTGAGGATGTCAAGAGGCATCTTATGAGTGCTCCTATTTTGGTTTCTCCGAAACTAGAAGAGACGCTCTTAATTTATCTAGCTGTCACGCCATAGGCAGTGAGCGCAGTACTGATCGCAGAACGTGGAAATGTCCAACGACCGATTTACTTCGTAAGTAAAGTTTTATATGGGCGTAAAGAGCACTACCCTTAGGTTCAAAAACTTCTATATGCCCTCCTCATGTCTTCGAGGAAACTGTGGCATTATTTTCAAGCGCACAAGATAATTGTGCCGTCTGAGTTTCCCTTAGGAGTGGTCCTCCAGAACAGGGAAGTAGTGGGACGTATGGCAAAATGGTCAGTAGAACTTGGAGAGTTTGATCTCTATTTCGTGCCCTAAATGGCCATTAAATCCTAGATCTTAGCAAACTTTGTCGCCGAATAGACAAATCCTGAACCTGTTCAGGATCCCTAGTATGATACCCAAGACCAGTGGACGATGTACTTTGATGGGTCATTTACATTAATTGTCTCGAGGGCTGGGGTGGACCTGGAATCTCCTACCGGAGAAACCTTAAAGTATGCCATTCAATTACACTTTCCTGCCACTAACAATGTGGCAGAATACAAAGGTTTGTTGGCTGGCATATGAGCAGCGAAAGCGCTCGGGATTCAATGACTACTCGTGAGAATAGACTCTCAACTAGTTGTGAATCAGGTCGAAAAAGAGTGCCATTGCTCTAACACGACCATGTCTTAGTATTTATCGGAAGTCCAAAGGGTTGAAAAGCATTTTTTTTCGGTTTCGAGTTGCAACATATCCCTCAAAAGGATAATTTTCTCGCTGACCAGTTAGCTCGAATAGCCTCTTCCCGATCTCAAGTACCGCAAGGAGTCTTCTTGGAGCATCTCTAGAAGCCATCTCTGGTCGAAGCACTAGAAACACCTCCAATTGAGATAACCTCTCTAGAGTACGAGGATACCTGGATGAATCCCATCTACAAGTATCTTCAGAAAGGTACACTACCCGATGATGATCTCGTGGCAGATCGTTTATCCTGGAGGGCCAAAATATATACTTTGGTCGAAGGAGTCCTCTATAAACAAGGCACTCAAGGGTACTCATGCGATGTGTATCGCAGAGAGAAGGATTAAACCTCCTTCACGGCATACATGGGAGCATCTGTGGAACTCATGCTTCCTACAGAACGCTGGTTGGAAAGGCCTTTTGACGAGGTTTCTACTGGCCAATAACCATTTATGATGCGAAAGAGATGGTTCAGAAGTGTGTACAATGCCAGTTTCATAGTAGGCAAATACACCAACCGGCTCAGGCATTACAAACTATTCCTCTATCATGGCCTTTTGCGACCTGGGGTCTTGATATCCTATGGCCGTTCCCAAAAGCACCAGGGGCTTTGAGTTCCTTTTTGTGGCTATTGGTATATTCACAAAATGGATTGAAGCCGAACCTGTGACTAATAACAACGGAAGCCGCAAAATGGTTCATGATGAGAAGCGTGATTACTCGATTTGGTGTTCCTAGTCGAATAATTACAGATAATGGTAAGCAATTTTTTAGCACAAAATTTCAGGAATTTTGCGACGAGTTGGGTACCAAGTTATGTTATGCTTCTGTTGCCCACTCACAGAGTAATGGGGCAGTCGAAAGAGCGAATGGCCAAATAATGCAAGGCATAAAAACCTGAGTATTCAACCAGCTTGTCAAACACTCGGGGGCTTGGGTATAAGAATTACCCTCAGAATTAACACGATGCTATAGGTGAAACCCCCTTTTTCCTAGTTTTTGGAGTTGAAGCCATGCTTCCAACAGAACTAAAGATCCAGTCGACGAGAGTCAAAACCTTCAGCGACTCTACCCAAGAACAACTTCTAGCGGATGACATTAACCTACTTGAAGATAAAAGGAGTCAAGCCTTGATCTGTTTAGCAGTCTACCAACAAGCCCTGCGCAAATACTCTAAGTAGAGTACACTTTTGTCATTTGTTCTACCACTTTTAGTAAACTCGGTTCGTTACAACTGGTCGGAGAAAGACACAACACCTAGTAAAAATCTTTCCTCTCTGCACGTGATCCTGCCCACTAGAAGGAACTTCCTAATGTCATCTTGTTTCTAACTCTTGCTACCAAGGCAAACCTATCGAGTCCACTGGAAAAGGTCAAAGGTACTCCAGACGTTTGTCTAACTCAAGTTGCCGCTGTTGATTTGATTAATCTGGTCGAAGAGGGTAACATCACCTAGTCGAAGTCTTTCCTCTCTATACGTGGTCCTGCTCACTAGAAGGAATTTTCTAGTGTCGACTCATTCCTACTTTTACGCCCAGTGCATGATAATCGTGATCAAAACACTATAAGTTAGCCAAACCACTCTGTTTTAAGAAAACCCTTTATACACTATTTACTTAGTTTATCTATACAAACTAAGCAAATAGTCGGGGGTTAGGATAAAGCCATTAATATGACTTCAATTCTTAGTCTTAAATTTAATTTCCTTTTTTCTATTTATTATCTTATGAGTTACTAACTACTCGACAAGATAATTTGCAGGAAAAAGCAGGTATATATATTCATAACCAAAAGACTTGTCTTTACAAGTTTTCCTATTACAATCTACTCTGATGAAGGAGATCCAATTTGCATCTCCTGCACGACCTTCTGTCTAACTGGCTTCACCTCTTGGATCAGACGAGTTGGTTCTGCTTCCGAGCAGTCGAAGTTGTCCTCGAATAGTTGAAGATCGAGATTGTTGTCATGTGCCTTAAGTTTTACCAAGGCATAACCTACTGCACCTTCGACCGCTTTTCTTATCGAGTCAACCTGGTTGGCCTTCAGAGTAGCTATTAGCTTCGCTACAGCTCTGACTTGCTCTCCAATGGCACTCGTATGGGTGACCATGGTGTCCTTAGAAGGAGTCACCTCCTTAGAACCAAATCCCCCGAGTACATTGTTCGGGAGGGATATGTTGTCCTGAAGGTTGATCTTCGTCGACTTTATCTCCTCCTAGCTGTGAGTCGAAGCTTCGTGGAGTCACTTGATTTTGACTGCTTGCTCTGAAATAGAGTACGACTAGTCAGAAGCATATCCCTAAACAACTCGTAAGCAACACTAGTCGTGGGTAAAGAGTTATTTACCTGCCAGTTGAGCATCAAGTTATTTAACTTCGTTATCGTGGGAGGCATCTTTCATGGCAGATTGCTCTTCCCACAACTTAATTTCCTGGTCTTTTTCTTTGGTGATATAGGATAGCTCGTGAACAACCAAGGCCTTTTCATTGAACTCGGTTCGGAGCTTACACATTTCGACCTCTTTTTCTGAAAAGAAAAAAGAGTTAGATAAAGAACAAAAGATCATTATCATAAGCAGTCTTGAGTTCAGAACTTACTGTTTATATCACTCTACAGATAAAAAGCTGCAGAGTTAGTCTCCTGAAGTTTCTTCATTAGGTTGAGATTTTCATCCCTTAGCTTCTCCGTCTCAACCTTCTCATGGTCAAGTGCGTCAGCTAGGGACTTTTCGTCACTCTTAAACATGCAAAGGTTAAAGATAGACATGAGAACTGTACAAGTAGTCGAGAAAAAATGATTACGAATGGTAGTAGCTTACCATTTCTCTGCCTGCTCGCAGAGTTCAGCTTTTTGTTGTCGTAGCTATACAAGTTGTCGGTTGTATTCACCAATAGTGACAATTTGTTCTAAAGCTTTCTGCATAAAGAAAGACAATGAGAAGCAAGAAAGAAATCACATATGTAAATGCTTGGCATCATATGCTTCCATTTATAGTTGTTCGAGCAAACATGTAGAATACTCTTGTGGCATCCTTTAATTCATCGATCTCCTCAACTTAGTTCCACCACACCTTTTCGAGACATTCGTCATCGAAAATATTCCCCCTGTTAGGAATATCCTTAGGGTGAGAAACTCGGTTACGAGAACTAAATGTAGAAGACCCCACAATGGAAGCAGGTCCAAAGAACTCAGAGAAGAAGTTGAGGTACTCTTCTTCTTCTTCTAAGGTAATGGTAACTTCTCCTTGAGGACTGGGAGGAATGTCTTCAACGACTTCCTTCCCGGCGCGGTGGTTGGAGGCTCCATCACCACCTCTATTAGGTGCTTCCACCGCTTTGTTAGCTATCTCCGCACCTGCCGCTACGACCACCTCAGTGGTCGTAGTAGCCTCAATGGCAACGATTTCTTCTACCATGGGGGCAGGGGCTGATACCTTGATCGCCTCTGTTGTCTTCTCTTTGACTACAGGAGAAACATTTGTTGTCTCTTCGACTGCAGAAGAAGTGGTGATAAGCTTTTCGAGGGGGGCGCCCTCAGGGGCTGAAGGAGTTTGGCTTAAATCACAGAAAGGAAAACATATCAAATTTATAGAAAGCAAAAGGTAAATAATGTTCTTATACTTTTGTCTTTTTACATACCTTCGTTTCTTATACTTGATTTTAAATCTAGAAGAAACCTTCCCTAAGGAAGATTTCTTCGACTTCTTATCTTTGACCACATCTAGTCGAAATTCGACTAGAGGAATGGAGTCTGCCACAACCACGTCTAGTCGTGGGTCCTGAGCGAGAGTTGCCGCTCCTTGACCCTCCTAACTCGCCGGATGGTCGAGACCTATCTCGACCACTTTAGAAACAGCACTTTCCTCGATTGTAGGCTCTGCCGACGCAGTGGTGTCCTTCACAAAAGATATAAAATTTTTCTAGTTCTTCCTTCTAGTTGCTTAACAAAGCTGGGAGAAACTGAGACTGAAAAAGTCTTGTCATCATAGTAGAATGGTACCTTGGTCTTGGGGGCTTTGTACTTACGGGCTTCAATCGCCTTGGCTTTCTCTACAGCAACAATATCTGTAAAGAATTTTGCAAAGGGTCTGGTCAGATCGAAACTTGAGTCCGCCTCATGCTTGTCGACGGTCTTTTCAAGTCGACGCTTTTTGGCCAAAGGAGCGTTCACTTGCTCCGCTTCCGTGCCAATAACCATCAGTCTGACTTCTTGGTCGTCTTGATAGTCTTTCATGCATACTTTCTGCAAAGGTCAGAAAAAGAAACTTTACTTTGTGGTCGTAAGACCTTCTATGACTAATTTGTGGTCGTAAGATATCCTACGACTACGAGGGCCCAATGAAGGAATCCATCCTTGATTACCTTTAGGTGTTCCTCCTTCTCCATGGCGAATACGACCACCAGGATTCGAGGGGCCACCGCATCAGGTGGCGGAGTTTTCTTGCAAACGAGCTTGACTCGGGCGTCAACCTCTATTTGAGGGAGATTTACGCAAGCAGATAGAACACTCAGTGGTTAGGCTTGAGATTAATCAAAAGAAAGCTAAGTCGGAAGGTTACTTACTTTTCTCATAATCTCTAGTCGAATCATTAGCCCACGAGTACATCCACATGGAATGTACTTGTTTCTTCAAAGGGCTAATGCGGCGCGTAATAAAATCCTTCACCACGTGCCATCCGGTAAGCCCCTCTTCCTTCAAGTCTTTGATGACATGAATGTAGGGGGCGATTCGGCCAAGATCCTTAGGAGTCGAATCCCAGGAAGAAATCTTCTCGGCAGTCTTCACTACGAAGGAAAGGTTGTCTTCACTAGTTGTCTCCCAGTAAAACCACTTCTTCTTCCACCCCGGTCATGACGACTGGGTGAACATCTGAATGTACTTCTTGGACTTTCCATCATGGAGCTTTAGACCGTAGCTCCCAGTGATTCCAAATTGTCTGCTCATTCCATAGTAGTATTGGAACAGCTCCAAGTACGGAAGGATCCCAATATAAGCTTCGCACAAGTACACGAACACACTCAACATTGTGATAGAATTGGAAACAAGGTTCATCAACTCCACCCCAAAGTGCTCAAGTACGAGTGTAAGGAAGGGATGAGAGGGCAGTCAAAGGCCACACTTGCAGTGTGCTTGAAAAACAGAGATCTAACCAATCTCCCCCGATGGTCAATGGTTCCCGGCAGCTTCCATCCACTTCACGAATTCCCTCTTCAGAATCTTCACAGCAGCAACCAAAGCCTTTATCTTGGATGAATCCATCTCAGATTCCGCCCACTTAGAAGCGGCTCCGGTCATTTTCTCTAGGTGAGGTTGGATTGGATTTGGAAAAGCTTCAAAGAAGGAGGCGATTTGGTTGGCGGCAGAGAGCGCAAGAGATCGATGAATAGTGCAAGCAAATGGGGAAAAGTAAAAGCTCTAAGCTGCCCTTATGGTGCCTTCTTATAACCGCACGATTGAGTTAAAGATCATGGGAACTCAACAGTTTCCACCTCTTCGAGAACCGCTCCAACGGACAGGTTTGTGAGAGTCGATTGAGATTCTTTAATTTGCTTGTTTGAGAAAACCAAGTTTGTCTTCACACCTCAAGCGAAATTACCATCTTAACCAAGTCTATTTCTGGTCAAATGAAATACCAGTCGGAAAAACTTTTACTCCCGACTTGGATTCTACGACCATGGTATAATCGTAAGCTTTTCTACAACTATCATGTGGTCGTAAGACCTTCTACGACTACTTTGTGGTCGTAAGACTTTCTACGACTCCCTTTTCCAAGTAAGCTATTTTCACTTGAAGCTGGGGGGCTAGATGACGAGGATCTAATAATCCTCATTTATTTATTTATCCATAACTCTTATTATAGATATTAATATCTCTATATTAGTCTTAAGTATACCCCTTAATGTTTATAAGGGAGAGGTTAAGCTGCCTGGTCGAAAACCACTCCATGGTCGTAAGTCTTCCTACGACTATCGAGCAGTCGTAAGATCTTCTATGACTTGGTTGGCTTCGACAACTCTGTAATAGATAAGGCTTGCTGACTTGTGGGCATAATCAGTTATGGAATATTATGCGCCATACTTAACACATGGGGTACTTAATATGCGTTGTTACTCTCTGTGAGTAACCACGTGAATTACTTCCGTCTCTGACAACAACTGACTAGCAACATGGGGGTGCCATGTCCCTAGCGACAACTTCCATCTAGCGGTTCGTCAATTGGAACGTTGGGATGTCTCTTCATCTGGAGCAACTACCACCTCTTCATACGTTATACAAGGTTGAAGTTAGAAGGCAGAGAGGACAGAACAAGAGCAGACGCAATTAGGAGCACAAGACATTAGACCTTAGTCTTTCTCTTGATCTGTAACAAGCATACTCAATATAGCCACACAGTAGTAGGATTGTTATTCTCTCCGGAGAAGACCCGAACCTGTATAAAATCCCCATGTCATTCTCTACGTGATTCTTATTTAGGAGAGCCCCCGAATCAAACAATCATACGTAAGATCGGTTCTAGATCATCGATAGGACTCCATTATCACCTGAGAAAAGCCAATGTAGTGGCCGACGCATTGAGCAGAAAGTCTCGATACAATTGCTTGTCGGTAACACCAACTTTGAATGGTTTGTGTGCTGATTTTCAGCGACTGAATCTTGTGATGGTTGTAGAAGGATTTCTCACTGCCTTAGAGGTGAAATCCACACTAGAAGACCAGATCAAAGAGGGTTAGAAAAATCGTTTCAATGTGGCCCGAATCTAGGAGGATATGAAACAAGGCAATGCCAAATGTTTCGTTGAAGATGCGCAAGGTATCTTATGGTTCAGAAACCGTTTGGTAGCGCCATTTAATCACAAGTTAAAAGAATTAATTCTTAAAGAAGCTCACAATTCTCAATTTTTCATACATCCTGGGAGTACCAAGATGTATCAAGATTTAAAGAAGAGGCTTTGGTGGAGCCGAATAAAATGACAAATCGCATAGTATGTTGCTGAATGTGATATTTTTCAAAGAGTTAAAGTCGAACACTTGAAGCCAGCGAGTACACTCCAACCACTGCCTATTCCTAAGTGGAAATGGGAAGAAGTTGGTATGGACTTTGTCTCCTGTCTTACAAAGACTCAAAATGGATCTGATTCCATATGGGTGATCGTGGATTGATTGATAAAGGTTGCTTATTTTATTCCCGTCAAAACCATCTTCAATAGTAGTAAGTTAGCAAAGCTATATATCTCCAGAATTGTTTGTCTCTACGGTGTACCAAAGATCATCGTTTCAGACCGAGGTCCTCAGTTTACCTCATACTTCTGGAAATGTCTACACCAAGAAATAGGGACCAAACTCTCTTTTAGCACTACATATCACCCTCAAACCAGAGGCCAAACCGAAAGGGTGAACCAAATTTTGGAAGATCTTCTCCGAGCCTGTGTGCTGTCCTATAACAAGAATTGAGAGAAATGTTTACCATAAGCAGAATTCTCCTACAACAATAGTTTCTAATCCAGCAAACAAATGTCACCTTTTGAAGCATTGTATGAGAGAGCTCGTAGGACACCTTTGAACTGGTCTGAGTCCGGAGAAAGACCATTCTATGGTTCAGACTTGGTGGTGGATGCCGAAGAGCAAGTTCGCTTGATCCGAGACCGATTACGGACGACACAATCTCGTCAAAAGAGCTATGCCGATTGTCGTCGTCGTGAGTTGAGCTTTGAGGTAGGCGATCATGTTTACTTTAAAGTCACACCAATGAAGGGCACCCATCGATTTCAGGTGAAGGGAAAGTTAGCGCCTCACTATATCGAACCTTTTCGAATCCCTGTAAAACGAGGAGCTGTGGCGTATCAACTGGAGTTGCCCATCTCTCTTTTAGCGGTACATGATACCTTTCATGTCTCACAACTGAAGAAATATCTTCGTGTTCCTACGGAAGCAACCGCGTACGAGAACCTTGATCTCCAACCCGATCTTTCCTACCAAGAGCATCTAGTGGGTATTCTTGGTGAAATAGAACGCAAGACAAGGAATCGCACTATCAAGTTCCTAAAAATTCAATGGAGTAATCACACGGAAGAAGAAGAAGCAACTTGGGAACGTGAAGACCAAATGAGGATTGAGCACCCATACCTCTTCCATATGTTTGAAATGCCTTTGAATCATGAAAGGAAAGGTTAAACAAAGTAATGGAAAGGAAAATGTAATAACAACATCATGTTGCTTGTTAGGATCTTTCTTTTCTACCTTTGAAGTAAATAAAGACAACAGATGTTGTTTTTTTCTTTAAAATAACTGTTTAGAAGCATCCCGCTTTAAATTCCGAACTACTAGAATCTCAGGATGAGATTCTCTTAAGGGGGGAGGTTTGTCATAGCCTCATTTTATATAAATGTTAATTATATGCATCTCATGAGCATCCATGTCATTTTCGAGCATGTGCACAAATTGTTGCTTTTGAAGAAAAAAAATCAAATTCAAGTGAAACTTATAACTCAAAAGGAAACACCAAAATAAAACTGAAGATAATGCTTGTAAAGAACCTTGGAAAATAATTTATTCGAATACTAGATTAATTATCATGAATAAATATAATTTGTTTTCAAATTTTTAGAGTCCATCTTGACCTTAAGAAATATCTAGACTCCTTAAATAAGCCTATTCAGTTAAGGCTTTTAAATTAAGTATTTAAATCATGAGCAGTGATGTTTGAAACTTTGTGTGGGATCTATACCATCCATGTAACCTCCCTGAAAAATTTCAGATTTTTCTAAAATTATTTGGTATTTTCTAAACCCCGATCAATGTAGAGGTTTGGAAATTAATTCAGTCATCCATTTAAACCTAACCCGAACCGCTTTGAACTGTTGCAACCAGACCGAGCCAAATGACATGATCCAACCTAACCTGCTCGTCGAGCCACACTACAGTGCGCCGCTTCGCTTCACCTGCTGACGAGCCGAACCCACCTGGCAGCTTCGTCCTTTCCGCGTCGCTCAGGCCGTTCCAGAGCGCGCATGAGGTGGCGTCTGTCCGAGCGATTCTGTCCATGCAATGCCAAGTCAACTCGCCTCCATCTATGCCATCAAGTACCATGGTACCTCAAAGAGACGCCATTGATTTTTCGTTGCTAGAGCTCCTCAAAATCTCGAACTCATCCTCTCGGTCGAATAGATGAGCTCGACCATTCTTCTTGTACACTGAGAGTTATCCCTCGTGCTTGTGTCCTTATTCTCCTCTCCACATGTTGTGTTCGTCCTGATAATTTGAACTCTTGGCTTTGCTCGTAGTTCTCGGACCACAGGCTTGTCTATTGGTTGTCCAGAGAGCGCACCGAGTGTCTTCTCCGAGAACTGTTGGGACCGGACTGAGCCGAATGACTTGATCCAACCTAACTCGATCATCGAGCCACACTCCAAAGCGCCACTTCGCTTCACCCATTGATGAGCAGACCCACCTGGCAGCTTCGTCCTCTCCGCGCTGCTTAGGTCGTTCCAGAGCACGCATGAGGTGGCGGCCGTCCAAGCGATTCCATCGATGCAATGCCACGTCAACTTGCCTCCGTCTACGCCATCAAGTACCATGGTACCTCGAAGAGAAGCCGTTGATTTTCCGTTGCTAGAGCTCCTCAAAATCTTGAACTCATCCTCTCGGCCGAATAGATGACCTCGACCATTCTTCTTGTACACTGAGAGTTATCCCTCGTGCTTGCATCCTTATTCTCCTCTTCATATGTTGTGTTCGTCCTGATAATATGAACTCTTGGCTTTCCCGTAGTTCTCGGACCACAGGCTTGTCTTTTGGTTGTCCAGAGTGCGCACCAAGTGTCTTCTCCACGTCATCTTCTTGTTCGATGAGTTCCTTCCATTCTTTTGTCCGTCATATCGTGTTATAGGATATGTTAGTAAAACCCCTTAATCAATTTCTGCATTGGATCGCAGGATCATCTGGATTTCGGATTATCTTGAACTTCAGCCGAAAACCACTCCATCGTCTCCAGTTCTGGTGTGGTGAGTCTCTTTGTGATTCCTTTCGGTGACACCATCTATGAGCTATACTTAATCTATCCCGACCATTCATTCTGATTGGTTTTGTCTAGATTGTCATCTTTGCATGGTGTTCTTGTCACCGCTGTTCAGCTAATCGTCGCCAGAGCTCCTCCTTGTACTTTGGGTCATCTTCTTAGCTCAGGTAGCTTCTTTGTGCCTCATAGGAGCATAAGCATGCATTTGTTTGCTTAATGCACTGTCAAATCGTCATATCCACATGAATCGTACTTGCGCCGCCACACTCTATCGTTGCGCCGCCGGTAGGGTTCACCGTCGGTCAAGTTCCGGCCACCTATAGGACCGCATGGCTGTTGGCAACCCATTTCAGCCCTTAGTTCATGCCAGCGTGGGCCACCATGCCGGCGAGCCGCCGGGCATGCACGCGGGTGCAAGGTGCCCTATTGTCGGAACGGCCGGCAATTACTATAGCACAATTAAGTACCTAAATCCCTGTCAGTTAATGCTAATGATTGCTTATCTGGTAATTTTTAAGGCGTTATGTCTATTACACGTGGGCCCATGCACAGAAATGAATGACTCAAAGAAAACTGGATTGAGTTAGTGTCGCTGACATGCGGGCCCGGGGTGTTAAGTGCACAGTGTGCATGGAGGTGGTCTGGCGCTATGCACTGGGTCCCACCTGTAAGCGACTACGGCTAGGATAACCCGTGTATAAAAAGTATTAAATACGTTTTGAAATCCCGAAATGAATTACTTTTATGATTCATAGAAAATTCAAATGAACTAAAATTTTCACCTAAATTCACTTAAAATCAAAACCTCCCTATTGTAAAATTCTGATGCATTTTTCAGCATTTTGACATTTTGAGATTTTCTCGGTGTTTATTTATTTATTTATTATTATTATTATTAGATTCTGAATTGCCGAACACGAGTGATATTATACCTGAGAATCCTGAGGTGGAACAAGTGGAATATCAACAAGGCAAGCATCCTCTTGCATTATTTTGAGCCGAGTTTTGGCTAATTTAGTATTTTGAAATGCAATGATAATTGCATGCATGCTATTTTGGTGTATCAATAATTTGTGAGTCTAGTTAGTTATGTCCTAATCATTGTGGCTTATCCTTAATCATTCCATACAATTATGCTTAAGTTAGATATCATGTGATGGTATATTTATATTTATATGAATGCTTAGCCATACAAGTCAGTAGCCATACAAGTCAATAGTTCGGTAGTCATTCATGGGAAACACTGAACCAATTTTAATTTTGTTTCTTTGTTCAGATCTTCGAATCTGAGGTTTGAGTCTAAAATTTTTCTATTAAAATATGATTTAGATATGGACATGTGATTGATAGTGAGGCTGCCTTCTTGCACGAGAATTGGGTATTGTGGTAGTCTTGTCCTGATCACCAAGGACCGAACATTCGCCTGTCATACCAAGACCTACTCATACTTCCACACGCTGGATTGGGGCCTGTTTGGTCATGGAAGGGGAGGATTTTATTGGGCTGGAACACAGGTGGTGTGATGCGGACATCCTTACCTACGCTGTTCCATATAGTGTTTTCAATTCAACAAGTACCTCAGAACAACATGAGCTTACTAAAAGAGTTGAAGAACAAGAGAAGCTTGTGGGTGAAGCTTATGCAAAGAAGCTTAACCAAAAGGTGAATCTGTTCCATGAATTTCCTTTAAGTTTAATTGAGAATATTATACTACCTAATAGCGGGTCATTGCTTATTGTTAGGTTTGAAGGAGATGCTTCATGTGAATATCAAGAACACGTTGTTTCTCGGGGTGTTTTGATGCTCACAAAAATAGCATGCAGCCTGTGGGACGCATGGAAGGTATGGGTTTATGACGATCTTCGCAGCAACTCGGAAGGATCTAGCATGAACAATATATATATTTCGAAATCTTATCAAGTCTACTTTCCAACAGATCAAACGGCACGTGATTTGGAGCTTTCTATAAAAAGTTATGGCTATTCGAGTGCACGCTGCACATTCAAACCGATCAACGCGCGAGAGCTAACAAAGTTAATGATTCCGCGGCTTGTACGACATCTTGGGAAGATATCTAGCTTTTCCATGACTTTCCAAAGGCTTACAAGAGTCCCTTTCTCAAGTTTAACACAGATTCAAGTCGTTTCAATTAATCAAATTGAAGTTAGGAAAGTTTGGATTCAATTCGGATTCGGAATCAGCATCAAAATCGGATTCGGAATCAGCAGTATAGTCTGGATTAAAAAGGTCATAACTTTCAGAAACGGAGTCCGATTTGGGTGTTATTGTACTTGTTGGAAAGCTAACTTCAAGTCCGATCAAACGAATGCTCGCTCAGCCTTAGATTCATCACGTATCAAAAGATATGTCCGAAACAATGTGACGGTTGTAAACTCAGAGTTTCCTTTTTTTGTTTTAGATTGTGTCTGACTTGGAGTAGGAGTTCTAATTCCGAAATAGAGTAGGAGTATGGCCTCTGGGCCAGCCATAAGGTGGAGAAGGGCACTATATATTGAGGGGTAGACCCCCATTGTATCCTAATACCAGTTTATGCATAAGAATTGAAACATAGCTATTGCTTGTTCTTTTTAAACCAGAGTTCATGCGAGGACTTTGAGAGAGGACTAGGCGATCCATTGATTCGCTTCGCAATTCAAGGTCAAGCCGTCGTTCCATTGGGAATTGGGGACTTGGCGATCGTCGTTTGTGGTCTCGCGACGATCATGTATCCGGTGTGTTTTAGGCGTATTCCAAAGAGTTGAGGGTTCGTGCATTGGCGCGAGTGTTCAGCTAGTGACATCGTCTACTTTGCATCATCTATCCACGGTTCCTCACCGAGAAGATCGGGCATCCCCCGTATCATATGGTATCAGATTCTAGGTTTACTCAGTGAGAGCTATTTACCCATAGTTTAGATTTGTTTTCTATCCTATAGTCCATTAAACCGAAAATTACAACACAAAAATTTCCAAACCCTAGATTCAATTTGTTTTTTCTTGTGAGTTTAGTTAAGTTTTTATTCATTAGAGTTTTTGTTTTAGTGCTGATCCTTGTGTTTCCTTTGCGTTGCTTCATCTTTTATGTCTACTTAAACCCAAGAAAATTGCTGGTTGCTTCCGTCAATTAGCACCCAAAAAAAAAGAGAATAATTTATATCTTCACTTCTATCTTTTCATCCTTTGAGACTAGCTTTTGATAATTGCATTAAGGGCTGCTCCTGGCATTAGTTTATATTTCTGAAATTTTTGAGACATGCAAATCAAAGGGTGAATCAAAACTTTCATTTGGCCATTGCAAAAGAAGAGAGAAAAAGGCAGCCAACTTGAAGAAAAAGCCACGGCTTAAAAAAAAGTAAAAAAAAAAAGAGAGACAAACCCGCAAATACCAATACCAACTTTTTCTTTCGGTTGCCTTAATAGCCGAAGGAGGAAGAGTTTGTTCTTGCGATTTTGAGAAAGAAAAGACAAAAGACAAAAGGAGCTGGCCGAATTTGAGAAGAGTAAACCCTAGTCCATAATTTCAGATTGTGTCTTTAATCTCTTTGAGCAATCTTGTGCCCTTATATTCATAATCATTGCAATTGGCTAGCGTCTCTCCTACTTGGTGCAAAATGAGTTTGTGTGTAACACCCTGGCTATTTGGAAGCCAAGATGTCACTTAAATACTCTAACATACAGCCACATTGCGGAAGAATCTAAATGATATAACATCTAAAGGCATAAATAAAACAACCCAACATGGAGAAGGTATCCTTCCTTCACCATTTAAATGTATTTGTTACAGTTCATCGTTAAACAAGGTTCACAAGCAATAATAAATCAACCGTATCATGGAGAAGGTATCCTTCCTTCTCCATCTAAACTTATTTATTACAGTTTGCCGATAATAAGTGAAAGATAGAACTAATTTATAATCTTGAACTTGAATAGGATGATGTGAATGAGTAGTGTATGTCTACTCCCTCCCAAATGAGCCAACATCAGTGATTACCTAAAAAAAAACAACGCAAGAATGAGTCCAAGACTCAGCAAGTACAGTGAATAAATGGAACATACCACAAACATTAACAAGTCAACATCATTGAACCATATGAAGAAATCATAGAATGAGTATTTGAATGAATGGAATGAATGAAGTGAATGGAATGGAGGGACTACACACATGCATATACCGGTATTGCTAGTGACACATCCGTCGGTGTTCACTTAAGCCCACATCTTAACAAAAATACGGGGATCCAAGTCCCGTATGAAGAACATTTCATACGGGTGTCCCAAAACGCCCACATTAGAATAGTGGGGCCCACATTGGAATGGTGGGTCTTACGTGCCCATCCCGAATTGATGGGTCTTTTAATCCACTCCCGTGGATGGAACATGAATAATGAATGCATGGAATGAAATATGTATATTGAAAAGACACGCCTCTAATCATGGAGATAACACACATATGGAAGGAATATGAACTTAAATATTATCATCTCCAATCATGGATTCAACACATATGAAAGACCATAGACAATCCAACTTCTCTTGAATCATAAGAACTCACAGTATAATCATAAAGCATTCATCAATCACAATCATTAAGGTAAGCAATGTACTTGCCTCCATGATGCGACGATTAGCGAGAAAAAGTGGTGCTCCTAAACCCAAGCTTCACCTCCTAAACAATTAAATAACTGAAATAAGAACGCAATGAACACGACACTATTTAACAACGTTCTACATCGCTTCCCGGTGAATCAAGATTTATCTAGAAACCCTAAACCTGAAACCAACGATTCAGGTCAAATAACGCCACCGGACAGCAGCACGGTAAACAGCATATCTCTTGATCTGGAACTCCGAATGAGGTGAATCTAGTTTCTGTGGATTTTTAACTAACAAATCTACAATACTCTAGTTGACAAGATGATCCAATTCGGCCAAATTAGTACACTAACAGACAGATGAAGTTTCAGCACAGAAACTATCTAACATAATAAACAGCAGCATTAAAATGATCATGACTTTTAATCTATAACTCCGAATTGATCGTTCTTTAACAATCTGGAAAGGTTATCAAATTACCTACGATAACCTAGTTGGGTGAAAACCCAGATTCTTCCAATTACATTTTCATATTTTACGAAATAACAAAACAGATTAATCTCGTCAGAAATCTGGACAACAGATACTAAATCTATCATAACTTTTGACTCGAGCGACAGAATCAGGTGAACTCGGTGGCCACAGACAGCTAAGAACATAATATAGATATCTTTAGGAGATAAACACTTCTGATTCGGCTTCTAAGATGTCGAAACAGCCCGCGCAACATACTGGACAGATTTGATCTACTGCAGACAGACTTTGATCCAATCAAATCTAATCGGTTTTGCATCTATTCTTAATTAAACAGCGAGGAACGACTCTCGTTACCCTTGAAGAACCTTAGGGAGACGCTGAACGATCCCCCACGAAGAAGATCCCTCGTCCCTCCTTTTCGGCCAACCAATCTGCAGTCCCTCCTTCTCCTTCCTTTGCGAACACCGGCAGCAGGAAGGAGCGGCTCCAAGAGGCAGGGCACTGTAGCACTGCGCACTGTAGCCGCGGCTACTGTAGCTACAGTTCCAGCCTAGGGTTTTCCCTTCTTTTATAGGTGGCCGGCCCCCCATGGGCCTCCTGGGCCAAGGCCCGAGGCCCAGGTTGCCGAAGAAAAGCGAAAAACTCCTCTTTCTTAATTCTATTCTTCTCTTTTGAATGATTTCTTCTTTAGAATAAATCAGGGTATTACATTGTGCATCGTAATTTCCGATTGCTTCTCACTAGCTCATTCCTTTGTTTGCATTAAGTCACATTTATCTTTGCGTGTGCGTTCATACACTTCTCTTAAACCTTTTGGATGAGCACATAGAAAAAATACTCTAGCTTGGATCATTACTTAGCTTTACAATATCTTGAATATCAGTTTGCATAGGATATACAATTACCTTCCAAGCTCCACCTACACCCGTTTGTGTACTCCCTTGCTCTTGGTTACGCTCATACATAACCGGGTTGAGGTCGTTCGCGGTCATAAGTGTCGATTTGCCGTCCTTGATTCACTTTGGAACGGTAAGGTTGCCTTGTGTTCAGGACAGTGAGTTGAGAGCGTAGAGAGATATTTTTGTTTTACTAACCTGGATATAATCTCGCTTGCTATTTGTGAGTTGTTGCCATGTCAGGTCACAAGAAGGGTCCACCTAATCCAAAAACACCGGTTACGTGGACAGAGTACACTCGCTTGCACGAAATGCTACAAAAGAAAGTTCATAATCGTGATACTAGTGTGCGTGATGAGCTCAGGAAGTTAAGATCGGATTGAACAACCTCGGGAGGAGGTTACGTGTCTAGCATTTGACATCAACAACAACTTCTTGGAGCTACGCGCCATGTTCAACCACTCAACGTGCATTGTCGTTATTACGGCGACACACGAGGATTTTGTTGATAAACCCAAATTTCCTATCCTTATATTTTTTAGGTAGTACAAATGCGGCAGAATACCTCCCTTGGGAGCTGCAAATTGATACGCTATTTCGGATGCATAACTATTCCAATGAGAGGAAGCTCTTACTTGCGTCCAATAGTTTGACTGATTATGCCACACATTGGTCGTAACACCCCAGCCAAACAAAGGCCTGGAATGCTACTAAATTAAATAAACTAAACAAAATTAAACTAAAACACCTTACAAAATTTCGGCAGAACCTCCTTTGTATAGTTATCTATACCGGAGGTTCCAACAAACAGATATAACATAAATAAGTAATCCAACTTGCAATATGATCAAGACATATTCAAAACTGGCTATTCGTTACTATAACATCCATAGTAACTAAACATCTAAGATATAGATCATGTGCATCCAAACTTCTATTCATTTATTACAGTTTACTCCAAACAAGCAATAATCAATAAGAGTACTTTAAACAGTTCATTCATCTCCTAATTAATTTTCCTTTCATTCATGGTGGGTAGTTCGTGCAAAAGTGCAACAAGACTAATCCTTCCTTTCCCCATGCATGCCGATCTCATAACAGTACCTAAAACACAACAAACAACAAGAGGTGAGTCCAAAGACTCAGCAAATATAATAAATGGCATCAACAGCATACAAGCATGTAACTCATCAACAATACTCCACAAAACCACATATCAGTTACTTTACACACACATGCTATGCAATATGCTCAACATGATCTTTATCTTTCTCTTTCCCTTTTGCATTTTACCGATAATGCAAAGTGCGCATCCGTCGACGCACACCCATACCTGCGCCATCTGGCACAGGGACCATTGCCCATACTCTACAAGTATGGGGACCAAAGCCCATGCTTTACAAGCATGGGGACCTATAGCCCGTCATTAACATGACAGGGACCTCAAGAGTTGCTCGGTCATCACATGACCAAGACTTCAATAAGCCAACATAATGCATATGTATGAATTCTCAAATTAATACAAACATGCATCCGCAACAACATTGCATATGAATATCCAATTCATACTACAAAAGCTCATAATCATAGACTTCACAATTTTCAAACATCCATGATTAACACATAACTCATAGCTTTAGAAACCATGAACATTACCAATCATATCACCATATCAATCATGAACAACACAAATACTCATAGAAATTATCAATCAATGTCATTCGATAATATCTATTATATCCATAATTATACTTGCCTTAACTGCGAGAGAACGAGGGACGTGCAGAAGGTGCTGCCCCCGGGACCAGTCCACCACCTGAATAATAATTATAACACACGCTAAGATAACCATACTGGACCAAATACATATTTAATAGCATACACGAACTCGCTAAACTATCAAGCGCCTTCCAAACTTCCAACTTCTAACGACCGATCTATCCCCTCTGTGGACAGCCAACTTCTAAAATCCATAACTTTCACTACAGGGGTCCAAATAAGGTGTTCTTAGACTTTCTGAAAAGGTAATTAAATTTCCCAACTAAACCTAGTTGAGGGGCTCTTCTGAATCTTCCATCTATTGCTCCTACCGAGCTAGTTAACAAAACATCGAATTCGCGTCGGGTTCTCTGGACAGTACACTAAAAATACCATAACTTTTACTACGAGTATCTAAATGTCGCGTTCTTGAGCTTTCTGAAAAGCTGGGACAATGACCTACGACTTTCGTTATACTGAGCTTCTCTAAATCTCCATTTAACTAATCGATTAACTCAGATTACTAAAATCTGTCTGAAAACCCACAAATCTGCAGAACAGTCCCACTAATAAAATCATAACTTCTGCTACAGGGGTCCAAATAATACGTTCTAGCACTTCACGGAAAGATGGCGACGTCCTCTACAATACTCTAGGAGATGTCCAGAACTAATTATGCTTTTAAGCACATCAAAACCTCGATCTACTCAAATCTATTCTGAGCAGCCCTAAATACCGACATTGCTAAAATAACTAAACATGCATCTAATCGGGGGAAAATAGGGGTTACCCTTGACGAACCGCTGAAGATCACGATGCAGCCCACGAATCCTCTTCCCCTTCCTTTCTCCCTTCTTCCCCTTCCTCTTCTTCTTCTTCTTGGCCGGACAATCACCCGGGTGACCTTCCTTCTTCCTCCACTTGGCCGGTAGCAACAAGGATCTTCTTCACCAAAGAGCGCTGGGGCGGGGAGGAGATGCATCAGAGTGGCGGCGGTCATCAGAGCTACATTACGGACTAGGGTTTCCTGTAACATCCCAAATACCTAAATAGGGTTTGTTCAAATATAATTAAATGTGTAGAAATTAAAACTTTTTCTCACATCTTGAAAACCCCTAAAACTCTTATGAGATTCTTGTCCAAGAGTTGTGTAATCCAAAAACATAAGCTCTTGTTGACCAAAAGTCAAACTCATTTCCCATTTGTCACAAATCTTGTGCCAAACCCTTGGAGATATTTTTCCTTGGTCCTAGAAATGTTGTGGGACCCTCTGAAAAATATCATGAGTTATAAAACTTGTTTGATAATTTTGGAGGTAGAACAATTTCTTGAACAGCCTTCATGAAATTCCTGAGAAAATGCATAGCATAATAACCTCTGGAAATTTTATGTAAGGTTAATCATGATGTCAGCAAGCTCCTGTTAAAATTTCATAAATTTTGGAGTTGAATTGCTATCCCAAACAATTCTGCAAAGTCTCAGCTGTTAAAAACTAAATTTAAAATGGTGCACTGTTCCTTGGGCTAGCCGCTTTGCAAAGCTGGTCCAACCCAACCCACTCCCGGGCTCATCAGACCTCCCTTCCCGCCTTGATGAGGTCGCAGCCGTTGGATTTACATCCAACCGCCTCGATGTCCTCCGCGGTCAACACCGCAAGGTCCTCTCCCCACCTCATCTGGTCATTGCCCTTGGATCAAAATCCGATGGCCATGACCTTCCCTTGTTATCGAACCTCAAAGTCCACCTTCCACCTTGGTGAGGTCATAGCCCTTGGATTAAGATCCAACAGCTCATGACCTCCCCGAGCTGTTAAACCACTAAGGCATCCCACCTACATGAGGTCACAGCCCTTGGATCAAAAATCCATGGCCATGACCTCCCCTGTGTTTTTCAACCTCAAAGACCTCCCTTTGCACCTTGTTGAGGTCGTAGCCGTTGGATTCAATCCAAAGGCCACGACCTCCTCCTCAAACATTCACAAAGGAGGTCCTCCACCCATCGAGGATTGTGCTTGCTGGATCAAAGATCTATGGCCATGACCTCCTTCGCTATCAAACCACTTCGACCTCCTCTCCACCTTGTTGAGGTCGTGGCTGTTGATTTAAATCCAAAGGCCACGACCTCCGCCGCAAATCATCGCAGCCTCAGACCTCCCGCTTCAATTGTTGTGCGCCGTTGGATCAAATCCAACACCCACAACCTCCCAAATGATATCCAACAAGACAAAACCTCCCCCATCTCATGTTGTGCACCGTTGATTAAGATCCACTGGCCACGACCTCCTCCTCGCCTTGTGCGCATCGGACCTCCCAACAAGACATGAGGTCGTAGCCCTTAGATCTAAATCTAAAGGCCATGACCTCTCTTATGCGTTCTTGCGTCTAAGTCCTCCCTAGTCGTTATGTGCCCTTGGATTTAAATCCAAAGGCCATGACCTCCACATCTTGGGTCAGAAGTGCCCAAACGTTAAGTCCCCAGAGGTCTCAGACTGCTGGATTTAGATCCAACGCCTTGACCTCTGTTCCTTTTCCTTTATGATCCGCGTAAGGAAATCGGAGGGCCACGACCTCCCGGCCCAAGATCATGTGGCTGGACCTCCTCTCACCACTTAAAACATAACGGTTCAAAAATCACATCCGATGGTTAGGACCTCCCAAGTCTTATCCAACGGTCAAAATGATCTCCCTGTTCTTCTCCTTCCTCGGTCACGCATGCGTGCTCACAGGCGAGGAGAAAAGGCGTGCTGCCACTTGTGTACCTTCAACGACTCTTTTGTCGACCAAGATTAAATCCGGTCACCTTCCGCTCTCTCTCAAGACAGACTGTCCCCATGTCGGCTCCACGCCTTGTCCAAGCCTCGACTGAGCCATGGGCTAAGCTCACCATGAGCTTAACCCACTCATGTGCCCCGCTTATCCAAATTATAAAACCCCATTGGGTTCCTCCTTAGCTTCTTTGGCACACTTCCAAGCTTTAGCTTGCACTGTGTCTTTTGAGCTTTCTCCTCCACCGACCTCCCTTTTGGCGCCATTGTTGAAGCTTGGAGCCCTCGGTGGCACCATTGTTCCAAAGGCTCCTCTTCAACTTCTTGCTCATTTTGTGCTCCCTTGCCTTCTCGGTGTTGACCCTAACCTTGTTTAGGTTGACATTTTCAGAGGAGGCCTCACCGAGCCGGAGCCGGAGCATTGGCCGTGGATCAACCCCATCTTCTCCAACTCCGGTCCTCCCTCCACGACCTCCTCAAGATCCTCTGGACCCCTGTAATCCCCGGTAGTCCCTAGGCTTGGCACCCGCTTGAATGTCATTGCGAGCTCAAATCTTGCTGCTTGTCTTTTGGCCCGTGCTTGTCACCTTGGCCATCTCCGGCTCGCCGGCGTTCAAAGCCGTCGCCACCGTCGAGAGTGGTCCCACTGTGTGCGCAACACTATTGCGCACACAATGGTGCCCTTGGATGTCGCCGGCAAGGTCTACATCGCCGGCGAGGACCATTTCTTCGAGCTCGGGTTTTTGTCGGACGTAAACGGCAACGCCGTGTCACCTTCGGACAAAGATCCTCCCCATATCGCGCCAATCATTGCTTAACCTTGGTAATCATGGGTTTAGCTTTTAATGCCTTTAATCTTGTCCCTTGCGCATTTAAGACCTCGCCATGACCTCCTCGTTGTCCGCAAGACATTAACTTCGCCATAGCGCGTGAGGTGCGAGGTCGTGGGCCGCCCATCTCGCAGATCAACGGTCACGACCTCCTCTCGATCACACGCATGAGATCCAAGAATGAAGCGCCATGAGATCTTGAGGTCATAGCCGTTGGATCCAAGATCAACGGCCACGACCTCTATCTCAAGGCGGCAGCGTCTTGCGTTCAGCTAGGAGGACAAGGACCGTGGGATCCAAGATCCACGGCCCATGTCCTCTAGACTCATGCCAGCTGCGTGTCAAGATCGGCGCTGGGAGGTCTTGAGCCGTTAGATTCAAAATCTATGGCTCATGTCCTCCCGATTCGTTCTAGTCCTTAGGACCTCCTGTGAGGTCTTAATTATAAACCTAAAAAGGTATGAACTTTAAAAATTGCATAACTAAGTCGATTTAAATCCAAATAGGGTGATTCAAATATTGTTAGCTCTGGTTTGACCTGGGCTCCAATCTAAAAATGGTTATGAGCCCAGTTCAGCTCCAGAACGTGGTTTTGCAAATAGGTTTTAAAACTAACTTTAAATGTAGTGTTTAACTTGTAAAATACATAACTAATGCTCTGTAGATTATTTTTGAGTGAATCCAACTTTGTTGGTTTCCTCTATTAATGAACTTGCTGTGAAAATTAGTTTTGAGCATGTTGCTGTTGTCAAAAAGAATTCTTGTGCATTATAATTTTATTCAAGTTCTTGTTTTTGAAAAATTATAGAAAATGCATAATAGCTCCAAATGAGGTGAACTCAATTGTGTTATTCATCTCATGAGGTGCTGGTTTTACAGTAAAAATCTCAGTATCACCACCCTTCTAGAAAATGTTGCCTAATAATTAAATTAGTGAATAGTGGCAGTTTGGTATTTTTAGGGCTGAGCAGATTTGTTTTGCTCATAACTTTTGCATTGAGAATCCAAATCAATTGGTTCTTGTTGCAAAATTCCCTAAAAATCATCCTCTTGCTGCTGTATAAATTTCAGAGTATTTGGAGTTCGTTTTCTGTGCTGTCTTTGTCGTTTTCATCGTTCTTATCGATTGTTTTCGTCTTTTCGATTAGGTGTTGACGAATGTGTTGATCCCGTGAGCGATCCTCAGCAACAATTTGACCAGCAACAGCAAGGCAAGCAGTTTGATCATATCCCCTCTATCGTCCCATTACTTTAAGGGTTAATATATTGTTTTACTTATATGTATGCATGCTACTTTGTGTTAAAGTATCGTTAGCAAGCCTATAGTTGCATAATCTGTAGGAATTGTTTATCCTCTACTACCATGAGCCTAAGTTATTTGCTGTGGTTTGAGCTCGTTGGATGAGCTCTTATCACTTAGTAGTTTTCGATTAAACTGCTTAGGCATGCTTAGTTATCGGTAGTAATGGGCAATCATCGATTTAGTCGATGGTCTTGATCACACAAATCTAATTATTACTCCTTTATGTCCAGCACTTGTGCTTTGTTATTTTGTAAAGTCAAAATCTGAAAATAAAAGTTTGATTTGGACTTGGGCATATTGGATGGATGGTGTGGTTTTGGAATGTGGTAGTATGCCCAGTCATTATGGACCGAGTTACTTGCGCCACCGCTCGAGCATTATTTATGTGCTAACCACACGAGGGGATATGGGACCCTCTTGACTAAGTACTTTGGGGGTGTTAATTATGAGCTGGTCGGTTGGTATGTTTTACAAGAAAATGTGTGTGTGTGGTGTGGGAGGGAGCATTAGCAATCCGGTTAGGTGTCTAATGTGTCCTTATCCCGTGGGTTGCAACTCGTAATTAGCATCATCCATTGGAAATGTCTCAGAGGACTTAGCCGTGCTTGAAGCATACCAAAGGAAGTGTGCTAAATCATGTGGCAAAAAGGCGGTCGACGTGTGGGTACATTGGTACACCCTGCGAGGTTAAAACTATTCAATAGCCTCGCCCTAGGTTATGGACACGCTCGGATACGCCTGTGAGAACTAGACTACAACCTTTAATTAAAATTTGACATGGGTGGTATGAATGGGTGATTCATGCTATTGTTGTGGTGGCTATTGGGTTAGTCACTTCGAGGTTGTTCATATGTTGTTATTATGTTATTATCTCGTTGTTACTTCAACAATTCAAAATGCTTTGTCAAATCGCTTTCAATCTATTACATTATTGCAAATGAAAACTTGCTTTATGCTTAAAATGAGTCCAAAGCCTCATCCACTTAAATAAAGCTTGCATGTAGTTAAACTATAGTTCTGTTATACTACACGTCAGTCTTGCGAGTATATTTTTGTACTCATTTGCTTTGCTTAATAACTTTGTTGCAGAGGAGGTAGAGCCCAAAGGGCTTTACTTTTGTGAGTCAAGTTGTGGTTGGGAAAGCGACTAGCTTGGCGGTCCTGGTCGATTGCCTTGTGGGTGAAGGCACACTGGTTGGCTCTTGTTTTGGGCCATCTCTATGGCACTTTTTGCTTCATTGTTATCTTAGTAGTCTTGTTGTTATTTGGCCATCGGCCTCTCTTTTGTAATAATTATCCTTTATGTATATTAACTTCTGGTTTGTTGCTTGTTCTGTTCTATGTGTTGGAATGGAATTGATGCAATCTTTTGTAATGAGTTGTGTGTACTGCATTCTGGGAAGTACATATATCTCGAGGCACGGTTTATTTAGTTGATAATACTAGGGTCAATTGGATGACTAAGTATTATGAGCCTAATAAATCGGGGTCTCACATTTCCCCCTCCTTTTATTGGTGGCCGGCCCCTCATGGGCCTCCTGGGCCAAGGTCTGAGGCCCAAGTTGCTGAAGAACTGCAAAAACCCTCTTTTTCTTATGTCTAATTTCTCTTTTGAACTCTTTCTTTCTTAGAATAAATCATAATATTACATTGGTGGGAGCGGTTTGTTCGTAAGCGTATGGAACGCCATGAATTGCCGCTTATCACCTGGGAGCAGATGAAGCAGCATTTTCGTGCACGTTTTGTACCTTGCCACTACAAGCGTTCCATAGTTGAAAGGTTGACAGGGCTGCGACACGATTTGAAGTCCACTAGTGTGTCACATGAGAAGGCGACCGAGCATGGGACTTTTCCTTCGGTCCAGGCTTCATGTAGTGCTGCCCCATTGCTTCATGAAGAGATTGTGGTTGCTGGTAATTGCTCCATTGATGACCCACAATCTTTGGGGGATGCGATGTATCCAAACCCATGTGAAAATAAGAGCCATATAGCCAAATTGAGTGAGAATGATAAAGAGAGTCAGCTATGTGATTCCACCATATGTGAGGTTGAGAGCATCTCAATTGAGTGTGAGAGAGATACATCAACAGAAAAGAGGGAAGTAGATGATAGCCAAACTGAGGTTATTGCTGAAATTAACGATTTACTCTCTACTTCTAGTGTTGTTTCTCATATTGTGCAGGTTGATATTAAAGAAGAGGAGTTGAATGTTCAACAACCAGCACCGTTGGAAGTAAACGATGAGGAGATAACTACGGTTGGGGATGGAGTGCTTGCTGTCCCATGGTTTCATGATGATGATTTGATATCTACAACACCTACAACAACTGAGAAGGATGTTAAAGGTAACAATCATGGTGTTGAATTGAATCCTCATCAAGAAGAGGTACGTACGAGTGAGAACTCTAGTGTTCCTTTGAATATTCCATATTCTGAAATATCTATGCTCAATTTACATAATGTGGAATTGATTACTCGAAAGGAAGTTCTTACTAGAATATTTCTTGATGATTCTTTCTACTATATCATGTTCGATGTTCCTAGAGAGCTATCTAGTGTGCTTGAGAACCTTGCTGAAGTTTCATGTTTAAAATCACTAGTTAATACTTATGCCTACACATATATGTTCAATTTGATTGGAAATTATGGTGTAGATGACCAGTTCTATGTTTATCGTATAAGCATTACCTGTGATAATATTGTTGATTTAGAATTGCATGTTTTGCTCAAACCTTCTTTTGCGCACTGTCATGGTCACTTTGGGATGGATTTCAATACAAGTGCCTATTGTTTAGAATACAACATGATGCCTACTTGTTTATCTATTACATGTATAACTAATCAAAGTAGCACAGTTGAATTTCATGCTGGGAAGGTGAAATTTCATCATATGAGTCAATTGTGTAATTTGAAATATGATTTCGAGCTATCAATTGTGCAAAACAACAAGAAAAACACAATAATTGATTCATACATATACCATGTATATACGTTGTTTTCTTTGTCTAGCACATTTTCAGGCTATCAAAAGCCGAGGACAGCTTTTTTTGAAGAAAGAGAGGATGATGCGGACATCCTTACCTACGCTGTTCCATATAGTGTTTTCAATTCAACAAGTACCTCAGAACAACATGAGCTTACTAAAAGAGTTGAAGAACAAGAGAAGCTTGTGGGTGAAACTTGTGCAAAGAAGCTTAACAAAAAGGTGAATCTGTTCCATGAATTTCCTTTAAGTTTAATTGAGAATATTATACTACCTAATAGCGGGTCATTGCTTATTGTTAGGTTTGAAGCAGATGCTTCATGTGAATATCAAGAACATGATGTTTCTCGGGGTGTTTTGATGCTCACAAAAATAGCATGCAGCCTGTGGGACGCATGGAAGGTATGAGTTCATGACGATCTTCGCAGTAACTCAGAAGGATCTAGCATGAACAATATATATATTTGGAAAGCTTATCAAGTCTACTTTCCAACGGATCAAACGGCACGTGATTTGGAGCTTTCTATAAAAAGTTATGGCTATTCGAGTGCATGCTGCACATTCAGACCGATCAACGCGCGAGAGCTGACAAAGTTGATGATTCCGCGGCTTGTACGACATCTTGGGAAGATATCCAGCTTTGCCATGACTTTCCAAAGGCTTACAAGAGTCCCTTTCTCAAGTTTCACACGGATTCAAGTCGTTTCAATTAATAAAATTGAAGTTAGGAAAGTTTGGATTCAATTCGGATTCGGAATCAGCATCAAAATCGGATTCGGAATCAGCAGTATAGTCCGGATTAAAAAGGTCATAACTTTCACAAACGGAGTCCTATTTGGGTGTTCTTGTACTTGTTGGAAAGCTAACTTCAAGCCCGATCCAACGGATGCTTGCTCAGCCTTAGAATCATCACGTATCAAAATATATATCCAAAACAATGTGACAGTTGTAAACTCAAAGTTTCTTTTTTTTGTTTTAGATTGTGTCCGACTTGGAGTAGGAGTTCTAATTCCGAAATAGAGTAGGAGTAGGGCCTCTTGGCCAGCCATAAGGTGGAGAAGGGCACTATATATTGAGGGGTAGACCCCCATTGTATCCTAAGACCGGTTTATGCATAAGAATTGAAACATAGCTATTGCTTGTTCTTTCTAAACCAGAGTTCATGCGACGACTTTGAGAGAGGACTAGGCGATCTATTGATTCGTTCTGCAATTCAAGGTCAAGCCGTCGTTCCATTGGGAATTGGGGACTTGGCGATCGTCGTTTGTGGTCTCGCGACAATCATGTATCCGGTGTGTTTTGGGCGTATTCCAAACAGTTGAGGGTTCGTGCATTGGCGCGAGTGTTCAGCTAGTGACATCGTCTACTTCACATCATCTATCCACGGTTCCTCACCGAGAAGATCGGGCATCCCCCGTATCATGGTGTGAGGACATATGTGTTTGATCATATGTTCATAGGGATCCGATCGCAATTTAATATGTGCATGTGAGCACAGCTTTAATTTATGTTCATTGGGTCGGCATTCCCAACACAACTTGTGTGCCCCACTTAGCAGGTTCTATCAATAGCTTGTACTAAGCGGGATTTCGTCTCGCAAAGGTGTTTCGACTAAATAAGATGTTCTTGCTAAAAAGTACCAAATCTCGATCTACCCGGTCGACATACCAAAGGATGTGTGTCATTATCCGGAGGCTTACGGGCTAGTCAAGTCGTGTGGGTAAAGATATACACCCCTGCAGGGTTTTCAATCTATTCAAATAGCCGTGTCCCCGGTTATGGATAATACTTGGTTTTGATAGACATCATCGTTAGACTCTAAAATAAAATTGACATGGGTACAACTTGGTATCGGCATGAATGGTTGTTCATGCGTGTTAGTTTATCACAGTGGACAGCCACTTTGAGTTGTTTTGAATTATAATTATATCAATGTTTATTATTGTCTTTTGTCCAAATTTTGGTTACTAAATGGCTTTTGAAAATCAGAATGTGTAGGAATAAAACTGTCACTTTTATGCAAAACTTATACCAATACAACCTTCCTTTGGACAGCCTCTAATATGTATATTCTCACATCCTTTGGATAGGCTCTATCATACACTTTCTTTTATTAGTTTGTGTAAGACTTGCGAGTACCTTTTGTTCTCAATCAGATTGATCACTTGTTTCAGATGAGGAAGAATACGCCTTCGATCAATCCGTTAGAGTCGAATACGGCGACGCTAACGAATGATGTTGTTTCTACCTCCACTCAATTGCCTTTGGGTTTTGGGCACACTTGGATGGAACTTTTGGTGTATTTTATTTGTTTTCCTCTGTGTACTTTTGTTCATGTTTAATAGACCGCTCGGTCACTTGTGTAACTTTTGGACATAAGTCCCAGTCATGTAAATCACTTTTTAATAATGTATGACTTATGTATGACTATGTACAATGTTGTTTAGGATATGTGCGTGTTAGCCATTGATCTTGGGAGCTAATGCAAGACACATACTCGTTTCATGTTAAGAGTTATGCCTCTGGTGTAATCTCTTTACTTGAAACGGATTCGATTTCTGGGTTTCACATCCCTGATGTTGTACCGACTCTACAGGAGGTTAGGATGAGCCTCTGTGAGTGGATGTCTCTCCGTTTGGACACATTTGACGGAGTGGGCACCCTAGTTCATGCAGCGGATTAGCTCCGCTATATGGAAAGACAATTTGGAGCATTAGAAATGACTAGAGGTAAAAGGCTTGCTTTGTGGCCTTCCAGCCGAAGGGACAGGCTGATATCTGGTGGGAAGGGATGTTGTCAGCTAGGACCCCTGTTAAGGGACCGGTCACTTGGGAGCTCTTTGTTGAGCAGTTCAGAGCAAAGTATTATACAGAGTAGCAAATTTTAGTTAAATTTTGTTTTCTAGTCCTAAAACAAATTTTAGCAATTTTAGATTACCTAAGTTGTTAATCTATTCACTATAGACATAAAGCCCGCTTTGATACCAACTATAACACCCCAGCTCAGCAAGGAGCCCATAATGCCACCAAACCACACTAACTATCAATTTTAAGATCAATTAACAAAAAATTACAGCAAGCATGCCAAAGGTAAAACCCATCCACGAGTCACATTAACACAAGCATAATGATATGGCAATTACATATAATTATTTCCTAGGAAGCATAGCAATATAATAAACAAAGATTTATACAGACCAATCGAATAAAGTATATTAAATGAGTAATCAACTCCAACCTATCATCCATGGCTAAGCAATACTATCACACCCTAATTATAAATCAATCATCAAGCTATAATAAGAGTTCCCATGTCTAGTGAATCAAGTAATCGAGTGTAGGTTGTCGTTCCAAGTGCGCTAGCCCTTCTCACAAGAAACATCGTTAACGATAACCTAAAAACAACAAAAGAGCAAGAGTGAGTCTACGACTCAGCAATCACAATAATAAACGATGAACAATGTTCAATTCAACCATACACAATATCATCATCAACATCATTATATTTACTCACATTTCTCCTCATGCTCAAATCTCAATTTACCTTTTTATTAAATGCAAAGTGTCTCTACACTACATGTCCATTTTCACTTTTCTTCACGTATACCAGTATAGCATGGGTGAACAATCGCGACAATGTTCACCCTTTCATCAAACCTGCCCACAACGGATCGGGGACCTCCTGCACTCCCGTGGAGTCTCTACCAACAAGGTAGATGTGTGATCACCATGATCACCTTCTCTTCTTATGAATGCACAATTTATTATAGGTTCATCAATAGTACTATCATCCAACATTTTTGAATTCATCAATACAATTAATATCATGATCATTCACATTGTTTGCAATTAAATTAGATAAAAGCATAAGCAATAGAATGGTAATGAGTGATAAAGGATACAGTGATCAACCATTGAACATTGTCTACCTTACATTTGGCTCTTTATCCTCTTGGAGCTGGATAGCGAGGCTGTTGTAGGGCACTAGAGGCCACACTGCCCTGGACAAACAATTCAAACACATCTCAAAATCATAACTTCACAACATTCACACTTTATTCTAATCGTCATCGCACGTCTATGCCAAACCGACCCAATTAACCCAAAACTACTAGATGTGCTACCTATTGTCCCAGCAGTAAAACGACTCTAACTTATTCATCTGAACTCCAAATCTCGACATCCAATACTTTCTGAAATCCTCATGAAAAAGTCTACAACTCCCTAGTTATGACAAACTTCCGATTCTACAGTTTTATGCCGTGTTTCCTTCCACGAAAACTGTCTCAAAATCCATGAGGCCAGTCCGTTTCATAATTTTATATCTTTAATTTTAAAACTTGAACATATATGAAAGATACCAGTTATGAAAACTACTCAAAATTTACTAGATTATTCAAGTTATCACAAATTTCCAATTCTTTCATTTACTAGGTGAAAATAGCCTGACAACACGATTTCTGCAAATGATGCTAGAAATCTGGACAACGACCTTCCTAAGGCTGTAACTTTACACTCGCTAATTTGAATCTAGTCATATAGACCTTCATGGAAAGCTAACAAAAATATCTACAACTTATCTAATTGGACGAAACCCTGAATCTAAGCCTAAACACTTCGACTTGCCTCCGCAAGGTTCTGCATCAAACCTCGATGAACTAGGGCATGTTGAAACCTAACGTTCCCCTAGGCAAAATGATCTACAAACTTAACAACGACTAATCCATGGCAATTCTAAGGATTAACAGAGTTTACCCTTGATAAACACGACGAATCATGGAAACCCCGCAAAAATCCTCCTCTTTTCCTTCCTTCTCTCCTTCTCCTTCTTGCCTTACAGGCCACCTTACTTCTCTCGGCAGTAGCCACCCAGGGCAGCAGTGGTGGGGCGGTGCTAGGAGGTGGCAGCAGCCAGCAGGGGAGGTGGCTCCCTAGGGCAGGGAGACAAGGGGAGGGGTGCGGCAAGGAGAGGGTGGCGGCTAGCGTTTGGGGTGTTGCCCCCCTGGCCCCTTATGGCCAATCGACCGGCCCCCTTGGGCCGCGACACCGTGAGCCCACGGCCCATGTTGTCTCAATTTTATTTATTCCCCCCTATATTAATCGCTTAATTCTCTCTAACTTTTTTGTCCTCCTAAAGCAATTCGGGATATTACAGACAGTGTTCACTCTTTCATCAACCCCATCATCAAAGGATCGAGGACCTCTCCACTCCTGTGGAGTCTCTTTTATGCAATGATGCACAATTAAACTTAAGTTCATCAATTATTCCATTATCTACCATTCATGACTTCATCAACCCGATTGATATCATAACAATTTACAAGACATGTAATTAAACAAAGTAATGGAACAAAAATCATAATGGTAATGAATAATAACGAATACAACGATCAAACCATCGATCACTGTTCTACATGCACTTCCCTATTTATCCCGTCGGAGCTAGATAACGAAACGATGGTAAGGTACTAGAGGCCACACACCCTAACAAATAATTCAAAAACATACTGAAAGACACATCACCACAGCACCAAAACATTACACTAATCGCTCTCGCATGTCTACGCAAAAATGACACCATTAGCTTGATTCTACCGAACACACTACCTATTATCCCTATAGTAAAAAGGCTCTACCCCTCTCATCTCCTCAAATCTAGCAAACCATATGCTTTCTGGAATCCCCACAACATTGTTCGCAACTTCCTAATTATGACAAACTTCTGAATCCACCGTTTACTCCCCCTCCCCCCCCCTCCTTTTTCCTTCGGGTATCCCAGAATATGTCAGGACATGCTACTTCACAATTCCGTATCTTTTTTTATAAAACTTGAAAAGTAATGAACTATACCAGTTCTGGAATCTAGTCAAAATTACCTAGCTTATTCAAGTTATCATCAAAATTAAATTACTTCATTTACTAGGTCTAAATAACCTATCTCCACGATAGCTGCCAATGACGTCCGTCTTCTGGACAGTAACTTTCTTGAGGCCATAAATTTTTGTTCACAACTCCAAATCTGGTGTTATAGACCTTCCTGGAAAGATAATGCAATCCTCTGCAACTTTTCTAATTGGATGAAACCCTAAATCCGAATTTAAATACCTCTAATTGCCTCTGCCAAGTTCTGCATCGCGACTCGATGAACTCGTGCTTACATAAATCTACCCTTCCCTTGGACCAAATGATCTACGAATCGAATAGCGGCTAATCTATGATAAATCTAGGGATTATTAGATGTTACCCACCCGAAAATTGTCGCCGATCATGAACTACCACGCAAACTCTTCTCTTCCTTCCTCCTTTCTCCCTTTCCTTCCCTTCCTTCCTTCTCCCCTTGCTCCTGCTTGTGCACTCAGCACCACCCACCAGCAGCAACCAGCAAAGGGGAAGGACCAACGGTGCCAACCTTGGGGAGGAGGGCGCTGGCCTTGGATGGTGGAGGCAGGAGGGGCGACAGCAAGGAGGTTGGGGCGACGACCGGAGTTGAAGGAGGTGCTAGCGGCAGGAGGAAGGGGTGGCTAGGGTTAGGGGCTGCTGCCCCCACCCCCTGGTCCCCTTATGGCCAAGGTGTCGTGGGCCGAAAGTCCACTCTCTTTTCCCCCTCTCTAGAAAAATTTAAAAATTACGCTTTTAATTGCAATTAATTTTCTTTTAATCCTTTTAGTTTCTCCAATAATAAACGCGGGATATTACAGAAACCTTTTCGCCTGTAGACCTTTGCTTGGACCACTCAAATCATGACACGTGATCATGCAATGATGTGTTTGAATTATTTTGCCACTTGTTATGATATGAAAGGGGTCTAATAAGGGTTCAAAGATGATGATGATGATGTCTCATATGATTTTCTTCTCTGCCTATTTTGTTCTTCTTGTGGTGGTTTCATCGGAATTTTTAAAAAAAAATAATCTATTTTTTATTCGGAATTACAGTAATAATATCGGTTAATTTTTTTTATAGAAATAATCTCTAGTCGCCAAACCATACGGCGACTTGGGTAAATCGCCCAACCGACACGCGACACATATTGAAGTCACTCAATAGAACGGCGATTTAATGGTTCAAGGCAATGTCGCTTGATGGAATGGCGACTTTCACAGAGTCGCTATACGGGCGCGTGAATTGCTCGAAGCTACGCCGAAGTCGCCCAACTGTATGGCGACTTGAGGCGCCTATAAAGCTCACGCGCGCACCGAACAGTCGCCATTTCAGCGAGCGAAGCGAGCCGAGAAGAGAAGAAAGGAAAGAAAGAGAGGAAAAGGAGAGGGAAAGAAGAGGAGGGGAAGAAGAAGAGGAGGAGGAAAAAGAGATTCTTCGCTTTGCATCGATGACTAGGACAGTGAGTTTGTAGTATTATTTTGTACAAGTGTATTTTTGAAACCATGGTAGGTTAGCAACCAACATCATGTGTAGTGACATATTGTTAGCAAATATTTAGAGATAGCATGATTAATTAGTAACCATGGTAGGTTAGCGAGCAACATCGTGTGTAGTGATATATTGTTAGCAAATGTTTAGAGATAGCATGATTAATACAATTAGTTTAGAAGTTCGTATGAAGGAAAAATGAGTCAGTGAAAATAAATTTAGTTATACTATTCCGCGTGCTGCGCTAATTGCGTACGGGCTAGATGAGTGATAACATGTTACTTTTTATTATATAAACTTGTCGATAACCCGTGCATTCACAAATGCTAGTTTATAGAATGTTAAATATATGTATTTATTTGCATAATAAAGAATTGATAACATTTAGTTCAGAGTTTTGGTTGGATTAAGGAATCACAGATACATAGTTCCAAACACGTAGTATTCTTAAACATGTGAAATTTTGTTTTTTTTCCTGAAAGCTTCACCCACTATAAATATCCATAGTAACGATGATGTTTTAAATATTTCGCAATCTATAGCAGCCGGTACAGGTGTTAACGTAATGTGGACTTTTGTAGGGAAAATTATGTGTTTACCATGTGGGTTTGATGAAATTGAATATGTATTACCACTGTGTTCGAGCAAAGTGTTTAGGTTCCACTAAGAACATATCAAATATGATTTATTTGTCATTGGAATATAATTTAAATGCTTAATTAATATGAATGCTTTTAATTTCTTAATTTGCAGGTATGGCTCACGACCACAGTGGTTCGGATGGCATTTCGGTCTGCTTTGGACGGTTAGTCGATCTTGTGACACCATGAGCCGTCGTGTCTTTGATCCGGTTCAGGGGACGACGCGGCTGACTTGGGGGTGGTTCGTATGCGGACACCCCGATGGGCTTGGAGACTAGACCCACGCTGGATAGAGAGGTTTGTCTGCAAGCTGTGCCACTTTTTTATATTATATGCCCACTATGTACTTCTTCGTGCTTTGTAGGCTGAGTCGTGCCGGCCTTCTACCTCTTGGGCGGATGGTGGAGGCCACCGAAGAGGACGGTGGTCTGGTCGACGACGACGGGGAGGTCCAGGCCAGTCCGGAGTGGTCACGATGGTTCCCGTTCGACCGGTCGCTCCTGACTGCCCTGGTGGACTGGTGGCAGCCCGAGACGCACACCTTCCACCTCCCTTTCGGGGAGATGGCCCCTACTCTGCAAGATGTCGCGATGCTGCTCGGCCTGCCTATCACAGGAGCCCCTGCATTCCCACTAGACGCGGCTGTCGACTGGCATGACGCCCTGTTGGGCAGGTTTCATGGGGTTCTTCCGGCGGAGGCCGCGCCTCCATACTTCGACTTCTCGGAGCGACAGCGGCATGGCCTGCCCCTGCGGTGGCTTTCGCAGTTCCGGGTACGTATACTTCCTATTTTCCATGTTTAGCGATGCATTGAGGCCTAGCCATATGCCGGTCTTACTAATTATTTGTTTGTGCGCAGGTCGAGCGGATGGTCCCACAGCCCACCGTCGACCAGGTGTCGTGGCACCTCGGCGCTTTGTTGTAACCCTTTGGTCGGTCATCGCTACCGGCAGCCCACGGTGACTTCGCGCTTCGCCTCGTAAGTACGCAAGGGCCATTGTCGACGGCGAGGAGCTAGAGATCAGTTGGGGATCAGCTGTACTTGCCGCGACATACCGCGGCATGTGCAATGCGTGCTGTAGGACGAAGCCCGCATCTATCCTCACAGGCTGCCCCCTCCTGCTGCAGCTGTGGTCGTTCGAGCGCTTCTCTCTCGGATGGCCCATGCTGGTAGTGTAACACCCTGGCTATTCGGAAGCCAAGATGTTACCTAAAAGATTACCATAATACAAACAATGCGGAATAATTTCAACAATAACTAAACTATTAGCATAAACAGATCAACATCTATTAGAACAAATGCAAGAATATAATCTGAATCCAACAACAGTTCACAAATTCCAATTATTCAAGTCTACTAAATCCACTAAGATAATTCTATCAAAAGATTAATCAAGGATGACAAGCAGTTATTTATTCAACCTTAACATAGAGAAAGATATCATCCATCATCGAACTCTATTTATTACACTCCATCACTTAACGAATGAATGACAAGGACAAATTCATATTATTGAAAATCGAATGTTGCGAAGTGAATGTATTATGTGTGTCTACTCCCTCCCAAGAATGCCATCAACAGCGATCACCTAGAATAAACAAACACAGGCAAGAATGAGTCCAAGACTCAGCAAGTACAAAGAATATTATGAACTACAATGAATATGAGCATGACAGTATCATTAAAGAATATGAACATAGAACTGAAAGAAACATATGAATGAATGGACTACACTTCTGCTTATACCAGTATAGCCAGTGACACACCCGTTAGTGTTCACTTAGGCCCGCATTTAACAAAATACGGGGATCTAAGGCTCGTATGAAGAACGTTTCATACAAGGATCCAAATCTGTCCACATTGGAATGGTGGGTCTTACGTGTCCATACTGGAATTGATGGGTCTTTACTTTCTACTCCCGTGGAAGAAACATGAATAATGAATGAATGGAATGAATCATGAATAATGAAAGACAACATCTCATTAAACATGGATTAACGAATATGAAAGAAATATAAAGCATTGAATCTACTCATGGATCATAGAAATAACAGTATGAACAATAAGCACTCAACATTCACCAACAATAATAATTACAAGGTACTTACCTTCCGCTCTGCGAAGCGTTATGAGGCAAGACGGATGCCGCTACACTCGAAATCCCCCCACCTACACAAATTAAATACTTGAATAAGGAACCACGTGAACAGGACGTCACTCGAAACGCTTAATCGCAACATCCTAAACCCAAGGTTCACAAAGTTGATCTACTCAACTAAACCGACAATCTAGCAGGACCACGATCTGGACAGCAGTACTAAACAAATCATAACTTTTGATCTGAGACTCGAAACAGAGTGAGCTCATATCCTAAGGAAATATAACGAAAATATCCACAAAAGTCTAGTTGGCGAAAACTCCCAATTCGGCCAAGAATCTAAGTTAACAATCCTATGAAAGTCGAACATCCAAACTGTCTAACAGAGCCACATAGTAGTAGAGAAATAGTTATATCTTTTGTTCTACAACTCCAAATTGAGTGTTATTTATCAATCTAGAAAGGTTAACAAAAATTATACAACAATCTAGTTGGGTGGAAACCCTGAATCTGCCCTTAACTTAATCATAACTTAATAGACAAATTGATAGTTAAATCACGTCAGATATTCAGGACAGCTGGAATGAATCTATCATATCTTTTGAACCGTAATTCGGAATTGAGTGTTCTTAGCGGCTACGGAAAGCTAAGAACGATTCCCATATAACTCTAGGAGATGGAAATCTCAAATTCGGCCTCTAAGAATGTGAAATCAGCCGCACAACATACTAGATAGAACTATTCTATTAGCAGCAGCAATTCGATCCAATCAACCTAATCGAATTCGCATCTATTACGAATCAAACTGCGAAAAATGTCTTTTGTTACCCTTGTAGAACCCCAGAAAGATGTTGAACAAAACCCACGAAGAAGAACCTTCTCCTCCTCCTTTCTCTTCCTCTTTTCCCTTGGCCGGTGGCACCCGAACGGTTCATCTCCCTCCCTCCTTCTTCTTGGACAGCAGCAAGGGGAGGAGATGGGTACTGTAGACAACGGGGTTACTGTAGATGGCGGCGACACTGTAGCACAGGCTGCTACAGTGCATCTAGGGTTATTTGGCTGCCCCTAATGGGCCAAGGCTATGGGCCTTTGGCCCAAGATTTAATGCCCCTTCTCGAAAAATTCTAAAATTCCATTTTAAATCCCGATAAAAGGTTTAAAATTCAATTATAATTCTAAAGATTGAACGGGGTATTACATTCTACCCCCCTTAAATAGAATTCGACCCCGAATTCTACTCAAAAGAACCAACTGAACTTAATAACCATTAACACGTACCCGACGTTAATAACTCTGGTTAAAGCTCGCGCATGCGAGTTTCCAGGTCCCAAGTCTCATCACACTTAGGCCATAACATATACCAACGTCTTACACCTCAACACTCGTCTTGACCTTTATAGGTTCTCTCAACACACAGGACACAAATGTAAGATCTTACTCGTTGACCAACGGCTCTAACGAAAACTCAAGCTTTGGACCTCTCAGGTACTCATTCAGCACTGGACAAACTAGATGTTGCATACCCCGTGTATGGACTCGAGACGGTCCTAGCGGTACGCCAACTTTCGAATCTCCACAACTAGTGAAAACAACCCAAAGTATCTTGGGCTAACCTCTCCTTTTGGTACCAAACCACATTGCACGCGCATAGCACACGGAACTCTTGTTCCACCTCTCAATCGAAAACTTCACCATAACAAGGATCACCTCCTTTAACGATGGACACTCAACGAAACTCGCTTTGAACAAACTCTATTATAAACAGAGTCAACTGAAAGTAAAGGATTCTCATCGCAACCACGCGATTCCAACTCCCTACCAAAAGGGTCAAAATCCAAAATCGAAGATTCATCACGAAAACCATTCCACTTTCTAATTAGGCAGTTTGCAAATGAATAACACAAAAGCCAAAGGAGAAATCACTCGAACGCCCAAATCAAATACTTCTTTTATTTTGTCTGAATTGGAAATAATTGTACATGCCACACATGGCCAACTCAAATTGCGGAAGACATCAGTCAACAACACAAAGCTAAAACGAGAATCAAGAAAACTCTTCACTACTTGAGGTAACATCCTTTTTCTCAGTTTCTCTTTTAGGAATAAAATTTCTCTCAAACCTTGGAATTCGAACTCATCGCATACCACACGAGCTCAACCCTCTTAATTTAACATCCTCAAATTATGCTCAAACCGAAATACATCATCCACACCTTTGTGGAGAGGCTCCAATGATCCCACCGAACACTCTAGACAACTCCTTCTACTGATGAAATTAATTTGACAGAAGGCACCCAAAGCACCTCAAAATAGATCCCACGCAATCCCATCACCTCCAACTTTCAAGAATAACGACTCAGAATCCTTAGTACCCACGCTCATGTATTACATCAGAAGGGTTCTATCAATAATCATTCCACTGCTCAGGAAACACCATATTCTATTTTCTCTACACTTGCCAATGGGCGACCAAAGGCCTAGCATAAAAATGCAAAGCCCAAATTTAACCTCCAAGACCTTTACAACGAACTTCTCTTATGACAGATAGAGAAATTGTAATATCCTGATGATTCAATAGTGTATACAATAAAGTTTAGAGAATGAATTAAAGGAAAAAAATTCAAAAACTCTTGAGAGTTTTGGATCGTGGGCTTCGGCCGAGGCAATCTAGCCATAGTGGGCCGGCCCATTACTGTGTCTTCTTTTGTAGTCAATTGAGCTTGAAATTTTGTATAGACGTAGAACATATCCTCCAAGAACTGATATTTTTTAAGAATATTTGAAACTTCGAAGTTTGGTGAAAATTTCACCATATTCGCATTTTCACCATATATGTCGTTGGACAAATTTACTCACGTAATAACCTAGTCAACTATATATACATCTTAGTAAATCAGAAAAATAATACAGAAGTTGATGGCCCCATATGTGATCCACCATTTCCTTTTTCCTGTTCATCTTCTTCTCCCTCTCTCCCATCCTCCTCTCATTAGCCGCAGCCATGATGCCGATCACCTCCGCTGACGCCATCCGCCCCAAATACCATGTGTTGCCCACTTCATTCTCCTCTCCATCTTCCTGTGTTTTCACACTCCAATGTCGCTGGCCCTTCCACGGTACGTCTTGCCACCCATGACTCCCTCTTTCCTCCAAGCCAAATACTACCATCGTGTCTAATTGCTACCCGCCCCGCCCCTCAATCCATCTAAGTTGGCGGCAAATCCACCGTGCACCTGCCATCCACCACCACCTTCATGATGGCCGTAAATGGTTCGGTCGTAGCATTTAGCTTGGCTGTGGTTATAGGTCTTATAGTAGCCCGTGCCCCCCACCCCGCCACCACCCCAACCCCCCCACCCCCATCCCCACCCCAATATGGGAGTTAAAATGGACTTTTTTCTTTCAACAAAAAAACTCTTAAAAGAAAAATTCCTATAGGATCTCAGTCCAACAAAATTCCTATAGAATCTCAATCCAGCAAAACTCCTTTGTTACAAACCCTTAAATTTTATGCTTTCCACTGTTGGAGAAAACGTTGACTCCACACGATCTTTTTTTTTTTTGGAACAGCCGCTCATAAGGGGAAAAGCTAATATAGCGTAGTGAAACGATAAAGCAACAGGAGCGCAATGTCGGCAGATCCAAATTAGTGACAGATTTGCACATTCTTTTTCGACTGGGTTCATTCTATGAAGACGCGTTTCTCCGTACAACAATATCAGGTTTGGCCAAAAGAATGATGATCGTCCACATGTAAAATTACCGCGACACCAATCACCAATTTGACAAATATCTAATTCTACAAGAATCATGTGCATAGCAACAGCACAATATTGAAAGAGGCCTCCTGGAAGTAGGAAATTGCTAGTCTGAATAATCTTTTCACGCTACCATTCGATGTCCCCTATATAAGTTTAGCTAGACTTGATCACAAGTTCAGATTTACATACACCTGTGATCACACAATTGAACATTCTGGCAGAAAGCAGAATGATGATTACATTAGCCGTTTCTCAAATGATAAAACAATGTTTAATATCATACAAGATTGTATAAAATACATGCAGTAAATATGACTTAAATCATGGCCCCTCCAGCACCCCTAAGAAATGCCTGCTCGAAAGAAAGCAAACCAACAAACGTCTAAGAATCCAATAACAGGGGGGTTGGCTAAGACATGTATACTCAGTTTTGTAACGAGAGCGATTTACCAGCTTAGTCGCTTTAACAGACTGAATCTGTCTTTCCCTCTTTTCACGCTGACACTCACCACACCAGCTAGAAAAGTCCTTCTGGTATTTCTTCATCTCCCTGAACACAGAGCTGTACACAGGAAGCACTAATTTAGCTGTAGCATTTGACAAGCCCTTACTACCATTAAATTGAAACTAAAAGTAACGGCACTGTAAAAGATTATTGATGCATTGGGCTGAATTCTTTTGTATTCTCATTTCAACACCATCTGGAGGATGCAGTAGACAAGCACCAGGTTATATGACGACCAAAGTTGGTAGTGCCACAAAGGTCAAAACAAATCACCAATGCAACATGTATTAATGCACCGGCAGCAATCTCCCTATTGATAACCTAATGTTAATAAGCACATGAAACGTAACAAGCGAAAAAGGCAAAAAAGAAGAAAGAAAAAAAAGGAAACAGATAAATTTTCGCTTGCCTAGCAGAAAATACAAGAATACCATTTGTAGCCTCGTCATGATTTAGAAAATAATATAGCATATAGCAGCAAATTAATCAGTTACAGTTACACTGCGTAATGGACAAGAAGAAAGGTAAATAGAAGATTTTCATGAGATAACTTATTGTTGGTGACACCCCTTAAAATCCTTCTTTTGTAATCGTAGCTAATTGGTATCTTATTATTGGTGACCTTCCCTTAAAACCACATGGATGAGAAGCATAATTGGCACCTTTTTTTACTTACGCATGGATGAGAAGCATAATTGGCACCTCAGATCCTCCAATCTGTTATTTGCATCCATTATGACTTACGCTGCCTCCTAACCAACCAATATATATTTGCACCTCCTTTTATCCCAATCAAACAATGTCTTGTCCAATCTCCTAGTCCTAATCAAAAATATTTTTGTGCAGTCTCTTGTTCAAACCCTTGCTAACTGGACATATCACCTTCTAAAAAAGAAAAATAGAAGGAAATGAAATAATGAAATAACCTATCACCTAATGAACTACTCCCTCCGTTTTTAAATACATGACGTTTGACCAAGCGTGCAGTCAAACTTATCTAACTTTGACTAATAATATATGAAAAACTATTTAGATTGATCATGAGTGAATAGTATCATTAGATTTGTCATGATAAATATTTTCATAATATAATAATTTTGTAATTTTTTACTAACAAAATCATATGAAAAGTAATGGTCAAAGTTATATAAGTTTGACTGCACGCTTGGTCAAACGTCATGTATTAAAAAACGGAGGGAGTAATAAAAATTGTAAACTAAGTTGGTCATTGATCTAATGATATAATACAACACCTCTAATGATATCAACCAAGTTCACCAAGTCTTCCTCCACTTTAGCATTAACCTCAAGCCATAATCATATGCATGTCATAAGTTCAGTTTCCTAGAACAATGGAATGGTTTCAGGAAATTAACTTTACACCATCTGCATTAGGGCTGTTTACAACACTAAGCTAACTTCACTTATGTCAAAGCAACTTTAACAAAAAATATATTATTACGTGGAAATACACTATTTGGAGTATTATTTGGAAACTATACTCACAAAAATCAATCTAAAACTAGTGGGCTTTTTGCTGGTTTGCAATCAATTTGTCAATTGCCGGTAACAGGGTATCTACAACAAAAGGCTTTCACCAAGAACAGGCAGGAATTGTTATGAACCATCGACTATGAGGCAAATCTTCAATGTGATTGAAACTACCTTGTCGAAAGTACAGCTAATAATATCATCCAGGCATTTAGCCATCTCAGCACATGACTTGATTGAATTGAATACTCAGACCAAAACAAAATCCAATTAGAGACTAGGTGGTCCGAATTCTCAACACTCAAGATCTAGTGATTTGTCATTGGCCACTTTTATGAGTTTACAAACAGTACAAATATCAGATCTTTTGGAAAATTATTAGCTTGTTCTTTCAACTTGAACATTGAAAATTTTGATCTAAAAAGGTGACCAACAATGCTATCTAAATTTCCAGTGAATAGCTATATCTGTAATGCGTAAAAAACACCTATAAGTATTGGGCACACAATTAACTTCTAACTTTTCATTGAAACAATAAAACTTACAGGATTATTCATTTATAGGGAATAATTTTGTTTATATTTTGGCATCTGATGTTTCGCATCTCAAGCAACAACTTAGTGCCTAAAGTGTAACTTTCGCCTTAGACAGCATTCATGATAAACCCATATGTAGAATAATAAGGTAACTGATTTTTTTATTAATATGATTATATGAAAAAACTCGTCCAACAGCTGACCCATGGCTAAATATTTATAGACCTTGATGCAGGGATAGAACAGAAAATGATAACGGCCTGTTTGGCCTGGCTTCAGCTTCAGCTTATAGGCTCACAAGCTGAAGCGAAGGCCAGTCAGGTGGTAGTTTCTTCAGATTATCCTGGTTTGTACTAGAAGCTACAAATAAGCTAAAGCCAGTGGGAAGGGGCTTCTGGGGCTTATAAGCTACAGAGGCTTGAGATTAGCCAAAAAGGCCCTAAATCATAATAAGGATACTAAAATTGCTTCAAGTAAAGATTTACAGTCTCACGGCTATGAACTCTTGCCCAAGAACTCAAAGGGGTTCAAGTCAAATAACAACCAACACAGACACAAAAAGGAAACAAAATATAAGTAGTCCACAAAACCATGATAATGTCTACACCTGATAATGTATCGACATTTTCATGTAACCATGATAGGATTGGAAAGTATGAAAACACAATACATGCATGCATATATGGCCATAATTTCACTGAACCTCAAATGTCAAGCATAACTAATATATATAGACCATATCCTATAATTGCTTAAAACGTGCAAAAACAGGTCACTGAGAAACCTTTGACATAATTGAAATTGTAGGGAAAGATCGGTATACCTTCTACACCACAAAAGCAGATTAATTCTGAGTCCAGATGATGTCGGTCGAGCACCATGCCTATGACGACCATGATGAAGCACAGCTCGTCCAGGAACATGAGAGTAATCATACATTTCCTGCAACAAAGATCAGGCAAGGCAAAATAGAAATATCAGGAAGCATGACAATTGTGAATAATTGGAGATGCGCATCAACTAGAAACGAGAAGCAAGAAGAAAAGCTATATTAGAGATAAGATTGCCAGAGTCAGGGACAAGTCTCTGACATCACTCCTGAAACACATATGCTAACTACTAGTCTCAGACAAGAGTTATTATACTAGAAATAGAAATGTCACCGAACCATATGCAATCAACCGAACAACACTCCCGAAAAAACATGATGAGTACTCCAAAAAAGAAATTACATCAGGACATGACATGGTTCTGGCTTACACACAAGCCATATTACACATAAGAATGTCCAAGAATCACGGACAACTCTGTTTGACATCACTCCTAAAGCGCATTCGCCATAGGCTAACTAGAATAAATACAACAGGACATAACACCACAAGCAAGTGTGGCTCGTCATCAGTCATCACTTATAGTGTTTAACAGGAAAAATAGTTCAGACCAAACAACATCATGTAATACCAAGGTAACAACATGCCAATACACCAAACACTCTGTTTTCATTACTTCTGCCTAGACTAACATTAATTTTCTTTGAAAAAGGTAAAGTTTGAACTAAATTATCTTTTTGTTTATTGTATAAAACAGCCTAGCAAGCCTTCATAAGTTTCCGATGGCAGATGACAAATTCCATGTAAGAAATATTCAGAATGAAATGAGTTTCAGCAACACATTCAAAATCAATCAGTATCACCAACGACGGCAAAACCCTCCATGCATGGACACACGCATGGACAAACAAAAGAGAAACAAAAATCTTAGTAGAAGAAATATAAATAATTGTGAAACTTTACATTAGTCACCATGTACCTCATGCTGTGTCTCTGAATTCACATGATTCTCGCAACGGATGCCACGAAAGTATAATTCACCACCAGAGAATTGCTTGCCAAGGCAAACATTTAATGTGACCTCAGAATCATCAACATGGAAACCTACAACGGTGGGCTAAAACAGTTTAGAACAGAAAAGTGGCAGTAAGAAAAGTCGCAAATATAACATTTGCCACTAAAAGGAGTGGCAAAATAGATATATTTGGCAAACAGAAAGTGCAAAAAATGAAAAAAATCTGAAATATAGAAAACACAGGAATGAAAGTTTGGTAGTTACAAAATAATAGATCATACTACTTGATTTGGAAATTATCCAAACAGGCCAATATTGGATCTTGAAGGGAATATTCGAGAATTTTCCCCACATGTTTTTAGGTCTCTCATCTAACTATCTCAATGAAAGCAAATAAAACAAAATATACTCCTATTGTAAGTCTACATATATTTATACACAACTTTTAGTGTAAAACAACCTGTTACATCCAAGAATTCTAGGCATGTGTAACATAGCAAGGTAAATTTGTCCTGAAAAGCATTAAGACTGATGGGCAAGGGCCCTTCGCATTTCGCGCTGAAAGCAAATTGGGCTTCTTGTCCAACTACAAGGGCACCCCAAAATTAACAGATTATCACTTGCAGTGGGACAATGAGACTACAATCACCATTAGTTGTAGAATGGTATATATTTAAGCATGAAAGTAGGATTGCAATCTCATCTGCATGCCCAGAAGGTAGTTTAAATCATGGTTACAAAAGACAGATATTGACTTCATACTCATTTGCCTCTCAAAAACCAGGGTACCGGTGTCAAATCTTTTAAGTCTAAATTTAAATTACTTTAACATGTGTAAATATTTTTCACTAATTACTTTTTTAATTATATCACTCGAATAACTAAAAATAGGGCAATTAGCAAGAAAGTTCGGTAAAAATACATGTATCTGTTTGGCACGTAACGTTTGTATTGGCCAAATTAGTTCAATTTTGCAAACATTGGATTAAATTAAATAAGAATTAATAATCATAAATAGACAAGATTTTTTAGAACCAATGTATCAGAAAGAATATAAAGCACTACCATATACCAGTTGATCCAGTAAAACAGTAAAATGAATAGCATACTGGATGGCATAACTATTTTTCTTGAACAAAGCTGAAATTCAGAAACTATTTATGCGTTTAACTATTATGGCTTATCAACCACTATGGTTATCAATGCAAGTTTCCTAAAAACTGTGTTTCAAACCATGAATGCTAGCGCAAGCAAACGCGCGGGCAGGCGAGAGGAGAGAGAGAAGGATTGCAATCTGCAGTATGGTAAAAATTGCTACACTAAGTTACCCAACTAAAACAGCAATTACCCCTTTCAAATCAAAACAGTAAAGAAAAAGGATTGCAGTCTGCAGTATGGTAAAAAAAAATTTGCAGATACAATAGCTACATTAAGCCAAAATCATTCAGACACCTGGGGCTCAATCATGAACACTATTCCACAAAATATCTTCATTCGTGTCAACAGAAAATGACCAACATGACCATGTACTAAGGTGTGTGAATAGGAAGAAAATATGTTGCATGGCATCAATTGTAAAAAAATGCTAGAGATAAATATGAAGTAAAGGTAATATGCCAACCACCACGAGAACTGAAGTGATGAATCTTCTTAAATATGTTCCAACAAGCTACTATACTACAAACAAAAAGAAACTATACAAAAATCTCAATGTTTGTTTGAGATCCGTACGTTTTGAAACCAAATTCTTGAAAATTGTAAATTCTGTTGTACTCTTTCACCCCCTCTATATTCTAAACTTCTCCATGTTGATTCTGGAGAGAAAAGGAAACACACCCAGGGTGTGGAATATGGAAGATGACAGGAAAGGGGTCATCTAGACATGGTATAGTTGCTGAGATCCATTACATGATAATCAGTTAGAGACCATTAACTGGCAAGTGACAAATAAAAGGTAAGTCATTGTTACACTAGGCAGGAAACACAAGAATCATAAAACAGCCATGAATATCTACAGTTTGAGGGCACAGGTTTTTGGACGGACGTATACACTTTGGCAGAACATGTTCATCTTGATGGTAACTAAACTAAATACACAATAAGATTGTATCAGTCCACATTAAACAGACAAGATGTGATCTTCACATTTGGTAGTAAGGGCCATCATAAGTTCCTGCCACCAGAAGTAGACCATATTGATTTACTATCTACGAATGGAAACTAGCTTTATTTCATACTGCCGTTTTGAGTTGAAAGGGCTAAACAGTTGGCTCAAAAGCCGAAATGGGATTTCTCATTTGCCTCCGGAAAACAAACAGAGAAGGAAATAGTATTCATGCTTCTTTTTCAATATTGAGTATCCCTCAAAATGTATACCTTGAACTTTTGTGGCGACAAAAAAATATGAAAGATGTGAGAAAGATTTAAAATTATATGGGATGATTGCATTCAGATATGCACAATTCAAGAACAAAGTAATTTTAACTTCAAACGATTTTGTTGGCATTCTTGAATATGATAATGATAACTTACCTAGTTCAACATCCCTGTCTTTCCCATACTCAACAACAAAAGCATGATGAGAGTCTAATGTTCCTCCACCAACCTCACGATAAAAAACTGAAGATTAACATAGAAGAACATAATATCAATATGGGAAGGATATGTTGAACCTTTACAACAACAAAGCAGTCAATCATACAACCTTTAGAAATTGGAGCTATGAACTGTTCCATGAACTGGTTCAGCATTGCTTCCAGACCAAAATCATCAAGAACAGCACCATACTTGTTCATAGTATTTGGCCTCATTATCTTAAATTTCATTGCATGGACCCATTTTTCAAAGTTCTCTACCTACAAAGGTGTAAAAGATTGTTAAATCATTGAAGCAAAACCTGAAATAAGAGCTAAATTGTCTGTTATTATGTTACCATACCTCCTCCAATAGCATCTCACAAAAACTGGGCTGTAACATCGCAAATGAATAAACACCAGGAGTTGGTTCAGTCATTATACTTCTAAAGCTTTCTTCTGTATTGATCCTAATTGCTTCGAGAAATGTTGGTAAAAAGAACGCCGAAGGATGCATGTTGTATAATTCTTGATGAAGTGGCTGTCAAGAAAAAAAATATAAAGGAATTACTAGCAAGCAATAGGAGAACAAACAGTGTTCACAAAAAAAAAGAATTGCTGTTTGGAGGTCATATATGAGCTGTTTTTTAAGAAAAAAAATCCACCTTACTTCTAATTGTCAGGACAGAGTCTAATGAATTGCAGCAATCCAAATATTGATATAGATATTTCAGATCAGCATTCCCTTTTTTTGACCAGTTAGATATGAAAATTTCTCCCATATGGGATCCACTCGCAGTCCTAGCTCGAAACTTCTCAGAAAATGGAGCACTTGTTCAAATATGAAGGAAGGAGAGGAAGTCATGCCAGACCTCGGCGGCCGACGACTGGGACGGAGGGAGGCAGCACGGCTGGGAGAGGATGACGGTCGGAGCCAAGGCTTGGGGTGGTGCGGGCCGGGGGACGGTGTGACGGAGTGAGCAGGAGATGGATGTGCCGCAGGACGTGGGACGGCGGTGAGGATCCCATGAGGCGGAACCGGGAGATGCGTGGCAGCAGTGAACCCTAGTGCAACGGGTGAGGTCAGGTTGGGAGAGGGGAGGTCAGGTCGGGAGAGGGGAAGAGAAATGAGGAGGATGAGGAGAAATTCCATTTTTTATATGCTGCTCGGGCGGGTAATTTCTCTTAACTTTAAAGGAAGTCACACTACTACAGCCCGCAAAAGCCCAATAAGCTACAAAAATGGGGCTTCGGCTTCTCTTAACAACTCGGCTTGAGCTTGTGCCAAAAGCTGGTCCATAAGCTAGCCATTTAGAAAAGCTTGTGGCTTTTTCTAAGGAAAAGCCAGTCCATAAGCTATCCTAAATAGGGCCTATACCTGCCGTCCTCAGCTTTCCAGTGGGCCTAACTTCTCCCTCCCACTCTCCTTTCCCCAAAAAAAGATAGCCTTCCTATTGGTCCTTTTCCTACTCTAGGCATTCAACTCAGCATGCCCGTCACCCTTCTCGACAGAAGCGGCTGGCAAACCAGTGATCATGGTTCTAAGGAGAAATGCATAATGATATGTGAACCCAAGGACAAGTTCTTTTCCAAACAAGCGCAAATGATGCCAAAAAAAACTCGGATTGGAATATACAGTGCATTGTAAAAAAAAATCTCCTATTTTAGGTGACCCTCATATTGGCATGTCCGAGTAGGATTCAGTTCTTTTGTTAACTCTCCTATCTCTTTTTAACGTTTATTATTTCCAGTGTTTCAGAACAGACTCTTTGCACCTAATAGGGAGGTCCTAAGGCCTGCATGGGACCAAGTGAACACAGATTAATAACATTGTCGATTACACCCAAAATCCTTACATCTATTGTTATTAGCTGCATGTTCTAGCTCATCTTTCCACATTCATATTCACGTGCCTGTAGTAATCCACAGTTATGGCAAGCTAGATAGGAACACTTTTTATCGCACGCTAGATTGGAACACTTTAACTATAAAACTTATTATGGCGTGCTAGATTGGAACACAAAACTTATTATGGCGTGCTAGATTGGAACACTTCATCTATGCAGCTTCGAAATATCCTGTGCAGTTGAAAGGCCTCCAACCAACCCAGCACCGCTCAACACATTTTGCACTAGACTATGGGCCATCAGAGATGACGGTTGTACAAGACCGATGCGATATGGCAGGTTCTACAGGACCAATACAATTGCACCATGTACATCTTGTGTCACACCTTACTCAAAAGAAAATTCAAACCATGCAAAACATGGTAAAAACCGATCCGTGGATTGGATATTTCTACTTGCAAATCTAGCTACGCGCAAGAATAAAAATTGCAGTTATCCATTTAAAAATATTTTAGAGAGAAAGTAAGGCAATGCTAAAGTGAAAACCTTATAAAGGTGGAGTATCCTCTGCCTGTATTCTTTGTGCCTTTGAACCTGCAATAAAAGGAATACTTCACATGACAACCTTAACAGTAAGCTCACTTAAGTAACAGGAGTAAAAACAAATACTATTGCATAAAAAACAGCTAGGTTGAAATGCTGCAATGCAAACAAAGCCTAAAGTGAACCATTTGTTCATTGGAAGGACTTGAGGAAAAATTCAACTTCTGGATATGTTTTGTTTTGACATTTTCCAAATCAAACTTTTTCCTTATCGTCAAACTGAGGTACAGGCACTGCATGAGGGAGGATTAAACTTCTATCCATCAAATCAACACCAAATACAAAGAACAAAGCTCACTTCTGATGTACTTTAAGCATAGGCTGGTCATGAAAACTAAACTCTAATTTCAAGCAAGCGCAATTATTTTGACCTGATATCTCCATGGCTCTAAGCAGTAGCAGCTCCTTCTAAACTGCCTAAATTTGTGCTAAAAAATCCCACTGCTAAATATAGCACCAGGTTTTACAGCTTGACTTTGTTAAATTTGGACTTGACCAAACAAAAAATTGGTGGACCTCCATATTGATTGCCCATGCTGTCAGTTCGTTCCAATCAAGCAATATCAACAGAATTTAAATGACAGTATTTTTACCTCCAACTTTTGCTCCTACTTCCTCAATGTTCACAATGCACAATAATAAATTATATGCATTCCATATCAAAGCAATTTTATTTTCTTCTCCAGCACCAAAATCTATGCAATCAAATTGCTAATTCTAAGATAACCTAAAAATTATATAGTATAATTGTGATGTTACAAGTGAAGGAAAATATTACGTCAGCAATAGATAAATTATATGTTCCCTTTGGATAAAGTTCAATGAAAATAGTAGTTAAGACACGCATTGGTTCGAATATTGGTGCTCTAGTCATTGCTAGATAAGTAGATATCACAGGTTTCATAACATAAGTGTTAAATAAACTAATTTTAGGATGTCCGACAAACCCCAATGAATCCTTAAAGACACCTCTTAAGAAAGGAAGTGATCAGTATAAACTGATGTCTCAAACCTAAATCTTATAGATATCCATAAAGATGTTTTCTCATAGGATTTAGTCGATGAACCCTTCAGTCACAAAAAGGAAGTCATTTTGGTTTACGTAAAGTCAAACATTACAAACTTTGGTTAGCAATATCTTTTTGTATATCTAGATTAGACACATGAAAATGATACGTGTACATTTGTCTCGAAAAGTACTTATAATATTACAATTTATTAGTTTTTATAAATATATTAGAATAGAAATGAGTGGTCAAAGTTGCAATTTTTTGGACCGTGTCGATGTTCAAAACGACCTACTTTTGTAACTAGAGGGAGTAGTTCCCTATGCTCATCTGATCTGAGTTACAAAATTGCATCATCCCACAGCTAAATTATTAACCTTAAAACTACTGAACTTGGCAGATGAATTCTGAAGTAAAATCTTCTGTCTTCACATGCATCCAAATGACTCAAGAAAGAGTGTAAATGGATTATGTACAGATTATATAGTGGTCATACCAAATTCAGATACATATTTTTCAAAACAAATTTGGATCAAATTTGGATATTGCTTTCAATCAACTTAAATATCATTTGACACAAACATAGGCCAAATTTCCCAAAATTCAATATATAGTAGACATTTAGATATTACTGATTTAAGATTGGTACTTAATAAAGGCTTAAAAGTAAAGCAACAGATTACACAACTCAAAAGAAAAGGTTCCAAATTCATTCAAGGATGCATGTCAATTATATGTGCAGCAAAATTTAAGCAAATACTCCCCGTGAAAATTATACCTTTTTTAATTAAGATAATAGCTATGAAAAATCCATGTTCAATTATTTTCCTTTTTTGAAAACCAAATTCTGATATGGCTCTGGTAGATGAGAGCATATTATTCAGATGTAACACAGCTTTATAAAATCCACATCATGTTCGAATCAGTAATTGGATAATTTGAATAGTTATACATATCAGCTCACACATTCAAAACTAAACACCAAACCAATAGCTGAACAAACCCATCCCAATTTCCATTAAGCATGCATAATAGAACAAAGGATTGTGACGATTGTCTGGACTACAGAACCTTTTAGCAAAACAGAACAGGTATTTTTTTTAGCAAACGGGATGCTCCAACATTCATGCCCACTCCCCAATCCCCATCCCCTTCTCCACCCACCACCACCTTTCCCCATCAACCAAAGCTGCCAGTGCCATTTTTTTCCACTGGAATTGCTTGTCCAACCAACTCCAATCATGGTTATTAAGGCGGTAGGTAGTGACCCCCCTCACACCTTTTAAGCGTTAAGGCGTAAGGCGACGCCTTATAAACATCCTAAGGCGAGGCCATGTAGGATTTGAAAATATAGAATTTGACGAATCATCTAATATATATTAATTTTGTAATAAAAAATTATACATATATTTTTTTATTAGTAAATGATATTAATAATTCTCAAATACCCCTCAGCCCCGCTGCCTGCCCTGCCCCGACTGCCCCACCTACCCGCCTTGCCCGTTGCCTTGCCCATCGCCCTGCCCCGTTTGCTCGTCGCCCTGCCCCTGCCTCCTCTTTTCCCCTGCCCGACCGAGAGAGCAGAGAGGCGCTCCTCTACTCTTTTCCCCGCCAATGAAGCGCCTCTCTTCCCCGCCTCCTCCCTTCGTTCTTCTTCTTGGAGAGAAAAAGCGGTAGGAGTGCATGTCAAGACGCCATGTCACGCTGCCTGGCTTCCACCTCCTCCACGCCACGCCGCGCCCACCTCCTCAATCCTTCCTCAACGCTGGCCCACGCCGCCTCCTCCGGTCCTCCTGGCCACAGCCTGCCTTCACATCACGTCAAGCGCCTCCTCCCCCTCTTCCTCTCCGGCCTTAGCGACGCCTTAGGCCTACGGCGGGGGCGACGCCTTGCCCCCCGGCGGCGCCTTACCACTTAGGCGACGCCTAAGCGAAGCCTTAATAACCATGACTCTAATCAGCAGTGGTGCCAATCGCTGCCCCACCAACTCAGCGCTGACTTCCTCCACCATCGTCGGCTTCTCCTCCCTAAGGCCCCCGCTGACTGGCACGCCAATACTGGATACTCCAAATTCAGGGTTTGGAACACTACAGGGGATTGGTGAGACAGCTCAAAAACATGCATGACATTTCGTTAAAAAAAAGTGATTGTATAACATCAACTAAAAATTGATAGGTTTCAGTCAAAAAAAAATGAACCATTGAATTAAAATCAGATGGCCCAGATTCTTCCTCTCCCCCACTATACAATTCTCCCCTCCCCCCTCCAACCCTAATGAGCCGCCGCCTCCAACCCCCACACCACGCGCCTCCTTCTGCATCCTCGCTGGCGGCTGGGCAGCGCCCACCTCATCTCAACCGCCACACCCCCAACCGCCACCTCCGACCTTCTTCACAGTCTCCAGTCGGATCTCATTGTCCCGCCACTCCTCACTCCTCCATCATGTGGCCGGCAACGCCCCCGCTCCCTCGCCGCACCACAGCCACCACTGCCCACCGCCATGCCTCCACCACCCCCCTCCCTCCCTCCCTCCCTCTATAGCGGGCCTCGGTGAACCCTAACCCGGTGAACTTTGCCAGCCGCCGCTGCTGCCAGAGAAGACAACGATACCGCAGGTGGGAGCAGGAATCCTCAAGCAGATCGGAAGGTTAGAAATTCTACTGATTTCATAGAAATTTTTGGTTGAGTGTTTTATAGCAATTCCCAAAAAAAACCTGGTTCCCAGCAAAAACCAAAATTCAACCCACAAAAATGCCACAGCAAACAATTCAAACACATAAATCCACGCAATGCCCATACATATTCCTCGAGTACCTACGAGGGATCAAGAGCCCGACCTTGTTGCGCTCGCCATGGGGCCAGTAGCGCGCGAGGATGTCCCGCATGAAGTGCAGCTTGACGTCGCGGTCGGCCTCGAGAAGGCTGGGCGGGAGATGCCGCTCCAAGGCGCTGTACACGGCTGGCGCGTACTCCCCGCGGACATCACTGTAGTCCTGCGGCCTGTGCTCCGTGTTCGGGTTCAACCGCAGCCGCCGGTCCGCGTACGCGGCGGCCCCCGTGGGCCGCCCGCCCGCCCGAGGCAGCGGCGGCGCCACGCCGTTTCCGTTCCCCATCGCCACCTGCTGGGCCTCGTCCCGTCGCTCCGCGGGGCCGTCCAGAGCCATGGGCACGCGCGGCGGGATCACAGCATCGAGCGGATTAGAGTTAGGGTTTGGGTGGGCGAATTGGGGGTAGGTTTAGGGTTTGGGGGCAAAGGTCTTTTCACGTACTCCCCGAGGGCAGAGGAGGAAATGACACGGGATAGGAGAAGAATTGCCGGGCGCCACTGACGGTATGGAGGTGAACAGCCAGGACTGCCGTTATATTAGGGTTTAGATAATTTTATGACGGGTACAAAACGTTATGGAGAATAAAATGACTACTGCTCATCCATATTGCAAAATAAACAAGATTCAAACGATAGATGCGAAGAAATCTTACAGAAATATTTGTGAAAGATAAACAAATCCTTCAAAATAATTTTGTCAATCTCAAGCTCAAATAGCCCTAGAGTACGTTCAACTGTTTGTGCACCCAACGCCTCGCCTAACATTAAGATAGGTATACCCAATGCATAGATATGTAATATAAATTTTTTGTATTTGTCGTTATGACGTTACCATATTTTGATCTACTACCTTACTTCTTACTTTGCCTATTGTATTTTACCATCGAAAAGTGAAAAAAAAATGTCCCTTCGTGCCAACGTCATTAAACACCGTTAGCTATTTTGACGGTGGAATCCAAGACTATCCATCGACCCTAAATGCTTTTTGAGTAGAAAGACAAAAATATTCACGCACATGTCAGTGAGAAAAATGTTCTAATAAGTGGGTCCCATTCTCAAGTCAGTGTAAGCCCAGATTAGATGTCTCTCTATAAGCAAAGCAGACACTGCCCTGTAGCGCAAATTAATTTCTAAACTAGTTCTATTAGCGTCAAAATTCCCGATTTGGCCCACTCATACGACGTCTTCGCCGTCGAGCGGTAGCAAGTCACCGTCTTCTTGCTATAGTCGCGACATCAAGTTCTTATTGTAGGGCTCGGCGAGAACCGAAGTTCTTCTTGTTTGGGTCGGCGGCGAAGAACTTTCTTTATGCACGCAGCGAAGTTGCCTCGCCCGCCACACGCCATGCGGCCACGGCTTGCCCATTGCTCTCTCTGCTGCGGCCTTGCCGATGCAGCCTCCTGCCCGTCCCCACTGCCTTGCTTGCCTATTTTGAGCGCCACGCGCTGCGATGGAGAGGGCAGGCCCTGGCTGGCCTTGGCTTTGAGTGTGCCTGCGCGTTTGAGTGAAGGATGCATAAATCGAGCGGGACGTAAACGCAGCGACGCCATTTTCAGTTGCAAGCCAGAGAGAAAGAGAGCTCGCGGAGGAGAAGGGAGAAGGCAATCAGAGAAGTTGAAGTTCGCTCAGTTACGGGAGTTGTGCATTGTCTTGTGAGCACCTAAAAAAGGTAAGTTTCATTCGCATCCGGCTATAGTTTTAGCAATATGATTATGATATAATTAAATGATTTGTAGTTTCTTATTGTAGCAATTGAGTAGTTATAGTTGTGTAGTCGGTGTATTTTGACTTAGTGTTCGATATAAAATTAGAAGACTTAGTGTGACTAGCACGTAATTAGAAGACTTAGTAGTTAGCAATGTGATTAGCTAGTAATTAGTTGACTTAGCAGGCTTATTAGTGTTAGTGTTGTAAATTAAATAGAGTTAGCAATGTACCTTCTAGTGAGGAGATAACTCCAGGGGAGAGAAGCCTTGGAGGAGGAATGGGAAGGAAAGAACGATTGAGAAGGAAGGATGGCAGCTAGGACATTTCAGTGGTGAGGAGATAAAGGAGAGATAAATGGAAGGGATTAGATGAGGAGAAGATTAGAGTAAGGGGATTAAGTAAAGGGAAGGATTAGGGATGAGATTAGGTGAGAAGGGGAAATTTAGGAAGTGGCAAATTAGTAAAATTTAATTAGGCACTAGTAAAATTAATTATCGACGCGGTGTATTTTTTTAGACCAACGTATTTAATTAAGCCACGTACGAGTCAAATAGCGATGGTAGATTTATAGATAATTAGGGCGGGATAAATAAAAATGTAAAATTAATCATAGTATATATAAGAAAATTAGTCACCAATAAAACTCACTACATTAATTAAATAATCAGGGGCGTTAGGAAATATTTTAAGACTTAGTAGTCAGCACTGTCAACATACGACAAACTCTACCGGATAGCAGAACTACAATATTCATATCTCACAATTTATGCATCAAATTGACATGAATAAAAATTATACCGAAAGCTATCGAAATTCTCTGCAACTCTCTAGTAGATGAAATTATCAAATTATTCCTCTATACTACCCGTAAAAATAGTACAACAATATTGCAGACTAACCCTATCTACTAATTGTTTCCCTAACGAACACTTGCTACTTCCCCTCTAATCTCTATTAAAATAATTAGAAAATAGAGAGGAAAAAATCAGATCGTTACCACGTGATGGATGCCAAAACTCTGATCTAATCCTGGCTTTTCCCTTCCCTTCTCCCTCCTAACTTTTCTTGCTCTTTTCCTTGTCACCACAGAAATCGGTAGCAGCACAAGGCAATCTCTCTCCATCCCATCCAATGCATGTAGGATCACGGCAGCACAGTCCTCATGTAAATGTTGATTCATTCTCTCTCTCTCTCTAGTTCTTTTGCTCTTCACGGGATGCAGCTGGCAGTGGCAAGAGCATGCAGGCCGCAGCTAGTGTATGCATGCATGCATATAGGCCACACATGCAGGACAGCAGCAGGAGTAGCATGCGGTGCTAGTGGTAGCAGGTTGCAACAGAAAAAGGCAAACATGCAGGCGGCGGCAATGCATCCAGGAGATGGTTGCACAAGGAAGAGAGCTAGCAGCGGCTGGGTGCAACTGACAGGAGCAGGAAATAGGGGAACTAGGGTTTGGGGTACCAGCTTCCTCCCTCTTTTCTTCTTATCAGCTGCCAGGCCCCTTCTTGGTCCATGGGCCAAAGCCCACCTCTATTTCCCCCTCTAATTCTGAATTAATTCTTTAATTACTTCCTCTAATTTATTAAGTACTCAAATAATTAAAAGGGATGTTACACCCAGTTACCCACAAATGGTCCCAATTTGACGAGGAAGACCGGTATGAAAGTGAAATGCTTCTCAGACTAGATTGAGCACGATCATAAGATAAAGTGGTAATTGCTACATGATAAGGATGGTACTCGGTATGGTATCATGACAACGAATATAGCTGAGGTGTGCAATTGGGTCATGCGTGGAGCGAGGTGCCTCCCTTTGGTTGGTATTGTGGAGGCAGTTGTGTGTGGTACCCCAAAATACTTTCTTGATTGAAGCAACATCATGTTGCTCTCCATGGCAAATGATAGAGTACATGGAGGATAAGAGCAAGAAGGGTGAGATGCATAGGGCCAAGATAGGCACAAGGGAGCTTCGCTTCGAGATACTCTACAGGGAGAAAGGACGCTGCGGAACAAACTATGAGAGGATCATCCACAAGTGCACGTTTGGTCGTGCTCGTTCCATATGCACCTACAACAAGCCACTTCTTCTGCATAGACCATACTCACATATGATGGCCACATGTTCGTTGTTGGTGCAACATCCTAGCCAATACCAATAACACCCCAAAATTCGAGTTTTCAAAAATCTTTTGTGTAGATTACATCCCCAAAAAATTTCACCAATTTTTCTTGAATTAATAAAGCTTAATTGGGAATTTCCTAAATTAAAACAATTTAAATTCCTTAAGTCGCATGTTCTTGGATTTTTCCAAGTTTGTTTGGTATTTGTTTGAGCTCATTTGAATTTTCAACATTTTCTCAAATTCAAAAATCATTTTATAACACCCCAGTCCAATATAGAACCTAGGATGCTACTAAACCATCTTACAGAATCACATTACTTCAACTTACTAACACAATTTCAGCAAGACATACAAAACGAATGATTTAGTTCTAAACAACAAGAACTAGCACAAGTTAAAAAATAGTCAGTTTAAAGAATATCACCTATCATATATTAATAGCCTAGGCATGGAACTTGCTCTTTCTCAACCAATAACCAAACCAAACTATTAATGGTACACAATGAGAGCAGCTCTTTATCAAATAAATCTAAATCATCAAGATTCATCAACATTACGAGGCTGTAAGACTAATTAAGTCATTCAATTTATTCTATTAAGTAGAATTAAACCAAGATCTAAGATGTACAATCATAAATCGAAACATCCATGATAAAACTTGGCTATTATGATTACAAGTAAATCAATCATTACAAAGGATGAACCCAGTCTGAGAATAAAAGAAATAGCATGAACATGTGAATTTAGGTAAACAAGCTATTTAATCTGCCATGGGTGATCATGTGTGAAGTGCATCAAAACTACCCCTTTCCCATGCATGTCGCTGCCTTGAGAAGTACCTAGAAGAAATAATTAACAACAAGCATGATTCCACGACTCAGCAAAGTACAATAGTGATAATAAACAAGACTTCACGATCAGTAAGTGAAGGCAACAAATCCTCATATGAACATCAGCAAGGAAGCTATAATCAAAACTCTTATGCATTCAATGCAGATGTCAAGAATGCACTTTCTTCCTTCTTTGCAATTACCGGTAATGCGGAGTAGTGCATCCATCGATGCATACTCAAGCATGTGCCCTCAAGCACAGGGACCTCAAGCCCACACTCCACGAGTGTGGGGACCCATGCCCGTCCAATACATGACAGGGATCTCATGCCAATCCAATGTATAACGGGGACCTCAAAAGAAGCAATGCTTGGCTACCACGTAGTCCAAGATTCAGGAATGAATGCCATGATGCAAATGAACGTCACATTCTCAATTCAACATGAGAGAATAATATACAACAACAAATATAACTTCATAAGTAAATCATGGCAATTATCATGAATGAACATCACAATTCACTCTACACTGCTTGCACTTGCCTCAACCACGAGATGGATGGCGACGACGAGAAGACTCTAACCCCGGTTCTCACCACCACCTGGCAACCGTAAAGTATACTAAAAATACCATTCAAAAGTGCACAGCATAGCAATGAAACAAAATGAAATCATTCGCTCCTATTCGCAACCCGAAATTTTATTGATACAATCCCAAATTCCAGTCTGTCCTAAATTGACAGCCACTGAAGGAAAAATCATAACTTTTCATTCAAAGCTCCAAAAGTCATGAACCTAGGTTCTATGGAATCTACACTCACATACCTATAACTTCTCAGGTGACCGGAAGTCCTAATAATTCCATCTAAGCCTTTGTTTTTAATTCCAAAGACCGTTCTATTATCTTCGGTACTAACAGCTTAGGAATTTTGTATATTTTAATTGGTACATCCAAACCCACTGTTCTAAGACATTCTGGAAATTATAGAGAACTAGCTTTCTCAATAAATTTATTATAATTTCCCACCATGCAACAAAGGTTGCTAACAGATTAGTCTTTCTCTACTGTCCACAACAGAAGGACAGAACTACAACAAAACTTCATAAATTCATAACTTTCGTTCTAAATATCCAAAAATTATGAACTTGGACTCCCTGGAAACATCAAAAAGTTATCTACATATTTCATGGAGATCAACTGATCATATTCATCCATCTTTAGACCCTAATTCACATAACTACGCTTGCTGCCCGAATCTAGAGATGGAACAAGCACCCAGACTTACAAAAATCATAACTAATTCATTATCCAACCAAAAAATACGAATTAATACTTTCCAGAAAGCCATTGTAAATCCGCAATAACTCTAGGAGACCCTAAACATTGGATCTGCACAGAACTAACTCAAACTTACAAATTAACAGAACTACAGACATTCCGATCAACACAGCAGGGTATTAATCTGACTATCGGTGATGAATCACAAATGAAAGACTTACAAAAACTAAGGGAGAACATGATTTTACCCACGAATTCTTTGCTAGACCTCATTGAAGCCCTCATGAAGATCTCCCTTCTTCTACCCCTTCCTCTTCCTTTCTTCCTTGGTTGAACCTCTTTCCTCCCCTTCTCTTTGACCGACAGCAGCAGCAGGGAGGATGTCACTGGGGAGAGGAGGAGCAGTAGGGGGAGGTACTGTAGCACGGCTGCTACTATAGCACGGCGCTACTATAGCAAGGGTGGCTAGGGTTTGGTGGCCCCCCTTGCCATCTAATGGGCTGCCAGCCCACTCATGGGCCTTGGGCCACTATGACCGTGTAACAGCCCAAAAACTTATAATTGTAAAAATGAGGGATTTTTAAAAACTTTTTGTATAATGTGTATCGTCGTTCGTTGCCTGCATCTTTGAGCTTTACTTCAAGACATTTTGCATCTCTTCTGTTCCCGTGACTTTATCTACCATCCTGTCAATTTGCCTTTTCTTAAGTCTATCTAATTTTCCTTCTTTTCCCCCTACCTCCTTTAGTTAAAATATTGATCAGCCCAGTGTCTAATCTGACACGCCCGCTCCCGTGCACCCTTTCTGTTCCTCCGACTAGCGTTGGTCAAGCCGGGCAACCGTGTTTTCACTCGTCTTGTGTGTGCGCCGGATCAAAGCCACGATGCAGTGTCATCCCATCGGCCATTAATAGCCATCCACTCGGATGTCATTCAACTGCCCCTACCATCCACAGCCTCACCCACTCCTCCTTGCCGAATGTGCCAAGGTGCATGCACATATTTTGCTCCAAGCCCCATAGTGCTCTCCCTTGCCATTCCAGTGTTAGTCTCACTTCCTTCCTCTCCCAAGAGAGCTTGAGCTCTAGCCCAGCTCCAGCGCTCATCTTTGTCAAGCGCCACCCAGTCGCAGCCTTCGCCGTCGAACCCCATCGGATACTGCAAGACCTCCCTGAAGGACCAAATGCACCTTGTGGCGCTACTCAAGATTGAAGACCACCCCTTTTCCTCAAGCCGCTCCTGTAGCGCGGAGTTTCTCTCCTTGTCTTGGTCCACCGACGACGGCTCAACTTCGACCAGCTCATTCCCCAGTTCCGTACTGGTAAGTTCCAAGTGGTCAGATACTCTTCCTAGTTCGAGCCGCCTTGTTCTCTTGTGGATTTTTTTCTCTGGTTCTTCCTTTGGCTTTTCCGCTGGTTTATTCGATTGCATCAATACAGTCAAATCCTTGCTTCTCTCGACCTTTGCTGCGTAGTCGAACATTTATCTCATTCGACTATGCACGATTAACACTCCCACGACCTCCCTCCTTGCACAGACCTCCCATTTTACGAAGGCCACCTGTCTGGTCACGACCCCCCCATTTTACAAAGACCACCCTCTTGGTCACGACTGTTGGAATTAATCCTTCATGTATTGGATTTATTCAATCCTATTTTGAGTCGAAGTCAGTTAGTAGATGAGTCCGAGACATACTTGTAGAAAATGTGTCCAAGTTTGGTGTTGAGTCCTTGTACTCAAGCCTATATAAGAGTCTTGTATCGAGGTAAGAAGTTGAGAATTGAGAAAAGTAGTAAAACCAAAAAAGTGCAGTCATTGCTCTCGAAACCAATCGCATATTCTCTTCCGCCACGAGTACTATTCACCCAAACACTATTCATCCGAGTACTGTTCATCCCGGATGCTGGTTTAAAGGTCACGAGCTACTCGTGGTCGTGGGGAGAGGTGGATCGACTACATCTTGGATGTAAGAGTTGGGGTTGGTTGCAGAAAGTTCCGACCACCCGGTCGAAGGTGGACCTCCCTTTTTGCAAAGACCACCCCTCTGGTCATAACACTCGCACGACCTCCTCAAGTCGTAGTGCTCTCACGACCTCTTCTGGTCATAACACTCGCACGACCTCCTCAAGTCGTAGCGCTCTCATGACCTCGTCTGGTCGTCACACTCTCAAGACCTTTCCTAGTTACAGTACTTCTAGGACCTCCCCTGGTAACAGCGCTCCCAAGACCTCCCCTGGCTACAATGATTCCAGGACCTCCCCAAGTCACAGTACTTCCACGACTTTCCCTAGTTATAGTACTTCCACGACCTCCCTGTCGTATCCTTCTAGAAACATAGTAGTTTCTACGACCACCACAGGTCCGACAACCACTAAGTTTTCATCTGTGCTGGTCTCACATTTCTAATCTATGACCGTGCATTATTTGGAGTTCTTTGCATATTTGAATACGATTTGAGTTTGAATATATGCTTATTTTCCTTTCCGTTTGTTTGGCGATTATAGAAGCTGAGGCAATTGAAGAACCGTTCATTGATCAGGATCACGATCAGTAGCACTCTGAACAAGGCGAGTCAACACTTTGACCATATTGCACCTACCCTTTTGCAAATTATGTTGCTTTAAATTAAGAAATTGCTTTGCTATGTTTTATCAAGCTAAATTGGTCTAGCCCATAGTTAATGCCTTAAAAGTAATTGTGTATAAATTTCCAACCCTTGAACTTGGACACTATCCTTTGTCACCCTAGACTTAATGGATTACACACTAGTTAATAAGTATGTATCTAAGTGTCATGCTTAGCCTTGCTTAGATACACTGTCATGCGGGCATTAAGTTGCTCGACCACCATCCTTAAAGACTTTGGAAAATGATTTGGGCAAGAAATTTGGAGCCCTGGTGGTATGTTGAAGTACATGCTTATTTTTCAAAACAAATAAAACACAAAACTGACTTGACTAATTTGGAAAAAGAGTGGTCAGTGCTTAGGCACGAAAGTCTTGATTGGAATGTGGGTGTACTGCCCAAGTCAGTCAAGGACCGAATCTGGTGATGACCTCTCAAGTAATTGTGCTTGTCATCTACTGATCCAGGGAATGACATCTTATGCACAGTGGATCCCAAGCTCCAAATTTGGGGTCCGACAGGCCGGCTCCCCTCCTCTCGAGTATGGGTTGGCGGCCCATTCCTCTCCTAAAATTCTGAATTTTTTATTTTATTTCCCTTAATTCTTTCTCAATTTTTATGGCACTCTTAAATGATAGTTGGGGTATTACATTCTATCCCCCCCCCTTAAAAAGAATTCAACCCCGAATTCTACTCTCGCCATTATATTTACAAGAACTCCAGATCTGAAATCAACCGACTTAACAGATACTCGACATGAACTGCTCCGGGTACTACTCGCGCATGTGAGGCTCCAACTCCCAAGTCGCTTCTCGCTCATCCTGATGCGACCATGGCACCTCGATATACTTCAATGTCTTGTTTCGCAGAACTCGCTCTGACTCTTCTAGAATTTGCACCGGTCGGGATTCAAAGGTAAGATCTTATTCAATGATCAGAGGTTCTAGCGGAATCACATGTTATGGATCTCTCAAATACTCACTCAGCATTGGAACATACCAAATGTTGCGTACCTCGCGTATAGACCCGAGACGGCCCTAGCGATACCCTAACTTCTTAATTCTCGCAACTGTCAAAAACAACCCGACGAGGATATAACAATCCTCATTTAATCATTTATCCATAATTCATATTATGAGGTAATAATGACGTCACATAACTCCTGAGTATACCCCTTAAATATTAATAAGGGAGAAGCTGGAGGTCGTAAGTTCTTCTACGACCAGCCTCTAGTCGTGGGTTTTCCTATGACTATCCCATAGTCGTAAGTCCTTATACGACTATCCCATGATCGTAAGCTCTACTACGATCAGTATGCAGTCGTAAGCTTTCCTACGACCATCCCCAGGTTGTAAGACCTTCTACGACCAGACCCTAGTCGACAAGGCTCACAAACATGTGGGCCTAGTCGATAAAGGAATCTTCCGCACCGTATTCAAAATATGGGTAGTAAACTACGCCATTATTTCCTAAGATAAAGGCACGATTTTAACTCCCTTTTATGATGATAATTGCCTGGCGACGTAGGAACGCTTTAACTCCTGCAGTAACCTCTAGCAACGGCGCCACGATCTGATGATTAAGTGACCTTTTATTAGAGGTCCAACGGCGTACATTCTGGGGATGATATAAAAGGTAAGGATCATCAGAGCAAGGGGGAGAGCCCGAATTCTGAGAAGCACAATACTCTAGTTTTCTGGCTTGATCTTGTAATCCAGTATACTCAATACATATACACAGGAGTAGGGTTGTTATTCTCCCAGGAGAAGGCCCGAACCTGTATAAAATTTTCGTGTCTCCATCTTTGTGTGATTTTGAGCCTAGAGGAACCCTGAATCAAACAATCTTTACGCAAGTTCGGTCCTAAAACACCGACAATTGGCGCCGACCGTGGGGATCTTCGAGTCATCAGTTTTTCCCTCCGTCCTTCCAATTCTCATGCTCTCATGGCAGAAGAGTGGAACGAGGAGAACTGGTTCGACTTGGCCTATTATGTAGACATTGACATGGATGCCAGTTTCGACTACGAGCCAAGTGATGCATCCTCCGATGGTGATGTCGCCCCTGGAGATCTTTCTCCAGGAGACTTTGCCACCAATGGAGTTGAGGAGGGATTCATATCCCCCATAATTATGCGCCCAGACGGGGAACCAGCTTCCTCAGAGGGCAAAGGTCAATTCGACCTCAATGAGGATTGTCCCAAGGCAGACTCAGGGCATGGCGAGGGTTCCGTCTCCAAATGTCCAAGTCCACCTAAAACAGTCCGACCTGGCGCGACAACTCTTGGAAGCCGTAATTCTGGATCTTCATCAGCATTTGGCGATTCTTTCTCTCCGGTTAACCCAGCCAAGGATGCGATCGAACATGCTCTTCCTACATGTCTGACCATCCCAACGCAGGATTCACTTGCCGACAGAGACGGTTATAACCCGGAATTCCCCTTCCTGGAGGGGTTTGCTCCAAGTCGCCAGATGGTGTCATTCGACGACTCCTCAAGCGAGGAGGCCTCTAGCGCAAGTGGAGATCATCAACAGGAGGTCTTCGTCTTGCCCTCAGGTAGCAATAACTCTCCTGGAAACAGGGCTAAGGATGCTCCCCGAAGATCACACCCTACGACCGCTCGCGACGATGACGAGGACGCCTCCAGCGACAAACAGAGTCAACACTCTGATGAATGCGCGGGAAATTCTCGAGATCATCACACTCCGCTAAAGTCAGGTATGGATGATTCTGAAATAGTCCGACGGAAATGAGTCGCAACTCAGAGAAAATTGCCTGGGCGTGCTCAATACCAGTCGGAGGAAGCTCAGGAACTTCAGCACATCAACGACCTGCTCGAGAACCCCTCTCAAGAACTTGCCCGAGCGCCCGGCTAGGACCTCTTCGCTGAAGAGATCACACAAAGGCTGCGGAATACGATGAGCAAGCTCGAACGACCCTGCCGACTGTTAGAAATATGCCCTAGAGGCAATCATAGAGATGATTATATTTCCTTATGTTCATAATATTGGATAAAATGTTATCTTGTTCCAAGAATAATATTGTTAATATTGATTATCAAGTATGTGACTTGATTGTGAAACTCTATATTTCTGTGATAATTATTCTTATACGATCCCTGGTCAGAAACATATGAGGACACATATGAATAGACTAGCATATGTATTGGTTGATGACTATGTTTCACGGGTTATGGATATGGAGATATCAAACCAATAATATGGACACATTTTAGAGAACATGATGTTGGATTAGACCCATCTTAAGACACTATTGAGATTGTTATGATTCTATGTGTCGTTAGTTGGTCTCAAGCAATGTTGATGTATAATCCTTAGACCTGAGATCAGCATGGTTTCCTACATATGTAATAGCACTCTTAGGGGTTGCCAAACGCTACACCGTAACTGGTTAGTTATAAAGGTAGCTTTCGGGTATGCTATGAAACATACAGAGGAATGTGACTGGTCGGATATGGGATTTGCCCCTCCTAACATAACAGGAGAGATGTCTCTGGGCCCCTCGTTGTGGTTGGATCAAGAAAGTGCATGGCCATGCCACTAGTAGTCGAAGTGTTCGACCACGTGAAGTAATCCGACACTCGATCGAGAAAGTATTGAACAGTCCATGGATGACACAACATCTCACCTGGAGTTCAACCAGACATCGTGAGGCAAAGGGAGTATACACGAGTAGGTCGTTTAGTTCGAACAGTTACAAACTGGTTGTATGGAGATACGAGTTGGTCGTAGACTGGTCGAACGTAGTCACAGGGTGGTCGTAACCTGGTCGTAAGGAATTACGAACTGGTCGTGACCAAATACTGGCTGAGTCAGATAGAGATAGGACCTGGTCGTAAGTGATGAGGACCTAGTCGTAGATCATATTGCATTAAGGTTCGTCCGATATAATTTGTGTGTATTCGGGAATCGTTATGTTCTGCTAGGAGCTACTACGACTCGTGATCAGAAAGGGTTTCCGAGTCACAACCGATTACGCATGAACCTATAGGGTCACACACTTAACGGGTTGGAACAAACCAGTACGAATACGATTCGACAAGCGTGTTCGGATAAGATCTGTCACGAGCACTATATAAGGAGATGCATGAGGCTATTGTGGAGACTGTAGACGCGTGAATCACCACCGAAACCCTAGCCGCCATCTTCCTAAGAGCTCTACCGTGTGACTTGGTGCTAGCACACCTGCGCATGGTTGTTCTTTCCCTGGACGTGTGGATACCGTAGAGGCGCTACTGCGACTGTTGCGCTTGAGGACGATCCGCGATCTTCACAAGGGACTGCAGACGTTGCTGGAGGAGATGATCGACTCGTGAGGATGCTGGACGATCGACTGCGACCAGTACATCAACACACTCTACGTTGGATTAGACTGCTCCAACCCTTCTTCCGTTGCTCTGCGCGTCTGGTGGTAACGATCTACGATCATCTACTTGCTTGCCTTCCTGGTTTGCGTGGTAGAATTTTTTGATTTGTAGCTATCGTAGCCTACCCTGTGGCCCAACACCGACATCATTCTGGAAGTCGTGGTAGTACGACTCCATCAGCTTCTAGTCATTCGAATAATTCACCGCATGGAGATCGCCGCAAGGTACATCGCTCCCCAATCCGGAAAATAGTTCCTCGAACGTCTGAAGAACATAAAGCTCTTAGGAGAGGTGATCATTCACCGCTCCGACCCAAAGGTCTGCAAAAGCAGATAAGATACAAGGAGTATTACCCTCGTAGGATCGAGACTTACCATAAGTCAGATTCAACAATGGCTGGGTATCGTCGAGTACGATCACCTGGCGACGTCAACCCTCTTTTATGCAAAGGAGGCGTTATTTACGTAATTACGGATGTCGGGCATTCTCACCGACCTCGAAAGCGGTTCAACACCGCAGCGCGGTTTCGACTAGGGAACATGGAGAAATTTGATGGGTCTTAAAATCCCATCGAATTCCTTCAGATCTACACGATTGCTGTTCGAGCAGCAGGAGGAGAGCGTGTCATGGCGAATTACCTTCCAACTATGCTCGAAGGGTCTGCTCGATCATGGTTATTAAACCAACCAGTCGAGTCGATCAACTCGTGGCAACAACTCTGCGATATATTGTTGCCCAATTTCCAGGCATCTACCATCGCCTAGGAAAGGAGGACGACCTACATCGGATGCGACAAAACAACGACGAAACACTACGTCAATTCATCAGGCGTTTCAGTCAGGTTCGCAATTCGATTCCTGAAGTTTCTGAATCATCTGTTATCAGAGCCTTCAAGTAGGGAGTCCGCAGCAGAAGGATCACGGAGGACATCGCTTTAAACCCTCCCACTACTGTAGCCGAACTCTTCGAGATGGCTGATCGGTACGCTACTGCTGATGAAGCAGTCGAGTGGACCAAAATCATCGATCGAGATGACCAGCACCCTCAGGAGACGGGCGAAGGTAACAAAAAGAGGGATAAAAAGACCAAGAAATCCAAGAACAAGGCAAAGGGCCAAAAGCCTCAAGCCAATGCTTCTAAGGAGGTCTTGGCCGTAAGTGATAAGGAGCCACGAACTACCAAACAATACCCCGATCGAGGCAAAGGTAAGCACCCCGAATGGAAGAACGACAAGCCTAGGTGGTGCCCTTTCCATAAAAAGGAAGGGCATGACCTCCGCAATTGTCGAGTTTTCCAACGAAAACTCAAAGACTACTACAACGGCAAAGGGCCACTCCGCCTCAAGAAGTAGGGCAAGCCGCTGGTCGTCGCAATCGGATGACAACGAGGACATGCCGTTTCAGATCCCGAGCACACCATCGAGCACATCTTTGCGGGATCATCGGCGTACGAGTCAAGGCGACAGCTTAAGGCAGTCGAACGTGAGGTAAACTCCAATGACTTCCCTCTTGTCAATAAAGTACCGAAGTGGTCGGAAGTCACCATATCTTTTGAGAAGGGTGACTGCCCGATCCCTTCAATCCGACCAGGTTGTTACCCGATCATGGTCGAACCCATCATCAACAACTGTCGAGTGAATCGAGTGTTGATTGACAGTGGCAGTTCGTTAAATATTTTGTTGACGAACACCCTGGACGAGATGCAAGTACCCAAGACAAAGGTAAGGCCGGTAAGATATTCATTTCATGGTATTATGCCGGGATCTTTGGCCAAACCTATTGGTCAAGTTTCCCTTCCTATTACATTTGGTTCACTAAGGAATTTCAGGATGGAGAAGATCTCCTTTAATGTGGTCGATTTCGATACGGCATATAACACCATATTTGGACGACCAGCTTTGGCAAAATTCTTAATGGCAACTCATTATGGGTATCAATGTCTTAAGATGCCAGGTCCCAAAGGAGTAATCACAATTCATTGTGATAAGAAGATGTCACACACGTGTGACCACGATCCTCGAGATGGTAGGTCGAGATACCAAAATCGGGAAGAAAAAGGCGACCTTCGCCCAAGTGCTCGAAGCCTAAAGCTGCGCCCAAGCCGAACGACCAAGTCAAAGAGGTTCCCTTGGATTAGGAGGAACCTTCGAAGACTGTTCGCATCAGGGATACTTCCGACCCCAAGTAGGAAGATGCCCTTATCACTTTCCTCGGAGCAAACGCAGATGTCTTCGCGTGGTAAGCATCCTACATGCCCGGAGTCCCCAGGGAAGTGATTGAGCACAGGCAAGCTTTACGGCCTAACAAAGTACCCGTAAAACAAAAATTATGGAGATTTGCCCCTGATCGACGAGACACTATAAGGTCAGAATTGGACAAGCTACTTAAAGTAGGCTTTATAAGAGAAGTCGACCACCCAGAGTGGTTGGCCAACCCTGTAATGGTTAGGAAGTCTAACGGCAAGTGGCGAATGTGCGTTGACTTCACTGATCTTAATAAAGCTTGTCCAAAAGATGATTTCCCTTTACCTCGTATCGATCAGTTGGTTGACTCTACTACTGGTTGCGAAACATTACGTTTTCTAGATGCATATTCTGGCTACCATCAGATTAATATGTGTATAGAAGATGAAGAAAAGACCGTATTTATTACTCCATTTGGTATATTTTGCTATGTCAAAATGCCATTTGGTCTAAAAATGCTGGTGCTTCTTTTCAACGTTTGATGCACTCGACTTTTTCACCTCAACTAGGCCGAAATTTGGAAGCCTATGTTGACGATCTAGTCGTAAAAAACATCAAACGGCTTGATCATGTTTCAGACTTGCAGGAGGCATTCGACAACCTCAGAAAGCACCGCTTAAAACTCAATCCTGAGAAGTGTGTGTTTGGAGTCTCTTCGGGAAAGTTGCTTGGATTCCTGGTCTCTGTACGAGGGATCAAAGCAAATCCCGAAAAGATAAAAGCTATTGTCCAAATGCGCTCTCCAACCACGAAGAAAGAAGTCCAAAAACTCACAGGGTGTATGGCGGCTTTAAGTCGTTTCATAGTACGACTGGGAGAAAAAGGACTACCTTTCTTCAAACTTCTAAGGAAGCACGAGGGTTTCGAGTGGTCGGAAGAGGCAAAAGCTGCCTTCGAGGATATCAAGAGATATCTTACGAGTGCTTCTGTTCTGGTTTCCCCGAAACTAGAAGAGACACTCTTGATTTATCTAGCTGCCATGCCACAAGCAGTGAGCGCAGTACTAGTCGTTGAACGTGAACACGTTCAACGACCAGTGTACTACGTAAGTGAAGTTTTACACGGACCTAAGGAGTGTTACCCTTAGGTCCAAAAGCATCTCTATGCCCTCCTCATGTCTTCGAGGAAACTACAGCATTATTTTCAGGCGCACAAGATAATTGTGCCGTCTGAGTTTCCCTTAGGAGTAATCCTCCTGAATAGGGAAGCAGCGGGACGCATGTCTAAATGGTCAGTATAACTTGGGGAGTTCGACCTCCATTTCGTGTCCCGAACGGCCATTAAATTCCAGATCTTGGCAGACTTTGTCGCCGAATGGACAAATCCTGAACCTGTTCAGGATCCCTCGTATGATACCCATGACAAGTGAACGATGTACTTTGACGGGTCATTTACTTCAAATGGCTCGGGGGCTGGGGTGGTCCTGGAATCTCCTAACAGAGAGACCTTAAAGTATGCCATACAGCTAAACTTTTAGGCCACTAACAACGTGGCAGAGTACGAAGGTTTACTAGCCGACATACGAGCTGCGAAAGTGCTCACGATTCGACGACTACTCGTGAGAGGAGACTCTCAACTAGTCGTGAATCAGGTCAGAAAAGAGTACCAGTGCTCTAACCCGACCATGTCTCGGTACTTATCGGAAGTTCGAAAGCTTGAAAAGCATTTTTTTTGTTTCGAGGTACAATTCATCCCTCGAAAGGATAATTTCCTTGCAGACCAGCTTGCTCGAATAGCTTCTTCCCGATCACCAGTACCAAAAGGAGTCTTCTTGGAGCAACTTCAGAAGCTGTCTCTAGTGGAAACACCAGAGACATCTCCTATTGAGATAGCCTCTCTAGAATACGAGGATACTTGGATGGATCCCATTTACAAGTATCTTCAGACGGGTTCTGTGCCCGATGACGATCTCGAAGCAGATCGTTTATCCTGAAATGCCAAAATATATACTTTGGTCGAAGGAGTCATCTATAAAAGTGGTACTCAAGGGGTACTCATGTGATGCATACCGCAAAGAGAAGGACTAAACCTCCTTCATGACATATACGGGGGCATCTGTGGAACTCATGCTTCCTACAGAACGTTAGTTGGTAAAGCCTTTCGACAAGGATTTTACTGGCCAACAACCCTCTATGATGCCAAAGAGATGGTTAAGAAATGTGTACAATGCCAGTTTCATAACAGGCAAATACATCAACCAGCTCAGGCATTACCAACAATTCCTCTATCATGGCCTTTTGCGACCTGGGGTCTCGATATCCTAGGACCGTTCCCAAGGGCTCCAAGAGGTTTCGAGTTCCTTTTGTGGCTATTGATCGTTCACAAAATGGATCGGCCTAACCTATGATCGATAACAACTAAGCCGCAAAGCGGTTCATGATGAGAAGCGTGATTACTCGATTTGGAGTCCCCAAAATAATCACGCATAATGGTAAACAATTTTTGAGTGTAAAATTTCAGGAATTTTGCGACGAGTTGGGTACCAAGCTTTGTTATGCCTCTGTCGCCCATCCCCAAAGCAATGGGGCAGTCGAACGAGCGAATGACCGAATAATGCAGGGAATTAAAACTCGAGTCTTCGACCAACTTGTTAAGCGCTCGGGGGCTTGGTACAAGAATTACCCTCAGTATTATGGGCAGTTCGCACGACTGCTAGTCGGGCAATAGGCGAAACACCTTTTTTCCTAGTCTTTGGTGCCGAAGCCATGCTTCCGCTAGAACTAAAGATCAGGTCTGCAAGGGTTGAGAGTTTCAATGACTCAGCCCAAGAACAACTTCGAGTGGATGACATTAACTTGCTCGAAGAGAAGAGAAATAAGGCCTTAATCCGTTCAGCAGTATACCAACAAGCCCTGCGCAAATACTACGATCGTAAGATCCAACCTCGTAGCCTTACTGTAGGTGACTTGGTATTGAGGAAGATTCAATCCCACTCTAATCGGAACAAATTTTCTCCTAAGTGGGAAGGTCCTTACACAGTGGTCGAAGTTATGCGTCCAAGCTCGGTACGACTGGCAATGGAAGATGGCCGGGTTCTTTCTAATTCTTGGAATATCGACCGATTCGCAAATTCTCGTGTAAGCGACCAACCATTCAATAAAGCATCGTGTTCTTTCTATCTTTATTGTTTTACTTTGAGTAGCGCTTTGATAATTCTTTCAACCATAACCTGGTCGAAGGTCCGCCCTCGACCAGTTCTTAGTTGTGAGCTTTCCCACGACAACACACTGGTCGTAAGACATCCTACGACCAGTACCCAGTTCATCTTTACACTAGTCGAAAGGATGGTAACGCCACCTAGTCGAAGCCTTTCCTCTCTGCACGTGGTCCCGCCCACTAGAAGGAACTTCCTAGAGTTGACTCGTTCCTCCCTTTTTTACCAACACAAAGAGCTTGAGTTCAAAACATGGTCGAAATAATAACAAGCCAACTCTTAGTACCTTAGTTTATTTCTTCATTCATCTTTTTTGGAAAATAAACTAAGCAGAGTACACTTTCAAATTTTCTCAACTACTCTCGATAAACTCGGTTTGTTTTAACTGGTCGGAGGAAGTTGCAACACCTAGTCGAAGACTTTTCTCTCTGCATGTGGTCTTGCCCACTAGAAGGAACTTCCTAGCATCGTTCTGTTTCTAACTCTTGCTACCATAGTGAACATATTGAGTGCATTGAAATAAGTTGGACAAATTTTATAAAGGAACTCCAGAAGTTTATCTAACTCAAGTTGACCGTTCTTGATTTGATTAATCTGATCGGAGATGGTAACATCACCTAGTCGAAGCCTTTCCTCTCTCTGCATGTGGTCCTGCCCACTAGAAGGAACTTCCTAGTGTCGACCTGTTCCTACTATCAGATTCTTGGTGGAAAGACAGAACGATCATTAGAAGAATAACACCCTATTCCCCTTCAAGTAGTTGGCTTTCACTAAACTCTTTAAAGAATCAAGCGTTGAGCGCTATTGATGCAAAAGCAATCAAAATATTTATTCATGGTCTGAGATTTACAATGGGGGTATACCCTTGAATATATAGGGTCTCCCCTCCTCCTCTTGGCCAGCAAAGGGCCTCCTCCTACCACTCCAATTCAGACAAGGAGCTCCCACTCCAATTCGGACACAAACTAAATAAAAAAAGGAAACATTATAGCCGTTGGTTTGTTTTAGAGATGGTGATGAATACATGTAGAACCTGGGAGATGGTGATGAATACATGTAGAACTTGAGGTCGGCACCTCATCTTTCACGTGGGACTTGGAATAAGCTTTCCAACGAGTACTTGTGCATCTAAAACGGACTCCGTATGTGGAAGTTATGGGCTTTTAAATCTGGACACTGTTGCTGAGTCTGAATTGGATGCTAATTCCGAATTTGATTTCCTAATCTCTTCCTTTATTCTGAATTAAATAGGTTATCTCTTGTCTTTTCTTGAGCGTCTGGAGCGACCAACACCTTCCTTCTTTCTCAAGGCTCTCCATGCAGCGTTGGTGCTTTCCTTCACTCACACATGCGCATGCATCATGCATTTATACTCTTTCCTTATATAGGTGCCAGCACATCACCTACATGCATGCATGCATGCATTGATTCCATGAGGCCAGCGGATGCACACCCGCATGAAATCTTTCCTTCTTAAACCCTTAGCACCCACCTTCACCCTCAAGCTTCTCTTCCTCTTCAACTCTTTTAGTAAGCTTATGTTGTTCTAATGTACTTGATGTATCTAACACTATATTGAACAACATAGCTAAGGATGTCCTCATCATCCTCCCCTTCTTCAGGAAAAGCCGTCATCGGCTTTTAATAAGCTGAATGCGTACTAAACAAATAGAATAATGTATATGCATGGTATATGTATGAATCAATGGTTTTAGTTTTCTCGTTGTTTTGCACAATGCATTTGGCACAACAACAGTCACAGATGTATGGTAAAGTGGCAACACTCATATGATTATTCACATCATTCCCCGTCCCATGAGAAGAAGTCGCCCTTGACTTTTCTACGTATGTATGCAAATTATGAATGGATAGTCCCAAATCATTTTCTAACGTATACAATCGGTTCATATAATCAGATTTGAACATTCCAACATCAAATTCATGTAATGTGGATGAGAAAAATGCTTGCCAAGTTGGTTGTGCTCAAATCATCTGTAACACCCCAGCTCAACACTGGGCTTAGAATTATAACACCCTGGCTATTCGGAAGCCAAAATGTTACCTAAAGAATCTAACATACAACCATATTGCAGAAGAATCTAATCAATATCTCAACCAAATAGCAAATAGAGAACAACATCCATGAGAATGAATGAATGAATATAATCGGAATCCAACGACAGTTCACATAACCTAAATATCTAAGTCTACCGAATCAACTAAAAAAATTATTCCAATGGACTAATCAAATATCACGGCAGTTATTTAATCTTCTAGATCATAGAAAGAGGTATCATTTACCATCAATCTCTCTTTTTTACAATTCAACTTTTTACGAATGTTAGACAAGGATAAATTCATCTTATTGAGAATAGAATGTTGTGAAGTGAATGCATTATGTGTGTCTACTCCCTCCCAAGAATGCCATCATCAACGATCACCTAAAATAAACAACACAGGCAAGAATGAGTCCAAGACTCAGCAAGTACAAAGAATAATATGAAATACAATTAATACGAACAAGACAATATCATTGGAGAATATGATCATGGAACCGAAAGAACATATGAATGAATGGAATGAATGGATTGAATGAAATGAATGGACTGCACTCCTGCTTATACCGGTATAGCTAGTGACACACCCGTCGGTGTTCACTTAGGCCCGCATTTAACAAAATGCAGGGATCCAAAGCCCGTATGAAGAACGTTTCATATGGGAGTCTAAATCTGCCCACATTGGAATGGTGGGTCTTACGTGCCCATACTGGAATTGATGAGTCTTTATAATCCACTCCCGTGGATGAAACATGAACAATGGATGCATGGAATGAACTATAAATAATGAAGGACATCATCTCTAAACATGGAATAACGAATATGAAAGGAACATGAAACATTGAATCTACTCATGGATCATAGAAATCACAAAGTGAACATCATGCATTCAGCATTCACTAGCATTAAGAATTATAATGTACTTGCCTTCCGCTCTGCGAAGCGTTATGAGGCAAGATGGATGCCACTACACTCGAAATTCCCCCTCCTACACTAGTTAAATACCTGAATAAGGAACCACGTGATCCGGACCTCATTCGAAATGTTTAATAGCAGCATCCTAAGCTCAAGGTTCACAAAGTCGATCTACTCTATTAAACCGACTAATCTAGCCGGACAACAATCTGGACAGCAATACTAGAAAAATCATAACTATTGATCTGAGACTCGAAACGGGGTGAGCTCAGATCCTATGGAAAGATCACGAAAATGCCCACATTAAACTAGTTGGGTGAATTCTCTAATTCGGCCAAAATATAATGCTAACAATTGGATGAAAGTCTAAAACAGATTCTGCCTAGCAGAAATAGACAGCAACAAAGAAAAGATCACAACTTTTCTTCTACAACTCCGATTAGGGTGTTCTTTAACATTCTGGAAAGTTTATGAAGAATTCTACAACAACCTAGTTGGGTGGAAACCCTGAATTTTCCCTTAACTTAATCATATCTTAAAAGACAAATTGAGAGTTCAATCACGTCATAATTCTGGATAGTAGGAATGAAACTATCATATATTTTGAACCGTATGTCAGAATTAGGTGTTCTTGGCGGCTACGGAAAGCTAAGAACAAATCCTAAATATCTCTAGGAGATGGACATCTCAAATTCGGTATCTAAGAACATGATATCGGCCTTGCAATATTCTGGACAGAACTGACTATTAGCAGTAAGAATTCGATCCAATCAATCCTAATTGAATTTGCATCTAATATGAATCAAACAGCGAAGAACGTCTTGCGTTACCCTTGTAGAACCCCAGGAAGACGTTGAACAAAATCCATGAAGAGGACCCTTCTTCTCCTTTCCCCCTTCTTGCTGCCTTTCTCCCTAGGACAGCATAGAAAAACCTAGCAGATCAACAGTTCGGCAGCATCAAATGCATCGTCAGGCTAACCCTTTTCTTCGTGTCTTTGCCGAAGGAACAACTGGCAGCCAATCCACCACACACGCAGCAGATTTCCCTTGCCTCTCTTTCTCTCTCTGTCCCTTGGCTGCTAGCAAACCACACCCAAGCAACTGCCGACAGCACCCACATGCAACAAGCAGCAAGGCACACGCACGTAGCAAAGTGATGAAATGAAACAATGAAGATGCGGATCGGCTGCACGCACTCTCATTTTGCACATACAAACGTAGTAAAGAGCCAAGAAGACTTCCCCGCAGAAGAAGAATAAGCGAAGGCAGCAGAGCCATGAAAGCAACACGCACACGCAAAGACCATGACAGCAAAGACCACGAGCTGAAGAGCCAGCCAGCAAGCAAAGCAGGGCAGATTTTGGGGAGGCGGCTGCACAGGGGAGGGCAGGAAAAATAAAAACTAGGGTTTGGATTCCCTTTTAAGCTTGTTTCTAATTGGGCCAAAGTGCTATGGGCCAAAGGTCTGGGTTCTAATACTTCACCTAAAATCTGAATTTTTTCCTTTCTATCTCTATTTAATTTCCATTTTAGTTCCTTTAATCCCACTTATGAAATTTGGGATATTACATTATACCCCCCTTAACAGAATTCGTCCTCGAATTCTCCCCGGATACTCACTCAGCACCAGAACATACCAGAAGTTGCGTACCTCGCATATGGACCCGAAACGGTCATAACGATACGTCCACTTACCAATCCCCGCAACTGACGAAAACAAACTAATGTACCCCGGGCCTTCTACCCCTTTGGTACAAAAGCACAAACATGCACCACACACATGGAACTCTTGTCCTACTTCTCAATCGGTTTCTTGACCACAACATGCTATAACATACGGTTACGTATACGGGCACGAGATGGGCATAATATGAAAATGTCATCTACTAGATAGTTGTAGAGAATTTCATTAAATTTCTATAGAGTGCTTAATCACGTCAATTGATTGGGTAGATTAAGAGTTATGTTATTTTTGTAAGCCTGCTGTCTGGGGAGTTTTCGTCTTTTTGGCAGCATCTTGGTAAATTGTAGATTTAAATTATGAAATGGACTAATTAGGGATTTTGATCTACATGAAAAGTGTACATAACTGTCTAAGGATTCTAGAGAGTCCAAGAACACAAATTTTGGTTGGGTAGAAGAGAAGTTATGATTTTGGGAAAACTGCTATCCAGAAACCGGTTGTTGTTGGACGCAGTCGTGGGAAACTATTAATTTGACTTGGTAGATGGCAGAATTGAATTTTTGGCACAACTATAAAAAGGTAGCTAACTTTATTTAGATTCCAAAAATGCTATGGTTTATAGTATTTGCATGAGTAGATTAATAGATATAAAAATATTAATCTTGCTGTCCAGAAGATGACAAAACGGTCTTGTTGGTTAAAAATGGGGGGGGGGGTGGTTAATTGATTTAATAAGGTGTTGTGGACAACTAGGAAGTTGTGGGGAATTTTGTGTAGATTTCAAAACTGGCGTGGTTTGTCATTTTAGGGCTTGGGACTCAAAAGTTGTGTTGTTTTTAGTACAGAGACAGCAAGGGGTGACTGTCCGGTAAAGGGGGAGTGTTGCGGATTTGGGAAAACGTGTCAGAGAGATGTCGTTTAATTGTTGTTATTGTGCTTCTGTATCTTGTTACTAAGATTGGGTGTTTGCTGTTGGAGGAGTGGCATCGTGTTTGTTGTTATCTTCTAATCAAACCATTTCTCGCTAATTGAAGAGGCAAGTGAATGGTTGACAGTATTCATTGATTGATCATTGCATTTCTATACCACCCATTACCATTATATTGTTTGTTCTTTTACTTTATTGAATTGCAAGCAATGTGAATGGTCATGATTTATTTCGTATTGTTGGATATGAAAATGTTGGACCATGTTAATAATGATGAACCTATCAAGAGTTGTGCATTCATAAACATCATTGCATATGAGAAGGTGATCATGTTGGTCACAACTCCACGGGAGTGGAGGAGGTCCCCGATCCTTGAGGAGGACGGGCTTGAGAGTGAACATTGTCACGAGTGTTCACTCATTCTATACCGGTGATACGGATCAACGTGTAGTTGTAACACCCCAGCTCAACATTGAGCCTGGAATGCTACTAAAATTAAACTAAACAAAACTAAACTAAGATCAATTACCGATTAACTATACCAAGGTTCCATCAATTGATCATAGCAATTAACACTAAACTTAATATTCAAGTTCATTCAGGCATGCAAGATAATCCAATAATCATAAACAAAACTTGCTATTCTCCTTATTAAATAGACTAAAACATTTAACCAATCATACGCAAATCTCAAACAGTTTGCTAATTATTAGAATAAAGACTAAATGGTAGACGCCTTAAGGATGAGTGGTAGTGAGTGCATCCAAATATCTACTCCCTCCCATGCATGCCGTTCTTGCCAGTTGTACCTAAAACATATCAAAGCAAGAGTGAGCCCAAGGACTCAGCAAGTATCAACAAGGTTAAAGCTAAAATCACAGGCATAGCATCAATATTCCAAATAAAACATTTCACTAAACATAAACTTCATGCATATGTAATGCGTCCATGCAATGCACCTTTTAAACTTTGTCTCTTTTCGCATTTTACTGGTAATGCGAGGTATACATCCGTCGATGTATACCCTTGCCTATGCACCCTGGCATAGGGATCAAGAGCCTATACTCCACAAGTATAGGGACCTATGCCCATCATCATCATGATGGGGACCTCTTTCTCATTGCCCACATTCTGCGAATGTGGGACCTCAACCCGTCATTTACATGACGGGGACCTCAATCTGTTACGTGCTTGGTCACCAAGTGACCAAGACTCAATCATGCTTATTACATGCATATGCACAATGACATCTTCTTCCAAATATATGAACTCAATGTGTACATAATAACATGTAAGCATTGACAACATACACATGAAGCTTTAACCATAACTTGCATGTACCAAGATAAATTGTAATTCATCACATTAACATCCATGCATGTCTATTACGAACAAGGCACAAACAATCTCAGCAAACAAACATAATTATTCTACAACCCGAATACTTGCCTCAACTGTGCGAGACCGGTGGGCGCGAAGAGGGTGTGCCTCCCTGATCACGCTCCCACCAACATAATGATAACCCAAACTAAGACAAGCTTACTGGACCAAAAGCATAAATAAGAACCAATAGAACTCACTAAACTCCCAAGCGTTTCTAATCTTCTAATTTCTACCGATCGATTTGGTGTTCACTACGAACAGTCAACTTCTAAAATACATAACTTTCTGCTCAGGAGTCCAAATAAGATGTTCTAATACTTTATGAAAATATAATTAAATTACCTAAATAAACTTAGTTGGGGAGCCCTTCTGATTCTGCAATTTACTGCCCCTACCAAGCCAATCTATAAAACATCAATTATCACGTTGGGTTCTCTGGACAGTACACTAAAATTATCATAACTTTTGGTACGAAAGTCCAATTCTTACGTTCTTTAGCTTTCTGGAAAGGTGAGAAAATTACCCATCTTTTTCATTATAACGAGATCCTCTGATTTCGTCTTTAACTAATAGATTAACTCAGATTTCTACAGACTGTCAAGATGTTGACAGATTAACAGGACAGCGGTACTAAACAATTCATAACTTTCTGACCGTTAATCGGATTTGGGCGTTCTTGGCGGCTGCGGAAAGCTAATGACATAACCCAACTATCTCTAGGAGGTTGGATCCCCAGATTATGCATCTAAGGACATGAAAACCGTAGTCCAATCTGCTGGACAGAACGCGATCTATCGACTGTTGATACTCGATCTACCAAACGAAATCAATTGCAACTAAAACACATCAACCAGCGAGGGAAACTCGATGTTACCCTTGAAGAATCGTAGGAAGATGATGAACTCGCCCCGCGAAGATAATCTTCTCCCCTCACCTTCTTCTTCCTCCTATGGCCGGCAGCGGGTAGCACCTTTGGCCGGCGGCAAAGAGAGGCACCGGAGGAGAGGGGGCACCACCATGGAGGAGAGGGGTGTGCTACAGTAGGCGTACTACAGTGCGGCGGCACTGTAGCTACAGTGCGGCTAGGGTTTTCCCCTTCCTTTTATTGGTGGCCGGCCCCATCATGGGCCTCCTGGGCCAAGGCCCGAGGACCAAGTTGCCGAAGAACTGCAGAAACCCCCCCTTTTTATGTCTAATTTCTCTTTTGAACGCTTTCTTTCGTAGAATAAATTGGAGTATTACATTAAAACCCCCTCTTTCTCCTGTTCAATCGCTTTGCTAAAAGAAACATTCTCCCGATTTAATTATTCTCTCCCGATTTATTTATTCTCTCCCGATTTAATTTTTGGGGTATTACAGTAGTTGATGCGTAATGTGGCCCAATCTTTCACGGTACTTGTATTGCAATCTTGATCGAAGCAAAACCTTAGCTTTCCTCGTTGGTTCAGCCAAAAGGAAGAACAAGTATATCTCCAAAGCAAGTAATACTTGGTTGATGTTGAATCAATCTGAAGAGAGAAACAAAATCAAACCCGAAGAACAACACCAAACCGTGAGCAATTGAGGATGCCACGAATTGGTGAGATGATCCACAAGGAATCACGGATCTTGGAAGGAAAGCCACCCTCCAATATTCACGCAATCACAAAACCCTAGACGGGAATTTCCGAAACGCGTGTATTCATTTTGCGCCACACAAACATGTGACTTTTTTGTATTTTCTTCAACTATGACTTGTGCCCCTATAGTGCGGCCATGGGGGGGTTTATATAGCCTCCCACGCAAGCACAAGACTTGGATGAATAGTAACCAAATTGCTACAAGATGCTCTAGTCGATTCTTCGTTCGCGTGAACAAGACCCCGAGTCGATTCTTGTTCACGTGAACAGTAATCCGAACCAAAAAAACCCTCCTACTTTACATAGATGTTTAAGCTACTCTAATTGTTGAAAATAGATTAAACTATCCTATTACAAGTAATTTCAAAATTAACTTCCTTTAAAGATTGATCTGAATTGGAATTGCTCCAATCCAAATCCATTTAGGATTCTTTGTCTTTTCTTGGTAAGATTCCCTTGCAAACTTTCCAAAATGCAAAGTCCTTGGTTCTTGTGTCTTCCCATATCTGCTCAAGCTTTCCCTTCGGCCTACCTCCCTCTCCTTGTTCTTGGGCGAACCTTGTTCTTGTTTCTTTCTCTATTGATGCATAATAGGCTCAACTTGAGGTTTAACACACACTTGCAACTTAGGGATGTTGACCACCGTAGTAGATGCACCTAGGGCCTCATCATCCTCCCCTTCTTGAAGCAAAACCGTCCTCGGTTTTAGTATAGTGTTTACGGTCTTCTTCTTGCTAACCACAACCAAATCACTCTTGATTTCTTCATCGGTCTTTGACAGCAAAGCATGGAATTCTCCCTTGTGCATAAAAGTATATCGGTTGGACCGTCCTTGATGTGTAGCATTCAAATCAAATTGCCATGGACGTCCCAATAGAATATGACCAGCATGCATAGGTACCACATCACACTCCACCTTATCGACATAGCCATCAATTGTAAGTGGCACTCTCACCTTGTGTGTGATCTTGACTTTGCCGACGTTGTTGAGCCATTGGATGTAATATGGTTTAGGATGCCTCCATGTGGACAATGAGAGTGATTCCACCACATCCTTGCCAATCATGTTGCTCGAACTCCCGTTATCAATAATCAGCTTATATACCTTTTCTTTGATCTTGCAATCGGTTTGAAAGATATGATGTCGCTGTCCCTTCCGTACAATAACAGTGTTATCACGCCGCACCATTTGAGCCATCAAGCTAACACCTTGTGCTGGATAACAAATGAGTGTTTCCAGCTTCTCAGATTCATCGGAAGGCTCAGATTCATCGTTGTCGCTCTCCGTTGCATAGCCATCATGTGTAAGCAACACTGTCTTCATATTTGGACAATCCTTCTTCATATGACCTCGGCCCTTGCACTTAAAGCATTCAATGTTGCTAGTTCTAGCCGTAGAGAATGCACTAGAATCAGCATGTGAGACTTCTTTGCCCGCAGCACTTATAGGCTTCGAAGCTTCCTTGAATGTACTCCGAACCGGTGTAGTGGATGCAACCGGTTTGGAAGTTGATCCTGCATCTCCGTCATGCGAAGTTGCATGCCTCCAAGTGCTATGAGTGGTACGGTCACACCTTGCTTGAGCGTCCTTTACCCATTGTTCAGCACGCTCCGCTTGATGAAGTAATTCTTGCACGGTGTTGTATGGCATTAAATCAACACGGTTCCGCACATCTTCATTCAGCCCCTCGAAGAAACGTGTCATGGTCGCCTCCGCCGACTCACGCACACTTGTACGGATCATGAGCACTTGCATCTCTTGATAGTACTCGCTCACCGTCTTAGCACCCTGAGTAAGTCGTCGTAGCTTTGTATGCGCGTCCTTGTATAGTATCTTTGTACGAATCGTTCCGCGATAGCATGTTTCATTGCTTCCCAAGTGTTAGGACGTTCCCTGACGATTCAATTGATCCCACCAAATAATAGCGTATTCGGTGAACTCAATCGAGGCAACACGAACCTTCTTCTCCTCGGAGTAGTGGTGGTTGTCAAAAATTTGATTGACACGCATCTCCCACTCCAAATAAGCCTCCGGATCAGATCTGCCCTTGAACTCCAAAGATGGTGATCTTGATTCTCCGACACCGCCATCTTCACGTTCACCACCTCCATTATGATGTCCACCATGTCCAGCACCTCGACGATCAAAGTAATCATGTCGTGGACATCGTTGGCGTCTTCCACGATCATCGGAAATAGCCTCCTCCGAATCAGCAGCGTAGAAGTCATCTCCATCTCGACATACAACACGTTGTGCATGTCCATGTTGTGGTTGGGGTAGCACCGGTACATTACCTCCTTGTGACGGTGGTAGCCTCTCCTCCAAGCGACGGATAGCATGGTTTAGATTGTCAAAACCTTCCATCATACGCCGTTCATTCACATTGAGACGATCGTTCAGCGTGTCTTGCACCCCTTGGATTTGAGCTTCAAGTTGATGGCGTAACACCTTCTCGCGACGAAGAAAAAAGCCGGTAGTAGCATCAAATTGAGCACGTACATCCGGTAATAGTGTATCACCGTACATAGGCTCTTCGTCCAATCCATCATTAGAACTGCGCTGGCTAGTTCTTGACATGATGACCAACCTCAAAGTACCAAGAAAAAAAATTCCACGTACCGTGATCAACCACGCTCTGATACCAAGATGATACGGATCAACGTGTAGTTGATGCGTAATGTGGCCCAATCTTTCACGGTACTTGTATTGCAATCTTGATCGAAGCAAAACCCTAGCTTTCCTCGTTGGTTCAGCCAAAAGGAAGAACAAGTATATCTCCAAAGCAAGTAATACTTGGTTGATGTTGAATCAATCCGAAGAGAGAAACAAAATCAAACCCGAAGAACAACACCAAACCGTGAGCAATTGAGGATGCCACGAATTGGTGAGATGATCCACAAGGAATCACGGATCTTGGAAGGAAAGCCACCCTCCAATATTCACGCAATCACAAAACCCTAGACGGGAATTTCCGAAACGCGTGTATTCATTTTGCGCCACACAAACATGTGACTTTTCTGTATTTTCTTCAACTATGACTTGTCCCCCTATAGTGCGGCCATGGGGGGGGGTTTATATAGCCTCCCACGCAAGCACAAGACTTGGATGAATAGTAACCGAATTGCTACAGTACTCCTAGTCCGATTACTGTTCGCGTGAACAGTACCCCCGAGTCGGTTACTGTTCACATGAACAGTAATCCGAACCAAAAAACCCTCCTACTTTACATAGATGTTTAAGCTACTCTAATTGTTGAAAATAGATTAAACTATCCCATTACAAGTAATTTCAAAATTAACTTCCTTTAAAGATTATTCTGAATTGGAATTGCTCCAATCCAAATCCATTTAGGATTCTTTGTCTTTTCTTGGTAAGATTCCCTTGCAAACTTTCCAAAATGCAAAGTCCTTGGTTCTTGTGTCTTCCCATATCCGCTCAAGCTTTCCCTTCGGCCTACCTCCCTCTCCTTGTTCTTGGGCGAACCTTGTTCTTGTTTCTTTCTCCATTGATGCATAATAGGCTCAACTTGAGGTTTAGCACACACTTGTAACTTAGGGATGTTGACCACCGTAGTAGATGCACCTAGGGCCTCATCAACCGGTATACGTGAAAGAAGTACATGTGGACATGTAGTGTAGAGGTGCATTGAAAGAAAAGTATTTGATAATTGTATATGAGAATAAAGAGAAGAGAAGAGAATTGAATGATTGAGCATGAAAATAAAGAAAAGATAACAAATGTTGTTAATGATGATATTGTTTACTACTGATTAAGCATTGTATATTGTTTATTATTGCACTTGCTGAGTCGTGAACTCACCCTTGCTCTACTGTTGATTTTAGGTTACCGTTGACGACATCGTTTGATGGGAAGGGCTAGCATACACTTGGCTTCATGTCATTTATTAAATCTCAAGAATGATTAATCATGAGACATTTTATTTAGTGTGATAAATTAATTCCGAATGGATACAATTGCTTAGCTTAGTTGATTATTCGTTAAATATGCTTGCTTGGTTTGGTTTTGTGTTAATCTTGGTTAATTAATTTGGCATGCTTCCTATGAATTATCTATCCATGAATTCTTTATTGTTTTTCTTGTGTTATTGTGACCCATGGATGGGTTTTATATTTGATATGCTTGCTGTAATTTAGTTTTAATTGTGGTTAAAATTGATAGCTAGGTTAGGTTAGTAGCATTCTAGGCTCCGTGGTTGGCCGAGGTGTTACAGTTGGTATCAGAGTGGAGTTTAGGTATGTGGTGAATTGATTAACAACTTAGGTAACATAAAATTGCTAAAAAAATTTAGGACTAGTAAAATTAACTAAAATTTTCTAATAGTTAATTAACTTCAAATTTGACACACTAGTACACAGTAGGATGGGAATGGGACGAGAATCACCTTTATGCTTTCGATATGTTGTAATACTGATGCATGAGTTGATATTGATTCTTTAAACTTATTGTGTGCTGTTAATTATGGTTGATAGCTATGCTGAGAGGTAGAGGACGTGGTCGTGGTGGCCACGGTCATGGAGGCTATGGTGCAGGTCGTGGCTGTGGGCGTGGTCCCGTGGAACCACCTCTTGTGGCAGTCGAGTCAGTAGCTGAGGGAAATGGAACTACTGAGGAGGGGGTTGCTGTTGACCCACTTCCAATTGGGGGCCAGGATGAGACCCCAGCTTTGTTGAGAGAGTTGGTGGGAGAGATCGATGCTCTCCATCAATAGGCACCGACAACCCCTGCTACTACGACATCTGTTGTTGCTCTTGTTGCCCCTCCACCTGCACCTGAGGCACAGATGACACTTCGAGAGTGGATGGGGTTGAGATTGGATCTATTTGACGGGTCGGGCACGCCGGTTCAAGCAAGGGACTGGTTGCGCTACATGGAGAGGCAGTTTGGTGCTTTGGAGCTATCTTCACATCAGAGGGCCCGTTTTGTAGCCTTTCAGCTAAAAGGGCAAGTGGACATCTAGTGGGATGGTGTTTTGACGTCGAGGACCACCGCTCAGGGTCCAGCTTCTTGGGAGGACTTTGTTGACTTGTTCAAGGCAAAGTTCTATCCCTACTCCTTTGTTGAGAAGATGGAAGTTGCTTTGATGACCTTTGATCAGGGGAAGAGGTCCATTGCTGAGTACGAGGCCGAGTTCAATAACTTGGTTCGCTTCATCTCGTCAGTGGCGAACGATGATCTGCAGAAGGCCAAGAGGTTCCGCCGGGGCCTCCATTCTGAGTACTAGTGCGTGTTGGGAGCTACTCCACTCCGTGACTTCAGCTCTATTATGGAGCAAGCCAGGGACATGGAGTTGGAGATGCAGCTCACTAAGGGGCTACAAGCTTCTGGTGGACTTGTTACTTCTAGTGGTGACCAAAAGAGGAGCTGTGGTGAGGGGAGTGGGTCTTTTCAGCAGCCTGCTTTCAATAAGTTCAAGGGAGGACCGCAGTCTTTGCAGTTCACCAAGTCTAAGCAGTCGAAGCCGTTTTCTTCTTCGGCGCCTCGTCCTTTTGAGGGTACTCCAACTCTTCATCCTATCCCAGGGCAGGGCATGCTTTGTTTTAAGTGTGGTGATGGTCATTGCGCTGCTAAGTGCTCTTGGACTGGAGTTTGCCGTTAGTGTGGCCGACCGGGTCACAAGGAGCGGGTGTGTCTCTAGAACCCCGCTAGTGTGATCAAGTGGGAGCATGTGCCTGCTTCTTCTTCAACAGGTCCTGTGTGAGGATCTATCCAGATGATGGTTGCTCCTTCTGTGCCACTGCTTTCTTCAGCTTGAGCCCCTCCGGCGCGGTACTATTAGTAGTCGCCGCCTCTTGCAGTGCTTCAGATTGCTCGACTGGCTTTACCTGCACCGCCACAGTAGAGTGTCGGGGATCCCGCTACTCCGGCACCGTCTTCCTTCGCCATGGCGCTACCTAGAGTGTACACCATGCCTACCTCGGTGTCCACAGGTCATCCTGACGTGGTGATAGGTACTTTTCTTGTGGATTCGTTTGATGCTTTAGTCCTTTTTTATTCAGGGGCTACCTATTCGTTTGTCTCAACGACGTTTGCTAGGAGAACGAACTTGAGTATGCAATGTATTTCTCAGTCGGTGTTGGTCAGTTCTCCTGGGGGTATTATTGCGAGCTCCACTGTTTGTCCAGGATGCTCTATTGTTATTGATGAGGAGAAATTCACGACAAATCTGATGGTCATTTAGTTGGAGCCTTTTGACATTATCTTGGGCATGGATTGATGGCACTCCTACCAAGCCATGATATCCTATTTCTATAGGACTGTCACTATGCAGACTTTGTCTGGTGAGACTTTGACCTTTCAAGGGAGTGCGCCTCCGCGCTTGTCGGACCTGGGAGTGAAGGACCCCAGATCCTCTGTGTATTCAACACTAGTCCCATGATTGGTAGCTAGTGTACACAGTCAAACAAAAATGATAGCAAAACCATAATACATGATTCGTCCCATGTTGTTTTTAGTACCGAGATAGCAAGGGGTGACTGTCCAATAAAGGGCTGTTGCGGATTTAGGAAAACGTATAGGAGCGATGTCATTTAATTGTTGTTCTTGTGCTTCGGTAGCTTGTTATTGAGATTGTGTGTTTACTGTAGGAGGAGTGGTGTTGGGTTTGTTGTCATCTTCTAATCAAATCGTTCCTCGCTACTAGAAGAGGCAACTGAATGGTAGATAGTGCTCATTGATTGATCATTGTATTTCTATACCACCCATTACCATTATTTTGTTTGTGATTTTACTTTATTTAATTGCAAGCAATGTGAATGGTTATGATTTATCTCATATTGTTGGATATGAAAATGTTGGACAATGTTCATAACAATGAACCTATGAATAGTTGTGCATTCATAAATATCATTGCATATGAGAAGGTGATCATGTTGATCACAACTCCACAGGAGTGGAGGAGGTCCCTGATCCTTGAGAAGGATGGGCTTGAGAGTGAACATTGTCACGAGTGTTTACTCATGCTGTACCGGTATACGCAAAAGAAGTACATGTGGACATGTAGTGTAGAGGTGCATTGAAAGAAAAGTATTTGATAATTTTGTATGAGAATAAAGAGAAGATAATTGAATGATTGTGATGAGGGCATCTCTAGCTTTCCATCTTCAAAAGCACAAGATATCACTCTGGAATTGCCTAAGGGGCCAATTACTAGAGCACGTGCCAAACAACTTCAACAAGAGGTGAACTCACTCCTAGCTGAGCATAATAATATTTTTGATGAGAATTTTATACTACCTAAATCTTGTGTTTTATTTGTGCTCAGATTTGAAGAACATACAATGATGGATCCTAAGAGGGAGGCGTGGGAGGAAGGGAGCCCATCAAAAGAGGATGTTCAAACAACAACAATCAGAGTTAGGTATGACAAAGAGGAGGCATGGTTGGCCAAAATGAAGGAAGAAGAAGAAGAAGAAAAGCAATATATTGATTTCAGCCCAATTCTATCAACAAGAGAAGTAGCACTTATTTTGGTCGAAAGCAAAGAAAGCATGAAGAAAGAAATGCATGCACGAAAGAAGGAAGAAGTGAAGGGACAAGAGGAGAACCCAACATCCCAATTTTAGTATAAATTCAATAAAAGGAAATAGAGGAAATCCGAAATTACTGTTTACGGTGAACAGTAATCCGAGTCGGATTACTGTTCACGTGAATAGTGAGCCGTGTCCGATTCTCGTTCATAAGCGCCCTATTCATTGAGCCTATATATTGAGGTTAGACCCCCATTGTAACCAAGACCGGTTTATGCATAAGAATTGAAACATAGCTATTGCTTGTTCTTTCTAAACCGAGTTCATGCGAGGACTTTGAGAGAGGACTAGGCGATCCATTGATTAGATTACGCAATTCAAGGTCAAGCCGCTCGTTCCATTGGGAATTGGGGACTTAGCGATCGCCGTTTGTGGTCTCGCGACGATCATGTATCCGATGTGTTTTGGGCGTATTCCAAAGAGTTGAGGGTTCGTGCATTGGCGCGATCGTTCACTAGTGACCGTCTACTTCGCATCATCTATCCATGGTTCCTCACCGAGAAGATCGGGCATCCCCCGTATCAGATTGAGCATGAAAATAAAGAAAATAGAACAAATAATATTGATGATGATATTGTTTACTACTGATTAAGCATTGTATATTGTTTATTATTGCACTTGCTGAGTCGTGGACTCACCCTTGCTCTACTGTTGATTCTAGGTGGCCGTTGACGACATCGTTTGATGGGAAGGGCTAGCATACACTTGGCTTCACAATCATTTATTCAATCTCAAGAACGATTGATCATGAGACATTTTATTTAGTGTGATAAATTAATTCGAAATGGATACTATTGCTTAGCTTAGTTGATTATTCGTTAAATAGACTTGCTTGGTTTGGTTTTGTGTTAATCTTGCTTAATTATTTTGGCATGCTTCCTATGAATTATTTATCCATGAATTCTTTATTGTTCTCCTTGTGTTATTGTGACCTGTGGATGGGTTTTATATTTGATATGCTTGCTGTAATTTAGTGTTAATTGTGGTTAAAATTGATAGTTAGGTTAGGTTAGTAGCATTCTGGGCTCCGTGTTGGGCCGGGGTGTTACAAAATTGCAATCTTAAGATCACTAGAAGAGTAAAGGTACCAATTTCTTTGGGAGGATTTACTGACACTGTTGAGTGTGATGTGGTACCAGTGCCCATGTATTCGTGTCATCTACTGTTGGGATGGCAATGGATGAAGGGTCATAACATTGAACATGATCCTAGTACTAATTGTTACTCTTTATTACAAAGGGGTAAGCGGATGTTATTCGTCCAATCTCGACACAATGGTTCCTTGATGATTGAGAGAAGATAAAACAAAGAACAAATGAGTATTTCCTTTCAAAGAAGTAGAAGGAGACGGTCGAGGATGATGCAGACATCTTTAGCTATGTTATTATATATAGTGTTTTCAATTCATGAAGTACCTCAGAACAACATGAGATTACTAGACCTATTCACAGGCAACCCGGCCCGGCGGCCCGGCCCGAGCCTGACCCGGTCCGGGCCGGGCTTGGATTTTTGGCACGAAAGCCCGATGAATGTAATTAAAAAATAAAGAAACCTTTTTTATTCTCGAAATGAATTAAATATTAATTTTTATTCTGAAAAAGAATCAAAATAATAGTTTTAAATCGTAAAACACAAATTTTGGGCCAGGCTGGGCACGTTTGCGACTTGGCTTTTCAGGTACAGCTTGAAGCCCGACCTGACTCGGCCCAGCGTTTGAATAGGTCTAGAGATTACTAAAAGAGTTGAAGAGCAAGAGAAACTTGTGAGTGAAGGTGGGCGCTAGGGGCTTAAGAAGGAAAGATTTCATGCGGGTGTGCATGGACAATGCAAGCATGCAGGTGATATGCTTGCAGCTATACGAGGAAAGAATATAATGCATGATGCATGCGCGTGTGTGAGAGAAGGAAAGCACCAACATTGCATGGAGAGCCGTGAGAAAGAAGAAGAGTGTGGTCATTGTAGGCGCTCAAGAAAAGGCAAGAGATAGCCTATTTAATTCGAAATAAAGTAAGAAATAAGGAAATCAAATTCGGAATCAGCATCAAATTCCAAATCAGCAGTAGGGTACGGATTGAAAGGCCCATAACTTCTACATACAGAGTCCGTTTTGAATATACGAGTACTCGTTGGAAAGCTTATTCTGAGGCCCACATGATAGATGAGGTGCCATCCTCAGGTTATACATGTATTTGTCGCTATCTCTGAAACAAACTGATGGCTGTAAATTTAGTGTTTCCCTTTTGTTTTAGTTTGAGTCCAAAATATAGTATGAGTTGAGTAGGAGTTGGAGTCAGTTTCTTGGCCGAACCAGCCATAGGGAGTTGGTCCTTAAGGCCATATATTTAGGGGTAGACCCCCATTGTAACCTCAGAACACAAATAATGATTTTGGTTGCTTTTGCATCAATAGTGTTCAACGCTTGCAAGAAGTTTGGTGAAGGCTGACTAATTGAAGGGGAATACGACGTTATTCTTCCAAAGATCATTCTGTCTTTCCACCGGGAATTGAGGGATTGATAAAACTCCACTTGGTGGTCAGGTGGAGTACACGTGAGATTGGGAGAATTAAAGAGTTGCAAGTTCATGCGTTGGCATTGGGTAAGCAACTACGATTGGTTATGTCAAGCGTGCAAGTTATCTTTGATCCTACGTCGAGAAATCGGGTACCCTCATATCATCTTGGTATCAAAGCTTTGTTGACTTGGTAGGATCTTTATCCAGTTATTTAAATTTTGTTTTTATTCCTATACACAAAAATCCAAAAAAAATCTCTTAGCCGTAGTATTTAATCTAAATTTTTAGTGAGTTTTGTTAAGTTTTTATTCATTAGAATCAAGTTTAGTTTGCTGATCTTGAACTCTTTTGCATTGTTTTTTACTCTTTTTTTGTAAACTTATGTGCCCTTCATAGGGCTTTTTCTTATATGCAAACTATGTACCAAGTCTTTAGTTATACATATTCGGTAACTGCAACGATGAAAGATAGAAATAGTCTGCTTGATGAAATAGACTGTGATAAGATAGTTGGATGCTGCCAAAAGTAGCATCATCCATTCTAATTGCTCCTTGCGCCAGGCTATGTGCAGCTTTGTTCAATTCTCTTTTGCCAAGCATTACATCAGATTGGATACTCATCTCACAGTTAAAAATATGTGCCAGAAATTGATTTGATACTCCAGTGGAGAGACCTATTTTGAAGATTGCTTGTTTTCACTTGCTGCACAAATATCTGACTATCTGAGTCAAGCTTATCTGTGAGAAGCCCCCTGCCCATGTCGTGGTGCCTCCAATCCTGCAGACCTCTCGCAAGAGGAGATTGACGTCTGAGTCAAGCTTATCTGTGAGAAGCCCCCTGCCCATGTCGTGGCGTCTCCAATCCTGGTTGACCTGCTTCCAGAGGACAAGCTTGAGCGCCTAAAGGTAATCGATAGTGGATTTCGTCTTTAGGACTTTATAGTCATAGGAGAACTTATGACTGAGTGCTGATAGTAAAAAAGCTTACGATCAGGTTATGGTCGTAGAAGAACTTACGACCAGAGATTTGTCATAGAAAAAACTTACGACAAGGTAATTGGTCGTAGAAGAACTTACGATCACTTTATAACATCTCTCTTTCCGACTTCTGCAGAAAGTAAGCAAGGAAAACCGTCGGGACGAGGAGGAGGTAGAACTGATGGTCGTTGGAGTGGCCACCGTAGAGCAGCTTGTGTCTCCCCCTTCCAAGAGGTGTCGGCTCGTTAAAGTCACAAACAAGGGATGCTCGAGCTCGAGTCCTGCTGTTGAGCAAGCAGATGCTCCTGAGACCAGGAAGAGAAAGCCCACGCAAGTTGCTGACAAGGGCGGTGCGAGCTCGAGTTCCGCTACTCCGTCTGCACCTTCGGCTAATCTTGCCACGGAAATAATCACTGCAGAGGAAACAATTGCGGCAGGAATAGCTGAAGTGTTCAAACCTAGAGCCCCCAAGGCCAAGGTACTCTTCTATTATGATAATAAAACCTTCGCAGTTTCTGCCTCCCCTGGTTTTATCAAGTGACTTGAGAATGAGAACTGGAAGAGTTTCATGTCTTTTGTGAAGGATACTGTTGCACCAACAGTGCCCGTGGTTGAGGGTGATGCTGCCCTTGAGGTGGTCGAGGCTGATCTCAACTGCCCAGAGAGCCAAGGGGCCCAAGAAGTGATGGTGCTCGATCAAGACCCACGACTAGATGTGGTTGTGGCTGATCCTCAACTTAAGTCTCAACCAGACGTGGTTGAGAAAAAGTCGAAGAAACCTCTCATAGGGAGGGTTGTTTCCAAACTTAAGATCTCGTCCGGCACTCGGAGGTATGTAAAAGAGACAAAATTGTAAGGACAGTATTTACCTTTTTCTTTTTATCACCTGATTGTGCTTTCTTTTCATGGTCTTAGCGCGGCTCCCCTCATCATCAAGGACATTCTTTTTAAGGAACCTACTGTAGTTTCTTCGGCAAGCGAAGGAACTACAGCGGCGGTGATCGAAGGGTCGACCACTGTCCAAATGGTGGAGGATGCCATTATAGCCGATGTGGCTACGACCAGCGGAGCGGTCGTAGGGTCAGAAGTGGCTAGCGGTGGAGACACTCGGCCATGGGGGTGATCCTCCCAGCCTCCAAGGTCAAGCTACCGATGCCATTACCTTCGAAGGAGGAGAAGGGTTCGAGCTCTTTGATCACTCCTTAGGGTTCTTTGCCCCTGCCACCGTTGTGGGCTCCCGCGTGTTCAGATCTCGTGATCGCATTCCTCACCGTAATGACATTCCCAACAGAGGGGATGTTTTCGATGACGAGCGTCTCGAAAGGGTATGGTGAAAACGAGTCGATGAGATCGATGAACTAAGGGACCCCACGAAGGTGGTATCTTCGTTTGCTCGGTCCGCCATGAATGTAAGTATCATAAGCTTGGCATTTTACATATATGTCTTTTCGCACTCCTTACTGCCTTTCTCTATGCAGAATACATTGGAACAAATTATCACTGTTGCCGAATATCACAAGCAACTTGTCCAACTGCGAGAAGACAAAGCGCTACTCTGCGAACATGCAGAGAGGTTGTTAGTAACTGCTTCTCGTAGTCTTTATATGTTCCGACCACTTTCACAGTACTTGTAAAGTTTGTCGTAGAAGATCTTACGACTAAGTACTGATCGTAGAAGAACTTACGACCAGTGTTTTTGTCGTAGAATAACTTACGACTAGGAACTGATCGTAGAAGAAACTTACGACTAGGTTCTATACTTACAACTACCCTTTTCCTTTGCAGGCTTAAGAGTAATGAGAAGTCCCTAGCCGATTCTCTCGACTATGAGAAAGCCAAGACGAAAAGGCTAAGGGAGGAGAAAGAAGACCTCTGAAAAAAGCTTCAGGAGGCAGACTCTGCAAATCGAAAGTTGCAGGGACAACTAAGCGATAAGTCTTGAACTTAAGACCTTTAATTAGGTTCTTCTTTTTTCTCAATTTTACTTCCTTTCGAGAGAAAGACCAAGAGGTTGAGAAGTAGGAGCAAATACCTTAAGGACACTCACACATCTTTGAAGAAGTTAAGTTAGATTTTCAACTTGTTGGTAAGCAAATCTTTACCTGTAATAGGTTGTGTTTTCTTCTCGAGATTGTTTTATTTGACTGGCCTTATTCTTTTCAGAGCAAGTAGTGCAAGTAAAACGACTCCGCGAGGCTTCGACTCGTAGTCAGGAGGAAATGAAGGCTTTGAAGGTTAATCTTCAAGACAACATTTCACTTCTGAACCATGTACTCGGTGGGCTTCATGTTGAGGAGATTACTCCTCGTGACGACACCTTGGCTGCCCACTCGAGTACTATTGGTGAACAAGTCGGGACTTTGCAAGAGCTGTGACTACCCTGAGGACTAACCAATTCGACTCGATAAAGGATGCGACTCAGGAGGGAATATGATTTGTTTTAGCAAAACTTAAATCTCATGATCCCAATCTGAGTCTACAGCCTGTCATAGACGACTTTACCTATTCTGAAGCAGAAGCAGAGCAGTTGATAGCGTCAATGCATCCGATCGCAGAGTTAGTCACGCGGGGTGTGGAAATAAAACCCTTGTCGCCAGAGTAGTTTGTACCGGAGTCCTGTTTTGAAGCAGAAGCAGAGCAGTTGATAGTGTCAATGCATCCGATCGCCGAGTTAGTCACGTGGGGTATGGAAATAAAACCCCCGTCGCCAGAGTAGTTTGTACCGGAGTCCTGTCCGGAGTCCTGTAAAGACAAGTTTTTTGTTGATGTTGATATATAATCCTTCCTTTTTCCTGAAAAATCATCTTGTCGAGTAGTTAACAACTCTTAAGATAATGGATGGGAAAAAAAGAGCAAGACTAAGAATTGAAGTCAAGTTAATAACTTTATCCTAACCCCCGACTATTTGCTTGGTTTATTAAGATAAACCGAGTAAATAGTACTAAATGGGTTTTCTGAAAAAGAGAGTGGTTTAGTAATGTAACACCCCAGCTCAATATTGAGCCTGGAATGCTACTAAAATAAAATTAAACAAAACTAAGCTAAGACCATTTACCAAATTTTTCGGCAGAACTCATTTGTATAGTTAACTATACAGAGGTTCCAGCAATTAAGTATAACATTAACAATAACTCAACATCCAAATTCATTCAAGCATGCAAGATAATCTATTCCGCTAAAGCACTAATAAGCATAATCAAAATTCACTAATCTCATTATTACAAATGAGCCAAAACATTCAACAAAAGCTATGAGTGATTCTCAATCAGTTTGCTTATTTATAGAGTATAAATTAAATGATATTCTTCCTTTAGGATGAATGGTAGTGAGTGCATCCAAACAAAACTACTCCCTCCCATGCATGTCGTTCTTGCCTGTGGTACCTAAAAACACAACAAAGCAAGAGTGAGCCCAAAGACTCAGCAAGTATCAATAAAGAAACACTAAGTTCACAGTTATAACATCAACATACCAAAAGAAGCATTACACTAAAGATAACTCCCATGCTTATGTAATGCGAACATGCAATGCATCTTTTAATCTTTATCTCTTTTCGCATTTTACCGGTAATGCGGGGTATACAACCGTCGATGTATACCCTTGCCTGTGCCCTCTGGCACAGGGACCAAGAGCCTATACTCCATAAGTATAGGGACCATTGCCCATCATCTTCATGATGGGGACCTCTATTCAATGCTCACATTCCACGAATGTGGGGACCATATGCCCGTCATTTACATGACGGGGACCTCAACTGTATATACTTGGTCACCACGTGACCAAGTCTCAGGTATGCTTTCAATATGCGTATGTACTATGACTCTATCTTTCATACATATGAATCAACAAGTACATACCAAAATTTCAGATCTCATATAGCATGTAAGGCATTAACAACATACATAGGTAATCTTTAGCCATAAACATGCATTCACCAAGTTCCATTCATATTCATCACACTATCATCCATGTATGGCTAATATGAGTAAAACGCAAGCAATCACATCAAACAATCGTAATTATGCCATAATCAGGATACTTGCCTCAACCATGCGGAAACGGTGGACGCGAAGAGGGCGCTACCCCTGGGACCAATCCCCCACCTGAATATAATTATGAACCAAGCTAAGACAGTCATACTGGATCCAAGACATATTTAAAAGCTCAAACGAAAAATGCCAAACTCTCAAGCGCCTTCCAAACTTCCCACTTCTAACGATCGATCTGTCCCCTCTGTGGACAGTCAACTTCTAAAATTCATAACTTTCATTACACGGGTCCAAATAAGGTGTTCTAGGACTTTCTGGAAAGGTAATTAAATTCCCCAACTAAATCTAGTTGAGGGGCCCTTCTGAATCGGCCATCTAGTATGCCTACCAAGCCAATTTAAAAGACATCAATTTTCACGTCGGGTTCTCTGGACAGTACACTAAAAACCACCATAACTTTTGCTACGAGTATCCAAATCTCACATCCTTGGTTGGGTTAGCTGGAGAGAAAGAATCACCAGATGCTGATGCAGATCTAGAATTACGGCTTCCAAGAGTTGTCTCGCCAGTTCGGACTGTCTTAGGTGGACTTGGACATTTGGAGAGGGAACCCTCGCCATGCCCTGAGTCTGCCTTGAGACAGTCCTTGTTGAGGTCGGATTGACCCTTGTCCTCTGAGGAAGCTGGTTCCCCATCTGGGCGTATAGTTGTGGGGGATATGGATCCCTCCTCAACTTCATCGTTGGCAAAGTCTCCTGGAGAAAGATCTCCAGGGGTGACATCACGATCGGAGGATGCATCACTTGGCTCATAGTCGAAACCGGCATCCATGTCAATGTCTGCATAATCGGCCAAGTCGATCCAGTTCTCCTCGTTCCACTCTCCTGCCATGAGAGCATGAGAATTAGAAGGACGGAGGGAAAAACTGATGACTCGAAGATCCCCATGGTCGGCGCCAACTGTCGGTGTTTTAGGACCGAACTTACGTAAAGATTGTTTGATTCAGGGGTTCCTCTAGGCTCAAAATCACACAGAGATGGAGACACAGGAATTTTATACAGGTTCAAGCCTTCTCCTGGGAGAATAACAACCCTACTCTTGTGTGTATGTATTGAGTATACTGGATTACAAGATCAAGCCAGAAAACTTGAGTATTGTGCTTCTCAGAATTCAAGCTCCCCCCATTGCTCTGATGATCCTTGTCTTTTATACCGTCCCCAGAATGTACGTCGTTGGGCCTCTAATAAAAGGTCACTTAATCATCCAAATCGTGGCGCCGTTACTGGAGGTTACCGCAAGAGTTAAAACACCACGTCGCCAGGCAATTATCATCATAAAAGGGAGTTAAAATCGTGCCATTATCTTAGAAAATAATGGCGTAGTTTACTGCCTGTCTTTTAAATACGGTGTGGAAGATTCCTTTATCGACTAGGCCCATATGTCTGTGAGCCTTGTCGACTAGGGCCTGGTCGTAGAATGTCTTACGACCAGGGGATGGTCATAGGAATGCTTACGACTGCATACTTGATCGTAGTAGAGCTTACGATCATGGGATAGTCGTATAAGGACTTACGACTATGGGGTAGTCGTAGGAAGACCCACGACTACAGGGTGGTCGTAGAAGAACTTACCACCTCCAGCTTCTCCCTTATTAATATTTAAGGGGTATACTCAAGAGTTATGTGACGTCATTATTACCTCATAATATGAATTATGGATAAATGATTAAATGAGGATTGTTATATCCTCGTCAGATCTATAATTACTAAGGTAGAGTCATATCCAGCTTGGGTTCTTGGCAGACCAGTGATAAATTCCATGCCAATCTATTCTTATTTCCATTCGGGTATGTTCAAGCGTTGTAGGAGTCTAGCGGGTCTTTGATGCTCGACTTTAACTCACCAACAAACATCACACTGAGCTACATACTCAGCGATCTTGCACTTCATTTTAGGCCACCAGTATATTTCCTTGAGGTCTTGATACATCTTATTGATCCTGGGGTGGATGGAGTACAAAGTCTCATGAGCTTCTTTGAGTATCAATTGCTTGAGCTCTCCCTGGTCTGGTACACAAATGCGCTTATCAAACCAGAGGGTTCCTTGATCATCTTTGAAAAATCTTGGGAATGCACCATTCTTTATGTTTCTTTTGATCTCCAAGACGTCTGCATCCTCTCTTTGGGCTTCCCGAATCTGATCTTAGAGGGTTGGTTACAATTCCAAAGCAGCTAGGTAACCTTCTTCAACTAATTCCAGCTTGAGCTTCTGAAATTCTTCATACAGTGTGGGCTGATCTTCCTTGATCATCAAAGTATTACAGTAAACCTTCCTACTTAAAGCATCGGCTACCACATTAGCCTTTCCTACATGGTAATGGATTCTCAAGTTGTAGTCTTTGATCAATTCCAGCCATCTTCTTGGCCTCATATTAACATCAGCTTGAGTGAAGATGTACTTGAAGTTTTTATGGTCAGTTGTGACGACCCGGCCAGGGGCCTCACCCGAGAGGTCCTCCAAGACCTTCCTAGGGAGTTCACCAGGATCTCCCAGGAGGTCCCAAGGACCTCTCGGGCGGTCCACCTAGGTCTCCCAGGAGGTCCAGCCGGACCTCCTAGAGGTCCAGGGAACTAACTGAGGCGGTCTTGAGGCTCAGGACCACCCCAAGAGCCACGACCAAACCTGGGGAAGGTCCAGAGACCAACCCGAGGAGGTCATGGGACATGGAAAGAGTCCTAACCTTCTTGTGATCTGAACCAGTCCTAAGGATCAATGGCTAGTTCTCACGGCAGTTACAAGTGATAACATACATCCACACGAGACTTTATTAACAGCAAGGGAGTTGATTACAAAGTGGTTTACAAGCCACAACAACAAGGCAAATAGAATTTACACAGCGGAAGTAAAACCAGCAAAACCATGTCCATCCAATACACCACAGGTAATTTTGGTTGGAGGGCGCGGCCTAGTTGATCTGATCCTCATCATCATCAAAGAAGTCTTCTGCTGCTCAATTCATTAATCAAGCAAGAATGAGCACAACCACCGTGCTCGCATGTTACACCCGTCAATTAACAAGATGACATGCATAATGGATATCTCAAAGGAAGGCATAATATGGTTGTTTCAAATACAAGTATTAAGTTTCAAGGCAGTTATACAATATCTAAAATTCATTTTGTAAATTCTATTTTTCAGTTGGATAACATTCATCATCAAGATGGTGAAGGATACCCTCCTGTCCCAAGGCTCCCTGCCCAAAACCAATTGGATAAAATCCAAAACCATTTCACAAATCATTTTAAAGCCAAAACTGAGATCTAACTTTGAGCAGCTTTGCTAGCATGTCCATAACCGCGGACACGGCTATTCGAATAGTTTTACACTCTGCAGAGGTTGTACACTTTACCCACATGACACGACTTCTCTAGTTTGTTTGACAACCGTCGTTGCCACCTCTCACTGGCGATGGTAAGAGGTCTAGAGCACGTGACAAGGCCTTTACAATGCATCATTCCACCGCAGTCCATTCACTCTAAGGTTTCGCCCCTCAGGGCCCACTCTTGAGCCAGTGGGAATTACATAGTCATAAAAGACAGGCCATAAAAGACCACCCACACCTCAGCTGGATCAACCGCGATGGAACTTTGCAAATTATTTGGCCGGGTCCCGCCCACATAGGACATGTGGTTGCACAATAAGGGCATAGCAAAATACACTCGCAGACCGGTCCTTAACTGACCCGGGCGGCCACCACAACCCTGGGGCATCGGATCACACGACCCCCGTGCATAGACTTGCACCAACCAAACATCCAATGCCGCCCAAGTCCAAAACCATTTTCCATTTCTTTGCTTTTCAAGCCTCCATGGCACCAATGCCATGGTCATTTGTAAAATCCCCATGACACACCAATGCCATGGTCCAGATCTTTTAGACAAGATATTTTTGGCCAAAACCTCCCAAATCCAGATTCTTTTCTCTAAGCATGGCTAAGCTCTAGTTTTTCAAAGGTCCTAGTTCACGGTATTTCGCAAACCGGGTTTTGCCTAGGGTGACAACATGTTCGGTTCAAGATCAACAGTGGTCATACCAAGGAAATTAGGCATAACTATGAATTTAAAGACGGCATTGAAATAACTTAGTAAAGTAAGCAATGCATTAACATTTGAAATGGAATATACATAGGTTGAAATAATGGGTGCAATATGATCAAGAGTGTAACTTGCCTTGGTCAAGGGCCTAGATGTCTTTTTCTTCTTCGCGGAGCTCTTGTTCTTCAGTGCCTTCACAATCTACACGAGAAACCGCAGCAACTCAAAACAAAGCTCAAATAGAACCCAAAGATACTTCAATGAAACTCAAAAATAAACCAATAGAGAGGCTAGGTCGGTTGGATGAGGTCCAAGGAGCTCGCTGGAGGAGGTCCAAAGCTCAAGGGAGGAGGTCCAAGAGCTTTGGGGGAGGTCCGAAGCTCAAGGGAGGAGGTGCACGAGCTACTCGGTTGCTTTGGAGGATGGATATGGAGAAAAAGATGAGGATGAAGGGCTGTCCAAGCTTATATAGTTGGAGCCAATGAGATTTCCCAAGGTACGGGTGTTCATGAGTTGGTAAAAAGGACAATGAAGGCAGGCAAGGGATGTGACAAAAAGTGTGGCACGGGTGCTGCAAAAGTGGTAGCATTTAATGCGATACAACATGCATTAAATGTGGGGGAGACTCCCTTGCACAAGGACATAGTCAAAGGATAAATAAAAATGGGTGTGACTGCCAAGTGGGACTAGTCAAAACTCAAGGGAAGGTCCCGCGGACAGGAGATCCAACAGACACCACGATGGAGAGGTCCTGACGGTCGGATTAAATCAAGGGGAGGTCTGAACGGTTAGGATCTCCAAGGGGAGGTCCTAACGGTCAGATCCAACAAAGGGGGAGGTCTGGACGGTTAGGATCTCCAAAGGGGAGGTCCTAACGGTCAGATCCACAAAGGGGGAGGTCTGAAAGGTTAGGATCTCCAAAGGGGAGGTCCTAATGGTCAGATCTACAAAAGGGGGAGGTCTGAACGGTTAGGATCTCCAAAGGGGAGGTCCTAACTGTCAGATCCACAAAGGGGGAGGTCTGGACGGTTAGGATCTCCAAAGGAGAGGTCCTAACGGTCAGATCTACAAAGGGGGAGGTCTGGACGGTTAGGATCTTCAAATGGGAGGTCCTAACGGTCAAATCTATAAAGGGAGAGGTGGGCGATAGCGAGATAAGAAGTGGGAGAAGCGGGAGCCGTTGGATTTCAATCGAACTGACCAAAGTGATTGGGCCATTCGGACCATCAGAGCTAGCGCTAGATCTCAGCCATTGAACTGAATCGGGCAGCCCAAAACAGTTGGGACGTTCGGACCGTCCGAACACCTCTGCAAATCGGACCGTCCAACAAAGATCCGAGGGCTCAGAGAGGGTGGGACGTTCGGACCATCCGAACGTCTCACCAAGATCAAACCGTCCAATGCAAATCAAACGGTACACAAGCGATGGAGGTCTGGATCAAACCAGGGGGGGGGGGGGCTCGAACGGGTACGAGGGAGGTCCCAATAGACAAGGGGGAGGTCCTAGAGGACATGGGGAGGTCCTGAAGGACACGGGGAGGTCCAAATAGACAAGGAGGAGGTCCTAGAGGACATGGGGAGGTCCTAAAGGACACGGGGAGGACCAAATACACAAGGAGGGGGTCGTAGAGGACATGGGGAGGTCCTAGACCCATCAAGGAGATCTGGGCAGGAGCAGATTCAACGCAAGGGAAAACTAAGCCTAGCTTGATTCTTCGGAAAACAAGAGGGTTTGAAACACAAACCTGGGCAGAGAACCACGGGATGGTTGTGACCCAAAAGAAAAGAGGGCAGAACCAAAGGTAAACAGGGAGGGAGGTCTAAACCTTAAAGAGATTCAAGCCAACAAAGGAAATCTAGATTAAAAGAGATGGAAAGGTCCAAGCTCAGAGGAGGTCCAAAGAATCTCCAATGAGGTCCTATGAACACAGAGGAGAACAAAGCCAACACAGAAAAGAGGAGACACCAAAACTCCACAAACCCACATAACCTCATGCGATTTTTTAGCTGAAGTTCAATTTAATCCATTAAAACCCATTCTGAAATTCTCAAGTTAAGCTTTGAATTCACATCAAAACAAAATGGTTCTTTTTATTTTGAAGGTTCAAAAAGGCTCCAAAAATCAAGGTGTTACATCGGTGTAGACCTCACAACGATTACCAATGAGGTAATGACGCCAAATCTTCAAAGCATGCACTACGGCAGCCAATTCTAGGTCATGAGTAGGGTAATTGACCTCATGAGGCTTTAACTGACGAGAAGTGTAGGCTACTACCTTCCTTTCTTGCATTAGGACACATCCAAGACCTTGTCGTGAGGGCATCACAGAAGACCTCAAAGTCCTTTCGGACATCAAGCAAGATCAACACTGGAGCAGTGGTCAGTCGCTTCTTTAGCTCTTGAAAACTTTGCTCACATACTGGCATCCAAGTATACTTCTTTTCCTTCTTTAGCAACTGGGTGAGAGGTCTTGCTATCTTGGAGAACCCTTCTATAAACCTGCGGTAGTAACCGGCCATTCCAAGGAAGCTTTTGAGCTGAGGCACTAACTAGGATTGACAGCAACTCCTTCTGCCGACAAGACGTGTCCCAAAAAGGCGACTTCCTTATCCAAAACTCACACTTGTCAAATTTAGCATAGAGTTAGTAATCTCTAAGCTTGTTCAGGACTAAGCGGAGGTGGTCTTCATGCTCTTCTTCACTGTGAGAGTACACTAGGATATCGTCAATAAAGACAATGACGAACTTATCCAAATACTCCACGAACACTTTATTCATCAAGTTCATAAAGTAAGCAAGTGCATTGGTCAATCCAAAAGACATGACCGTGTACTCATATAATCCATAACGGGTTGAGAAAGCTGTCTTAGGGATGTCCTCTTGGTGAATCTTCAACTGGTGGTACATTGACCTCAAGTCTATCTTGGAGAACATCCCGACCCCCTTCAGCTGGTCGAACAGGTCATCAATCCTGAGCAGAGGGTACTTGTTCTTGATGGTGACCTCGTTGAGTGCACGATAATCCACACACATCCACTGAGTACCATCTTTCTTTGCAACAAAGATCACTAGAGCTCCCCAAGGTGAAGAACTTGGTCTAACAAAACCTTTAGCTTGCAACTCTTCAATCAGTTTCTTCAACTTGACAAGGTCGTTAATAGGCAAATGGTAAGGTCTCTTGGAGATTGGTGCTGTTCCAGGGACTAAGTTGATGACGAACTCCAAATCTTGGTCTGGTGGCATTCCAGGTAACTCATCCGGAAAGACGTCTGGGAACTCACAGACCACTGGGACATCTTCTAAAGACACAGCCTTGATACTACAAACCATTGCTTCTTCAAGCTTCTCTGAAGAGGCTTCAAACTTTACTCTAATCCCAACTGGACTGACCAAGGTGATGCTTCTCCCACCACAATCCAAAATGGCTTGGTGATCGGTAACCCAATCCATTCCCAAGATCACATCTAAGGACTTGGTGTCGATGATGATCAGGTTGGACAAATATTCTATCCCTTCTATGATCATCTTAACTTGTGGACATCCCTAGTTCGCACTTAACTCCGAACCGGGGGATTGAACCAACAATGAGGTAATAAGAGTTGAAACCTTCAACTGATGCTTTGCAGCAAAAATCCGAGAAACAAACAAATGGGAAGCTCCAGAATCAAACAAAACAGTAGCAAGTGCTAAATGTACTAGGAACTTACCCAGCACGACGTCCTGGGCTGTCTAGGTTTTCTCCACCGTGACGTGGTTCACACAACCTCTCCCAAATGGCTGGGAGGTCCTGGTTGGTGCAGAGGAGGTCTGAGGAGCTCCACATCCTGCTCCTGGTAGGGAGGTCCTGGTCGGAGGAGCTCCCGAGTTGGACTTGACCTGAGGAGGTCCTTGCTTCAAGGGACAACTGCTGGCGTAATGTCCCAATTGGCGACAACAGAAACAGGTGATCCCTGCGTGGTCCTTGGCTGCTAGTTGCTGTTGCCAAGGCTACGAAGACCTGGAGTAACCGGGTGAGAGGTGGTCACAGAGGTGGTCTTGGGAGCAATAGGAGGAGCAAAGCGGGCATGAGGTCGAGCAGACGTCCTAGCTCTCTGCGGTTGACCTTGATGAGTACCATGCTACACCATCTTCCTCTTATAAGATTCTGCGAGCTCCCAACGAGACTCTTCAATGAGCATAGCCTTGTTCACAAGGTGCTGGAAATCCTTGTAGTCGTTGCCAACGACTAGGACCTTCAAGCCAAGGTTGAGACCTCTCTTGAAGCGCTTCTGACGAGCATCATCTGTGGCGACGTCCTCTGGATCATATCTAGAGAGTTGAGTGAACTTGTTGAGGTATTCACCCACCGATATGTTGCCTTGTCGTAGCTTTCAGAACTCATTCTTCTTCATTTCCACCTTTCCATCAGGGACATGAGAGTGACGGAAAGCTTCTGAGAACTCAGCCCAAGTGATGTTTTGGTGGTCTGCATAGGCAGCACAAAAACTCTCCCATCATTCCGCGGTTGTGCCTTCTAGTTGGTGCGCAGCATACAAGACCTTCTCACGGTCGTCACACCAGGTGATGGCAAGCTTCTTTTCGATGGAGCGCTAGTCATCTGCGTCCAATGGCTCGAGGGAGTTAGAGAACGTAGGAGGTCGGGTCCTCATAAATTATGCCAGTCTTGACTGAGGAGCAACTAGTGGTGGTAGTGGTGGCATGGCAACTACTTGGTGGTTCTAGTTCAACATTTCAAGAAGAGCAACAGTTGTCTAGTTTTGTTGATTCATTATTTGATTCATGTTCTACATCATTGCATTCATCAATTGCGTCTGGGCTGCCATGAACTGACCCATGCCCTGATCTGCGAGGGCTACCAGAGGAGGTGGTGGTGGCTGAGAAAAGGGGTCCACTGGCTCATCTTGACTTGCCGAGTTGTGAGTCTGAACCATCTACACAAACCTTCCCAGGCTTCATAGATGAGAAAAAGAAAGCACACTAGGTAAGAGGGAAAAGCACAGAGGTGAGCAAGGACAAGGGAGAAAGATGGAACAACCTAACTGGGGAGGTCGGTTAAACCCAAAGAGAAAATAGCCGGAGAGCTATAAGAGGCAACAAAACTCAAACAGGAGGTCTAAACGGTACTAGACTGAGGAGGCAACTCTACTAAAGCACATCTAACCCTACTTATCTGGGTGGTCAAATTAAGGCAAAGCTCGATCCTATTGAGATCACTGAGATGAGAGAGATCCATTTAAATTTGAAAACAAAGTTTCAGAGGGGATAAGGGGTGAGAATGTAAGAATGAGGTGAGAAGAGATTAGGATAAGATGAGATCAGAATAGAGTAAGATGAGAGGAGAATAGCTACTCATATTACTCGGTTGGTTTGCTTTATAAAATAAATGTTGAAACTCTTGACTAAAGCGGCCGTGCTAACTAAGGTTACATCCTACAATCGATATAGCTCTGATACCATCTTGTCACGCCCCGGGTAGCAACCCTCAAGACCCACTGTGCAAACTGGACTAGTCCAGCGATCAGTCGCTAGTCCGCACAGTTCAACAATGATATAATCACAACCATACAACAAACTATCGAAGAAGCAGATAAATTAACAATAATAATAGTAAAAGACCTTATGGCCAAGATTTTTACAGAGGTCTGCCGCACAGGGCTATAACAAAAGAGCTCACAGCGGGAACAACAGGACACGTGGAGGCCATTCGACATGCCCACAGGCAATCGAGTGGAGGACGTCCCTAGCACGAGAGGTCTTCGAAGACCTCCTCTTCAAAGAGGTCGGAGCACCCTGGGTCCTCTTCAGCTACTGATCAACTAAAGGGCACAAGCTATAAGTACTTTTGAATGTACTCAGCAAGCTGTAGGGAAATGTATGCAAATAGTATTCATGCAAGGTTTGACAAAGAGGTCTTTATGGTGACTTTGCAGAAAGCAATATTGACGTGAAATACAGTAAGTAGATTGCAAAGCGCAGGTTGAAAGAGCAATACATAAGTAAACAAGTTCTTTGAAAACAGCACATGACCACCCTAGTCACTACCCAGACCTCTCATGACCACCCTGGTCACGACCCAGACCACTCGGAGCCAACCAAGACCAACAATTTTGAGAAAGTCTACCCCTTGCATGAAATCACCAGGCATGTCCATAACCGGAGACACGGCTATTCGAATAGATTTATACTCTGCAGAGGTTTTACAGCTTTACCCACAAGGCACGACCTCTCTAGTTTGTCTAGCACCCATTGATGCCACTGCTCACGACCTTAGGTAAGCAGGCTAGAGCACGTGACAAGGCCTTTACAAGGTTCTGCCTTGACTCAGTTACACTCGCTAAGGTTTCGCCTTCCTGGCCCCCACATGCGCCAAGTGTGTGTGTCCATCCCATGTCTTACACACTTCCACCAAGATAGAACCGAATCAAAGCAATGCCAATTAGTTGGCCATGTCCACCCCATAATGGACTTGTGGTTGCACGGTATGGCCCGAATCAATGGCTTATAAGGTTAAGTCCTTAGTGGATGCTCAGGCGAGGCCTCCTCATCCTAGTGCACTTCCTGCACCCCCTTTACTGCACGATCACTCGCCCGAGTGAAAACATTTTGGGTTCAACCCGGCCAAATGACCACCTTGGTCATGGCACAACAAGTTTTTATTACGGCAACACATGCCAAGACAATGCATGCCATAATTCTATAATCTCTTAATTAAGTTTAATCAATAACAAAACAGATGATCGAGAGACAACACATAACTAAGAAGGTCTAAGCAATATACGTACCCATGTTGGTTATCGCAATAAGAATGTCCAACTAAGATTACCCAACCTATGGTGGTCCAAGGGTACGTGTCAACATGTCGAACACAAGTATTCAAGGAGTTATACTGGCGAGTAGGTGTTTAGCTAATTCCCAAACTATTTTTGTACAAATAGCCATGCATGTTGGTATAAAATAATATACTTTTTGCAAACTAGGTTCAACATGGTCAAAGGTCTACGACTTGCGTTCGTTGAAGAGCTGAGGTTCTTCAGTAGAGGTCGTCGGGTCCAAGAATTCTTCAGAGAAACCGGAATCTACATGTGCTAAAAGAGCCAAATAAATACAACAAATCCAAATGCACAGAAATAGGAACGAGTTCTCAGGAGGAGGTCCAAAGGAGGAGGTCCACAGAAGGTTCTGAGGGGGAGGTCCAAAGGAGGAGGTCCTGAGGAGGTCAAAGGAGGTCCTGAGGTCCTACGAAGGATACGACTACTCACGTGGTCGTAAAAGGGACACAACTATGCAACGTGGTTGTGTGTGTGTGTGTGTGTGTGAGAGAGAGAGAGTCATAACTACACAACATGGTCATGAGAGCAAAAGGAGGATAGGGCTCGGAGAAACTCACCTAGACAGAGAGAGAGAGGGAGGGAGGGAAAAGATACAAGGAGGATAGCGAACGGCACATGCGATCCGGTGAACTCTTCAGTGGCAAGGTGGTCGAAGACGGCGCAGCTCCAGTAGACTCTTTCAGCGATGAGGAGGCAACGGCACAGCTCCAGCGGGCTCCTTGGCGAAGGTCCAAGCACTGAGAAGCTGGGAGGAGAGCAATAGAGTTGGGTGAGGAAAAGGTGATGATAGAGGGCTGCTCAGGCTTTTATAGCCGGGGAGGATGGGAAGAGCAGCTGAGAGACTCTGAAGCACACGTGGTCAAGGGTAGGTGAAGGAGATGGGAGCAGGTCTGAGAGGAGACAAGAGGGGGAAACGGGTACTGCAGAAAAGACAACATTTAATGCGACACAATAGCATTTAATGCTCAAGGACCTTTGCGTCAGTAGTGATGCGACGAGAGGAAGAAGAAGGTGAGCAGGACTGACAGGTGGGACCGGTCAAAGCTTGAGAGAGTGGTCCAACCAAAGGGGAGGTTGCAGTCATAGGGGTGGTCATGACCAAAGGGGTGGTCGTGACCCAAGGGGAGGTCGTGACCCAAGGGGTGGTCTTTTGCAAAAAGACCAAGATGGTGATTGTCGGTGTTTTAGAACCGAACTTACGTAAAGATTATTTGATTTGGGGGTTCCTCTAGGCTCAAAATCACACAGAGATGGAGACACGGGGATTTTTATACAGGTTCGAGCCTTCTCTTGGGAGAATAACAACCCTACTCCTGTGTGTATGTATTGAATATACTAGATTACAAGATGGAATCAGAGACTAGAATATTGTCCTTCTAATCTTCTTTCACCTCCCTTCCCTTCCTGATGGTCCTTGCCTTTTATACTGTCCCCGGGGTGCGCCGTTGGATCTTCAGTATAAAGGTCACGTTAATGCACCAGATCGTGGAGCCGTTACCTGAGGTTATTACGGGAGTTGTAACGTTCCCACATTGCCATGCAATTATCACCATAACAGAGAGTTAAGTCGTGCTGTTATTTCAGGGAATAACATCGTAATTGATTGATCATATCCTTGGATACGGTACAAGAGATTCCCTGATCGACTAGGCCCACATGTCTGTGAGTCTTGTCAACTGAGGATTGGTCATAGAAGAGCTTACGACCAGGTGGTGGTCGTAGGAGAGCTTACAACCACAGATCGATCGTAGTAGAGCTTACGATCACGGGATAGTCGTAGAAGGGCTTACGACTATAGGGTAGTCGTAGGAAGACCCACGACTACAGGGTGGTCGTAGGAGAACTTCGACTTCCAAATTTCTCCCTTATGAATATTAAGGGTATACTCAAGAGTTATATGACGTCATTATTATCCATAATATGAATTATAGATATATAATAAAATAAGGATTGTTATACCCTCGTCATCTAGCCCCCCAGATTAAGCGAAAATAACTTACTTGGAAAAGGAGCAGTAGATGGTCTTACGACCAGTAAGTGGTCGTAGGGAAATGGTCGAAGGAAGAAATCTTCGACTGGTGTTTCATTTGACCAGAAATTTACTTGGTCAAGAAAGTTGTGAAATAATCTTGCGACTTACAAGGTGGTTGTGGGAGATCTAACGGTCACCGAGTGGTCACAGTACTGTGGCTGGAAGCAGGATCTTTCCAGTCGCTGTTGCATTTTGACCAGAAAAAGACTTGATCAAGGAGGTAATTTCGCTTGAGGTGTAAAAACAGACCTGACTTCCTCGAGCAGACAAATTTAAGAGTCCCAATCGACTCCCTTACCCTTGTCTGTTGGAGCAGTTCCCGAAGCGTTGGCAACCGTTGGGGTAGCCACGTCTTTTGGACTTCGGGTGTATGGTTATAAATCTTCATCGTGGGTGAGGATAAGGTCCTTTACCTTCCCCCAAATTGTTCTTACTGTTTGAACTCCCGAGTTCTCCGCCGCCGACCAAATCAAGCTTTCTTCTTCAATCTTTCCACATCCAAATCTTCGATTTTTGGGAGAAATGGCCGGAGCCGCTTCCCAGTCGGCCGAATCGGAGATGGATGCGACCAGAATCCAGGCTTTGGTCGACTCCGAGAAGATTCCGAAGATGGAATTCATGCGGTGGATTGAGGCCGTCAGGCAGCATTGGCCGTCGGAAGAGATTGGGCAAATCCCTGTCTTCCTTGGTCTTCGATTACCCGCTCATCCTTTTCTCACATTGGTACTCGAATGTTTCCAAGTGGAGTTGGTGAACCTTGTCCCCAATTCTATCACAATGTTGGGGGTATTCGTGTACCTGTGTGAGGCCTACCTAGGGATTCCGGCTGATCTGGTGTTGTTCCGGTATTACTACGGAATGACCCGATTAAGCAGATTCGCTGGTAGTTGTAGTCTGAAGCTCCACGACGGGAAGTCGAGGGAGTACATTCAGATATTTACCCGGTCGTTGTGACCGGGGTGGAAGAAGAGGTGGTTCTATTGGGAGATCACCAACGAGGACAGCCTCTCTTTCACCGGGAAGTCTGCCGAGAAGGTTCCCGCTTGAGATTCGATTCCCAAGGATCTTGGCCGGATCGCCCCTTTCATTCAAGCTATTACAGACTTGAAGGAAGAGGGGCTTACCGGATGGCACATGGTGAATGATTTCATCACGCACCGCATCAGCCCTCTAAAGAAGAGGGCTCATCAGATGTGGAGGTACTCGGGCCCGACGAACCCGACGAGGGACTACGCGGAGGGTAAGTAAACCTTGAGCTTTAGTCTTCTTTCGGTTAGTTTTAAATTAGGCTTACCGAAGGTTCTCTTATCCCTATAGACCTCTCGCTAGAGGAGATTGACGCTCGGGTCAAGCTCATCTGTGAGAAGACCCCAGCCCATGTTGTGGCGCCTCCAATTCTGGCTGACTTGTATCTAGAGGACAAGGTGAAGCGCCTAAAGGTAATCAAGAGTCGATTTTGTCTTTAGGACTTTGTAGTCATGGAAGAACTTATGACTGGGTACTAATCATAGGAAGGCTTACGATCAGGTTCTGGTCATAGAAAAACATACGACCAGGGGGTTGTCGTAGAAAGGCTTACAACATGGTGATAGTTGTAGAAGAAATTACAGCGGCTTTATAATATCTCTCTTTTTGATTTCTGCAGAAAGTAGGTACGGAGGACCGTCAGGATGACGAAGAAGTCGAACTGATGGTCGTTGGTGCGGCCGTAGAGCAGTTTGTTTCTCCCCCGGCTAAGAGATGCCGGCTTGTTAAGGCCGCCGACAAGGGAGGCTCGAGCTCGAGCCCTGTTGTTGGGCAAGCAGATGCTCCTCAGACCAGGGGGAGGAGGCTCGTGCAAGCTGTTGATAAGGGCGCTGTAAGCTCGAGCTCCGCTACTCCGTCTGTACCTTTGCCTAATCTTGCCGCGCAAATAATTGCTGTAGAGGAAGCAGTCGCGACAGAAATAGCTGAAGTATTCAAACCCAGGGCCCCCAAGACCAAGGTACCCTTCTATTATGATAGTAAAACCTTCACAGTTTCTGCCTCTCGTGGCTTTATCAAGCAATTAGAAAAGGAGAACTGGAAGAGTTTCATGTCTTTTGTGAAGGAGACTGCTGTGCCAGTAGTGCTCGTGGTCGAGGATAGTGCCGCTATTGAGGTGGTCGAGACTGGTCTCGGCCATCCGGAGAGCCAAGAGGCTCAAAGAGCGATGGCGCTCGATCAAGACCCACGACCAGACGTGGTCGTTACTGTTCCTCAACATGAGTCTCAAACAGGCGTGGTTGAGAAAGAGTTGAAGAAACCTTCCTTAGGGAGGGTTGTTTCCAAACTTAAGATCAAATCCGACACTCGGAGGTATGTAAAAGAGACAAAAGTGTAAGGACAGCATTTACCTTTTGCTTTTTACCACCTGATCATGTTTTCCTTTTTATGATCTCAGCTTGGCTCCTTTTATCATCAAGGACGTTTCTGCCAAGGAACCCACTGCAGTTTCTTCAAGAAGCGAGGAACAACGATGGCGATGGTCGGCGATCGCCCACCGTCCGAAAGTGATCAAGATGCTGCAGTAATGGGCTTGGCTACGACTATTGGAGCGGTCGTAGGGCCAAAAGCGGTTACGATGAAGCGGCTACGACCACTAGGGCGGTCGTAGAAACCTAGGAAGAGGTGACGTCTGATACTATAGAGGCATCAGAGCGTCGTGCTGGAAAGGAGGTTGTCACGGACGTTCCCCCAGGCCCTCAAGGAGGAGCTGGCGCTACCGAATCAGAGGAGGAATACGCCAACTTCGCCTCTGAGTTTTTCGGGCCGTCTTCCATTGTGGGATCTTCTGCTCTTAGACCTCGTGCCCGTGTCCCTCACCCCAAGGATATTCCCGACGGAGGGGATGTCTTCGATGACGCACGTCTTGAAAAGGTGTGGTGGGACCGAGTCCGAGAGGTTGATGAAATGAGGAACCCCACAAGGGTAGTGTCTTCGTTTGCACGGAGGGCAATGAATGTAAGTACCTGTTGATTGGTATTTGCACTCATATTGTTTCTCGCTTCTAACTATTTTTTCTTTTATGCAGAGAGCATGGGAACAAATTGTTACTGTTGTTGAATACAACAGGCAACTTGTCCAATTGCGATAGGAAAAAGCGAAACTCTGTGAGTAGGCAGAGAGGTTGTAAGTAACTGCTTTTTGTAGCCTTTCATGTTTCGACCACTTACACAACACTTGCGGGGGTTTGTCGTAGAAGATCTTACGACTAGGTACTGGTCGTAGGAAGACTTACGACCAGGGTTCCGTCGTAGAAATACTTACGACAAGGAACTTACGACTAGGATATTGTCGTAGAAGAACTTACGACCAGGATATTGTCGTAGAAATACTTACGACAAGGAGCTAGTCACAGCAGAACTTACGACCAGGAATTATGCTGACGTCTACCCTTTCCCTTTTCAGGCTCAAGAGTGATGAGAAGTCCTTAGCTGATTCTCTCGACTTTGAGAGAGCCGAGAATAAAAATCTAAGTGAGAAGGTTGAAGACCTCCGAAAGAAGTTTTAGGAGGCAAACTCTGTAAACCAAAAGTTGCAGGGATGACTAAGTGGTAAGTGCTGAACTTAAGACCGCCTTCGACCTCCTTTTGTTTTTCTGAATCTCATTCTCTTTCAGACAAAAACCAAGAGGTCCAGACGTGGGAGCATCGTTACCTTAAGGACACCGCCGCCCACACTGAAGAAGTCAAGAAGTTAGATTCTCAACTAGTTGGTAAGCAAATCTTTACCTGCAATTGGTTGTGTTTTCCTCTCGAGGTCATTTTATTTGACTGATCTTATTCTTTTCAGAACAAGTAGTACAAATAAAACGACTTCGCGAGGCTTCGACTTGCAATCAGGAGGAAATGAAGGCTTTGAAAATCAATCTTCAAAATAATATTTCACTCCTGAACAATGTACTCGGTGGGCTTCATGCAGAGAGGATTACTCCTCGTGACGACACGTTGTCTGCCCAATCGAGTTCCATTGGTGAACAAGTCGGAACTTTGTAAGAGTTGGTGACTACGCTGAGAGCTGACCAATTCGACTTGATAAAGGATGCGATCTAAGAGGGAATAAGATTTGTCTTAGCAAAACTTAAATCTCATGATTCCACCCTTAATCTGCAACCTGTCGTAGATGATTTTGCCTGCCCTGAAGCAGAAGCGGAGCAGTTAATAGCGACAATGCAGCCGATCACTGAGTTAGTCACGGAGGGTATGCAAATCAGTTCTCCTCCGCCAGAGTAGTCTGTACCATATTTCTGTAAAGACAAAATTTTTTGTTGATGTTGATATATAATCCTTCCTTCTTCCTGAAAATCATCTTGTCGAGTAGTTAGTAACTCATAAGATAATGAATGGAAAAAAGAGCAAGACTAAGAATTGAAGTCAAGTTAATAACTTTATCCTAGCCCCCGACTATTTGCTTGGTTTATTTAGATAAACCGAGTAAATAGTGTTTAATGGGTTTTCTGAAAAAGAGAGAGGTTTAGCTAACTTTTAGTTTTTCGATCACGATAATCTTGCACTGGTCGAAAGAGTAGGAACGAGTTGACACTAGGAAGTTCCTTCTAGTGGGCAGGACCACGTGCAGAGAGGAAAGGCTTCGACTAGGTGATGTTACCATCTCCGACCAGATTAATCAAATCAAGAACGGTCAACTTGAGTTAGATATAAATGTCTGGAGTTCCTTAAAAAATTTGTCTAACTTATCTAAATGCACTTAGTATATTCGCTCTGGTAGCAAGAGTTAGAAACAGAACGATGCTAGGAAGTTCCTTCTAGTGGGCAGGACCACACGCAAAGTAGAAAGTCTTCGACTAGGTGTTGCAACTTCCTCCGACCAGTTAAAACAAACCGAGTTTATCGAAAGTAGTCGAGCAAATTTGGAAAGTGTACTCTGCTTAATTTATTTTTCAAAAAGATGGATGAAGAAATAAACTAAGGTACTAAGAGTTGGCTTGACATTATTTCAACCATGTTTCGACCCCAAGCTCTTTGTGTTGGTAAAAAAGGGGGGAACGAGTCGACTCTAGGAAGTTCCTTCTAGTGGGCGGGACCACGTGCAGAGAGGAAAGGCTTCGACTAGGTGACGTTACCATCATTTTGACCAGTGTAAAGATGAACTGGGTACTGGTCGTAGAATGTCTTATGACAAGTGCATTATCGTGGAAGAGTGCATGACTTAGTAACTGGTCGACGGCGGACCTTTGACCAGGGTATGGTTGAAAGAATTGTTAAAGCGCTACTCGAAGTAATACAATAAAGATAGAAAGAACCTGATGCTTTATTGAATGGTTGGTCGTTTACACGTAGAATTTGCGTAACTGGTCGATATTCCAAGAATTTGAGAGAATTCGGCCGTCTTCCATTGCCAGTCGTACCGAACTTGGTCGCATAACTTCGACCACTTTGTAAGGACCTTCCCACTTAGGGGAAAGATTGTTCCGATTAGACTGGGATTGAATTTTCCTCAATACCAAGTCACCTACAGCAAGGCTGCGAGGTTGGACCTTACAATCATAGTATTTGCGCAGGGCTTGCTGATAGACTGCTGAACGGATTAAGGCCTGATTCCTCTTTTTTGTTTAAGCAGGTTAATGTCATCCGCTCGAAGTTGTTCTTGGGCTGAGTCATTGAAACTCTCAACCCTTGTAGACCTGATCTTTAGTTCTAGCGGAAGAATGGCTTTGGCACCAAAAACTAGAAAAAAAGGTGTTTCGCCTGTTGCCCGACTAGCGGTCGTGCGACTGACAATAATACTGGGGGGTAATTCTTGTACCCAAGCCCCCGAGCGCTTGACATGCTGGTTGAAGACTCGAGTTTTAATTCCCTGCATTATTTGGCCATTCGCTCGTTCGACTGCCCCATTGCTTTGGGGATGGGCGACAGAGGTGTAACAGAGCTTGGTACCCAACTCATCGCAAAATTCCTGAAATTTTGCACTCAAAAATTGTTTACCATTATCTATGATTATTTGACTTGGGACACTAAACCGAGTAATCACGATTCTCATCATGAACCGTTTTGCGGCTTCTGTTGTTATCCCAGTCACATGTTCGGTTTCAATCCATTTTGTGAATGTATCAATAACCACAAAAAGGAACTCGAAGCCTCCTGGAGCCCTTGGGAACGGTCCTAGGATGTCGAGACCCTAGGTCGCAAAAGGCCAAGATAAAGGGATTGTTTGTAATGCCTGAGCTGGTTGGTGTATTTGCCTGTTATGAAACTGGCATTGTACACATTTCTTAACCAACTCCTTGGCATCATAGAGGGCTGTTGGCCAGTAAAATCCTTGTCGAAAGGCTTTTCCGACCAACGTTCTGTAGGAAGTATGAGTTCCATAGATGCCCCCGTGTATGTCGTGAAGGAGGTTTAGTCCTTCTCTCTGCGGTATGCATCGCATGAGTACCCCTTGAGTACCTCGTTTATAGAGGACTCCTTTGACCAAAGTATACATTTTGGCCTTTCGGGATAAACGATCTGCTTCGAGATCGTCATCGGGTACGGAACCCGTCTGAAGATACATGTAGATGGGACCCATCCAAGTGTCCTTGTAATCTAGAGATGATGTTTCAATAGGAGATGTCTCTAGTGTGTCTACCAGAGACGACTTTTGGAGTTGCTCCAAGAAGACCCCTTTTGGCACTTGTGATCGGGAAGAAGTTATCCGAGCAAGCTGGTCTGCGAGAAAATTATCCTTTCGAGGGATAAATTGTACCTCGAAACAAAAAAAAATGCTTTTCAAGCTTTCGAACCTCCGATAAGTACCGAGACATGGTCAGATTAGAGCACTGGTACTCTTTTCCGACTTGATTCACGACTAGTTGAGAGTCTCCTCTCACGAGTAGTCGTCGAATCGCGAGTGCTTTCGTAGCTCGTATGCCGGCTAGTAAACCTTCGTATTCTGTCACGTTGTTAGTGGCCTGAAAGTTTAACTGTATGGCCTACTTTAAGGTCTCTCCGTTAGAAGATTCCAAGACCACCCCAGCCCCCGAGCCACTTAAAGTAAGTGACCCGTCAAAGTACATCATCCACTTGTCGTGGGTATCATACTAGGGATCCTGAACAGGTTCAGGATTTGTCCATTCGGCGACAAAGTCTGCCAAGATCTGGGATTTAATGGCCATTTGGGACACGAAATGGAGGTCGAACTCCCCAAGTTCTACTGACCATTTAGACATGCGTCCCGCTGCTTCCATATTTTGGAGGATCACTTCTAAGGGAAACTCAAACAGCACAATTATCTTGTGCACCTGAAAATAATGCCGCAGTTTCCTCGAAGACATGAGGAGGGTATAAAGAAGCTTTTGGACCTGAGGGTAACGCTCCTTAGGTCCGTGCAAAACTTCACTTACGTAGTACACCGGTCGTTGAACGTTTTCACGTTCTACAACTAGTACCGCGCTCACTGCCTGTGGCATGGCAGCTAGATAAATTAAGAGCGTATCTTCTGGTTTTGGGGAGACCAGAACAAGAGCACTCGTAAGATATCTCTTGACATCCTCGAAGGTAGCATTTGCCTCTTCCGACCACTCGAAACCCTCGTGCTTCCTTAGAAGTTTGAAGAAAGGTAGTCCTTTTCCCCCAAGTCGTGCTATGAAATGACTTAAAGCTGCTATACACCCTGTGAGATTTTGGACTTCTTTCTTCGTGGTTGGAGAGCGCATTTGAACAATGGCTTTTATCTTTTCGGTATTTGCTTCGATCCCTCGTACGGAGACCAGGAATCCAAGCAATTTTCCCGAAGAGACTCCAAACACACACTTCTCATGATTGAGTTTTGACGATGATCTAGTAATCCTCATTTTATTTTTTATCTATAATTCTTATTATAAGTAAATATGATGTCATATGGTCCCTGGGTATACCCCTTGATTTTATAAGGGAGAATCCTACTAGGTGGTCGTAAGTTCTTCTACGACCACCCCCATAGTCGTAAGTCTTGCTACGACTACCTTATAGTCGTAAGTCTTGCTACGACTACCTTATGGTCGTAAGTTCTTCTATGACCAGGTCAGCTACGACCACCTCATGATCAATAAAACCTACATGTAATACTACGATTTATTCTAAGCAAGAAAGCGTTCATAACAGAAATTAGACATAAGAAAAAGGGGGTTTCTGCAGTTCTTCGGCAACTTGGGCCTCAGGCAAGGTAGTTAGGATCGCGATCCAAGTCTTAAAGTCTTACGACTCTCTTTAACCCACGACACTGTCGATCCAAGTCTTCTCGCCGATCCGATCCTACTCAAGGTCGGTGGGATCACGATCCTACTCTTAGAGTCTTACGGTTCTCTGAACCCACGACGACTGTCGATCCAAATCTCATTTGTCGATCCTACTCGTAGAGACTTAGGGTAATTTTTTTAGAGGCCAGCTTTGCTGATATTTTGTTTTAGAGCAAAATTTGTTGATATTAATTTCTGAGAATGAAACTATAAATAAATAAGGAGCATGCAAAATATTGTATCAGTGTGGTAATGCTAGTACAAATATCTATATTATGGCATGAGCAATCTTGAGCTTGATAATGATAAGCTATTTTTATTCCTGGAGTATGTCTAGCTACTTTTAAGGAACATGCAAGTGGTAAACCATATAACAATCATACAAACTTATAGTATAGATGTTAAATATGTGTATTTTTACAAATCCGTAGAATCGCCGATTCTACGATTCGATACTACGATTCGATCCTACCGGAGGCAAATCGATCCGACTCGGGATCTCGACTCTGACTACCTTGGCCTCACGCCTTGGCCCAGTAAGCCCATGAGGGACCAGCCACCAATAAAAGGAGGGGGGAAACCCTAATCCGCTACAGTGCCTTGCTGCAGTGTATCTCCTCCCCCTCGCTGCCGGTGAAGACGATCCTTGTTGCTACCGGCCAAGTGGAGGAAGAAGGAAGGTCACCCGGGTGATTGCCCAGCCAAGAAGAAGAAGAAGAGGAAGTGGAAGAGGATTCGCGGGCTGCATCATGATCTTCAGCGGTTCGTCAAGGGTAACCCCTGTTTTTCCCCGATTAAATGAGTGTTTAGTTATTTTAGCAATGTCGGTATTTAGGGCTGCTCAGGACAGATTAGAGTAGATCGAGGTTTTGATGTGCTTCAAGGCAGAATTAGTTCTGGACGTCTCCTAGAGTATTGTAGAGGACGTCGCCATCTTTCCGTGAAGTACTAGAACACATTATTTGGACCTCTGTAGCAGAAGTTATGATTTTATTAGTGGGACTGTTCTGCAGATTTGTGGGTTTTTTGACAGGTTTTAGTAATCATAGTTAATCGATTAGTTAAAGGGAGATCTAGAGAATCACAGTATAATGAAAGTCGTAGGTCATTGTCCCAGATTTTCAGAAAGCTCAAGAACACATGATTTGGATACTCGTAGTAAAAGTTATGATATTTTTAGTGTACTGTCCAGAGAAGCCGACGCGAATTTGACGTTTTGTTAACTAGCTCCGTAGGGGCAATAGATGGCAGATTCAGAAGAGCTTCCCAACTAGGTTTAGTTGGGAAATTTTATTAAATTTCCATAAAGTCTAAGAACACCTTATTTAGACCCCTGTAGTGAAAGTTATGGATTTTAGAAGTTGTCTATCCACAAAGGGGACAGATTGGTCGTTAGAAGTTGGAAGTTTGGAAGGCGCTTGATAGTTTAGCGAGTTCGTGTGTGCTATTAAATATGTATTTGGTCCAGTATGGTTATCTTAGTGTGTGTTATAATTATTATTCAGGTGGTGGACTAGTCCCGGGGGCAGCACCTTCTGCACGTCCCTCGTTCTCTCCCGGTTAAGGCAAGTATAATTATGGATATAATAGATATTATCGAATGACATTGATTGATAATTTCTATGAGTATTTGTGTTGTTCATGATTGATATGGTGATATGATTGGTAAAGTTCATAGTTTCTAAAGCTATGAGTTATGTGTTAATCATGGATGTTTGAAAGTTGTGAAGTCTATGATTGTGAGCTTTTGTAGTATGAATTGGATATTCGTATGCAATATTGTTGCGGATGCATGTTTGTATTAATTTGAGATTTCATACATATGCATCATGAAAGCTTATTGAAGTCTTGGTCATGTGATGACCAAGCAATGATTTGAGGTCCCTGTCATGTATATGACGGGCTTGAGGTCCCCACACTTGTGGAGTGTGGGCTTGTGGTCCCTATTACTTGCGGAGTATTGGGCTCTTGGTCCTGTGCTTATGAAAGCACGTGCATGGGTATACATCGACGGTTGTATACCTTGCATTACCGGTAAAATGCAAAAAGAGTTAAAGAGAAAGGTTGCATTGAGCATTGCATAAGCATATGGCATGATGTATGGTAAAGATGTGAGAATGAATGCTGATGTTTTAATGGTGTTTTATAATGTCACATTATTTGATACTTCTTTGAGTCTTTGGGCTCACTCTTGCTTTTGTTGTGCTTTTAGGTACTACCTGCAAGAACGGCATGCATGGGAGAGAGTAGGATTGCTATGGATGCACTCACTACCACACACGCTTTTAAAGATGAATATCATTTAGATCGTACCAGAATAATAAGCAAACTGCTTAAGGATTGATTTTGGCAATGCTTGACTGCATGGATTATTTGAGTTAATGAGAGTAGTAAATTTTGATTATGTTTGCTTATGCTTTAGCTGAATAGATTATTTGTGAATGCTTGATGAACTTTGGATGTTGAGATAGTGATAATGATTTTTGCATCTGTGGAAACCTCCGGTATACTTAGATATACAAAGGAGGTTATGCCGAAATTTAGAACCATGCCTTATGTTTAAATGGTTATCATATTTATTTAGTAGCATTCCAAGCCCGAGTTGGGTTGGGGTGTTACAGTTGGTATCAGAGCGGGCTTTAGGTTCGTGGTGAATAGATTAATTAAACTTTGGTAATGTCTTATCAAAATTTTTTTTTTGACACACTAGTACACAGTAGGATGGGAATGGGTAAAGCATTGCATTTACGTTTCCGCTATATCGTATTGATGATTGCTGATATGAATTGAGTATGATTGCTCATTAATTGATTATATGATTATTATGTGTGGGGATAACCCATGTTGAGACGTTGAGGTCGTGGTTGTGGCCCTGGGCTTTATCAGGTTACACCACCATTCGCGGTATGAGAATAGCGAAGTGGTTACCACGGATATCTTAGTACAGGTGTTGATAGTGAGTATCTTTAGAAGAGTTGTTCTTTCCCTTGAATTTGAATTTGGTCAACTCTTTTCCAGTTGTGATTGATGGGTTTCTCTTGGGTTATTAGTTCACTGCGGTTGATGGGTTGCTTTGAGAAAGGTTCTTGTGTTTCCATTGGCTGAATTTGTCCCGTAAAGCAATCTTTGTTTTCCCAACCGATGAGTTATTCTTGCGGCTGGTGAACTTAGTTGATTGTCAAGTTTGACCTTTATAATGGAGTTTTGACTTTCTCATTGGAAAACAAGACCCATTTATTCGCTTGATGTATTTGGTTAATGAAAGTTTTGTTTTGCAAGTCCTTTTAGTACGTGGAGGCTTTGACTCAATATATCTCTCTTGGATATTTTGAGTGTTGAAGATTAATGGTTCTCTTTTATGAAAGAAGATGTTAAACCCTTTAGTGATGTTTTGTCTTAGTTAAGTGAGAGGTTTTAATCAAAGCAATTAATGGATATGATATGGGTTATCATGTTAGGTCTGCAGTGTGTGCATGATCAATCTTAACTAAGATCCTCGGAAGGAAAGTTGATTAATTTAAAAGTGGCTTGTAGTAGTTCTTGATGAGCTGTGATTAAGAGTATGGCTATACCTAATTGTAATCAATAGAGTTAATAAGAGGTGTGGAACATTGATGAATTGAGTTGATCATTAAGAGTGATACATTTGGTAAACTTCTTTGGTAAATTGGATTAACGGGTCTCAATGGATTAATCTAACTGTTTGGGATGGTTAAGTTCAAAAGGAGTTAAATTATTATCTTAGTGGATATTAATCTTGGAGTAACCTTTGGTGGATACTTAGTGATTATATGGAATTGCTAGGTGCAATTATTGTCTATTAAAGTTTGGTGTTGAGCATCACTAAGAGATAAACTGATGGAATTTAATGGATGAACAAATGTTTACATGATGGTAGAACTATCGAATAATAGTTTGTCTTTAATGAAAGGGTTTTGGAATAACCTTTTAAATTGTGTAGTAGTTTCCCTCTAAAATAAAGTGGTTGTTGTAGTGAGAGTGAAAGAATTTGGTATACACTCAATTGAGGATGAGGTGACAAAGGGGTATGTAACATTTTGGTGAGCCTTTGGGGGCTTTATAAAGGAAGAGTTGACGATAACGAATCTTGTTAAGAGTAGATTATTCTTGATGTTAGCAAGATTGTCCACAAGGGATTCTGACTCGTTGTAGTGGTGATGATTCTTCTAGAGAGAAAGGAAGTTAATTGCCTTGCGTAATATCAGTTAAAGGAAATGTTTGGAGTTTGCATTCGTGGTCTTTTGGGAGTTCATGATTTACGTAGTAGATGGAATTAATTGAGCAATGTGATGTATGGGAAGGTTCCGTTTGGTACCTAAGTGGTTAATGTTATTTGGTTTTATAGGCATTTCTTGTTTGGATTGGCAAATAATGTTGTAATCAAAGAAAATTGCTTTCTTTGTTAACGGAAGATGTGTACCATAAGCATTTGAGGTTGGAGTTAAGAATTGTAATCTACAACTTTTCTGTTGTTACAGCTTAAGAGTTTCTTGAGTTTCAATAGCAATGTTTTATCTTGATTTATGGAGGTTTGATATTTCTTCTTGTGGGACATGTGCCCTCAACTGTGGACTCGTATTATGCTTTCCGAGATCATTGCTATTTGACTGTTCTTCTTGGTCTCGTGCTCACTCCGAGAAGCAACATTTTCTTGTGCGTTGGAACCTGTTTTTGGTTTGTTTCTTCCTTTTGAGAAAGGAATTAACCAACTTATGTTGCCAAGTCTTATAAAGTGTAATATAGTGACTGGTTGTTGGTGGACAAGTATTTGGTAGTGGTGAGATTTTGGGAACCACCTATTTGAAGTACAGAAGACAATGAATTGGTTTTGACCTATAACACCTAGAGGGAGTTCTATTTAAAAGGAATGTTTGTCGATGAAATAAGATTGATTAGTGTTACAACTAGTAGAACCTATGGCGAATTATGATCCAATAACCTTTGCCCATGTTAGGATTATCGAAGGTATGGACTCTTGATAAATGTATTAGAGTATCGCAATTGGATACTTAGTAATATTGTGTAGAAGAGTTATGATGGTGAAGTTTAATGAGAGTAGCGGTGTGGAGAAACCTAAGCGTTGTGCTAATTAATGGGATAGCGAGAATTGTTGAGATATTGTCAAGTATGATTCGCCTCGATGAGCAACCCTATGGGGTTAGATTATCTCTAAGGATAACTTGGTTAAGAATTTATTTATTTATCGATGCTAGTGATTGAGTATGCTTGAATCTTGGTCAACCAGTTAGAGTATTGCGAATGGGTATACTGTGGTTGTGTATCTGAATTGGATTGGTGTGGATTAGAGGAGATCTAAGATTGGTGAAATAAATCGCCTTGGGGCGGTTACTTGATTAGTGAGAAATGTTGATAATAATAACTGAGGTTATTGTTGAGCTGTGTGAAATTTTAGTAAAGGAATATGAGGTTTTCCTATCAATTATATCAGAAATTCATGGCAGAAGACTTGAAGATTGAATTTGGGCTTTGTATTTTTATGGTAGGACATTGGAGACCCAAATATTATGTGTAAAGGTAGATGAATAGAAGCGAATTTTGAATAGTGTGTTGATCTTTGATAGTATACTTTGGGTAAAGTAAATGAGAATGTGTGCTGAGAATTCGAAGTAGACTATCTTCAACAGAATGAGATGATGTGGTTGCAGGTGAAAAATCTCTATTGAGGTGATGGAAACCATTTGTCAAAATAATTCCTTTAGTATAGGAGTGGACTAGAGAATCCTTTTGTGGATTAATAGAGTCCCTCTAAATACGCATGGTTGATCTTTCAGTTTGAGGATCGTTTTGGGATTGTCGATTAAGAGGAAGGAGTTAGTGTGATAATTCTGGACACCCATGATTTGGGAAAGGGTTTTATTTCTTAAAAGAACATCTGAGAAAAGAATGTTTTCTCGAGTAGAGAAGTGCTCTATTGGTTCTTGTTTGATTTGGATTTTTATGATGGAGATCATGTACAATTTGAGTTGACTTATGTTGACAAGGTGGTTCTGTCCAGTTCAGGAAAATAAATGAAGTGTTTGATTTGAGCATTTGAGTGATTTGTTTTTGGATTACGTGGAGTTTATTTGCAAACTGCCTTGTTGGAGTGCGGTAAGGTTTCATGAGGAATCTTCGATTTTGGATTTGAGGGATTTGGAGGAAGGTTGGTATCTGCATTGTGAATCCTTTGTTTTCAGTTGAATCTGATTATTAAAGTTTGATTAAAATAAGTTGTGTTGCACGTCCCTGCTTAACAGGGGGTTCTCCTTATTATGATGAAGAGGTCGACTGGAAGATGGAACAAGAGTTCCATATGTTACGTGCAAGTTATGTGGTTTGGTCCCGAAGAGAAAGATAGCCCAAAGTATACATTGGTTGTTTCCGATAGTTGCGGGGAATTTTGGAAGATGGCGTATCGCTAGGACCGCCTTGGGGTCCATATGCAGAGTACGCAATGTCTAGTATGTTCTGGTGCTGAATGAGTACCTGGGTGATTCGGAGTTTTGAGGTTTCGTTAGAGCCGTTGGTCAGCGAGTAAGACCTCACGTCCGAGTCTCGTCCGGTACGTATACTGGAGAGGTCGGAACGAGCATTGAGGCATAAGACGTTGGTATCCGTGAAGGTGTTATAGTCGCATCACTATGAGCAAGAATCGACAAGGGAACTGGAGTCTCGCATGCACGAGCAGTATCCGAGTTTGTTCACCGCGGGTACGTGTTCTACCGTTGTTAGATTCTAATCGCAATTTTTCTTTCGCATAGATTCGGGGTCGAATCCTGTTAAGGGGAGTAGAATGTAATACTACGATTTATTCTAAGCAAGAAAGCGTTCATAACAGAAATTAGACATAAGAAAAAGGGGGTTTCTGCAGTTCTTCGGCAACCTGTTTTCCCCCGATTAGATGAGTGTTTAGTTATTTTAGCAATGTCGGTATTTAGGGTTGCTCAGGACAGATTAGAGTAGATCGAGGTTTTGATATGCTTCAAGGCAGAATTAGTTCTGGACGTCTCCTAGAGTATTGTAGAGGACGTCACCATCTTTCCGTGAAGTACTAGAACACATTATTTGGACCTCTGTAGCAGAAGTTATGATTTTATTAGTGGGACTGTTCTGCAGATTTGTGGGTTTTCTGACAGGTTTTAGTAATCTGAGTTAATCGATCAGTTAAATGGAGATTTAGAGAATCTCAGTATAATAAAAGTCGTAGGTCATTGTCCCAGCTTTTCAGAAAGCTCAAGAACACGTGATTTGGATACTCGTAGTAAAAGTTATGATATTTTTAGTGTACTGTCCAGAGAACCCGACGCGAATTTGACGTTTTGTTAACTAGCTCCGTAGGGGCAATAGATGGCAGATTCAGAAGAGCTTCCCAACTAGGTTTAGTTGGGAAATTTAATTACCTTTCCATAAAGTCTAAGAACACCTTATTTAGACCCTTGTAGTGAAAGTTATGGATTTTAGAAGTTGTCTATCCACAGAGGGGACAGATTGGTCGTTAGAAGTTGGAAGTTTGGAAGGCGCTTGATAGTTTAGCGAGTTCGTGTGTGCTATTAAATATGTATTTGGTCTAGTATGGTTATCTTAGTGTGTGTTATAATTATTATTCAGGTGGTGGACTAGTCCCGGGGGCAGCACCTTCTGCACATCCCTCGTTCTCTCCCGGTTAAGGCAAGTATAATTATGGATATAATAGATATTATCGAATGACATTGATTGATAATTTCTATGAGTATTTGTGTTGTTCATGATTGATATGGTGATATGATTAGTAAAGTTTATAGTTTCTAAAGCTATGACTTATGTGTTAATCATGGATGTTTGAAAGTTGTGAAGTCTATGATTGTGAGCTTTTGTAGTATGAATTGGATATTCGTATGCAATATTGTTGCGGATGCATGTTTGTATTAATTTGAGATTTCATACATATGCATCATGAAAGCTTACTGAAGTCTTGATCATGTGATGACCAAGCAATGATTTGAGGTCCCTGTTATGTATATGACGGGCTTGAGGTCCCCACACTTGTGGAGTGTGGGCTTGTGGTCTCCATTACTTGCAGAGTATTGGGCTCTTGGTCCCTGTGCTTGCGAGCACAGGCATGGGTATACATCGACGGTTGTATACCTTGCATTACCGGTAAAATGCAAAAAGAGTTAAAGAGAAAGGTTGCATTGAGCATTGCATAAGCATATGGCATGATGTATGGTAAAGATGTGAGAATGAATGCTGATGTTTTAATGGTGTTTTATAATGTCACATTATTTGATACTTGCTGAGTCTTAGGGCTCACTCTTGTTTTTGTTGTGCTTTTAGGTACCACCTGCAAGAACAGCATGCATGGGAGGGAATAGGATTGCTATGGATGCACTCACTACCACACACGCTTTTAAAGATGAATATCATTTAGATCGTACCAGAATAATAAGCAAACTGCTTAAGGATTGATTTTGGCAATGCTTGACTGCATGGATTATTTGAGTTAATGAGAGTAGTAAATTTTGATTATGTTTGCTTATGCTTTAGCTGAATAGATTATTTGTGAATGCTTGATGAACTTTGGATGTTGAGATAGTGATAATGATTTTTGCATCTGTGGAAACCTCCCAGATACTTAGATATACAAAGGAGGTTATGCTTAAATTTAGAACCATGCCTTATGTTTAAATGGTTATCATATTTATTTAGTAGCATTCCAAGCCCGAGTTGGGTTGGGGTGTTACACTACAGGCAAGTGGGTCCAATTGATTATGGAATCTAAACAGTCAATATGCGCTGTTATTATGCGAAATAATAACACATAATACCCCGTTATCTCTGACTAATAATCGCCAAAGGCGTGAAGGAGTTACCACCGATGATTATGCAAACGCGTCTTGACATCGATTTGATGAGGCGTCTTTTCAGTAGGGGAAAACGGCCATTCCTTCACGACTATATAAAGGCAACGGTCAGAGAGGAAAAGGGAGAGGGCGATCGAGGCATACACACACGCTATCGAGGGCTATCAGGAAGACAAGTACTATCATTTGTAATAGTCTTAGTTTTTCTCCTGGTTGTTCAGAATACACTCAATACCATACACACACAGGAGTAGGGTTGTTATTCTCTTCGGAGAAGGCCTGAACCTGTATAAAAATACTCGTGTCAATCTCTCTACGTGATTATATTCTAGGAGACCCCCCGAATCAAACAATCTTTACGTAAGATAGGGTCAAAAACTCCAAGCCAGCGGTTCCAAGGAGGTTTTGGCTGTGAATGATAAAGAGCCACGACCTCAAGCCGCGCTCCGTAGAGGCAAAGGTAAGTGCCCGATCGGAAAAATGATAAACCTAGGTGGTGTCCTTTCCATAAAAAGGAAGGACATGACCTTCAAGAATCACCGGTCTTTCAACGAAAGCTTGAAGACTACTACAACGGCAAAGGACCACTTTCCACTCTCGAGCAGGTAGGACAAACGAGTGGTCATAAGTCCTCGATGATTTAAGAGGAGATGCTGCCTGGATCCGCAACACACCGCCGAGCACATCTACGGGATCATCGGCATATGAATCAAAGCGACGACTTAAGGTCACCGAACGTGAGGTAAACTCCAGAGATCATCCTCTCGTCAATAAGTTATCAAGTGGTCTCAAGTCACCATCTCCTTTGAGAAGGGTGATCGCCGATTCCTTCAACTCGACCAGTCAAGATCCGATCGTGGTCGAACCCACCATCAACAATTGTTGGGTCAATCGAGTTTTGGTTGATGGTGGCACTCGTTAAACATTTTGTTTACGAGTGCCCCGATGACATGCAAGTACCTGTATTAAGGTAAGACCGATGCGATACTCTTTCCATGGATCGTCTCGATCTTCACCAAACCAATTGGCCAAGTCTCTCTTCCTTTAACATTTGGTTCACCAAGTAATTTCGTGACGAGAAAATCTCCTTTGATGTGGTCGATTTCGACACGCATATAACGCCATACTCGGACGACCAACTTTGGCAAAATTCCTAATGGCTACTCATTACGATATCGCAGTATTAAGATGCCAGTCCCAAAGGAGTAATCACAATTCATTGTGACAAGAAGATGGTGCATACCGCGATCGTCGATCCTCGAGATGGTTGGACAAATACCAACTCGAGAAGAAAGTCACCTTCCCACCAAAGTCGGCCTAAATCGCACCAATGCCGAACGACAAGGTCAAAGAGGTTCCTCGACGCAGGGAGCCCTCAAGATCGTTTCAGATCGGGATACTTCCGCCCCAAGTAGGAAGACGCCTCATCACCTTCCTCCGAGCTAACGCAAATGTCTTGGCGTGGCAAGCATCCGACAGTTCCCGAGTCCCAGGAGGTGATCAAGCACAAACTAGCTTTATGGCTCGACAAAGTACCAGTAAAACAAAAATTACGGAGATTTGCCCTCGATCGACGAGATGCTATCAAATCGAATTGATAAGCTACTTAAAGCAGTGCTTTATAAGAGAGGTCAACCACCCGTAATGGTTGGGTAATCTGTAATGGTTAGAAAGTCAAACGGCAAATGGCGATAAAGCGAGACTTTACCGATCTTAATAAAGCTTGTCCAAAAGACGATTTTCCTTTACCTCGCATCGATCGTGGTTGATTCTACCGCAGTTGTGAAATGTTAAGTTTTTAGATGCATATTCGGATACCACCGATCAATATGTGTCTAGACGATGAAGAAAAGACCGCATTTATTACACCATTTGGTATATTTTGCTATGTCAAAATGCCATTTAGTCTAAAAATGTTTGGTGCTTCTTTTGAACGCTTGATGCAATCGACTTTTTTCATCTCAACTAGGCGAAATCTAGAGGCCTATGTTGATGATCTAGTCATTAAAAGCATGAAGAGACTTAATCATATCAGCGACCTACAAGAAACATTTGACAACCTCGTAAAAATCGCTTAAAACTCAATCTCGAGAAGTGTGTGTTCGAATCTCTTCAGAAAATTGCTTGGATTCCTAGTATCTATACGAGGAATCAAGAAAATCCCAAAAAGATAAAGGCTATTCTCCAAATGCGCCTCCAACCACAAGGAAAGAAGTCCGAAACTCACGGGTGCATGGCGGCTTTAAGTCGCTTTCATCGCACGACTAGGAGAAAAGGGACTACCTTTCTTTAAACTTCTAAGGAAACATGAAGGTTTTGAGTGGTCGAAAGAGGCAAATGCTGCCTTTGAGGATGTCAAGAGGCACCTTCTTTAGTGCTCCTATTCGGTCTCTCCGAGGCCGAAGAAACGCTCTTAATTTACCTAGCCGCCACGCCACAGCAAGAAGCGCGAGATTAGTCGTAGAACGTGAAAACGCATAACGACAAGGTTTACTACGTAAGTGAAGTTTTACACGGGCCTAAGGAGTGTTACCTCGGTCCAAAAGCTTCTATATGCCCTCCTCATGTCTTCGAGGAAATCTGCGGTATTATTTTTAAGCGCACAAAATAGTCAGGCTGCCTGAGTTTCCCTTGGGAGCGATCCTCCGTATTAGGGAAACAATGGGGCGATGGCAAAATGGTCACCAAACTTGGGGAGTTCGACATCCATTTCGTGTCCCGAACGGCCGTTAAATCCCAGATCTTGGCGGACTTTGTCGCCGAATGGACAAATCTGAACTCTGCTCAGATCCCCAAGACGATTCCCACGACCAATGGGATTTATGTACTTTGACGGTCGCCACTTTAAGTGGCTCGGGGTCAGTGGTCTGGTATCTCCTAACGGAGAGACCTTAAAGTATGCCATACAATTAAACTTTCAGGCCACTAACAACGTGGTAGAATATGAAGGTTTGCTAGCTGGCATACGAGCAGCGAAAGCGCTCTCGATTCGCCAACTACTCGTGAGAGGAGACTCTCAACTAGTCGTGAATCAAGTCGGGAAAGAGTACCAGTGCTCTAACCCGACAATGTCTCGGTATTTATCGAAAGTGCGTAAGCTATAAAAGCATTTTTTAGGTTTCGAGGCACAATTCATCCCTCGAAAGGATAATTTCCTCGCAGACTAGCTTGCTCGAATAGCTTCTTCCCGATCTGTGGTACCAAAAGGAGTCTTCTTGGAACAACTCCAGAAGCCATCCCTGGTCGACGAACCAGAGACACCTCCTATTGAGACGGCCTCTCTAGAATACGAGGATACCTGGATGGCGCCCATCTATGAGTATCTTCGTAGGGTTACATGCAAGATGATCCCGAGGCAGATCGCTTATCCCGAAAAGCCAAAATGTATACTTTGGTTGAAGGAGTCCTCTATAAACGAGGTACTCAAGGGGTGCTCATGCGATGCATTCCGCAGAGCGAAGGATTAATACTCCTTCATGACATACACGGTGGCATCTGTGGAAATCATGCTTCCTACAGAACGCTGATCGGTAAGGCCTTTCGATAAGGTTTTTACTGGCCAACAGCCCTTTACGATGCTAAAGAGTTGGTTAAAAAGTGTATCCAATGCCAATTTCATAGCAGGCAAATACACCAACCACTCAGCATTACAAACGATACTCTATCTTGGCCTTTTGCACTGGGGTCTCGATATCCTAGGACCGTTCCTCAAAGCTCTAGGAGGTTTCGAGTTCCTTTTGTGGCTATTGATACGCTCACAAATGGATTGAAGCGAACTCGTGATCGATAACAACGAAGCGCAAAACGGTTCATGATGAGATGCATAATTAGTCGATTTGGAGTACTGAGTCGAATAATTACAGATAATGGTAAGCAATTTTTGAGCGCAAAATTTCAGGAATTTTGCGATGAGTTGGGTACCAAGTTGTGTTTTGCTTCTGTGGCCCATCCCCAAAGTAATGGAGCAGTCGAACATGCAAACGGCCAAATAATGAGAGGAATTAAGACCCGAGTCTTCGATCAACTCATCAAACGCTCGGGGGCTTGGGTACAAGAATTACCCTATGTATTATGGGCGGTTAAATGCGACTACCACCAAGCTCTGGTGAAACACCATTTTTTCTAGTTTTCGGAGCTGAAGCCATGCTTCCCCCGGAACTAAAGATAGGTCAACACGAGTCGAAACTTTCAAAGACTCCAACCAGGAACAACTTCGAGCGGATGACATTATTCTACTCGAAGAAAGGAGAAACCAGGCCTTAATCCGTTCAGCAATCTACCAACAAGCCCTACGTAGATACTACGATCGTAAGGTCCAACCTCGCAACCTTGCTGTAGGTGACTTGGTATTGAGGCTCTGCCAATCCAAGTCTAATCGGAACAAACTTTATCCCAAGTGGGAAGGTCCTTACACGTTGGTCGGGTTACTCGCCGAGTGGATCAAGACGATTGGCAATGGAAGACGGCCAGGTTCTCTCGAATTCTTGGAACATCGAGTTATGCAAGTTTTATGTGTAACTAACCATTCAGACAATAAAGACTCAGGTTCTTTCTACCTCTATTGTCTTACTTTTGAATAGTGCTTTCATAATCTTTCGACTATATTCCAAGCACCCAGTCTTCTTTACACTGGTCGAAAGGAAGGTAACATCACCTTGTCAAAGCCTCTCCTTTCTGCACGTGGTCTTGCCCACTAGAAGGAGCTTCCTAGTGTCGACTCGTTACTCACTTTTGCCATCAATACAAAAAGCTCGGGTTCTTTTCTGGTCGAAATATTTTTTGAAAGCCAGCTCCTTTCACCTTAGTTTATTTCTTCAGTTATTTTGAAAAATATTCTAAGCAGAGTGCACTTTTTTAGATTTATTCAACTGCTTTTGGTGTATTCGATTTGGCTCAACTAAGTCGGAGAAAGAAACACATCTAGTCGAAGTCTCTCCTCTCTGCACGTGGTCCTGCCCACTAGAAGGAACTTCCTAGCATCATTCAGTTTCCTACTTTTGCTACCAGGATAGACTTATCGAGTCCTCCAAAGAAGGGCGAACGAATTTTTTGAAGTCCTCTGGATGTTTGTTTAACTCAAGTTGTTGTTCTCGATTTAATTAATCTAGTCGGAGATGGTAACATCACCTAGTCGAAGACTTTCCTCTCGACGTGGTCCCGCCCACTAGAAGGAACTTCCTAGTGTCGATTCGCTCCCACTTTTTGACCAAAGGCATGACAAATGTGACCAAAAACTACAAGTTAACCAAACCTCTCTTTTTTCGAAACCCTTTTAAACACTATTTACTTAGTTTGTCTAAACAAACTAAGCAAATAGTCGAGGGCTAGGATAAAGTTATTAATTTGACTTCAATTTTTAGTCTTTCTTTCGTTAATTATCTTTTGAGTTACTAACTACTCGACAAGATGGTTTGTAGGAAACAAGATAGATTATATAATACATCAACAAAAGCTTGTTTTTTTTCACAGGTCTTTTACAAATCACTCAAGAAGGAGAGCCCAACAGATTTCCTCCGAGACTTTTCTCGCTAACCGTTGCATTTCTTCAATAAGACGATTTGCTTCGCTTGTGGCGATAAGTCGACTTCAATTGGCTACACATTAAGGCTGGGGTCATGAGCTTTAAGTTTTACCAATGCATAACTTATTGCACTTTCGACCACCTCCTTGATTGACTCAGCTTGATTGGCCTTCAGAGTGGTCACCAATTCTTGCAAAGTCCCGACTTGTTCCCCAATAGTACTTGAGTGAGCAGCTATTGTATCATCTTGAGGAGTTTTTCCCGTACTACATAGCTCACCAAGTATATTGTTCAAGAGCGTGATGGTGTCTTGAAGATTAATCTTCACCGACTTCACCTCTTGTTGGTTACGAGTCGAAGCCTCATGAGTTGTTTGTTTTCACCACTTGCTCAAAAAGAATAAGACCGGTCAAGCAAAAATAAACTCCTAGAGGAGAAAACAAAAATAATCACAGGTAAAAGAATTCCTTACCTGATAGTCGAGAATCTAACTTCTTGATTTCTGTATTATGGGAAGCAATGGTCTCAACATGCCGCTTCTCCCATAATTTGATGTCCTCTGCATTTATCTTAGCAATGCAGACAGCTTCCTCAAGGATCAAACCTTTATCCCTAACTTCAGTTTCGAGCCTTCCCAATTCAAGCTCAATTTCTAAAAAAGAAATAGGAGTTAGAAAAGGAAGGGAACTCATAAAGGACTGCAGGTAAAGAATTGCTTACCTGCTCGGCGAGATCTCAGCCTCTCAATTTCCTGATCCTTATCTTTGGCTATACGAGAAATCTCGTGAATAACCACAGTTTTTTCCTTGATCTCATGCTGAAGCTGTCTCATGTCATTTTCTTTTTCTGAAAAGAAGCAAGAGTTAGATAAAGATCAACAACATAAGCAGTCTTAAGTTCAGCACTCACTGTTTAGCTTTTCCTGCATCTTTACAGTTGCAGAGTTAGTCTCTTGAAGCTTCTTCAAGAGGTCTCCAACTTTTTCCCCTAGTTTTCTCGACTCCTCTTTTTCATAATCGAGCGAGTCGGCCAGGGTCTTTTCGTCGCTATTTAACCTGTAAGGGTTAAAAGTAGACATGAACACTATTTAACTAGTTGTAAGTCTTTCTACGACTAGCACCTAGTCATGAGTTTTTCCACGACAGGTCTCATAAGCACTGTATAAGTGGTCAAACTTTAAAAACGACTATAAATAACAGTGACTTACCACCTCTCTGCCTGTTCGCAGAGTTCCGCTTTTTCCTGTCGTATCTCTATGAGTTGTCGGTGATATTCACCAACAGTGACAATTTGTTCCAGAGCTTTCTGCAAAAGAAAGACAGTGACAAGCAAGGGACGACCATATATATGTATAAGTATCCTTAAATACTATTCATGGTCGATTGAGCAAACATCGAGTAAACCAACGATGGACTCTTCAGCTTGTCAATCTTCGCGACTTGATCCCACCAAACCTTCTCAAGACGCTCATTGTCAAAGGTTTCCCCTCTATTGGGAATATCTTTGGGATGAGGGACTCGATCGCGAGATCTAAAAGCTGAGGACCCTACGATGGAATCAGGCCCAAAGAAATCAGCATAGAAGTTGAAATATTCCTCGCCTTCCGATTACAGAATCGTGATTTTCTTTTGGGTACCGGGAGGAACGTCTTCAACGACTTCCTTTCCAAATAGCGGTGGTCAAACACGCCACCACCACGGGCGAGGCTTTACTACGCCTCTGCTGCTTCCACGATCACCTCGGTGGTCGTAGCTACTACCTCGGTAGTCGTAGCTACTACCTCAGTGGTGGTGGTAACCACTTCAGGAGCCACGACTTCCTCTACTACCCATGCTGTGGACGATGCTTCGACTACCTCCGCTGTCATCTCTCCAATCGCTGGAGAGGCGGCAATGAGCTTCTCGATAGAAGCGTCCTCGGGGACTGAAGGAGTCGGGCTAAAACCAACAAAAGGAAAGCAAGTCAAGTTGTGAAAAGCAAAAGGTAAATGATGTTCTTACACTTTAGCTTGTTTCTAATACCTCTGCATCCTGGACCTGACCAGGAACTTAGGAGTTATCTTCCCGATGGAAGATTTCTTCGACTTCTTTTCTACGACCACGTCTGGTCGGAGTTCAAGTTGGAGAATAGGCTCACCACAACCACGCCCGTCGTGGATCTTGAACAGAACCATCTCTCGTCTCTCGACTTTCCGGAGGGCCGAGATCGCCTCGACCACTCCAAGAGCAACTACCCTCAATTGTAGGCTCGGCTAGATCAGTTGTCCTTACAAAAGACATAAAGTCCTTGCGCTTCTCCTTTTCTAGTTGCTTGACAAAACTAGGAGTGGCGTAAACTGTGAAAGTTTTCTTGTCATAATAAAAGGTACCTTGGCCTTGCGGGCTTTACGCCTAAGAGGTTCTTCGACCTCCTCAACAGAATCGCTTGAAATCGCTTCTCATCATGGCCGTGTCCTTGGTCTTATGCTTTTGCGCCTAAGAGGTTCCTCACCTCCTCACCTTGTTGTTTCAACCTCGGCTTGCAGCAAACCGTCTGTGTGCAGACTTTGCCGAGGACCCGGTCGAAATGAAGGAACTTGAGCTTGGTCCTCCCTTGTCGGTAACTTTTGTGAGTCGATGCTTTTTAGTCGGAGGAGATGAACCCTTGTACACTGTCATCCCTGCGCCAATGGTTATCAGTTCGACCTCTTCATCGTCCTGACAATTTTCCATACCTACTTTCTGTAAAGAAAAACAGAAAAAGAAGAATCATTGACCGGTCGTAAGATTTTCTACGACCAGTATCCAGTCGTAAGCTTTTCTACGACATCTCCTTGATTGTAAGATTTTCTATGATCACTACCTAGTCGTAAGTTCTTTCTACGACTATGAAGTCCTAAGAATAAAATCAACTTTTGATTACCTTCAGGCGCACCATCTTTTTCTCTACGGATAAAACCGCAAGGATTTGAGGAACCGCCATTCTGAGTGGCGGTGGCTTCTCACAAACGAGTTTGACTCGAGCGTCAATCTCTACCTGTGAAAGATCTGTGTAAAACAGATAAAGATATTCATTAAACAATTTTGAAGAAGACCAAACTGAAAGATAAGTCGAAAAACTACTTACTCTCCTCGTAGTCCCTGGTCGGGTCTTTTGGCCCCGTGTACCTCCACATAGGAGATACTCGTTTCTTCAAAGGGCTAATTCGACGTGTGATGAAATCCTTCAACACATGCCATCCGGTTAATCCCTCTTCTTTCAAGTTCTTTATGGCTTGAATATAGGGGGCAATTCGGTTGATATCCTGGGGAGTCGAATCCCATGAAGGTTTCTTTTCAGCAGCCTTCCCCTCGAAAGTAAGGCTGTCTTCTGAGGTGACTTTCCAGTAAAACCACCTCTTCCTCCATCCCAGCCATGAAGGTCTAGTAAACATCTGAATATACTCCTTCGACTTCCCGTCATGGAGCTTCAGACCGCAACTTCCAGCTATCCCTGCTTGTCGAGCCATTCCGTAGAAATATTGAAAGAGCTCAAGGTCCGCTGGAATTCCCAGGCATGCCTCACATAGATACACAAATACACTAAGCATTGTGATGGAATTAGGACCGAGATTCACCAATTCCACCCCAAAATGCTCGAGTATAAGTGTGAGAAAGGGGTGAGCAAGCAGTCGAAGGCCACACTCACAATATGCCCGAAGATGGGATTTGCTCATTTCCTCCCCGACGGCCAATCTTGCCCATACGCCGAACCACTCCACGAGGATCTTCTTCGAATCTTCCCGCTGACTGGGCTTGAATCTTCACCAGATCCATCTCCGACTCGCCCACTCGAAACTCTCCCACCATTTCTCTCGAAGGGGAGATTTTCGCTTGAGTTGGTGGCGAGAAGACAAGAACTTGATGAACAATGAGTGATTTGGGGAAAAGTATAAATCTAAGTCTTACCCCTAAGTATTTATAACCGTACCTTTGGGTCAAGGCATGGCATTCCAAAGGTTGCCACCGCTTCGAACCACTCCAACGGACGCACTAACGGAGTCGCTTTGAAATTCTCTAACTTGTCCGCTCAAGAAAATCAGGTTCGCTTTTTACACCACAAGCGAAATTACTTCCTTGATCGATCTTTTGACCAAAGGAAATGTTAATCGAAAGGTTTTTCTTCCGATCACTATACTACGACCACCTCGTGATCGTAGGAGTGTTCTACGACTATTTGATAGTCGTAAGCAACCTTCTCGACCAAGCATATTTCTGGTCAAAGTAGTACACAAACGTCGAAGAGTTTTCCCTTCAACTATCTTTCTACAACCCTCTCGTGGCCGTAAGACCGTCTATAACTCCTTTACCAAGTAAGTTGCTTTCACTTGAAGTCATTAGATGACGAGGATCTAATAATCCTCATTTTATCTTTTATCTATAATTTTATTATAAGTACATATGATGTCATATGGTCCCCGGTATACCCTTGATTTTATAAGGAGAAGCCTACTAGGTGGTCGAAGTTCTTCTACGACCACCCCCATAGTCGTAAGTCTTGCTACGACTCCTTTATAGTCGTAAGTCTTGCTACGACTACCTTATAGTCGTAAGTTCTTCTACAACCGTGTCACCACTTACCACCTCATGATCAATAAAACCTACAGCAAGTGGGTCCAATTGATTAAGGAATCTAAATAATAATATGCGTTGTTATTATGCTAAATAATAACACATAATACCCGTTATCTCGACTAATAATCGCCAAAGGCGGAAGGAGTTACCGGCCGATGATTATCGCAAACGCACCAAGCATCGGATTTGATGAGGCATCTTTTCAGTAGGGGAAAACGGCCATTCCTTCACGACTATATAAAGGCAACGGTCAGAGAGGACAAGGGAGAGGGCGATCGAGGCGTACACACACGCTATTGAGGGCTATCAGGAAGACAAGTACAATCAATTGTAATAGTCTTAGTTTTTCTCCTGGTTGTTCAGAATACACTCAATACCATACACACAGAGGAGTAGGGTTGTTATTCTCTCCGGAGAAGGCCTGAACCTGTATAAAAATACCCGTGTCAATCTCTCTGTGTGATTCTATTCTAGGAGACCCCCCGAATCAAACAATCTTTACGTAAGATCGGTTCTAAAACACCGACAAGTTTCAAGCGGTGTTTTCTGAGGTTGTCGAACGTCTCCTGCAAGTCCGAAACATGATCAAACCGTTTGACATTTTTTATGACTAGATCGTCAAAATAGGCTTCCAAATTTCAGCCTAGCTGAGGTGAAAAAGTCGATTGCATCAAACATTGAAAAGAAGCGCCAGCATTTTTTAGACCAAACGGCATTTTGACATAGCAAAATATACCAAATGGAGTAATAAATGCGGTCTTTTCTTCATCTTCTAGACACATATTAATCTGATGGTAGGCAGAATATGCATCTAGAAAACTTGATGTTTCGCAACCAGCAGTAGAGTCAACCAACTAATCGATACGAGGTAAAGGGAAATCATCTTTTGGACAATCTTTATTAAGATCAGTGAAGTCTACGCACATTCGCCACTTGCCGTTAGACTTCCTAACCATTACAGGGTTGGCCAACCACTCTAGGTGGTCGACTTCTCTTATAAAGCCTACTTTAAGTAGCTTGTCCAATTCTGACCTTATAGCATCTTGTCGATCAGGGACAAATCTCTGTATTTTTTTTACGAGTACTTTGTCAGGCTGTAAAGCTAGCCTGTGCTCGATCACTTTCTTGGGGACTCTGAGCATATCGGATGCTTGCCACGCAAAGACATCTGCGTTTGCTCAGAGGAAAGTGATGAGGGCGTCTTCCTACTTGGGGTCAGAAGTATCCCTAATGCGAACAGTCTTCGTAGGTTCCTCCTGATCTAGGGGAATTTCTTTGACTTGGTCGTTTGGCTTGGGCTCTTGGTTGAAGGCTGCCCTTTTTCTTCCCGAGCTGGTATCTGGCCCACCATCTCGAGGGATCGACGGTCACACGTGTGCGCCATCTTTTTATCACAATGAATTGTGATTACTCCTTTGGGACCTGTTATCTTAAGACATTGATACCCATAATGAGTTGCTATTAAGAATTTTGCCAAAGCTGGTCGTCCGAGTATGGCATTATATGCCGTATCGAAATCGACCACATCAAAGGAGATTTTCTTTGTCCTGAATTTACTTGGTGAACCAAATGTTAAAGGAAGAGAAAATTGACCAATGGGTTTGGCCGAAGACCCTGGTACAATACCATGAAATGAATATCTTACCGGTCTTACCTTGGTCTTGGGTACTTGCATTTCGTCCAGGGTGCTCGTAAACAGAAAGTTTAACGAGCTACCACCATCAATCAACACTCGATTTACTTGACAGTTGTTGATGGTGGGTTCTGACCACGATCAAAAACCACTGTGTCGGGTTGAAGGGATCGGGCAACACCCTTCTCGAAGAGATGGTGACTTCCGACCACCCTCGGTACTTTATTGACAAGAGGAGAGTCAATGGAGTTTACCTCACATTCGACGCCTTTTAAGTCGCCGCCTTGACTCAGACGCCGATGATCCTCTAAAGATGTGCTCGATGGTGTGCTCGGGATCTTGAAATGGCCTGTCCTTGTTGTCATCCGACTGTGTACGACCACTGGCTTGCTCTACTTCTTCGAGGGTAGGAAGTGGCCCTTTGTCGTTGTAATAGTCTTCGAGTTTTCGTTGGAAAACTCGGCAGTTGCTGAGGTCATACCCTTCCTTTTTGTAGAAAGGGCACCACCTAGGCTTATCGTTCTTCCGTTCGGGGCACTTACCTTTGCCTCGATCGGGGTATTGCTTGTCAGTTTGTGGCTCCTTATCGCTTACGTCCAGGATCTCCTTAGAAGCATTGGCTTGAAGCTTTTGTCCTTTTGCCTTGTTCTTGGATTTCTTGGCCTTCTTATCCTTCTTTTTTGCTACCTTCGCCAGTCTCATAAGGGTGCTGGTCATCTCGATCGATGATTTTGGTCCACTCAACTGCTTCGTCAGCAGTAGCGTACCGATCAGCCATCTCGACGAGTTCAGCTACAGTAGCGGGAGGGTTCAAAGCGATATCCTCTGTGATCCTTCTACTACGGACTCCCTACTTGAAGGCTCTGGTAACAGATGCGTCAGAAACCTCAGGAATAGAATTGCGAACCTGACTGAAACGCCTGATGAATTGGCGTAGTGTTTCGTGGTCGTATTGTCGTATCCTGTGTAGGTCATCCTCCTTTCCGGGGCAATGGTAGGTGTCTTGGAAATTAGTCAGCAACAAATCACAGAGGAGTTGCCATGAGTAGATCGACTCGACTGGTTGGTTTAATAACCACGATCGAGCAGACCCTTCGAGCACAGTCGGAAGGTAATTCGCCATGACGCGCTCTCCTCCTCCTACTGCTCGGACAGCGGTTGTGTAGATCTGAAGGAATTCGATGACATTTTGAGACCCATCAAATTTCTCCATGTTCCTTAGTCGAAATCGCGGCGACCAGTGAACTGCTCGGAGGTCAGGCGAGAATGCCCGACATCCAGTAATCACGTCGTAACGCCTCCTTTGTAAAAAAGAGGAGTTGATGTCGCCAGGTGATCGTACTCGACGATATCCAGCAAGGGGTGAATCTGACTTATAGCAAGTCTCGATCCTACGAGGGTAATACTCCTCGTATCTTGTCTGCTGTTGTAAACCTCTTGGTCGGAGTGGTGAATGATCACCTCTCCTAAGAGCTTTATGATCGTTAGGCATTCGAGGAACTCTTTTCCGGATTGAGGAGCGACGCATCTTGCGGTGATCGCCATGCGACGAGTTATTCGATTGACTGGAAGCTGATGGAGTCGTACTACCACGACTCCTGGAATGACGCCGGCGGGGTTGTTGATATGCTAAAGATCCTGAGCTTCTTCTGACTGGTATTGAGCGCGCTCAGGCAATTTTCTCTAAGCTGTGACTCGTTTTCGCCGGTTTATTTCAGAATCATTCATACCTGATCCTTGAGCTTGCCTCAATAGAGTGCGATGATCTCGAGAATTTCCCGTACGCTCATCAGAGTATTGACTCTGGTCATCGTCGATGGTGTCTTTGTCATTGCCACGAGCGATCATAGGGTGTGATCTTTGGGGAGCATCTGCAGCCTCGTCTCTAGGAGAGTTATTGCTACCTGAGGGCAGGACGAAGACCTCCTGTTGATGATCTCCACTTGCGCTAGAGGCCTCCTCGCTTGAGGAATCGTCGAATGACACCATCTAGCGACTTGGAGTAAACCCCTCCAGGAAGGAGAATTCTGGGTTATAATCATCTCTGTCGGCAAGCGAGTCCTGCGTTGGGATGGTCGAACTCGCAGGAAGAGCATGTTTGATCGCATTCTTGGTTGGGCTAACTGGAGAGAGAGAATCACCAGATGTTGATGAAGATCTGGAATTACAACTTCTAGGAGTTGTCGCGCCAGGTCGGACTATCTTAGGCGAACATGGACATTTGGAGAGGGAACCCTCACTGTGTCGCGAGTCTGCCTTGGGACAGCCCTCATTGTGGTCGGATTGACCCTTGTCCTCTGAGGAAGCTGGTTCCCCATCTGGACGTATAGTTGTGGGGGATAAGGATCCCTCCTCAACTCCATCGATGGTAAGGTCTCCTGGAGAAAGATCTCTGGAGGCAACATCACCAACGGATGATGCATCGCTCGGCTCATAGTCAAAACTGGCATCCATGTCGATATCTGCATAATCGGCCAAGTCGAACCAGTTCTCCTCGTTCCACTCTCCTGCCATGAGAGCATGAGAATCGGAAAGACAAAGGAAAGCTGATGACTCAAAGATCCCCACGGTCGGCGCCAACTGTCGGTGTTTTAGAACTGAACTTACGTAAAGATTATTTGATTCGGGGGTTCTTCTAGGCTCAAAATCACATAGAGATGGAGACACGGGGATTTTTATACAGGTTCGGGCCTTCTCCTGGGAGAATAATAACCCTACTCCTGTATGTATGTATTGAGTATACTGGATTACAAGATGAAATCAGAGACTAGAATATTGTCCTTCTAATCTTCTTTCGCCTCTCTCCCCTTCCTGATGATCATTGCCTTTTATACTATCCCCGGGGTGCGCCGTTGGATCTTCAGTATAAAGGTCATGTTAACGCACTAGATCGTGGAGCCATTACCAGAGGTTATTACGAGAGTTGTAACGTTTCCACATTGCTAGGCAATTATCACCATAACAGAGAGTTAAGTCGTGTTGTTATTTCAGGGAATAATAGCGTAATTGATTGCTCATATCCTTGGATACGGTACATGAGATTCCCTGATCAACTAGGCCCACATGTCTGTGAGTCTTGTCGACTGAGGACTGGTCATAGAAGAGCTTACGACTAGGTGGTGGTCGTAGGAGAGATTACAACCACAGATCGATCGTAGTAGAGCTTACGATCACAGGATAGTCGTAGAAGGGCTTACGACTATAGGGTAGTTGTAGGAAGACCCACGACTACAGGGTGGTCGTAGGAGAACTTACGACTTCCAGCTTCTCCCTTATGAATATTAAAGGGTATACTCAAGAGTTATATGACGTCATTATTATCCATAATATGAATTATAGATATATAATAAAATAATGATTGTTATATCCTCGTCAGTGGTCTTTGCAAAAAGACCAAGAGGGTGGTCTTGACACAAGGGGTGGTTGTGACCAAAGGGATGGTCTTTGCAAAAAGACCAAGAGGGTGGTCGTGGCAAGACTCTAGGACCACCCAGAGGTCTTGGACAAAGGTGAGGTCCAAACGAGAGGGAGATCTGGACTAAAGGGGTGGTCCAAACGAAAGTGAGGTTTGGACAGAGAGGGAGGTCTAAACGAGAGGGAGGTCCAAACGGAAGGGAGGTCTTGACAGAGGGGGAGGTCCAAACGAAAGGGATGTCCAAATGGAAGGGAGGTCTGGACAGAGAGAGAGAGGTCCAAACGAGAGGGAGATCCAAACGGAATGGAGGTTTGGACAAAGAGGGAGGTCCAAACGAAAGGGAGGTCTAGACAGAGAGGGAGGTAGGAGCGAACAGAGGATAGGGATTCAACACCAGAGAACTCCAGCAACTCCAGAAAACCAAACTCGAATTAGTTGAAGTTGGATTAATTCATATTAAATCGCTGCAAATTTCCAAAATCTCCAAGTTAAGTTTGAGCAATTCAACAAAACCAAATGGTTATTTTTTATTTTCGAAAATCTCAGAAACTCCGAAAAATTGGGACGTTACAGAACATTGGACACCCCTATATCAATGGGAGTGGCCTGATCTACGACGGTGATGATTGCACAGCCAACAAAATAACTCAGAAATAGCACTATGATCTGAAGTTGAAGCAATCATGTGTCGCACACATGACCACAACAGCAGCAATCGCAAAACAACCACTACACCATAACATAGAATTAAGGGCAGTTAACTACCGGAAAAAATAGGATGAGTGGTAAAACATGTGCCAGCAATGTCTAAGAGATTACGAGTCCCGTTATCCGTCGAAAATAACTATTATCTAGAACAATTTATCTGCCAGAAATGTTTTTAAATTAGCTACAATACATCTGCCCTAGAAAAAGTCAACCAGGTCAACCTATCTGCCGGGGATACCCTTTCGGCGAGAAGATGAATTTTTTTGACTCAGGCGCGAAGACCAGAGTACTACCTCTGAAAGCTGATCCTCAAAATCCTCCCAATGCCTCATCCTTTCCCCGACCACACCTCCCAGCGCCTCCTCCATTCCATGACCACCTACCTCTCCAGCCGCTGCACCTCCCAGCGCCGCCATCCTCCAGCGCCGCCCTCCTCCCCGGCAGCCCCACCTCCCCAGCTACCCCACCTCCCAGCATCGCCCCTTCCTCCCAGTGTCGCCCTCCTCCCAGCACCACCCTCCTCCCCAGGCCAAGGTATCCCTCTCCTCAGTCTCGGCCGCCGCGGCAGAGACCGCCACCTTCCCCATCGACGCGGTCAAGACCTGCTTGTAACACCCTAACCCAACATAGAGCCTAGGATGCTACCAAACAACCTTACAGAACCACTTTACTTCAACTTACTAGCATAATTTCTACCAGACATATAATATCGAATGATGTAGTTCTAATCAACAAGAACTAGCACAAGCTACAAATAGACAAGTTAAAGAATACCACCAATCAATTAATAATAACCTATGCATGGATCTTGCTCTTACTCAACCAAAAACCCAACCAAAAGAATAAAGGTACACAATGAGAGTAGCTCTTTATTAAATAAATCTAAAACATCAAGATTCATCAGAATTACGAGGTTGTAATACTAATCAAGCACTTCAATTTATTCTATCAAATAGAATTAAATAAATCAATATCTGAGATCTAATGGCAAAAATTGTCTTGGCTACAACGATTACAAGTAAATCAACCACCACGAAGGATAAACACAGTCTGAAAAATAAAGGTAATAGCAAGATCATGTGGTTTTAGGTAAATAAGCTAATTTATTTGCCATGAGTAGTCATGTGTGAAGTGCATCAAAACTACCCCTTTCCATGCATGTCACTGCCTCAAGAGATACCTAAAAAAAGAACATCAACAACAAGCGTGAGTCCACGACTCAGCAAAGTACAACAATGATAAAAGACAAAACATCACGATCAGCAAATGAAGATATCAAATCCTCATATGAACATCAGCAAGGAGACCATAAATAAAACTCTTATACTTGTATGCAATGCATATGTCAAGAATGCTCTTTCTTCCATCTTTGCAATTACCGGTAATGCGGAATAGTACATCCGTCGATGCATACTCAAGCTTGTGCCATCAGACACAGGGACCTCAAGCCCACACTCCATGAGTGTGGGGACCCATGCCCGTCCAATACATGACGGGGATCTCATGCCCGTCCAATGCATGACGGGAACCTCAAAAGAAACAATCCTTGGCTACCACGTAGTCCAAGGTTCAAGAATGAATGCCATGATGCAAATTAACTTCATATTCTCAATCCATCATGAGAGAATAATATTCAGCGACAATATCATAGATAAGGTTCCATACAAATAAACCATGGCAATAATCAAGAATTTAGCATCACAATTTACTCTACACTGCTTGCACTTGCCTCAACCACGAGACGAATGACAACGACAGAAGGACTCTATCCCCGGTTCTCACCACCACCTGGCATTCGTAAAGTATACTAAGAATACCATTCAAATGTGCACAGCATAGAAATAAAACAAAATGAAATCATTCGCTCCTATTCGCAACCCGAAACTTTACCGATACATTCCCAAATTCTAGTCTGTCCTAAACTGACAGCCACTGAAGGAAAAACCATAACTCTTGATTCAAAGCTCCAAAAATTATGAACCCAAGTTCTCTTGAATCTACACTCGTATACCTACAACTTCTCAGGTGACCAGAAGTTCAAATTATTTGATCTAGGCATTTATTTTTATCTCCGAAGACAGTTCTGTCATCTTCGGTACTGTCGACTTAGGAATTTCGTATCTCTTAACTGGTACAACCAAACCCAATGATCTTAGTCATTCTAGAAACTATAGGGAACTATCCTTCACAATAAATTTATTATAATTTTTCCCATTGTGCAACAATGGTTGCTAACAGAGCAATCTTTCTCTACTGTCCCCAACAGAAGGACAGAACTACAACAACAACTTCAAAATTTCATAACTTTTGTTCTAATCGTCCAAAAAAATATGAACTTGGCCTCCCTGGAATCATCATAAAGTTATATACATAATTCATGCAGATCAACTGACCAGATTCGTCCATCTCCAAAACCTAATTCACAGAACTATGCTCGCTGCCCGAATCTAGAGACTAAACACGCACTCAGACTTGCAAAAATTATAACTAAATCATTATCCATCCAAAAATTGTGAATTAATATTGTAATACCCCAAAAATTAAATCGGGAGAGAATAAATAAATCGGGAGAGAATAATTAAATCGGGAGAATGTTTCTTTTAGCAAAGCGATTGAACAGGAGAAAGAGGGGGTTTTAATGTAATACTCCGATTTATTCTACGAAAGAAAGCGTTCAAAAGAGAAATTAGACATAAAAGGGGGGGGTTTCTACAGTTCTTCGGCAACTTGGGCCTCGGGCCTTAGCCCAGGAGGCCTATGAGGGGCCGGCCACCAATAAAAGGAAGGGGGAAACCCTAGCCGCACTGTAGCTACAGTACCACCACCGCCACTGTAGCATGACTACTGTAGCATGCCCCCTCTCCTCCGGTGCCTCTCCTTGCCAGCCAAAGGTGCTTGCCATTGCCGGCCATAGGAGGAAGAAGAAGGTGAGGGAGAAGATTATCTTCATGGGCGAGTTCATCATCTTCCTGCGATTCTTCAAGGGTAACATCGAGTTTCCTCATTTGGTTGATGTGTTTTAGTTGCAATTGATTTCGTTTGGTAGATCGAGTATCAACAATCGATAGATCGCGTTACATCCAAAGAGATTGGACGACGGTTTTATGTCTTTAGATGCAGAATCTGGGGATCCAACCTCTTAGAGATAGTTGGGTTATGTCATTAGCTTTCCGTGGCCGCCAAGAACTCCCAAATCCTGTTAATCTGTCAACATCCTGACAGTCTGTAGAAATCTGAGTTAATCTATTAGTTAAATATCAAATCAGAGGATCTCGTTATAATGAAAAAGATGGGTAATTTCCTCACCTTTCCATAAAGCTAAAGAACATAAGAATTGGACTTTCGTAGCAAAAGTTATGATAATTTTAGTGTACTGTCCAGAGAACCCGATGTGATAATTGATGTTCTGTAGATTGGCTTGGTAGGGGAAGTAAATGGTAGAATCAGAAGGGCTCCCCAACTAAGTTTATTTAGGTAATTTAATTATGTTTCCATAAAGTATTAGAACATCTTATTTGGACTCCTGATCAGAAAGTTATGTATTTTAGAAGTTGACTGTCCGCAGTGAACACCAAATCGATTGGTAGAAATTGGAAGATTGGAAACGCTTGGGAGTTTAGCGAGTTCAATTGTGTTCTTATTTATGCTTGTGGTCCAGTATGCTTGTCTTAGTTTGGGTTATCATTATGTTCAGGTGGGAGCGTGATCCCGAGTGGCGCCTCTTCACGCCCACCGTTCGCACAGTTGAGGCAAGTATTTGGGTTGTAGAATAATTATGATTGTTTGCTGAGATTGATTGTGTCTTGTTCGTAATAGCCATGCATGGATGTTAATGTGATGAATTACAATAGATCTTGGTAAATGCAAGTTATGGTTAAAGCTTCCTGTGTATGTTGTTAATGCTTACATGTTATTATGTACACGTTGAATTCATATGTTTGGAAGATGATGTCATTGTACATATGCATGTAGTAATAGTTGAGGTCTCCGTCATGTAAATGACGGGCTTGAGGTCCCCACATTCGTGGAATGTGGGCAATGAGTAAAGAGGTCCCCATCATGATGATGATGGGCAAAGGTCCCTATACTTGTGGAGTAGGCTCTTGGTCCCTGTGCCAGAGGGCACAGGCAAGGGTATACATCGACAGTTGTATACCCCGCATTACCGGTAAAATACGAAAAGAGATAAAGTTTAAAAGGTGCATTGCATGGTTGCATTACATAAGCATGAAGGTTATGTTTAGTGTAATGCTTATTTTCATGGTCGCATTACATAAGCATGAAGGCTATGTTTAGTGTAATGCTTATTTTGGTATATTGATGCTATGATCGTGTACTTGGTCAGTAGCCTTGTTGATACTTCTTGAGTCTTTGGGCTCACTCTTGCTTTGATGTGTTTTAGGTACCACCGGCAAGAACGGCATGCATGGGAGGGAGTAGTTGTTTGGATGCACTCACTATTACTCATCCTTAAGGCATCATCAATTAGTCTTTATTCTAATAATAAGCAAACTATTTGAGAATCACATATGGATGGTTGAATGTTTTAAATTAATTGTAAGGAGGAGAATAGCAAGTTTTGATTATGCTTAATAGATTATCTTGCATGCTTGAATGATCTTGGATATTGAGATTATTGTTAATTGTTATAATTAATTCTTTGGAACCTCGGTATAGTTAACTATACAAAGGAGGTTCTGTTGAAAAATTTGGTAAAAAGTCTTAGTAGTATTGTTTAATTTAATTTTAGTAACATTCTAGGCTCAATGTTGAGCTAGGGTGTTACAGTTGGTATCAGAGCGGGCTGTAGGTCCGTGGTATTGAAAATATTAAACTTGACACACTAAGCCACGATGGTTGGGGATGGGTTTTGCATTGCATTTACGCTTGTTGAGTTGTATTGATGATTCCTGTTATGAGATGATCTGATATATCTATATTATAATACTATGGTTATTATGTGTTGGGATAACCCATGTTAAGGGATGGAGGTCGTGATTGTGGTCTGGTCAGTGCCAGTTACACCACCGTTAAGTGGTATAGGAATAGCGAAGTGTCCACACCGGATATCGTAGTACAGGCGTTGATAGCGAGTATATTTAGAAGCGTTGTTCTCTTCCTTAAAATTTGAATTTGGCCAACTCTTATCTAGTTGTGCTGATGAACTTCTCTTGGATTAGTAGTCCATTCCAGTTGATGGGATTCTTGGAGAGACGTTGCTGTGCTCCCATTGGTTCAAGTTGCCCTGTAAAGCAATCAATGTTTTCCCACCCGATGAGTCATTCTTGCGGCTGGTGAACTTGGTTAATTGTCAAGATTGACCTTCGTATTGGAGTTTGTCTTTCTTATTGGAAAAACATGATCCCTTTATTTCGCTTGATGATTTGGTTAATGAAAGTTTCCTTTTGCAAGTCCTTTATTGCGTAGAGGCTTTGACTCAATGTATCTCTCTTGGGTATTTTGAGTGTTGAAGATTGATGGTTCTCTTTTATGAAAGAAGTTGTTCAGCCCTTTAGTGATGTTTTGTCTTGGTTAAGTGAGAGGTTACAATCAAAGCAATTAATGGAAAAGATATGGATTATCAGGTTAGGTCTGCAGGGTGTGAATGATCGATATTAACTAAGATCCTTGAAAGGAAAGTGATTAATTTGAAAGTGTCTTGTAGTAGTTCTCAAGGAACTGTGATTAAGAGTATGGTGATATCTAATTGTAATCAATAGAGTTAATAAGAGGTGTAGAACATCGATGAAATTGAGTCCATGATTAAGAGTGATATATTTGGTAAACTTCTTTGATAAATTGGATTAACGGGTCTCAACAGATTAATTTAACCGTTTGGGATGGCTAAGTTCAAAAGAAGTTAGATTATTGTCTTAGTGGGTACTAATCTTGGAGTAACCTTTTTGTGATACTTAGTGATTATAAGTAATTGCTAGGTGCAAATAATGTCTATTAATGTTTGGTGTTGAGCATCACTAAGAGATAAATTGATGGGATTTAATGGATGAACAATGTTTACATGATGGTAGAACTATCAGATAAAAGTATGCCTTTGATGAAAGGGTGTGGGAATAACCTTTTAATTTGTGCAATAGTTTTCCTCTAAAATAAAGTGGTTGTTGTAGTGAGAGTATAAGATTTTGGTATATATTCAATTGAGGATGAGATGATAAAGGGGTCTATAACATTTTGGTAAGCCTTTGGGGGCTTAATAAAGGAAGAGTTGACGATAACGAGTCTTGTTAAGGGTAGATCGTTCTTGATGTTAGTAAGATTGTCCACAAGAGATTCTGACTCGTCGTAGTGGTGATGATTCTTCTAGAAAGAAAGTAAGTTAATTGTCGTTCGTAATATTAGTCAAATGAAATGATTGGAGTTTTGTATTCGTGGACTTTTGGGAGTTCATGATTTATGTAGTAGATGGAATTAATTGAGCAATGTGACGTATGGAAAGGTTCTGATTGGTTCCTAGGTGGTTAATGTGATTTGGTTTTAAAGGCATTTCTTGTTTGGATTGGCAAGTAACGTTGTAATCAAAGAAAAAAAATTATTTTCTTTGTTAACGGAAAATGTGTACCATCAGCAATTGAGGTTGGAGTTAAGAATTGTAATTTGCAACTTTTCGGCTGTTACAACTTAAGAGTTTCTTGGGTCTCTATAGCAGTGTTTTATTATGATTCTTGGAGGTTTGAAAATTCCTTCTTGTGGGAAATGTACCCTGCGGACTTGTATTTTGTTTTCTGAGATCATTAATATACGATTGTTTCTCTCGGTCTCTTGCTCACTCCGAGGAACAACGTTGTTTTTGTGCATTGAGACTAGTATTTGTTTGTTTCTTCCTTTTCAGAAAGGAATTAACCAACTTGTGTTGCCAATTCTTATAAAGTGTATTACGGCAACGGGTTGGTGGTGGACAAGTATATGATAGTGGTGAATTTTGGGAACCCAGCTATTAAAGAGCAGTAGACAGTGAATTGGTTTTGACCTATAACACCTGGAGAGAGTTCTATTTAAGTGAAATGTTTGTCGATGAGATATAAAAAAAATTATTATTAGTGTTACAACTAGTGGAACATATGGTGGGTTTTGATCCAATAACCTTTGTCCATGTTGGGATATTGATCCAATAACTTGTGGAGTATAGGCTCTTGGTCCCTGTGCCAGAGGGCACAGGCAAGGGTATACATCGACGGTTGTATACCCCGCATTACTGGTAAAATACGAAAAGAGATAAAGTTTAAAAGGTGCATTGCATGGTTGCATTACATAAGCATGAAGGTTATGTTTAGTGTAATGCTTATTTTCATGGTCGCATTACATAAACATGAAGGCTATGTTTAGTGTAATGCTTATTTTGGTATATTGATGCTATGACTGTGTACTTGGCTTTAGCCTTGTTGATACTTGCTGAGTCTTTGGGCTCACTCTTGCTTTGATGTGTTTTAGGTACCACTGGCAAGAACGGCATGCATGGGAGGGAGTAGTTGTTTGGATGCACTCACTATTACTCATCCTTAAGGCGACTGTCAATTAGTCTTTATTCTAATAATAAGCAAACTATTTGAGAATCACATATGGATGGTTGAATGTTTTAAATTAATTGTAAGGAGGAGAATAGCAAGTTTTGATTATGCTTAATAGATTATCTTGCATGCTTGAATGATCTTGGATATTGAGATTATTGTTAATTGTTATAATTAATTGCTGGAACCTCGGTATAGTTAACTATACAAAGGAGGTTTTGTTGAAAAATTTGGTAAAAAGTCTTAGTAGTATTGTTTAATTTAATTTTAGTAACATTCTAGGCTCAATGTTGAGCTAGGGTGTTACAAATACTTTCCAAAAAGCCATCGCAATTACCCACATAACTCTAGGAGACCGTAAATGCTGAATTCACTTGGAACTAATTCAATCTTACGAATTAACAGAACTGTAGCACTATCGATCTACAATAACAGGGTACTACACCGATTATTCAGCAGCAAAACACAACTAAAAGAATTGAACTAGCTATTGTTGGGGTACGGGTAGGCTACGATGGCAACAAATCAAAATTTTCTACCACGTAAACCTGGAAGCTAGGCAAGTAGATGATCACAGATCGTTACCACCAGACGCGTAGAGCAGCGGAAGAAGAGTTGGAGCAGCCTAGTCCAACGTAGAGCGCGTCGATGTAGTGGTTGTAGTCGATCGTCCAACGTCGAGCATGTCGGTGCGGTGGTCGTGGTCGATCGTCTCCTCTAGTGACCTCTGCAGTTCCTTATGAAGATCGCGGATCGTCCTTAAGCACAACAGTAACCGCAGTAGTGCCTCTATGGTATCCACACGTCCAGGGAAGAAACAACCTTGCATCGGTGTGCTAGCACCAAGTCGCACGGCAGAGCTCTCAGGAAGATGATGGCTAGGGTTTCGGTGGAACAACTCAACTCACGACTTTCGTGTGTCTTGTCTATTACATTCACCCCTTTCCCAATAGCCTCATGCATCTCCTTATATAGTGCTCGTGACGGATCCTATCTGAACACGTTTGACAAATCGTATCCGTACTGGTTTGTTCCAACCCATTAAGTGTGTGACCCTGTAGGTTCATGCGTAATAGGTTGTGACTCAGAAACCATTTCCGACCACGAGTCGTTAGCAGTTCCTAGCAGGATATAACGATTCCCGAATGCACATAAATTATATCGGACGAATCTTAATGCAATATGATCTACGACCAGGTCCTCATCACTTACGACCAGGTCCTATCTCTATATGACCAGTTCGTATTTGGTCACGGCCAGTTCGTAACTCCTTACGACCAGGTTTTGACCACTCTATGATTACGTTCGACTAGTCTATGACCAGCTCGTATCTCCATACAACCAGTCCGTAACTGATCGAACTAAGCGACCTACTTGTGTATTCTCCCTTTGCCTCATGGTATCTGGTTGAACTCCAGGTGAGATGTTGTGTCATCCATGGACTGTTCAATACTTTCTCGATCGAGTGTCGGATAACTTCACGTGGTCGAATACTTTGACCACTAGTGGCATGGCCATACACTTTCTTTATCCGACCACCACGAGGGGCCTAGAGATATCTCTCCTGTTATGTTAGGAGGGGCAAATTCCATATCCCATCAGTCACATTCTTCTGCAAGTTTCATAACATACCCGAAAGCTACCTTTATAACTACCCAGTTACGAGTAGCGATTGGCAACCCCTAAGAGTGCTATTACACATGTAGGAAACCATGCTAATATCAGGTCTAAGGATTATACATCATCATTGCTTGAGACCAACTAACGACACATAGAATCATAACAATCTCAATAGTGTCTCAAGGTGGGTCAATACAACCCCATGTTCTCTAACATGTGTTCACATTATTGATTCGATATCCCTATATCCATGACCGGTGAAACATGGCCATCAATCAATATAATGTGCTAGTCGATAGAGCCAATAGCGTTCCAACCATTGAAATCCGACCAGGGATTCATTTAGAACAACATCATATAAGTTAAGAGTTTCACCAACAAGTCACATACTTGTTAATCTTCATAACCAATGATTCATTCAAGAACAGGATAACATATTATCCAATATTATGAACATAATAAAATATAATCATCTCTATGATTACCTCTAGGGCATATTTCCAACAGTCTCCCACTTGCACTAGAGTCAATCATTTATGTATCTAATACCAATAGCTCTTATGTGCGCCATATGCTTTGGCTGTGTGAGAGGCTTTGTCAATGGATCAGCAACATTTAAATCCGTATGAACTTTGCATATCTTAACATCTCCTCTATTCACTAACTCGCGAATAAGATGATAATGCCTAAGTATATGTTTGGACTTCTGATGAGATCTAGGCTCTTTTGCCTGAGCAATGGCTCCGCTGTTGTCACAATAGAGATCTATTGGGCTCGAGGCACTCGGAACCACACCCAACTCAGCAAGAAAATTCCTTATCCAAACACCTTCTTTCGCAGCTTCAGAAGCCGCAATGTACTCGGCCTCTGTCGTAGAATCAGCAACCGTTTCTTGCTTGAAACTTTTTTAGCTCACTGCTCCTCCATTCAAAATGAATACAAAACCATATTGCGAATGATAATCATCTTTGTCGGTTTGGAAGCTTGCATCGGTGTAACCATTTACAACGTGCTGTTCCTCTCCGCCATAAACTAGGTGTAGGATCGTAATGGCAATCAGAAGAGGGGGTTGAATGATTGCAACAATTTGTCAGCCGAATTCAATTTCAGCAAGAACCTCTTCTCAGCCACACAGCAAGACGACCAAATCAAAAGATTAAACGAAACTAATCTTTATATTTCAGTATTGATTTGTGTCTACAAAGTGCTCAGCAAGCACCCCTCAAAGCCCTAATTCGAAGAACATCTAAAAGCAAACAAGCTATGACAAGCTACGATTTCAAAAACCCTAGTCTCAGCTCGTAACTCCCAAAAATCCCCATACAAGCCGTACCCTACTGCCTTCTCTTATAGCCTAGAGTCCTATCCGTGTCCAACACGACACCAATACGAACTCTATCTCAAAACACTCAGTTGGAACTCCTTCCAAAACTGTCTTTCCAAAACTCCACGCCAGAAGCCTCGGGACTCCATCCGTAGCTTTCAACGTGCACCCCATGATCTCTACATGCTCGGTAGCGATCCAAAACACCTCTTGACATCCACGACTTCCAAGACCTCGATTCCCCATCCTAGTCCGAGTCAATCCGTCACCGACCGTGATTAGATCCTCACGCCTCAACTTTGCACATGCAAAGATCAAAGAAACCAATTCTTGGCACAAGTTTTCCAACTTGACCATCCATTAGCTCACTCACACCCATAAACACTATCATGCATCATGCAACAAGATATAGCTTACGAATTCAACAAATCCGCAGTCAATTCCCCAGAACGACAACTTTCCAGAGTACAATCGGTACTACCGCCATTGTACGTCCGGTACTACCTCAAACGCGGTCGTACCGCTCAAAACACACTGGTACTACCGATTCTCAAGAACTTCCAAAACTTCCAAAAACATCGCTTCTGGAAAAACCATACCGCGCCCTTGCGGTATTACCGTCTTGAGGTACTACCGCCAACCATGTCGCGGTACTACCGTAAATCACTTAATAGAGCAAACAGTGTATGTCAGAACCTCTTTCTCAAAGGAAAACAAAAGCGGTACTACCGTTATTAAAACAACGGTACTACCGAAATTTAGGTACTACCGCCATTCAAACTGCGGTACTACCATTCCAAGAAAATCCGCAAGGTCCTCAGAACAGCGTCCTTTGCCACGTGGACGCTCTAGATCCATGGGCCGATCGGACCATGGGTCTCAGCCGTTGGATTTAGAAGCACTATAGAACGTCCGAACGGCCCACTTGATGTCATCCGTTAGATTTCAATCCAACGGCTCAAAGTCTTTGAGCAGTTCGGACGGTCCAAACGTTGCAACTCAATATTAGCCGTTAGATCAAGATCTAACGAACCGAGCAAAACGCTTCAGAGAAAATGACTTGCGGTACTACCGCTGCACACACACGGTCATACCGCACCGCGGTAGTTCCGCACAAACAAAGCCGGTACTACCGATAATCCTAACAAAAACTGATTTTCAGCAGAACTTAACAGATCTCTGATCCAAGTCACCACAGCAAGTCTATAGGACAAAATATTCAACATTAAGTACGGAGACAAGGTCTAACTTATTGTCAATGTGTTCATCATCAAATAACATGATGAAAAACCTCTTGGTCTTACAATCTCCCCCTTGATGACTACATTGACAATACTTTCAATAACAAGTAATGAAAGAGTGAAAGGAAGTGACAAAGAGTCAAAAACTGCCAAGCAAAGTGAACTACAGCTGAAAGACTTCCTTTAACACTAGAAAATCAAATTTGTGTAGAATTTTTGCAGATTTTCTCTCAGTTTTCTCCCTCTTTGGCAATGTGATCATCAAGAGCAGAAAGAGAAGGAGCAGGAAGAGTAAAAGTCCAGAAGCTTTGCAAGTCAATTTACTGGATTAGCCAAGCCAATTTGGTTGAGTAGAGCTAACAAGATCATATAAATGCATATGCCACATAGCAATGTCCAGACAAGTATGTAACTATGATGAGTCAATTTTAATGTCATGACAAGCATTTCACACAGTGACTAAAAAGATTATAGGACCACAAAAAGAAGTCACCAAAAAGTGAAAGCAAAACAGTGAGACAAACTTTAAATCTGGATGAGCTACAGTCTCATGAAACATCCTCTTGCTTTACTTTCAATTTTCATTTGCATGTGGCATGCTTGTAGCATACTTCTTTTCCAGGGTGGCATGCTTGAAGCATACTTCTTTTGATTGAAACACTTTTTGTGCATTTTTTTTATTGCAAAGACACAAAACTGTGCATGGCATGCTTGAAGCACACGTCTTTTCATGTGAGTACTGTTATGTACCCCCCTTTTTTTATTTTGATACACAGCTATATATAGCATGCTTGAAGCACACATCTTTTTATATTCTTTTGCTCAACCCTTTATCTTTTATGACATGCCAAATTGAGTGAGCAACAGAGGATTGAAATGAGAGACATTGTTGCTTCAAATCCAAGACTTAAAATAAGACTCACAAACAAGCTTATCCTTTTCAATGACCAACACAGAGTGATACCAATAATCAAGCTAGTCAAATATTTCAGCCATGTCAAGCTTTAGTTCTTTATGTAGCAAGTTTATTAAACCAGTCCAGATCAAGGCTACATAGCACATGAATAAATATGATAAAGGAAGCTCTACTACTCTTTTGATTTCAATGGTTGGGACTTAATGAATAATTAAAGCTTCTGAAATTTTGACAAAACAGCTCCCCCTCAAAATAAGCCCATAGGATGAACAACACCCAGTTCACTCCGCAAATGAACAAAACGAGAAGTATCTAGCGGCTTAGTGAAAATAACAGCAAACTGAAAATCAGTCTCAACAAAGTGGAGAACAATATCACCCTTTTCAACATGATCTCTGAGAAAGTGAAATCTGATATCAATGTGTTTGGTTCTAGAATGTTGCACTGGATTTTTAGCAATGTGAATAGCACTAGTGTTGTCACAATAAAGTGGAACAATACCCAATTTTAAACCAAAATCTCTAAGAGTAGAAGAAATCCAAAGGACTTGAGAGCAACTAGCGAAGAAAGAACATACTCGACTTGGCGAGCTTGATTGAGCAACATAAGATTGTTTTCGTGAAGACCAAGACACTAAAGATGTGCCTAAAAAGTGACATGTGCCAGATGTGCTTTTTCTATCAATCCTACACCCCGCAAAATCACTATCCGAATATGCACGCAAAGTAAGACAAGATGAAGATGCATAGAAAAGCCCAAATTCTAAAGTGGATTGGAGATACCTGAGAATTCTTTTCACAGCCTGTTGGTGAGATGCACGAGGTGAAGCTTGAAATCGAGCGCATAAGCATACATCAAAGTGTATATCCGGCCTTGAAGCAGTCAAGTAGAGTAGAGATCCAATCATACTCCTATATTCTTTTTGATCCACTGTCTCACCTTCTTCATCTGGGTCAAGAACAGTTGTAGACCCCATTGGTGTAGAGATGGGTTTGCACGTTGCCATGTCAAAGCGTCTAAGCAAGTCTTTTGTATATTTGGTTTGATGAATGAAATTGCCTTGCTTGTTCTGTTTTACTTGCAATCCTAAGAAGTAAGTTAACTCCCCCATCATACTCATCCCAAACTCCCTGCTCATAGTATCTGAAAACTTGGAAACCAAAGCATGAGAGGAGCCCCCAAAGATGATATCATCCACATAAATCTGAACAAGTAATAGATCATTGCCATGACGAAATGTGAATAGAGTTTTGTCTACCTTGCCCATTTGGAATTCATTTTTTAACAAAAAAAAGATTGAGCCTCTCATACCAAGCCCGAGGAGCTTGCTTCAAACCATACAAGGCTTTTGAGAGTTTGTAGATATGATTAGGAAACTTAGGATTTTCAAAACCAGGTGGTTGCTTAACATAAACTTCTTCTTCAATGTAGCCATTTAGAAAAGCACTTTTAACATCCATTTGAAACAATTTGAATGCTTTAGATGCAACAAAGGCTAAAAGAATTCTAATTGCTGCAAGTCTGGCTACAGGGGCAAAAGTTTCACCAAAATCAAGACCCTCCACCTGTGAAAATCCTTGAGCAACAAGTCTAGCCTTATTTCTCACAACAACACCATCCTCACATTGTTTATTTTTAAAAACCCATTTAGTTCCAATTACATTATGTCCATGAGGAGGTTCAACTAAGGACCAGACTTTGTTTCGCTCAAAGTTTTCTAATCCTTCATGCATGGCATTGATCCAAGACTCATCAGATAAAGCGTGACTTACATCATTAGGCTCAAAAGAGGCAACAAAAGCAGAATGAGCATGTGAGTCAGGAGAAGTAAACTTAGAACGTGTTACCCTTTCATGAATGTCACCAATCATCGCCTACGGAGGATAAACTCATTGAATTCTCAAAGGTGCGAAGGTTACAACTAGCTTCAACATTTTGAACATCTTCGATGGTGGCGCAACAACGATGAGTAGGAGCATGTTCTTGAAGAGTTGATGGTATGGGAGAAAGATCATTACCTAAATCAAGATCATCTTCTTTATCAAGAAATATGCTTTCAGACTCCCCCTGAACTTGTGTACCTAAAATGTCAGTTCTAGAACAGGGACTGACCTCATCGAAAGTAACCTCACAAGTCTCAATAATTTTGTTTATTTCAAGATTAAGCACTCGATAGCCACGAGAGTGAAGAGGATATCCAAGAAAAATACCATCACTTGATCTAGATTCAAATTTGTCCATATTACCATGTTTAAGAATAAAACATTTGCAACCAAAAACTCTGAAGTGAGAGACACTAGGCCTTTTACCAAATCTCAGCTCATAAGAAGTCTTGTGCAAAGAGGCTCTCAAAAATACTCTGTTTGAGACATGACAAGCAGTTGAGATTGCCTCTGCCCAATACTTCCTAGGAGTGGCATGTTCATCAAGCATGGTCCTTGCCATATCAACCAAGGTTCTATTTTTCCTCTCAACTACACCATTCTGTTGAGGAACACGTGGAGAAGAAAATTGATGTTCCAAACCTTGTTCAGAGCAAAAGGAAGCAAATAAAGAATTCTTAAACTCAGTACCATTATCACTCCTTATAACTTTCACAACACCATTCAATTCATTATTGAGTCTGAGAAACAAATCTTTGAAATGACCAAAAGCTTCATCTTTAGACACCATGAAGTACACCCGAGAGTACCTAGAGTAATCATCAACAATCACAAGGATATACCACTTACCTCCAACAGATTGAACTCTTGAGGGACCTACAGTGTCCATATGCAACAATTTCCCAAGGCCATCTGTGATAATTACTGAAATAGGAAAATGAGGAGCAGCAACCATCTTACCTTGCCGACAAGGAGAACAAACCAAATCTTTTTCACCTTTCAATTTCGGTAGCCCCCTAATGAGATCAGTTCCACTAATTCGAACAAGATGATTAAAACCAATATGTCCTAATCTACGATGCCAAAAGAAAAGATCTCGGATTCAGAGGCTACCAAACATCTAACATCGGTGAAAAGAATGATTGAAATCACTTTAAAAACTTTCCCTAATCGAGAGATATTAAACACAAGATTTCGAAGCATCTAAAACCCCGCAAGCATGTTTCTTAAAACTTACCTCAAGATTTTCTTCTATCAATTGTGAAACCGAAAGCAACTTGTATTTCAATTTACTTACCAAAGCAACATCTTTTAGAATGAACTTGTCATTAACATGCATGACCTTTTGCCATCACAATTCCAGTTGAAGCATCCCCAAAAGTAATCAATTCATCTCTGGATGCCTTAGTGAGGGAGGAGAACCATTTTGAATCACCTGTCATGTGTCTTGAACATCCTGAATCAACTAGCCAAATATTCTCCTTCCTCAACTGCTGTTCCTACATTAAGCAAGTATCGGTCTCACAGTACTGGGGTTAGAAAGACATGATTTAGGAACCCAATACTGTGACACATGACGAGTGGGATCAACAAGGACAATACTGTTTTGAATATGCCTCCGGTCAGTTTGTGCAAAAACTCCTAAAACTGCAGCATTTTAGTGAAAGCAACAGGAGCTTGAAAAACCTTTCTTTGCCTATCTCTCTTTTCTTTCTTTGCTTTCCAAAAACAAAACTGAACCAAATGACCTTCTCTACCACAGCAAGTGCACTGATACTTTTCTTGAAATGAAAATTCAGCTTTTCTTTTTACAGTGCTTACTTTGGTAATAGAGTCCTTTGCAAAACCAGCAGATTTAAACACAACATGTTTAGGTTCAGATTCAATTTTGAATTTTTCAGATTCTAGAAGCTTAAGAACTTTGGGAGGGTGATGCTTGGCATAAACAGCAGAATTAAAACCTAGACCTTGTTTTTTAGAACTCACTCTTGATTTGTCTAGAATCATGTTCAGATTTTTCTTGCCAAAAGAAAACCTCTCCAAATTGTCCTTAAGATATTCATTCTCTTTAGCCAATTCAAGACAAGTTGTGCACTTAACAGAATCATCCAAGATTTTCTTAGAAGCAACAGACTGAGCCATCTTTTCTTTTTCAGCAAACTCACTTAATTGTCTAGTCAAAGCATCAATTTCAGTTGTGAGTTTAGGACAATTTGTGTAGGAAAGTGTCTCATGGTAAAGCATTTGTTGTATAGAATCCTGAGATGATTTTAATCTAGCTTCTAGCAATTCACAATTTGAACAAGTCTTATTTTGAGCATTCATAGTACTTGTTTCTAAACACATTGAGCTAGACTTGGTTTCTCAATTTCAAAGATGTGCAAGTATCGGTTTATCATCACATTAATTATGAGCAAGTTTGAGTTTTTCAAATTCAGCATGTAATGATCTAGCAACTCTCAATTCAGAATGCAATACTTGACAAGATTCACATGATTCATCATCAGGAATAGCAGCTTTAAGTCTATCAATTTCAGAATTCAAGCTATCAACAACTAGGTCATATTTCTTTGTTTTTTTTTTGTATTTTTTAAGCTCATTTGTCAATTTCAGCACAGCACGTGATAAATCAGCATAAGAGGGCTTTACCTCATCAGGGTCACTGTAGAGATCATCATTATCATTAGTTTCTTCACTACTTGCCATAAAACACATCCCTGTGAAATCAGCCTCTTTTGCCTTTTTGTGATCATCCTCGTTGTCGTTGTCTGTATCAACATCACTTAGCTCAATCTCCTCAAGAGCTAAAAGCACCTTGTTGAGAGCTTTACGATAATTTTGTTTTTTGCTTGAATCAAATTTGAATTTTGTATGCCGAGCTGGAGCTTTGTCCTCCTTGGCTTCTTTTCCTCTCAGCTTGGGACAATTTACTTTTATGTGGTTTGGCTCACCACATTCAAAGCATCTGATTGGACCTCCTCTTCTCCTTGATCTGACATTATTGATTGCTTTAGTCACCCTATTTGAGAAGAGCACAAGCTGTTCTTCTGGGAATTCTTCCAATTGTTCATCTGAAATAGCACTCAAAAGCGCACAAAGGGAAACTAGAAGAGCTAGATGAATTGTCGGTTTGGTTAGTCACTAAACCCAAAGAGTTGGACTTGTTTTTTCGGCCAAAATATCAATCTCATGAGTTTTATCTTGGAATAGAGATCATTTAAAGTGAGTGTTTCCATATTAATGTAATGATTGATAGTAGTGACTAGAACCTCCCAAACAGACATATCCAAGGCATTCAAGATTTGACGAGCATTGTCAGAATCAGAATAGATAACATCAACAGATTGCAAATCACTAACAATTTTATTGAAGCGATCAAAAAGAGCATCAACAGATTCTCCTGGTTTCATCTCAAATTTAGAGTACTCCTTTTTAAATTGGTTCTGACGAACACCTTTAACAGATATTGAACCTTCATGATAATCAGCAAGTGTAGTCCAAATTTTGTTAGCAGATTTAATGTTGGCAATTCTAGCAAACTCGTTTCTACTTAAACCTTGTAACAAAATATTTCTAGCTTTAGCATTAGCTTCAACATCAGCAGTGTTATTGTTGGTAATCACAGCAGGCACCTCATAAGGATTTTCAATTTTTTGCCAGATGACATGCTTGCAGAAAGACCTCCATGCGTGTCTTCCAATAGATGTAGTCCGAACCATCGAAATATGGTGGCTTACCTGAGAATCGATCTCGATCTGCCATTGCAACCTTGCTCTGATACCAATTGTAGGATCGTAATGGCAATCGGAAGGGGGGTTGAATGATTGCGACAATTTGTCGGCCAATTCAATTTCACCAAGAACCTCTTCTCGGCAAGACAAAGAAGACGACCAAATCAAAAGATTAAACGAAACCGATCTTTATATTTCAGTATTGATTTGTATCTACAAAGTGCTCAGCAAGCACCCCTCAAAGCCCTAATTCGAAGAACATCTAAAACGAAGCAACTGCAGCAAGCTACGATTTCAAAAACCCTAGTCTCGGCTCGTAACTCCCAAAAATCCCCATACAAGTCGTACCCTACTGCCTTCTCTTATAGCCTAGAGTCCTATCCATGTCCAACACGACACCAATCTGAACTCTATCTCAAAACACTCAGATTTGGAACTCCTTCCAAAATCTTTTTCCAAAACTCCACGCCGTAAGCCTCTAGGACTCCATCCGTAACTTTCAACAGGCACCCCATGATCTCCACGTGCTCGGTAGCGATCCAAAACACCTCTTGACATCCACGACTTCTAAGACCTCGATTCCTCATCCTAGTCCGAGTCAATCCGTCACACCGATCGTGATTAGCCCTCACGCCTCAACTTTGCACATGCAAAGATCAAAGAAACCAATTCTTAGCACAAGTTTTCCAACTTGACCATCCATTAGCTCACTCACACCCATAAACACTATCATGCATCATGCAACAAGATATAGCTTACGAATTCAACAAATCCGCAGTCAATTCCCCAAAACGACAACTTTCCAGAGTACAATCGGTACTACCACCATTGTCGTCCCAGACTATCATAAACGCGTCGTCAGCTCAAAACACACCGGTACTACCGATTCTCAAGAACTTCCAAAACTTCCAAAAACATCGCTTCTGGAAAAACCATACCGCGCCCTTGCGGTATTACCGTCTTGAGGTACTACCGCCAACCATATCGCGGTACTACCGTAAATCACTTAATAGAGCAAACAGTGTATGTCAGAACCTCTTTCTCAAAGGAAAACAAAAGCGGTACTACCGTTATTAAAACAACGGTACTACCGAAATTTAGGTACTACCGCCATTCAAACTACGGTACTACCGTTCCAAGAAAATCCGCAAGGTCCTCAGAACAGCGTCCTTTGCCACGTGGACGCTCCAAATCCATGGGCCGATTGAACCATGGATCTCGGTAGATTGGATTTAGAAGCATCAGAGAACGTCCGAACGGCCCACTTGATGTCATCCGTTAGATTTCAATCCAACGGCTCAAAGTCTTTGAGCAGTTCGGACGGTCCGAACGTTACAACTCAATATCAGCCGTTAGATCAAGATCTAACGAACCGAGCAAAACGCTTCAGAGAAAATGACTTGCGGTACTACCGCTGCACACACACGGTCATACCGCACCGCGGTAGTTCCGCACAAACAAAGCCGGTACTACCGATAATCCTGACAAAAACTGATTTTCAGCAGAACTTAACAGAGCTCTGATCCAAGTCACCACAGCAAGTCTATAGGACAAAATATTCAACATTAAGTACTGAGACAAGGTCTAACTTATTGTCAATGTGTTCATCATCAAATAACATGACCAAAAACCTCTTGGTCTTACACTAGGAACGCATCCTTAGTCCTTTTTAAGTACTTAAGAATGTTTTTCACACCGTCCATGGACCTTCACCGGATCGACTTGGTATCTGCTTTCGTAACATAGAGCATATGATACATCTGGTCGGTGTACATAGCATGGCATACATGATAGATCCAACAGCCGAAGCATATGGAATTCTACTCATTTTGTCTCGCTCATCAGTGGTCGTAGGACACTGACTCTTGTTAAGATTAATGCCATGTACCATGGGCAAGAAACCTTTCTTGGAATCTTGCGTGTTGAACCGTTTCAACACTTTGTCTATGTACATATCCTGATTTAATCCAATTAGCCTCTTAGATCTATCTCTATAGATCCTTATACTAAGAATATATGTTGCATCTCTTAAATCTTTCATTGAGAAACTATTTCTTAATGAAGTTTTAACAGATTCAAGCATTGGAATATCATTTCTGACTAGTAGTATGTCATCTACATACAAGATCAGAAATACAAGCTTGCTCCCACTAGCCTTTTTGTAAACACAAGGTTCTTCTTCGTTCTTAATAAAGTCAAACCCTTTGATCACTTCATCAAAACGAATGTTCCAACTCTGAAATGCTTGCTTCAATCCATATATATAATACTTTCTACTCCTAGGAGTAGTTATCACAGATGGTTTGATCTAGAAACCATCTGTGATAGTTGACTATCACAGACGGTTCGAAATGACATCATGTCATTACTGACCCATAAACTCAGATGGCTCATGAAACCGTCTGTGATGATATTTTTGAATCGTCTGTGATGATATTTTCTGCAGTAGTGAGTATGCACATTAGGTAGCAACCAATTTCCATTAATTTCATGCATAACATTAGTGAGAAGGATTTCAACTCTGGTTGCAGCTTTTTAGCTTGTAGTGGCTGGACATGCTGTTTTAATGCATTGGGTGTGCTAGTATTGATTGAGCAAACAACATGAGAAGTTGTAGCATGGGAGAAGTCCTCATTATACTAAGATGTTGCACATGCCAATAACTTTAAATCAGCAATATTCTTGTACGTGGAGATGAAGTGATATTGATTTTTCACATTGTGTAGGAATACCAGCAACATTGTTTATACAAGTGAAAATCATATCAAAGGAAAAGGATAAAACTATTTTTATATATGGACAGCCAAGAAGACATGCATGACTAACTTAATTATTATAGTTTGCCTCCACAACATGTACATGTATATATGAAACACAAAATCTCCAACATACACAAGTGAAGTCGCTAAAGCAGCACACATATATACCCATCTATAATGGACACAATCAAGACGCTTCTTATAACTTTTTCCTCCATGTAGTTCTACCCCTCACAATCTCCTCATATTTATCACCTGATTTTAGTTGTAGGAGATGTGTGTACTTTGTTGGCCATTGCTGGAGTGCACCAGCTAAGCTATGGTGACCATTGATGATTTCTGGCAAAAGTGAAGGACCCATCACCATGCTAATGTTATCTCCTAGTGAAACTAAGTCCTCGTCAGGTTGGCAGATAGACTGCACAACATCTGAGCTCCCACATTCCTTCCTATACTCCAGAATGATGCTGCTAAGCTGGTGGTGCTGCAAGAAATTATCAGGGAGAGTCTGCACATCATAAAAACATGTTCAGAGAGAGTTTTGTGCTTGTGCTAATGAAATAACAAAAAAAAAGGGACTATTCGCTATCAGTTAAAAACAAAACGCACAAGTCCAATCACTTCATCTAAAATAAAATAAAAAATTGCCACTTGTTGCTTGGGTATTAAATCTTGGAGCTGCAACAAGTGATAGTAGAGGTTGTAGGATGGCAAACCTAAGGAAGCAACTAATTAAGGTTCATAAAACCGCTATGAACGAATTTGGTTTCGGTTTTGTGAACCTGGCCTGACTTTTGGCGCCAACACTCCCCGGTTTGCGCCCAATTTCTTGTGGAATACACATGTTTTTATTGGTTTGTTCCTTAAATTCCAAGCAAGAAGAAAAAAACACATCAGTTTTGGTTAAAAATGGCCGATTTCTAGCCAGAAAAACGAACTAGCTAGATTTTTGTCGTTGTATGCCCCAATCAATTTTCATAAACCGCAGAAGAAAATTTATATGGATGCATTCTTTTATATGTAAAAAAATTAACTTGCGGAGCCTTTCGTAGATGATTAAGGGCATGTACAATGGCCGATTGTTGTTTATATATCTCTTCATGTTATCTATAGACAAGACTAAAGACAATTTCTATAATAAGTTGTCTCTATAGAGAGCTACAATCTTTAATTTTTTGCATGAAAAATGTGTTTTTACATACACCAACTCTTGCAATGATGTTTTGTGATGTCTATATGTCCTTGTTTCATGGACTTGAATGGTCTCTTCACCAAGAGACAACAACACACTCTCTTCCTCCTTCTCTCACCCTATGTCAGCAAAAATCTCACGTGGCTAAGCTTATAGACAGCTGACATCACACCATTATACACAACTCCAAACTTAGAACTAACCCACCTCAGCCTGTGACATCTTGAACAACTATAAGCAATTTTAACCACTAGAATTCCATTTGATTTCTATTCTTTTCTATAGCAGATGGAAATGACATAGCAATGGATGAAAAGGCAATGTTCTACTGCTGGAGAACAATTACACATTTTACCTCAAGCATCCACCGTACATATTTAACGTTGTTGACGTGGTGGTTCATATCCAGATCACTCCGCTTCGGCTACAAATAATGTTCAACAATATAAATATGAGATATCGTGATCCTATCCTGCCTTAGATTGTTCCATATGAGATTGTGACAGGTTAAAGAAAATTGCGAAAAGGAAAAGGGATAATAAAACAGGACAACTGCGAACAAAACAATTCCCATATGCATTAGAAAAAAATTAGGGCTTTAAAGTAGTTAGTCCAAGTTTGTATATCCTACCTAGCATTGAACCAATTGATCCTACTTAAGTCCCTAGGTACATAAGGGGAATTAAACAAATTAAATAACAAAACTCTATGCAATATAAGTGAAGGAAATCATGGTAACCTTCAAGTCTGAGTCGACATATTTGGCATTGCTATCGAGCTTGATGATCTTCTCAGTCGCCTCTTCCTCGATCGCGGGCCGGTCAATGAACCACGGCGAGATTTCGCCCCTGACCTCCTCTGGCATCTTGGACAGCCTCCTTGTGGCCTTGTTCATCATCACCCAGGTACTGCACAAATAAAATGTGCATAACGAGGATAATTAAAATCTTACAACCCCTACACCATCTTAACACCAATAAACTAGGAGTGCGACTTGCCTAAAGTCAAGCCGCTTGCCTGTTTGTACTCCTCACTTGCTGACACATAAGTTGGATCGCATATAATGGCCCACATGCGTCAGCCAGTCTGGAGCACAGCGCAAGGGTGTGCAATTCGATGGGCAAAAGTACATGAGCCTGAGCGATATATTGGACAGACATTAAGGTTTTGTTTGGGGTGTCCAAAATCCTGGCTCAGCCACCCATCCTAGCCACATGAATGACCCGGGGTTTTAGACTTTGCAAACAAGCTCTAAAGGTATATATCTCAGAAACCATGCCTAGTTGCTCGGACGAAGACAGTGCCGGAGCTGCGGCCACGGATGAGCCAGTCGCGCCGCATGCCATTCTTCCCCGATGAACCAACCCACGTGTCGATCTCCAGCACCTCTCCCCTGCGACGATAAGGCGGTACGGTCTCAGCATTTCTCTGAAAGAGAGCGGATCGACGGTCAAAGACGACCCTTGGTGGTAGCTTAGTTACCTACCAGATTGGGTACTGGTCGACTTGGACGTGCATCCGGGAGACTACCCAGATGAGGTTGTTCTTGATCATGCCGTGCGTCGCGCCAAACCCGTCTCCGAGGAGACCCGACATCCAGACGTGGTTCAGTGCCGTCTCCTGAGTAGGTGCACATCCTCGTGGTCAGCAAGGACACATTGACAGTCCAGTACAGAGATGCAACATGCAAGTGCTTTTCAAGTGACTTTTTCACAAAATCAGAGGCCTAAATGTTTCGAAAAGTTCAGGGCTAAAATAGATGATAAATTAGAGGCCTTTTCCATCTGACAGTCTGACTAACGTTTTCCTCTATAAGTTGGCGGTACCTTAGAATCAGTAGTCATTACACTCTAATTAGCGTTGCACGGAATTAATTTTTATCAGTACCTGGAGAAGATTAAGTACGGTCTCTAGAGTGGCCGTTTTGTCCGGGCCAACTTCGTACGACCGCACCACCAGCGTCTGCTGGTACCGCACTCCGCCTTCCACGATGAGCGCCTGCCGGAACGGGTCCACGGTCTGCTTCTCCGTTGGGATGTTCTGCCGGCTGAGCTCCTCGCCTCCACTCCCCGTGGGCAGCGGCGCCAGCACCGGGGCGCTGAGCTCGGCGAGCGACCTGTTGATGGACGTCTCCAGCGCCGTCCCGACCTGCAGCGGACTGCGGTGCGCCGCACCGTTCACCTTCACGGCGCTATTCCGGTGCTGCCCGCCGCCGCCGCCGCCGCCGCCGCCGTCTCTCTCAGAGGCCGAGCACCTGATCAGCACGCGCGAGCCGTAGATAAATGACAAGGTGTTAGCCATGCAGCTGTTGTTGCACTCTTGATCACACTAGCTTCCCTGATTTAGGCTACAGGGAGAAAATTAACAATTCACATTAAGTGCATTAATGATTGGGAACTGGAACACGGCGACCTTGCTGCACTCGGTCTCTTATACACGCACTAGGGCGGATCTGCCAATACGGCGTTGGTTTGGCGTTCGTTCCAGAGGACAAGGAACAAGAAAGCAACATTCCTGTACTTAGTAGCACACCATCGCTAGAAACAATGCAAGAAAATCGCATATTTTGGACAAAAATGGAAGCGAAAATCTGGACAAGAATGGTGGGCTCACGGGCGATTGTTTTTGGAGTTGTAGAAACTAATATTCTGATACGGCGGTCATAAACTTTGCTGCCTATGTTGCAAAACACCTTGATGTTTTCACGGTACAAGTGACAGCTTAGATTCTTTGGAATTAGAATGGAACGGAATAGACTTGGAATAAACAAAGCACGCATGGGAAGACTCACGCATATGGCTTGGTCGATCAAGTCGCGCGTATCTCGTATGTGTAGTTCTACAACGACACAATTAATCCTACGAATTTTACATTTTTTTCAACTGTATAGGCTGCGAGCAAGATGGAGATCTATTGGTGATTGGTCGATAACAAAGAGACCAAAAGGGTAAAGACACCGCCAAATTAAGAAGCTGCATACCAACCTTTAGAGGGTGTTTGGGATGGTTTCAGCTTCTGGCTTTCATCTAGAAAAGTCAGAAGCTAGAAGCGGGAAGCCGCCTGCGGGGAGTTTCGGCGGCTTCCCAAAGCACTCATTCCCAATTTACCCCCGAACTTTAGGGGCATTTACTCACCAAATACCATCGAATAAAACCCCGTTGGCTTCCTCCCCCGCACACCCGCTTAGCCCTCTCCTTCATGTGCTCCTCCTCCTCCCGTGCGCGCCTCCTCCTCCTGGGCCGGCAAGACCGCGCCGCTCTCCTCCTCCCCTTCCCTGCACCGCTGCCGCGCCACCGCCCTCCCCGTCCTCTATCGGGACCCAAAAATACAATTCTGGAACTCTCTATGCATTCTGAACTAATCTCAGATCAGTAGCTAGTTCACACAGGAAACATTAATGAAATACCATTCATTTATCGATTTAACTAAAAATATATCAAAATAACAAATAGTAACAATAACTGGACCTTATGGTCAATGTTTACTTAACTTGCCACATAGGGCTAAAGAAATAATAAACTCTTGTAGCGGAACGGGAAAACTTGGAAAGGCCAATCAACATGCCCATAGAAAATCGACTGGAGAACGCTTCCTAATTCGCAAAGTCTTCATAGTACCCCTTCTCAAAGAACTTCATTTCGGGAGTCACTTTTGATGATGACGTGTTTCGCCCCCAATGCTTTTGCTTTGCGGAGGCCCAACAACAGTGCTTCATACTCTGGGGCGTTGTTTGTTGTTGGGAAGTCGAGGCGAGCAGCGTGGGAGATGCTTCGCCCGTCCGGGGCGGCCAAGATGGCCACTGCGTCGGCCCTCGTGGCGCACCATGACCCGTCTGTGTATATGGTCCACAGGGCCTCGATTTTGCCCAGCGGTTGCTCTTCAATTTGCGGGGTCCACTCAACGACGAAGTCGGCTAGGGCTTGCAACTTGATGGCAGTTCGTACCATGAAGGTGATGTCGAAGGGCGCCAGCTCGGCCGCCCACTTGCCTATTCGGCCCGAGGTATCTTTGTTCCGCAACATCAGTGCTAGTGGATACAACGTTGGAACCATGATGGCGTGCGCTAGGAAGTAGTGCCGAAGCTTGCGGGAGGCCATGATGTGCGCATGCATATGGATAATACAAGTCAGCAATTTTTGTGGTCCGATCTTCACGGAGGATCACAAAACCTGAGATAAATGTCACCACATGACCTGACGAAGAGGTAGTGCACCATGAGATTTTGCACACGCGACGAACTACCGAGACAATCGCCCTTCCATGTACCAACGAAACCAGTCCATGCAATCATGCCGAGTAGACGTGAAGGCACGAACAGGATGAACCGCAGTTCGGTATTCTACAACTCCCTCAGGAATCGAAAGAACAAAGGTTGTAAGCCCCTCAAAACTCACTGGAGATCATATTATCACAAGGAAGCAAAAAGGTCCCTAGCGTCTCCATACATAGACAAATATATAGTGCTCATTTTAAGACCCCTAGAAACTGAAGTGATTAGTGCTAATTTAAGCTCCTAGAAGCTGAAGTGAAATCTTGTACTCCCGTACCGAAACTTGATGCTCAGGCTTCTCTCACATGCATGTAGTCAAGTGGTGGACAATTTAAGTGGCTGGATGTTGATGCTTCGGCTTGCTCATTTAAGCCCCCAAACTTGATGCTTAGGCTTCTCTCACATGCATGCATGGTGGACATACAATTAATTTAAGAAGTGGCTGGCTGTTGATGCTTCATCTTCTCTCCTTCTCTAGTTTTAGTATATCCAACTCCAAATACGGTACCTTCAATTATCAAACACAAATATCATTATTCTTTCATGAAAAATATTAATAGATAAATTAGGCATAGCTTGCACCTGTTCTTTTTCATCCGAAGTTAATTCTCAGTTCCAAATCAATCGATGCCTTAATAGAGAAAGTTGCCCAACAAAACTTTTGGAGTGTAAAAGTTGTCATTATCCCATACGCTCTCCGCTCTCGTACAACCCTTCATTCCTACGAATAATAAAACAAGCACTCGGAAGTACAACATGATATGAAATCTCAAAATTAATTAAAGCAAGTGTCGGTGTTTTAGAACCGATCTTACGTAAAAATTGTTTGATTCAGGGGGTCTCCTAGAATGGAATCACGCAGAGAGATTGACACGGGTATTTTTATACAGGTTCAGGCCTTCTCCGGAAAGAATAACAACCCTACTCCTGTATGTATGTTATTGAGTGTGTTTCGTACAATCGGGAGAAAAGACTAAGGCTATTACAGAAGATAGTGTCTAACTGTCTTCCTGATTGCTTGTTGTCCCTCCGACGCCCCTTCCCTCTCGATCTCGCCTTTATATAGTCGTGAAGGAATAGCCGTTTTCCCTTGGTGAAGAGGCGCCTTATCAAATCCAATAACGGGCGCATGTTTGCAGTAATCATCGGAGTGGTAACCCCTTCATGCCGCCTAGCAGTTACTTGTCAGAGATAATGGGGTATTACGTGCTATTACTTCGAGAGTAATAACGAGATCTTGTTCGCTTGGATTCCTTAATCAATTGGACCCACTCGTCTGTAGGTTTTATTGATCATAAGGTAGTCGTGGTTGACCTGGTCGTAGAAGAGCTTACGACTATGAGGTAGTCGTAGAATAATTTATTTGCTATTTTCTAAAGCTATTTTGAATTACCAGAATTAAATCAATTGAAAAATCAATAGAAAACCTCACCACAGTGTTTGGGCCAAAACTCTTCAGCCCAACCCATCTTAACCACGCGCACGCGGCCCACACGGCCAGCTCCTTCCGCACGATCGTCCTTGAGCCGTTTCGACCGTTGGATCGCGAATGAACAGACCGATCAGATTCAAGTTCGTACGGTCCAAACGTCACATCTATGTGGACCGTCCGATCTAATTTTAACGGCCAGGATTTGTTGTGAACTTCGGACAGTCCGAACGGCCCACTCAGTGTGGACCGTTCGATTTAAATCCAACGGCCACCGCTTCGTCGCTTTCCTTTCCTTTCTTTTTCTTTCACCGACAAGTGGGGCCCACGATGCACAGTGTCGTCCCCTTCCCCTTTCCTTCTTCCTCGTGCCCGCGTCCGCCATTACCGCTTTTCAAAACCTTTCCAAAACCAAGCAAATCCGGTTGCATCTCCCTAATTATCGCGCGCATTTAATTCGTGGATTCACTCCACCTCCGACACGGCCCTCTCTTTCCTTTCCTCCACCCTAAATCCTCGATTTTGCTCCGCCGTGCCGCACGGACCCATCATCCACATCTTTAGCACCACCGCACCGCCGCGAAGACTGTGCGCGCATCCACTTCCTCGGAGAACCCCCAGAGCCCCTACTTCTTCTTCGACCTCGCACCACCGCCGCAAAAAGCTCGCCGCCGACGACCAAAACGCCACACCCCTCCGCATCTTTGGTGAGCCTCATGATCAGCGTTGTCTCCACTTTCTTTTTCACCCACCCACTCGAGGCCGAACCCTAGAGTCGCCGGAGCCTTGCCGGATTCGGGCCTGCATGGCATGGCCATGTCAGCGCCACGTTGACACCACGCAAGCACTGGATCCTATGTGGATCCGACGTGGCGCCACGTCAGCTCAGCCCAGCCCGCTTACACCCCTGCTTGCACTATTTTGTACAATGGGTTCACCGTGAGCGTTGACTGGTTCGTGGGCGTGGTCTATTGACCACGGGCCCACCCGTCAGTGGCACATCGCACGTCGACGCAGTAAAACCAGAATTTCCTTTAGGTAAATAATTCAGGAAAATCTCTAAAATCCAATTTAGGGTTTAATTTAGGTTTTAAACTTCCAACAACTCATATTTCTTCATACGAACTCCGATTTAGGTTTTTCAAATTGCTAAATTTATATAAAATCAAGATTTAGCTATCTAAACTAAAAATTATTTGATTTGGAGTTAGTTTGATTCATCTTTTTTAATTTATTTGATTTTCATTTGAATTTGTCATATTTTCACGTATAGACTTCAACGACTCCGGAGAGTTTGATCCTTCAGAGAACTTAGAATACCAAGACTTTAACGAAGGCAAGTTATACCATTGATTATGTTGATCCCAGTATTTTAAAGTTAATTAATTTTGTTTTAAATTATTATTGCATGCATAATTTTAATCAGTTATTTTAATTCCCTGTTCAAATCCTTAGATATTCCAATGCCTTTTGTATAGCCCAATTTGATGATTGTATTATCAATTCCTTGTCACCTTAGTGAAAATGAAATAGAAATAATTATATGCTTAGCCACTACTTAGAACAGAATCATGTTTTTTGGAGTTTTAGCCCAATTATTAAAATTGAATTAAATTGAGTCTATGGTGTTGTCTTACCATAGAATATTTATGAAAACGATTTTACTTGGAAAAAAATAAAATCAAATAATGGTTTGGACTTGTGCGAATTGGATGGCTAGTGGGTGTAGGTTTATGCACGGGCGGTTCAGTATACGAAGGGATGTGTGAACCACGTCACTGCAGAGGAAGCCCAGGCAGCACCAGATGTTGTCCTTGGTACGTTTCTTGTTAATTCAGTTTCAGCATCAGTCCTATTTGATTCCGGAGCTTCGCATTCCTTTGTTTCCAATAAGTTTGCGGGAAAATATGGGCTACATACCTCTCCCCTAGTTAACCCTATGATAATCTATTCCCCAGGCTCAGAAATGAGAACTAGTTCTCTATGCCCAAACTTTACCCTTGAAATATCCGGAGTATCTTTCCTGGCAGACTTAATAGTCTTGCACTCTCAAGGTCTAGATGTGATTCTTAGAATGGACTGGTTAGCCAAGAATCAGGGACAGATAGACTGTGCCAATAGGTCTATCACCCTCACTAATGAGCAAGGAAATTCAGTAGAATTCAGACCCAAGACTTCAACAGGGGGAGGTTCCATCCTGACCAGTTTGAAGGAATTACAGCTTGAAGATATACCAGTGGTGCAAGAATACCCAGATGTTTTTCCTGAAGATTTACCCGGCATGCCACCAGATAGGGACATAATGTTCTTAATTGACTTAGTCCCAAGGACCGCTCCGATCTTGAAGCGACCCTATAGAATGACGGCCAATGAGCTAGTAGAGCTGAAGAAACAGATTGAAGAACTACAGAGCAAAGGCTATATCCAACCAAGTTCATCACCTTATGGAGTACCCGTGTTATTTGTCAAAAAGAAAGACAATAGTATGAGAATGTGTGTGGATTACAGATCGCTCAATGAGGTGACGATCAAGAACAAGTACCCGTTACCCAGGATTGATGATCTGTTTGATCAGCTGAAAGGAGCAAGTGTCTTCTCAAATATTGATCTGAGATTCGGCTACCACCAACTGAAGATCAAACTAGAAGATATCCCAAAGACTACTTTCACCACCAGATATGGACTGTATGAATTTACAGTAATGTCCTTCGGTTTGACAAACGCCCCTGCTTACTTCATGAATATGATGAACAAAGTGTTCATGGAATTCTTGGATAAGTTTGTGGTTGTTTACATCGATGACATTCTCATCTATTCAAAGGATGAGGAAGAGCACGAGAAGCATCTCAGGATAATTTTGGAGAAGCTCAGAGAGCACCAGCTTTATGCCAAATTCAGCAAGAGCGAATTCTGGCTAAGGCAAGTGGCATTCCTCAGACATATCGTGTCAGCACGAGGAGTTGTAGTAGACCCAGCCAATGTTGAGGCAGTAATGGATTGGAAGCAACCAAGATCCATCTCGGAAGTGAGGAGTTTCCTCGGATTAGCTGGATATTACCGTAGGCTCATTGAAGGTTTCTCCAAGACCCATGACCCAACTTCTGAAGAAGGAAAAGAAATTTGAATGGACAGATGATTGTGAGAAGAGTTTTCAAGAGTTGAAGAAGAGGCTAGTTTCTGCACCTGTGCTAGTCTTACCAGATATCCATAAGGACTTTGAGATCTTCTGCGGCGCATCTCGTTAGGGACTCGAATGTGTGCTTATGTAGGAAGGCAAAGTCGTGGCTTATGCATCTCGTCAGTTGAGGACACACGAAGGGAATTATCCGACTCATGATCTTGAATTAGCAGAAATTGTGCATGCTTTGAAAATCTGGCGGCATTATCTCATTGGTAACCGTTGTGAGATTTTCACGGATCATAATAGTCTGAAATACATCTTCACGTAGTCAGAGCTTAATCTCCGCCAGAGAAGATGGTTGGAATTGATAAAGAATTATGACCTTGGAATCTATTATCATCCGGGCAAAGCAAATGTGGTTGTAGATGGCCTGAGCAGAAAGGCATATTGCAACACCACATTGGTTCAGAAGAATCAGCCAGAGTTGTATGAAGAATTGAAGCACCTGAACTTGGAGATTGTCGACCAAGGTTGTGTAAACGCTTTGGAAGTTCAACCCACTCTACAGAGTCAGATCAGAGAAAAGCAGATCGAAGATGGAGACATCAAAGAGATCAAGAAGAACATGAAAAGAGGCAAATCCCCAAGATTTTCTGAGAATGAGCATGGAACAATGTGGTTTGGAAATTGCATGTGTGTACCTGATCAGCAGGAAATAAAGCAGTCGATTGTAAAGGAAACACACGAATCACCTTACTCCATTCATCCCAGAAGTACCAAGATGTACCAGGATCTGAAGGCAAAATATTGGTGGGTCAGCATGAAGCGAGAAATTGCCGAGTTCATCGCCCATTGTGATGTATGTCAGCAACTCAAGGTAGAACATCAAAGACCCACTGGTTTATTGCAACCATTACCAATTCCCGAGTGGAAGTGGGAGGAAATTGGTATGGACTTCATCACCAGACTTCCTAGGACCCAATCAGGATGTGATTCTATCTTGGTGATAATTGACCGGTTGACTAAAATAGCTCACTTTATCCCAGCCAAGACCACCTACAAAAGCAGCAAGTTAGCAGAATTATACATGGCTAGAATCGTGTGTTTACATGGAATACCCAAGAAGATAGTGTCCGACAGAGGCTCATAGTTCACATCAAGATTTTGGCAGAGTCTACATGAAGCCTTGGGAACCAGACTCCACTTTAGCACAGCTTATCATCCTCAGGCAGATGGCCAGACAGAACATGTCAATCAAATTCTTAAAGACATGCTTCGAGCCTGTGCCATAGATTATGGAAGGAGTTGGGACAAGAATCTGCCCTATGCAGAATTTTTGTACAACAACAGCTATCAAGCCAGTTTGCAGATGTCTCCGTTTGAACCTTTGTATGGCAGAAAATGTAGAACAACCCCTCTCCTTTGGGATCAGGTAGGAGAGCATTAGTTCTTTGGACCGGAGTTGATCAAAGAAGCTGAAGGCAAGGTTAAAGCGTTAAAAGAACGCCTGAAAGTGGCCTAGTCCCGACAAAAAAGTTATGCTGATAACCGTTGGAGAGATTTGTCCTTTCAGATAGGAAATTTTGTTTATCTCAAAGTTACTCCACTCAGAGGAGTAAGAAGGTTCCAGACAAAAGGAAAACTCGCACCCAGATTCGTTGGACCTTACAAGATTTTCGCAAGAAGAGGTGAAGTTGCTTACCAGTTAGATCTGCCAGCATCCTTGTCAGTAGTCCACGACGTCTTCCACGTCTCTCAACTGAAGAAGTGTCTCCGAGTGCCAACAGAAGAAACACCATTTGAAAGCATCAACCTTCAGGAAGACCTCACGTATGTGAAGTAGCCAATCAAGATCCTCGATGTGACAGAGTGAATCACCAGAAGCAAAGCCATCCGTTCATGCAAGGTCCAGTAGAGCAATCATTCAGAAGAAGAAGCCACTTGGGAGCGAGAAGAAGATCTGAAAGCCGAATATCCCCACCTTTTTGCTGGCCAAGTTTGAATCTCAGGGTCGAGATTCCCTTTAAGGGGGGTAGATTTGTAACAACCCAAAATTTCAATTTCAGAAGAAAAAAAATTAAAACTTAATTATTTTTGTGGATTTTCTGAAATTTTAAAAGCTTTGCCTTAATTATTTTAAAGCTAAAACAAATTTAATTGCAAAAACTATTACCAAATAATAGTTGGAATTATTTTACTTAAGTCCAAAATGTCCTTGAGAATTTCTGTGTATTTTCTCATAATTTTTGGAATTTATTTGCTATTTTCTAAAGCTATTTTGAATTATCAGAATTAAATCACTTGGAAAATCAATAGAAAACCTCACCACAGTGTTTGGGCCGAAACTCCTCAGCCCAACCCATCTTATCCACGCGCACGTGGCCCACACGGCCAGCTCCTTCCACGCGATCGTCCCCGAGCCATTTTGACTGTTGGATCACGAAACAACAGACCGATCAGATTCAAGTTCGGACGGACCGAACGTCACATCTATGTGGACCGTCCGATCTGATTTTAACAGGTAGGATTTGTTGTGAACTTCGGACAGTCCGAATGGCCCACTTAGTGTGGATTGTTCGATTTAAATCCAACGGCCACCACTTCGTCGCTTTCCTTTCCTTTCTTTTTCTTTCACCGACAAGTGGGGCCCACGATGCACAGTGTCATCCCCTTCCCCTTTCATTCTTCCTCGCGCCCGCGTCCGCCATTACCGCTTTTCAAAACCTTTCCAAAACCAAGCAAATCCGGCTGCATCTCCCTAATTATCGCACACATTCAATTCGTGGATTCACTCCACCTCTAACACGACCCTCTCTTTCCTTTCCTCCACCCTAAATCCTCGATTTTGCTCCACTATGCTGCACGGACCTTCTTGGGCGATACGGCGAACCCGTGCTGCCCTCACCCTATAAAAGGACATCCCGGGTGCGCCTTGAAGCACTCATCCCAACGCCTTAGAGCTCCTCTCCTCAATCCCTCTCAAGAGCCCGAATTTTGGAGTTCATCGGCGGCGGTGAACCTTCGATTCTTCTTCGATTCTAGTGCCACCAGTGACGCTCCAGCCCCGTTGTCTACACCTTCGGCACCACCGCACCGCCGCGAAGACCGTGCGCGCATCCACTTCCTCGAAGAACCCCCGGAGCCCCTACTTCATCTTTGACCCCGCACCGCTGATGACCAAAACACCGCACCCCTCCGCATCTTTGGAGAGCCTCATGATCAGCGTTGTCTCCTCTTTCTTTTGCCCCCACCCACTCGACTCGCTGTGGCGCAACGCGCCGGCGAGGCTGAACCCTAGAATCGTCGGAGCCTTGCCGGATTCGGGCCTGCGTGGCATGGCCACGTCAGCGCCACGTTGACGCCATGCAAGCACTGGATCCTACGTGGATCCGACATGGCGCCACGTCCACCAAATTTCGCCACACCACCGCTTACCTTTGCTTTTGTACACCGGGTTCACCGTGAGCGTTGACCGGTTCATGGGCGTGGTCCATTGACCACGGGCCCACCCATAAGTGGCACATCGCACGTTGATGCAGTAAAAACGGAATTTCCTTTAGGAAAATAATTCAGGAAAATCTCTAAAATCCAATTTAGGGTTTAATTATGTTTTAAACTTCTAGGAGCTCGTATTTCTTCATACGAACTCCGATTTAGGTGATTCAAATTGCTAAATTTATATAAAATCAAGATTTAGCTATCTAAACTAAACTTATTTGATTTGGAGTTAGTTTGATTCATATTTTTGAATTTATTTGATTTTCATTTGAATTTATCATATTTTCACATATAGACTCCGACGACTCCAGAGAGTTTGATCCTTCAGAGGACTTAGAATGCCAAGACTTCAATGAAGGCAAGTTATACCATTGATCATGTTGATTCCAGTATTTTAAAGTTAATTAAATCTATTTTAAATTATTATTGCATGCATAATTTTAATCAATTATTTTAGTTCCCTATTCAAATCCTTAGATATTCCAATGCCTTTTGTATAACCCAATTTGATGATTGTACTATCAATTCCTTGCCACCTTAGTGAAAATGAAAATAGAAATAATTATATACTTTAGCCACTGCTTAGAACATGATCATGTTTTTGGGAGTTTTAGCCAAATTGAATTAAATTGAGTTTATGGTGTTGTCTTACCATAGAATGTTTATGAAAATGATTTTACTTGGAAATAAAATAAAATCAAATGATGGTTTGTACTTGGGCGAATTGGATGGCTAGTGGGTGCAGGTTTATGCACGGGCTTAAACTGGTTAAGGTTAAGGCCTAGGGTTTGTTTTGAAAGACGCCCAAGTCAGTTAAGGACCGGTCTTTGAGCCGCATCTTACTAAGCTCCACCATACTACCACATGTTCTGTGTGGGCAGAACTAGACTTAATAATTTGTAATATCTTATTGTTATCTGTGCCACGTTGTTGTGTGGGTGTTGGCAAAACGGTATTCCCACTTGGTGCAAGAGGGGGCTTCCGGAGGATGGTAAATCCAATGGAAGTGAAACCTTAGTGGGCATAAATACCTTACGATAGAGCATTGTAACGGCCTTGTGATAATTGCTTAGTCACACGCCTTTGGAAGCGTGTACTGGTCGACATTAAAAGCAAATTATCTCGTGTGGGTAAAGCTGTACAAACTCTGTAGAGTAGAAAACTATTCGAATAGCCGTGTCGACGATCATGGACATGCTGAGCAAAGCCACTCTTAGTTAGACTTTGTTTTTTGTTTTAAAAATGTTTAATAGATGATTTAGGATGGAAAATCCTTGTGGAAAAATTGGGCGGTTAGCCATGTGATAGGAGTGTATCCTTCACCATTCATTCATGGAGGTTATCCACACTATAAAACTATCATTTTAAAATCTGATTTTGGAAATAGTATAAAAATGGCCTTGGAAATTATTATGAATATTTAAACTGAAAATGCTGCTTTATGCAAAATAAACCCTGCCAATCTCCCTTGTTTACTTATGCATGCATAATTATTCTTTATTGGGTGTAACTTGCGAGCACGGAAGTTGTGCTGACTCTTGCTGAATAATCTTTATTCAGGAGAAGACTTCTATCAGGACGATGAGGACCCAGACGCTTAGGCCTACGCCCCTAGACGATTGCCTGTGGCAAATCGTGTGGCCTACTACTACTTTGCTTCTGCTGTTATATTTGTTTATTTGGCCTCAGGCCCGTTTGTAATAAACTCTGAATTATTATTAATAAAATGCATGATATGTTTGTGTTATCACTTTTGTTTGACTGTGTACACTAGCTGTAACAGCCCAAAGTTCTATTACCAAAATAAAATTAATAAAAAAAATACTATTTTATTGGATTTTCTGAAATTTGAAAGAGTTTGATTGCTTTATTTGAATATCTCAAGTTTTAAAAGTCAAAAGTAAAAATTTATTGAAGTTTTTGAAGTTTTATTTGATTTAAGTTGAAAAACATAAAAATTACATTAATTTATAAAATTTTCTCGAGATTTTTAAAAGCTTTTCCCTAATTATTTTAAAACCAAAGTAAATTATGTGCAAAAACTATTACCAATTATAAGTTGGAATTATTTTTATTAAGTTTAAAATAATTCTAGGAATTTTTGAGAATTTTTCTAGAATTTTTGGACTCTATTTGCTTTGTCCTAAAAAGCTATTTGAATCAATGCTTAAATCTGTATTAATTTCGAATTTTACAAAAAAAAAAAAAATCCCGCGCGGGTGCCCAATTCCCAGCGGTCACCCATCCTATAGTTTTGCTCTCTCGTGAGCACGCTTAACACCAAAGCCACAAGTGCATGGGCTGCCACCTCTTCTCTTTCCTTTCTTTGTTTATTACTTTCCCTCTTACTCTTTTATTCTCTCTCATAGCCACCATCTTTCTTTCCGAACGTTTTTCTTCTCTGTGCACTCTTTCTTCAACCGTGAAGCATCCATGGCAGCCATGACCGGTCACGACCGAGCTCCATAGCCGACCCCGCCGCCACCCTCACAACCTCCGGCCACCGCCGTCGACCGCGCAGCCCTCACCGTCGGCCATCGCCACCTCCCCTTGCCCTTCCCCCTTTTCTTCTTACTTTGTCCAGTGAGCACACATACAGACCCGGCCGCCATTGTTGTGCGCGCGAAGCTCTCCAACCGCAGCCCCAACCGCTCCCGTGAGCCTCGCGTGCGCGCGCACGACCCACACCCTACCTCCGCCTCCACCCCCACGTTCTTCCCCTCTCTCCGTGCCCGGTCCACCCGCGCACCGCAACCGCCGTCGCCACGCCCCACGCACACGATCTCCCCACCCCGGCCTCCCCTCGCCCTATAAAAGGGAGCACCGGGTGCGCCTCCTCCATCTCATCCAAACCCCTCAAACCACTCCTCCTCTCCCCTCTTGGTTTGGCCGCATTTCGTGTTTGAAGAAGCACGGCCGAACGCCGTTCTTCCTCGTCTCTGGCGCCGTTTGAGCCGCCTGCCGCCGAAACCCTTCTCCCAGATCGCCGCACTGACTCGACGCCCGACGCTGTTTCCTCTCGAAGCGCCCGGAACCGCCGCGCCACCGGAGCCCGATCATCGCCGCCACCAAAATCCTCGCCGCCGACCACCTCGTCGCCCTCCATCGTCGCAAGGTAGCGCATTAGGCTCCTTCTCGCTCCCTCTCTCCGTTTGACAACTATGACTTGCCTTGGCTTTGGCTCTGCTCAGTTACCACACTTGAATCTTCAAAGTTTGCTTCTGCTCCTACTCCGTGAAACAGATCGTCTAACAAGAGAGAAGACAATAGGCGAAGCGCAAATAAATTCAAAAGAAATTCAAAATAAAATTAAAAAATTATTAAAACCAACTCTAAAAGAAATATCTAAATTTTATATGAATTTAGGAATTTGAATGGACTGATTCGGATTTCGTATGAAGGAGAACAGACTCTCAGAAGATTTGCTGGAAAAGAAATTAAGAGAGAAAAGAATATTCCTGGAATATTCCCTTCGGATTAAATTAAATAAAAAGAAATCTGAAACTTACAAGTGGGGTCCACTAGTAAGTGAGAGAGAATAGAAATCTAAGAATGACATGTGGGCCAAGGTTGCTGGACAAAGAAAGAAATAAAGAAACAATGACATGTGGGGACCCACATGCGGGTTTATGGTGAACTAGGTCTATGGGAAAGGTCTAGCGTTTGATTTGGGGTTCATCACATGCATTGACACATATGCCACATGTGCAAAGAAGATGAGGTGGACGATGATGTGGAGACCACATCAGTAGAGAGAGAAAACAACAAAGAGAGAGTAGGGAACAGAGAGATGGCTGATGACAAGGACATCGGTGTCGATGGCAATTGACAGCGAGGTAGGTCCAGAGAAGTAGCAAAACGGGTTCCCGAGAACACGACGGTCCTTTGGGTAGCAGTGGCGCAGCAACGTTGGTGGTGAGACAGCGGCGGCGGTGACATTGGCGGCGGGCGGGGAGGACTTCGGGTGTGACGGTCTTGGCGATGTAGTGACGTCCAAATGAAAACAAGGGAAGTACCGAGTTGGGGGCGATGCAAGGATCACAGAGAGCACTTCGTGAAGATCGGAGAACATCCGAAGCGGCGGCACAATAAAAGTGACCAGAGAACAGGAAGAAACCTAGCGGCGACAACTCAGTGACTGGGAGAGAAAGAGAAATGAAGTAAAAGAGAGAGGAAAACCTAGAACATGTGATGACGCACTTGATTTGGCTAGATACTTATCGAGGACGTAGATCAAAACGGGCGGTGGCGGCCAATTTTGAGGACAACGGGGTCGAAGAACTTCGGCAAGGAAGCAGCTTCGGTGGCGGCTCGGTCTTGGACAGATTGCGACGAGATGCAAACGAAATCAAGGCTGGTATTTAGGGTTTCATGGAGAGGAAAGAGACGCAAATAAAAAGACACGGGTGGCTTGGTTTATATAGTATCGGAGGAGAGTCCACAAGGGAAGAGCATAGTGGCGCACAAGTCCAATTCGGGCATGGTTGAAGAAACTGTGAGGGAGACGATGCTCACGTGGCTTGGCTGACAGCAAGGGACCACTGGCAGGGAAAGCAAAAGAAAAGGAAATGAAAAGGAGTTGGGCTTCGGCTGGCCGGTGTGTAAGAAAAAGGAATGGGCCGCTCAGTAGTGAGAGCAAAGGAAAAAGGGAAGAGGAGCATTTCAAATTGGTCAGACGCATAAGAAAAGGCAATCTGGTGCCATGATGGAATAAAAAGAAAAGGGAAGATGGGCCGAAAGGAAATAGAATGGGCCAAAGAGAAAGGATTTGAGCCCGAGAGAAATTCCAGAATTAAAAAGGATTTTTGAATTTAGGAAATTGAGATAAATAAAAACTGAGCTCAAATAAATAGCAATTAAATCCCAAAAATTCCTAGAAAATTCCAAAAAAATTCCCTGGAACACTAGGAAGCCAAATAAAACAACTTTTAATTTAATTGAAGTTTAGATTATTCACATTAAATCTTTTTAATTTCTGAAAAATCAATTTAAGCTTTAACTTTAACAAGAAAATTCAAATGGTTTATTTTATTTTTAATGCTTTAGAAACAAACCAAATTTTGGGATGTTACAAAAATACCCCCCTTAAAAGGAATCTCGTCCCCAAGATTCGGGCTGACTAAAGAATAGGTTCAAACCATACCTTGCTCACTCTTCCAAATGATTTTTCTTATGAGCGAAACAAAGCTGCAACTCACGCGGGACTAACTTAAAGACTTACCAAAAGTGACATTCTGAACTGCTTGAACTTCTTCTGCAGTGACGTGGTTCAGTTGTCCTCTTGTTGAAGTTGACGGAGTCCTAGTAGCTTGACTTGGTGTCTGAGGCATTCCTCTTCCTACTCCGAGCAAAGAAGTCCTGGCTGGTGTAGCTCCCAAATTAAAAGTAATTGGTGTCGGCTCTTGCTTTCATGGACACTTATTAGCATAATGACCTGTCTCATGGCAGTTGAAACATGTAACTCCTGCAGCTGGATTGTTGGTCCTCTGAGGTTGATGATTGTCGTAGCAAGAAAGACTAGACAGTAGAGAAAAGAGACCCATGTTATCTAGGAGAGGGATTGAAGGATCCTCGGAGAGGGGACCGGATGCAAGGAATTTGTGTATTGATTGCCCCAAAAATCCAGGTCTGAGCCATTACATGGGGGAACGACGGCTATTTTTAGCCTTCCGATAGGATACATGAGATTACGGATCTACCCCTAAAAAGGTCATATGCCCGTAGGGGCTGCAGGGGCCTTTCCTACCCATACGTGTAGTCTTTGGCCCGTGGTACTGGTTGGTGTGCCTGGTCCACCAGTGTCCTTTGGCCCTTCGCACCTTGTGGGGTGGCTCCAGGCCGAGGGGGTGGCCTCGAGCCCATCTACCGCATTGAGGCAGCCCTACAAGGCATCTTCGGTGGTCCCTCGGGCTCCCTTCGGGGCCCCTCCTATGGCCTTCGGGCCCCTCTTGTGGCCCTTGGGCCCTCTTCGGGGGGGGGGGAGGGGGGCGGTGGTGTTTGCCCGGCCGTAGGGGCCGGTGGGCTGCCCCTATGACAAGCTCCTCGCATTCGAGGTCATGCTTTGTCATAGCTGAAACTGCGCCTGGAAGGTCCAGGCACACCGTCTCCTTCGACCTGGTGAAGTGTATGTTTGATAGGCTCCTCTTCTACCCGGTCGACCTCACAGGTATGGCTGCGTATTGGTTGCGTACTGTGCACCGTAATAGCGCTGGTTTGCGTTGATGGCGCCCCTTCGCATGGCGTGTGTGGCAATTGGGTATCGTGCACCATAATAGTGCGGTTTGCGTTGACGGTGCCCCTTCGACTGGTGTGCATGGTGGTTGGGTACCGTGCACCATAATGGTGCTTGCTAGGTTCGCTGTTTGGGTGCCACATGCCACGCTAGGATTGGGTCGTAGCGCTTTGGCTCCCCCTACCTTGTTTGGTTGCGGTCCTAACGGGTATAATAGGGAGTCTCCCCCCTCCCCCCGCCTGTTATTCTTTGGCTACCAGGAAACAACAACTCCTCTCGCCTCCGATTTAGTGGTGCTTGTCTTGCTCTAGCGAAGTCTAGCGGAGGCTCTGGTTATGACAAAGCGAAGCAAGGAGGACGGTGGGGAAGCGATGTACACGAGAGACCTCAGGAGGACCACTGTGACGGATCTGGTTCTCCGGACCCTTGTGGATGAGGCCAAACTGGAGATCCTTGAGAAGATTTGGGCTCTGAGGGCGGAGACAGTGCTGTTACCGCGTCTTGACGAGGCGGTGGTATTTGTGACTTTGTTTGACACTGGACTCTGGTTCCCCTGCGTCGATTTGGTCTCCGTAGTGCTCCAACTTTACTGGGTGGAGTTGGCGCAACTAACGCCGAACTCCCTCGTGAGGTTGTGTCTTCGAGTGGATTCTTCGATCTGCCAGTACCAGTGGAGAAGGGCACTGCCAGCCGAAGAAGAAGAAGAGCACGGGGGAGACGCCGAACTTCGACAACGCTAACTTCCAGCCGAAGGCGCGGTTGCAAATGTATGTGCCCGCCCCAGTCGCGCGCAACAACTGGGATACCGACTGGACACGGAGGTGGTTCTACCACTCTTCTCTAGCAGACGAGGGTCTTCAATCAAAGGGTGGGCTGATGCAGCTCGTCACCTCCCCGGAGATCATCCTAACCTCACGGGAGGAGGCCCTCCTTGACGTGTTGCTGAATGCGACAAAGCGTCTCTCCACACGCGACCTTGCGGAGGAGTTCTGTGCCTTCGTGGTTTGGCCCCTAGCACAAGGGTGGAGTGTGGAGCTAGGGGCTCCGATGTTCGGCCTCCCGACCATCACCGTGCTGGGCCGTGAAGGTGTAGGCCGCAAAGGTACTGGTTTTGGTTATGTTATACCCTCCCCTTTCCTTGTTTTTTTGTTGTTTGATTACTGACCTGACCCGCTTGTACCTTTGTAGTTGCGCCCATCATCGAAGTGGCCCGAGCCGCGGAGCAGCTCTTGGGCCCCTATACGGGCGAAGAGCATGCCAAGCGCTAGTTGGTGGTGAGGGAGGCCCGCTTGAATCGAGCGTATGGTGCGTCGGTCCGGCTCATGGAGCGTTCGAACCTAGACGAATGGAAGAAAAAGCGTGCCCACGTGCCTGAGGTCGATGTGACAGGGCCGATTACGGTGGTGCCCTTGCACACCGTTGGTCCTTGCGAGGCGGGTGGCTCCTCCGGTGGCAGAGAGGATGTGGCGGGGCGACAGGCCAAGCGGGTGGAGCTGGAGCCCTCGAAGCGGGTGGAGCACGTCCGGTCTAGTAGCGTCTCCTCGGGTGGATGCTGTGCCTCCTCCGCTGAGTGCACGGTGGCGGGGACCGGCGAGCATGGTGCGGCGATAGAGGCGGGCGAGGGTGCTGCGATAGAGGTAGATGGTGTGGCGGGTTTGTTTGGCCTGGCAAGGCTGCTGGTGGAAGAGTCTGTGGATGACAGCACCCCATCACGTGTTTATGACGGGGTGCTAAGGATACCGAGGTTACCCCTCCGACCCCGCGGCGCCCATTGGTATGTTTAGCATGCTGCTTTGCCTTGTGTTAACACGCGGATTTAACCCAGTTGTTTATGTTGTAGATGTTAGCGACGGGGGTGGTAGTCGCGGTGATGGTGGCTCCGCGTTGACAAGTTTCAAGGCAGCACCCTGGACGGCCGTCGCTCTAGCTATCGCGGGTACCACGGACTTGGGCTCGCTTTGTCCTACTAACTTCTAGGTCAGTGCGGGCGCTGCAGGGGTCTACGAGGAGATTGCTCGGTTCGGTGCTCCGCCCATTGTGAGGGAGCTCTTCTAGAAGACGTCCCTTAAGAACATGTTCTGAAGCGTCGAGGCAAATTCTACGAAGGTTGACCTGTTCCTCATTCTTTGAATATATATACACCTAATATTTTTTTTGACGACTCGATGTTCATGTAGACCTTGATGCTATCGCGGGCGATTGACCACGATGTTTTGTGGGTTCTCTCTGAGATCTAGAAGCAGGTCGATGCGGAGCATGCTCGGAGTGAGACCCTGCGCACGGAGCACAACACCCTTGCCATGAGGTTGAGAGCCCTCGAGGCCCGGGTGGCTGGGCTTGAGGAGGAGCACACCGTCCTTCAGGCTCAGGCGGCGGGGCTCGAGGAAGAGTGTGCCACCCCTCAGGGCGATGTGCGTGTTTTGTAAGGCGTCCAGACGGTGCTCGAGGAGGAGATCCAGGGGAGCGAGATCTATCAACATCGTGGCGCACGCAACCTGGGACACGATGGAAACCCTCGAGGGCACCGTGGCGGACCTCAGCGCCCTGCCACCCTTAAGGAACCACAGTTGGCGGAGATGGACAGACATCACCCTGGAGCGTCCTCAGCGTGTAGGGGAGGTGTTTCTCCCGGCGACCCCCGTTTACGGGGACCATTGCGCAAAGGTGTCCTGGTCGACGGCTCTTGCCTCTCTTAACAAGGTGGGCTACGCTCATATGGATGCCCTTGCTACCCGCTCCCTCGCGGTGGTGACTGTTGAGGAGGTGGCTACCGCACATCGTTAGACGCGAAGGATTAGCAATGTCCTCCTTCAAGATTTCTAGGGTCGTGCGGTCCTGCGGCTGCAATGGAGTCCCTGTAGGAGGTCCAGGCGCAGAGGGCGAAAAGGAAGGTTTTGGTGGAAGCTCCGGCGGAAGCTTCGAAGGCTGACGAGCGGAGGGCCACCCACGAAGACAAGGTGTGACCCTCCACTTGCTTGAAGCGCCCCCAACTTTAGATTGTTTACTAGATTAGGTTTTACTTGTTTCCTCTTTTTTGCCCCCGCTTTGCTTCTGCACGTGCTTCGGAGTAGGTTTAGAGGAGGCCGAGCACTTTTTGTGTAATGTCCTCCCCTTTTGAATGAAGGAGAAATTTCCAAACGGGTGCATGGGCATTCGTTGCTTGTTCTTTTGCATACCGTTTATGCGTTAGCTTCGTGATTTACGCAGGATGCACTGCCCTTGCTTCAGTGCACCGCTCGACGGGGGACCCGTCCAACTGAGGGACGGATGACTAAGGTCACTGTCCCTCCGTGAGGGCCAAAGGACGAGCGCAACCTTCTGTCCATCTGGCCTCTGAAGCTGTACTGCCGAGGCATTGTCTATCATGGTGCTAAGTGGCAGTGCTGGAAGAAGGCAAATCCGGATGGCTCCATGGTAGAGTTTTGGCTCATCCGTGAGCGTAAGGATGCGAGGGTGCGTGAGGAGATACGAGCTTTCTGGGATTGTGGCAGGGGACCCGTGCCTTCATTTGCCAAGTTCATGTCTCTGTCACTGAAGGGCTCCGATGAAGGGTCCTCCGGAACGTTATCTGGATGAAGCGCTGAGAGGGAGTACCTTTATTTTATGGCTACCAGGCCATCTGACGAGGAGCTGCTCGAATGGGTGCTACGTACAGAGGTGTGGGACGTGGCCCCGTAGTTGTCTATTGTGCATTGTACCTTGTATGTTGTACTGTACTTTTTATGGTGCGCGTTGGACTTTTGTACCCTGTATGTTGTACTTCGCGATGAATAAAATGATCTTTTCTGAGTTATCGCGTGTCCTAGTTCGCACCTCGCTGTTTGCTTGAGGCTAGGGTGGGGGTCGAAGTGTAGCACCGTCCCCATTCTCTTTTAGATAGGGCTTCAGCCCTAACTTTTTTTTGCAAGGGGGCGAGGGGCAAAGCCTAGCACCGTCCACACTTTTTATATAGGGCTCCAAGGGAGCCCTAACTTTTTTTTGCGAGGGGAGACGAAGCCTAGCACCGTCCCCCATACTTTTTAGATAGGGCTCCTAGGGAGCCCTAACTTTTTTTGCGAGGGGGAAGCGGAGCCTAGTGCCGTCCCCCATACTTTTTTAGATAGAGCTTCGGGGGAGCCCTTACTTTTTTTGCGAGGGGGAGGCGAAGCTTAGCATCGTCCCCTATAATTTTTTAGATAGGGCTCTAGGGGAGCCCTAACTTAACTTTTTTTTGCGAGGGGGGTCGAAGCCTAGCACCATCCCCCATACTTTTTTAGATAGGCCCGGAGCCCTAACTTAACTTTTTTTACTATGGGGAGGCGAAGCCTAGCACTGTCCCCCATACTTTTTTAGATAGGGCAAGCGGAATTGAGCTATCAACACATGACTCAAGCTACTAAATAAGACCCCTCTTAATAGTACGGCAACCTATACTAGCAATTCAGTCTCCAACCAAACACCATGACTAGTAAAAGACTAGGAACGCATCCTTAGCCCTAGCTAGTCATACCTTTACCTTGAGTATCTTCCTGAAGCTTGATGACGCACATCTTCACTTCAAGTCCGGGTCATTGACTTGATAATCATCAACACATGATGATTTCCTTTTCTTCGAGATCTTAATATGCATCAACACATGATGCATCCTTTACTTCAAGCTCTTGACTTCAATACCATCAACACATGATGATCTTCTTCACTTTGGGATCTTGACTTGAACATCATCAACACATGATTGTTTTCTTCATCCCGAGTCTTGACTTGATGACGATCAACTCATGATACCATCCAAAGTCTCCATCATCATGGAACATAACATATTCATCCAACTTATGGAAAATGTTAGTTCCATATGACGATTGTCATTAATTACCAAAACACTCTATTAACTCATAATGACAGGTCTAGATTCTTCAGTTGGCCAATAGAAACCTTGGCAGAAGACTTCGCCACGAGGCATCGGGGTGCTTGATGCGCACCACAGTGCCCCTCGTGGATTTCCCTAAAGAGGGATTGGCCCTCCTTTCGGGATACACACCGTAGGAAGGGGGCACACACACCACCTTTGTAAAACTGGTCGTTGATCATGTGGAAATTTCTGGCTCGATACCAGAGGTGGTTTGCTTCGACTTTGTCTTCGGGCTCTTCGCCGACCAGGTATTTGATGATGATGTCTCACCAATCCGCCTCGTCGATGGTGAGCACTAGGTGCGCAGCCCCTTGTGCTTCAGGCGTGGCCACTTGTGCTTCGGGCGCAACCCCTTGTGCTTCAGGGGCGGATGAAGGGGCCCTTAGTATTTCATAGAATATTTCTGGTGGAGGGCGCTCGTCGGAGCTGGCCATCTTTGCAAGATTGTCTGCTGCCTCATTACTACCTCTTGGGATGGATTGGATGGTGATGCCAAGGAAGTGCTTCACTGCTGTCCGGACCGTGGCTAGGTATCTAGCCATTTCGGGATCCCTGGCCGTAAAGGACTTATCAACGTGCCCTGCCTTGAGACGGGAGTTACTTTTGATGATGACGTGCTTCGCCCCCAATGCTTTTGCTTTGCAGAGTCCCAACAGCAGTGCTTCATACTCTGAGGCGTTGTTTGTTGTTGGGAAGTCGAGGCGAGCGGCGTGGGTGACGCTTCACCCGTCTAGGGCGACCAAGATGGCCACTGTGCTGGCCCCCACAGTGCACCATGACCCATCGGTGTAATGGTCTATGGGGCCTCGATTTTGCCCGGCAATTGCTCTTCGATTTGTAGGGTCCACTCAGCGATGAAGTCAACTAGGTCTTGCGACTTGATGGCGGTTCGTGTCACGAAGGTGATGTCGAAGGGCACCAGCTCGGCCGCCCACTTGCCTATTTGGCCCGAGGCATCTTTGTTCTGTAACATCAGTGCTAGTGGGTATGACGTCAGGACTGTGATGGCATGCGCTAGGAAGTAGTGCCGGAGCTTGCATGAGGCCATGATTAGCGCATATGTTAGCTTTTCTAGCTCCATGTATCGGGTTCTGGCCCATTGAAGGGCCTCCGAGACGTAATACACATGACGTTGTCCACTACTTTCTTGGACGTGGACTGCGCTCAGCGCCGAGAGGAGGCAACGAGGTACAGCAAGAGCTCTATGCCATCCTTCGGACTGGTTATGCTTGGTAGCTGAGCGAGGTATTGCTTGACCTCTTCGAACGCCTTCTGGCAATCTTCCATCCACTAGAATGGCTCTGCTCCCCGAAGTGTCTTGAAAAATGGTAGGGCTCGCTCCGCCGAGCGAGACAAAAATCGACTAAGGGCTGCGAGGAGCCATGTCAGCCTCTATACCTCCTGGGCGCTATGATGGGGCTCTATTTCTTGAATGGCTTTTATTTTTTTCCGGGTTGGTCTCAATACCTCTTTCGGATACAAGGAATCCTAGGAGCTTGCCTGCCTTTACGTCGAAGGCGTATTTCTTGGGGTTGAGCTTGACCCCCTTCGTCCGGAGGCTGGTGAAGGTTTCTTGCAAGTCCTCCGTGTGCAAGCCTGCGAGCTTGCTCTTGATCACTTTGTCGTCGACATATGCCTCTATGTTGCGGCTGAGCTAGCCATCTAGCACCTTTGTGATGATCCGGGTGAAGGTTGCGCCCACATTCTTCAGGCCGAACGGCATGCGGGTGAAACAATAGGTGCCTATGGGGTGATGAAGGTTGTTTTTTGTTCGTCTTCTTTGGCCATGAATATTTGATGATACCCAGAGTAGGCATCTAGAAACCTCATTAACTCGCAACCCGAAGTAGCATCTACTAGCTGGTCGATGCGAGGCAGAGGAAAATCGTCCTTCGGGGATGCCTTATTGAGGTTAGTGAAGTCGACGCACATGCACCATTTGCTAGTGCTTTTCTACACCAGGACAGGGTCGACCAGCCATTCGGAGTGCTTAATCTCGCGAATGACCCCCACTTTTGGCAGTTTGGCTATATCTTCCTTTGCTGCTTCCAGCTGCTCTACCAACATGCACCGCAATTTCTTCTTCTTGGGGGATGCATCACTTTGGATGGATAGGCGGTGCTTGATGGTCCCCCGCGCAACCCTAGGGATGTCCTCCGGGCCCCACACGAAGATATCTACGTTGCTTCGGGGCACCCCGAGGATGGTGTCGTGTGCTCCCACTGGCAGTTATGCTCCGAGGGCCACCATCCTCTCTGGGGTGTCTTCACTTAGGGGGACTCTTCGAAGTTGTCCCTCTAGTATGGCCTTTGGCGCCCATTTTTCCAAGACAGTGCTAGCCTGGGTGCTCGTGTCTGCTAGGTCCTGGTCCCCCCACACCGTGACTATGCCCTCCAGTGTAGGGATCTTCATGCATAGGTAATTGTGGTGTGCTATTGCTCCAAAGGTGTTCAACATGGTCCGGTCGAGGATGGCGTTGTATTCGTTGACCCCCTTTACTAGACATTTCACCTCTACAATTTTTTTGAAGAAGCTGCAGAGGGACTCGCCCGGGGCTTGCTTTATTGCTAACAAGTGCCCGATGTACTTTGGTTCTGTGTAATTTTTCTAGAAATTGTTTCGCACGAGGTCCCACAACGGCTCCCACGCATACATGGATCAGGAGGGTTGGTGAAGAACCATGTCAGTGCCACGCCCTTGAGGGCGAGGGTGATGCTCTTCGCCTTTGTTGTGTCGTCTCCTCCGGCCGCCTCGATGGTGATCTCGTATACCCGAGGGAACTCCGAGGGGTCTATGCACCCCTCGAAAGACCTGATTTCTAGCATTTTGAAGCCCTGAGGCCAACGGGGCCATCTCCAGCCCCTTGCATAACAGAGAGTTGGGGTCCCCCCGAAGTAGCAAGACTGGGGGTGCGGTCGCTGGTGCCAGAAGGGTGGCCTCCTCTGCTCCGGTGGCTTGTGCGAATCGGAGCGGGGCTGTGAGGGTTATATCCCCTGGCTATCAGAGATTTAGTACCTCCCACCAGAGGTCTGCCAACTCCCGCTGGAGAGCTTCGTACGCTTCATGGGTGACACTCGTTGCTCCTGGTTGTGGGCCCATAGGGTGACTCCTAGGAAGGGATGCCTCGGTGGGCCGGGTGTCACTTCCAAGGATATCCCCGTGAGTAGAGTTGTTTGCTTCCTCTTCCGTGGCTTGCGTGGTGGCCGCTGTTGTCAAGGATGTTCTACTTCGTTTCGCCCTCAGGGTGTTGGGAGTCGTGGTCATGGCAGTCGCTTCGGCTATTGAGACCTTGGGTGTGGCCTTCCGAGGGGCCATGCTTGTGCCTCGGGGCTTCGCTTTGTGACTTTCCTACCGATCTCCACGGACGGCGCCAACTGTCGTAGCAAGAAAGACTAGACAGTAGAGAAAAGGGACCCCCGGTATCTAGGAGAGGGACCGAAGGGCAAGACTTTCTCTCGAGAGTCAGAGCTTCGAGACGACTTTCGCAGATGGCGAAAGGGACATGGTTGTACTAGATTTCTAGTCCTATAGTGGAAGAGCAGATAGGATCACACCTACACGTAAGTTCGTTCGTTGGGTTAGTGGCCACCCGCACTCCAACCTATCTATATGGCAACAAAGCGAATGACAAGGCCAAAGTAGCTGACTCTTATCGCTAACTTGACTCGGTCTAAGGGCGAGCTTGAATACAACTCACGTAATCCACTCCTCCAGGGGCCTTCAGGCACTCAAACAGATAGTGAGACAGACACCATCTACAGAACTTGAATGACAATACACCCATATATTCTAGCTAACAATCTGAAACTATAACCAAATGGAGGGGACACTCTTCCTTCACAGAGAGGGGACCGGATGCAAGGAATGTGTGTATTGAATGCCCCGAAAATCCAAGTCTAAGCCATTACATGGGGTAACGGCGGCTATTTATAGCCTTCCGATAGGGTACATGAGATTACAGATCTACCCCTAAAAAGGTCCTATGCCCATAGGGGCTGCAGGGACCTTTCCTACCCCTACGCGTAGCCTTTGGCTTGTGGTGGACCTCCATGGTCTTGGTCTACCTGGTTGGTGCGCCTGGTCCACTCGTGTATTTTGGCCCTTCGCACCTTGCGGGCTTGCTCTAGGCCGAGGGGGTGGCCTTGAGCCCTTCTGCTGCATCGAGGCGTCTTCAGTGGTCCCTCGGGCCCCCTTTGGGACCCCTCTTATGGCCTTCTGCCACCCACATGGCGGGGCGAGGGCTTGTGGCCTTCGAGGGGCATGTGGTGTTTGCTAGACCGTAGGGGCCAGTGGGCTGCCCGTACGATAATGATTGTTGTTGTTATTGGCATTGTGAATTCTTGAGTTCACTGAATGAGATACTAATGCAGGGGTTCTGAATACATCAGATGAATTATTATAGCGAACAGGCTACTGAGCATTGGTGCTGGCTCTCTATAGATGATTCTGATGAACTCCATGTTGTATCGTTTTTCTTTTGCGAGATTCGTTCAATTCAGGACGAGAATCTTCTATATGTACGGCTTTATCTACCATATGCTCAAAATCCACATAATCTTTTCTGATAACTTGCAATTTTAGACTGAGATTAAGTCCACGCTTGAATCACTTCTGACGTGCATTATCTGTAGCAACATCTTCTGGAGCATAGCGAGAAAGTTGAGTGAACTTCTTGAGATACTCACTCAAATTCATGTTTCCTTGCTGTAGATCATGGAATTCATTCTTTTTCATTTCCACTAGACCATCTAGAACAAGCGCTTGATGAAAAGCTGTTAAAAATTCTTCCCAAGTAATTGTTGGAGATATGCCCTAGAGGCAATCATAGAGATGATGATATTTCGTTGTATCCATGATTTAATAAATGTTCCTTGAATATTACCTTTGTGTTGATTAACAAGTATGTGACTTGTTTGTGAAACTCTTTACTTGTATGGTTATTCTAAAGTTGTCCCTAGTCGGAGTTCATGTGAGGACACACGTGAATGATGGATTAGCACATGTATCGGTTGATGACCATGTTTCACAGTGTCATAGACATGGAGATGTCAAACCAATAATGTGGACACATGTTTAGAACATGGGGTTGGACCGACCCAACATGAGACATAACAATTATACTTATGGTTCTCTCTACACAATGTGTACGCCTTTGTCCTCCCGAGATTGTCGCATGTACTTGAGATGTGAATCGACCTACTTAGGGGCTATCAAACGCTACTCCGTAACTAGGTAGTTATAAAGGTAGCTTTCGGTTTGTCATGAAGCATGTTTGCGAGGCATGGTCACGAGATGGGATTTGCCCTCTCTACCGAGAGAGATATCTCTGGGCCTCGAGTGATCGGATCCGTAAATGCATGGCCATGCTACTTAAGGTTAAGAGTTAACCTAGTAAGGGATTCCGATCACAGATCGAGAAAGAGTGGTCACTTGGAGCTCGACCGAATATCGTGAGGCAAAGGGATTGGCATAAACATAACGCTGTGATGGTTCGTCCGATATGATCTTTGTGTACGCTTAGGAGTTGGCACGCCTTGCTAGAGGCCGCTACCAACTATTGACCAAGTATGTATACTCGCCATGTCTAAACATACGTGAACCTATAGGGTCACACACTTAGGGTTGAAGCCTAATTCGGATTGGATCCGAATTAGATCGAACATCGAGTCCTAATGGGCCTCTATTAGTAGAAGCCCATTGTAAGGACGCCTATAAAAGGAGGGCAAGGGCGACAGATTAAACGATGAGTTTTTCGTGACATCTCAAACCTCGCCGCCACCCTCCCACGCCCTAGTCGCCGCGCGATCTAGTAGTCCGCGGCGCCGCTTCCTCCCGTGACGTGTGGATACCTTTGAGGCGCCAGATCAGAAGCGCTTTGGACGAACCGCAAGAGAGGAGTCAGACGTGGGGCCGCGACGAGGACGAGGAAGTAATACGACTACTCCGCCTGACGTCTTTGCATCAACTTAGTACGACTACTCGCCCGACGTCTTGCATCAATTTCCGCTTTTCTTGGCGCCTAGTGGTAAGACCGTGATCTATAACTGCAGTGATCTTGGTTTACGGGTAGAATTTTTATTATTTTGCGCTAGTGTAGCCTACCCGTAGCCTTTCAGTAATTGCTTGCGAATTCTCATGAGCTGCGGTCTAGTTCTCCCACCATTCTGCGGCTGTACCTTCCAACTGATGTGAAGCATAAAGAACTTTCTCTTGATCATTGCATTGGGCAATGGCGAGCTTTTTCTCAACAGAGCGAAGCCAATCTTCTGCTTCCAAGGGTTTTGATGAGTGAGAAAATGTAGGCGGACGAGTCCAAATATACTCTAATATAGCTTGGAATGTTGATGAACTAGTGGTGGACCTACTGCTGCTCGATTATTTTGGTTCAACAAACTGACTATTGTAGCTGCCGTTTGATTCTGTTGAGTCATCATACTATTCATGTTTTGCATCAGTACATTCATGAATTGAGTCTAAGCTGCTAGAAATTGTCCCATGTTGGGATCTGCAACTCCAGGTATTGGTGACTGTCCACTAGCATTGACACTGGCATCATCCGACTGAGTACGGCTTGATGTACTACGAGTGTCAACCATCTGTGATGATTCTCCACAGGTTTAGTAGGTAAGATAGAAAAGAAATGTAGACGAGAGGGGTACATAGATGAGATAGAACAAGATAGAGACCACATAATTATGGGAAATTAGATTATACCCAAAGACAAAAGACTAAGAAGACATAGCTGGAATGCTATGAAAGACAAATAAACTCTTCAAATTAACGTCTTAGTGTGATTGCAACATAACTCCTGACGGCAAAACTGCAGCTCCCACTTACACATAACCCAAATAAAAACCTATTGCAACAACGATCTAAGAATGCCACTAAGGACTCTAATCTGACAGCTCCCACTCTGGACTAGAGAACGAAGACTCTTCAAACTCTTGCCCCGAATCACTGTAGAACACCCATGAGTTGCGAACTGCTGGTGGAGACTCTTGACTAACAGCTAGAACAAAGCAACGAAGATAATTCTAACGATTGCCGGCAATTTGACTTCTTTCTTTCGAACTAGAGAAATTAATGAGGCGAGAAAGTCAATTTAAAATTATGAACAAAATTCAGCAAAGATAAGGAACAAGATTCCAAGAACAAGATGAGAAAAGAATAGGTTGAGGTGAGAAAAGAATACAGTAGATGAAAAAATAACAACAACTCAAGTCAAATTAAGTTGATTTGATTTAGAAAATAAGTTTTGAAGCTTTTGGCTAAGACGACCATACTAACTAAGGTTGTGTTCTACAGATGATATGGCTCTGATACCACCTCTGTCTGGACCCAAAAATACAATCAACATGCAGAACGGGTAAAATTGGAAATGCCAATCAACATGCCCATAGGCAATCGAGTGGAGAACGCTTCCTAATTCGCAAAGTCTTTGCAGTACTCTTTCTCAAAGAACTCTTGAGCAGCTTGATAATCTTCAACTAAGTAGCAGAATTTGAAGTCGTGAGCACATAAAGTACTCAGCAAGTCATAGGAAAATAGTATGCAATTAATATTCATGCAAAGCTGAAACAAAGGTTAGTTGTATGGTTCTTTTGAAGAAAGCAGTATTGACGATAAATACAATAAATAGATTGAAATGCGTAGTTAAAAAGAATAATAATTAAATAAATAATTGCTTTGAAACAACCAGTGAATTCCCCATTCACTTCCCAAGACCAACCACCAAGTGAATTACCCATTCACTAAATGAACATCATATTCATCAAGTGAACTTATCATTCACACTTCGACATATTTTATAAAGAAACTCTACCTCTCATGTGAAATCCCTGAGCACGTCCATGATCGCAGACACGGCTATTTAAACAATTTTAACTCTATAGAGGTTGTACAACTTTTCTCACAAGAGATAATTATCTTATAATGTCTTTCTGACACACTTTCGTAGGTGTTCAACTAAGTGATCATCACAAGGTCTTTACAAAGCTTCTTCTTAACCCAATTCTACCCACTAAGGTTTCAATATTGAATGTCTTATCAACCAGATAGGGCCCCCCTCTTGCGCCATTGTGAGTATACATCTATCTCATAACTCACGCTTCCAAGACAGAACTGAAATTAAGACATTGGTAATTAGTTAGCTAGGTCCGTCCCATACCATCCATGTGGTTGTACGATTAAGGCCCAGTTCAATGGAGCATAAGATTAAGTCATTGACAAGTTACTCAAGCGAGTTTACCACAAACCCAAAATATGTTAAATCCACACCCTCACTTCACAACCACTCGCCCGAGCGAAAATCATTTGGTTCAACCAAGACCAATGACATACCCTATCATGATACACAAATTTTAACAACAGTGGCTAACCGCCACAACTCCATATCTTATTAAGTCAAATTCAACATTATTTGTACATGTGATAATGAACCCATCGTAATTAAGCTTGACTAAGAATCTGTACGATACCCATGTTGGTGATACAAATATGTCCAACTAAAATTAACCATCCTATGGTGACAAATGATTCATGGCTTTTAAATATTCAATGGAGGCATACTAACAACAGGTGATAGCTAATCCCAAAACAGTTGATATAAAGATAGCATGCAATTGACATAAAACAATGTACTTTTGAAATCATAGGTTCAATATGATCAATATGATCAAAGAACTACGACTTGCCTTGGCTTTGGCTCTGCTTAGTTACCACACTTGGATCTTCAAAGTTTGCTTTTACTCCTGCTTCGTGAAACAGATCGTCCAACGAGAGAGAAACCAACAGGTGAAGCAGAAATAAATTCAAAAGAAAATCAAATAAAATCCAAAAACTATAAAACCAACTGTAAAAGATAGATCTAAATTTTAGATGAATTTAGGAATTTGGATGGACTGAATCGGAGTTCGTATGAAGAAGAACGGACTCTCGAAAGATTTGGTGGAAAAGAAATTGAGAGAGAAAGGAATATTTCTAAAATATTCCCTTCAGATTAAATTAAATAAAAGGAAATCTCAAACTTACAAGTGGGGTCCACTGGTAAGTGAGAGAGAATAGAAATCAAAGAATGACATGTGGGCCAAGGTTGCTGGAGAAAGAAAGAATGACATGTGGGACCCACATGCAAAATATTGGGTTTATGGTGAACTAGGTCTATGGGAAAGGTCTAGGGTTTGATTTGGAGTTCACCACATGCATTGGCATGCGGGCGCTGACGGGTATGCCACATGTAATACCTCGGCCTACTCGTATGCGGCCCATGTGGCCCATGAGGAGTTGTGTGGTGGGATTAGTCCCACATTGCTTGTCTAAAGTGAGTTGTACTAGTATATAATGCCTGTTGGGTCCAAACAAACATAGCACCTCCGGGTTAACCCTTTTACACGAAGCGAGGACGAAAGTGTAAGTGGGGTGCTATGTGTCTGGTCCGCCCCAGGGGGCGGGCATTGAGCGGATTTTGGGCGGGGTGTTACAGATGGTATCGAGCATCAACCTTCATCGCACGGATGCGTGCGGGATGGGCGCTGCATATGGCACATGGCGCGTGGTCCCGGAGTGGACACACGGCATGGCATATGTGCTTGAAGACCGACGACCTGGACGTGTACCGAGGGGTGGTTCGGGCATTTGTCACAGATGGTGTGCTACCGAGGGCGCCGGCCCTTAAGGGGGTGAATGTAATACCTCGGTCTACTCGTATGCGGCCCATGTGGCCCATGAGGAGTTGTGTGGTGGGATTAGTCCCACATTGCTTGTCTAAAGTGAGTTGTACTAGTATATAATGCCTGTTGGGTCCAAACAAACATAGCACCTCCGGGTTAACCCTTTTACACGAAGCGAGGACGAAAGTGTAAGTGGGGTGCTATGTGTGTCTTGAGTCCGCCCCACTGAAATTTGGGCATTGAGCGGATTCTGGGCCGGGGTGTTACACCACATGTGCAAAAAAGATGAGGTGGACGATGATGTGGAGACCACATCAGCAGAGAGAGAAAATAACCAAGAGAGAGAGAGTAGGGAATAGAGAGATGGCCGGCGACAAGGACATCGACGTCAATGGCAATTGACGGCGAGGTAGGTCCGAGGAAGTAGCAAAATGGGTTCTCATGAACATGACGGCCCTTTGGGTAGCAGTGGCGCAGCAATGTCGGCGGTGAGACAATGGCAGCGGTGACATTGGCAGCGGGGAGGACTTCGGATGTGATGATCTTAGCGATGGAGTGATGCCCAAAGGAAAACAAAGAAAGCATCGGGTTGGGGGCGACGCAAGGATCACAAAGAGCACTTCAGGAAAACTGGAGAACATCCGAAGCGGCGGCGCAATGGAAGTGATCGAAGAATAGGAAGAAACATGGCGATGGCAACTCGATGACCAAGAGAGAAAAAGAAAGGAAGGAAAAGAGGCAGGACACCCTTGATTAGGCTAGATACTCACCGAGGACGTAGATCGGAACGGGCAGCGGTGGCCAGTTTTGAGGATAATGGGGTCGGCGACAACTCGACGGTTCTCTAGAGAAGATGGTGAGAGCACGTGATAGAACACAGTGAGGCGATCTCAAAGACGAAGATGGCATGGGCTAAGAGGTCCGACGGCAAAGAACTTCGGTGAGGAAGGAGCTTTGGTGGCAGCTCGGTCTTGGATAGATTGCGGCGAGATGCAATTGGAATCGGGGCCGAGATTTAGGGTTTTGGGGAGAGGAAAGCGACGTGAATAAAAAGACCCGGGTTGCTCAGTTTATATAGTACTAGAGGAGGAGAGTCCACAAGGGAAGAGCACGGCGGTGCACGAGTTCAGTTCGGGCATGGTTGAAGAAACCGTGAGGGTGACGATGCTCACGTGGCTCGACTGACAACAAGGGACTACCGGCAGGGAAAGCAAAAGAAAAGGAAAGGAAAAGGAGTTGAGCTTCGGTTGGCCGGCATGCAAGAAAAAGTAATGGGCCACTCGGTAGCGAGAGCAAAGGAAAAAAGGGAAGAGGAGCAGCTCAGCTGGGTTGTGCGTAAGGAAAAGGCAATACAGGACGATGGTGGAAAAAAAGGAAAAGTGAAGTTGGGCCAAAAGGAAATAGAATGGGCCAAAGAGAAAGGATTTGAGCCCGAGAGAAATTCCAAAATTAAAAAGGATTTTTGAACTTAGGAAATTCAGATAAATAAAACTAAGCTCAAATAAATAACAATTAAATACCAAAAATTCCTAGAAAATTCCAAGAAATTCTCTAGAACACCAGGAAGCCAAATAAAACAACTTTTAATTTAATTGAAGTTTAGATTATTCACATTAAATCTTTTTTATTTCTAAAAATTCAATTTAAGCTTTAACTTTAACAAGAAAATTCAAATGGTTAATTTTATTTTTAAAGCTTCATAAACAAACCATATTTTGGGATGTTACATCCTCCTCCTGCCGAGCCACTACCGCCTTCTCCCCCGCCCAAATCTGGATCTGCCCGAATCTGGACACCTCCGCTTCGGCACCTCTAGCCTCCTCCTCCTCTGTCGGCTAACGCCACCGCCGTCCTCCTCCCCCGATGCGACGCCTCCTCCCCCGGCTCCCTCCTCCCCCAACGCGGTGTCTCCTCTCCCGACACCAACCTCGTCCTCCTCCTGCCTCGATGCCCAACTCCTCTGCCTCACCTCCGACCTCTTCCTCCTTCGTCGGCTCACACCGCTGTCGTCCTCCTCCCCCGAAGCGGCACCTCCTTCCCAACTCCCTCCTCCCCGAGCGGCACCGCCTCGGCACCATTCTTCTCATCCTCCCCACATGCGGCGCCCTCCCGTTCTCCTCCTCCCCCACCACCGCGCCACTCCTCCCACATCGCCGCCGCCACTGCTGGCCCAACCGTAGCTTTTTTTCTTTTCTTTTTCTATTGTAAATTAAATACTTATGTAATAATTATTTTTTAATAATGGTTAATTATAATAATTATTTACGCAATAATTATTGTTAATTGCACTAATTGTTGTTAATCATGGTAGTTATCGTTAATTGCGGTAGTTGTAAGGTTAGTTGTGGTTTATAGCGCTAACTGTGCTAAATTGTGGTATATTGCGATAGTCGTCATTAATTATCGTTAAATGACGTCAACTCCGGTAGTTATCGACAATTGTGTTAGTTGTTCAGTGTCTTTGAATGTCGTTAATTGTGTTTAGCATTGTTAATAATCGTCAACTATCGTTAGTTCTCGTTAAATATTGTTAACTGCATTAAACGACATCAAACAAGTCGTTACTGTCCTCATGAGCATTTCAGATATTTTTCATTTCGGAAGCTGCAACCAACCGACCTAATAGCCAGATAGTCAAACACCAAATCTCTTCAGCATAGTCGTTCAACCCTGCAGCACATCTGGAAGCCGCTTTTCAGAAAAGCACAGTCGTTCCAAACAGGCCCTTAGACCTATTAGGGGAGCGGTAACTTTGCTGAAAAACTACTTTTGGCTTTGAGCTAAAAAGTAGTTATAGCTTTTTCTGATAGGTCGTTTGGCAACCTAGCTTTTTGATAGGTTGGCTGGCTGCTGCAGCAATAGATGAATGATGAAATGTTTGAAATATCCTTTATGGTTCCAAAGGCTTGTTTGTGTGCTGATTAAACGTAAATATTGATTTTTCTTTGTTTTTTATGGAAATATTGATTAAACGGCTTGATTTTATTAAATCATAAACAATTGAGCAATATTTTGCAACATAAAAAATCAGATTTAAAAGGTGAAATGCACATTTAAGGGACATTACAAGTGGATTTGGTTTATTTTTCACGTTTGCATACAAATGTAATTTTAAGCATTAAACGTACTAAATTCTCAATTTTCATGTATAAAATACAAAATGTTACATATATGGAATCCTTACTTTGAATTTTCATGCATCCGTTCATATGAAATACAAAATGTTACATGTTATGTTTAGTTTACAAAAACATTACATGTGCCTTTATTCTACCACATGAATGATCACGACTCTTATTTTAGTACACCTACATTCCACTCTATAGATTGTACACAGGACAAGACAACCACCAAGGGCATCGTAGTGCCATCTTGTTCAATCAAATGAGCAAAGGTGCAAACAATGTTCCACTGTCCCTACACAACATCCAAGCTTCCACGATCCCATCCATGCTACTCAGGCCCAACGAGGGTGAGCAGGATGTCCTTGTAGTACCCCGACGTGTCGCCGACGACGTCATTTGTGACTGTCTTGTCGTTCTTGTCTCATCAAAACTATGTAATGTTCATACTTCAAGTCTTTCTAGACCAGCTTCTCTAAGAAAGGAGTGGTCTTTGCACTCTGGAGACTATCTATAGCAATGTGATAGATTGCCTTTTGGTTCTCAAGCATGTTCTCTACATATTGATCAAGATTTCTCATATCTCCCTCATTTTTTGAAGTGTGGAAGTGCAGCAGAAGGGCAAGCCGCTTGTGATTTCCTGTGCCCTCAATGCAACCAAGCTCGGTGAACTTTCCAAAGCTCCCCCAGAACTTCTTGTAGCCATACAGTACAAATGATAGAGCATCAATACCAAGTAAACAGAAAATTTGAGGAAAAGGAAAAGCCAAGAGTTTTACCTCCTTGTCATCTTTTTCAGCAATCTCCTCATTACTAACCGTTGTCATTCCTGGAATGTAAAGAACACTCCTAAATTCCACCTCACCCTGCTAACAGAAAAGATCATGTCATACCTTCTCCGCTACAAGAAAGGCTTAGTAAAATCCAACACCAAAGTGACCAATTAGACCATTGTTGGCCCGAGGTCTTTGTTGTCCTGAACGATAATTCATTTGGCATTAGCAAAGAAACAATGACAAGCTCTTCCTTTTGATGTCGACCATTTTAGCTCAAATGGGAAGATAACGAAGACATCAAGGTCTATGAGCTTATTTATCTTACAACAATCACTATGCACAATGTTCACATTTAACTAATTAATTATCAAAGACCATGCCCACGCGTGTCATGGAAACCGGAAAATTTATCATTCATGCTACACATATATTACATGGTAAATTGCTCATCCGACAGCCTCCGTGCAGGCGGGAGGGAAACTGTGCTGGCCAAAGCGAAATCTACACATTGCAGCTTGCTACTTGTATGCTGAATTTTAGGGCCTACTTGAAAGAGGTTTCAAGAAATCATTACAGGTGTGCTTGACTGCTTAGCCTGGCCCATATGCCTCATCTAAGCAGTGATAACTCTGCAACTCGTGGGCCTAACTAGAGGTCAGGCGAGGCAACCAAACAGTACCTACCAGTCTGGTTACCGATCAACGAGCTGCAGGAATAACTTTTCTGCTAGTGTATTTCTTTTTTTTTTCGAGATAATCTATGACTGATATGAATTACTACCTTTCTGGATCTGATATATTTCAATGAACTTTCCAGCTGCTGCTCAAGTGCTGAAGCTCCTTGAGATTCAAAGATTCAAGATCCTCTCCCATTAGGTGCCTGCAAGAAATAGAAGTTCAGTCACATTTACACCTTTAACAGTGTATAGTACACACTGGCAACCAACTGAAATCACTATGAATTGCTTTTGACGTTTCTGTATCGTCTCAGCCTTCGCCTTCAGTTTCCTATATTCATGACAGCAGTTGCCCTACACAAGCAAAGAATAATTCGGACCATGAATAAGCAGAAACATCATCTCCACGGAGCTGGCATTAGGGTCATAAGGAAACAAATGCTTGAGCACATACTGCATAAACAAATTTACTGTCTGTTGTTGATATGGCGTTGGTAAGATGGAGGTGGAAGATTGAATGGAAGAGATAACTGGCGAAGCGAAGAACACCCCTTGTGTGTGACAGCATTGAGCCAACAGCGCAAGGGCTCTGTCCTTGCTGAAACTAGGTGAGGAAAACTTTATTTTATTGATGGCTTACATCCCTCATTTACATCCGCTACTTTTATAGAGAAGCATGCTGAAATTTCATAATAGCAATAAGGAAAGTACTAGCCTATCCTTTTATCCATCTTGATCTCCTCCTCCCCTGTCCGAAATATGAGTTGCCATATCGCCAATGATGGCGATTCACCATCAAGCTTCCAAATCCGCACGGCTCTGATTGTCGTTGGCCGAACAAGTTGTAATCGGCTATGCTACAGTGTCGTCGGCCGAACAAGTTGCAGTGACCTCTCGTCTACTCCTTTGATACGTCTTGCCAATAAAAGCGTCCACAACATTATCGCCCTCTCCGTGAAACAGCTCGTCCTCGAGTTGGAATAAAGGATATTTCTTTTGAAATTGCTCCAACTATTCCCCTGTGGCATCTGCGGCAGAACAACCGATCCATTGCACCAATAATTCCCAAATGCCCCAATTCAAGCACTCCCGGACAATGGCCAAAGGTGATGGAACCACACAGCCATGGACAATCTTAGGTAGAATCCCAGGGATGGTAGGTATTGGACCTTGATACTGTTTAAGAAGAGTGACATGAAAAACATTATGAATGCGAGCTTTAGGATGAAGTTGAAGACGATAAGCCACAGAACCAATACGTTCTTGAATGAGAAAAGGGCAGTAAAATTGTGGAGCCAACTTGGAGCGTTGTGGATCATTAATGCCAACAGCGGAATGATGATGAAGACGAAGCCAGACCTAGTCACTGACCTCAAAGTGCACAGCGCGATGAACCTTTTCATGGTGTTGTTTCATGTAATCTTGAGCTTGAAGAAGACGCTCTCTAATCTCAGCAAGGAATACGTCACGATCTTGTAGTTGATGATCAACTGCTACAACACGAGCCGACCCTGGCTGATATGTTAAGAGCGTCGGAGGGTCGTGGCCATAAACCACCCGAAATGGTGTTGTTTGCAGTGAAGAGTGATAGGAAGTATTATAACACAATTCCGCCTAAGGAAGCCATTGGAGCCATTGCTTAGGGCGATCGCTAGACAAACACCACAAATACATTGCAATAGTGCGGTTGACAACTTCGGACCAGCCATCAGATTGGGGATGAAAGGCACAGCTCATGTGAAGCTTGACTCCCATAAGGCGAAAAAGTTTAGTCCAAAAATTGCTGGTGAAGACAGGATCCTGATCGCTAACAATGGAACAGGGAATACATGTAGTCAAACAATGCCATCAAAGAAAGCTCGAGCAACTGAGTTGGCAGTGTATGGATGGCTAAGAGGAATAAAGTGAATGTATTTAGAAAAACGATCAACGATTGTTAACACTATCGTGTTACCACCGACCTTGGGAAAGCCTTCGATAAAATCCATAGAGATGTCTTCCCAAATTGCAGTTTGTGCGGCCAAGGGCTATAATAGTCCAGTAGGATGCAAGTGTACAGTCTTATGTTTTTGACAAATAACACATCCTTTGATATAATCCCTAATCCACCGGTGAACACCTACATTAAAGAATGAAGAGCGAAAATGATGTAAGGTATTTTGAATCCCTTCATATCCGATACCATGTGCATCAACAAGTAAATCAACCCAAAGAAGAGAAGAATTAGAGACAAAAATCCGTCCTTTGAATAAGAGCAAATTATCGACCATTGTCCAACCTAGTTCGGCTATGTCGACCAAAACATGATCCCAAAGAGCAATTAAGTCTGGTAGAGAAGCAACCTCCTATTGTAGCGCAGTAAAGAGCACAAAAGTTGGGCCAAAGATGGCACGTACGGCAACAATGTCTTCATCATGCCGAGACTAGGCATCGGTTGTAGTATTCTATCGTCTCGGCTGAAACTCTACTGAAAAAATCATATCCAAACAACTTGCTCGCCCATGTATGTTGAGGCATAGTGGAGAGCCTTTGATCGAGTTAGAATTTTAAGCTATAGTGATCCATTCGAACCAAAAACGACTGTCCCCAAAGATATTTGACTAACCCAATCAACTCCCATTTGTAAAATGCTAGTTTAGCATGATGAGGAGCAACCGTACGGCTGAAGAAGGCAATCGGTCTACCTCCTTGATGCAGAACCGCACCAAAGCTAGCGCTAGAGGCATCACAATCCACCGTGAAGTGTTTGGCAAAGTCAGGAAGATGCAAAATTGGAGCTGAAACAAGAGCAGTCTTCAAAGCTGTGAAAGCGACATAGGCATCAGTGGTCTAAGAGAAAGGCCTCCTTGAGTAATTTCGTGAGGGGTGCTGCCACAACACCATACTCCTTCATAAATTTCCGGTAATATCCTGTAAGACCATGAAACCCCCGAAGTGCACGGATAGAGTGCAGCGTCGGTCAAATTTGAATTGTTTCTATCTTGTTCGAATCCATGGCCACACCTTGGCTGGAAATAATGTGGCCGAGATATGCCACAGACTCTTCGCCAAAGAGACATTTTGATTTCTTGAGAGCCGACTTGTGATGATGCATCAGCTGAAGCACCGTATGAACTTGCTGAAGATGTTCTGCCTAAGACGAACTGTAGACCAAAATATCATCAAAGAAAACTAGAACAAAATGGTGAATGAAAGGCTTGAGAATGTCGTTCATGAGAGCATGGAATGTCGCCAAAGCATTAGTGAGACTGAACGACATGACCAAAAATTCAAAGTGTCCATGATGCATACGAAAAGCCACCTTCTCAATATATGAATTATGCATCAAAACCTGATGATAACCACTACGCAAATCCAGCTTGGTGAAGAAACAAGGTCCATTAAGTTCATCCAAAAGCTCATCAACGACGGGAATGAGAAATTTGTCTTTGATGGTCTTATCGTTAAGCGCGCGATAGTCCACGCAAAAAAGCCAAGAACCATCCTATTTTTTAATAAGCAAAACAGGTGATGAAAACACCAAGGTACTTTCCCGAATAATACCTTGGGCCAGCATATCATCACATTGCTTTTCAATCTCGTCCTTCAAGAGTTGAGGGTAGCGATACGATCGAGCAGCCACAGGAACAACATCTAGAAGGTGGATGTGATGATCATGGCGCTAGCGTGGAGGAAGACCCTTTGGCTCCTCAAAAACACCATTGTATTCATCGAGGAGAGTATTGAGGAACTCTCGACCGACGAGGGTGTAGATGCGGTTGTCGGCTAGCTGGCCATTCAAGCCAGTCCAAGTAACCCGGTTATCCACTCGCCAGAAAGACATGGCCACCTTCATAAAACCCCATAAGATAGGACCAAGAGTCCGTAGCCATTGAACACCAAGAACCACATCAAATCCATCAAGAGGAATAACGTAGCAATCCGAGAAGAACTCCTCATGATCAATAGAAAAACGAATGTTGGCACATACGCCAGAGCTAGAGACGCGGTCTCTATTGGCGACAGTGATGCCCATGCCCAGTCGTGGTGTAGGCGACAAGCCAAGACAATGTGCCACTGCTTTGGCAAGGAAGGTGTGGGTGGAGCTAGAGTCCACCAAAGCGATCACTTCATGTCCATTGATCTCTACCGAAAGGCACATCATATGGCCCGTACAGATGCTGGTGAGAGCATGCAATGAAATTTCAACATGATCGTCATCGTTCTCCACATCATCAAGCTCCAAGAGAAATATGCCCTTCGTGGAACAACGATGATTCTGTGAAAAATTCTCTGGGCAATTAAAACATAACCCCTTTGCGCGATGATCGGACATCTCTTCGATTGACAAATGGTGAAATTGTGAGGCTGGCAGCGCCGTCATGCTGGTGGCCGTGGGTAGTGCTGGTGTGGCTACCGCCACTGGTCCAGCAGTCGGCGCATTCATCTTAGTCACCCCATAAGCAACCAAGAAGCGAGGAGCCGCGGGGGGTTTTTAATGGTGGCTTTGGCTCCACTAATGTTTCTTCAAGACGTTGCTCGTAGGCCCTCGCCAAACTCATGGCAGTTTGTAGATGAGTGGGATGCTAAAGTTCAACGTCCGTCTGCAATGGTTTCCCAAGCCTGGCCGTAAAAAGTTGCACTTGTGGTAACGGCGAGAGCGGCTCTGTGCGACATAGAAGTGCTAAGAACATCTTTTAGCAAGCATCTATTGTTGTAGTCCACCGAAGTTGCGCCAATTCCCTGAGGGAATTTCTTCGAATGGGCAGTCCGAACTGCATGTTGACAAATTTCGCGAAGCGAACACATGACATCGTGCCTTCCTCTCGTTCAAGTTGGTAGTACCATTGTTGGGCGGCACCAACCAAGTGATATGATGCCAACCAAACCTTCTCTTTTTCCATGGTGCGTTGCCCTTGAAAAAACAATTCACACCAATTGAGCCACGAAAGAGGATATTCTTCTCCATCATAGGTTGGAAAAGAAAGCTTGTGGAAGCAAGGAGCAGTGCGCCAGTCATCGTCGTCGTGCACCCTGCTGTCGGACGTCTTCTCCCAGCCCTACATCCTACCGCCAAAACCACCAGGTGGCGCATGAGCTGCTGCCGAACCACCAGCCTTCTAGTCAGCGATGATTTGCTCATGCGCCGCTTGTTGCGCCTTGATGCCGCTGATCTCTGTCATCATCACGGCGAGTTGTTGGAGTATGTCGTATATGGTTTTGTTTCTTTCCATGCCGAAGGGTGGTGGTAAGGGCTCTGATGCCAAATGATATGTCATTGGTAGGATGGAGGTGGAAAATTGAATAGAGGGGATAATTGGCGAAGCGAAGAATGCCCCTTGTGCGTGACGGCGTTGAGCCGGCGGCGCAAAGGCTTTGTCCCTGCCGAAACTAGGTGAGGGAAACTTTAGTTTATTGATTGCTTACGTCTCTCTCATTTACAGCTGCGTGCAGAAATTTCAGAATAGCAAAAGGAAAGTACTAGCCGAATCAAATATGGAAACTAACCTATTCTAATTCAATCTATTAAGGAAAAACTAATTATATCTTGTCTCTAAAGGAGAACTATCCTATATTTTATGCATCATCTCCTCTCCCCCTCCCCTGTCTGAAATCTGGGCTACCATATCGCAACAGTAGCCGATTTGGCTACTGTTTCAGAATCGGCTACAGTGCCATCGGCCGAACGGGTTGGCAGCGACCTCACGGCTCCTCCTTTATACATCTTGCCAATAAAAGCGTCCACAACAGTTGTGCTTCCAGTAAATACAGGATCATCTTTATGTTTCACTGTACTCTCATCAACACAGGAATATTCACATCACCCAATTATGGAATTTTCCTTTCCTTCTGTCAATCAAGTTTGTTATGACAAACATGCATGTGGGTAAGCTCGTGCAAGCCTGTTCGCTAGTGGGAGGAGGACCGCGCGGGGGTCGTCGCCGCCTCACGTAGAAGAGATGCGAGAGGGGAGGCCGGGCGGCGGCGCCACGCAGCGCGGGCCAGGAGGAGATCGAGCGGCGCGGCTCGGGGTAGGAGGCGGTGACGCTGATCCAGCCAGGGGAGGCCGAGGAGCGACGTGGCTGCGGCGTGGAGGAGGCCGAGCGGTTCCAGGCTTGGGGCGGTGGCGGGGCTCCGGTTTGGGCAGCAGCGACGAGGGGCAGAGCGTGCAGCGGCGTCGGGAGGCGGAGCTGGCAAAGGTGTCGGGAGGTGGAGGCGGAGGAGACAACCGGCGATGACGGCGGCGCTCAGGTCCGGGTGCTGAGAGGGGCGACGGTTTGGGGGCGTCGTGAGGATAGAGTGGAACGAATGGGTACGGGTGGGGGATCGAACGGGGGCAAGCCTTTTTAACTAGTGGCAATTTAGAAGGTAATTCCTTTTAAGTTTGTGTGGCAAACAGATTTACCCTTCCGTAAAAAGCGCGTAAAGCTGGTGGAAATGTGCTTTGACTATGGCTCAAGAGGTAAGCAGATGTAAAGTTATCCTGTTTGGGGCTTCTGGCTTTTCTGAAGTCGAAGCCGGCTTAAAGTTTCACCAAACAGGGCCTTATAGGCTTAAGTTTGTTGGTTTATAGCTTAAAGCAAGTTTTTTGGTTTAATCAGTTTATAAGCCTATTAGCTTTTAAGCCAAGTTAAGGTGTTTTTTAATATGGGTTTTTTTATGACCGTTGACTTGTTGAATTGTATGTGAAGGATAAAAAGTTTGAATTACCTTTGAAGGTTCGAAGAACCTGTTTATGTGTGTATTTAAATATTTTTTGCATGGAAATTGAAAAAATATGACGATACCTACAAATGTACATGCGAAACAAAATAGATATCGCTGTACGTGCACGCTTGTGTACCAAGCCTAACAAAATAAATTACAAATTTAAACGTGCATGTATGTATAAATTTTAGGCATTGCGCAAGGAAAGAAATTAATATAGATGCGAACTCTTTGTACTTCTTCACATATCATCCGAGGCCCGCATGCAAGGTGTTCGGCAGAATGCTCTACAGGGTGCAAGAGTTCAAGGGCAGGCGGGCACCATCTGTTCGATAGAATGCCCACAAGGAACAAAGCACGCCACAATGCCTGGGTGAGCAGGGGTGGATTTTCTATACATCTTTCTATTCATTTAGTACTGTTCTTATAATTGAAATGGTAGGGAAAATATATGATCGGCAAATACAAATAGCTATCTTTAGCTTGGGCCACCACAAATCTAAGTCCACAAATATTTACAGTCTGGCAAAATATTCACTCATGACTGAATTTATCCTTTACATTGCACTATTATTGTTTTCTCAAATGAACAGATATGAATTAATCTTTTGCAAATGGTCGTAGGTTAGAATCTGGGATGATCGATAACAAAGTAGTAAGCCAGTGCAGCAGGAACTGCAAACATCATGCCAACAATTATCCTATAAGAGAAGAGGATAAAAAGCACATGGTCTCAGTTTGTTCTTCCACCATAAATTGCTTCTAATTAGCTTAGTAAATAACTGCATGCACACTATACTCCGTCGCAAACACAAATGGCACTATTCCTTGAGGTAGAGCTGCCTGTGAGGAATGTTCAGTGGTTAAGCATATTTTTTGTCTTTAAAGTACACACAATTATGAGGATGGTAACATGTACAAAACAAGTTTTCTTTTATAAAAAAATGTACAAAGGAAAGAACGGTGGTAAAATATACCTGAACAATGGCCACCTTCATCAAAATTCCACGCATCCCAATAGCATAGAAAGAGATCACCATTAGGGCTGGTCCTATAAAGATCCTGATGCCTAATGGTAGTAGCATCTTTTAAATTCCACAGGCTATAATTTTATTTTGTAGAGCAGTGAAAAGGCCTGTAATAGAACTAGTTAGAAGTGATGATTACATAATTGGTTTTTGCAAAGTTTATCTACATATAATAATTTTAGCTTTGCCGATGTAATTCACACCTAGGCTGAGCATTGCCATTCCTAGCCCTCCGTTGAAAGTATTCTTATGGAGTTACTGACAATCAACGGTAACTGTATTTGCCACCTGCAAGATATGTTATGCAGTTGTATGAGATAACTGTTGCCTTCCAACTTGAAACTGTAAATTCAATTCATATAGACCCATGTTCATACCTGAAACTAATCAGTGCTCAGATATTATTTTTGCATGGTCAGTCATGAGTCATGTCTCGTGACCAAAGGAAGGGATGAACAATCGATGTTCTGTTTATGAATATCATTGCAAAAATCAGATGTACGCATGTGCTTGGAACTGGCCAAAGTGAACACGTAGGGTAAGAATTAGTCGTGTTCTTCAACAGGATATTTATTTAATGACATGTAGCATTGAGGCAGTTACTATACAATCAAATTCATTACCAGATCATACACTTTTTAATTAACAGTCATGCCAATCAGGACATCTTCAGATGACAACATTCAAAAGAAACAAAATATTCCATGGTTACTGTACAGTCGAACTTACTCAACATTGTTTTTTGCATTGAGGCATTGAGGATGTTACTATACAATCAAATTCATGAACAGATCATACACTTTTTAATTAACAGTCATGCCAATCAGGACATCGTCAGATGAAAGCATTAGAAAGAAACAAAATATTCAGTGGTTACTGTACAATCGAACTAACTCAACATTGGTTTTTTACACTGAGGCAGTAGCATTGAGGCTGTTATTATACAATCAAATTCATTAACAGATGTCATAGGGGTGGCCCACTGGCCCCAACAACCCGGTGAAGGCCCCAAGAAGGCCTCCGAGGAGCACCGAAGGAGGCAAGCTAGGAGTGCGCCTCGGCCAGAACGGAGGTCAGCAACGTACCCCTTGTACAGCCCGAGGGGGGTGCGCTGGGGACCTCAAAGGCGACAAGCTGGGAGGGTACCGCAACCCAGACGAAGGGTGCCTCGGGTACCCTTGCACAGAGCGAAGGATGCACGAGGGCTGCCGAGGGTGCCCGGTCAATGGACAATGCACCCCGGGATAAGGGGGGCCCCGAGGGCCCTCGGCCCAGACCACCTAGCAGGAGGCAAGGGGGGCCCGAGGGGCCCCCGCTTCGGAGTCCCCCGCGGTAGGTGAGGGGGGCCGCAAGACTATCAATGGACCAGAGAAGCACATGCGCCATGGGCTCGGTTCAAGAAGGACTACTGTGTACCAGGGAGCTATACCTAGGGAAGCCTAAAGACCTTACAGCTGCTACACCTTGGGGGTCTTTCTAGGAATAGAATCGTAATCTCTTGTACCCTCCTTTATGGCTCTATAAATAGCGTTTTGCCCCATGTAATAAAGGAGGACTTTTTAAGGCAATAAAGGCACATTAATACACTCTTGACATCGGTCCCCTCTGTTGAGGATCCCCCGGTCTCCCCCTTCGCATTCGTGGGATACTTGGGGTCCTCTTTTCTCTACTGTCTAGTTTCGTTGCTACGAAAGTTGGCGTCGTCTGTGGGGAACGGCGGGAAAGTCACGAGGTGTCCTTTTGTCCAAGCGAGGCTCTGGTCATGGCACCTCGCAAGAAAAACACACCTAAGGTCTCTGCAGCCGAGGCTACTACCACGGCAACCGCCACAAGCATATCAAGGGCCAAACAAAGCAGGACAGCCACTGCGGCAACTGTCACCGAAGCCGCGGAAGAAGAATTCAATAACTCCACACATGAGATCGTTGAAAAGTGACACCCGGTCAACTAGGGCGTCCTTGCCCGAGGACCGCCTATAAGGTCAAGGAGGCCGACTAGAGGGGGGTGAATAGTATTTTCTAAAAATCTCTAAGGCTAAAACCAATTTCTAATACGGAAACGAAAGACAATTCGGTTTTGCACAATTAAAGCCTAAATATTCTAGTTTCCCTTAAGTCCACCAACACCCTAAGTCTAAGTCTACGTTTGCAATCCTAGTTTGACATGCAATCAATTTAATTCTAGGAATGTAAATTGCACAAAGTAAATTATAAGAGAGCAAACCACAATAGCACAAGGATGTTTTACTGTAGTGTTCGGAGACTTGCCGGTCTCTCCTAATCCATGTTGAGGTAAGCCCAAGCAAATTGGACCGGCTCCACAAATTAAGTCAACACCTCCGAGGTAAACCTAAACGAATTAGACTGGCTCACAACTTGAATCAACACATCAATCCACTCAAGGTTACTCTTCCTTCACTCCAGAGATGGCGAGCACCAAACCACTCACAAACAAGCCGGGCCTTCTCACAAGCTTCTTGAGAAGATCACCAGACCACGATGCCTCCACGCTGTCTAGGTGTTGGCAAACACCAAGAGTAATAAGCCAAGCCTCTTGCACTCTCACCAAGTGAAACATATGCACAATTGGATGCTCAATCCAATTCTAGTTGCAACACATGCAATTAGAACCTCTCTATTTGCTCACAAGGTGCAACACATGCATAATTGAGAGGAGAAGCTCACACTAGCTAAAGAGAGTGAAATGGAATGCCAAGGGTTGCCTCCCAACCAGTCATGGTGGATATTTATGGCCCACACACCAAAAGCTAGCCGTTGGAGGCTAAAAGGGCTGAAAAATAGCGAAACTCGGTCTGACCGTCAACCAACGGTCGGTCAGACCAGGCTACAATGCAACGGCTATAAAACTAGTCGTTACAAACAATCCCTCGTCAGACCTTCCTCGTAGGGTCAGTCTGGACCGGTCAAACCAGACTTCCAAAATGAAGTAAACTCATAAACATGCTCTCTGTAAAGGTTAACTGGCCTTATATGGGAGGTTAGACCAGACTTCCGGTCAGTCCAGGCCTGAATTTCAGCACATGTGACACTTAGAAAAATAGTCATAACTTTTGACTCCGATGTCAGAATTGAGTGATCTTGGGCTCTATGGAAAGCTTATTCAAAGGGCTACACAAAGCATCTGTTTGATTCATCTCAAACATATTTGATCAAATCAAGAAGCACAACTCCAAAGTGCCAACACATGGCCTAAGTCAAAGAAAAGAGCAACGAGCAATCTTAGACCATGCCAAGGAAGGATTCATGAACTTAAACAATTTGAAAAATACATTTGCAAACTTTAGTATCATGCCACAAATAGTAGGTGCATGGACTTCAACCATTTGGAAAACACATTTGCAAACTTTAGTATCATGCCACAAGGAGTAGGTGCATGGACTTAACCATTTAAAAAACACATTTGCAAATTGTAGTCTCATGCTACAAAGAGTTAAGGCAAGAGCTTTAACTATTTGCAAAACACATTCGCAAACAATAGCAACATGCCTAGAAGAGCTAGAACAAGCAGGATTGAGTTATCAACACATGATAAGACTCAAGCTACTAGACAAGACCCCTCTTAATAGTACGGCAACCTATACTAGCAATCCGGTCTTCCAACCAAACACCGAGACCAGGAAAAGACTAGGAACATATCTTTAGCTATGCTAGTCATATCTTTGCCTTGAGCACCCATCTTAGAGTGATCACTTGATGACGAACATCTCCACTCCAAGTCTAGGTTCTTGACTTGATAATCATCAACACTTGATGATTTCCTTTACTCCAAGTTCTTGACTTGAATATCATCAACACATGATGATTTTCTTCACTTCGGGATCTTGTCTTGAATATCATTAGCACAAGATGATTTTCTTTACTTCGAGATTTTGTCTTGATGCTCATCAACACATGATGACATCATTCATCCCAAACCTCGACTTGATGACAATCAACTCATGATGCCATTTAAAGTCTTCATCATCATGGGACTCAATCTGTTTCACCAACTCATGGAAAATGTTAGTCCACATGATGTACAATTGCCATTAATTACCAAAATACTCTATTAACTCATAATGGATGGTCTAGATTCTTCACCACCGGACAGGTCCGCCTCTGGCGTGGCTCAGGAGGCATACGAGACACTGCAAAAAGAATTGGTGGATCTCCGTCATGAGATGTTGAGCCTCCGACAGCCAGCAATGGCGACACCCGTAGCCTTACCCCGACTCACGATCCTCGCGCCGGGACAAGCCGCCGGAAGAGGTGGAGGGCTCGCTCCGCCAACACCATCGACAACACCAAGGCCAGTTGATACGGGGGATGCCCAATCTTCTCGGTGAGGAACCGTGGATAGATGATGCGAAGTAGACGAAGTCACTAGCTGAACACTCGCGCCAATGCACAAACCCTCAACTCTTTGGAATACGCCCAAAACACACCGGATACATGATCGTCGCGAGACCACAAACGACGATCGCCAAGTCCCCAATTCCCAATGGAACGACGGCTTGACCTTGAATTGCAGAACGAATCAATGGATTGCCTAGTCCTCTCTCAAAGTCCTCGCATGAACTCTGGTTTAGAAAGAACAAGCAATAGCTATGTTTCAATTCTTATGCATAAACTGGTCTTAGGATACAATGGGGGTCTACCCCTCAATATATAGTGCCCTTATCCACCTTATGGCTGGCCAAGAGGCCCTACTCCTACTCTATTTCGGAATTAGAACTCCTACTCCAAGTCGGACACAATCTAAAACAAAAAAGGAAACTCTGAGTTTACAACCGTCACATTGTTTCGGACATATCTTTTGATACGTGATGAATCTGAGGCTGAGCGAGCATCCGTTGGATTGGGCTTGAAGTTAGCTTTCCAACAAGTACAAGAACACCCAAATCAGACTCCGTTTGTGAAAGTTATGACCTTTTTAATCCGGACTGTACTGCTGATTCCGAATCCGATTTTGATGCTGATTCCGAATCCGAATTGAATCCAAACTTTCCTAACTTCAATTTCATTAATTGAAACGACTTGAATCCGTGTGAAACTTGAGAAAGGGACTCTTGTAAGCCTTTGGAAAGTCATGGCAAAGCTGGATATCTTCCCAAGATGTCGTACAAGCCGCGGAATCATTAACTTTGTCAACTCTCGCGCGTTGATCGGTCTGAATGTGCAGCATGTACTCGAATAGCCATAACTTTTTATAGAAAGCTCCAAATCACGTGCCATTTGATTCGTTGGAAAGTAGACTTGATAAGCTTTCCAAATATATATATTGTTCATACTAGATCCTTCTGAGTTGCTGCGAAGATCGTCATGAACCCATACCTTCCACGCGTCCCACAGGCTGTATGCTATTTTTGTGAGCATCAAAACACCCCGAGAAGCATCATGTTCTTGATATTCACATGAAGCATCTCCTTCAAACCTAACAATAAGCAATGACCCACTATTAGGTAGTATAATATTCTCAATTAAACTTAAAGGAAATTCATGGAACAGATTCACCTTTTAGTTAAGCTTCTTTGCACAAGCTTCACCCACAAGCTTCTCTTGTTCTTCAACTCTTTTAGTAAGGTCATGTTGTTCTGATGTACTTGTTGAATTGAAAACACTATATAGAACAGCGTAGCTAAGGATGTCCACATCATCCTCCCTTTCTTCAAGAAAAGCCGTCCTCGGCTTTTGATAGCTTGAAAATGTGCTAGACAAAGAAAACAACGATATGCATGGTATATGTATTTATCATCCGTTTTATCACCCTTTTGCTTTGCAAATCATGAATAGTACAACGATAGCCATTTGATTGATGTGATGTATTCATCTTAGTACGCCTATCATTCACATGATGATTTCCACAAAAGTACTAGACAAAGAGAAAAACGTATGTACGTGATATATGTATGAATCAATTGTTGTCTTATTCTCATAGTTATGCACAAAATAATTAGCGAACAATAGCCATATGATGTATTTGATATATACATTGTGATACTTTCATTCACATCATTCTCCTCCCATGAGAAAAAGTCATCCTCGACTTTTCTAAGGACATGGACAAGATATAAAAGGACTAACTAGATCAAGTTCTTCAAATTTGGGGAGAAAATTCTTAATGCCTTCCATGCTACAACTTCACTATGTCATTTCTTTATTACGGGATAAACAAGTAGGTATCATGTTACGTTCTAGACAATAGGCTCTTGTATTGAAACCCATCTCAAAGTGACTATGACAAAGGCTCAAAGAAGGTTTGAGCAAAACATGCAATTTTAAATCAACAAGATTATCATAGGTAATGCATATTCGATATGCATAGAACGTGTCACTACACCATAATCTCCAATCAAATTGAACGAGATGTGTAGGCATAAGGTACTAGTGATTTTAAACATGAAACTTCAAGAAGGTTCCCAATCATACTAGATAGCTCTCTAGGATCATTGAACATGATATAGTATAAAGAATCATCAAGAGATATTCTAGTAAGAACTTCCTTATGAGTAATCAATTCCACATTATGTAAATTGAGCATAGATATTTCAGAACATGGAATATTTAAAGGAACACTAGAGTTCTCACTCATACGCACCTCTTCTTGATGAGGATTCAATTCAACACCATTATTGTTACCTTTAACATCCTCCTCAGTTGTTGTAGGTGTTGTAGATATCAAATCATCATCATGAAACCACGGGACAGTAAGCACTCCATCCCTAACCGTAGTTATCTCCTCGTCGTTTACTTCCAATGGTGCTGGTTGTGAATGATGTGAAGTGAATGCAATGTTCGTGACTAATCCCTCCCAAGGATGCTGTCATCAGTGATCACCTAAAATAAATAAACAAAAGCAAGAATGAGTCCACGACTCAGCAAGTACAATAGAATCGTAAGAACAATATCAAATACGAACACAATCATTGCATTATGGAATTTGAATATAGAATGACAAGAATGATATGAATGAATGAATGCAATCTTCTCTTCTGCTTATACCAGTATAGCCAGTGACACCCGTCGGTGTTCACTTAGGCCCGTATTTAACAAAATACGGGGATCCAAGGCCTGTATGAAGAACGTTTCATACGGGGATCCAAATCTGCCCACATTGGAATGGTGGGTCTTATGTGCCCATACTGGAATTGATGGGTCTTTACATTCCACTCCCGCGGATGAAACATGAATAATGAATGAATGGAATGAATTATGAATAATGAAAGACATCATCTCATTAAACATGGAATAACGAACGTGAAAAGAACATGAAGCATTGAATCTACTCATGGATCGTAGAAATAACAGTATGAATAACAAGTACTCAGCATTCACCAACAATAAGAATCACAAGGTACTTGCCCATGTTGGAATGATGAGACTTCACTACCCACTTCCGTGGTGAACATGAAAGAAGGAACGAATGAATATTTTGAATGTAAACATAGTATCGAAGAATCAAGGTATATCATTTATGAATGGAAATAAGAAATACCGAAATTACCCATTGCATAAGCATCAATCAAGTGGAACAATCAACAAACAAGACAATTCACTTGTACTTGCCTCAACCGTGAGACAGAAGACAACGATGGAATGCTAAAACAAATATACTAAGTACACCAACCATCTGTGTACGGTATTGTAATGGAACAAAACGAGAACAAGCGTCCCTAATCGCAATCCGCACATTTAACCAAAACACTCTCAAATTCCCAAATATGTCAAAACAGATAGTTGTTAAGGAAAAATTCATAACTTTTGAGTCAAAACTCCAAAAGTCATGAATCCAATTTTCATAGAACCTACACAAGCCTATCTACAACTTCTCAGGTGATTGAAAGATCAAACTAGTTCATCTAAGCCTTTGTTTTTAATCCCGAATATCAATCTGTCATCTTCGGTACTACTAACTTTTGAATTTTATAACTTTTGTTCGGCACAACCAAACACATTGTTCTAATAATATCTGGAAATTACAGGAAACAAGCTATCTCAATAACATTATCACAAATATTTCCACTTAGCAATCCAAGGTTGCAAACAGCCAAGTAAAACTATTCTGTCCACAACCGAGAGGCAGATTTTAGCCTTTGCTTCCAAAATTCATATATTTTGATATAGAAATCCAAAAATTATGAAATTTAACTTTCTAGAAACATGATGAAAATACCTACAAAACTCACGGATACCAACTGACCCAATTTGGTCGTCTCCAAGATCAAATTTACAAATTTATGTTCGCTGCACAAGTCCTGAGACTGATTTAGCACCCAGTCTTGCGAAATTCATAACTAATTAACCGTTTATCCAAAAATTATGAATTAGCACTTTATCGAAAGCTAACGAAAATTCCCATCTATATTTAGGAGGCACTAATCCCTGAATCCACATGGAACTAATTCAATCTGACGAATTAACCGAACTACAGAACACCGATCTAGATCAGCAAGATAACAATTTGACTATCGGTGACAATTCATACATGAAAGAATTACAATAATTAATGGAGAACATGAATATACCTAGGAAATTCCCCTGTGAGATCAACCCCTTCTTCTAACCTTCATCCCTTTCCTCCTTTCTTCCTCTTCTTCTCCTTTCCTTTGATCTCTTGACAGCAGCAGGAAGGAGGCGCAAGGGAGGGGAAAGGAGGTGGAGGCGCAATGGGGAGGGGAAGGGTGTGCTACAGTGGTGGCGCTACAGTGCATGCTACAGTAACATGGCTGCCCCCCTCCACTTGGATGGTTGCCCTAATGGGCCAAGGTACTGTGGGCTTTTGGCCCACAGCCCAGGTTCTCTGAATAACGCGAAAACCCCCCCGAAACTTCGGTTAAAACCACTCTCTCAAACAATTCACATCCGTAAAGTTTTCTCCTCTTTAAATTTTTTTGGGATATTACACATCAACCCTAAGGATGCAACCGCTACTTCGACCCACTGCACTACATCCTCTACTTCAACTACATCTTCTCCAATATGACTTTTGGCTACTGCAATGCCATATTCCCCAATTGGACCAAGCTACTTCTACTCCTACGAGCTGAGCTACATCTACATGCCATGGTGCTACGTCACCAATTGTTGACCCACAGGCTATGTGATGTATTGGCTGATTATATGGTGTTGGGCCTAGCCTATGTCCCTTGGCCGCACCTCCCTAGGGCTGCCACCCCTTGGGTCGACCAAACCCTAGGCCCATATGGTGGCCGGGTACTGTCCACGTGGTACTGTTCACACATGAATAGTGCCGCCGCCCCTCCCTTCCCCTCTATTTGAGATGGCCGCACCCCTCTAGTTCTTCTCGGGTTTTGTTGATTGAAGTTTAGCTTTGCTACTTTATACTTTGTCCTCTTGTTCGGCGAGATCAACAGCGACATTGTATTTGGAACCCCATTTATTAATACAATTTTAATTCCTATTTACTATTTTAGATTGCTTATCTATCATGTTCTTGCTTGTTCTTCGATTGCATGCAGGAATAGACCTTCGTGGTTAGGTCGATCGTGCTTCTAGAAAGGTCGATAACAATCACATAGTTGGTTCAGCGATTGCGGGTATATTGGTTATGTACAATTGGTAGCCAAATTGTGAGAGCCGTCTCCATCCAAATCGGATTATCTATCTCATCGAAAGATCAGGACACCCATTGTCGCATCACAGGGGGAGACGACACCACGAAAGTGAAAAGCATTACCCTCGGCCTCGGGGGCATAACTCTAAGGTGGTTCTTCACCATCCCCCCAGTCGATATACGACTAGGAACAATTGTAGAACCTCATACAAACAACTTTCAAGGAAACTATGCCAAGCCAAAGGACGCGGGCACCTATTTGTGGTCAAACAGGCCCCGGGCAAATCCCTGCGCAGCTTCTTCAAGAAATTCACGAAGGTAAAATGCCAGGTGAAGGGGGTCAACGAGACCACCGACATCAACACGGCAACCTGCTGAATCCAAAAGGGCCCCTTGTCTGAGAGGCTGGCTTGCAAACCCGTTCGCATGGTGGCGGACCTCTTCGACAAGATGGAAGAGTACGCCAGGTCCGAAGAAGACAGTACCTAGAGGGCTGAAATACTGTCGTCGGCAGCCTCGGTGCCAATCATAGGCGGTCCGCCTAGGAAAAAGGATGATCCTGCGGCTGCCATAGCGAAGGCACTTGTCAAGACGCGTGCTAACGAGTATCGTCAAAAGGGGCGGGGAGTCTACCACGTTGATAATGGGCAGCCCCCTGAGGAGGAAAGGTGAGGAGGCATAGAGGTCGAAGCCACGACCGTGGCCGCAGTCACGGTTGTGGTCACCACCTGGATGCCTAGGGAGGCACGCCCCCCCCCACCCCACTATTTTGCGATCTCCACGGTGAAGGGTCGTATATGACCAAGGACTGCCGCACCATTGCGGCCATGCGGGATTACATGAACCGTGGCCCACAATTGGCTAAACGCGAAGAAGAATTGAGGCTTGGCAATCAGTTCCATGTCCCACTACAAAGGCCTCACATAGAAGGAGCACGCGGTGAGCACCCCAAAGGGTCACTAACATGATCACCTAGGGATCCTCGCTGGGCCTGACATCCAAGAGGCAGTGGCACACATACGCTTGACAAATCCACCACGTGACGACGTACCTTGTCATCAGCCCGCCTCACTACGCGGAAATACCCATCACCTTGGTCCTGAAGACACCCGGGGTCTATACTTCCCCCACTAGGACCCCCTGGTCATTTTTGCAAGCATCACTGATTTTGAAGTCAGACGGGTCCTCATGGATGGGGGAAGCTCCATAGACTTGCTCTTTGCGGAGATCTTCGACAAGATGATGATCCCCCGAGACTGTCTATCACCCCGGGTATACCTCTAATAGGCTTCAAGGGCTGACCCGTAACGACCTTGGGTCAGATCGACCTGGCCGTAACCTTCGGTGACCGTTTCGTGTCTCGGACGTAGGTTATCACCTTTGATGTCTTCCACATGCCCTACCAATACAACGTCACTCTCAGTTATGCCACGCTAAACACCTTTGGCGCCATAACACATCACAATTACTTGTCCATGAATATCCCTGGGCCAAAGGGCATCATCACTGTCCGCGGGGACCAGGACCTCGCGAGGCAGACAGAGTTCGAAGCAATTACTCTGGCCCGCCACATCCATGCCATCAAGCTAGGCTTGGGGCCCACGAGGACCCCTCTCCATCCAAATGGATACCAAAAGCCAAGCTGGAAGGACAACTCTTAAAGGTCCCTGGAGGAGGCATCCACTAAAAAAACAATGGCACCAGGTGCGGACCTCGCACCTGAAGCAAAGGAAAGCATACTGGAGCTCCTCCGCAGTAACGAAGACATCTTTGTATGGGCCACTAAGATATCCCTGGGGTGGCCTGGGAGACCATCGAGAACCACCTCGCCATCAAAAGCGAGGCAGGCCCTAAGAAACAGAAGCTTCGTGAATGTCGGTAGACCGACTGGAGGCAACAAAGGTAGAGATAGCAAAGCTACCAAAAGTAGGGGTCATTCGGGAGGTCAACCAGTCGGAGTGGCTGGCCAACCCCATTCTCGTGCACAAGGCTATTGGCAAATGGCGCATGTGCATTGACTTCACCGACCTCAATAATGTGTCACAAAAGGACGACTTCCCGCTACCACGCATCGACTAGCTCGTAGATGCCACCTCTTGTTAAGAATTAATGAGTTTCTTTAACACCTACTCCGGTTACCATCAGGTATTCATGGCCAAGGAAGATGAAGCGAACACCGCCTTCATCACCCTGATCAACACATATTCTTCACCAGAATGCTACATGGCCGTCCGCCGCCTCCAGAGCGCTCCAGTGAGCCTCTGTGTATGCCGCTGCTGTAAATAGCATCGTCGTAGCACGCTGAACCACACCTGAGCATCACCTAGCCTCCAGTAGCGCCATAGCGTATAAGTGATCCTTGGCACAGTAGTGCTACCATGGCCTCGCTGTTGCGCCTCTGCCTTGGGCCATCTCCCGACGCACCACCGCCACCCTTACCTCCACCTGAGCCGTCATAAGCCATTTTGACAGTCTCAAGAGTTCGCCGAGCCCCACCTGCCAGCGGCGAGCTCCCCACCGAGCGCCTAGGGATGCCCCCGTGCTCTCCTCTGTTCTGAGGAGGAGATGACGTGGAGCCAACACGGACACCGCATGGTCGCTACGTGGATGCCACGTAAACATCATTAAGTTAACTAGTAATTAGACATTAGTTGAGTGAATGACATATGGGACCGCTGCCATTAGTTAGTTTAGTTAAACCATGAGTTAGACATTTAATGCGTGGACCAAGTCCGTGGACCACGGTCTTTGACCTGTGGGCCCCTTGCCTGGAGCACCGTTGCGTGGACCTGGTCCAATGGACCAAGCGCCCTACCTGTCAGCCTCTCGGGAATTTCCCAATTAAAAATAAATAGAAAAGAATGATAATACCCCAGTGAACCCACCTTTCAGTCACAGTACAATTTGGTATTTAAAAACAAATTAAAAATAAAATAAAATCCCAATGGGACCCACCTATTAGGATTTTCCATTTTCTCACATTTCCTCTCAAGTCAATCTGTGGAGAGCTTGTTCTCCCTCATTTTAAATCCAAATCAAGTGATTTTTCTTTCTAAATTCATCTGAATTCAAGATCTTTCTAATGGTACCAAAATAATAATTTTTGAAGTTCATTTGAATTTATTTGTGTTATGGGTGGTTATCTGAAGTTGTCATTTTTGCGTTAAATAGATTCAAGCATTGCCAGCTTCAAGTCAAGATCAAGATCGACCAATACCCATCCACATTTGAGCAAGGCAAGCCCTCACCTTTGATAATGTTGAACCTACTTTTCAAATGCAAAATATTTTGATTTAAATTACAACTTGCATGCTTATTATTATTTATGAAATGTATATCAAATGTTGATACTTAGCTATACCAAAGTTGAATATCGTTATGAATCCCTTCCTTGCATATTGACTCCAAAGTTGAATATCGTTATGAATCCCTTCCTTGCATATTGACTCCATGTTACCTTGTCACCCTAAGGATATTAATTACATGAGTAAAACACCCATTACTGAATAAACATGACTATTGGTTATGCTTAGACATTACTTAGTAATTGAACATGAATATGACACAAACATTGCTACAACGAGAACTTGGTTACTATGAACAGTAGTGTGGTAACATGGGTTATCACTAGAAATAGGAAAATGTATTTATAAATGGTTGAGACTTGGGCGATGTAATACTACGATTTATTCTAAGAAAGAAAGCATTCAAAAGAGAAATTAGACATAAGAAAAAGGGGGTTTCTGCACTTCTTCGGCAACTTGGGCCTCAGGCCTTGGCCCAGGAGGCCCATGAGGGGCCGGCCATCAATAAAAGGAGGGGGAAAACCCTAATCTGCACTGTAGCTACAGTACCGCCTCTGCTACAGTGCCGTGCTACAGTGCATCTCCTCCCCCGCTGCCGGTGAAGAAGATCCTTGTTGCTACCGGCCAAGTGGAGGAAGAAGGAAGGTCACCCGGGAGATTGGCCGGCCAAGAAGAAAAGAAGGGAGGGGAAGCGGGATCGCGTGGTGTTCTTCGTGATCTACATCGGTTCTCCAAGGGTAACGACGGGTTTCTTCGCTGTTGGTTTCATTTTAGATGCTAATTGCGGTTAGTAAAAATCGGTTGTTCTGCATGGAATTAGATCGATTCTGTCCGTAACCTTGCGTGATTTATTTTCATGTCGTGGAGGCGTAATCTAGGATCGAACCTCTTAGAAATAGTTGGGCTATGTTGTTAGCTTTCCGTGGCCGCCAAGAACGCCAGATCCGATTAACGGTTAGAAAGTTATGAATTGTTTAGTGCCGCTGTCCTGTTAATCTGTCAACATCGTGACAGTCTGTAGAAATCTGAGTTAATCTATTAGTTAAAGACGAAATCAGAGGATCTCGTTCTAATGAAAAAGATGGGTAATTTCCTCACCTTTCCAGAAAGCTAAAGAAAGTAATAATTGGACTTTCGTAGTAAAAGTTATGATAATTTTAGTGTACTGTCCAGAGAACCCGACGTGATAATTGATGTTCTGTAGATTGGCTTGGTAGGGGCAGTAAATGGCAGAACCAGAAGGGATCCCCAACTAAGTTTATTTAGGTAATTTAATTATATTTCGATAAAGTATTAGAACATCTTATTTGGACTCCTGAGCAGAAAGTTATGTATTTTATAAGTTGACTGTCCGCAGTGAACACCAAATCGATCGGTAGAAATTGGAAGATTGGAAACGCTTGGGAGTTTAGCGAGTTCAATTGTGTTCTTATTTATGCTTTTGGTCCAGTATGCTTGTCTTAGTTTGGGTTATCATTATGTTCAGGTGGGAGCGTGATCCCGGGGCAGCGCCCTCTTCGCGTCCACCGTTCTCGCACGGTTGAGGCAAGTATTCGGGTTATAGTATATTTATGCTTGTTTGCTAAGATTGTTTGTGACTTGCTCGTAATAGCCATACATGGATGTAATGTGATGAGTTTCAATTTATCTTGGTGAATGCAAGTTATGGTTAAAGTTTCCTTTGTATGTTGTTAATGCTTACATGTTATTATGTACACGTTGAATCCTTATGTATGAAAGATGATGTCATTGTACATATGCATGTAGGAATAGTTGAGGTCCCCGTCATGTAAATGACGGGCTTGAGATCCCCACATTCGCAGAATGTGGGCAATGAGTAAAGAGGTCCCCATCATGATGATGATGGGCAAAGGTCCCTATACTTGTGGAGTATAGGCTCTTGGTCCTCGTGCTGTGAGTGTATAGGCAAGGGTATACATCGACGGTTGTATACCCCGCATTACCGGTAAAATGCGAAAAGAGATAAAGTTTAAAAGGTGCATTGCATGGTCGCATTACATAAGCATGAAGGCTATGTTTAGTGTAATGTTTAATTTGGAATATTGATGCTATGACTGTGATTTTAGCTTTAGCCTTGTTGATACTTGCTGAGTCTTTGGGCTCACCCTTGCTTTGATATGTTTTAGGTACATCTGGCAAGAACGGCATGCATGGGAGGGAGTAAATGTTTGGATGCACTCACTACCACTCATCCTTAATGCGACTGCCATTTAGATTTTATTCCAATAATAAGTAAACTGCTTGTGAATCACTTGTGGGTGGTTTTAAGTTTCAGATTAATTGTAATACGGAGAATAGCAAGTTTTGTTTATGTTTATTAGTTTATCTTGCATGCTTGAATGAACTTGAATATTGAGTTTATTGTTAATTGCTATGATTAATTGTTGGAACCTCGGTATAGTTAACTATACAAAGGAGGTTCTGCCTAAAATTGGTAATTGGTCTTAGTTTAGTTTTGTTTAATTTAATTTTAGTAGCATTTCAGGCTCAATGTTGAGCTGGGGTGTTACAGGCGAGTGGTTGGTTGAGATCGGTGCTATATGCACGTTGTGGGTTGGTCGTTTGTATTGCCAGAGTCGATTAAGGACCAAATCATGGGTTCGCTTCTAAACTACTAAGTCGTGCAACCACAAGTCTAGTTATGGGATGGACCTGGTGTATTACTCTACTTAGTTTCGACGCGAAGACTCGTGCCCCCTATATTATATTTAGTGGAGAAGGGCCATGACTCTCTAAAAATGGCGGGTCCTCCTTAAAAATGTTCTTGGGTATCAAGGTAGTTAGGATCGCGATCCAAGTCTTAAAGTCTTACGACTCTCATTTAACCCACGACACTGTCGATCCAAGTCTTATGCCGATCCGATCCTACTCAAGGTCGGTAGGATCGCGATCCTACTCTTAGAGTCTTACGGTTCTATTTAACCCACGACAACTGTCGATCCAAATCTCAATTGTCGATCCTACTCGTAGAGACTCGTGGCAATTTTTTTAGAGGCCGTGCTTTGCTAATATTTTGTTTTAGAGCAAAATTTGTTGATATTAATTTCTGAGAATGAAACTATAAATAAACAAGGAGCATGCAAAATATTGTATCGGTGTGGTAATGCTAGTACAAATATCTATATTATGGCATGAGCAATCTTGAGCTTGATAATGATAAGCTATTTTTATTCTGGAGTATGTCTAGCTACTTTTAAGGAACATGCAAGTGGTAAACCATATAACAATCATACAAACTTATAGTATAGATGTTAAATATGTGTATTTTTACAAACCAGTAGAATCGCCGATTCTACGATTCGATACTACGATTCGATCCTACCGCAGGCAAATCGATCTGACTCGGGATCTCGACTCTGACTACCTTGTTGGGTATATGGGAACATTCCTGGTATGGGGCACCGTAAGTGGGCACATCTTGCTGTTGTGGAGGGTAAAGCCCGACGGAGCGATTTTAGTGTCAGAACTGGAGATTAGAAAAGCCTTGTGGTAATATCTTAGTCGCACACCCCAAAAGTGTGTCAGACAGACATATTAAGATGATTGTATTTTGTGGGTAATATGGTGCAACCTATCCACAGTGTCATTAAAACTATTCGAATAGCTATGCCCCCAGTCATGGGTATTGTGAAGAAAGTCACACTGGTTAGTTTTATGAACTTAAAATAGTGAAATAAAACATGTTGGGGGTAAACATGGTAAATTAAGTTGTGTGACGTACTGGTTTAAGTGCGATCGTTGGGTATGGACATACCGGTTTAAGCATGGTCTCCGGAGTTGGGACATGCTGGGTTAAGCATGGTCTCTGTGGTTGCGACGTGTTGGTTTAAGCACGGTCGCCGAGAACGCGATATGCTGGTATAAGCATAGTCGCCAAAATTTTTAGACTTATGAGATGGAATTGCAGCATGCTGGTTTAAGCATGGCTGTTAAGGTTGCGACACGTTGGGGTAAGCGTGGTCACCGAGACTTGGTCATGCTGGTTTAAGCATGACTATGATAACAATTGCTTATACAAAATAACCTTTGGTTTAAAGTAAAAAAATGCTAAGTCATAGGTTTGGTATATAATTATAGTATTTGAGCAAACAGGCTTTGTGCTAAAAACAAACATAAGACCCCTCCTTGGGAAAGCCTTGCATCTATATAATTGCATTTGTGGTGGGGATTTGTTGAGTACGTATGTACTCATGGTTGCTCAAACATGTGAATTCAGACCATAAAGCTTAAGACCCTTTATAAGGATACTTCTATGCATCTAACTACAGAGATGATAAAGACGGCGTTAACTATGTCCTAGCCCCAGTCAGTTGCCTGTGGCCAATCATGGAGGCCATGCTTTTTTGAAGACTTTCCGCTGCTAATATGTTTTCTTTCCGCCATAAACTCTTTGGCCTATCGGTCTATTATGTATGCTCTGGCCCTAAGGCTCTTTTACCATGTGTTGTAATAATATTTTATTACTGTTTATATATGTGTGTATGGATGTAATATTCGTCGATAATTGTACTGTGTGAGTTAGCTGCTGATTATGGGACTAGTTCGGCATACACATAGAGTTGGATGTAAATTTAGGTCCCCGCAGCTTCGAGTAGAAAAACATGTCTGTTGTAATCTTTTTCTTCTTCTTCTAAAATTGTTGCTTGACTGGTTGAAATATTTCTCGCCGTGAAGCCGTACATGGATAGGAGCACGAGCCGTGGCGTTCTTTTTGGATGACTTTGTTTTCATACTCTCCGGGGTACTTAGAAGTCTAAAAAGACTTTGTATTCATATTACAAATATAAGATCAATCTACACCGTTGTATTCTGGGACCACAAAAAATCCTTGTTTCTCTTTTTAGCACCGTCACATGTCACTACTACAGAAAAGGCCTTCATAGACGGTTCAAAAACGCCATCACAAACGGTTCCGTGAGCCGTCTGAGTTTATGGGTCAGTAATGCATGAGGTCATCACAAACGGTTTTCGAACCGTCTGTAATACATACTATCACATACGGTTTGTAGATGAAACCGTCTATGATACTCGACTACCACAGACGGTCTGTAGATGAAACCGTCCGTGATAGTCGACTACCACAGACAGTCTGTAGATGAAACGGTCGCATTCATTTCAGAAACAAGCACACCCAATTCACAAATCAATTAACTTTAACCATTAATGTACATTAATTTACACACATGTACCATTAAGTTCAATCTATCCCAATCAAGTTCAATTTACACTGTGGAAACTCCCATATGGATTTATGACCTGTCTGTTCAGGAATGATGCAAGGTATGATCTAACTTTTATAAGCTCGCTCTATTCCAACGCAGTTTCGTCGATGGTCGCAACCTGTCGATAGGAAGATTAAATTCGTGCTTATATAAATTGGTAAGTATATATGAAATAATTGTTGAAAGATTGACAAACCTGAGGATCATTGGTGATCACGGAACCGATGAGTAGTTGCATGTTGTGGCAAACATAGTATCCACAGATATTATGCCCTTGGTGGCTTTGGCACCGCAAAAAATAGAATTGGTTAGTTCGAGAGGCATTACTACGAAGTGTTATATAGGATTAGTGTGTACTAGCTAGCAAGTACCGGGAATTTTTGATCATGTGACAGCGTCCTTCCCTTGATATTCCATCCTCTAGCATGTAGCACGTCGAACACCCTATGTGACTCCAAGAAGTTAGCCTTAGCTATTGCAAAGGAAGGAAAGACTACAATAGAGTTTCTATGGAGGAAATGTGTTTACCTGATGATTAAATTATGGATAATTGTGAAGTTGTGAGTGGCCCTCTGTAGGGAATCTAGGTATATTACGATTTCGCTTTTGGTATAATTACAATTAGAATCCAAAGGTAGCTACACAGTATGTCAAAGATGGTCATTAAACCTAAGTTCGTGTTGCTTATAAAGTACAAATCAACAAGTATAGCCAGTAGTGCAACACTTACTTCTGGTTGTAGGGCAAAAGTATGAATTCCTTGTTGCGGCAAGCCATGAAAAAAATCTATAACGTAATTCTCGACGAATGTTGCATTCGCCGTGATGCTTTGCTCGGAGACAATGTGTGGGTCGAGAAAACCTACCGGTGATTTCCTTCTTTCGGCTTTAGAGATCATGTATCTATTATACAAAAGCAAGGAGTTATATATAACATTTATCGGTATTACACGAACATTGACCGTGATTGTACACACTTATAGTGTCCAGCATCGTATGAGTGAGACGTCGAGCTCGTCGAGGTTGAAGAGACAGAACAAGTCGTCGAAGGTCACCGTGAAGACAACGTCTTGATGCACGTGGTTAAAATGATCCTCTTTGAACTTGACGGTGAAACCCGAGCGTCGTTGATCAACCGGCTTGTTGGACTGTTCCATGTACCATGTATGCAATTCCACGCAATCTAGTCCTAGGGTAGGGCTGTCTAACTTCTCGAGCAACGGCTCGCCTAGCTTGAATTTCTGGTTCAACGGCAAGAAGGGGATATCAGGAGAGGAGTCGATCGTCTTCGATTTGCCCGTGCCCTTGCTGCCTCGCTTTGTATTGGTCGACTTCACAAGAGTCGACTGAGCACGAGGTGTAGATGCATGTGATGCAATGGACCCTTGCCGTGTCAAGTCAGAAGCCGGTGCGATCAGTCCCGTGGACTTGATGCCGCAGCAGACATTCCCGTGAAGTTGACACCGAGCAGGTAGCTCGAGCAGATGTCCTCCTTAGGCCATCGGATGAATGTTCCAACGGCTTGTCCTAGAGTCATGACCTCATCGCTTGGGGAATTTTCACGGACGGCCTCAAATTGGCATAAACACCGCCCACATTCACTTTTGCGAAACCCAAATAGCTAGATTTGCACCGTGCACCAAAGCTCCGACACCGATGGATACACTGCCCCAAGCAAAGATCTAGGGCAACAGAGACATATCTCACTTGGAGTTTGCACTTCATAGCCACCTACGTACATAACGATACAAAATTAGCTACTCCAACAGCCTATCAATGGATCGAGCATTCCAGAGATAATAATTATTACCTGGATGTCATCGACGGGAAATCTGTCGTCACCTATTGGGGGGTTAGGGTTGGACGCGCAGCTACTCGGAAGTTTGGGGGGCTGGCTAGCACAGTAGGGGCAGGGGCTTGCAACTAATTTGGGAGTTGCAATCCCCTAATGCTTTCCTCAAAGGTCTCTATCTGCTTTTGCTCGGATGCACGAATCTCCAATCTGAGGGATTGAGTGACCTCATGTCCGATTTTTTCAAAGACCTCCTCTCGATTTTTTCAAAGGAGCTCATCTCGAGGGATGCACGAAGATCCTCTCGTAGCTTTGCATCGCTCGGCTTTGGCTCTCTTCCTACTTGGTATGATCCGAGTCCGCTTGGAACCATTGTTCCCATGTAACAAAAACACCAAATCTCGTGCGATCTTGGATGCTCATCTGCTTCCTAGGGCCGCAGAGAGTATATCTTTCTCCTTGTCTCACTCGAATGAGCATTGGGAAGATTGTGCACTCGCCGTTATCCGCAATAGCCCGACATGTCATTTCACTTCCTATGAAGTTATGGAGTAATTACAAACTAGGTAGTTCGACATCTTACGGTATTTGGGACACTTCACGTCTTCGGTTTGGAAAGCACGCTTTCCCCGTAGACCCAATACATAACCTCGCAAATAACCACTGTCGGGAGCGCACATCAGTGATCTCGGGAAATAACAGGGAGATATTCGAACAGCTTGCCTGCTGTTCTTGATCCCTCCATATTGGGGCTTTACCCGCATACCCAAAGCCTGCCGAGTCTGTGAGGGTGCTTGTTTTTGCCCGAGGGCCGTAGCGCCGCACTTTACTCCTAAATTCATCTGTCATCTTCTTCGCCACAAACTCGGCCCAGGACTCTTCCAAGAATGGATCCTTGTGGAAGGGCGCCCTCAGATCCTTTTACATGTAGTTCTTGACAAGCGTGCTATTGAAGTTCTTCCACGCTTTGCACGCTTTGTAACGCGCGTCGTCGCCGGAGTCCGTGTGTTCTACCGGGTCTCGAACGATGCGAGAATATCCGCCAAAGACAAGAGTTTTCCGTGGTCCGCACCACCTTCCATGAATCGAGGTGACCTTGACCCGCTCCTCGCAACTATTCCGACCGCTTCTCCGAATGCGACGCCGCTTTCGGCGAGGATTGATAGGGGTCCCAGCATCGATCGACTCCGTGATGGTAAATCGCCCCGGCCTTTTCGATATTCCTCGTTCTTCTACCGCGTTGGATATTGTTCTAGAGGATGGTGCATCATCGGACACATGAGGCGCGATGACGAAGAATGAGCGGAAGACATCTTCACAAGAAATAGAACATCATGTGAACAAATGAAATCAGCATAAAGCTAAGATTTAATATTTTGATATTGCTATCAGATGTAGAGTAAGCATTCCAATTAGAGCTCAAGTACAAACCTGATTATCAAAACAATTTCAGTACAAGACTATTATCATCACAGAGCATTCATCTCAAGCCCACCACACCACATAGCAATATATTCTAGTAGTAGTATCAAAACAAATACCATATGAATAACTGACTAGAACAAATACAAATTCCTAAAACAAGTACAATTATCATGCGGGACCATGACAAATTATTGATAGAAATAGTTAGAGAAAGGGGTGTCGGGGTTGGTAAATCGGCATTGGTTACCTTTGGGCGTCGAGGAGAAGGACGAGTAGGGAGCAGATTTGAGCAAAGAGGCGGGCGGCGAAGGGGAGGCGCGACTGCTCTGGGGAGGGGAGGAGGCGGCGGGCTCGGGGCGGAGGCGTGGTGGGCTCGGGGAGGCGCCACGTTAGGAGGAGGAGGCTCGGCGGGCTGGGGAGGCGCGCGGGCCGGAGGAGGAGGCGGCGTCAGCGAGGATCGGGGAGGAGTCGCGCTGGCTCGAGGAGGCGGCGCCGAGGACGGCGCGCGACGGGCCTCGGGGAGGAGGGAGCGAGGAGTTGAGAAACTTAATCGCTTGAGAGTGGCGGGTGCGGCAAACCCTAGCTAGAGTCCTAATATAAATAGAGATGGATATCACGAGACGGTTCTAAATTAGAACCGTCAGGATACATACTATCGCTGCACGGTTCTAACTTAGAACCATCTGTGATATAGATGTATCACGCACAGTTCTCACTTAGAACCGCTCAGTGATATAGATGTATCATGACGGTTTTAATAAACAACCGCTCGTGATATAGATGTAAGACGGTTTGTAATTCAAACCGCTCGTGATATTATTTTGTATTGGTTAATATCTAGATTCGCTTTATTGGCTAGCCTCGGAAATGCTAGCCATGCTCTCTCGAACAAGCGTAAAAGACAACAAGTACATGTATATACATCCAATTCACATTCATTTGAGAAACAATCACATCCATTTCACAATACAAATCAATTAATTAACTCAAATGAACTAAAATTAACCATTCATCGTAATGTACATATATATACACACATTGTTCAATTAATCTTTAAAAATTAGCCCTTCATGATGATCGACGCAGTATGTAGCTAGTTTCACACGTTCTTCTTCCTCGACCCTTATGCCGCTTTCGAAAGGAGGCAACTCGTCAAATTGATTGTATTCTTCCTCGTCCACTACATTCTCAACTCCGACAATCCTCCTTTTTCCATGAAGAACTACGTGGTGCTTCTTATTTGCCGGGTCGGTAACATAGAAGACTTGAACAACTTGGTTAGCCAGTACGAATGATTCGTCTTTGTATCCGACACGTTCGAGGTCCATGGTAGTGACGCCATACTTGTCGACCTTCACATGTGGGAGATGGACCCAACGGCACCGAAATAGGGGGATCTTGAAAAGCACGTAGTCGAGCTCCCATATCTCCTCTATTTGCCCATAGTAGGAGCTCCTCACCCCATCGGCATCTTGAATGCATCTATGTGGACACCGCTGCTCGTTAGTGCTTTTATATCCCGAGCTCACAGATAGAATGTGTACCCATTTATATCGTATCCTCGCCATGTTACAACTGAAAATATTGGCCCTTTTGCCAACTATGTCAGTATATCACTTGACAAGCTCCTAGCAAGTCGTTCCTTCAACCATTGGTTGAACCGTCTGTTGTGTTGTCTCGTGATCCAAACATCCGGCCGCACCGGATTCTCGCTGTCAAGCACGCCCCAGTCTTTGGTCGATATATGGGGACACTTCAGTCATGTGTTGCAAGACCGTGAAATGGGTTGAGCATACGCATCCATATCTGGAGTGATTGCTTTCCTTCCGATGGTCCCGATACCCTCGAGCCTCCCCTCATGGTGAGATCGAGGCACATCTATCGGTTCGACCTGAGCCATGTAATCGACGCAGAACTCAATGACCTCTTCGGTTGCATAACCTTCGAAGATGCTGCCCTCTGGCCGAGATCGATTCCATACATATGACTTGAGAATTCCCATGAACCTCTCGAACGGGTACATGCTACGTAGGAACACGGGCCCGCACATCTTTATCTTCCTCACAATATGAACAATGAGATGGACCATGATATCGAAAAATGACGGAGGAAAATACATCTCAAGATCACATAGAGTCGTCACCACCTCGTCCTGCAGGTGCATCTAGTCCTTCGATCGATGACCTTCGAGCAATTGTGTTAAAGAAATAACACAACCTCATGATTGTCTCTGACCTTGATCGGCAAAATACTTCTAATTGCAACAGGGAGCATTTGTGTCATCAACACATGACAATCATGAGACTTCATGCCAATTAACTTCAAATCTTCCATCGAAACAAGTTTCATGTTGGCGGAGTAACCGGACGGAACTTTCACACCATGCAAGCACCGACACAGTTCGGTTCTCTCGACCTTGGACAAAGTGTAACAAGCAGGGGGAAGGTACGTTCGTCCTTTATCGGTCCTTGTTGGTGCTAACTCAGGTCTGATGTCCATATCAACCAAGTCAAGCCATGCGTTGACACCATCCTTTGTTTTGTTACGAATGTTTAGTAAGAGACCAATCAAGCTGTCACATATATTCTTCTCTACGTGCATGACGTCGATGCAGTGGCGAACTTCTAGGTGCACCCAATAAGGTAAGTCCCAAAATATTGATCTCTTCTTCCACATATTCTTCTTACGGGTCCCCGATTTACATCCCTTTCCAAGCACAACATCTAAATCCTTAACCATATCATAGACCTCTTTTCTGCTTAATGTCTTGGAGCTGAACTGTCCTCCTTCTCTCTGTCGAATTGTTTCTTCATCCTGCGGTATGGGTGAGCCCTCCGAAGGAACCTACGATGACGCATGTACACGGTTTTGCGCGAGTGATTCAGCCACACACTCTCGGTATCATCTAAGTAGTGAGTATGTGCTTTGGCCCTTTTGTACTCGCCCGACAGATTAGCAAGGGCGGGATAATCATTTATGGTGCGAGAACAACAAGGAACGAAAGTGAAGTTCTCTCGCTTTGTACACATCCCATACATGTACCCTTCAATCCACAAGATTTTTAGATCTTCCATCAATGGTGCTAGGTACACATCAATATCATTCCCGTGTTGCTTCGCCCTTGGATAAGTATCGACAACAAAATATACTTCCGCTTCATACACAACCAAGGAGGAAGGTTGTAGATACAGAGCATCACGTGCCAAGTGCTATGTCATTTGCTCATGTTACCGAAAGGATTCATTCCATCTGTACTCAATCCAAACCTTATATTCCTCGGTTTCGACCAAGTCCGCAAACCTCCTATCGATGTTTCTCCACCGGGCGGAATCAACAGGTGTCTTAACTTTCCGTCATTCTTACGCCTCTCTGAGTGCCAATCTGCAGCTTTTGTATTCTTTGGGTTCGCAAAAACCGCTTCAAACGGGGAATTACAGAAGATACCACGCCACCTTAGCAGAGGTCCTTTCTTCACCTCGATTCTCTCGTCGTCATCTGATTGATTCTTACGCTTGTATCAGGATGCGTTGCACACTGGACATACATGCATGTTTGTATACTCGTTACGGTAGAGGATACAATCGTTCGGACATGCATGTATTCTTTCTACTTCCATTCCCAATGGACAAAGAACCTTCTTGGCTTTGTAGGTGGTTTTGGGCAACTCGCTTCTCCGGAAGCATGTCCGCTAAGAGACCTAACAAACTCCGTGAAACTCTTGTCGGACCAACCGCTGCTTGCCTTCAATTTCAGCAGCTTTAACCTGACGATGACAACCTTGTGTATTCCGACTTGCACCCGGAACAAAGGTTTCTCCGAGTCCTCCATCAAGCCCCTAATTGAACATACTCTCTCATCATCACGCTTCCTTCGTGCATCGCGAAGCATCTCGATCTAGATTATCATCGTGCAGCCTATCCGAATCGGAACCACAATCGATATTATTCGGCAGCATAATATAACCCTTTTTGAAACCCCTTCGAATCAAGTGTGCTTCGATCTGCGCTCGGTTGTTAAACATCTTCAGATTCTCGCAGTCAATGCATGGACAATACATATATTTCGCCCCTTTATTCAACATATCCTCCTCGGCAGCTCTTGTAAAAGCAGACACGTCATTAATGTACTCTTCACTCACACGGTTCTCAGCGTACATCCAACTTCGGTCCATCACACGGTTCGTATTGAAAACCCTAAAAATAAATAAAAGGGTGACTTCGAAAGCGTATTTTCTGAGCTTAATTACGCTTTTTTTTATTTTTATATTTTTCTGGATTTTATTAACTTACATGTGCGCCCTACTTGTCAGTGACTCATTTTTTATTTCATGATTTTATTTATAAAATCTATGACGGTCCCACATGTGATAGACTCGTTAGTTTATTAACTAAATGATTAAAAACAGTAGGATTTGAAGCTCAACCTAGGCTTAGGGTGACATCACATTGCTAATAGTCGTGGCTCGGCCCTAAGGTCGCCTGAGGCGAACCGACGGTGATGTCCCGTGGCGGCGTCTGAAACTAGCGATTTCAGCGTAAATGCCTGAAACTACTTAAATTAAAGGATGCTTATGCTCCAGTAGCTCACCTCGATCACGAGGAAGGTGTCAATGAAGTCGGGGAAGGTCCAAGGCGGATGGTCGTCGATCGGTGAACAGAGGTGACGACGGCAAGCTCCTCGGTGACAATAGCTGAAATGGACCACACGAGTGGGCCGGCTCAGTGAGGTGAGGCGATACTCAAACCGGGCACGGAACGGCGATGGACCTACCGTAGCGCCAGAGATGGAGATCAAGAAGACTCTGTTGCCCGGGGAGCTATATATGTACACTGCACCATCTGTGATGAGTTAATTATCACGGACGATTTTTAACAAAAACCGTCTGTGATGAGTTAATTATCACGGACGGTTTATGTTTGAATCGTCGTGAAGTATCACAGACGGTTTCGACAAAAACCGCCCGTGATATTGGGTAATATCACGACGGTTTTGGTCGAACCGCCTCGTGATACTTCACGACGGTTCTAAATATGAACCGCTCGTGATATGACCACTTCACGCACGGTTTTTAGCGCGAGAATAACACGCATTTGCGGGTAAACAAAACCGCCTCGAGATTAGTGTTTATCTGAGCGGTTTCGGCGAACCGCCTGCGTGATCAGCGCCTAGTATTAGCATTTCTATAGTAGTGTGTGTGTCGTTGATGTCCTGTACTTGCACCATTAGTTTGTATCCATGACGTGTGGGCTAGAAGCAATCAATGCATCTTTGTTCTAGTTGCTGTTGGCTTGGACTTTTCCATCTTGTTTGCATGCATGCATGCGTTCCAAGTTGCTTATCTGTAATCACGAGATCAAGCTAGTACGTGCATATTCTTGCACTTTGACTCCTTGTTCTTGTATGTATGCATGCACACTCCTTGTTTTACTTGCACATTGAACTCCGCTTAAAATTCCTCTTGCCGTGGCATGATCTTCGTGTACATGGATTACAACTCTATAGGCGTCTGATTTCTGTTTGGATCGCAGCCTCCTAGTGCATGTGGGCTCTTGACGAGTACTACTTTTTAACTATGACCTATGACCAAATAAGGAGACCCCTTTTAGACGTGGAATAAGGTAATCCTTACGTAGGATTGAGTTGTATTTGGTTTACAACTCTATCTATATACAATTGATCTGTATCGTTATAATCTGAACCCACCATACAATTGATGGTGTAGATCTTTTTCTTTTTCCACCGATTAATTTCTAGGCTTTAAGAGCGAACGCGGTGGCTTCTTTTTTCTTTGCTTTAATAAGATAATAGATAGATAGATGTGTCATTTCAGACATAATGTGATTTACAAGTGTACATATTTCACCATTACTTTTTGAAAAATATTTGAAAACTCTTGAGAAAGTCAGAGTTCTGTCTTTAGAGTGAACATTGTCGCGAGTGTTCACTCACGCTATACAGGTATACGCGAAAGAAGTGCATGTGGACATGTAGTGTAGAGATACATTGAATGAATTTGATGATTATGTATGAGAATAAAGAGAAGAGTATTGAAAGATTGAGCATGAAAATAAAAAAAGAACAATGGATGTTGATGATGATATTGCTTACTGTTGATTAAGCATTGCTCATTGTTTATTATTGTGCTTGCTGAGTCGTGGACTCACCCTTACTCTACTATTATTTTTAGGTGACCATTGATGACATTACTCAGGGGAAGGGCTAGCACACACTTGGATTCACATCATTTACTCAATCAAAAGAACTATTGATCATGAGACATTTTATTATCATGATAAATTATTGGGAATAGATATTATTACTTAGCATTAGTTGATTATTCATTAAACAGATTGAATTGGTTTGGTTATGTGTTGAACTTCGTTTATTATTTTGGCATGCTTACTATGAATTAATTATCCATGATTTCTTTGTTGTAATCCTTGTGTTATTGTGACCCGTATATGGGTTTTATCTTGAATATGCTTGCTGTAATTAAGCTTTAATTGTTGTTAAAATTAACAGTTAGGTTAGTTTAGTGGCATTCTGGGCTCCGTGTTGGGCCGGGGTGTTACAGTAATACCCCAAGTCGCGATTCACTTGCTTCAACGCAAACACAGGGAATAGATAAAGATGGGGAGTACTTCATCTTTGCTGGAAGAGGTGCCATTGATACCATGCAACTCTTCTTTCTATTTGTGTTCTCTCTATACAGTGTCTTTACTATACCATTTTGTTTTATTCATTCAGGTAACCTAAAATTGCTAAAAATTTGTATTATGACTATTAAAATTAACTAAAATTTAATAATGGTTTATTAACTTAAAATTTGACACACTAGTGCGCAGTAGGATGGGAATAAGACGAGTATTGCCTTCACGCTTTCACTATATTGTAATACTAATGCATGAGTTGATATTGATTCTTTGAACTTATTATGTGTTATTGACTGTGGTTGATAGCTATGCCGAGAGATAGAGGATGTGGTCGTGGTGGCCGCGGTCGTGGAGGCCGTGGTGGAGGTCGTGTCCGCAGGCGTGGTCCCGTGGAGCCACTGCCTGTGGTGGTCGAGTCAATAGCTGAGGGGAACGGTACTGCTGAGGAGGGGGTTGTTGTTGACCCGCCTCCGGTTGGGGGCCAGGATGAGACCCCTGCTTTGCTGAGAGAGTTGGTGGGAGAGGTCTGTGCTCTCCGAAAACAAGCGTCGGCAGCCCCTACTGCTGTGACATCTATTGCTGCTCCTCTCGCCCCTCCACCTGCACCCGAGGCACTGATGACGCTTTGAGAGTGGATGGGGTTGAGATTGGATCTGTTTGACGGGTCGGGCACGCCGGTCCAAGCAGTGGACTGGTTGTGCTACATGGAGATAGAGTTTGAAGCTTTGGAGCTGTCTTCACATCAGAGGGTCTGTTTTGTAGCCTTTCAGCTGAAAGGGCAAGCGGACATCTGGTGTACAAAAGGCCATCATTTCTGACATGGATTGCATAGTGTACAAAAGACCATCATTTCTAATAGGGATGCCAAGTTTGTCTCTTAGTTCTGGGAGAGTCTGTAGAGTGAGTTGGGCACTCAACTTCGTCTTAGTACGGTGTTCCATCCTCAAACAGATGGGCGGTCATAGCATACTATCCAGACTTTAAAGGACATGTTGTCGTCTTGCGTTCTGTCTCAGAATGGTAGTTGGGAGGATCAGTTGCCACTTGCAAAGTTTGCTTACAACAACAGCTATCATTCCAGTATTAGAGTTACGCCATTTGAGGTTTTGTATGGGCGAAAGTGCAAATCACCACTTTGTTGGGATGCAGTAGGTGAGAAGGCAATTTTGGGTCCAGATTGGATTCAGAAGACTGTTGAGTGCGTGGCCATGGTGAGGTAGAATCTGTTGGCAGCTCAGAGCAAGCAGAAAATCTATGCATATGTGAGGAGGCGTGACTTGGAGTTTGCGGTGGGTAATCAGGTGCTCTTGAAAGTGTCTCCCACCAAAGATGTTGTCTATTTTGGTACCAAAGGGAAGCTTAACCCAAGGTACGTTGGACCGTTCCCGATTATTGCAAGAATTGGGAAGTTGGCTTACCGCTTGGACCTTCCTGAGTCCATGCGCGGAGTCCATAATGTGTTTCACGTCTCAATGCTGAGAAAGTTGTTGAGAGACCCATATCACGAGATTTTGTTAGAGCTGCTGACTATTAAGCAAGATCTCACCATTGAGATGCGTCTGGTGCGTATTTTGGAGAGGTCGGAGCGAGTGTTGAGGTACAAGACGTTGGTAGTATGTCAAGGTGTTGTGGACGCATCAGTCTGAGAGAGAGGCGACTTGGGAGTTAGAGTCTCACATGCGCAAGCAATACCCAGAATCGTTCACGTCGGGTACGTGTTCACTATTGTTTATTTTCAGTTGGGGTTGTTCTTTCGAGTAGAATGTAATATCCTGTTTAACCTTGAGAGAAATAAATGAATTTCAAAGGAAATTAACTGGAATTAAAAAGGGAATTTCAGACTTTCTTGGCGGAGGAATAGAACCTGGGCTGAAGGCCCATAGCCCCTCGGCCCATGAGGGGGGTGGCCTAGAAAGGGAGCCAGGGGGTGACAACAAACCCTAGCCGTCACCACCCCTGCCCCTGTGTGCCACCTCCGCCCTCCCTGCTGCCGGCGCCGAACCACCTCCCCTCTACCACTGCTAGCCGCTGCATGTGCATGTGGGTGTGTGTCCCCTGCTACTAGCTTCCATGCTCGTGTGCTGCTAGCTAGCATTGCATGCATGCATCCATCCAGCCATTGCTTGCATAAAGCTCTATTGGGCACATGTGATTGTTGTTGCTTGTACTGCCAAGTCAAGGGAAAAGTAAGGCTAGGAAAGAGGAAGGAAGAAGGAAGAAGGGAGGGAAAGAGAGGAATTCGCGGGGTTTCGTGATCGAAGTTGTGATCTCCAAGGGTAACAATCTAAAATCCTCTAGGTTTCCCTAGTTTAATCGTTGTTCGAGTTATGGGATGTTTGGTCAATAGGAAGAGTAATTGTTGTTCTGCCCTAGTTCGTCGATGTTTGGTGTAGAACCTTGCGGGGGGTAATTAGGGTTATTTATAATCCGATTTGGAGGTCGGTCTAACTAGATAAAAGTTATATAATCTCATTAGCTTTCCAGGAAGATCTGGATCATTAAAATTGGAGCAGTGAGCGAAAAGATACAGCATCGGAAAAATTGCTGTCCAAAAACCAATTGTTGGACGCAGTCGTGGGAAACTATTAAATTGACTTGGTAGATGGCAGAATTGAATTTTGGGCATAACAAGAAAGAGGTAGCTAACTTTCTGTAGATTCCAAAAATGATATGGTTTATAGTACTTGTATGTGTAGATTCACTATACCATGGCATAGTATTAAGGGCAATGCAACTGCCGGGAAAAACTGTGTTGCAAGGCAATTTATCTCGCCAAGCAATTAGTTTTCCAAGACTTATTGCTCGCCGGTAAGAAGTGTCACGGAAAAACATTTCCCAACAGATATGTGAATTCCCGGCAGTTAACTGCCCTAGAAATTTTTTTCCCCGGCAGTTTGCTATTTCCTGGCAGTTAGAGGTATTATCAGCAGTTAACCTACCCTTGATTGCCGTTTTCCCCGGCAGTTAACCTACCCTTGATTGTCCATTTTCCCCAGCGGTTAGTTGTTTTCCCAGCAGTTAGAGTTTTCCCGACAGTTAATTGCCCTAAATAACTTGGTTTCCGCTGGCACGGTAGTTGGAGTTTCCGACGCTATACATATTGCCGAAGCCATTACTCGCCTTGATGGTCTTTTTCCCGCGCTATGCCCCGATAACTATTACTGTCATAATTTAATTATACCACCCTGAATAGTGAATTTAATATTTTCCCAAAAGTTTACAACATTCAATCGGAATTTACAAAACATACAATTTTCTCAATCGCACCACTTAGAAAATATCATATCAACAATCAAATATAGCTGCAACACATAGATGAAATTCAGATGATGCAAAATACATAAACCTAAAAAAGAAATTACTGATAAGCACAACAGTACATGTGCAGTACACCATACACATGCAACTTCAGAATTCTGAGCATTCTAATATAGCCACGGTCTCCTTGGCATGTACAAAACATCCACACAAAAGAAGTCGACAATACTAGTCTATCCTTGACACATGTAAATTCTCCAACCCCTTCTACCACAATACTAATCTATCCTTGGCATGTACAAAACATCTACGCAAAAGAAGTCGACAATAAAGATGTCCACATAATGAAATCATCACGCTATCATCATTTGCAAAATAAGGACGATCACTCTATCAGCAAACAATAACTTCAACAACCCTTATGTTGTGTACCTGAAAAGAAAATTGGGAAGTCAATAACCACAAACCATATATAAGGCCAAACATGATACGAGCGTCAAATAGTTATGGGGCGATCAAGTGGAGATCATAATGTTGGTGTAAATAAGCACCACAAGTTCCTGTCCAGATCATGCTTGCGGGTAGTAGTGTTAATTATTGGTAGATCTGTCTAGATTTGTTCTTCCCAAAACGTTTCAATATACACTACACTAGTTTGTTTTGTACTTGATTTGTAGCATAGGAGATTATTCTAATTTACTAGGTTGAGGAATACAACCTAAACAACTGAGCTTCCAAGACTGCAGGAGCAAAGGAAAGAAATGACACATCTAATAAATAGTCAAAAGGAAACTTCGGGGTTGTGAATAGGGGTGCAAACGGAGCGGATACGGACGGATATTGCTCATCCCGTATCCTTTTCCATATTTTTTTCTCGGATTCGGAATCGGACACGAACAGTGCCGGATACGAATACGAATGCGGATAGTCCCGGTCACGAATACGGAGCGAATACATGCTAAACCGAATACTGATTGTCTCGGTCACGAATACTTATTCGGATATTACGCGAAAACCGAAACCATATATGTCACACAAATAAAGATCAACCAACCATACTACATGTCCAAAATGCAACTAGATTAGTAGTTTTCTCTCAACCCCTACCCTCTGCACCGCCGTGCACACCTCCTCCCTACTTTAGTTGGCGCCCAAGCGCCGCCGGGACCAGGGGAACGCCCTCCCATTCAACACTCTTAGAATCTTCGCCACCAAATTTCATATTACAACACCCTTTGATTGTTGCCTTTGCCTCATTAATGGTTTGTCCAAAACTTTCTGAGATTAGGCTAGTTCACAAATGATTCACAAATTTAGTGATTTACGCCTTGTAACTGAACCTACTTTTCTTTTGCCAAGCTGGGAAGGAAAATAGTGAATTAACTTTTAATTAGACAACTATATGCCTCCATAGACTGGCAAATGTAAAAATGATTCTTCTTCTTCCCTTAAAACAATTGTTGAATTGGTGGATAACATGACATAAAGCAAACATGAGCTTCATATATGGAGTAACAAGTTAGAAAATAACTACCATTCAGTGCTTCACCACCCTTGAAGACATAGAGCCACTATCTATTATCTGACTTGCGAGCCTCTGGAGGTTCTGAATACAATAGATTTACACTTGGAAGGGAAATAAATAGTCTTCTTTGAGATCAGTGCAGTAAACAATGCACAAAAGGGAAAGCTCACGACATTAGCTTCTTTACGTTCGTGGTCCCAAGTCCCAACATCATAAGAATCGTAAGTGTATGCAAAATAAATAAATAAATAAACAAACAAATATTTAAGATATACAGGCTTCAAATCAGCACCTGCAACTCTGTTTGCCGCCTCAACAAGCTTTCCAGATAATTCAAATGACAGTTTTTGCTGCAAAACAAAAAAAACATACTTAAAATGACAATATGTAAAAAAAAATGAAAAGGAAGGTAAATAAAAAATTTGTCATGACAAACATTCAACATTTCATAAAACAACAAGCATCACATAAAAGAACAATTCACATTGTATTTGGAAACATTTCTTGATAATGTCAACAAACAAATCAGTGGGAAGCTATCTAACAACGCCATGTATGATTTGCAACTGCAAACAAGATATATAGTCTACATGTTTCCCACTAGCAAAGGGAGTGTCCCAAATGCACCAATATGATACTTAGGATAGTAAGCACATGACCTCAGCTGCAACATGCTGGATAGCACTAACTAAAATAATGCAAGTATAGATGTGGAATCATTTTTGTTGATCACATCACAGGGCAAGGGATGGGCAGAGTAGAGGAGGGTAGCAGAGAGTTTTACCTTGACATGCACCGATGCCGTAATTAGTCCATTTTAGTCCACCTCCAGATCATGCATCATGCATAAGCAATTTTAAGCACACATCAGTAAGGGAAGTCAAGCTCACATACACAACACAAGAAGCCACAGATGTTCACATAGGGCGGCAACCTTAACTTGTCCATGCATCAAACATTTCTTTATGGGGATTGGGGCTAGTTCTTCTAGAAATACAGGTATATGTCGTAGTTGTACAATTACATGTTAAAATGGATGAGGAAGATATCGTGAACACATCATCGACAAATGGAAAACTCACCATTAGCCCTATCATCCGAAAAACTAATAGCAACATGCTCAAAATAATCTCTCCTTCATCTGCGTCAATCACAAAAATGTAAGATAAGGTTAACAATAACATCATAGCAAAATGTAAACTAGAAAACACAGCTCAAAAAATCTATTCACATACTTACCATGCTTCATAGTTAAAGAAGGATCTTCTTTCTCAGATAGCCCACTACCTTGCAGATTTCCTACTACCATACTTTTAAGCATAAGAGAGAAAACAAAGGTCAAATCAATTATCGACACAAAGACATAATATAATATAAATGGTGCAAGACCGGTCATGATGGAAATGATGACTTAACATACACAACAAGCAAGGAGGCAAGGCAAATATTAACAAATTAAATATTCCACTGACAATATGCAGGTTAATGTTATCATTAGGATGTGTAAAGGCATACTCGCCTAACTTGGTCCAAGTTTCAGTGTATGTACTTAAAAGAATAAAAAATACAGATCTTCGTGTTAACACACCACTAAAGAACTTCATAACTAGTGAAATAAAAGAGCCTTTTCTGGTCCTACCAGGGTATATGTTTAAATTGAAAATGGAACAGAGTGACCTACTGATCCGTAAGAACATGATTCCCACCACCATTTTGATTGGAATGTTCTTAAATTGATTATTCAATAACGATGAACATAATTAGGCCTCACTAAGTCAAACGACTTGAAGGAAAACATAATACCATGGAAAAACAACATCCCAAAGCATGCTCCATTAACTCCCAACTATTTATAATTTACACTCTGGAAATCAGCTAGTATTCTTTTATATCTGTTAAAAAAAAGTTCCTAGTGTAAAAAATTTTATGTGTTTTAAACCCAAAAGTTCATATCTAGAAATGTCCATTACTAAGTATATTTGACATCGCAAAGATCACTTGTCTTTGAAGGCTCGAATTGGAACAACAGCCCATAGTTGTCACAACATCATTAATGGGATGATATGTATAATGTATAAGTTAACATGCAAACACAAAGCATGGTACCTCAATGAGAACAATAGTGGACTCACCTGAGCATCAAGGCGAATGGAACGGCGTATATCTTTGTTGTTCATCACAACATCATTAAAAATGTCAATTAGCTGAGTTGCAAGAAATGTTGGATCTTCGAGCCAGTTTGCAAGGACAAAGCTCAATGCCCACTCCAGACAAATATGGATAATACATCATGCATAAGAAGCTATTTAAAATAGGCCTTTTTACTTTCGTGAATTGTGAATACCGCACCGTCGACCATCGGGAAACTAAAATAACAAAGAAATGGTGCCAACTATGACAATAAGATAGAGAGGGACATAATATTGGAACAAGATAAGAGTCAACAATCAAAACTAAAGCTTTCTCGAATTAAGCAAGCATAAAGCTCTAAAGGTGTAATTTGTGAGGTAAAAGTAAAGAACTCAAAGATCTCAACTCACTCGAGAAGAAAACACATTATGTGTTGATAAGTCTCTTGCACACAAGGGCGATTAGCGTAACAAGGAAGCTCTACCATACCATGTTGTACACTTAAATCGCACCTCTATCCCAACCACTATTCTCGAAGTTTAGCGTGATGAAGCTACTAAAGAAACCCAAGCATATCTATTGTTAACAAATGATCGAGAATCGAGCACAAGACTCAACCTAACTTTTACAGCCAAATCCATGTAGTGGACCTGAGAGAAAAGAACTAGATGTTAGCAAGTCATTCAGAACTAATGAGACAAGTATCAATTGAATTCAAACAATCACTTTCATAAGGATACCAAATTATTTGAAAGTAAGAATACCATGTAAGGAAAGCAAAACAAATTACAAGAATTGCTCAAACTTTGACTATTTCTTTTTGTTCAACTAAACACATAGCTAAATTCTAAACATGATGTAATAGGAGAGGCTGGAGAGCATAAATCGCTCCAAAATAAAGAACCATGCGTGACACACCTCGCCTTTGCCGATCGGGCCGCACAAGGTCCGCACCAAGACCTCGCCCCGATCGGCCACGCCTCCTAGCCCGTCTTTGCGTCTGCCGTCATGTTGTCTCCCTCACGGCCTTGCCCTCTCGCCTCGCCCTTGCCATCGGCTAGGGTTAATAATGGAGCAGAAGGAGCCGAGCCCATCGCAGCCAAGATCACCGCACGCACCGAGGGAGGATGGGCGTGGGGAGGAGGGGCGACTGGGAGGAGGGGGCGGGGGGAGGATGGGGCGGCTGGGAGGAGGGCAATGGGGAGGAGGGCAACGGGGGAGGAGGTGTGGCACTAGGAGGGGGCGGCCGGGAGGAGGCGAGGTGGGGGAGGATGGGGCGGCCTAGGAGGAGGGCAACGGGGGGATGGGAGGAGAGGCGGCCGAGGAGGGTGGCGTTGGGAGGAAGGCGCCGTCGGGAGGAGGGGAGGATGGGGCGGCGAGGGGAGGAGGGGTGGCGAGGGGAGGCGCGGGGAGGCGGGGAGGAGGGGCGGCGAGGGGAGGCGCAGGGAGAGGCGGCTGTCGGGAGGAGCAGGCGCGAGGAGGGCTTTTGGAGGAGATAAGGTGGAGTCGTGGCGCGGCTCATTTTTTCACCTTGGCGCCTAAAATTTTTCGCCGGCAGATATGAGGTCGAACAGTTCGGTCTAATTTTTTCATCTCCCGCCCATTGTTTTACCTGGCAGTTAGGTTGATCTGATTGATTTTTTCTATGACAAATGTATTGTAGCTAACAAAAAAACATTCCCGACAGATAAGTTGTTCTAGACACTAATTATTCCTAGCAGATAAGTTGTTCTAGACACTAATTATTCCTGGTAGATAATAGGATTCGTAATCTCTTGGACATTACCGGCACATGTTTTGCCACTCATCCTATTTTTTTCGGCAGTTAATTGCCCTTAATTTTATGTCATGGTGTAGTGATTATTAGAAATGAAAATATTAATCGTGTTGTAGTGATTATTAGAAATGAAAATATTAATCGTGTTGTCCAGAAGATGATATAACGGGCCTCCGGGTTAGAAACGATGGGTTAAATGGTTTAATTAGGAATTGTGGCCAAATAAGAAATTGTGGGGAATTTTGTTTAGATTCCATAACTGGTGTGGTTTGCCGTGATAGGGCTTGGAAGTTAAAAGTTATGCTACTTTTAGTACCTAGACAGCAGGGGGTGGCTGTCCGATAAACGGGGGGTGTTGCGTATTTGGGAAACGTGTAGGGGCGATGTCGTTTAATTTTTATTCTTGTACTACTGTAACATGTTATTGAGATTGGGTGTTTACTGTAGGAGAAGTGGCGTCGGATTAGTTGTCGTCTTCTAATCAAACCGTTCCTTGCAACTAGAAGAGGCAAGTGCATGGTAGACAATGTTTATTGGTTGATCACTGTATTTCTTTACACTCATTACCATTATATTGCTTGTGATTTTACTTTATTTAATTGCAAGCAATATGAATGATCGTGATTTTATTCGTATTGATGGATATGAGAATGTTGGATAATGTTAATAATGATGAATCTATAAATAATTGTGCATTCATACACATCATTGCATATGAGAAGGTGATCATGGTGCTCACAACTCCACGGGAGTAGAGGAGGTCCCCGATCCTTGAGGACGGGCTTGAGAGTGAACATTGTCGCGAGTGTTCACTCATGCTATACCGAAATACGCAAAAGAAGTGTATGTGGACATGTAGTGTAGAGATGCATTGAATGAAAATTATTTGATGATTGTGTATGAGAATAAAGAGAAGAGAATTGAATGATTGAGCATAAAAATAAAGAAAAGAGAACAATCGATGTTGATGATGATATTGCTTACTGCTGATTAAGCATTGCTCATTGTTTATTATTGTGCTTATTGAGTCTTGGATTCACTCTTACTCTACTGTTGTTTTTGGGTGACCGTTGACAACGTTGCTTAGGGGAAGGTCATTATTTACTCAATCACAAGAACTATTGATCATGAGACATTTTATTAGCATGATAAATTATTTGGAATAGATATTATTACTTAGCCTTAGTTGATTCTTCATTAAACAGATTCAATTGGTTTGGTTATGCATTGAACTTTGCTTATTATTTTGGCATGCTTACTATGAATTAATTATCCATGATTTCTTTATTGTAATCCTTGTGTTATTGTGACCCGTGTACGGGTTTTATCTTGGATATGCTTGCTGTAATTTAGCTTTAGTTGCTGTTAAAATTGATAGCTAGGATAGTTTAGTGGCATTCTAGGCTCCGTGTTGGGTCGGGGTGTTACAGCAATACCCCAAGTTGTGATTCGCTTGCTTCAACGAAACACAGGGAGTAGATAAAGATGGGGAGTACTTCATCTTTGCTGGAAGAGGTGCCATTGATACCATGCAACTCTTCTTTCTATTTGTGTTCTCTCTATACAGTGTCTTTACTATACCATTTTGTTTTATTCATTCAGGTGGGGATATGCAGTTTGATCAATCAGTAGATGCCTCTGTCATGGGCTCCAACCTCTCTAATCCACACGACCTTGTCTGCCAGAACATTCCTGATATCACTCATATGTTAAAGCCCTAGAGAGAATACAAGCACTGTAGCACGAAGAAGTTTGAATATGAATCAAATGGGTTTTGCTCCTGGTCTGGTCAAATCAAACGGGCAAACCCAGAACCGACACAGCCCACCAGCGTGTCCTGCTCCTGCTGCCTCTCCTACCACTCATCTCCTCTAGAACTGCCACGACCCCACCGCATCCTCCACTGCCATCTTCGACCTTCTTCCCCATCTCCAGTGGCCTCTCCCACATCTCCTCCTCCTCCTTTCCGTCACCTCCGGTGATGGGTGGTAGCGCCTTTAGCGTCTGACCTTAATATAAGGAAAATAAGGTGATGTAGATCAAACCTCATGTTGAAGCTCTAATATCAACTGACCCAAATTGAACCTCAAGATGAGATTAACTGTTGTTGGCTTCCCAATCTTTCGCGGTGGAATAGTGGTAAAAGTGCAGTAACACTCCTGCGGCCATGTAGTAACACGATGTCTTTCGTGCAGCAACACTCCTGCGGTAGTGTAGTGACACGATGTCTTTCATGCAATAAGACTCCTGCGGTAGTGTAGTAACACGATGTCTTTCGTGCAGTAACACTCCTACGGTAGTGTAGTAACACAATGTCTTTCGTGCAGTAACACTCCTGCGGTAGTGTAGTAACATGATGTCTTTCGTGCAGCAACACTCCTGCGGTGGTATATTAACACGACACCTTTCGTGTAGTAAAATGAGCTTGATAACATGGTTGAATCGCACTAGATCAGCATGAACCGAAGTAGAAGCAATCAGTCGTGGCCTTTCAAACCGTGAACATATGATTGATCACGAATTAGAAGATTGAATCGTATAGATTCTGATAGATGGTTTTGATAGCTTGGAACCGAAACCCTAGATAGAATTCCTCAACCCACATACACCACACCATGTGAACGATTGTAACATCCCAAACTCGGGTTTGTATTTCAAATGTATAAAAATGAGGAGAATTTAAAACTTTTGTTGCATCATGTTGTTATTTGAAGTTTCTGGAAATTCTTCCAAAGGTTTTGTTGATTGTGAAAACCTAATGCTTCAATTGACTAAAAGCATAATCCCTTGAAACTTTTTAAAAACAAATCTTGTTTGTGATCATCCTTCGGAATTATTTTTCCTTGATTCTAGATCATCCCAGTGACTCCTCTGAAAAATTTCAAAATTTTTAGATTTATTTTGCTATTTTTCCAAATCCAGTCAAACCCTAGGGCAGAACCTTGAGAAATTTCTACAGAAAAATGCAGTGCATAAAAACCTCTGGAAATTTTATACAAGGTTAATCTTGGAGTCAAAAACCTCCAGTAAAATTTTTGGAATTTTTGAAGTTATGCAACTCTATCTAACAATTCCTCAAAGCTCGGGCTATTTTTCAAACCTAGTCATTGCTACTGTTTGGGTTTAGGTCAGACCCAAGCCACTTGGTTGAACCCAACCATCTTCGCGCCCGGGCCAGTCCGAACAGACGCGAAGTTATTTGGGCTGTCCGATTTAAATCGTACCATCTGGATTGATGGGAACGTTCGGACCGCCCGAACGTCCATTTCAATTAGGACCGTTCAATCTCCATCGGACCGTCCGCATCGCATGGAACGTTCGGACCGTCCGAACGAACGCATGATCTGGACCATCCATTTTCAATCAGATCGCATGAATATTCTGACCCGGTCATTTGACTCAGCCCAACCCATTCGCTAAAACCCTGACCCAACCACGTTTGTTTTGTTTCGCTAACTAGTGGGCCCCGCTTGTCTGGTCGTCTTCTCCACGCGGCCTTCGTGCTCATGCCAGCTCACCATGTGCGCCATGGACATCACCATCGCCAATGGTTGCCCAGCTACCCCGCCACTGGTATCCATGCTCCTATCACCTCACCATCGTATCCATGTCACTCACTGTGTCCATGCCCGAGCTCCATGGACCAAGATCACAGTGGAGCTCCCTCTCTCGCATTCTCTGCCCTAGCCACTATAAAAAGCCCTTGAGCTCCTCATCATTTCCTTTTAGTACCATCTCTACTTCCTCTAACTTCTCCACTGCTCAATTGAGCTCAAAACCAAGAAAACCCTAAAACTCCATTTTCGACCGACAAGCTCCTTCATCGCCACCGGTGCTTTAGTGGTTCCCTTGCTCGTCGCTTCGCGTCACTTTGTGCCCCTGATCACCATCATCATTTCCCCTAACTCAATTTTTGGTTGCATTCATAGGAATCATTGAATTTTGGATTTAATCTCCTTCGGCCGAAAATTGTCCCCTTCATCTCCAACTCCGGTAAGGAGCTCCATTCTTCAATTACTTGCTCTTGTACGATCTCTGAGCCTTATTGAAGTTTCCCGTACCACTCAGTTCTTTTCTTTTTCCTCAAGCCTTCATCTCCGCGTTGGAGCACCGCCGCCGCCCTCGGTTCCTCGCCACCGGCACGACTCCAACTAGCTTATCCTCCCTTATCCACTCCAGTATCCTCCTAGCCCTTCTCTGGTGCTAGTGCACACATTAGATGGCTTAAAGCATAGCCGTATCGATGTTGTCATTTTTCCCGTAGCTTCACCTCCGCTCCACCTCGTCACGCCGCCGCTTGAGTCCATCTCCGGCGATGCTCTGACCACCGGTGGGTGCGCATTAGTGTAGGGTTTCCATTTTGGCCCTTGGCTGGCACCGCCATGGCCTTCCTCGCCGACGATTGGCCGGAGAAGCTCATGGACAGAGCATGTGCTTCGTTGTCGGACAGCCAACATGAACTGTAGCAATCATTAGCTTTTAATCGTTGTCCTAAGTCTGTCTTATTGTGTAGATCCAGTAAATTCTGAGGTAATGTCTCACTGTCACGTGGGCCCTTGAACAGAAAACAAGAGATTTAAACTCCGGTCAAAGCTTGAGTCTTTGACATGTAGGACCCACCTGTCAGTTCGCTTAAGTCAGAGTCCGAACTTGTATCTCGTCTGGACCGTACGATTTAACTTCAAGGGTCCAGATCATTTTGGCCGTTCGGACTGTCCGAACGTCCCTCTCGTTTGGACCGTCCTATTTCTTTTTAACCGTCCGACATTGTCTCTCGTTTGGACCGTCCGATTTCGATTCAACTGCCTGGATTGTTTGGGCCGTTCGGACCGTCCGAACGTAACTGTTTGCGTGGACCGTCCGATTATATCTCAACGGTCCAAACATCTTCAGCTCAGGGTTCTTAAGAAAATCCGTATATCAATTATTTATGTACTGTAAATTATTTTAAACTTCAAAACTGCATAAGTAATTCATTTTAACTCCTTTTTGCATGAAACAAATTTTGTTGGTTTACTTTTTAAATTTACTTTACTCTAAAATTGATTTGAATCTTGTTTTTGTTCCAGAAATTTTTGTTAGAACACTTATCTTCGGTTTAGTATTATTTTCTTGCACTAAAAATTGTTTTAACTTCAAAAATGCAAAAGTCTTTCTCTGTAACTCCAAATTGAGCAAACTCAAGCTTGTTGGTTTCCTCTGTTACTGTACTTTATTGTAAAATAGGTTTTGAGTATGATACTGTCTATGAAAATTTTATTTTACATATGGTTTGTGCACTACTTTCATGAATTCAAAAAATCATAAGAAATTCATTTTAGCTCCAAATGAGGTGACTCAAATTCCATTGTTCATCTCATGTGGTGCTCTGTCTACTATTAAATTTTCATGTTCATCACCTCTCTGGAAATTTTCACCAAAACTTTTAATTCGGATGAACAGTAACTGAGATAGTTTTTTCAGCATTTTATTGAAATTTGAATTTGTTTTGCCTATAACTTCTGCATGTAACATCCAAATCAATTGAATTTTGTTGCTAAATTAATTTAGAATCATGCTCTACCTTCTGTATAAATTTCATGATTTTTGGATGACTTTGAATTTTTGAGTATTTTCGTTGTTATTCATTCTTATTGTTTCTTCTCGAATTTTTCGATAGGTTCCGACGAATTCGTTGAATACGAGAGTGATTCTCTGCAGCAAGAAAGTTATCTCCAGCAAGACAAGCAGTTTTCCTTTGATGCACGTTGATCCTATTATTTGCGCACGCTAATATTTCAAATGTTTCGACTCTATGTATGCATGCTATTTGACAAGTTATTTTTCCGTTCGTGATAGTTTGACTGATTAGTTAAATGAACTATAGGTAAACCTCCATCCTTTACTACTAAGCCTAGGTTTATATCCGCTGTGATATAGAGCTCGATGGATGGGCTCTAATCACTTTATTTGTAGTATACGAGTTGTTGTCACTTAGCAATGCCTAGAACGGTAGAATGGGGATCATCGCTTCGGCGATGGTTATTATATCATCACTCCAAATAATTGAGTCAGAATACTCATGTATGTATTGTATTTGGAAAAACTAAAACTGAAAACAAAATGTTTTGGACTTGGGCATATGGTTGATGGTGTGGTTATCGGGTGTGTGGTTGTATGCCTAAGTCAACAAGGACCAAACATCTTGGACACTGACCCAAGCACTTTTGCATGCTAACCACATGAGAGAGATATGGAACCTCTCTTGACTTAGTACTTTGGCGTGTGTTAGCTTCGAGTTGCAGGAGGTTGTGTGTGTTGTGTTAAAAAAAAGATATGTGTATATGTGTTGGGTGTGACGGGGTGGGTTCCTGTCTAGGTTCTCCACCTCGAGGAGCATCGGTAGGTTATCTCTCTGCCGATGACTCTGACACAACGTATGGTTTCAATCATACGGGCAACTTGTAGTTAATACACAATATTGGAAACGTCTCGTAGGGGACTTAGCTTTGCTGGCATACCTTAGGAAGTGTGCTTATTCCAGAGGCAAAAGAGGCGGTCTGGCGTGTGGGTACATTGGTACACCCCTGCAGGGTTTAAACTATTTGAATAGCCTCGTCCTAGGTTATGGACACGCTTGGTTAGGTCTCTACAAGAGTTAGACTCAACATTTTCAATAAAACTTGAATTCGGGTGGTACGAATGGGTAATTAGTGCTATGTTGTGGTGGCTATTGGGAAGTCACCTCCAGGATGTTATTTATACTTATAATTGTTGTCTCGCTGTTATTTAAACTAATAAAAACAAATTTGTTAAAATTGCTTTCAATCTATTACTCTATTGCAAATGAAATATTGCTTTATGCTAATCTATTACTCAATCTATCAATCTATTTCATACTTTTATTTCTTTACACACAATCCAGCTTTCCTTGGAGATCTTTTCTTGTAGTTGGCCATTGTAGTGTTTGCATTGAAGCTTTGGAGGCACTATTTGTATGGCGAGACTTGTGATGTCTTTACTGATCACAAAAGTCTTAAGTACAATTTTATACAGAAGGATCTGAATTTGTGGCAATGCAGATGGCTAGAGCTGATCAAGGATTACGATCTCACAATTCAGTACCATCCGGGCAAGGCCAATGTGGTGGCTGATGCTCTTAGTTGCAAGGCGACACCTGCTACTCTGGATTGCCTTATTGCTGATTTTGACCACATGGGAATATCTTATTGCAATGCAGGCACAGATCATGTCGAAACACAGTTGATCTTAGAGTCACCATTCGAGAGCGGGTGCAAAGTGCGGGAAGCACAACAGAATGACCAGTTATTGCAGAGGGTCAGAAAGCGCCCGGATATGGGCAAAGAAGGGATTTCAGTTTGATGGGTCTGGTGCCTTGAGGTTTAAGGGTCGCCTTTGTGTGCCATGTATATGGAAGTTAAAGATGACATCTTGAGGAGGCACATCGCACTCTTATACTTTGCTCATCCCGTGAGATGAAGATGTACCGTGATCTGAAGCAGAACTTCTGGTGGAAAAGAATGAAAGTGGATATTGCTAATTATGTAGCCTCTTGTGGCGTTTGTTCGCAAGTGAAGGCAAAACATAAGCGTCTCGCAGGGTTATTGCAGCCTTTGGAGGTCCCTCAATGGCCTTGGGATGATATCTCCATGGACTTTGTAGTCGCATTACCTCGATCGCCGCGAGGAAAGGATGCAGTTTGGGTGATAGTGGATCGATTCCGCAAATCAGCGCACTTTATTCCTATCCGCACGACCAACTCAGCGAGTGACTTGGATCCTATCTATGTGCGTGAGATTATGAGATTGCATGGTGTGCCAAAGACCATCATCTCCGATAGAGATGCCAAGTTTGTCTCCAAGTTTTGGGAGAGTTTACAGAGTGCACTGGGTACCCAGCTCCGTCTTAGTACAGCATTTCATCCCCAGACAAATAGACAGTCACAACGCACCATTCAGACTTTAGAGGACATGCTGTGGTCCTGTGTTTTGTCCTGGAAGGGTAGTTGGGAAGATCAGTTGCCATTGGCGGAATTTGCTTATAATAACAGCTACCATTCAAGTATTAGAGCTGCGTCATTTGAGGCTTTGTATGGGCGGAAGTGCAGATCGCCACTTTGTTGGGATGTAGTAGGTGAGAAGGCAATTTTGGGTCCGGATTGGATTCAGAAGACCGTTGAGCGTGTGGCCATGGTGAGGCAAAATCTGCTAGCAGCTCAGAGCAGACAGAAAAGCTATGCAGATGTGAGGAGGCATGACTTGGAGTTTGCGGTGGATGATCAGGTTCTCTTGAGAGTGTCTCCCACCAAAGGCATTGTCCGGTTTGGAACCAAAGGGAAGCTTAGCCCGAGGTACGTTGGACCATTCCCGATTGTTTCAAGAATTGGGAAGTTGGCTTACCGCTTGGACCTTCCTGAGTGCATGCGCGGAGTTCACAATGTGTTCCATGTCTCCATGCTGAGGAAGTTTTTGAGAGACACGGAGCATGATATTTCATTGGAGCCACTGACTATTGAGCAAGACCTCATGGTTGAATCGCGTCCGGTGGTCCGATCTCTTCGAGGAGGAGTTCTTTGATGATCCAGCCTTCTAGGAGACGTCCTCCACTCGACAGCCTGTGGGCTTGTCGGATGGCCTAGCTGCTTTGTGTTCATTGCAAGTTACATTGTCTGTTTTTGTAAGCCCTTGGTGGCGACCTCTGTAAACAACCTTAACCATAAGGTCCTTGTTTAATATAAGTTAATTTGTTTGCTTTATCTTATTTCTTGTCGTGTGGTTGTGATTGCACCTGTGTTGATCTGTGCGAGCTAGCTTGTGATCTTGGGACTAGCTCAGTGCGCAAAGGCTAGGACCTCCGAGAGGCCTTTGAGATCTCCTGGGTGGTCCTAGAGGACCTCCTCTCAGGGTGTTCTCAGAGGACCTCCCAGACCTGCGGGTGGTCCTGTCAGACCTCCCTAGGTGGCCTTGGGAGATCTCTCCGGCTGTATCCCAAGAGGGTCCTGACACCTTGTGCCGAGATTGCTTCACTAGATTGCCGAATCAAACCCCGGCACGTACATAAACAAGCTTGACCATGAAGATGCTGGAAAAGGGCCCAACCGCTTCATACTAGACCGGGTGTTCTTGGCTTTCGCTCAGGCCATCGGAGGCTTCAAGTTCTGCCGTCCCGTGGTAACGATGGATGGCACTTTCCTCACGGGGAGGTACAAGGGCACCATCCTCACCGCGGTGGTGGCCGATATGAATGACCAGCTTCTCCCGGTGGCATTTGCCATTGTGGAGAGCGAGAACACATCCAGCTGGCTGTGGTTCTTGGAGAACTTGAAGAAGGCGGTTGTGGGAGACCGGCCCAACGTCTGCCTAATCACAGACCGCAATGCTGGGTTATTGACGGCAATCTACAGCATGAAGCATGGGACAGATCCATCTCACCAGTGGAACGACGTGCAATCCAGGTGGTGCATAAGGCATCTTGCATCTAACTTGTTCACGCGGTTCTGCAGTCAGGAACTCATGAAGACGTTCAAGGCATTGTGTATGTAGAAGGTGCCCCTCGCTACCCACATAGAGTGTTCTAAAGGGGGGCGCCTCGGACGTCGCTGGTTGTCGTTGTAGTGGCACACACATATGCAGCTAGGGTTCGCGCAGCAGCATGTGGGATCATAGGAACTTTCTATGTTCACGACCTCCTCGTTGCCCCTCACGCTCTGTATCTGTTGCCGAAGGTCATCATTTTTCTCGTTGAGATTGTCAATCCGCGCCTCCAACTTAAAGATTCGGTTCCACAATGTACCCATGTACATCACAACATGTCATTCATGGGGAGGATCGATCCAGCGGACAAAGTTGCATTTCTCCATCTGCTGCAAGGGACGGTTAGTATGGAGGATGTATTAGCAATAACATGAACAAAACTATTTACCCCAGAGTGTGGGCATCGAAACACTACTACAGAAAAGGCCTTTACAGACGGTTCCAACGCCATCACTGCAGGCGGTTAGTGAGCCGCCTCGAGTTTATGGGTCAAGAATGCTAATGGTCATCACGAGCGGTTCTCGAACCGTCATGTATACTATCACGCACGCGTCAGATGCAACCGTGCGTGATAGTCGATTACCATGCATGCCCGTAGATAAAACCGCTCGCGATAATGCGACTACCACGAGCGATGCGTCAGATAAAACCGTCAGGATATTCGACTACCACGAGCGGTCCGTAGATAAAACCGTCGTGATAGTCGATCTACCTCCACTATCACGCATTTATTTCATATACGCATCGCTGCGTGGTAGTCTACTATCACGCAGCGGTTTTATCTACGGACCGCTTGTGGTAGTCGAATATCACGAGCGGTTTCATCTACTGCACTGCCTGTGGTAATCTTTTGCATTGCTTAATCTATTTCGCTTATTGGCTAGCCTCAGAAATGCTAGCCATGCCCTCTCAAACAAGCACATCCAATTCTCATTCATTTCGTAGCACATCAAAATTGCATTCATTTCGTAAACAAGCACACATCCAATTCACAAATCAATTAACTAAAATTAACCATTAATGTACATTAATTTACACACATGTACCATTATGTTCAATCTATCTCAATCAAGTTCAATACGCTACACTGTGGAAACTCCCATTTGGATTTATGACCGTCTGCTCAGAATGCCGCAAGGTGTGATCGAATTTTTATGAGCTCGCTCTGCTCCAACGCAGCCAGCCGATGTTTGCAACCCGTCGATATGAAGGTTAAATTCGGGCTTATATAAATTGGTAAGTATATATGAAATAATTGTTGAAAGATTGACAAACCCGAGGATCATTGGTGATCGCGAACCGACGAGTAGTTGCATGTTGTGGCAAACATAGTATCCACAGACGCTATGCCCGGCGATCGCCGGTGGCACCGCAAAAATAGAATTGGTTAGTTCAAGAGGCATTGCTACGAAGTGTTATATAGGATTAATGTGTACTAGCTAGCAAGTACCGGAATGTTTGATCATGTTGCGGCGTTCTTCCTTGATATTCCATCCTCTAGCATGTAACACGTCGAACACCCTCGTGACTCCAAGAAGTTAGCCTTAGCCATTGCAAAGGAAGGAAAGACTACAATAGAGTTTCTATGGAGGAAATGTGTTTACGATGATTAAACTCCTGGATAGTCGTGAAGTTGTGATGGCCCTCTCAGAGGGAATCTAGGTATATTACGATTTCCGCTTTTGGTATAATTACAATTAGAATCCAATGGAACCTACACAGTATGTCAAGATGGTCATTAAACCTAAGTTCGTGTTGCTTATAAAGTACAAATCAACATTAAGTATAGCCAGAGTGCAACACTACTTACTTCGGTTGTAGGGCAAAAGTATGAATTCCTTGTTGCGTGAGCCATGAAAAATCTATAACGTAATTCTCGATTTAATGTTGCATTCGCCGTGATGCTTTGCTCGGAGACAACGTGTGGGTCGAGGAAACCTACCGGTGATTTCCTTCTTTCGCTTCACAGATCATGTATCTATTATACAAAAGCTAGGAGTTATATATAACATTTATCGATATTACACTAACATTGACCGTGATTGTACACACTTACGATGGTCCAAAGATCGTATGATTGAGACGCCGAGCTCGCCGAGGTTGAAGAGACGTAACAAGTCGTCGAAGGTCACCGTGAAGACGGCGTCTTGATACACGTGGTTAAAATGATGCTCCTTGAACTTGACGGTGACACCCGAGCATCGTTGATCAACCGCTTGTTGGACTGCTCCATGTACCATGCATGCAATTCCGTGCAATCCAAATCCTAGGGTAGGGTCGTCTAACTTCTCGAGCAACGGCTCGCTGGCTTGTATTTCCGCCAAGCGGCAAGAAGGGATATCGAGAAGACTCGATCGCCTTCGATTTGCCCTTGCCCTTGCTGCCTCGCTTTGTATAGGTCAACTTCACAAGAGTCGACTGAGCACGAGGTGTAGATGCATCTGATGCACCGGGCCCTTGCCATGTCGGTCAGCGAAGCCGGTGCGATCCAAGTCCGTGGCCTTGATGCCGCAGGTGACATTCCGTGAAGTTGACACCGAGCAGTAGCTCGAGCGCAGATGTCCTCCTTGGGCCATTGGATGAATGTTCCAACGGCTTGCCCTAGAGTCATGACCTCATCGCTTGGGGAATTTTCACGGACGGCCTCGAAATTGGCACAAACACCGCCCACATTCACTTTTGCGAAACACGGAGCTAGATTTGCACCGTGCACCAAAGCTCCGACATCGATGGATACACCGCCCCAAGCAAAGATCTAGGGCAACAGAGACATATCTCACTTGGAGCTTGCACTTCGTAGCCACCTCGCATATAACGGTACAAAATTAGCTACTCCAACAAAGCTTATGAATGGATTGAGCATTCCGAGATAATAATTATTACGGATGTCATCGACGGAAAATCTGTCATCACCTATTGTGGTAGGGTTAGGGTTGGACGCGTAGCTACTCGGATGTTTGGGGGGCTAGCTAGCGGTATAGTAGGCGGGGCTTCCAACCGACTTGGCATTTGCAATCCCTAATCCTTTCCTCAAAAGTCTCTTCTTTGCTTTTGCTCGAACGCACTAATCCTTTCCTCAAAGGATTGATCGACTTTTTCACTAACCTCCGCCTCGATTTTTTCAAGGAGCTCATCTCGAGGATGCACGAAGATCCTCTCGTAGCTTTGCATCGTGCTCGGCTTTGGCTCTCCTCCTACTCCTAAGACGATCCTCTGTCCGCTTGGAACCATTGTTCCCATGTGACAAAAACACCAGCGCCTCTCGTGCGATCTTGATACTCATCGCTTCCTAGGGCCGCAGAGAGTATATTCTCCCTATCTGCTGGAATGAGCCTTGGGAAGATTGTGCACTCGGCGTTATCGCAATATAGCCCGACATGTCATTTCACTTCCTATGAAGTTATGGAGTAATTACAAACTAGGTAGTTCGATATCTTACCAGCGCTGGGACACTTCGTCTTCTTGGGGTTTGGAAAGTACACTTCAGAGGTCGAATAGCTAACCTCGCAAATAACCACCGCCGTCGCCAGCACATCGCTGATCTCGAAATAGCAGGAGAGATTCAAACCGCTTGTTCGCTGCTTCTCGATCCCTCCATATCGGGCTTTACCCGCATACCCGCCGTGCCGAGTCCGTGGGGGTGCTTGTTTTTGCTGGAGGGCCGTGCGCCAGACTTTCACTCTTAAATTCATCTGCCGCCTTCTTCGCCACAAACTCGCCCAGACTCTTCCAATAATAGATACTTGTGGAAGGGCGGCTTCAGATCCTTCTCCACGTAGTTCTTGACAAGCGTGTTCTTGAAGTTCTTCCACGCTTTGCACGCTTGTAGCAACGCGTGTCGTCAAGACGGAGTCCGTGAGTTCTACCGGGATCTCGAACGATGCAAGAATTTCCACAAGACAAAGAAGCGATTTTCAATGGTCCGCACCACCTTCCACAAATCGTAGGTGATCTTGACCCGCTCCTCGCAACTATTCGACCATTCTCCTAATGCGGCGCCTGCTTTCGGCGAGGATTGATAGGGTCCCGCATCGACGACTCCGTGATGGTAAATCGCCCGTGGGCCTTTTCGATATTCCTCTTCTTCTACGCGGTTGGATATTGTTCCAGAGGATGGTGCATCATCGACACATGAGGCGTAATACGACTCGAAATGAGCGGAAGACATCTTCACAAGAAATAGAACATCATGTGAACAAATGAAATCAAGATAAAGCTAAGATTTAACATTTTGATATTGCTATCGATGTAGAGTAAGCATTCCAATTAGAGCTCAAGTACAAACCCGATTATCAAAACAATTCCAAAGACAAGACTATTATCATCACAGAGCATTCATCTCAAGCCCAACACACCACATTGCAATGTATTCCAAAGAGCGATATCAAAACAAATACCATATGAATAATCGACTAGAGCAAATACAAATTCCTAAAACAAGTACAATTATCACGAAGGACCATGACAGATTATTGATAGAAATAGTTAGGAAAGGGGCATGGGGTCGATCGGTAACTTCGGCATTGGTTACCTTTGGGCGTCGAGGAGAAGGACGAGCAGGAGCAAGACGAGAGCAAAGAGGGCGGCGGCTGAAGGGGAGGCGCCACTGGCCTGGGGGAGGAGGAGGCGGCGGTTCAAGGGTCAGAGGAGGAGGCTCAAGGGCTCGGGGAGGCGCGCCGGCCGGAGGAGGAGGCGGCGCGACGGATCGGGAGGAGTAGCGCCGGCTCGAGGAGGCGGCGAGGACGGGGGCGACGGCTCTGGGAGGAGGGAGCGAGAGGAGTTGAGAAACTTAATCGCTTGAGAGTGGCGGGCGCGGCAAACCCTAGCTAGAGTCCTAATGTAAATAGATGGACATCACAGACGGTTCTAAATTAGAACTGCTCAGGATACCTATCACGCCCGGTTCTAACTTAGAACCGCTCGTGATATGTGATGTATCACTGACGGTTTTAATAAACAACCGCTCTGTGATATTGATGAATCATGCACGGTTTTAATAAACAACCGCCGGTGATATATGATTATCACGCAGCGGTTCTAATTTAGAACCGCTCGTGATAGGTAGTAACACGGTTCTAAGTTAGAACCGTCTGTGATATATGATGTATCACAGACGGTGTTAATAAACAACCGTCTGTGATACACATGTGAGACGGTCTGTAGTTCAAACCGTCTGTGATATTATTTTGTATTGGTTAATATCTAGATCGTTCTGTTTATTGGCTAGCCTCAGGAAATGCTAGCCATGCCCTCTGAAACAAGCAGAAAAGACAACAATGTATATCCAATTCACATTCATTTGAGAAACAATCACATCCATTTCACAATACAAATCTCAATTAATTAACTCAAATGAACTAAAATTAACCATGATCATCGTAATGTATATAGTACATATATACACACATTGTTCAATTAATCTTTAAAATTAGCCCTTCATGATGATCGACGCAGATGTAGCTAGTTTCGTCATATTCTTCTTCCTCGACCCTTATGCCGCTTCCAAAGGAGGCAACTCGTCAAATTGATTGTATTCTTCCTCGCCCACTACATTCTCAACTCCGACAATCCTCCTTTTTCCATGAAGAACTACGTGGCGCTTCTTATTTGCCGGTCGGTAACATAGAAGACTTGAACAACTTGGTTAGCCAAGATCGAACGGTTCGTCTTTGTATCCGACACGCTCGAGGTCCACGGTAGTGACGCCGCACTTGTCGACCTTCACCGTGGGAGATGGACCCAACGGCACCGAAATAGGGGATCTTGAAAAGCACGTAGTCGAGCTCCCATATCTCCTCTATTTGCCCATAGTAGGAGCTCCTCACCCCATCGGTCTCGAATGCATCTATGCGGACACCGCTGCTCGTTAGTGCTTTTTATATCCCGAGCTCACAGATAGAATGTGTACCCATTTATGTCGATCCTCGCCATGTTACAACTCAGAATGTTGGCCCTTTTGCCAACCATGTCAAGATATCACTTGACGAGCTCCTAGCAAGTCGCTCCTTCAACCATTGGTTGAACCGCTCATTGTGTTGTCTCGTGATCCAAACATCCGCCGCAGCGGATTACATTGCGGCACGCCCTTGTCCGGTCGATATACGGGACACTTCACCATGTGTTGCAAGACAGTGAAATGGGCTTGAGCATACGATCCATATTTGGAGTGATTGCTTTCCTTCCGATGGTCCCGATACCCTCGAGCCTCCCTCATGGCGAGATCGAGGCACACCCATCGGTTCGACTGAGCCATGTAATCGAGGCGTAACTCAATGACCTCTTCGCCAGCATAACCTTCGACGATGTCTTGCCCTCGCCGAGATCGATTTCGTACATATGACTTGAGAATTCCCATGAACCTCTCGAACGGGTACATGCTACGAGGAACACGGGCCCGCACATCTTTATCTCCTCACAATATGAACAATGAGATGGACCATGATATCGAAAAACGACGGAGGGAAATACATCTCAAGATCACATAGTGTCGCCACCACCTCGTCCCGCAGAGCATCTAGTCCTTCGAGATCGATGACCTTTTGAGCAATTGTGTTAAAAAAATAACACGACCTCATGATTGTCTCTGACCTTGATCGGCAAAATACTTCTAATTGCAACAGGAGCATTTGTGTCATCAACACATGACAATCATGAGACTTCATGCCAATTAACTTCAAATCTTTTATCGAAACAAGTTTCTTCATGTTGGCGAGTAACCGACGGAACTTTCACGCCTTGCAAGCACCGCACAGCTTCGGTTCTTCGCCTTGGACAGAGTGTAACAAGCGGGGAAGGTACGTCGTCCTTTATCGGTCCTTGTTGGTGCTAACTCAGTCCGATGTCCATATCAACCAAGTCAAGCCGCATGCTGACACCATCTTTTGTTTTGTCACGAATGTTCAAGAAGAGACCAATCAAGTCGTCACATACATTCTTTTCTACATGCATGACGTCGATGCAAAGGGCTAACTTCTAGGTGCTCCCAATAAGGTAAGTCCCAAAATATTGATCTCTTCTTCCACATGTTCTTCTTACTTGTCCTCGATTTACATCCCTTTCCAAGTACAACATCTAAATCCTTAACCATATCATAGACCTCTTTTCCGCTTAAATGCCTTGGAGCCGAATTATCCTCCTTCTCTCCGTCAATTGTTTCTTCATCTGCGGTATGGGTGAGCCCTCGAAGGAACCTACGATGACGCATGTACACGGTTTTGCGCGAGTGATTCAAACACACACTCGGGTATCATCTAAGCAAAGGAGTATGTGCTTTGGCCCTTTTGTACTCGCCCGACAGATTAGCAAGGCGGGATAATCATATATGGTGCGTAACAACAAGGAACGTAAAGTGAAGTTCTCTCGCTTGTACGCATCCCATACCTGCACCCTTCAATCCACAAGATTTTTAGATCTTCCATCAATGGTGCTAGGTACACATCAATATCATTCCCGTGTTGCTTCGCCCTTGGATAAGTATCGACAACAAAATATACTTCCGCTTCATACACAACCAAGGAGGAAGGTTGTAGATACAGAGCGCCACGGGCCAAGTGCTATGTTGGTCGCTCATATTACCGAAAGGATTCATTCCATCTCAGACTCAATCCAAACCTTATATTCCTCGGTTCCTTTGAAGTCCGCAAACCTCCTATCGATGTTTCTCCACCGGGCGGAATCAGCAGGTGTCTAAACTTTCCGTCATTCTTACGCCTCCTCGAAAGTGCCAATACAGCAGCTTTTGCATTCTTTGGGTTCGCAAAAACCGCTTCAAACGGGAATTACAGAAGATACCACGCCACCTTAGCAGAGGTCCTTTCTTCACCTCGATTCCTCGTCGTCATCTGATTGCTTTACGCTTGTATCGGGATGCGTTGCACACCGACATACATGCATGTTTGTATACTCGTTACGGTAGAGGATACAATCGTTCGGACATGCATGTATTCTTTCTACTTCCATTCCCAATGGACAAAGAACCTTTTGGCTTTGTAGGTGGTTTTGGGCAACTCATTTCTCCAGGAAGCATGTCCGCTAAGAGACCTAACAGCTCGCGTGAAACTCTTGTCGGACCAACCGCTGCTTGCCTTCAATTTCAGCGCTTTAAGCACGGATGACAACCTTGTGTATTCCGACTTGCGGCCGGGAACAAAGGTTTCTCCGAGTCCTCCATCACGCCCGGAATTGAACATACTCCCTCTCATCACGCTTCCTTCGCATCGCGAAGCATCTCGATCTAGATTGTCATCGTGCGGCCTATCCGAATCGGAACCACAATCGACATTCGGCGCATATCGTTGACTTCTGATAATATGCATATCGTTGACTTCAGATAATATGCTCTTCACCGTGGTCGGTCCAACATGTATAACCCTTTTTGAAACCCCTTCAATCAAGTGTGCTTCGATCTGCGCTCGGTTGTTAAACATCTTCGATTCTCGCAATCAATGCATGGACAAGACATATATTCCGCCTTTATTCAACATATCCTCCTCGGCGGCTCTTGTAAAAGCAGACACGCCATTAATGTACTCTTCACTCACACGGTTCTCGGTGTACATCCAACCGATCCATCACACGGTTTGTATTGAAAACCCCGAAAATAAATAAAAGGGTGATGACTTTCAAAGCGTATTTTCTCGAGGCTTAATTATGATTTTTTTCATTTTTACATTTTTTCGGATTTTATTAACTTACATGTGGGCCCTACTTGTCGCTGACTCATTTTTTATTTCATGATTTTATTTATAAAATCTATGGCGTCCCACATGTCATAGACTCGTTAGTTATTAACTAAATGATTAAAAACAGAGGATTAATTAATTTGAAGCTCAAAGCGGGCTTAGGGTGACATCGCATTGCTATATAGTCGTGGCTCTCGCCCTAAGGTCTCGCCGAGGCGTAACCGACGGCACGATGTCCCATGGAGGCGCTGAAACTAGCGATTTCACGAACGCTCAAACTACTCAAATTAAAGGATGCTTATGCTTCAAGATCTCACCGATCACGAGGAAGGTGTCAATGAAAGTCGGGAAGGTCCAAGGCGCTGGCCGGTCGCCGATCGGTGAACAGAGGCGACGGCGGCAAGCTCCTCGGCGACAATATACAACTGAAATGGACCAGCCGGCTCGATGAGGTGAGGCGATGTACTCAAACCGCACGCAACGGCCAAGGTAGTTAGGATCGCGATCCAAGTCTTAAAGTCTTACGACTCTCATTTAACCCACGACACTGTCGATCCAAGTCTTATCACGATCCGATCCTACTAAAGGTCGGTAGGATCGCGATCCTACTCTTAGAGTCTTACGGTTCTATTTAACCCACGACGACTGTCGATCCAAATCTCACTTGTCGATCCTACTCAGAGAGACTTAGGGCAATTTTTTTAGAGGCCGTGCTTTGCTAATATTTTGTTTTAGAGCAAAATTTGTTGATATTAATTTCTGAGAATGAAACTATAAATAAACAAGGAGCATGCAAAATATTGTATCAGTGTGGTAATGCTAGTACAAATATCTATATTATGGCATGAGCAATCTTGAGCTTGATAATGATAAGCTATTTTTATTCCTGGAGTATGTCTAGCTACTTTTAAGGAACATGCAAGTGGTAAACCATATAACAATCATACAAACTTATAGTATAGATGTTAAATATGTGTATTTTTACAAATCCGTAGAATCGCCGATTCTACGATTCGATACTACGATTCGATCCTACCGGAGGCAAATCGATCCGACTCGGGATCTCGACTCTGACTACCTTGGGAACGGCGATGGACCTATCGTAGCGCCTAGAGATATGGAGATCAAGAAGACTATATCTGTTTTGGCCGGGGAGGCGGAGCTATATATATACGTCTGTGGTGAGTTAATTATCACGGACGGTTTTTAACAAAACCCGTCTGTGATATTGGGCAATATCACAGACGGTTCATGTTTGGATCGATATTGATGCCAAGAGCGTTTCAGCTCCTTCAACCATTTACAGTTGTAACATGGCGAGGATACGACATAAATGGGTACACATTCTATACGACATAAACCAATGGTTGAAGGAGCGACTTGCTAGGAGCTCGTCAAGTGATATGCTGACATGGTTGGCAAAAGGGCCAACATTTACAGTTGTAACATGGCGAGGATACGACATAAATGGGTACACATTCTATACGACATGAACCAATGGTTGAAGGAGCGACTTGCTAGGAGCTCGTCAAGTGATATGCTGACATGGTTGGCAAAAGGCCAAGAGATTTGATGGTATCGATCCAAACATGAACCGTCTGTGATATTGATGCCAAAAGGCTCGAGGGTATCGGGACCATCGGAAGGAAAGCAATCACTCCAAATATGGATGCGTATGCTCAAGCCCATTTCACTGTCTTGCAACACATGACCGGTGTCCTCAGATATCGACCAAAGACAAGGACGTGCTTCGCAATGTAATCCGCCGCGCCGATGTTTGGATCACGAGACAACACAATGCACGGTTCAACCAATGGTTGAAGGAGCGACTTGCTAGGAGCTCGTCAAGTGATATGCTGACATGGTTGGCAAAAGGGCCAACATTTATAGTTGTAACATGGCGAGGATACGACATAAATGGGTACACATTCTATACGACATAAACCAATGGTTGAAGGAGCGACTTGCTAGGAGCTCGTCAAGTGATATGCTGACATGGTTGACAAAAGGCGAGGATACGATATAAACCGGCAGCAGGCCAGGATCGATATTGATGCCAAGAGCGTTTCAGGGCGTTCTGCAGAAGGTGCTGCCATTGCTTCGTTAATCCAACTTTGCAATTGATTGGTTGCTCTTTTGTTCCTGTTTCGTACCTAGAGAGGTCCATCATGCATATACCATTTAACACGGTTCATTTCTCGCAGGTCTGGCGTCTAGCTAAAGTTTATCTTAGTAAGCAGAATTTTTATTATTAATTAATCTTTTTTAAAATTTTATTTTAAAGTTAACGGTGCATTTTATTTCTAATTCGACCTCTTTGATCACGCCATCATCCGTGACGTGACAAAACAACACTGTCATGTCAGTCCGTATCTGGGCAAACTCTACAGTGTGATTTCGTCACGCCATGACCAGTGACGTGACAAAAAGTGCTATTTAGCGGACTTATACTATGCCATGATAATATTGTTTTGTCACGCCACGGATTGTGGCGTAACCAAAAGGGTTATAATTGAAAATAAAATTCGTCGGTGGTTAACTTTAAAATAAAATTTTAAAAAAGATTAATTAACAAAAAAAAAAGTTCTAGTAAGCATCATTCTTTCTGGATGTCACAATGTAAATAGATTCTGCTAATGCTTCTGGTCAGAAAGAAGGTACAAGAAAAGAAGTACCAACTGGGTGGCAAATATTGTGAAGATAAGCACGGATATATGTACCATACAAATGTCCTCTCCACTTCTCCAAATGCAAATAACACATGGGGGATCATCAGTTCATGAGAACAGAGAAAGAACTAAAAGCTAAAATTAAAACCAACAGCCCGAGTTTGCATTACTAGATACACGTTGCCACCTTTCCTCTCCATCGATCACTTCCCTCCTCTAGTTAGACTCGAGCTGCGCGTACCAGATCCCCTGGATCTTGACGTCCTTGGGCGCCTTGGCCCCGAGGTCGGTGTCCGACGGCTGCACGCTCTCGAAGACGCCGATCACCTCGCCGGTCTCCGGCTTGCTCTTGGTCACGCTCAACGTGATGTTGCCCGTCGACGAAGACGAGTTCTTGATGTTCTCCTTAACAAGCTCCTCCTCGTCTCCTCTGCCTCCGGCGGGGAGTGCCACCGCGTTGTCGTACCCAGTAGAGCCACCACGGCCCTTGGGGTCGAGGAAGGATGACCCACGGTAGCTCGGCACGAGAAAGGACCCGCTGAAGCTCTCCGGCTTGCCGGTGGCGACGAGCTGCTTGACGGTGAAGAGGAACGGCACGCGCTCGCCTCCCGGCAGCTGCACGGTGACGGCCGCGTAGTCGATGCCGTCCTTCTCCTCGAACTTGACGGTGCCGTCGGCGCCGACCTCGAGCGGGCCCTCGATCTCGTCGAGCGTGTAGGTGAGGCGGGTCATGAGCTTGGTCTTCTGGAACTCGGGCGGCGCGTTCTTGGCCACGCTCTCGGCCTTGACGGTGAAGGACGTCGGCTCCAGGCAGAACTTCTTCATGTAGTACTTGCCGGACTTGAAGGGGAAGGACTCCACGCCACCATCGATGGTCGGACACTGGTTCGCCGTGCCGGTCCCCTTCACCTCCATGTACGTCTGGCTCTGGATCTCGTCGTAGGTCAGCCTCTTCGGCACGCCCTCCGCGCTCGCGCCCTGCACCACGCACACCGCACCCTCTACATTACTCATCTCCACTTTGGCTAGCTACATAAGCTTGCACGGAAACAATTAATTAACTAAGCATGCATGCGCGCTCACCGAGACGAGGAGCGCCGAGGTAGCGAGAGCGAAGCCGGCGAGCTTGGCGGCGTCAGCGCACTTGTTCGCGACCTCCCTGATGTCAGACTGGAGGGAGCACGTGATCCTGGCAGCGCCGGTGTCGACGCCGAACGCCCGGGCGACGTGCGACGACGGCCGCACGGCGGAAGCCCGGCCACCGATCTTGGCCGGCTGCATCAGGGTAGCCGCGGCTTGCAGTGATGCTGCCATGTCGCCCGCCTACGCTTGGTGGGTGCGCTTGTGTTGTGAAGGGCGTTTTGTGAGGGCGGGAGAGTGCTATCTATGCGCGGCTAAGTGCCATGGAGGATAAGAGGAGTGGATAAGGTATGGTCTCCCATTGGTGGCTTGGGGCTATGGTGATGCTGACGACGACGCTCACGTGGCACGCCCAGGTGCCACTCCTTTCTGGGCGTGTGGCTGGTTTTGGTTTGTGGGTGTTAAATAACGTAAAGATAATCAATCATCAAATAATAGATAATCGACAGAGAGGATAGGTTGAGACACAATATCATGAACTTCTTTATTCATTTATCAATTTGGAGTTCCTATTTATAGACTAAAGCCCATCAAAAGTAGTTTTGGTATTACGCCTATTAAGCCTTAATCCAGAGTTTCTCAACACTCCCTCTTGGGCGAATATGGTGTCATGCACATGTCTCATAAAAAATTCCTCCCAAAAATCTAGTGGAAAAAAAAGGGATTAGAGAAAAGCGTATATTGCATCCGCAAGCTGTATTGCATCGTTGTCTCATTAAAAACCTTTATGTATGAAATCTTTAGGGAAAACTCATTATGAGAAAAAGAGTGCAACATCTTTACCTCATGGGTTAATCTTCAAGATTAAGATAAAACTTCAGGATCTTAAGTGGATTATTATTAGGGGATTCTCCCCCTAATTCCTACCACTCTCCAAGCCACTTCATTCTAATACCACGAACACGTTGTTGGAAACTGGATATAGGCAGAGACTTAGTGAATAGATCAGCCAGATTTTCACAAGATCTAGTTTACAGGATCTTCACCTCATCGTTCTTCTGGAGTTCATGATAATAGAGGAATTTGGGAGCAATATGCTTCGTGATATTACTTTTAACATAACCCATTTGCATTTGTGCAACGCAAGCAGTATTATTTTTATAGATAATTGTGGGGGTATTGACGATGTTAATGCCACAATACTTCTAGAGGTGGTTAGTCACATGTCCGAGCCAAACACATTCAAGTTCGGCTTCATATAGTGCTATAATCTCTAAGTGGTTGGTAGAAATAGCTACCAATGTCTGCTTAAATGATCGCCAAGAGATGGCTACACCACCACCAAGTAATATAAATCCATTCTAGGATTTTTCACTATAGAAATTTGACAGATATTTTCATGATTTAGTTATGATCATCGGGATTTATGTACAATCTTCATGATCTTTGCATTGTCGACCAACTGAATCTAAACTGTTAAGTGGTAAAACCTTCAAGGTAAATTTAATCAGTAATCATCGTATCAACACCTTCTAGGCTTGACTAAGATTTTCAAAATAATCTCAAGTACGTACGATGATCCGCTAAAGTCTTGTTGCTCCAATGCATTTCATACATTTTTCAAAAATGAACATAGGCAAGAATATTGTGATCGATCAAATCTACTGGATTATCACGATGCGGAGTCTTACATATAAATATCCTATTACTCATCTGGAGGTTTAGGATAAACACTATTCAGGGGTAATATGTTTAACTTATCAAATACCACCATTTAATTATGCAACACAAGTAGATTATCCTTACAGAGGATATGGGGTAATACTAGCTTCAAAGTCTATGCCTTCTGGGTACGATTTATCAAAACCTTTCAGGGTTTTAATATTTATAACTATCTCTAGGTGGTTAAAGTTACAACAAATAGTCTGTTCTACAAAACTATAAAGTATAGCTGTACCACCCTAGAGTAAAATGTAACCAGTCTTAGTTTTGGCGTTTAGGGGATTAATTACCAATATCACTAATGTACGTCGTACCTTCATGATACTAAAGGAACCCACAAATCCAACAACTTCTGGTAGAAGATGCACTTTATACACTACTACAAAAAGGCTAATACTGGACGCCTCATTACAGACGGTTGACCAAAACCGTCTGTATTACATGCAATTACAGACGGTTTTAGTTTAGAGACCGTCTGTGTTACTGGCTGAGCTAAAAACCGTTTGTGAAGAGGTAATATCACAGATGGTTCATGTTGAAAACCGTCGTGAAGTATCACGAGCGGTTCTTATTAATAACCGCTCGTGATAATTCTACATATCACGACGGTTTTCAACAAAGAATCATTCAGGAAACATCACGACGGTTCTTAACAATAACCATCTCGTGATATTACCACATATCACGATGGTTTTTGTTATAACCGCTCGCGATAATATCGCCATGACCAATGCGTTTTCTTCTTCGCCGCCATCCGCCGGGCCTCGATCGTCTCTTCGTCGCATCGATCCGCTTCGACTTCGATCGTCTCTTCGCCTCACGCCCGAATTTATACCTTATTTTATAAAAGGATCATCTGCCATCGAAGATGATAATCCCCACATACTTATTAAAAAAAACAGAAATGGCTGCCTCTTCCTTATCGTCGGCATTGATGGCCTACCTGGCCGCACTATACGAGCACCTCTCTCGATGTACGTTGAACCGTGCTGCGGAAGAACACTGTTTCAACAGTGTCTTCACTCCTACGTCGGCCGAGAATTTGCCGGAGCAGGTGACGGCCACCTTCCGCCGTCTTGACATCCTCCTCCGCCGTGTCTTCGGGTGATCTCCAACTTTCGACGAAGTTTATCAGCGTCATCGACGTGGTCCTCCAAAACGACGTTGATCGCCTCTCGAGGCTTGCCATCACTTGGATCACAGAATCGAGGCAAAGAAGCATCGAAGTCAACCAGCCGAGACCCTCAAGCAAGGAAGAGAGCCTATGGGCTCAATTCTTCTTGGTTCAACGATCCGAGGGTCTTGAGACACTCAAACGAGCGTGGTGGACGCATTTCGAGCTTCGCTTCTCGATGATCAAGAATCGTCCGATGCTTGAGCACCGCCGCTTATGAAGTATTGAAGACGAGATAGCAGCCTACCTCCGCCATTAAAAAAAACTTTGTTTAATTATAGATTTCTACTTTTTAAAATCTTTTTGTATGCGACTAGCCACACTGTTTGGCCATATGAAAATTCCAAAATGAAAAAAAAAAGTTTGGAGGTGAAGTTAATTACTATATTAATTATATGTTGAATTATTATTATTATTATTATTATTATTATTATTATATATATATATATATATATATATATATATATATATATATATATCGTAGACATTTTGTGGAAAAAAAATCTAGTTTGGAGGTGAAGTTACAATTAATATTAATTATATCGAGACGGTTTAGTGGAACAAATTAATTAATTATATATATATCCGATCATGATATATATATATATATATATATATATATATAGCTAAAGTAAATTTTCAGATATTTAAATGACAAAATTGACATATAAACATGTAATTTCTCCATGTCATGTAAGTGTATATACAAGATAAATATACTTGAGAAAAACCATTTCACTGATCGCTCCATAATGGAACCGCTCAGATAATTATAACCGACGGTTCCATAATAGAACCATGCTCGTGATAAGTCTCTTTATTAGTAGGAGCCCGGCCGCTAGGGTTTGCGCCGCCTCTAACTCGTCACTCCCAGCCGCTAGGGTTTACGCCGCCTCTAACTCATCACTCCCAAAGACATTTACTCTCGTCTGCCTCCCCACATCGACGCCACCGCCCGACCCCGTCGCCGTCGCCGCAGGTTGTGACACCACTCTGCACTGCACAAGATCGTACGATAGTCGTAGTGTCTTGTGTAGTGTTAGGGTCGTGCCACAACTACGGTGACACCACCACCCCGCGTGTCGCCTGCGCCGCCATGGCTTGGTTCTCCTACTCGGCCTCCTACGCTCGGGCCCTAGTGGGGCTTTGCTTTCTCCATCCTCCCTCTATTCTCCTCTAGATCAGTTAGCTTAATGTCTTTTGTTGAGTTTGATTTTTATGCTTGAGCCTTAAGTTGTGTCCTGATGTTTGTGTGATTTATGCAAGGTGAAGAAGATGGATGAGGGTTGTGCTGGTGGTGGGGTCGCCACTTGTGGGTTCTTTTATCTCGAGGTATCACCCTACCTTACTCCCTCTCTGCTCTCTACCCCTTGCTCTGTGATGAAAATGGCTAGTGCTCTGTGATGGATGCCGAGGGCTACTACTGGTTTTGTGGGTTTGGACACCCTTGGTCTTGTTGTCTTGCTGATGAACCGCTCAATGATGTTAATAGTCTTATGTTTGAAATTGAATTGATAATTAGTTCATATTAATAGTCCCTTGCTCGTGATGTAATGATGTTAATAGTCTTATGTTGTCTCTCGCCATTCATTTCACCTTTGTCTCGTAACTTGTTTCATGCCGATCAAGTTCTCCTACCTCTTGCGTCCCTGTACATCCTACCATTCCATTCATAATCTCGCCTCTATAAAGTCTCCAGCGATTCTTTGCTTGTGCCATTAAAATCGGCATTATATATATATATATATATATATATATATATATATATATATATATATATATATATATATATATATATATATATATATATATATGTTCATAGTCATAGTCTGACCACTTTAGAGGGTCGTCCACTTGACATGAGAAGGATGAGGCAGGTATCCACGGGCAACCTCATTGAGCCCTGCAAGTTTAAAAAGTATGGATGCAAGGAGGCGTTAGGACATCCAATTACGGATGTTGTCGATAGGTAATTGGGCGTCGCTATGTTCGAAAGTGACATTGATCTTGTGAATACTCCGGTGGGAAGTGGCATCATCTATCGACAACCAACAATTCTTGAGCATGTAATTATCTTTAAACCCGACAAGAACACCAAGCAACAAGTTGAGAATTCTTTTAAAATGTGAGAATGGTTGCTTGGTGTTCTTGTTGGGTTTAAAGACGATTACATGCTCAAGAATGGTTAGTTGCTGATACATGATGCCACTTCCTAGTCGGAATACCTACGCGTCCACGTCACTTTCTGAACCTAGGTCCAATTACCTATCGACAACATCCAGGTAATTGGATGTCCTGACGCTCTCTTGGCATCCATATTTTTTAAACTTGCAAGGGCTCAATGAGGTTGCCTGTACACTATCTCCCAAAGTGGCCGAGAGATATATATATATATATATATATATATATATATATATATATATATATATATATATATATATATATATATATATATATATATATATATATATATGCCGGATGGGCACAAGCACCACTACTTGTTGCTTTATAGAGAAAAGTCATCACAGACGGTTTCCGCCACAAACCGTCTGTGATAAGTACATGTCACAGACGGTTTGTGGATGATACCGTTTGTGATATATATTTATCACAGACGGTTTCAGCCATAAACCGTCTATGATAGGAACCTATCACAGACGGTTCTCAGTTAATAACCCTCTGTGAAAGTATGCATCACAGACAGTTGAAAACCGTCTGTGATGGCCTCATATCATCACTGACCCATAAACTCAGACGGCTCACGAAACCGTCTGTGATGATGTTTTTGAACCGTCTGTGAATACCTTTTCTGTAGTAGTGATAAGTGCTTGTGTGGCGCACTTCTGGTCTTTAGATTCCTCATTACATTCTTTTAGGTTTTGATGGGTTCTTATCCACTTCTAGGAATCATATGATCATTGGTGTGATTAAGAGATTGACTGGTAAGATAATTTTTCTTTAGGGAGATGCTCTCTCTTTCAGGAGATGCTCTCACCACAGGTAAGGGACTATTGGGTATGAGTTTTATATATATTGTGATTTTGTTTCCCTTCTTACTAGGAATTTTGAGTCCTTCGAGGATCTCATCAAGGATTTTCAGAACCCATTGACTGCATATTTGTTCATGCCTTTTTCTAGAATTATTATGCAATGGAATATTATATCATTCATAATAGGAGAGAAACGGTCTCTACAAGAATCTTTGAACCATAGCTTTCACTACTTCATTATATTCATAATGACCCATCAAGTCTAAACTACCTAGTTTCAAGACTTTTATTTAGCTTGGTTCAGCCTCATATGCTTTCATGATGTGACCCGATATGAACACTTCAAGCGCTTGGCCATGGACTTTGGTTCCGGATCCGTTTTCTCATAAGAGAAACTTTAGCAATTGTAGAGGTAAAGTGATTGTCGACAACTTTTCTCCCATATCCTCCAAGTTGAGGGTATCTCAGTGTTAACTAGATCTTTGTCATTTCCCCAACAAAAGGTTCTTGGTCGTTCTGCATTCCCAGCAATGTAATATGTGCACATCAAATTGCTGGGGCTTTCATCTTCATGATGAACCTCTTCATGCGGTATTTTACCTTCAAGGTGAGTTCTCTTCAGGAGAGTTAAGGGAGTGATTAATAATTATTTTAACTAGTGTCATTAGATCTTAGACCCGCAGGCGTGCCCACAGATTTTACTTCAAGAACCAATAAGTCAATTTCGCAGAAGTGGATATACTATTCAACACAGGGTATTCCACTCTTAGTGACGTATTTACTGTAAGTAAATATTGCGGTAACTCCTCCATAATTGGAAAGTATCTAGCAGGCTCCCCGCTTCTGGCGAATTTGAGTATAAACTAAACCTTAAGTTTAGCTTGACTAGTACGTGTATCGTCGTACTAAAGATCTTTTCCTTCTAGAAAATACAACGGCATTTGAATTTTTGGGCATTTCTTTCCCCCTAATGCCGAGATTCGATCTTTATTAATCGCATACCACAAAATTCCCCTATCATGGGCACATGATTGATTGAATTTCAGATCCAACATGATCTCCAACAACTGGTGGTGGCCCAAAGGTGTATGCTACAGTGGTGATAACATGTGGGAAAAGTTTGATTCCTCCAACACGTACTTGTTTCAATAAGAGGCTTGATAATTATATGCAATGAGTTGGACTTTTATCAGTACAGTGGCAAGAAAGCTACATGATCCTAGTATTCTGTAGGATATTCCAACTTCTGGTTGGTTATTAATCTACGATGAAGGTCCCACACGGGGGTCTGAGAGATGGCAGACTTATTCTATAGACTAGCTTCTTTATTATTTGCCCAAGTTTTGATCCAATTACTCATACCACATTTTAAATAATTTAGATCATTAAACTTCAAGTTTATAATTATGCAACATATTTTCTTATGGTCACAAGCAGTGTGTTCTAACAGCATAAAACTGCAGGACTCTTCAAGAACATAAATATAATGCTGGAACATAAATATTCGACCATAGTTAATCTACACGAAAATACTAGATTTTCTTCTGGACTTCAAATCTTAGTTTAATCACCCAAATAATATAATTATTAGACATGAATATTTATTGTTCAACAGGAACACCAAATTTAATTAAGGGTGATAAATTGTATGCCTTATTTTAATTTGTAATGCTAGAATCATCATAGCCAAATTTAGATCATTCAAGATCAACAAAGTCCAATTGGTCATCTTTTTTTCAAGAGCTATATTTGCTTCAAGCAAGTGATATGGCTTCTGGTGGTGATGCAGTTGCAGACTGCACTTACCAATTTATGCATGCGTCATTTTCGATGAGTATAGCATGCTTCGGTGCATAGCCGAACATGGCATATGTGAGACTACGTTAAGCAGTCATTGATTTGTCGTGTGCATTCCCGCATGCTAATAGTTAACTTATTGCTGAAGACATAAATCAATTGCCCTTTGTGGGCAGCAATTATTGTGGTTGCCAACAGCATGGGTATCGACAATGGCGTAAATGTCATTTTCCATATCAACTGGATAAGGATAGTAATCATTCAATTTACATTAATTATCTCCCAAAATAAACTAGATTAATTTATTACTTCGGGCTAATTTATTTCTGGCTTTGACCTAGGATATGTAACACCCCAGCCAAACAAAGGCCTGGAATGCTACTAAATTAAGTAAATCTAAACATTTTCAAACTAAAATATCTTACAAAAATTCGGTAGAACCTCCTTTGTATAACTAAGTATACCGGAGGTTCCAACAGATGCATATATTAATAGCAATTTCTAAACATCCAAAGTTCATCAAAGCGTTCATAAACAATCATCTCAGCTAAATTATAAGCAAGCATAAACAAAATTTACCACTCTCTTTATTACAAATATACCAATGCATTCAAGCATAGCCAAGATTAATCCTTAAGCAGTTTACTTATTATTAAGGTATGAACCAAATGGTAATCATCTTTAAAAGAATATGTGGTAATGAGTGCATCCTTAGCAATCCTACTCCCTCCCATGCATGTCGTTCTTGCAAGTGGTACCTAAAAAAACAGCAAACACAAGAAGTGAGCCCAAAGACTCAAAGAAATATAATAAATAGCGCCTAACGCATAAACATGCAAATCAGCAGTTAAACCTCTCAAATCCATATATCAACCATCATACACACGCATGCTATGCAATATGCTCAAAAGATAATCCTCTTCCTTCTCATTCCCTTTTGCATTTTACGTGTAGATGCAAAGTGTGCATCCGTCGATGACACCCATGCTATACCATCTGCATGCAGGGACCATTGCCCATAACCACGTGTATGGGGACCTAAGCCCATGCTCTTCAAGCATGGGGATTTTTAACCGCCATTAACATGACGGGACCTCAAGAGTTGCTTGGTCACCACATGACCAAGTCTTCAATAAGCAACATGATGCATAGGTATGAATTTCTCAAATTAACAAACATGCATCCGCAGCAATATTGCATATAAAAAAAAATCCTTTTCATACTACACGCTAATAAATAAAGTCATCACAACTAATGAGCAACCAAATTTATCACATAACTCATATCTCTAGCAATAATGCACAATAGTGGCTACGCCATCATCACATCTCATGAGCACACAATTTCTCATAACATATACCCAGCATTGCCATTCAACCATAAATATTATAACCATCATTATACTTGCCTTAACCGCGAGAGAGTGAGGGACGCGCCGAAGGTGCCGCCCCCGGGACCGGTCCACCACCTGAGTAATTATTATAACGCACACTAAGATGGCAGTAGCGGACCAAACCAAAGTATACAACAACAATCACTAACTTGTAAGAGCGTCTAACTCGATCCCAACCCCAAATCCTACACGTCGATCTGTCCCCTCGGTGGATAGTCAACTTATAAAATTCATATCTATTGCTACAGAAGTCCAATTAAGGTTTTCTTAGACTTTCTGGAAAGGTAATTAAATTACCTAAATAAACTTATTTGGGGAGCCCTTCTGATTCTGCCATCTACTGCCCCTACCAAGCCAATCTACAGAACATCAATTATCACATCGGGTTCTCTGGACAGTACACTAAAATTATCATAACTTTCTGTACGTGTATCCAAATCTTGATTTCTTGAGCTTTATGAAAAGCTGAGACATTGATCTACAACTTTGATTATACTGAGCTTCTCTGATTTCCCATTTAACTAATCGTTTCAACCAGATTACTAAAACCTGTCAGATCACCAACGATTCTGCAGAACAGTCCCACTAATAAAATCATAACTTCTGCTACAGGGGTCCAAATTACGTGTTCTAGACCTTCACGGAAAGATGACGACATCCTCTACAATATCCTAAGAGACGTCCGGGACTAATTATGCCATTAAACACATCAAAACCTCGATTCACTCTAATCTGTCTTGAGCAGCCCTAAATACCGACATTGATTAACTATTCGATTTCGCATCTAATCAAAGGGGAAAAGAAGGTACCCTTGAAGAACTGCTGAAGAACACGTACCGAGCCCGCATTCTCTCCCCTTCCCTCTCCTCCCTTCTCTCCTTCTTCCTCTTCCTTTCTCTTCCCTTCTTCCTTGGCCGATAGCAACCCGGGCGTTCTTCGCCGGCAGTGGGAGGATGGCGCCTGGGAGAGGAGGAGAAGCAGGGAGGCGATGCACTGTAGCACCGTGTCTACTGTAGCACAGAGGCGGTTACTGTAGCACGGGTTGGTACTGTAGCAGAAATTAGGGTTTCCGCCCTTTTGGACTTTGGTGCTGTGGGCCAAAGGCCTATGGCCCAGGTTTTGAAGAAATTTCAGAAAAATCCTTTTAACTATATTTTTTTCTCTCTAACACGTTTCGGAGTATTACACCCCCTCTAAACTTCTGTTAAATCCATTTTCTAATTGGTTCTTCTCCCTAAATTATTTCTTCTCACTTAAATAAATTTGGAGTATTACAGGATATGCCACTGAGGCTACCATGACTCTTGTTTTGAATAATTTTCTATGCCTCTTAACTTCCAATATCCCATACATGCCCAATTTCCTCCCCCTTTTAATGCCAACTGTTAAATCCCAAGTGAAAGTGTGTGCATCAGGCATTTGCTTGAAATCAACTCGAAGTTAAAGATTTGCAATCATACTTCAACAGGAGTACAATTTTGTTGGCATGAAACCAATATATACTATGTAATATTCTATTTACAAAGTTATTCAATTAAGAAATCAGTGGTGGAGGATAGTGTTATATAGACTCTAAGTCTTAGGGCTGAAGTTATTATGTACTTATTTGACAAATATGGTGTTTTCTAGCCAAAGTAATCCATCATAGATCAACATATGATTAGGCTTGTTCTGGTGCCACTAAGAAAAATAGTTTTCCTTTTATCATGTGGGCATCTGTGCACTATAAGCTAGTGAATTAAGGCTTATTAGATATCAAGAGCACGTGTACAACATTTTGTTAGCAAGGCATGGCAAACGTATTTCGAATTTCTAGGCATACAGTTTACAAATTTATTCTATGCAAGATCAGTTTACTACAAGTAAGGTATGCTACTGGCAATATGTTCTATTAAGCAGATTTAATCAACTATTCAGCAGGAAATTGAAAACGGTCAACTTTAATAGAATAACTCAGACCATTAATTTATATATGAAATCTGGGAAAAAAAGAACTAATGCATAAGGTTCCATCCTAAAGCAAAAGAAAAGAGATGCTCAGCAAGAGTAGGGCCAAGCTCGACAGGAGCTGAACCTATACTACTAATGCAACTCATGCAAGAAAGCAGCATGTTTACAAAGTTAAGGGATGACTAGGAGATTGCTACAGGTCTCCATAGAGCATAATATGGGTTTATCATTGATGTCATCTAGGACAAACAAATATCTACTTAACGATGTCAAACATGTCCCACACAATTTATGTAATTTTCTATATGTTTACAACTGGTAAAACATTTTAAATGCATGAAACAAGTGCAAAATAGTAAAGATTAATTTTATCTATTTAGTAGACAATTTTGTAGATTTCCCAGAATTTTTATAGTATTTTTGGGGTTTTCTGATAATTTTTAAGGTCTGGGAGCAATTTTCAGAATTACTAAACCCATTAATTAATTTTCCAAACACACAATACCAAGAAAAAATAAACCATGAAAAAAATGATGCTTCCAAGGTGTACTAGGTTTAAGGTTTCACAATTTATTTAAGCTCACATACCTTAGAAATTCAGTTTCTAGGATAAATTAAGGTTATTGCATAAAAATAAATAATATTAAAGAAAATGACCATAAACTGATGGCCTAAAATAAAAAATAACCATGAAATATATTAATCTGTCACAACAATCAGACTCCAGAGGGGTTATTATACAAGGATATATAAAAATCCGAAATCTGCCATAAATTTCCCAAACTCTAGGGGGTTTTCCACAAAATTTCCTTATCCACGAAAAATCCATCGTAATTTTCAAAACTGCGAGGGCCCATTTGCTAATTTTTAGGATTTTTTCCTTTTTCTTTTCTCGATTTTTATTCTCTCTATTTTTCAGTGGGCCGGGCTGGACCAAAAGGCCATAAGGTCAGTTTGCAAACGGGTGGGGGCGGGGTTTAGGGTTCCCCTGCCCGTGTTCCCATGGCGGCGATGGGCGAGGATCTGATGTGCAAGCAGACAGCTTGCTGTGAGCTTCATCGTGTAGAGGCAACGTGGCCGAGGCGGTGCATTGGGCACATCTGGCCTTGTGTGATGAGCGATCTTGATTCTTAGGCATGGAGGAATGCACAGCGAGCGGGGCCCTTCACGCCAGTCAACGCGACATGGCCGGTGGAGGCGGCACGTGGAGGCGCATATGTGTTTTGTTCTACTTGTTTTTTTAGAAATTTGCTTATTTGTTATGTTGTTAAATTATGATGAATTTCCTTGGACTAATATTTTGTTTCAATTAATGACCCATTTCGATGATTGCTACCTCTTTTGATGCCATGCTTTGACTACTGAAATCAAAATGGCTCCATTTTTGTAGGTCAATAATGTCAGTTGTTGCCGTTGTACAGGAACAAGTAGTATGTGTCACAAGTGATTTGATAAGCATAAGCTTTATGTACTTGTTATTCAACTGCAGAAATTATATATGTATATAATGATCATGTAAAATATAAGGGGCAATTCATTATATGTCATTGAATAACTTTAAATCTTTACTATATGATATTGGTGTCTCACATGTCAGCCTCACAATGAGTAGCATATTGCGAATCATGTAGTTATTCAGTGGCATATCGTGGATTATAGAGTGGGAATGGAACGATTGCAAAGGCTTAACATTGCCATTTTTCATTAGTGATAGCCTTCTTATGCAAACTGTACGTAGCAAAATAAACAGAACAAAATGTGCATTTGAATAACTGATTAGGGTGTAATTCTAAGGTCCAGGTTGAAACTTAATTTTCAAGTTTCATGATGTTCTAGTCAAGTTTCAGCCTTCAGGTGGTTTCATTCAAGTTTCAAGTAGTCTTATTCAAGTTTCGACAAGTCAAGTAAAGTTTAAGGAGGTTCCAATCAAGTTTTAGGAGGTTTCACTCAAGTTTCAAGAGTTTCCATTTAAGCTTCAGGTGACAAGCTCCAATAGTTCCATTCAAGTTTTTAGGAGGATTCACTCAAGCTTCAAGAGGTTCCATTCAAGTTTCAGATGGTTTAAAAGTCTCGAGTAGTTCCATTCAAGTTTCAGGTGATTTCACTCAAGTTTCATATAGTTTCATTGATTTATTGTTCCCTAACAATTAGATGTACGTGCATCAGATGGTTTCAAGCGGCTGGGTTCAACCATGCTAATGTTGGAGCACCATGATATTTGTATACTTCATATCATGTTGGTCTCCTTATAGCACACTAATTGGTTTTTAATGTTATGTTACTGCCTATATGAATAGAAGAATTTTTGGCCTAAATATCACTATTTAGAGCATCATTATCAAAAATAGCGCCCTCGCAGCCACAATTGCAAAAATAACGCTCTCGTTCGCACCACGAACTACTACAAAAAGGCTAATACTGGACGCCTCATCACAGACGGTTGACTAAAACCATCTGTATTACATGCAATCACAGACGGTTTTGGTTTAGAGACCGTCTATATTACTGTCTGTGTTAAAAACCGTCTGTGAAGAGGAAATGTCACAGACTGTTCATGTTGAAGACCGTCTGTGAAGTATCACGGACGGTTCTGAACAAGAAACCGTGTGTGATACTACTAAATTCACAGACAATTATTTATTGGAACCTTCTGTAATTAGAAACAATTGATTAGCCAATTCCGACCACTCCTGATCGGGCTGGATTGATCTTTTAAAGTGGTCGAATTGAAGTTGATTTCCCCAACAGAAGAAAGCAGAAGATATGTATTCCGGCAGGCACCTTGTTCCGTATCATGTGTAACTTCACTGTCTTGACGTGTAACCGATCAACGAGAAGAATCTGTAAGTACTTCACGTGATCGATCGATCGGAAGTTACACATCATAGACAGTGAAGTGATCACCTGATCGTAGGGATATGATCTTCTACCAATTTCTTGAAGACTTCAAATCCATAGACCAAATTGACTTTCCGCCACCTAAATTGAAGTAGTCATCCATGGATTTTGTTCTTTCCACGCACGGTGGTCGAAAAGTCAATTTGTTTTGTGAAATTTGTCTTACTAGAAGGGTATGGAGATGAGAACTTTAAGAAGAAATGGAAGTAAGAAAAGATGGAAAGTTTGTGAGTGATTTTTTCTTAGTTATTCCCTTCTGATGGTTATTTATAGGCTTAACAACTTGTGGCAAGATTAAATTAACGAATAAAGACGGAAGTTCGATGGATAGGATTTATTAGAATCTGCTCCTAACAAATCGTTGGTAACCAAAGCATCACTATCTTTTCGGAAATTGTTTTTCATAAATACGACCGACGCTCCTTTTCCTATGTTTACAACTGAAGCTGGAGGGCTCATCATAGACAGTTTTTAATAAGAACCGTCTGTGATTATAAACGTCACAGACGGTTTTTAAATATAATCATCTGTGATAATTCAATCTTTCAGCTCCAGTGCAATGCGTCTCTTAGTCTCGCGCACACGACTTACGATGCGTCCCTTCGACGTTGTATAAGAATGATCATCACGCGTAGGGTGAGCACACATGGTATTGAATACGTACGCCATGGTGAGCATGCGGATCATGACGGCGAGGACAAAGGCGAGGAGGTCGACGATCTCCGTCGCCTTTCCTCACGATGTCGTCGTCCACATCGTCGGTCTCGTGGCCGCGAGCTCTCCTCGGCTCATGGCTGACCTCTGCAGCCTACGAGCCACATATGTATTCTGTTCTTTCATTTTAGGTAGGTCTGAAAGGAGTCAGTATTCTGTTCTACTTTTGTTCAGAGTTAGTTTCTGAAGATGACTGTAGCGTATCATATCCTAGTTGTCGGAAAGCTTCAGGTATTTGTTTCGGTTTCAAGTTCCGATAGAGAACCTGGTTGTAATTCCTCTGAAAATCTATAAAAAACAGAAAAACCGAAAAGTCGTATCAGTTGATACGGACCGAAAAGTCGTATCAGTTGATACGGCTCAAAATAATCTCATGTTGATTTCGTTTGGAGTAGTATTAAGAATCTGTCGTCTTGAATTTTAGTTGCAAGGCCATGTACAACACGTCCAAAGAGCACGCCGTGGGGAGGTGCATGGTGCTAGAGCGGGAGGAGGCGATGAAGTGGCAGGACAACAACGCTACCTCGCCGTCGTCAACCACCTGGCCGACGCCATCAACCCAAGGGCCTGCTTCAACGTCAGCCTCACGCTTGTCTTCGCGCCGCAAGACATGCAGGATGGCCTCGTGTTCCTTGAACGGGCGGTCGTCGCCGGCCACAAGGCCACAACCTATGTGCTCAGCCTCCTCCTTTACATGGCCAGCGAGACACGCAAGGGTGAGCTGGCCGGCGGTGGGTGCGAGATGGCCAAGAGGACCAATCGGGAGTGTAGACGGTGCTGGAGGCTCGATGCGGACATGGTCCAGGAGGCGGCACAGAAGAAGATGGCCGGGCCGCTTTGCTGGGTGTGGACGTTGTCGGAGGATGGCCACCGGTGCACGAGCACCGGCTGCGGCGTGAGGGAAGGGTGGGACAACTATCTTATCTTCTGCAGCGACGACTGTAGGATTAGGCATGAGTATGCCAAGTTCTTTGCAGAGGTGTTGAACTACTTGCCGTAAAATTAGTGGTTTTAGCATAGTTTTAGCAAATATTCATATATAATTCTTTACTAATATGTGAATATGTCATATGTTCTAAATTTGCATTTATGTATGAATATTATCACAGATGGTTCTATTATCGAACCGTCTGTCATGTATATTTATCAAAGATGGTTATATTATGGAACCGTCTGTGATATGAGGCCATATCACGGACAGTTCTATTATCGAACCGTTTGTGATAAGTATCACTGACGGTTCCATAATAGAACCGTCTATGAAATCCCTTTATTAATATAGCCTGCTAGGATTTGCGCCCTAACTCGTCACTCCGCAACGCCCCTTACTCTCGCCCATTTCTCTCCCTGCCCGAGAGCCCCGTCATTGACGCCGCCGCCCGAAGCCTCCTCCCTGACAACCGCCCCAAGTCACGCCTTTTCCCAGACCCCGTTGCCGACGTCGCCCTACTTCCCGTCGCCGCCGGTTGTAACACCACGGTTCACTACACAAGACACTCTTACGATAGGAATGTCTTGTGCAGTGTCACTATTGTGACACAACTACGTTGATGCTGCTGCCACTGTCGTCGGTCCAATCGACCTCCCCTCGGCCAAATCCACCTCCCCACCGCCAGATAGATCTTCCCCTCTTCTTCCTCTCCCCCCAGCGTGTGCGACCCTGGCTACCTCTCCACCGACCTCGATGCCATCGCCCTCGACATCGACAAGGCCGCCCGAGTTGTGCCTTCTCCCCGACCCATGTGCCTCCTTGCGCTCGGGTCCGACTGTAGGAATACGGGTAGGCTACGATAGCTACAATTCAAAAATTCTACCACATAAACGAGGAAGTCAAGCAAGAAGATCATCACAGATCGTTACCACCAGACGCGCAGAGCAGCGGAAGAAGAGTTGGAGCAGCCTGGTCAAACTTAGAGCGCGTCGATGTAGTAGTCGTAGTCGATTGTCCAGCGTCCTCACAAGTCGATCGTCTCCTCCAGCAACTTCTGTAGTTCCTTATGAAGATCGCAGATCGTCCTCAAGCGCAACAGCAACCGCAGTAGCACCTCTACGGTATCCACACGTCCGGGGAAGGAACAATCGTACACCGGTGTGCTAGCACCAAGTCGCACAGCAGAGCTCTCAGGGAAGATGGTGGCTAGGGTTTCGGTGGAGCAACTCACGTCAATTCCCTTGCCCAATAGCCTCAAGCATCTTCTTATATAGTGCCCAAGACGGATCCTATCCGAACACGTTTTGTTCTAACCCGTTAAGTGTGTGACCCATTAGGTTTATGTGTAGTCGGTTGTGACTCAGAAACCCTTTCCGATCACGAGTCGTTAGCGGTTCCTAGCAGGACATAACGATTCCCGAATACACACAACTTATACCGGACGAACCTTAATGCAATATAATCTACGACCAAGTCCTCATCACTTACGATCAGGACATATCTCTATACGACCAGTTCGTATTTGGTCACAACCAGTTCGTAACTCAATACGACTAGGTTTCGACTACTCCATGATTACATTCGACTAGTCTACGACCAGCTCGTATCTTCATATGACCAGTCCATAACCGATCAAACTAAGCGACCTACTCGTGTATTCTCCCTTTGCCTCACGATGTCTGGTTGAACTCCAGATCAGATGTTGTGTCATCCATGGACTGTTCAATACTTTCTCGATCGAGTATTGGATAACCTTATGTGGTCGAATTCTTCGACCACCAGTGGCATGGCCATGTAGTTTCTTTATCCGGTCACTTCGAGGGGCCCAGAGACATCTCTCCTGTTATGTTAGGAGGGGAAAATCCCATATCTGACCAGTCACATCCCTCCGCATGTTTCATAACATACCCGAAAGCTACCTTTATAACTACCCAGTTACGAGTAGCGTTTGACAACCCCTAACAATGCTTATTACACATGTAGGAAACCATGCTGATCTCAGGTCTATGGATTATACATCATCATTGCTTGAGACCAACTAACGACACAAAGAATCAAAACAATCTCAATAGTGTCTCAAGGTGGGTCAATCCAACCCCATGTTATCTAACATGTGTTCACATTATTGATTTGATATCCCTATATCCAGGACTGGTGAAACATGGTCATCAATCAATACATGTGTTGGTCGATAGGATCACTGATGTTCCGATCAGTGACATCCGACCAGGGATACTTTTAGAATGACATCATACATGTTAAAAGAGTTTCACCAACAAGTCACATACTTGTTAATATTTATAACCAATGATTCATTCAAGGAACAGAATAACATTTATTCAATAACTCATAAACATAGACGTGATACAATCATCTCTATGATTGCCTCTAGGGCATATCACCAACAGTCCCCCACTTGCACTAGAGTCAATGATACAGGTATCGAATACACATAGCTCTTGTGCGCGCCTCATGCTTAGGTTGCAGGAGAGGTTTTGTTAACGGATCAGCAATATTCAAATCCATGTGCACTTTGCATATCTTCACATCACCTCTTTCAATGATCTCACGAATAATGTAATATCGTCGAAGTATGTGTTTGGACTTTTGATGTGATCTAGGCTCCTTAGCTTATGCAATGGCTCCATTATTATCACAATAGAGATCCTTTGGACTGTAAGCACTCGAAACCACACCTAGTTCAATAATAAACTTTCTAATCCACACGACCTCTTATGCGGCTTCTAAAGCTACAATGTACTCAGTCTCTGTTGTAGAATCAACAACTGTTTCCTGCTTGGAACTCTTCCAGCTTACTACTCCTCCATTCAAACAAAACACAAACCCTGATTATGATCTAAAATCATTCTTGTTGGTTTGGAAGCTAGCAACGATGTAACCATTTACGACCAGCTCTTCCTCAACCCCATAAATAAGGAATGCTTCCTTAGTCCTTCTTAAGTACTTAAGGATATTCTTGACTGTTATCCAGTGACCTTCACCTGGATCTGATTGATATCTGCTCGTAACACTTAGAGCATACGACACATCTGGTCGTGTACACAACATGGCATACATGATAGATACTATAGCCGAAGCATATGGGATTCTACTCATTTTGTCTCGCTCATCAGTGGTCAGAGGACACTGATTCTTGCTAAGATTAATACCATGTGACATGGGCAAGAAACGTTTCTTGGAATCTTGCAAGTTAAACCGTTTCAACACCTTGTCAATGTATACATCTTGGCTTAATCCAATTAGCCTTTTAGATCTATCTCTATAGATCCTTATACCAAGAATATATGCTGCATCTCCTAAATCTTTCATCGAGCAACTATTTCTTAATGAAGTTTTAACAGATTCAAGCATTGGAATATCATTTCCGACTAGTAGTATGTCATCCACATACAAGATCAGAAACACAAGCTTGCTCCCACTAACCCTTTTGTAAACACAAGGTTCTTCTTCATTCTTGATGAAGTCAAACCCTGTGACTACTTCATCAAAACGAATGTTCCAACTCCGAGATGCTTGCTTTAATCCATAGATGGATTTATTAAGCTTGCATACCTTTCTAGCTTCCCTTGGATCGACAAAACCCTCAGGCTGTGTCATGTACACATCCTCACTTAGGTTTCTATTCAGGAAAGCCGTTTTGACATCCATTTGCCATATCTCATAATCGAAATATGCAGCAATAGTTAGAATGATCCGGATAGACTTAAGCATAGCGACTAGCGAGAAGGTTTCATCATAATCAACACCTTGAATTTGCCTGAATATTTCCATCCATATCTATCTTTTTCTTAAAAATCCATTTGCACTCAATGGTTTTAACACCATCAGGTGCATCAACCAAGTTCCAAACTTGATTGTCATACATGGACTTTATCTCGGATCTCATGGCCTCTAGCCATGACTCGGAGTCTGGGTCCACCATCAGTTCTGAATAAGTTTTAAGCTCATCATTATCCAATAATAAAACATCATGCCCATACCTTATAGGCAATTGACGTGGCCTTTTAGATCTTCGTGGGGCTGATGCCTCATCTACAGGTTCAACAACATTTTGTTCATCCTGTAGAGGTTCAGTAGGAGTTGAAACATTTTCAAATGCTTCCCGAATTTCTTCGAGTTGCACCTTGCTCCCACTGACTTCTTTGGAAAGAAACTCTTTCTCCAAGAAGACACCATTACGGGCAACAAACACTTTGTTTTCAACCCGATTATAAAAGTAATATCCTTTAGTTTTCTTAGGATACCCCACAAAGAAACACTTATCAGACGTCAAATGTTTTACATAAACCTCACAACCCCATATCTTTAGAAAAGACAATCTAGGACATTTCTCGGTCCATATCTCATATGGTGTCTTTGCTACTGTTTTCGATGGAACCCTATTTAAAGTGAAAGATGCTATTTCTAAAGCGTATCCCCAGAATTGCAATGGAAGATCACATTGGCTCATCTTTGACCGAATCATGTGCAACAATGTTCGGTTTCGTCGTTCAGACACTCCATTCTATTTATGTATCCTGGCGGAGTAAGCTGTGGAACAATTCCACACTTCTTTAGATGATCACCAAACTCATGGCTCAAATATTCACCTCCACGATTAGATCGTAGACATTTGATTGTCTTGCCAAGTTGATTCTGTATTTCATTTTAAAATTCTTTGAACTTTTTAAAGGATTCAGACTTACACCTCATTAAGTAGATATAACCATATCTACTAAAGTCATCAGTAAAGGATATGAAGTACTGAAAACCACCTCTGGCTAAAGTGCTCATTGGTCCACATACATCCGTATGTACAAGGGCCAACAGGTCACTCGCCCTTTCACCTCTGGTCGTGAAAGGCGTATTTGTCATCTTGCCAAGTAAACAGGATTCACATGTTTCAAATGATTCAAAATCAAATGAGTTTAGAAGACCATCTCTATGGAGCTTCATCATGCGCTTCTCATTTATATGACCTAGACGACAATGCCAAATAAAAATGGGATTCATTTCATTAGGTTGAAGTCTCTTAGCATTAACGTTATAGATAGGCATATCCTCAAGATTCAAAACATACAATCCATTCACTAATGGAGCATGGCCATAAAGCATATCTTCAAAATAAATTGAACAACAATTGTTCTTTATTCTGAATTCATAACCTTCTGCTCCTAAGCATGAAGCAAAAATAATGTTTTTGCTTAAGGCTTGAACATAATGACAGTTATTCAGTTCTATAATAATCCTGAAGGTAAAGCTAATGATAAAGTGCCAATATCTAATGCAGCAACTCTTACTCCATTGCCCACCTGAAGATCAACATCTCCTCTTACCAAACTTCTACTCCTTATCAGTCCCTGCATCGAATTGCAGATATGAGCAACTGATCCAGTATCAAATACCCAAGAACTAGTCGGAGAAGTGGCAAGATTAATTTGTATAACATTTATACCTGAACTGGAAGTCTTACTTCCTTTGTTTTTTTTTTCATTTCTGCCAAGTACTTCTTGCAATTTCTCTTCCAATGCCCAGTCTCATGACAATGGTAACATTCTATGTCAGGCTTAGGACCCAGCTTAAGCTTCTTAAGCTTAGCTTTGAGACTCTCGATCTCATCTTGAGTCTTTCCTTTGCCTTTACCCTTTCCCGACTTACCCTTCTTCTTGAAGCTAATAGTCTTTTGAACCATCATCACATGATTGGAACTTTTCTTAATGCTCTCCTCGGCACCCTTTAAGCATGCCATGCAACTCGGTCATTGTTTTCTCCATACCATTCATTTGAAAATTCAATATGACTGGCTCAAAGCTCGCAGGGAGCGATCGAAGAATCACATCAGTAGCCAATTCTTGGCTAAGGGGAAAACCAAGCTTTTCTCAGCTCTCAATGAGACCAATCATTTTGATCACATGAGGACTGACCGGGTTACCTTCTAACAGCCTACAAGAAAACAATGCCTTAGAGGTGTTAAACCTCTCTGCCCTTGCTTGATCCTGAAACATACCCTTCAGACTTAAAATCATATTGTAAGCATTTGTGGTCTCATATTGCTTCTGAAGCTCAGAGTTCATTGTTGCAAGCATTAGGCAGTGCACATCGACTGCATCATTGCAATGCTTCTCATAAGCATTCTTTTCAGCACGAGGTGAATCGGCACTCGGTTCCTCGGGATAGGTACCCTTTAGAATATATTCCTTCTTTTCTTGCTTGAGAACAATTATCAGATTACGAAACCAATCAATGAAATTTGAACCATTCAACTTTTCCTTTTCAAGAATAGATCGCAAATTAAAGGTAGGTGCAGAAGAAGTAGTAGGTGCCATGATCTACAACAGAATATGCAAAAAAATCAGTACTATGTTTATGTAAGATGTTCTATTAGACATTCATATTGGTGGTTATGTTCGACCAGTCTATGACTAGATCGTATCACCATACGACTAATCTTTACCTGGTCGTACTTAATCATTAACAGTCAATAAAAGATACTCCCACTATAAACCATGTTTCCCTCAAACAACATATAGTGAGTTCAAGATCCACAAATCATTAAGTCCTAGTGAGCTTTGGCATCACTACTAGAAACTTAGTGATTTTAGGTAAGCAATCATTTGCTAATCATATCACATATGACTCTTGTTTGATTGGAGACATCTCCATGTACTTCCGACCAACACTATGCCCCAAGGCCCAAAACCCTTTTGATAGCCTTGTCAAGTTAAACCAATACTATGCATGTAGGTGTCCGATACCCACCCCATCTTATTAAGATAGTCAATGGCATCCTATTTTGGTAGACCTGCCAATTAACGATTCGAAATCGTGATGGTCACAGCAATTGGAAAGGCATCAAATTAACTTGATTTTTCTTGAGGGATACTATACTACCATGTCAAAACATCTAATGATAAAACATGATTAATAGCATGACAGGAATAAACACAAACATTCACAGACAATCAAATTAAACTGTAAAATAGTATGGCCCTTAACATGTCGATCTCCATCAGCATGCTTCCTGTTCTCCGACCACCATGCTTGACGTTTCCAACTGCATTCATCAAATAAGCAATTACTCCTAAGCTAGTAATGAATTACATAGGATAATTTCAAGTATCACATGTCGGTACGTAGACCGTTATATAATAATATGTAGCTCGATGGCTATCTCACAGCATGACACGTAGGCCATGAAAATCCATTCATGCATCACATACACAATGGGCCATATATTCACATCAAACCCTGCAAAAACGAGTTATGCATAGAATCCAATTCTATCGGGCAACATGAACACATACTATCTATAACAAGTGATACGATTACCCAGCACGGCGGTCCCGCTAGCCGGTTAGCGGGCAGGGTTCGAAGGGGGTAGCGCCCCTCGCTGGTCGAGGGCAGCGTGCTCGGAAAATTTTTCCAGGACATGAATCTTATTCACATAACCAAGCCTTGGAAATCATCAGATTAATCATATTCAACCAATCGATCAACGCCTTTGATATCACGACCACGCACTACTAAGATACTCCGATGGCGAATTCACCAATGGGAGTATTATGCAGTGTAGTTGTGAACGAGTGCAGTAAACCATCTCGTCCTCTTAGCTTATACCTCCTCGTAAACCCATCTACTACCACCGTAAACCGATCGATCTTATCGACCAGTGCCTAGATCGTTCCATCGACATGAACCGATCTAGGTTACCAGACCCGACCAGTAATAGATCCAATCTACTACTTCCATATATCAAGTATATGTGACCTATCCAGATCAAAAACTACGCATGATGGCTCTGATACCACTGTAGGGATACGGGTAGGCTACGATAGCTACAATTCAAAAATTCTACCACATAAACCAGGAAGCCAAGCAAGAAGATGATCACAGATTGTTACCACCAGACGCGCAGAGCAGCGGAAGAAGAGTTGGAGCAGTATGGTCCAACTTAGAGTGCGTCGATGTAGTAGTCATAGTCGATTGTCCAGCGTCCTCACAAGTCGATCGTCTCCTCCAGCAACTTCTGCAGTTCCTTATGAAGATCGCGGATCGTCCTCAAGCGCAACAGCAACCACAGTAGTGCCTCTACGATATCCACACGTCTAGGGAAGGAACAACCATACGTCGTTGTGCTAGCACCAAGTTGCACAACAGAGCTCTTAGGAAGATGGCGGCTAGGCTTTCAGTGGAGCAACTCACGTCAATTCCCTTGCCCAATAGCCTCAAGCATCTCCTTATATAGTGCCCAAGACGGATCCTATCCGAACACGTTTTGTTCCAACCCGTTAAGTGTGTGACCCGTTAGGTTTATGTGTAGTCGGTTGTGACTCAGAAACCCTTCCTGATCACGAGTCGTTAGCGGTTCCTAGCAGGACATAACGATTCCCGAATACACACAAATTATATCGGACGAACCTTAATGCAATATGATCTACGACCAGGTCCTCATCACTTACAACCAGGTCATATCTCTATACGACCAGTTCGTATTTGGTCACAACCAGTTCGTAACTCAATACGACCAGGTTTTGACCACTCTGTGATTATGTTCGACTAGTCTATGACCACCTCGTATCTTCATATGACCAGTCCATAACCGATCGAACTAAGCGACCTACTCGTGTATTCTCATGATGTCTGGTTGAACTCCAGGTGAGATGTTGTGTCATCCATGGACTGTTCAATACTTTCTCGATCGAGTGTCGGATAACCTTATGTAGTCAAACTCTTCGACCACCAGTGGCATGGCCATGCACTTTCTTTATCCGGTCACTTCAAGGGGCCCAGAGACATCTCTCCTATTATTTTAGGAGGGGCAAATCCCATATCCGACCAGTCACATCCCTCTGCGTGTTTCATAACATACCCGAAAGCTACCTTTATAACTACCCAGTTACGAATAGCGTTTGGCAACCCCTAAGAGTGCTTATTACACATGTAGGGAACCATGTTGATCTCAGGTCTAAGGATTATACATCATCATTTCTTGAGACCAACTAATGATACTTAGAATCATAACAATCTCAATAGTGTCTCAAGGTGGTTCAATCCAACACCATGTTCTTCAACATGTGCTCACATTATTGATTCGATATCCATATATCCAGGACTGGTGAAACATGGTCATCAATCAATACATGTGCTGGTCGATAGGATCACTGATGTTCCGATCAGTGACATCCGACTAGGGATACTTTTAGAATGACATCATATATGTTAAAAGAGTTTCACCAATAAGTCACATACTTGTTAATCTTTATAACCAATGAATCATTCAAGGAACAGAATAGCATTTATTCAATAACTCATAAACATAGACGTGATACAATCATCTCTATGATTACCTCTAGGGCAATCACCAACACCAACCCAGCTGTGGTTTGAGGCCCGGTTGTTTAGGGCTTCTTCCTCCCTGGACTCAATCCCCCATTCCCCCACCTCCTCTTTCTATTATTTTAGTTTCATGATTGAACTTGTTTTGGTTTACTGATGTGAGTTGATTATTTACTGATGTGGGCTAATTTGTTGATTATGCATGGTAAATGATGTGGATATCATGGGGATATGCTCACGATCTTAGTGTGATGGTCCAATTGGCAATAGCTCCTTAGGTTTTGACAGAAGTGTCGGGATAAAGCTGTAATGCCGAAGCTTGTGTTTACGGTATATCGCCTAATGATACTATCATTGGCGGTATATCTACAAGAAAAGCGATGCGTATTACCAGAGAAGATGTTTTGGTGTTTTGGATTTCTAGAGGAGCGGTAGTACCTCGCTATGGTTGCTTGAGTAGTACTGCAAGATGAATTGAACGCACTCGCGTGTGGCGGTATGGTTTTTCCGAACAAGTGTAATCGGGAGTTTTGGATTTCTTTGGTAACAATAGTACCTGCCGGTTGTTGAGCGGTACAACCGCATTCTTGATAATCTTAAACCTTAACACTGCGGTAGTACCGATTTTATCTTGATTGTCTTTTCAATTGGAGAATTGCTTTTGGGTTAGGTCAAGTTCATGGGTGTCATGGCATATGTGTTGCATGATGCATGTTTTGACTAACGTGGGTCAAGTTGTGAAGAACTTATTCCGGATTCGATTTCTTTGTCTATTGATGTGCGAGGTTGCTTGGAGGTCAATGTCGGTCAACAGCGAGGATGATCGGGACTAAGCTTGGAGAGCCGAGGTCCAAAACGATCGGGGATGCTTGGTGAGGTCAATAGAGTCAAGCATGGCGCAAGAGGGACAAAGGTGACCGAATCAGGCGATTGATTACTGCGGAGTTCGATCAAGCGGCGGGGGGTTGGTGCAAGTGCCATGGTGGTTTCGATGGGAGGCGGATGGGAGAGACTTGCCGACATGAAGAGAGCATTGGATCAACCTACACGTGGCGAAGCATGGAGGTGCTTCACGAAGATGGGACTTGGTCTTTGCAAAAGATCGAGAAGGGGTATTTTGGTAATTTCACCAAATACGCCTTGGTGACCTAATGCCAACCCGCGGCGCAAGTCGGTGCGTCAAGAAGTGGATTAGGTCAAGAGAATTGAAGACGGCGCTTTAAAATGCGTGCATGTGTGACCCGTTTGTTTTGGGCCTTAACGGGAGCCCATTAGGGTTACTCTTCTAGAAGGTCTAAGCCTCCACTATAAATAGGGGGTGTGCTGGACAGCCACCCCAACCCTTTCATTACTTGTAAACCCTAGTTTTTGCTTTTGTGCTTAGGGAGTTGATAGTTGGAGGTTAGGGTTCTAGAGAGTTGGATTTGATTTCGTGCTCATGTATTGAGTCTTTGTCCTCCATTGATGGAGTGGCTGTAAACCAATACCATATCAAATCAATCCAAAGAAAGTTCTTTCAAAGATGAGTTCATTTGCTTTCTTTATCTCTATTTGATGTTTTTGAGTCTTTCTTTGATCCGCGAGTTTTTGATTGGTTTATTGTCTTGATCTAACTTTTTATGACATGTGGGAACCTATCTAAGATCATCTAGATCATCATTCACCCACGAGCAAATCTCTAGATCATAGTTTCGTTTTTGACTCGTTCTTGAACCACTTTCGTTCAATCTGAAAAAGATAGGAACTTTGACTTGGATCTCTGCGATCCTTGATTGGAATATGTTCCTAATATCCTTAGGAAGGTGTGTTCCAAATTTGGTGGAGTTTGGCCTTACGGTTTAAAAGTTACGATGATTTTCGATTTCATTTTCAGTCATTACATTCATCGTCGGGATAAAAGGTAGTACCTTTATTTTGCTGCATGATAGTACCGCGATGAGGTAATACCGCGACTTACAAGGTGGTAGTACCGATTCTCGAGATTTCAAAGACAACTTTTGGTTCTTTGCTCTCGTGCTTTGGGGGTTTGATTAGGATTCAATACAAGGCTTCCGCTATACTTGTATATTGATCTTCATAGCTCTCATAGCTATTGGAGTGAAATTATTATTGAATCCAATCTAATTCGAAAAAGATTTTGAGCTCCTATTCACCCCCCCCCTCTAGTCGCCTTTTCGGTCCAACAAGTGGTATCAGAGCCCGGTTAGTTCAATCTTGATCTTAACCGGTCACTGAACTTGGCGATGGATAAGTACTCGACCAAGCCGCATGTCTTCGATGGGCTCGACTATGCCTATTGGAAGAATCGCATGCGAGTCTTCCTTGAGAGCGAAGGACAAGCTATATGGGAGGTTGTTCGATCCTTCGTTTTGCCGAGTTACTACGCCGGCCAAAGTGACCCTCTTGGCTAACAACAACAAGGCAAAGAACCTTCTATATGCTGGGCTTGGTAGGCAAGAGTACGATAGGATTTGCAATCTTGCGACCACACATGAGATTTGGCACATCCTCGAAACTTACCATGAGGGATCGTCCCAGATCAAGCAAGTGCGTCAGAATGTCTACAAGCGAGAGTACAACAAATTTGAGATGCGTCCTGGTGAGAGCATCGATGACATCTTTACTCGTTTTAACAAGGTGATCAATCAGATGAAAGCTGTTGACATTGAGTACTCTCAATCTGAGAATACCACCCACCTCTTGGGTGCAATCAACACCAAGGAGTGGGAGATGAAGGCAACTGCCATAGAGGAGAACGTCGATCTCCCTAATCTCACTTTGGAGCTGCTTTATAGCAAGCTAAAAACTCATGAGATCAAGAGGCGGTAATCCTAAGAAGGATAACATGGCTTTGGTGGTGATCCTCTCAAAGGACTCGATGGTTCTTCCGAGTCTTTTTGATTTTTCTCTTGCGTGTTTATCTACTATTCAAGAAGAAGAGTTTGAGAGTCTTCTGAGGCTGATTTAGCTCTTTTAGCCAAGAAAGTCACTGCGGGCATATAACAATGTCGAAAGCAGAAGAGAGGTGGTCTGTGACATGCTATGAGTGTGGAGAGCTATATCACATCCAGACCAACCGCCCCAAAGCCGAAAGGTAAGGGCAACCACAAGATTGAGAAGCTTTGCACTGGAAGAAGCCTCAAGGGGCAAGCCCAAGTATGATCTTTGCCAAGCTCATGAAGGTCGCTCATCGGGTCCTTGCCGCTTTGGAGATCAATCCATGAGCGATGTGGACTCCGGGGCGAGGAGGACAAGGAGGAGGAGATCCTCAAGACAAGAAAGGGAAGGCCAAGGACTTCACCCATGTGCTTCATGGCCGACTCCGTCGACGCCGATGACAACGATGAGATACTTCCATCTTATGATGCCCTTTCTACTAGATGCGATAACATGTATGAGCAATTGCTTAGTCAAGATAAGGCTTTAGAGTTCACCATGGCTAGGAACAAGGATCTAGTGTCACAAGTCGAGAATTTGACATTAGAGATTGTGAATGCTAAGAGTCTAGATGTTGATGAATGTTCATCCTGCCATGCTTTGCACTCTGAACTGTCTAAGCTACAATCTGCTCATGATATTGCTTTGCATCAACTTGAAAATGCTAGGAACTGAGCTAATTGATGTTAAATCTGCTCCATGTGAAAAATACTTAGAGTCTAGCAATTTGGATGCCTTTGGCAATGTGAAATCTAGCTTCTGCTCTTTCTGCTTAGAACGTGAACATGAAGTTTAGGATATTCTAGAAGCAGTTAGAGCTAAATTTGCCAAGCTTAAGAATACAATTGATTCTACATCTTGTGCTTCTTGTGCTGCCTATAAGCTTGAAGTTGTTCATCTTAAGGAGAAATATGCTAGAGCCATTAAGGGCAAGACTTGTGAATCATGTGCTAATGTTGAAAAAGAGAATGCATATCTCAAGGATACTTTAGAAAGATTCTCCAATGGTGAAAAACAGTTAAACATGATTCTAGATAAATCTAAAACTCATTTTAAGAAGCAAGGTTTAGGATACAACTCAGCCCAAGACATGTCAAAGCCTAATGTCATTCGGGTTTTGGAAAACGGCTTAGTTGAATTCAAAACCCAACACCAAAAAACTGCTTTTAAATCTGCGGGGTTTGTCCAACCTTCTTTTAAGGCAAAAGGTGCTTCTCCCAGTGGTACAAAATACCATTGCACCTATTGCAAGAAGAGTGGACATTTGGTTGAGTTCTGTTGGCGTAGGTTGAAGAACGCTAAGAAAAATATTGTTAGAATGTCATCTAATCAACCTAGAGCTTTTATGAGACATGGTCACGTACAAAAGAAGAACCCCAGTCTAGGATTTGTTGCACATGCTCATCACCGTGTTCCTAGACAGGATGCATCTCATGTTCTTGTTACTATTGCTCATAATAGAACTGCTAATAAAGTCAAGGATAGCACATCTCCTTTGCATACTACTCGCAGACGAGTGTCTCAGTACTGGGTTCCCAAGTCGCTTTTAACTAACTTGATGTTGAGACACATCGTTCTTTTGCTCCTTGATTTTCGGGATTGCCATGCGAAGGTGGAAGAACACATGGTTAAATCGACTCGGGTGTTCACGCCACATGATTAGGAGACTCAAGATGGTTCACCTCCTTCACGCGGTCAACGGTGATGACTTCATCACCTTTGGAGATGATACACAAGGCGCATTGAAGGAACTAGAGTGATCGGGGTGAGCGACAAGTTCATTCTCAAGGACGTCGCGCTTGTGTCTAAGCTAAGGTATAATCTCATTTACGTCTCCTGACTACTCGATGATGGCTATGAGACTCGTTTTAAGAAGAATGCCTGTCGTGTGCTTGATTCTTTTGGTGAGCTCGTTTTTGGGATTTCTAGAGTTGGTAGAATTTTTGGAGCTGATTTTTCTGAATCTCTTACTGGATCCCTTAAGTGTTAATTGCTTCTTCTTCGATATCGGCTTTGGCACCGGCGTTTGGGGCACATTGGTTTTGATCATCTGACACGAGTTAGCGGCCTTGATCTCATGAGAGGTTTGCCTAAACTCAAAGCTGTCAAGGATGTGCGCCTTGTAGACATGGCAAGCAAGTTGCCGCCTCACACCCTTCATTGACTATGGTCATGGCTGACGGACCGGGACGGTTGCTTCATATGGATCTTGTTGGTCCCGCTTAGGTTCGATCGATCGGTGGCAATTGGTACATTCTTGTCATAGTCGATGATTTTTGAGATACTCTTGGATGTTCTTTCTTGCTTCGAAGGATGAGGCTTTTGATCATTATCATGATCTTGTTCTTCGTTTGGCTTCTGAACTTCCTGGTGCCTTGAGAGCGATCCACAGTGACAATGGCACGGAGTTCAAAAATGCTTCTTCGCCTCTTTTTGTCTTTGGCCAGTATTGAACATCGATTCTCTTCTCCACACGTCCCTCAACAAAATGGCGTTATGGAAAGGAAGAACGGGACTCTAGTTGAGATGGCTAGAACGATCTTTGGATGAGTATAGCACACCGAGGAGGTTTTGGGCGAAGCTATTGCTCTGACTTGCCATATTTCAAACCGTGTCTTTTTGAGACCGTCTTTGGGCAAGACTTCATATGAGCTTCGTTTTGGCGAAAAAACCTCTCATCTCTCACTTCGAGTCTTTAGATCGAAGTGTTTTATTCTCAAGACAGGGAACCTAGATAAATTTGAATCAAGGACTTGTGATGGTTTATTTCTAGGTTATCCTGCTCATTCGAGGGGTTTTCGGGTTTTTAATGTTGAAACTAACATTGTCCAGGAGACATGCAATGTCACTTTTGATGAGACTAGCCCTGGAGCTAGATCCGATGTTTCAGGTGACTTACAGGTGACAGAGAGCATTTTTGTTGAAGAAGATGAGGATGAACTTGACCTTTGCTTCTCCACATTTTCTTGATGTTCTGTCCAAGTGCCCAAGCTCTGAACCCGTGTGATTGCTTCACCTCCAATTGAGGCTCCTGCTGCATCTTCGTCGTCGGCGATACCTGCGGAGGTCGAGGAGACGCTATCTCCCCAGCGCTCCTTTGCACATTCGAAGCAACACCCTCCGGATCGGATGATTGGTAATCTCCATGAGCGAGTCACTCGCTCCGGTATCATGATCAAGTCTTTTCTCTCACTCTGCATTTGTAGCTTCTTTTGAACCCAAAGATATATCACATACTTTATCGATGCTAGTTGGGTCAATGCCATGCATGAGGAGTTAGAGAATTTTGAAAGAAATAAAGTTTGGAACCTTGTAGAACCTCCTAGTGGTCATAATGTTATAGGAACCGTTGGGTGTTCAAAAATAAACAAAATGAGGATGGTTACGTGGTTAGAAACAAGGCTAGGTTGGTAGCTCGGGGTTTTAGCCAGGTTGAGGGTTAGATTTTGATGAGACCTTCGCTCTGTTGCTAGATTAGAAGCCATTCGCATCTTGCTTGCATTTTTGCATCTAAAGGTTTTAGGTTGCATCAAATGGATGTTAAGAGTGCCTTCTGAATGGTTTTATAGAGGAGGAAGTGTATGTTAGGCAACCCCGGCTTTGAGGATCCCAAGCACCTGATCGTGTCTTTAAGCTATCCAAAGCCTTGTATGGTCTTAAGCAAGCCCTAGAGCATGGTATGATAGGCTTAAGACCTTCTTGCTTAAGAATGATTTTAAAATGGGAAAAGTTGATAAGACTCTTTTCATTCTTAGGCATGGCAATGACTTCCTACTTGTTGATTTATGTAGATGATATTATCTTTGGTGGTTCCTCTCATGCTCTTGTTTCCGGTTTTTACGAGACCATGTCCGAGAATTTGAGATGAGTATGATGGGAGAGCTCAACTACTTTCGGGGCTACAAATCAAGCGATGCAAGGAAGGATCTTCATCCATCAAGCGAAGTACACCAAGGATTTGCTCAAGCGTTTTGAGATGGGTGATTGCAAGCGATCGCCACTCCCATGGCGACATCGATCGCTTTTGGATCGAGATGAGGAAGGAGAAGCCGTGGATCAACGCGAGTACCGCAAACATGATCGGCTCCCTTACATACTGACGGCCTCAAGACCGGACATCCACTTCATGATGCCTCTCTCGTGCGAGGTTTGAGCGTCACCGAGGACTTCACATCGCCAAGCCGTTAAGCGTATTTTCGGTATTTACACTCTACCCTTGATTATGGCATTTGGTATTCTTGTTCTTCTTATTTGTCCATTCGGGGTTTTGATTCGATTTTGCGGGTTGTAGGCTAGATAGGAAGAGCACATCGGCACATGTCATTTCTTAGGCACTTCTCTTGTCTCTTGATCTTCTAGGAAGCGGTCTTACATTGCACAATCCTTCTTTGAAGTTGAATATGTAGTCAGCGCTAGTTCTTTGTAGTTAGATTTTGTGGATGGTCTCTACTCTTAAGGATTTTGGTTTAACCTTTGCTAGTGTTCCTCTTTTCTGTGACAACACTTCGCTATTAACATTGCTAAAAACCGATTGCAACATTCTAGGACCAAACACATAGACATTAGCTATCACTTCCTTAGAGACCACGTTGAGAAGGGTGATATTGTCTTTGCATTTTGTGGAGTCAGAGGCTCGATTAGCCGATATTCTCACCAAGCCTTTAGACCCAACAAGGTTTGCCACCTTGAGGAGTGAGTTAGGGTAATTTATCCCTATGGGTTGGTTTGAGGGGGAGTTGGATCTTTTCTGATCTTTTCTTGTTCATTTAATCTTTTCTTGATTTTCTTTTTGAACTTATTGATCTTTTTGATCTTTTAGGCTTTTTGAGTTTTTCTTGCATCTCATTGTATCATATTGCATTCATTTGAAAAATCCAAAAAGATGCATTGTAATATAAGCTTTTCTGCTTATCTTTTAAAATTGATGAAGCTTTGCTTATTACCCTTTGGAGCTTTAGTGTTTCAAATTCTTGCTCAATGCCATGTCTAGTTCTTTGACTTGCTAGAATTATCATGCTTTCACATGTGTAGCTAAGTCTTGAAAAACAACTTGAACTAAGAAATTAGCAATTTGTGAATTGTTTAGCCAGTTGCGCAATTAGTGCTCCTTTTGTGACATTGGCCCTGTCAAAATTGCTTTGTTAGCTCTGGAATCTAGAATCGAATATCTTTGAGCTTTCAGTTCATTAAAGAATCTAAAACAACCTTGTGCAAAATGAAAAATGATCTCTTTTGTGCGAAAAAACTGATCTCACCAATCCTTTCTCATGAGACGGCTTGCCATTATACTAGGCATGAACTCAGGGGGAGTTTTGGATGACCTAGACCACTCTTTTAAGCTTTTGTTTCTTGGGATGGTCGTAGTGAGGCTTGAGATCTAGCACATGGCTAAAAATATAAATTATCAAAATTGGTAGAAGCTTAGGAAGAGTTTGTGGATGGCTCCTAGTCCAGGATCTTCTTCACTAAGATAAACCTTTAATCAACTTTTGGTCGAAGCTTAGGATGAGTTTGTGGACGGCTCCTAGTCCAGGATCTTGTCACTAAGTTAGACCATTAGTCAACTTCAATATTCATTGCAAATGAAAAACAGTTGATAAATGGGCGTTTGAGAAAATTGAGCAAAATGATTCAATTCAGGACCTATTTGTCTCTTAATGTGGTCATTGTTAGCTTTTGGATCTCACGTTGACATTTTGACATGGCCAGTATCATTTTAGGATCCCTGTTGATGAACTTGCTAGATTTGAAACTTTGCTTAAAATGCTAAAATTCATTGCTTTATATTGAGCATTCTTGCTTAGCTTTGTTATATATGTCTTATCATGATCTTGCTAGCCTTTATTAGGCTTGATATGTTGTTTACGCAACCTTAGAAATGCTAGCTTGTTCTTTTGGGTAATCTCCAAAGCTTCTTATATTCAAAATTGAAAAATACAAAAAATTGAAGCCACTCCATTGCATTTCATGCATGCTCCATCTTATGCTTTTTCTCATTCTCATTTGTTATCTCTCGGGCGAGAGGAAGGCGTGATTCCTTGATGACTCCATTGTCAAAGGGAGAAGATATTGTAAAAATGTTAAAAAGGGGAGAAGATGTTTGGGGAGAAGATGTTTGAAAAAGGGGGAGCTACTTGGAGAAAATTTGAGATTCTGAGGATCATAGTGAGGGGGAGTTTCTTATTTGCTTTCTTGTGATCTTATTGCCTTTTTCTGAACTTGAAGTGCAATTCTTGGATCCTCACCATGATCAAAGGTCAATTGAACAATTGTTCTTTCATATGGGCCTTAAGTGAGATTTTTGGCTCTTCTCTGGAAATTGAAGTTTTTTTTGCCTTCTACTGCCTTATCTCACTTGCTGATACTATTCTGAAGCCAGCTTGGTCATCTCCATTGCTTTCTCTTGCTAATGGACCAAGTTGTGCCTTTGCTTGTAGCAGGAGTATTTCTAATTTCAAACCTCAAATTTGCTTGTTTGGGGAATTTGCCAATGTGTTCATCAAGGGGGAGATTCTGGATATCATGGGGATATGCTCACGATCTTAGTGTGATGGTCCAATTGGCAATAGCTCCTTAGGTTTGTCGAAACTGTTGTTTTCGGTTTGTTGAAATCTGTTTTCGACAAGTGTCGGGATAAGCGGTAATCTTAGGCTTGTGTTTGGCGGTAGTACCGCTTGGTGATATTACCGCAAGGAAAGCGATGCGTATTTACGAGAGAAGATGTTTTGGTGTTTTGGATTTCTAGAGGAGGCGGTAGTACCTCGCTATGGTTCTTGGTAGTACCAAGATGATTTTAACGACCGCGTGTGCGGTATGGTTTTTCCGAACAAGTGTAATCGAGGAGTTTTGGATTTCTTTAGTAGCGGTAGTACCGCCGTTGTTGGAAGCTGATACGACCGTATTCTGATAATCTGAGCCTTAACACTGGCGGTAGTACCGATTTTGTCTTGATTGTCTTTTCAATTGGAGAATTGCTTTTGGGTTAGGTCAAGTTCATGGGTGTCATGGCATATGTGTTGCATGATGCATGTTTTGACTAACGTGGGTCAAGTTGTGAAGAACTTGTTCCGGATTCGATTTCTTTGTCTATTGATTTGCGGGTTGCTTAGAGGTCAATGACGGTCAATGGCGATGATGATCGGGACTAAGCTTGGAGAGCTGAGGTCGAAACGATCGGGGATGCCAGTGAGGTCAATAGAGTCAAGCATGGCGCAAGAGGACAAAAGGTGACCGAATCAGGCGATTCGGTGCGACGGGTTCGATCAAGCGGCGGTCGGTGCAAGTGCCATGGTGGTTTCGGTGGGGCCGGATGGGAGAGACTTGCCGACATGAAGAGAGCATTGGATCAACCTACGTGGCGAAGCATGGAGGTGCTTCACGAAGATGGGACTCGGTCTTTGCAAAAAGATCGAGAAGGGGTATTTTGGTAACTTCACCAAATACCGCCTTGGTGACCTAATGCCAACCCACGGCGCAAGTCGGTGCGTCAAGAAGTGGATTAGGTCAAGAGAATTGAAGACGGCGCTTTAAAATGCGTGCGTGTGTGACCCATTTGTTTTGGGCCTTAACGGGAGCCCATTAGGGTTACTCTTCTAGAAGGTCTAAGCCTCCACTATAAATAGGGGGTGTGCTGGACAGCCACCCCAACCCTTTCATTACTTGTAAACCCTAGTTTTTGCTTTTGTGCTTAGGGAGTTGATAGTTGGAGGTTAGGGTTCTAGATAGTTGGATTTGATTTCGTGCTCATGTATTGAGTCTTTGTCCTCCATTGATGGAGTGGCTGTAAACCAATACCATATCAAATCAATCCAAAGAAAGTTCTCTCAAAGATGAGTTCATTTGCTTTCTTTCTCTCTATTTGATGTTTTTGAGTCTTTCTTTGATCCGTGAGTTTTTGATTGGTTTATTGTCTTGATCTAACTTGTTATGACATGTGGGAACCTATCTAGGATCATCTAGATCATCATTCACCCACGAGCAAGTCTCTAGATCATAGTTTCGTTTTTGACTCGTTCTTGAACCACTTTCGTTCAATCTGAAAAAGATAGGAATTTTGGCTTGGATCTCTGCGATCCTTGATTGGAATAGGTTCCTAATATCCTTAGGAAGGTGTGTTCCAAATTTGGTGGAGTTTGGCCTTACGGTTTAAAAGTTACGATGATTTTCGATTTAGTTTTCGTTTTTACGTTCATCGTCAGGATAAAAGGTAGTACCTTTATTTTGCCTGCGGTAGTACCGCGATGAGGTAGTACCGCACTTACAACGGTGGTAGTACCGATTCCTGAGATTTCAGCACAACTTTTGGTTCTTTGCTCCTATGCTTTGGGGGTTTGATTAGGATTCAATACAAGGCTTCCTCTATACTTGTATATTGATCTTCATAGCTCTCATAGTTATTGGAGTGAAATTATTATTGAATCCAATCTAATTCGAAAAAGATTTTGAGCTCCTATTCACCCCCCCCCCTCCCCTCTAGTCGCCTTTTCGGTCCAACAAATGAAATGGAGGTGGGTTAATGCATGGTGGAGGTGTTACCGCTGGTATTGCGTCGCACTGAGGTAACTACTCCCCTCTACTCTCTATCCCTTTCCCTCCCCTTGCTCTGTGTTGTAAACTGAGGGCTATTGGTGTATGTGCATTCTGTGCATCTTGCTTAATTCATGTTGTGGGTTCGGATTGACAAAAATGAATGGGCAAAAGGGTGGGTTTGGTTAATGCTCTCTGATGGATATTGAGGGCTAGGTTTATTGATGCCGGTTCTTTGTGCTTGGTTGGCTTACATGGGAAGTGGTTTGGATGGGGCCAAATATTAGTGGGGGAAAGAGATGGGTTACCTCTGTTGGGCTTGGTCGGTTCTAGGTTGAGGATGGCAGTGCCGGTAGTGCTAGTGCTCTCCTCTTATTTTCTCATTTTCCATTCTCTGTTACTTCAGTTTTTGGGTTTGAGTTTGACTTGTTTATTGATGTGGGTTGTTGTTGCTTATACATACATGAAGGAGATGGATGTGGTGAGCTACTGCTGGTGGTCAATTTGCCGGTTGCACTGAGGTAACTACTCCCCTTTACTCTCTATCCCCTTGCTCTGTGATGTGGGTGATGAATGATGTGGGCTATGGTGGTTGTTCTGTGATGGTTGGATGATATGGATGGGTTTTCTGTGTATGATGTTGGTCCATGAGATGTGGTTCGGATGGGGCAAAACATCAGTCTGTACACATACAATTTTTTTTACATGTAACTAATCTTACGGTATGTTCCTATATGGTATTCTGCTTTTGAAAGCTACAATTAACTTTTCATATTTGTAAAGGTTAGGCTAATTTGTAAAGCTGCAATTAACATACATTTTTTTGGAATTTTTACCTAGCTTGTACCTCTGATCATCAATTATTTATTAATTGGTGTGTATTCTTTTTCAAAACAAGACCAAATAAGTCAAAAAAAACTACTACAACACCTCTTCACCTATCTCTCGCCATTCATTTCACATTTGTCTGTGTAACCGTGTTCATGCTGGTCAAGTTCTCCTCCTTGCGTCCCAGGTACATCCTACCATTCCATTCCTAATCTCTTCTATATAAAGTCTCTAAGCAGTGGTTGCTTGTTCCTTTAAAACTGGCTTCATATATATATTGTCTGTAGTCCCCCAGCCACTTTCGGGGGTCATCCACGCAGCATGAGGAGGATAAGACAGCAGCCACAGGCAACTTCATCAAGCCTGCAAGTTCAAGAAGCATGGCTGCCAAGAAAGCACGTGGAATCCAATTACCTGGATGTCTTCGATAGGTTGGACTTGACATCAAGAAATGATTGGCTACTGATAAATGAAGCCACTTCCCCGTCGAAGTACCTGTGTGTCCACGCCATATTCAGAAAGTGGCGTGGACGCGCAGGTACTCCGACTGGGAAGTGGCTTCATGTATCAGCAACCAACCATTTCTTGATGTCAAGTCTAGGTAATTGGATGTCCACGCGCTCTCCTGTCAGCCATTCTTCTTGAACTTGCAGGCTCGATGAAGTTGCTCGTGACTGCTGTCTCATCCTCCTCATGCTACGTGGGCGGAATTCAAAGTGGTCGGGACTACTTAACAATATATATATTATATATATGAAGCCGGTTTTAAAGGCACAAGCAGCCACTACTTGGAGACTTTATAGAGAAGAGTCATCACAGACGATTTCATCTACAAACCGTCTGTGATACATCAGCTATCACAGACGGTTTCATCTACAAACCGTCTATGATAGTTAACTATCATAGACGGTTCTGAGTTAATAACCGTATGTGATAGTCTACATCACAAACGGTTCAAAAACCGACTGTGATAACCTCATGCCATTACTGACCCATAAACTCAGACGGCTCACGAAACCGTCTATGATGGCGTTTTTGAACCGTCCGTGAAGACCTTTTTTGTAGTAGTGACGGTGGTGCGGACAAGCCGCGGGGCGACATGCCTCATCCTCACCACCGTGGGACGGACAAGGCGCCACGTGTCGCCCCGCAACTTGTCTGCACCACCGTGGTGCGGACGAGGAGCCACATGTCAGCACGGGAGCCGTCCGTCCCATGGTGGTGCAGACGAGAGCGTCAGTTTTGCAATTGCGGCTATGAGAGTGCCATTTTTGCTAATGCCGCTTCAAATTGTGACATTTAAGCAAAAAAAATCTGAATAGAACTGGAATGAGCAACTATTTACGCATTCTCTGCCACATTGTCTTTCCTTCTTGTGCTTTCCTGTGAATAATTAATCTATGACGTTGTTACGCTGAAACATACTTTTTCCTTTCTTCTCGTGGATGTGACTTGGACTTTTCATTATTGAAGCATACTGTTTTTAGAGCTCAAAGTCAGGTTTTAGAAATGAAACGTCAGGCTTCACCATAGAAACCTCGTGTTTCACAACTGAAACTTTATGAAACTATCCGAAAATAACTTCAAACTTGGGACCTTGAAATATGAAACTTCTTGAAACTTGCTAAAACTTTGTGAAACTTTCTAAAACTTGCTGGAAACATCCTCAAACTTTCCTGGAAATTGTTGAAATAACAAAAAACTTTCTAGAACTTCATGTAATTTGCTTGAAACTAGCTCAAACCTAATCGAAACTTTCTGAAACTTTTTAAACTTGCTTGAAACTGGCTCAAACCCACTGGAACTTTCTAGAACTTTGTGTAACTTCCTTGAAACTTCCTATAACATCTTAAACATTATGAAACTTGCTCAAACATATTCGAAACATTTTGAAACGCCTCAAAAATCAACTAGGGAGATGAGTATTTTATCATGGATCGAACCAAATAAATTATGAAACAAGTGCAATCTCATGTAGTCTGATGTTGATGTTAAAAAAAAGACGATGTGTAATTAAAACTGAACATTGAATGAAAATTGTACCTAGTACCCAAATCCTTCTCAAGCATTTTTTGTCCAGGGCCGAAACACCCCGCACATAAACCAGGTTGGGAGAAAGTTAGAAAATGGTATATTATATGCACTAAACTTGCTCAAATAGCAAGCACATTGATTGACAAACATTGAAGAAGATTTGGTCCAAACAACCATCACAATGAACTATCAAATTGAAAGATTTTCAAAAGCAAACCATGGCAGGCAATTCGTTGAACACGTTACCTGCAACAACCACGAAGTTCTGGCGAGGTTTCAACACATGCTGAGGGGAACAACCGCGATCTCTGCGGAGCTCCTGCCTGTGCGAAATAGGATGATAACGAGGTTTCCTGCATGCTTTGCGCGCTGGATGCAAGCCATGGACAAGGTTTCATGTGAGGAGCGATGAGGTTTCCTGCATGCTTTGCGTGCTGGATGCAACCCATGCACAAGGTTTCATGCGAGGAGCGATGAGGTTTCATGAGCACGCACGCACGCGACGGAGGATGTCAGTGAGCTCTGCTCACCGGGAAGGCTGGCGATGAGGTTCTACGCTTGCTCCCCAGCGCGCAAACAAGGACAGAGGGAAGTTGTCACGAAGAAAGAAGGAAGGAATGTGTCGCGGAATTTTTTTTTGATATAGCCCTGTAGCGCCACGTAATTGCAAAAATAACTTTCATTCCACCGTATTTGCAAAAGTAGACCCCAGATGAGCACGGAATCGCTGTGCGGGTGACGCGTGTCCCATTCCGTGCTTTCGAGCGCGAAGGTAGGTTGCGATCGCGAATCTTTGTGCGGTGCGGAACCAAACTCGTGCGCGGGAGGTGGCGGGATCGGCGACTTTCCGCGGTCGCCAAGCACGGAAGGATGCCCGCCTTCTGCGGTCGCCAAGCGCGGGATGAGGCGGCCCCTCGCCACGCCATCACACCCGCCATCGTCTGCAGCTCACGGACGCAGAGGCGGCGCGCGCATAGCGCCAAGCGCATCATCACGCGCCCGCACCACGCTGCCCATGGCGTCACGTCGTCGTCGTCGGTGGTGGAGATAAAAAGGAAGGCAGCTGAGTGTCCTGACTTCGTTCAATCTTCATTTGCCATTCCATTTCTTCCAGCAGCGGCAAACGAGCGAACGAGCAACCGAGATGAGAAAAAGAAGGTGATTTTGAGTGGCATTTTGAGAGGTTTTAATTTGAATCTGGAGGTTTCGCAATTATATAAGTTGTAGATCAGCTTGCGAGCGTCAAGAAAATGTATTTTTTATGGACATGTGTTTTATTTTTTGCTAGTTGATTAGCATATAATTAGCTTAATGGTCATGTCATTATTACGTAAATACACATGTAAGTAGTGTAGTTATTTTTTATTACCATAATAGCTTCTTGATTGTGTAGAATGTGTTAAGTAACCGTGCTTAGTTGACGTAAATGTTTAATTTATGTGGATATCATTGTTAGTTAATTAGCACGTAAATATAGTAGATAGTAGAAACAAACAGTCTGTAACTATGGCGTAGATGTTGTGTGGAATAGAAAAGGTAGAGCTTGTAGGCACATGCATCGTATTGTCTGAGCGGAAGCTAATCTAAATAGGTAGACCAAGACTAAGACACATGTATAGAAAAGTTTAATGCGACAGCATATAACTATGTTGTAGTTATCTGGTGCTGCGTGTATTATCTGGTTGGTAGCATATTTTTTTTAGGAGCGAAAAATCTCTATTTTGAAACCATGTAAATATACGATTTATTTGAAATGTTTTTTGAAAAAATAAAATAACATTGTGTAGTTATGCAAACCATTCGACCTAGTGGGATATTATTTACTATTGAAATAGAAGTAGCCAAACTGTAGAAGAAGTCACATAGCCAAACTGCAGAATATATTAAAAAAATTTATTACTTGATTACCTATTTAAGTCCTGTGTTTTTATTTAGAACTCCATATATAGAATTGAATCCTGTAATACACAACTAAATGCGAATTAGTAGGAGCAAAATTAATCCAATATGTTATTTGATACTAACATCACATGGTTTCTTGATACTAACATCACGTAGTCAAGTGTATCTATTTATTTATGTTTGTTGTTTTGCGTGTAGGACCCAACGCCGTCTTCCCTGAACATGTCGATTCAAGACTTGTTCGTGTTCTATGGCGATGGTCTCGTATGTGACGGGTTGTCTGGGCGGACGACTCAAGCTGTGGACGGACCTGATCCGGGCACCAAGCCTGAAGGACATAAGTCTATGCGAGCTAAGGAGGTGTGTGCATTCCGCGTTCGATCGGGACACCGGAAGGAAGAAGTTACGCATCGAGGCATTGTATGCCTCGGTGGGTGGTGAAGGTCAGACCTTTTGGCAACTTATCAAGGTGACGCTTCATGGACCAACTACATGGAGGTTGTGTGCAACACCGCTGCTGCAATATACGCTAGGCCGATGGTGTATGTCCAGTTTGTGGAGAGGACGGAATCATCCGCCATGGGTGGTTCTAGTAGAGTTGATGCTGACGCTGCTGTTGCCGGAGATGTGTGCGAGGTAGTGGGTGATGGAGACTTGAGGAGGCGCAGAGGCTTTCGTTTAACGAAGGCGTGGAAAGGTGGTGGGCGCCCATATTGGCGCCACGAATACCTTCTTGGCGGGTTGAAAGCGAGGAGGAGGCGTGGATACTGACTAGTTACGGAGAGGAGCATGATGAAGAAGTTGCTTGGAGGTGTATTTGGTGGTGTTGTGACCACCGACGTTGCCTATGTCTCGTCTAGATTGGGCGACATCGCAAATGACATCCTCGGTTCTACCGCAGCGGAGGAGGCGGAGTGGGGGTTCAATGAAGATACTCTGCTCTTAGGGCAGCGCTTCCCCAACAAGAGCGCTGCCCAGCAGGCCATTGCCAGATACACCGTCAACATTAGCCGGACGTATCGGGTGCACAAGTCCAACCCTGACACCTACGTCGTCAAGTGTGTGGATGGATCTTGCGCTGGCAAGGTTCGTGTGCAACGGTTCAGGAGTGCCGCCACGGACTTCCGCATAATGGTGCTGAAGGATCACACATGCGAGCTTGCAGAGCCACTTCGTAGGCACCGCAGCCTGATGTCCTCATATATTGCGGAGCTGATAAGCCACCTCGTCGTAGCTAATGTATCTGTCTCGCCGAAGCTACTTTTGGCAGATGTTGTCAATACGGTGGGCTTCCCAGTCAGCTACATCAAGGTATGGCGGGCGAAACAGAAGGTCCTAGAGCGTATGTTCAGCACATACGAAGAGGCCTACGACTTTATCCCAAGAATGATCCATCAGATTGTAGAGTCCAATCCTGAGACATACATTGACAAGCTGGATCGGGTGCATCCTACGAAGGGGCCGAATTGTTTTATCCTTGACAGTATTCAGGCCTTCCCGAGCGGCGGAGGGTTCAAATCGCTGCTCGTTCGTCTTTGTCGATGGACGGCACCTTCCTCACTGGCAAGTACAAGGGCACCATCCTCACCGCGGTAGCAACCGATAAACGACCGATTACTCCCGTGGCCTTCGCGATTGTTGAGAGCGAGAACACGGATAGTTGGTGTGGTTCGCCTAAACGTGAAGCGGCGGTGGTTCAAGACGGCAGTGTGTGTGTCATCTCCGACCGCAATGCTGGGTTGCTGTCCGTGTTTACCACGATGCAAAATAGGACACAGCCTCCCTTGCAGTGGAACGACCTGATGAATCGATGGTGCATGAGGCATCTCGCGGTGAACTTCCACACAAGGTTCCGAAACAAGGACCTGATGAATACCTTCAAGAAGCTATGCATGCAGAACCAAAGGCGAAAGTTTGACGCAGTGTGGAGACAGTTGGACGAGGATACTAGCAAGCATGTAAGGAATTCCTAGGGCGCGAGGGAGGGCATGGCGGAGGCTCCCTCAGAGTTGGGGAGTTCACACAGTGGGTAAACTCGCATGTACCCGACTTAGAGAAATGGTCTCTGCTGCATGACACCGGTGGTGCACGGTATGGAATCATGATGACTAACATGTCGGAGGTGTACAACGGTGTCCTGAAGGGTGTCCGATCCCTCCCGATCACCACAATTATTGAAGAGAGCCGAACTGCACTGGGGTACCGTCCAACAGAGCCATGATGGCGAAGAAGCATATGGACGAAGGCAAGTAGTATTCGAAGGTGGCGTAGGCCTACATGGACAAGAAGATCGAAAAGGCTCGTTCGCACACTGCTAGGACCATGGATGGCATCAGGAAGAAGTTTGAGATCTATCTGAGGCAGAAGTATGTCACGGGTCATGCTAGGGGTGATCACAAACAAGTCTGCTCGATCGATGGGGAAGCGTCCTGCACCTGCAATAAGCCACAGCTTCTTCACAAGCCTCGCTCCCCATGTATCTGCGGCGTCAGTATGTGGCGCCGATCCTCGACGCATACGTCTCGAGTTCTCGATATTCACCACTGCACGCACTTGGAGTGCCGAGTTCCATTCGTGACGGACATGCATTACGGGGCCTCGGCACGGCACGTGAAGTGGGTGCCGAACGACACACTCAAGCAGGCCGGTTGTGGAAGACGACAGTCCCGCCGCATCCGTAACGACATGGATGATAGCCAGCGTGGGCAACGGGCTAGGCACCCGAGATACAGACTCTATAAGACGATTGGCCACTCGTTCGCCACCTGCCCGAACAGGCCCGGGTCAAGCAATACACCGTAGTTTCATCGTCTATATATGTATGCTATATGTTTGTTGTAATGCGTTAGGCGTTATCTGTTGGAATGTGTCGGACAATGGCTGTTGTTATATGTTTGTTGCCTATGTATGCTGTATGTTTGTTGTAATGCGTTCTTACGCACTCCCGTCAAGTGTAATCGTGTTCTATATGTTGGAATGTGTTGGAGAATGGTTCTTGTCATTTGCCTGTTGTGTATGTATGCTATATGTTTCGCTTTTGTTTTGCTTATTTATACGTACTCTTTTATTTACACACTAACTTGTTCTTGTACGTATCTCAGGAGATAGCGCAGCCTGCAGACGACGACATGTACGAGCTGCTCGACCCACAATGGGATCGGAAACACCGATGCCACGCGTGGTCATCCGACAGGGGCCCTCCGAGCTTTGTCCTCAGGAGTCCCAGAGAGCAGCAGCCTTTGGACGGTGCATGCGTCCCACTACTACGGGACACCGGGCTTTTGCCCATTGCCCGCCTGTTGGACCTGGACCACGTGTTTCAGTTTGACACGCCATTGTTGTCCGCGCTCGTGGACAGTTGGAGACCGGAGACACACACCTTCCACTTCCGGTGGGGGGAGATGACCATTACTCTGCAGGATGTCGCTATGCCTACAGAACTACCACTGCGGGGTCATGCAGTAGTGCCACTTCCCAGGCAACCAGACTGGAAGGTGCGCATGGCTGAGAGGTTCGGTCACCCGATCCCGTAGAACATATCAGGTGTGCCACATTCGTGGCTACGACGGTACATGGTCTGCCCCGTACACGCGACCCAGTAGGTCGTACGGACACACTTCCTTGCGTACCTGCTCTTCCTCTTTAGGTGGGTCCTGTTTCCATCGACTCAAGGAGATTGGGTGCACCCTAGCTATATCCATCTTGCTAGGGCGTTGGCGGACGCCTAGCTCGACGAGGTGCCGCAGTACAGTTGGGGCTCCGCGGCGCTTTGCGTCACGTACCGAGGCTTGTGTGATGCCTCACGGCCTTGATCGGGTGGGAGCTAGTCCTCGCGAGATGCTACATCCTCTTCATGTTGTGGTCATGGGAGCACTTCGGTTGGCCGCAGACTTCGCTTGCGGCGTGCACCCTTCGAACGCATCCCGAGTTTTACGGTGCGGGAGATGCCACGACCCGTTGAGGGGCCCACAATGGGTACTCACTGGACATGTGCTCGGCTAGGGTAGGCTAGGGAGAGGCCGAGGAGCGTCTACCCTGAGTTCCACAACCAGTTCGAGACTCTGCATGAGGTGGAGGTCATATGCTTCCCATGGTCTACACAGATCATTGTGGAGACGGCCCCGTACGGCTTCTCCTCTCAGTGTAGTCAGGACTACGCATACTGGATGACGACCTGCCATCTAGTGTTCTCCCATATGGTCGAGCCGTACTCACCATAGTGGGTCATGAGACAGTTCGGGCTTTACCAGTAGGTGCCACCGCCTCCGGGACGACCTCTTATAGCGAAGGCCCACAGGTATGTTGTTACTTGGTTTTTCTGTTGGCTGCATCTCTTTTTTTCAATTGTCTAATGTCCAAATTCACCTGCAGGCAAACGAGGCAAGGGTGGAAGAGCGACGACTGGAGGGAGACACAGCTACTATGGGCCAAGAGGGCGGCGATTGACATCGTGCAGGAGGCACGACCGTACGATATTGAGACACACACTGTGTACTTGACATGGTACGTTCCACGCGCCAGGAGCAGCCTTACTGGTGCACCGCCACAGCGCCCTACGGAGGTCACGCACGACGCCGTTGTACGAGCAGGTCCTAACACTCATCGGGCGGCACGCCAAGACGAGACGGTAAAATATTCTTCGCGGTTTTTTTGCACGGGAAACACGTCTAACTTGTTCTCGGTTTCCTTGCAGTTAGACCGCCTTCAGAGTATCAACAGTGAGGCTGCCCAGGGTCTACGACGTGGGAGGACTAGCACCGCCTCTCAGTTCCTAGATATGCTGAGACGCGTCTATGATGACTCGGCAGTGGCAATCAAGAACATGACTTGTGACGTGACAGCACTCTGGTACCGCCCCTTTCGTCACGGGGGCCGACACGGGATCGGACTTCAGACAGCGACCCTGACTCGCCCTAGCCCCAGCGCCGAGACGAGGCATTTACCACATTCGCATCGGAGCATGAGGGCAACCCGTGGTCTGGGCAGTCGTTCAGAGCAAGCACTGTGCACTATTTCGGCGCCAATTGCACCGGAGCATCATCGTCCGCACAGCCACATACACAGGTACGCTATAATGTACTTAATTCAATCTTCCCATTACACCCTACAGTAAACTCACGTAGCCCACCGACTTTGCAGGTCTGGAGTGACCAATGGGGACATGAAGGCCAAGGATCGTAGTCCGCACTTCCGACTCCGGAGGTACATCCTTTCCAAAATGACTACGATTGCAAAGGTCATAACATCTGCCCTAACGCAGTAGTGCCGTTTCTGCAGATGAGTGGGTGGGCGATATGCTCCAGTCTTACCCAGCTCCCTACAATGAGTTCTATGTGACACCGTCTCCCACGCAGCCTCCCACGTAGCAGTCCCACTACGATTTTCGAGAGGCACACCACTCCCCTGACAGGTTCACATTCCCTTCGGAGCAGCTACAGCGTCGGGGTAGGCGGCGGAGGCAGGGACCATGAGTTTTAATGTGTTTTACTATTATTTCTTGTTCCTACCAATTAGAAGTTCAGTTGTAATGAGACTGTAATATCCACTATTTACCTATGCATCGCAGTCCTTCATGAATGGATCAACTGCCGCGTATCCTTGCATTACACGATTAGTTTGTTCAATGCATATCGACGCCTATAACTTAAAGCACGCGACACATCGATGCAACATGTGAACTCGATAAAAGGCAACCGCAATAACGCGTCCACCATTTATTTACATGCTTTAGGAGATTGAACATAAGTGCGTACAGAAGGGGAAACTACCGACGTACAAGCTTCTCCGCCCGTGCCTAATTGCAGAAGGTGCCTCTCGCTACCCACATAGAGTGTTCTCCAGTTGGGCGCCTCAGACGTGGCTGGCCGTCGTTGTAGTGACACGCACATATGCAGCTAGGGTTGGCACAGCAGCATGTGGGATCATAGGAACTTCCTATGTTCACGACCTCCACATTGCCCCTCTCACACTGCATCTATTAGCGGAGGTCATCATTTTGCTCCTTGAAATCGTCAATTTGCATCTCCAAATCAAAGATTCGGTTCCACAATGTATCCACGTGCATCGAAACATGTCGTTCGTGGGGAGGATCGATCCGGCGGGTAAAGTTGCATTTCGCCATCTGCTGCAAGGGACGGTTAATATGGAGGATGTATTAGCAGTAACATGAACAAAACTATTTACCCCAGAGTATGGGCATCGGAAGAAACGCCGTCCGTCATCGAAAAGGCAGTATATGACCTGCACGATAGCGTCCTCCTCGTGTCTGTATTTTGGCCATACCGGTTGAGCACGCCTGTTCGGCATCAACCGGTAGTTAGGGCCGAAGTCCTCCCTCCTTTCCAGGAGAAGGTCTGGCTTCGGCGACTCCGGTTGGACTGGTCCTTGGGCGTCTGCCATCGGATGTTGCTGTAAGACGGACAAGGTTCTTCTTCCTACGGTTTCAAGGGTCGGGTGGTCCTACTTTCGGAGCGTAGGGCGTACATTTTATAGCCCGCGGGGGGAGGCTAACAAAGCTGGTCATGTATGAGCTTGCTGCTGCTTTGCTTTGCGGGGGGAGGCTAACAAAGCGGGTAATGACAAGACCAGACGGGGCTGGCTGCTTTGCGCAGAGACAAGACCAAACGAGGCAGCTTTGCACATTGACAAGACGAAATGATACTGACCTTGCGCATGACAAGACGAGCGAGGCGACTTTAGCGATGACAAGACCACAGGGGCGACTTTGTGCGATGATAAGACCAAAGAGGAGACTTTTCAGTGTGACAAGACCACACAGATAGCTTTGCGCGATGACAAGACCACACGGGTCACTTTATGCTTGCGATGACAAGACCACACGGGTCGACTTTTATGCGATGATAAGACCAAAGGAGACAGCTTTGCGTAGTTTAGGGTTTAGGTTTAGAGTTAGGCTTTTCAGATTGACTTGACAACCCTGACCACCTCGCTAGCTTTTAAGATCGAAAAGACAAGACTCTGCAAAGAAAGACGTGACAACACTCTACCTCGCCAGCTTTTCAAACCAATAAGACAGCACTCTGCAAAGCAAGCCATGACTTCTCACTGCAAAGTAAGACGTAACAACACTATGCCTCGCTAGCTTTCCAGATCGACATGACAACACTCTACCTCCTCAGCTTTTCAGAATTAAAAGACAGCACTCTCTACTCTGCATGAAATTAACCACACCATGCCAACCATGGGGCTTATAAAAGGGGGTTGAACCAAACCAAACCCAAGTCTACACAACACTACACAACAGATACCCAACTATGGACTCTTCGGCAAACTTCTACGCGAGAATGTTGATGTAACATCCCAACTGTATAAACAGGGTTTGTTCAAGTATAATTATATGTGTAGAAATTAAAACTTTTTCTCACATCTTGAAAACCCCTAATCTCTCATGTAATTCTTGTCCAAGAGTTGTGTAATCCAAAAACACAAGCTCTTGTTGACCAAAAGTCAAACTCCTTTTCCAATTATCGTAAATCTTGTGCCAAACATTTGGAAATATTTTCCTTGGTCCTAAAACTGATGTGGGACCCCTCTGAAAAATATCCCAAGATGTAAAACTTGTTTGATAAATTTTGGAGGTAAAACAAATCCTTGAGCAACCTTCATGAATTTCCTGAGAAAAATGCATTGCATAATAACCTCTGGAAATTTTATGCAAGGTTAATCTCATTGTCAGCAAGCTCCAGTTAAAATTTCATAAATTTTGGAGCTCAATTGCTATTCCAAACAACCCTGCAAAATCTCAGCTGTTGAAATTGAATTTAAAAGCTTGGTACTGTTCCTTGGGCTAGCCACTTTGCAAGCTGGTCCAGCCCAACCATGTCTGCACTTCAGCAGACCTCCTCTCCACCTTGATCAGGTCGTAGCCGTTGGATTAACATCCAACCGCCACGACCTCCTCCTCAGCTAACGCAGCCAAGTCCTCCCCACTCACATGAGGTCATCGCCCTTGGATCAACGATCCATGGCCATGACCTCCCCTCGCGCTCAAACTACTCAGACCTCCCCTTTTTTTTCACTCACTTGAGGTCGTAGCCGTTGGATCCAATCCAAAGGCCACGACCTCCTCTGCAAACCATCGCTGCGTGGATCTTCCACCTTGTTGGGGTCATCGCCCTTGGATCCAAGATCCATGGCCCTGACCTCCCCTCACTGTTAAACTAAGCAAACCTCCAACCTAAGCGAGGTCGTGGCCGTTGGATCGAGATCCAACACCCGACCTCCCCCTCAAAATATCCAACAAGACAAGACCTCCCCTATCTCGTGTTGTGCACCGTTGGATTAAAATCCACTGGCCACGACCTCCTCCTTGTCTTATGCGCATCGACCTCCTCGCAAGACGTGAGGTCGCGTTGCCCTTAGATCTAGATCTAATGGCCATGACCTCCCTTGTGTGTTGCGCAAGCTCAAGACCTCCTTTGCGCCACGCCGCGAGGCTCAGACCTCTCCTGTCTTGATCACCACCGTTGGATCAAAATCCAAAGGTCTTGACCTCCCTCGCTTCACGCAAAGCCTCGAGCAAATCCTTTTGGTTGTGTGCCCTTGGATTTGAATCCTAAGGCCATGACCTCCCATCCTGATCGTGTGGTGGGACCTCCTCCCACCATTTAGGCGTAACGGTTCAAAAATCGCATCCGAGGGCCAGACCTCCCGAAGTCTTATCCAACGGTCAAAATGACCTCCCTGTTCTTCTCCTTCCTTGGTGGCGCATGCGTGCTCTGAGCGAGGAGTTAATGCACGCCAGCATCTGTGTACCTTATAACAACTCTTTCTCGACCAAGATTTAATCTTTGGTCGACCTTCCGCCTCTCTGCCCACACACTGTCACCATGTCAACTTTACATCTTGTCCAAGCCCTAGATCGACCCATGGGCCAAGCTCACCATGAGCTTAACCCGTGGTCCACGACCTCTGTGCCCTAAGTATAAAACCTCCCCACTTGTTTTCTTGGCTTCCTTTGCACACCATTATCCCTTGCTTGCACCCCTGCTTGTGAGCTCTAAACCACCGAAGCTCTCCTTGGTCGCCATTCTTTGGAGCTTGAAGCTCCTCGGTGGACAAGGGTCCTGGAGTTTTCCTCCTTTTCTCCTTGCTTCCATTTGTGCCCTACCCTCTGGGACCAAGTCCTAACTTGATTTGTTGGACATTTGCGAGAGGGGACAAAGTGGAGCTTGAGCTGAAGCCTTGGCCGTGGAGCACCTTTCCTCCCGCACCGGGTCCTCCTTCCTCGACCTCCAAAGACCTTAGGACCTCCTGTACTCCTGATAGTCCTTTAGCTACTGGCACCCGCATGTATGAGGTCGCAGAGCTTTTATTTGGGCACACGCTTGAATGGATGTCGCGGAGCTTTATTACACATTTTGGATTTTGCCGTGTGGTGCCTTCGTGCCCCTCTCCGGCTCGCCGGCGTTTAAGGCCGTCGCCGCCATTGAGAGGAGGTCCACTGGGTGCGCAAAGTTATTGTGCACTCAGTGGTACCATTGGATGTCACCGGCGAGGCCTACATCGCCGGCGAGGACCATCTCTTCAAACCCGGGTCCTTGTCGGACAAGGCAGTGGCGCCATTGTCGTTTTTAGGACAAAGATTTGTCGCGTTAAATGCACTAATCAAGTGCTCAAATCATTGAAATCATTGGCGTGTCTTAACTGCATTTAATCCTCCCCTTGCGCGCATTTAAGACCTCCCGCGCGCGGACCTCCTCGTTGTCCCGCGCGCATTTATCTCATGTCCAAGCACGCGTGCGCTGCAAAGACGTGGTCGCGAGCTCTGGGGCGCCCATGACCTCCTCCGAGGAGATCTAGAGCGCCCAAGACCTCCCTTGCGATCGTGGCCGTCCTGACCTCCACTGGAGGTCTGCGGCGATAGACCTCCCTTAGGACCTCCCGAGGTCATCTCACCGTTCATGACCTCCCGGGTAGATCTTGACCGTCAAGGTCCTCCTCGGACGATCTGGACCATCAAAGTCCTCCCTTGGAACATCTAGACCGTCCAGGACCTCCCCTGTGAGGTCCTGACGATGTAGATCTTCCTCGGGGAGATCTTGATAGTTTAGATCTTCCTTTGGAAGATCTCAACCGTTGAGGACCTCCCCCGTGTGATCTGAGCCGCTTATGTCCTCCCATGTCCTTGTGGTTTTAGAAATTTCAGTGAAGTCTTAATTATAAGTCAAATAAGGTATAACTTGAGAATTTCATATCTAATTCTTTCTAAATCCAAATGAGGTCATTCAAATTGTGTTAGCTCTGTCTTGAACTTGACTTTAATCCAAAAATGATTGTAAGTTGAGTTCAGCCCCAGAGCACAGTTTACCATTAGATTTTAAAACTCACTTTAAATATACACTCAAATTAATGCTTAACTTGTAAAATACATAACTAATGCTCTGTAGATTAGTTTTGAGTGAATCCAACTTTGTTGGCTTCCTCTATTAATGAACTCACTGTGAAAATTAGTTTTGAGCATGTTGCTGTTATAAAAATGAGGACTTGTGCATTATAATTTTGTTCAAGTTCTTGTTTTTGGAGAATTGTAGAAAGTGCATAATAGCTCCAAATGAGGTGAACTCAATTGTGTTATTCATCTCATGAGGTGCTGGTTTTACAGTAAAAATCTCAGTATCACCACCATTTTAGAAAATGTTGCCTCCTAATTAGATTAGTGAATAGTGCAGTTTGGTATTTTTAGGGCTGAGCAGAATTGTTTTGCTCATATCTTTTGCATTGAGAATCCAAATCCATTGGTTCTTGTTGCTAAATTCCTAAAATCACCCTCTTACTGCTGTAGAAAATTCAGAGTGTTTGGAGTTCGTTTGCTGTGCTGTCCTTGATTACTTTCGCTGTTCTTATCGGTTCTTTATCGCTTTTCCGTTAGGTTTCGACATTTGTGGTAATCCCGAGAGTGACCCTCTGCCACAACTTGAGCAACAGCAACAAGGCAAGCAGTTTGATCATTTCCATCATTGTCCCATTACTTTAAAGCTTAATATTTTGTTTCACTTATATGTATGCATGCCGCTTTGTGTTAAAATATCGCTAGCAATCCTATAGTTGCATAATCTGCGAGAATTGTTTATCCTCTACTACCCATGAGCCTAGGTTATTTGTCTGTGGTTTGAGCTCGTTGGATGAGCTCTTATCACTTAGTAGTTGCGTTTTCTACTACTTAGACATGCTTAGTAACGGTAGTAATGGGCGATCATCGACTTAGTCGATGGTCTTGATCACTCGAACTCGATTATTACTCCTATATGTCCAAACTTGTGCTTTGATTAATTTGTAAAATCAAAAACTGAAACTAAAAGATTGATTTAGACTTGGGCATATTGGATGGATGGTGCGGTTTTTGGAATGTGGTGGTATGCCCGGGTCCCTAAGGACCGAGTACTTGGGTCACTAAGCCAAGCGCTTTTTGCGTGCTAACCACACGAGGGGATATGGGACCTCTCTTGACTAAGTACTTTGGAAGGTGTTAATTATGAGTCGGTCGGTGGGTATGTTTTAATAATGTGTGTGTGTGGTGTTGGGAGGAGCATTAGCGACTCCGGTTAGGTACTGTCTAATGTGTCCTTGTCCCCGTGGGAAGCGGCTCGTAATTAGCATCGCCCATTGGAAATATCTCGTAGGACTTAGCTGCGTGCAGGCATACCAAAGGTAGTGTGCTTAAAGGAAAGGCGGTGCGACGTGTGGGTACATTGGTACACCCTACAGGTTAAAACTATTCAATAGCCTCGTCCTAGGTTATGGACATGCTTGGTAAGGTCGTTCAAGAACTAGTCTCAACCATTTAATTAAAACTTGATGGGTTGGTATGAATGGATGTTCATGCTATTGTTGTGGTGACTTGGGCTAGTCACTTCCAGGTTGATCTTGTTGTTGTTATTATGTTACTATCTCGCTGTTATTTCAACAATTAAAATGCTTTGCCAAGTTGCCTTCAATCTATTATGTTATTGCAAATGAAACTTGCTTTATGCTAAAATGAGTCCAAAGCCTCATCCACTTAAATAAAGCTTGCATGTAGCTATTTATAGTTCTGTTATCCCACACGTAAGTCTTGCGGAGTACTTTATGTACTCACCTGCCCGTGGTTGTGGCATTTTTGTGGCTTTTGTTGCAGAGGAAGGAGGTGAGCTCCAAGAGCCTCTCTTTTGTGCTACGTGTTGCGCCTTCTTCGACGACTAGCTTGGCGGTCCCACGATGCCTAGGGATTAAGGCACACCGATTGGCTTTGTGTTATAGCCATCTTTATGGCACTTTTGCTTCATTGTTATCTTACTAGTACTTGTTGTTATTTGGCCGTAAGGCCCTCTTTTGTAATAACCTATTCCTTATTAATATTAACTTCGGTTTGTTGCTTATGTACTATGTGTTGTATGGAATTGATACATTCTTTTGTTGTGAGGTATGTATACTGCATTCTGGGGAGTATACATCTCTCGAGACTGGGTTTATTTGGTTGATAATACTAGGGTCAATTGGATGACTAAGTATTATGAGCTTAATAAATCCGGGTGCTCACAGTTGAATAAGCAAAAATGGCTTAACCAGAAGAGGAAACAACTACAATACCCAGATAAATCAATGAAAGATGCTCCAGTACCACCACGTTTTCTGATCCCGCAATGTGTGTGTGGCAAACTGGCAGAGATCATTCAGTCCACACACCGCCGCCCGAGCGTACTACACATGCGGGCACCACCTCGTAAGTGTTTCTTTCGTGCGTATCAATTTTCCTCTCTCAACGTTGAATTCCATAAATTTTTAACTTCATCCCCACTAATGGTAGCCCGAGATGCGCCGCCACTTCTTCCAGTGGATCGACGGCCCGGAGATGTACGACAGGGCATTCATCCAGCAGAAGTACATGCTGAACTACTCGGTGCGGGCCGAGAACTTCGTGCGGTGGAAACCTTACGTACTAGACCCTGTTGAGGAGGCACTGAAGGAGCCCAGTACTCGCCCGGGCGTAATCCATATCGACGACGTGAGTTATGAAGAATTTACATCCTTATTACGTTTTTCACTGTACTATGTACTTATATCATAGAATCGCAGGACATGGACGTCTTCGACATACCAGCCCGACGTGGACAGTCCCGCGACAAGGGCAAGGAAAAGACTCATGCGGCTCAGCCCGGCCGCCACAGCATATCCAGTCGTCCGGGCGTAATCCCTATCGACAACGTGTGTTATGAAGAATTTACATCCTTCTTACAATTTTCACTATACGATGCACTTACATCATGAAATCGCAGGACATGGACGACTTCGACATACCAGCCCGACGTGGACAGTCCCGTGACAAGAGCAAGGGAAAGGCTCATGCGGTGAGCAGCCGCCACACAACAGATCCGGCCGCCTCGGCGAATCCGTATCCACGACGTGAGTTATGAAGAATTTATATCCTTCTTACGATTCTCACTATACGGTGCACTAACATCATGGAATCGCAAGACATGGACGACTTCGATATACCAGCCCGACGTGGACAGCCTCGCAACAAGGGGAAGGGGAATGCCGGCGAGGAGTTCAACGCCGAGCTAGCAAGGAAGGGAAAATAGCCCCGGTCCATGCAGTAGGTCAGGTCATTACATAGTAGTCCCCCGTCTTATCCCCCATGTTTTTTACTATCCCCTAAAGGCATGTCTAAGTGTACCAAAGTAGTAGTGAGGATGATTAAAGCAATTAGCCGAACCATCATACCATGTGACTACGTGTAACGTGCTTTTGTCCGCGGACTCTAATGTATTTCTGGTTCCGTGTCTCCGCTAAGCCATCAAAGCAAGCCTATATTGCAAGTATGCCTCTTCTAGTGGAATTCCAGAAAGAACCATTCGCACCGACATCGAATCCTCCATGTTTTAGGGCATCTTCATAATCACAACGAGCGTTCTCAACCCCTTCAATTATATTCTGTATAAACTTAATAAAGTACACCATCGACTACCTGCCTTTATACGCGTATACGTTCAGACGACTTCATCGAGGAGAGACTCCATGTTTTAGGGCATCTTCATAATCACAACGAGCGTTCTCAACCCCTTCAATCATATTTTGTATAAGCTTCATAAAGTATTGCTGCCTTTTTATCCCACTTCTAAAAGACAACAACTGTTTCAGCACACAAAGTTTGTTTGGACGACATCCTCAAGGTTATACCTCGTCTGATATGCTTATCAATCATTCTTTCTCTGAACGAATTAAATAATAGAAAAATTACTGAAGCAACAACACTGTGACGGGAGGCTCCACAAAAAGTTTTGTAATTTTCTAAACTCATTTGCTACATTTTTTAAATTACTACAAACAGCGCTGAAACCACGACGAAACCCTCATTTTGGAGAAAAGGAAACCCTAATTTACAAACCTCCGTGCCCATATTTCTTAATAATGTTTTTTTACAAATATCGCGTTGAAACCCTAATCAAATTATCGAAAAATTTTGTATTCATAAAAGCGCTAACCGGAACGAAATCCTAGACCGCTGGAAACTCTAACCATCCTGCTGGAAACCCTAATCTCATCTCGTTCGAAACCCTAATCGCTGCCAATCCGCTGAAAACTCTAATCGCCAAAAACCCTAATCGTCAAAAACCCTTAAACCCTAATCGCCAAAAACCCAAAAACCCTAATCACCAAAAACCCTAATCGTCAAAAAACCTAATCGTTAACACCGAAACCCTAATCGGCAACACCGAAACCCTAATCGGTCGCCCTTTCATGATCGCCATCATGAAAGCGCTCGACCTTCCGCGCTCGCCACCGCGACTCGCCGCCCCTTCCGCGCTCCTCCATCGCGGAAGGTGGCTCTTCCCCGGACTCCCGCGCCGGCGTTGTTGGTTCCACGCCGAGTCTTCCTTCCGCGCTCGGCGAGCGCGGAATGAGACACGCGTCGGCCGCACGGTGATTCCGCGTTCGCATGGGGTCTACTTTTGCAAATACGGTACAATAGGGGTCATTTTTGCAAATATGTGGCACTACAGGGCTAGATAAAAAAAATTGGTGTCGCGCGTACGGGATGGAGGATGGTGCGATAGAGGACAACAGTGACGAGGTTGGTGAGGAGTTGGTCTGTCGTCTCGCGTGCGGGACCAATTTCGTGGAGGATGGCTTGCGCTCTCCAATTAGATGATGATTGGACGGCCGGATCTTATCCCATTGGACGCGTTGTTGGTAGTATATATAGGGTGGCCTAGTCGCTTCCATATGAAAAATATGGCGCAAAGAGGGATATGAATAAATGACATAATGGAAATAGAACGAGCCAATATGACCAAAAAGATGGAGTTGGTTGATGAAATTGAATGGGGGAAGATAGACTTGTAGTCTAGTGGCACCATTAAATTCAATATTTATCATTATCATAGAGCATCAACACACGATGATATTATTAGTCCATGGAGTCATATCATCTGTCATTGTAGTCTAGTGGCACCATCCCATCAATCCAAGCCGTTGGATGAAACAACAAAAAGTGATATCTTATTCACTTCCATAGGTCATAGCATGTGTGTATGACTCATACTGTACCGCCCTGAGTATTGAAGTAATTAATCTCTTATGCACAAGTCTTTTGATCGGAGAGCTGTAATTCCAAGAATGGCACCGTTGTTTTCTTGTAGAGGTGGGAGTCGGACCGGGCCATTCCGTGCCCGCCTGAGGCCCGGTCGGCTCGGTACGGTCTAAGCATAGTCTAGGCACACCACGTGGCGAGCCAGGCTGGCACGGCACGATCGACGGGCCGGGCTGGGCTTGGGAAGCTGGCACGACGGGCGGCGCACGCACGGCTCGGTGTGGCGTCTTGTGCTCGGCCGCCAAGATGCCAAAGACGGCCAAGACGGCCAAGACGACAAGATACCCAAAGACGCCGACGCCGGCGTCGGCCACCACCTCTCCGCCCCACCGCCTCGCCTCCCAGAAGTAAGAAGAGAAATGAAGGAGGGGAGAAGAGGAGAGTCAGCCGCCAGGAGGGAGGTGAGGACCGAGGCGCGCCGTGGGCCGTCGAGGCCGAAGCCTGGCGCGTGAGGGCCGAGGCGAGGGCCGCGCCAGAGCCGGGAGGAGGCAAGGCGAGAACCGAGGCCGAGCTGCAAGCAGTGAGGAGCACGGCCGGCGGCTCCATGGGATCGAGCCGCCGGAAGCAGCGCGGCGGTGAGGGCCACTCCACCTTCCGCCAGCGCCGCCTCCGCCTCTGCCTCCCGCCTCGCTCCCACGCAACTCGACCTCCTCCGCCGCGCCTACTCGCCTCCCGCCGTGCCGCTCGGCCTCCTCGCCGCGCCTCCTCGCCCTCCCGCCTCCCGCGCCGCTCGGCCATGTGGTGTGCCGTGTGGGGATGGGGGATTGGGGGCCCTGGTGGCTGGTAGGTGGGGGAATGGGACTCCATCTCCATGGAGCATTGAAGAATCTAGACCTACCATTACGTGTTAATGGGGTTTTGGTGATTAATGACAAATCTAATTGTGAGACTAACACTTTTATTGATATACATATTGTGTAGTCTTATTTGGATATAAAGGTGAAAACCATGAAGGCATGCATATGATTAATGACAAATCCAAATCATTGGATAAACAAAAGGAAAATCCAAACAGTCTTATTTGGATATAAAGGTGAAAACCATAAAGGCATGCATGTGATTAATGACAAATCCAAATCATTGGATAAACAAAAGGAAAATCCAAACAGGTATGCATTTATAATGATAAATCTATTTGTGAGACTAACTATTCTATTTGCCTTATCTTATGATTAGTCTCATTTGGATATAAAGAACAAAAGAGGTATGCATTCTACTTTGTATTCATATATACTTTGTTGCATTCCTTAGATCCAAAATATAGGTTGAACCCCACCAAAAGATTAACCTAAATATGTGCATATGTTTCCACTACATATTCATGTATGCACACATATAGGGGGAGTTCATTATATATTTTGAGGTTTAATTAGTATTGATCCATATTCTGCTTCCGCATATTTGGGATCTTTACTTTGAAACATTTCCTTTAAATATATTTAACTTGCATAGTTAATATATTCATATGAGTATATATGAGACTTGTGTAGTTCATATATCCTTGAATATATTTAACTTGTGTAGTTAATATATTCATGTGAGTATATAAGACTTGTGTAGTCTAAATATACTTATATGTGAGTATAACATAACTTGTGCAGTTCATGTGTACTCACATATCCTTGAATATATTTAACTTGCATAGTTAATATATTCATGTGTATATATAAGACTTGTGTAGTCTAAATATACTTATATGTGAGTATAATATAACTTGTGTAGTTTATGTGTACTCACATATCCTTGAATATATATAACTTGTGTAGTTAATATATTCATGTGTGTATATGAGACGTGTGCTCATATATCCTTTAAGTATATATAACTTGTGTAGTTATATATATATTCATATGAGTATATACAACTTGTGTAGTGCCTATATACTCATATCAATCTACATTTAATTATTTGTTATTGAAGTGATTATCATCAATTACCAAAGAGGGAAAGATTGTGATATCTTGTCCCACCATTATGAGTTAATGGTATGATGTGGTAATTAATGATAATCATATTGTGGAACTAACATTTTGCATGAGTTGGATGAATAGGTTATGTTCCATGATAATGAAGACTTGAGATAACATCATGTGTTGATGGTCATCAAGTCAAGAGGAGTTCCATCATGTGTTGGTGGAAGTCAAGTGAAGGAATCATCGTGTGTTGATGATGTTCAAGAAGAAGAGATGATCATGGGTTGATCATCAAGTCAAGTGAAGACCCATCATGTGTTGATGGAGGTCGAGTGAAGAGTGCATCATGTGTTGATGCATAACAAGATTCGGGATGGAGGATGTCATCATGTGTTGATGAGCATCAAGTCAAGATCTCGAAGTGAAGCTTCATCATGCGTTGATGAAGGTCAAGTGAAGAACTCATCATGTGTTGATGAGTATTCAAGTCGAGGACCCAGACTTGAAGTAAGAATGTGCGTCATCAAGCTTCAAGTGGTTGCTTAAAGCAAAGGTATGACTAGCTAGGGCTAAGGATGTGTTCCTAGTCTTTTACCGGTCTCGGTGTTTGGTTGGAAGACCGGATTGCTAGTATAGGTTGCCGTACTATTAAGAGGGGTCTTGACTAGTAGCTTGAGTTAGTCATGTGTTGATAGCTCATTGTGTTTGCTCTAGCTCACCTTAACATGTTACCAATATTTGCGAATGTGTTTTCCAAATAGTTGTGGTTCATAGATAATCCTTGTAGCATGTGACTTAAGTTTGCGAATGTGTTTTTGCAAATGGTGTAAGTCCATGTACCTTATTCCTTGTAGTGTGATTCTATAAGTTGGCAAATGTGTTTTGCAACTTGTTGATAATCTCACGTGAACCCTTGTTTGCATCGCGCGTCAACTTGGTGGCAAATGTGTTTTGCTAGCTAAGTTGAAGCGGAGTGCAATTTGAGGTATGATTCTATAAGTTGGCAAATGTGTTTTGCAACCTGTTGAGAATCTTGCCTTTGAATCCTTGTTTGCATTTCATATCATTTGCAAATGTGTTTTGCAAAGTTGAGATTGAAAAGGAAACGCAAGCTGTTGTTTTCTCTGGGAAATCGGTTGTACCGACGTGTATTGATTTGTTCAATCACTACGCAGTTCAACCGGATTTTTGGTGCGGTTTGACCGAAAATCGGTTGTTCCGATTTCCAAATGGCGGTTCAAGAAAACCAGAACCGATGTAATTTCGACTCAGAGCTCTCTTTGGGAATCGGTTGAACCGCATTTGTAAAACGGTTGAATCGCGCTGCGGTTGTACTGATCTTTCTAAGGCGGTTCATATTTTCCAAAGAGCATGTCATTTCAGCAGATTTGGAAACCCTACGATCGGTTGTACCGCACGTCAATGCGGTTCAACCGGGCAATGCGGTTGTACCGATTGTTATTTGGCGGTTGTACCGAACCAGTGTCCAACGGCTAGTTTTATAACCGTTGGAGGGAGTGCGGTTGTACCGATTCCTAGTTGGCGGTTGAACCGCTCCTGCTAATTTTTCTGCAGACTTTTTCACAACAGCTAGTTTTTGTGTGTGAGCTATAAATATCCACCTTGGTCGTGTGTGGGACTAGTGCTGGTGCCCCTAGACTTTCTATTGAGCAAAGAGCAAGCCCTTTACTCTCATTTGTGCATGTGTTGCATTTGTTGAGGTTTGAGAGGCATATCCTAGTGCATGTGTTGCATTAGGTGGTGGATTTAGTATCCATTGAGCTTAGACACTTGATAGGTTCAAGTGAGGGTCGTAGACCTATTACTCTTGGTGTTTGCCGACACCTAGACGGCGTGGTGGCATCGTGCATCGGTGATCTTCTCAAAGAAGCTTGTGAGAAGACCCGAGCGGTTTGTGAGTGGTGTGGTGCTCGCCATCTCCAGAGTGGAGGAAAGAGCAACCCTAGTGGAGCGAGGTGTTGGTTCGGTTTGGAACTGGTCCAAGTGGTTGGACTTACCTCGGAGGCGGGTGCTCAATTCGTGGAGCCAGTCCAGTTAGTTGGGCTTGTCTTAATGTGGATTAGGGGAGACCGGCAAGTCTCCGAACACCACGGTAAAACATCGACGTGTCAATTGTGGTTTGCATTCTTGTGCCTTACTATTGTATTTACATTCATTGTGTATGAATGATTACTTTACCTTGTGCAATTTACATTGCTTGAATTGAATTGCTTACAAGTCTTGCTTAATTGCTATATTCTTCAATAGACTTGTTTTGTTGGTGCACTTAGTTGAACCTAGTTGTTTTAGGCTTTAATTATGCAAAACTGTACTTGTATTAGCTTCCGCATTAAAAATTGGTTTTAGCCAAAGAAGTTTTAAAACACCTATTCACCCCCCTCTAGTCGGCCTCCTCGATCTTACAACCATGGGTACTTGCCAATGGGGAGTGAAGCAGCTGCTGTAGTGCGCCGTGGATGGGGAGTTGTTCTGTGTGTTGGGGACCTTAGGGTCATGGATTCATGGCCTCATGGTCAAGGGGACGGGCGGAGAAGACAAAAGGTTTTCCTGTCTACGGTCTACCTGTGCGGCTGGCTGTGTGCCTATCTATCCATCCCTCTCGCGAAATGGCCTAGATGAGCTATGAATAGCAGTCGCATGCAAACATTGGATTCTCTCATCGAAAGAATATGCGTGGATTAGGGAGCTCCAGCTCCATACATTCACCATCGATGGGTCCAAAATCCAGATGGCGATAAGGACAAAAGTAAAAGGAGAGATGAGAATATACAATGGTGACTGGTGAGGAGTGAAAGGAAAGATGAGAGCTGACATGACAAAAGTAAAAAAATTAAATGAAAGGAAGAGAGGACCATGGCCGTTGGTGCTGGAAAAGACAGGAGAGGGAATCACAGGAAAAAGATAGTGAGAGGCAACGTTCGGAAGCTCAACGATCAGAAACAACGTTCGGAAGCTCAACGTTCGGAAGCAATTCACCGTGCCTATAAAACTGAACTCTCACTGAAAATTTGCCATCCACTCTCATTTCTTCTTCATTCATTTACTCTTCTCATTTCTTCAACAGCCATCTACTCTCCCTATTATTCACCATCCATCCATTATGCTGCCAAGGAGTCGGAGCACCAAGGAGCTCCCTGTCACGACCCAACCCAGGGCATACCTGGGAGGTCCCTCAGGACCTCCTGGGAGGTCCAGAGAGGAACCCCTAGGATGGCCCGAGAGGTCCCTCAGGACCTCCTGGGAGGTCCGCAAGGGACTTCCCAGGACGTCCCGAGAGGACATCCCGCTAGGACCTCCAGACCTCCCGAGAGGTCCGATAGAACCACTCGGAGGCCTGGGGTCCCAACCCTGAGGAGGTCGTTGGACCTCAAACCTCTCCAAACTTCACGCACTACTCGGGGAGGTCCAAAAGGAGCCAACCCGAGGAGGTCGTGAGGCTTGAGGATGAGCCTGAAACCCACTGCGATCCAAACCAGCCCCCAGAGATCATCGACTGGTTCTCGCAGCAATCAAGTGATAACATAGACATCCACAACAGCTTTATTAACAGCAAAAGGAGGTTTGATTACAAAGGTTGCTTACAAGCTCCAGCAACAGAAAGCACACAAACGCAGCAGAAACCCAAAAGACATGGTCCACCCATTACACCACAGGTGACTGGCTGGAGGGCGCGGCCTAATTGAGTTGATCATCTTCATCATCATAGGAGTCTTCATCTGCTCAATTCATGAATCAAGCAAGAGTGAGCACAACAACCGTGCTCGCAAGTTACACCCGTCGATTAACAGAATGACATGCATAGGGATATATCAAGGACAGCATATTAGGGTTGATTTGCATAAAGCTAATTTTATTTCAAATACAAGTATTAAGTTTCAAGGCAGGTTACCATAAATAAATTTCATTTTTGCGAAATCCATTTTCAGTTGGATAGCATTCAACATTGAAATGGTGAAGGATACCCTCCTGCACAAGGCTTCCCGCCCACACCCAATTTGGTTAAACCACCGAAACCAGTTTCATAAATCTTTTAAAAACCAAAACCAAGAGCTAACTTTGAGTGACATTGCCAGCATGTCCATGACCGTGGACACGGCTATTCGAATAGATTTACACTCTGCAGAGGTTGCACACTTTACCCACATGACATGAATTCTCTAGTTTGCTTGGCATCCGTCGATACCACCTCACACTTCCTTTGGTGAGAGGTCTAGAGCACATGACAAGGTCTTTACAATGCATTGCTCCACCGCAGTCCACCCACATTAAGGTTTCGCAGATCCCCCCTTTGGATACAAACCCACCGGGTTAATGGGGTGCCCCCTCTTAAGCCAGGTGGGACTATAACTAGTCATAACATGACAAACCCACCGCGTCCGCAGGGCAAACTACGGTAGAGCTTTGCAAATTACTTAGCCAGGTCCCACGCCCCCACACTGGAGACATATGGTTGCACAATTTTGGCATAGCCCATTATAGGCTTAGCAAGTGGTGTCTCAAAGACCGGTCCTTAACCAACTTGGACGACAAACCTCAACCCTGGGGTGTCAGATCACACGACCCCCCGTGCATAAACATGCACCAACCGAACAACCAGCTTCGCCCAAGTCAAAACCATTTTTCATTTACTTTGCTTTTCAATTCTCCATGGCACACCAATGCCATGGCCATAAGTAAAAAACATCCATGACACACCAATGTCATGGCCGAAATCTCCATGGCACACCAATGCCACGGCTCAAATCATTTGTTTAAGTGATAGTTTTGGTCAAAACTCCCAAATCAAGATTTTGGTCTAAGCATTACTAAGCATTCATTTTTCAAGAGCTACGGGTCCTCACTATTGCAAGAACCAGGTTTTATCTAGGGTGACAATGGGGTTGATTCAACATGGATAGAGGTCATACCAAGCAGTAGGCATAACTATGGACTTAAAGGTAGGCGTTGAAATATCTTAGTGAATTAAGCATGCATACAACTTTGAAAACGACATAAGTAATTTGAAGTATTGGGTGCAACATGATCAAGAGCGTAACTTGCCTTGCTCAAAGTCTTGAGCTGCTCTCTCTCCCTCACTAAACTCGGGCTTCCCATGGTCTTGACAATCTACATGTGAAAAACCAAATATTCAAATGAAGCTCAAACAAGATCCAAAGAACTCCAAATACACTTAAAGACAAAACCAACAGAGAGGTTGGAAGGTCAAGAGGAGGTCCAAGGAACTCGCTGGAGAGGTCTAAGGACCCAAGAGAGGATGTCCAACGACTTGTTGGAGGAGGTCCAAGAAGTGCTCGGTTGAGACAGAGGGGAGAAATGGGGAAGAAAGTGAGAAAAGAGGGCTATCCCAACTATATATAGCTGGAGTCAATGTACATGACCCAGGATAGTAGTCAATAAGAGTTGGTAAAGAGGACGATGGGAGTAGGCAAGGAATGTGACAATCGGTATGACATGAGTACTGCAAAGGTGGGAGTATTTAATGTGATACAACATGCATTAAATGCTATGGAGACTTCCTTGCCCAAGGACTTAGTCAAAGGTAAAGAAACTGGGAATGTGACTGCCAAGTGGGGCAACCAAGACCCGCAGAGGAGGTCCTGCAAGGACCTTGAGGAGGTCTTGCAGTGAACAAGGGGAGATCCTCACCCACCGGGGAGGTCCTAACGGTTGGATCTCCAAAGGGGAGGTCCAAACGGCCAAGATCAAGTGCACCAGAGGAGGTCCACAAGGGCAAGGAGGATGTCCTTACCCACAAGGAAGGTCCTGACGGTTGGATCTCCGAAGGGGAGGTCTGAACGGTTAGGATTTCCAATGGGAGGTCTTGACGGTCCAGATCCACAAGGAGGAGAATGCAGACGGTTAAGATCTCCAAGGGAAGGTCTTAACGGTCCAAATTTTCAAGGAGGAGGTGCTCGACGGTTAAGATCTCCAAGGAGAGGTCTTAACGGTCCGAGATCTACAAGGAGGAGGTGCAGACGGTTAAGATCTCCAAGGGGGAGGTCTTAACGGTCCAGATCTACAAGGAGGAGGTCTAGACGGTTAAGATCTCCAAGGGAGAGGTCTTAACGGTCCAGATCTACAAGGAGGAGGTCTGGACGGTTAAGATCTCCAAGGGGGAGGTCTTAACGGTCCAGATCTACAAGGAGGAGGTCTAGACGGTTAAGATCTCCAAGGGGGAGGTCTTAACGGTCCAGATCTACAAGGAGGAGGCTCGGAACCGCTGGATTTCAATCGGACTGCTCACAATGGTTGGGACGTTCGGACCAACAGAGCTAGCACTGGATCTCAGCCTTAGAACTAAATCGGGTGGTCCAAAATGGTTGGGACATTCGGACCGCCCGAACGCCACAGCGAATCGGACCATCCAATGAAGATCTAAGGGCTCAGAGGAGGTGAGACGTTCGGACCATCCGAACGTCTCACCAGGATCAAGCCGTCCAATGCAAATCGGACGACTCACAATCAATAGAGATGCAAATAGGCAAAGAGGAGGTCCTGGAGGACCCGGGGAGGTCTGGTGGGACACAGGGAGGTCCAATAAAGGTAAGGGGAGGTCCTAGAGGACATAGAGAAGTCCTGAAGGACACGGGGAGGTCTAGACCCAAGGAGGTCTGGACCAGAGGAGGACAACCCCAAGAAGGTCCGGACCTTTGGATCCTAACAAAGATGAGGTCTGGGCCATGATATTCCAAACAAGGGGAGGTCTAGGTCAGAGGTGGGTAAAAGATGGACAGAGAAGGAAAGACCAACAAAACTCCAACAACTCAACAAACCAACAAGGAATCTTTAGTTGAAGCTGGAGTTAGCCAACTTAAATCCATTATGAAATTTCAGGTTAAGCTTTGAATTGTCATCAAAACAAAATAGTTCTTTTTATTTTGAAAATTTCAAAAAGGTTCTGAAAATCAGGGTCACACTCCCGAGCGGTATGCTACTGAGGATTCAGAGCACGAAAAGGACAGCAGGGCGACTTAGTGTAAGCTCTCGCCGTTGCTCCCCTAGTCCTCCTCCGGCTCCGACTCCTGTTGATGCTCGCCAGTTCTCGCCAAGTATGGGAGACTACGGCATGGATGACCGTCATATGGACGGTACGGAGGGCTACGAGGAGTATCAGGGCGGTCCGGAGCCAATGGAGACTCTAGAGTTCTCTCCCGCATCCACAGACGGCAACATTGCCGGGTCTAGACGAAGGGCGAATTGCTGGAAGCATATGACCTGGAGCCAGGAAATCCACGATAGGCAAACGGTAGATATCGCAGCATGTAATTATTGCCAAGCTAAATTAACTGCTTGTACAGCTGCAGGGACAGGACACTTGAACCGGCACTACAAGGCATGCTTACGCAAGATCAGGGCGTAGAGCCGAGGGGGAGGAGTACAAACGCAGCTAAACTTCGAGGCCGATGGCTCTGTAGTACTTGGGTATACAACCCGCTTTCTGTCCATGAGGAAATCGCTAGATATATTGTTGCGGAAGATCAACCGATTAGGATGGGTGAAAGCCGCGCGTTTGAAAAAATAATCCAACGCGACTTTTGCCCACAATACCAATATGTTAGTAGGAGAACCACTACATCCGATATTTTACAGCTGTACCATAAGGAACTAGCAGAGCTAAAAGAACAATTCCTACAAGTTCATTTCTCTTTTGCTATAACTTCAGACATTTGGACATCATCACACCAGAGAAGTGCCTAACTTAGTGTTGTTGCCCATTATTTAGACGACAATTACAAACTAAACAAGAGAGTCATAGGGTTTAAGCCAATTAACGAATCACACACGGGAGAGGCCATTGCCGAGCGTATACTACACGTACTTGATGATTTTAAGATAGATAATAAGATTGCTTCTATCACTCTTGATAACGATCGTAACACGATCGCTATGAACATCCTCACTCCAAGATTGCAGACGTATATTGGTGGTTATGTTCTCCACCAGAGATGCGTATGCCATATCTTGAACCTTGTTGTTCAAGACGGTATGCAAGCGATTGACGGATATTTGAACAATGTCCGCGACACCGTTCGCTACCTCACAAATTCCCCACAAGTGACAGTCAGGTTCGCGAAGTACTGCGCAGCCAATGGGAAGGAGCCTAGAAAATTTGGTCTTGACATGAAGGTGAGGTGGAACTCAACCTACATCATGTTAAAGAAGTTACAAGGGTATGAACATGTTATATCTGTTTTTGTCAATGCTAACTCTCAAGACAATGAATTGGTAGTTACCAATTCAGATTAGCAGTGCTAGTCATTTTCGGCGCTTTTACAACCTTTTATAAAGCAACAAAGATGTTATCCGGTGTTTATTACCCTACGCCTTGCTTAGTTATAGAATTTATTTGGTTAATTGCGCACAAGATTGCCAAATCTAGGAAGGATCCCTTTAGGTCATGTTTGTTGCACTAATGGAGGAAAAGTTTATTAAATATTTAGTTCTATTTCACATGTGTATTGCTTTGTTATTATTTTCGCTCCTACGAAAAATTTGTCAGGTTTGCAGATGGGTATGGAGGGAATAGGTGAATGCCTTGGTCTTGATTACTCGGAAGCTTTTGTACATGTCAAAGAGGAGCTTTTTCGTGTTTTCCATATGTATCATGACAAGTTTATGCGGCCATGAGATCGAGACCGCACAGCAGACGCAACAAGGAAAGAAAAGCTTGACATTCCACTTGTGGAAGAAGCTAAAGGGCAAGTCCAGTTCTTCGTCCTCTCAGTCTCAGGCAGCCCCCTTGTGGAATTTTGTCTCAGAGCTAAACTATTACCTGGAGCATGATTTTGCATACATTAATCCTGATCTTTCCGGTGGAAAGATAGACTTACTCGAGTGGTGGAAGAAAAACAAGCGGATATTTCCTGTGCTATCACATTTCGCACGGGATGTTCTGTTGGTGCCGTGTCCATCTTGTATCTTCGTAGCAACGCTGAGCATGGTAGGGAGAATAATTGAAGAAAGAAGATCATCCCTCACGCCTAAGATGGTGGAGGCAATCACATGCGCCAAGGATTGGGAATTGGCTAAAGAGCGGCAACAGCATCAACTGGAGGATCTTGAGATCGTGCAGGCGTACGCTGACCTCGAACGCATAAACGATCTCGACATTGATGAGTAGTTAGTATGTACACATGTTGTTACTGTACTATTTTCCTTACTCAGGGAACCCCACTCTGGGGCGTAAGGTTTTTAACGAGGCAGTAACATTGTATCTGTAAAATATCAAGGAAATTTCACTTTTTCCCCGAAATATTTTCGTGCCCATGTTTTTACAAAATTAATTCAATTTTAACTAGGTTTTTAATGAGGCGGGCACGACCGCACAAGAGGAATGAAGATGGCGGTCGCCGCCACCATCGCCGCCTCTGCCTCTGCCGTCAATAGTTACTTAGGGCTGAGCTTGGGCTGGCATGGCACGACCCCGACACAACGGGCTTTGGGTTGTGCCTGGGCCTGGCCGAATGCGAGGTGGGCCGGCACGGCACGACACGGCGGGATGACCGGGCCGAACCGGCACGGCACAACGTGGTTCGGCACGCAGTGGGCTGTCTGCAAGACAAAGACGACCAATTCCCAGCTCTATTTTCTTGTCATAACAATGCATCCATGATGAGATGCTAGGCTGCCTATCTTTTATTCTTGTGCCTACATATCACTTTATTCAATGTAATATGCAATAGACTAAAGTATAGCATATGTCTCTAAACTTCAATATATACTTAAACTTGTATGTGTATCAAGCCAGCTACAAATTGATTTAATTAGCAACTATTGATGGATAATGTTGACCCGATTGTGTGCGTGCTCGTTAAGTAATATCAAAGGAAAGGTATAAAACTTCATATCCAAAGAAATCAGTTTTGCTTGATTCCATTGGATGGTCATGTGGTCAAACAGAAACTTAGATTAAGCCAAGCTACTATCTCATATCTAATTTCAATTCAGTAAGATTTGGAATCTTTGTTGACCCACTTATACAAGTAGGGACCTAAATGTGTTATTCCCAAGTTTAGGAATCCAAGTGGCACACGCATGCAGAAATTAAGGACCTACGTGCACTTTACTCTAGGATGTAAATACAATCAACAAAATTTGAAGACACATTTTTCTTCTGGAACGCTCTTTGAAGGACTGGTTTGTGCGACTTCGGCCCATAACTCCAAAGAGAAAGAACCCTGCGCCACGGCCTAATGGGCCGAAGCCTGTTTTCACACGGTATAAATTCCAATAACCCGTTTTCAGTCAATGTGAGTGGCATTGCTCACTCGTGTTGTGTTGCCCCAAAAACGGCACGTGGAGCAAATTCTTTGAGAGAATCTCACCGTGAGACCCTTATCAAACCGTACATCAGGAGGGAGAATCAACGATGACGAGGAGGAGCCTCCCCAAGGCTTTCCCTTCCCAAGGAAGCGCAGCGAGCGAGCGAGCGAGCGAGATAATTATCTATACGCCTCCCGCTGCCTCCCAGGTGCAGCAGCGGCAGCAGTAGACGACCATGGGAAGCGCGGGGGCGCTGCTCTCGCACCCGCCGCCACAGCTCGGCGGCTTCCTCCTCTGTCGCCACCGCCTCTCCCTCGCACGCTGCTTGCCCTTCCCCACCGCCGCCATGGCGCCCAAGCCCCTCCGCGGCCGCCGGCGGCACCTTCGCTGCTCCGCCGTCGACGGGGGCGGCGGCCGGGAGACGGAGTCGCCTTCGCCGCCGCCGCCGCCGCCGCCCCAGAGGGAGGAGTCTCCATCGAGCGGCCTCGGCGCCGCCCTCCAGGATCCGCCTCCTGGACCTGGTACGCCTCTTCTCATGCTTCCTTGCTAGTATTGTTGTGCAGGAGCTCTCAAAGAGGTAGTGGCCCTTGATAGTTTTGTTATTTTGCCAATCTTAGCTCAACTCTTGTGTCATTGTTATCGCGGCGAGCAATTCCATTGGCTGTAAGTGAGCGGTTGAATGGGGAATTGGAGAGGTTGTCACTCCACTATTTGCTAAATTTCATGAAATTTTTTTACCTAAAGAAGAATTGATCCTCAAATGTCGAAAATCTGTCCGTGCATTAATTAACACAAACAGAGAAGGTTGGGCATTCATTGTTTGCTGATATTCCTTTGTTTACCGCGCCAGCAAATGGCATCACAAAAGGTGAAAATAACAAACCACCGCGTTCGTGTTGTCCATCCAATACCCAGTAGATATTTCCTAAACATGTTCTCGGCTATTACGGCGGATTCCACAGTGGCTGGCGCCCATGTGTTATTTGACCTCTAATTGTTTTCTTTCTTAAGCATGTACTGACAGGTGCTGTACAAGCACCAGTGATTTAGTTATCAGGATTTCAAGTTTTCATAAAACCATTGATCAAATCGACCATGTACAATTCAGTTCATTTTGCCTACCTGCAGGTTGTTTATTTCGATTTTGAAAGAGTTATGCTAGAATTGTCACCTTCTTGTCACTACTTTGTCAACCTTTGGCAAATGCAGCCTTCTAACATTGTAATTTATCATTCATATTTTGAATAACAAAGCTATACACTAAAAAGGTGCACTTTAAGATAAGCAATATAAGAGGTATAGTTTGTTGGATTTTAAGGTGCTGCTTCAGCTCATTAGTGTTAACTGTTAAACAATTGGAAGAGTTCGATAAAAGGAAATTATGCAGTTTCGTTGTGCTAAAAAATTAAAGCTCAACTTGTTAGAAAAGTACTATAGCAAAATCCATCTCACAATGTCCCTTTTGAATTTTACTGGTCATAACTATTGTATTTATTCATCTTACAAGATGTCTTATCGTTATTTATTTCATTATATCTTGGTGGAGTTTCTTTCTGGAGTATGTGACAACTCAAATTTACCTTCTGCAGTCGAAAATGGTTCCTTCGGATGTGTAACACAAGAAGAAGAACAGAGTACTCTGTATAATTTTCTTTATCCGAGCAAAGAGCTACTTCCTGATGATAAGAAGATGAATATATTTGATCATCTAGAGGAACTTCGTGAGAGGATATTTGTCTCAGTATTGGCTGTTGGAGCTGCGATACTTGGTTGTTTTGCTTTCTCCAAAGATTTGATTGTGCTTCTAGAAGCACCGGTTAGTGTTCAGGGTGTTCGGTTTTTGCAGCTCTCTCCTGGAGAATTTTTCTTTACAACATTGAAGGTGAACCTCTGAAAATATAAAAGAACACAGTCTTCATTTGAAATTTAGTTCATAATATTCTCGTCTTTTCTACTCATATGTTCTTTGGTGATAAACCTCTCTCTCTCTCTCTCTGCATTCTGCACTCGGAAGTTGATCATTGTCCTACATGGTGCATAGTGTGTACATGTGCCTGAGACAGGGGAATCTATAAGGTGCAAAGACGCCTTTAGGTGCAAGCATATGAACTGTGTTGTAGCAATCCAATCGGTGTGGGACTCAATGAAATCTTCTCAATCTGCATACTGACACACTATCACCAGTAGCATCCTAAAGATTGGACATATGGAAATACCCCCTCACACGGTTCGGAGACATAAATACTTCACACCTGTGAGCCCATTTTCACCTCCTCTTCAAGTAGAATGCAAAGCTACACATTAACACCATGTAACAACATTGCACTTGACAAAGGGTTCTCAGGTTGGCTGAGCTAGCACAGGGAAGTTTCTTGCTGCTGAGTGGGGTGGGCAGCAAGACTGGTGACTGGTGAGGAAGGAAAAGGAATTTAGGGTTAGATTTCTAAAATGTGTATACTGGGATCACATAGGCGCACACATCTCAATACAGTAATATACTTTCTCAAATGCTGTAAAAAAAGCTTTCTCAAATCATTTAACCTTTTTGTATGTTTCACTTGTGAACATAACAGTCACAAAATTAATTCAAACATAAGTAACATTAAAACCTTCTAAATGTAACTTTGTATATACAAACCTGCAGTATTCATGTTTATTGTTGTATGTTTTCATCCATGAAGGTGGTTAACTATGCACAAAGCCACAAACTCTGCACGCAACGGTCCGTAAACTGCTCTCAAGACCGTTGGATTTCCTCTGCATTAGTAGTCTATATGTGAAAAGTTCAAAGTGATTGTAATTTTCATATAATTGTTCTCCTTGTGTACTAGATGTTAGTGACACATGTACCTTTCCACGTTGTACATTGTAGTTATACTTTATAGTGCTCTTTGTTTTCTCGGCGATATTTTATAGTGGTCATTAAGCAATTTTAACTGTTGCTTATTTCATTATTTTTTATCTTGTGCAGGTTTCTGGTTATTGTGGCCTTCTACTTGGAAGTCCTGTCATTTTGTATGAGATAATAGCATTTGTTCTTCCAGGTTTAACAAGGGATGAGCGGAAATTCCTAGGGCCCATTGTTTTTGGTTCTTCCGTTCTATTCTACCTCGGCATTTTCTTCTCCTACACAGTTCTTGCGCCTGCAGCATTGAACTTCTTTGTGAATTATGCAGAAGGGGCAGTGGAATCGTTATGGTCGATAGACCAGTACTTTGAGTTCATACTTGTGCTTCTGTTCAGCACAGGGATATCCTTTCAGGTAAACTAATGGCCCTTTATGTGGCCCTCTCTTTATATAATTGAAACAAAAGTAACCATTGGATCGTAAAATGATCCGTGGCATTTACATAGACAAGTGGCCCCATAGCATACAGTTTTTTAAGAGGTATAGCATATAGTTTTCTGTGTACCCACTTTATAGCAGTCCTTCCTAGGTTGATGGCCAGACCGTTAAATTATCTGTGATATTTATGCAGACACAGTGAATTTGTGCAGTTTTGTGAAATGCAAACTGAAATGTGTAGTTTCCTGATAGTTATGCCAAAAAAAGGTGTAGTTTTGCGAAATTTACTCCCAAGAATATTTACGATTCCCATGCTACTCTCATCCAGGTCCCTGTTATCCAGCTACTGCTGGGACAACTCGGATTGGTTTCAAGTGATCAAATGCTTTCGATCTGGAGATATGTTGTTGTTGGCGCGGTGGTTGCTGCTGCTGTGCTTACACCCTCGACGGATCCGGTGACTCAGATGCTCTTGGCGGGTCCACTGCTTGGTCTGTACTTGGGTGGTGCATGGATGGTCAAGCTGACTGGTCGATAATTGTTCCACGTGTTTCAGCGATTGAATGTTGCATAAAGTGTATTAGCATCATAGTCACGGTGATTGTTCTTGACAAATTACAGTCCCCACTGTAACATAGTCTTGTATAAAATGAACTCTCTTTTTGTGCATCTAAAAGATCATACTGTTATGCCCTTGTCTGCTGGCGAAAAAGATTTGGTCCTTGCTGCAAACTCAACCGAATCAAGTTTAACAGTAGGATAACTATTACACTGTATAATTTACACATTAGATACCATTTGCATTATTTAGGGGTTCTGGTACATTTCCTAGCCAAATAGCACACCACCCAGAGCATGTTGCATGCTACCTTCGTTCTCTTCTACTTTCGCTGTAGACACTCGTTACCAGAATCTATAACTCGCCGTAGTGTTGCGAATTTTCCAGTGTGTTTCTTGAATTTTAACGAGCGCTAGTAGAAACTCACGGGAGCGTATAATTTCCCGTGTGTTTGAGCGTTCGGTAAATAGAGGACTTCCGTTACGGGATTCGATGATGTCGCTAGTTTTTTTAACTTGCGTCGAAGCGAAGTTCGTCGGATGTGATGCCAGCGATTTTATCCCCTCCGAGTCCGATGAACTCATCATCGCCCCCATTTTAGCCGTGTTCATCGTTCTCATCACCTCACGCGGATAAAAACAAATTCTTTGGACCCGGAAACGCACCGTACTCGTGTCTTCGTAGGAGCTCCACCGTCGCAGCTTGCTGCCGCCCTCATCCTTACCTCCTCTGAGTCGGCCGTGAGAGAGTGAAAGAAGTACATTCTCAGTGCCAAAGCAGAAGCTACTTACCTTACACAAAGTCCATTTGATCGTTTGCTAACAGAAAAGGTTGAGCTAACGAATCACCGTGAGAGGGAGAAGTATTGTGCCACCTACTTTGGCACTAGGAATGTACTTCTCTCTCACACGACCAACTCAGAGGAGGCAAAAGCGAGAGCGGTGGCAAGCTGCGACGGTGGAGCTCTGACAAAGAAGCGAGTACGGTGCGTTCCCAGGCCCGAAGAATCCGTTTTTGTCGGCGTGGGGTGACGGAGACGATAAACATGGCCGGAATGGGGCGGCGACAAGTCCACCGGACTCGGAGGGGATGAAGTCACCGGCATTGCATCTGACGAACTCGCTTCAACGCAAATTCAGGGAGCTAAGTGGCACAACCTCGCAAGCTCAGGGGGCTGAGAAAGTAAAATACAAGTTCATGGAGATCAGCTTGATCCTCTTAATTCGTGATCATGCAACTCCATTCTGTGTATGAACATGCAGGATATAGTGTTCTAGTTTTATGTCTAAGGCCATACAATAATCATTAAATGCTTTGGAGGTAAACTCGCTAGCATTATCCATGCGTATAGATTGGATCATTTGGTTTGGAAATTTGACCCACAGCGCGATAATCTGTGAAATCAACTTGGTGAATACATAATTCCTAGTGGATAATAGGCACAAATGTGTCCACTGCGTGGATGCATCTATTAGTACCATGAAGTACCTAAAAGGCTCCAACATAGGCTCAATAGGTCTACAAATGTCCCCTTAAATCCTTTTGAGGAAATCAGGGAGTTCATCCTTAATATTATGATAGGAGCATCTCGTAATCAACTTGCCTTGAGCATAACCTTCACACACAAACTAGTGTGTTTTCAGGATGACACTTAGTTTTAAGTGATGACAAGCAGAATATTTGATGATCCGGCACATCATATTTTCTCCAAGATGACCTAGACGTTTGTGCCACGTCTTGAAAAAGTCTAGACCCCTAAGTTGTGTATTCAGTGCAACACATTGTTCATCACATTTGATGAACATATAGTACAATCCAGATAAAAAACTGGGAATCTTCTCTATAGTTTCCTCTTGATATACCACTCTCTTAGTGAGTAGAAGGTATTCAAAACCATTCACTTCCTCCATTTCCAAATGGAAATCATTATTACGGATGTCCTTGAAACTTAAAAGATTACGTGTTGATTATAGGAGCAATAATGCATACTCGATGATTATTCCGGTTCCCATCTGTAACACAACTGTAGCTCATCCAGAACCAACAATATTACCACAGCGAGCTATGTTCATCACATTGATAGTTTTCTTGCTCAAAGTCTAAAAGTACTTAATATCCCTAAGGAAGTGTCCATGGCACAACCGTCGACAAGACATATTTCTTGCTCCCCTTCCATCGATTGTACCAATCTATAAGCAGGAGATAAGATTTGCAAAAATTAAAGACATTGCATAAAGTAAATGCATAACACATCATGCACGCTAACTGAAAAAAACTTTATTGCGACTCAAACTTAAATATTACAATCTTTTATTCCTAATTGCCGACTCTTAGGATTGGAAAACTTGGTGTTTATATCTTAACACCATCCTAATGACTCGTAAAATAGAAGGGGATATAATGAGGATTAATTCTTTGGGTGACTACAGCCATCCAATGCTTGGGCTATCCCGTATTTACCACTAGTCCCCGACCAGGCCATCTCATTTATCTGGGTTCCCAACCCACCCTTTTCATTCCACACACACACAAATGGTTTTATAAAAATGAAAGCTAACTCAAGAAAGTTCCCAGCACCGCTCTTGACCGTGAGCACGGCTATCTAGATAGCTTTCTTACTCTGCAGAGTTTGTACACATTATCCACAAGAGATATATCAACTTATACTACCCCGACACACTTCTGTAGGTGTGTGGCTAATGTTGATTATCACAAGGCCTTTGCAATGTCCCACCTCATCACACTTTCACGCCGCTAAGTATTACCTTCTTAGGCCTTGCCCTCGGGAGGTCTCCCATTGGCGCCGTGCAAATCGATGACTCCCTTTGCCCTTTGTACACTCCACACAACCACTAGTGGTGAAACTGCGAGGCGGCGAACAAATTAGTTAGCCAGATCTTAAGTGTTACAGACTTGTGGTTGTACTGTTTTTACATGAGAGGTCATTACAAGATTCGGTCCTTAATTGACTCAGATGGTGCATCCACATACCAACTCTCTCTCTCTCTCTCTCTCTCTCTCTCTCTCTCTCTCGTGCACCCAGCACCGGCCACTCTTTCCAACCACCCAAGTCGAAATCTGTTTTTCAGGTTTTCCTTTATTTTCAAAATAACCTTTAGTCCAACATACCAGCCAGGCTCCAACCTCGATTGCCCAATTTCATTTTCAAAAGATTAAGGATGTCGGGCAATTTATTGCCCGAATGACAATGTATCTAAGTAAGGCTAGACATGACACTTAGATACAGACTTATAAACTAGTATGTTAACCATTAATTCTGGAGTGACAAGGATAATGTCCAAATTCAAAGATTGGAAGTTTATACACAATTATTATTAAGGCATTTAACTATGAGCTAGACTAATATTGTTGTATAAAACATAGCAATGCAATTTCATAGTTTAAAGCAATATACTTGCAAAAATTAGGTGCAATATGATCAAAGTATTGACTCACCTTGCTCAATGTTCTGATAAGGCTCAATATTCTGATATTCGCCTTTCTCGATATTCTGATAATAATCTCACTCAACGTGCTGATGATCATCCTGATCAATGTTCTGACAATCTTGATCTGGACCTTGTCCTTGTTGGGGTTGCTCTTCCATTATATCTTCATATTCTAATTACGCAGAATACGATTAAACCCAAGAGCGACTGAAAACAACCAAATGAAATCCAATAAGTCCAAATACATACAAACAAAAGGAAATATTCGAATGAAAGTAAACATAGCTAACGACAATTTGGAAGGACGAAGTACTCCCGGTGAAACTAACCATGCCTAATGTAGTTGATGAAGGAAATACTTCAGATGAAGTATATTCAAAGGAGTTGATGAAGGAAATACTGCAGACGAATTATATATAAAGGAGTTGATGAAGGAGATACTACAGACGAATTGAAGTACATCCCGATAATTGGACTGAAGGAAATATTTCAGACCAAAGTAGATAAATCTAACAGGGAGAGAGAGAGAATGTCCATAGGAACATTCCTCACTAGTTACCTAGATGGGAGAGATCACCTGGTTAGGTAATACTCTCATATCTGCTTTCGCATCACGAATCGTTCGATTACTGGGGACGTATAGCGATGGGTGATAGCTAGGGTTAGACAATGTTGTTTGGTGGATGAACTTCTATCATCTATATGAGAGCATACCACCGCTGCTCACGCGGCACCTAGCTGCTCTAATGATTATTTTAGTTATTACTTCCTATTTGCCGAGGAAGATCCATGAAAGCCAGGTGAGGCCTATACATAAGTGCGGGGTCTGCTCTGGGTAGACATAAGTTTCATCGATACATGGGACCTAGCTCATTTAATGATTTCTTTTCTTATTTATATTTATCAAGGAAATTCCATGGGCCTCAACTAGAATTTCCAAGCATTGGCTGGACATCAGCCTAACACTAGATCAAGGGATCTACGGGTTTGGATTCATCTACAAGGTGGTCTATACTTAAGATTAACTCTGGACATGATGTTGTTAGGTCATGGCATATAACCCCGTTACCTTGATAACCATTTACCATAGGCAATTATACGCCGACTAACGTACCCTATTGATTACCTTAACTAGACCCTACTGGTCCACATACTAATCCTGAGTTTATCTTTATTATTACAACAATTGTCTAGGAATTACTAGTGCTGGATCATATGTGTATGTATGTGCCTAATGAACCTTATAACCAAACTTGTATGGGGTCTCCCTTTCATATCATCATTTCATGACACCGCAACACTATACTGAACTAGTCTCAACTGAAAACCCCAAGGTAATTACTTAATGATTTAGGACCATACTATCATGTAGGCACTTTTAAATTTAAGATTATTTTGACAAAGCCTAATTGCTTGGGATAAATCTTGAATCGGTTATTAACTAAGTTGATTAAAAAGGCAATGACTAATTGAATATTTTCCTATCTGATTATACTATTTCATTCAAACTAACCATTTAATTATCCTTGTAGTTACTTGACTTATTGTCATTATCCAAAAATGCAATCTGTTAGTTGAATATCCGCAAACTAATTAACCTTCTAATACTCTTTGGCTAATCACTCAAATTAATCACTAACCATCCTAATTAAAATGTGTATACACTAATCTAATCCAATGAGCCTATTGTCATTCTTACCTTTCAAGTTAAAGGCTTAGGTACTAGCTACTTTGATTAGGGAGCAAATTAGCGGGTCAAGTTATAGAATATCATTTAACTCTTTAAATCGTTATGCTAAAGACACACTAATTAACTTAATTCCTTAAGCTATTATCATCCGTTGAATTTGCAAAGTGCTAACTATAGTGACTAGCTATCCTACTACTAGTTAACTTTGGCTAGTAATAATCTTACTAAAATCTCACTATCTCATAGCTAACTACTTAATTTACCCACTGAATGTTACTATATGATAACACAATCTGTCATTTGATTATCTAACTGTAACACCCTAGCTCAACAATGAGCCTAAAATGCTACTAAACCACCTTAACAATCTACTTTACTTCTACTTGCAATAAAATTCAACAAGCTTCTCATCAACAATTAAGCCAGCAGTAATCAAGATAACAATTACAAGCTACACATAGCCAAGCTATTAAACACCATAGAATGAATAAAAGGAGTCTAAGCAATTACCTAGTTCTTGCTCAACAATTATCCGATCATAAATAAATATTCTATCATAATAAGTAAGGGTTCCTTACTAGCTATAATTTTTTTTTTAAGATTTCGACAGAGTTTCACTTGGATTTTAAGACTAAACAAGATCCTTGAAATAATCTAACATGCAGGAGCTTGATAAATCAATAACAAAATTTTAAATCATAATCAATAACTACCACAAGGAGTACTTGTCTATCTCAATTACGAATAGCTAATTCATCACGAAGGATGAACACAGCCTTAGAAAAGAAGTAATAACAGGCTCTCTTTAATTTAAGCGAGTGTGCCATTCCTATTCGCTATAGATAATCTCAAGTGGAGTGCACCAATGCTCTACCCTTTCTCATGCATGCCGCTTTCACATGGAGTACCTAAAGAAAACATCAACAATAAGCGTGAGTCCTCGACTCAACAAAGTACAACGAAAATTATATAACAATTAATCCACATATCAACACAAATCATTATCATCAATTCTTAACACAAACTCAACTTTCATGAATGCAATGCAATTTATGCTCAATGCTTTCTTCACTTCTGCTTATACCGATATAGTGCGGCGTAACACCCGTCGGTGTTCACTCATGCCGCACTCTCAAGTGCAGGGACCCATTGCCCATCATATTTCAGATGAGGACCTATTGCCTATATCTTACATATGGGGATCTCATCCCACTCCCGTAGGTTATTTCATTCCAGCATGAATGCATGATATGAAATGTAATGAATAAACAACATCTTTTTCATAATCATCGTCAGATTATTGAAAACATAGCAAACAGTCTAAAGTACGCATACTTCACATAAATGTTCACAATAAGCATTCACGTAACCAAGGGATATTGCCAACCATTCAATATCACGCTAAAATGTACTTGCCTCAACCGTGTGATGGGTGATGACGAGTAGAGAGCTCTAACCCCAGTTTCACACCACCACCTAACATTGCAATAAAACTAAATAGACATATCCGCTCTTAATCGCAACCCAAAACAATGCCCTTCCTTCCCGAACACCATTCTGCCTAAAACAGAATAGTTACCTTAGAAGAATCATAACTTTCGATCTATATCTCCAAAAATCATAAACTCAGACTTTCTGGAATCTACACACCTATACACACAATTTCTCAGGTGATCAAAAGTTCAGATTATTGCGTCTAAACCCTTGTTTTTAACTCCGAAGACCAATCTATCATCTTCAGTAATCTCAACTTAGAAATTCCATATCTTTTAATTGGTTTATCCAAAAACAGTGATCTAAGACATTTTGAAATCCACAGGGAATTAGCTACCAAAATAAATTTAATCTAATTTTTTTACTCTACAACAAACTTCTCTAACTTAACATCTTTTCCCCGACTGTTCCCAATAGAAAGCCAGAACTGAATCGCATAGATCAAAATTCCATAACTCCTATTATACTTGTCCAAAAAATATGACCTTGGACTTTCTGGAATCATTATAAAGTCATCTATCTAATTCATGGAGAAAAATGTGATCTTAGACTTTTTGGAATCATTATAAAGTCATCTATCTAATTCATGGAGACCAAAAGTCCAAATTCGTCAATTTTCCAAATTTAATTTGCATAACCATGTTTACTACTCGAAACCCAGGAACTGAACAACCACTTGGATTGTAAAAATCATAACTAATTATTTACTCATCCAAATAATGTGAACAAAAGACTTTCCAGAAAGCTATTGAAATTCTCTACTTATCTCTAGCAGACGCAAATCCCTAATTTCACACTGAACTAATCCAAAACTACATATCAACGGGACTGCAGATTATTGATTCACTAACAACAGGGAAACCGATCTGCTACTCGACAACATTTGCATAGAAAAAGAATTAAACTAACTAATGGGGAACCAAAAATCACCCTTGGAGATCGTGATGATGAACATGGAGACCCAGCGAGGCTCCTTCTTTTCCTTCTCCCCTTCTTCTTCCCTCCTCTTCTTCTTCCCTTTCCTCTTCCTATTCTTGCTCCTGGCCGAACAGCAACCCAACCGCAGGAGGGAGATGGATGCTTGGGATACAATGGTGGGGGAGGTACTTGGGTTGGTTGCTGGAGGTGGGGAGGGGAGGGGATTGTAATACCTCGAATATTGATTAGAGAGAATTTAATCGGGAAAGAGAAATAAATTAAAATTCAGAGTTTTGGGGGAATTTTTGGAGTTGGGCCTTCGGCCCAGGCTTGTACAGCCTTGTGGCAGGCCTAGAGTGGGCTAAGAGTGGGGAGGCGCCCCATGGGCCCAAGCCCACGCCGCCCCCACTCCCCTTTACCCTAGCCGAGCCCCCTCCCTCCCCTTTCCTCCCCCAAGCCGCCACTTCCCTCCCCAAGCAGTCACCTCTCCCTCCATTGGCCGACGCCACCAATGCTGCCATCTCCGGGGGTGTCCCTACAGCTTGCCGGCCACAAGGAGGAGGAAGGAGAAGGAAGAAGAGGGGAGAAAGGAGGAGAAGAGGAGAGATTGTCCTCACGGATTTGTTCAGCATGTTCTTGAGGGTCTTCAAGGGTAATCTCGAGTCCTTGTGGTTTAATTCAATTATTCCTTATGAATCGATGTCGTAATTAGAGTCGTTAATCCTGTTGTGATTAGAATCAGATTCTGTCCATTACTTGTGCGTCAGTTTTGGCATAGTTAAAGTCCGAATTGAAGGATTTCATCTCCTAGAGAATTATGGGGCTCGTTCTCAGCTTTCTATAGGTTCAAAGATCACCCAAGTCGGAGTTGTGGTCTAAAAGTTACGTTGATTTCATTGCTACTGTCCAGAAAGTCTGACGAACTTTAGCAGTCGACTTGTTCATTAATTAAGATCATGTTAAAAGCTGATTCAGGGATTTCACCCAACACGATTGTTGTAGAAAATTTGATAATCTTTACATATTGTTAAAAATATTGAAGTTTGGTTAAGCCAATCAAAAGTTATGAATTTTATTCTACCGCTGTAATTTCTGTCTGACAGATTGTAGTTCTAGAGTTCATCTGATTATTAGACACAGAAGTTGGCTGAATTAGAAAGTCTTGCCAACTAGGTTATTGTAGAGGATTAAATTACCTTTCCAGAGAATCTAAGATCACGCTGTTTCGAGTTTCAGAGAGAAAGTTATGGAGTTTTTAGTGTTGCTGTCCAGTATAGCTCTCTGCTAGAATATCGTTTAATTTGAGTAGAACATATCTATGAACTTTGGTCTTTGGGAAGATGAGGTAGAAGTGTGCGAGTAGCATCTCGATATCACGATGCTCTTATTCAAGTAATTCAATTGTGTAGGAGGAGAGGGTTCGAGATTAGTGGCTTCATCCTTGCCTCCTAACGCATCGCAGCGCGAAAGGCAAGTACTTTGTGGATTCTATTGTTTGTTGATTGTTCGATGTGCTTGTTATTCAAGCTATGATGATATTCTATGGTCTATGAGTAGATTCAAATGATTCCTGTTTTTCCACGTATGTTAATCCATGCTTCATGAGATTATGGCTTTCATATTCATATTCATTCCTTCAATCATATGTTCATGATTCACCCATGGGAGTGGGAAGTAAAGACCCATCATTCCAATATGGGCACGTAAGACCCACCATTCCAATGTGAGAAAATTGGATCCCTGTTATGAAACATTCTTCATACGGGCCTTGGATCCCCGCATTTTGGATAATGCGGGCCTGAGTGAACACCAACGGGTGTTCACTGGCTATACCGGTATAAGCAGAAGAGAAGTTCATGCATTTCATTCATTCATATGATTTCTGCTATTCTACATTCATATTCTATAAATTGATGGTTATATTCTTATTCAGTATTGTTCATATTTTTCTGTTGTACTTGCTGAGTCGTGGACTCATTCTTGCCTATGTTTATTTGTTTTAGGTGAACACTGTTGACAACATACCTGGAAGAGATTAGACATGGATCACTTCATTCACTTCACATTCATCACGTTTTAAATAGTTGAACTTGTTATTATATTTCGTTTGATAAGTGGATTCTAATAATTGGAGTTCCGATGGTTGAGACTATCATTCTTTATGCCTTGGTTGAACTAGCAAATGCTTGATACTCCTCGTATAGACTATTGATAGTTTTACCTTGAATGTTTCAATATGTTTGGATAATTAGGGTTCTTGATATGTGCTGAAATCTAATTAAATTTTTATAATCATTCCATTGTTCATCAATCTTTACCTGTTATTAGTTGATAGGTTGTTGAAAGAATTTCGTATTGTTGTTGTATGTCAGTCTTTTAAGTAACATCTTGGCTTCCGCATAGCCAGGATGTTACAGTGGCAGTGCTATAGTATGTGCTACAGTACATGTATAGGGTTTCTCCCTCTCCTCTTTTGTTGTTGGCTGGTCCACCTCTTGGGTATGGGCTGAAGGCCCAAACTATTTTCCTACTAAATTTAGATTACTAATCCTTTTCTAATTCATTAAATACTCATTTAATAAAATGGGATATTACACTAACTTATCACCTTATTAACTGCTCTTACTTAATTATGTCAGTATATGTCTCTTATACAAATATTGCCATTACCCTAAATCAATCACTAGGGAAAGGTCCATTGTGAACTGCTGTGATAGAGGGGAAACACAGATGAAGCTAGAGAGGGAAAAATCTATACTCATACATAGCTGCTGAGGAGAGGGGCCCACTGTCATTGCCTAAGCAGAGAGCAACAAGCAGGGGCTACAAAGGAGGCCAAGTAGGGGAGGCTTGGGCATGCTCAGGGCGGCGTTGGTCGCCGGTGGGTGGAAGGACAACGGTGGCCACGGGTGGCGGAAATGGAATGTCGATGCCACGGTGAACTCCTGGGTGGTAGAGGCACGCCCGAGGGTGGTCGAGAATGGCCGGACGGCTACATGCCGTGGCCGACCGTGGAGGAGGGAAGGGGCGCGGGCGCCGGAGTGGAAGAGGAAGGAGGGTGGCGCACGCATGAGCACCGCCCGGGTGTGGGGAACCCTCCGGGATGGTTGGTGGTGGCCGGGAGAGGCCGAGGTGGTCCGGCGACGGTGATGCAAGGCAGCGCGACGGCGCTAATGTGGCAGTGATGCGGTGGAGCCCTAGAGCTTGGGTGAGTGACGGGAGAGAGCAGAGGGAGGCCAAGGGGTTCTTCCACGGGGAGGAATAGAAGGGAGTCTTACCGAAGTGGGGATGGCAGTCACAGCGACTACTTTGGGCTGGAGTCAAGGAAGAGGACGATGCGGCGAGCTCCTGTGATCAAAATGAGAAATTATTTGAGGGGATTTGCTTCTTGGGATCTAGGACGCGGTGTTAGACCCCAAATTTTGAATTTGGGATCCACTGTGTATATTTATGCCATTCCCTATATCAGTAGCTGGCACACACAGTTACATTGTTGGTTCAAACACATATCATGAAAATATAAAGCTATTGCATAATATTAAACAAAACGTAAATATACCTTATGGCTTTTGACTTACAGAATGGCCGAACAGGCCAAATACTTTCAGAGAATCAGCAGCAGAAGTAGATTCAGAGTAGAATGCGTGGAACCCTCACGATATGCCCACCGGCATTCGACTGTGGGCTCGCGACCTAGTTCTTGGCCTTCTTGATCTTCAGTCTTGTCCAATGCTCATATTTGTCCCTATAGTCTTCTTTTGTGCTTACTGACTAAAAGAATGTAAATAGCGAGCATGAGTACACAACCGTACTCGCGAGCCAATACACAATGCAATTATTATAGATGCAAGGCTAATCAAAGGAAAGGCTTATGGTTCTTTTATTTTGCACAAAGCCACTTCATGAAATAGATTAAGTTATAGCAAATCCTGAGACTTAGCATTTTACTGACACAAGTTTTATAAACTGAGTTTTTGTTTGCAGAGTACTAGTGGAGATTTCATCTCCTATACCATTGAGTAGCTCCGTCCACTCAATGCTCAGGCTATCTCGTATTTACCACTGGTCTCCGACCAGGCCATTTCAAATCCGTGGGGTCCTGCCCCATCTTTTTCCATTCCATCCACAAATTATTTTTATAAAAAGGAAAGCTATATCAAGCAAGTTCTCAGTATCGCTCTTGACCGTGAGCACGGCTATCTAGATAGTTTTCTTACTCTGCAGAGTTCGTACACTTTACCTACAAGAAATAACCAACTTATACTGACCCGACACACTTCCGTTGGTGTGTGGCTAATGTTGATTATCACAAGGCCTTTACAATGTCCCACCTTTTCGTACTTTCAAGCTGCTAGGTATCACCTCCTTAGGTCGTGCTGCCGGGAGGTCTCCCATTGGCGCCGTGCAGATCGGTGACTACCTTTGCCCTTTGTACACTCCACACATCCACCTCTGATGAAATTGCGAGGAGACGGACAAATTAGTTAGCTAGGTCTTAAGTGTTAAGACTTGTGGTTGCACTGTTTTATATGAGAGGTCGTTACCAGATTCGATCCTTAATTGACTCGGGCGGTACATCCACATACCAACTTTCTCTCGCACCCTAAGACCGACCACTCTTTCCACCACATTCGAGTGAAATCTATTTTTCGTGTTTTCCTTTGTTTCTAAAATATCCTTTAATCCAACATACCACTAGGCTTCCTACTCGACTGCCCAAATTCATTTTCAAATATTTTTAATGAGGTTTCAGGCAAATTAATGCCCGCAAGACAATGTATATAAGCAAGGCTAAGTATAACACTTAGATACAGACTTATAAACTAATATGTTAACTATTAATTCTGGGGTGACAAAGGATAGTGTCCAAATTCAAGGATTGAAAGTTTATACACAATTATTATTAAGGCATTAACTATGAGCTAGACCAATATAGTTGTATAAAACATAGCAATGCAATTTCATAATTTAAAACAATATAATTGCAAACAGTAGGTGCAATATGATCAAAGTATTGACTCGCCTTGCTCAATATTTTGATAAGGCTCAATGTTCTGATATTCGTCTTTCTCGACATTCTGATAATAATCCCGCTCAACGTGTTGATAATCATCCTATTGAATATTCTGATAATCTTGATCCCTGCCTTGATCTGGTTGGGATTGTTGTCCTATTACAGCTTCAGAGTCTAACTACACAGAATACGACTAAATCCAAGAGCAACTGAAAATAACCAGATGAAATCCAATAAATCCAAATACATACAAAGAAAAATTCTTCGAATAAAAGCAAACATTTCTAATGACAACTTGGGAGGACGAAGTATTCCCGATGAATCTAATCACACCTAACGGAGTGGATGAAGGGAATACTTCAAATGAAGTATAACCCAAGGAGTTGATGAAGGAAATACTATAGACAAAAGTATTTCCAAGAGGAGTTGATGAAGGAAATACTACAGACAGAATATATCCACTAATAATTGGAATGAAGGAAATTCTTCAGACCAAAGTAGATAATTCTAAGAGAAAGAGAGAGAGAGAGAGAGAGAGAGAGATGTTCACAGGAACATTCTTTACTGGTTAACTAGATGGGAGAGATTACCTAGTTAGGTAATACTCTCAGATAGGCTTTCGGATCACGAATCGTCCGACAACTGGGGACGAATGACGACAGACAACACCTAGAGCTTAGAGGATATTGTTTTTCCTTAACAGGCCACATAGTACTCACAAGCACTCTCTCTAGGCATTCTATGTATACAACCACGATGATCATACAGTCAAAATCAATCCTCTTATATGCTCTCCTTTTTCGGCAGACTTTGATAGTGATTGTGTGCGCATCTATTATCTGCAGACTTGATGTCCTATCGACAGTTAGCTGCTAATGGTTACTTAATTTGCTTTTTAAACTTAACTGCTAATTGTCTACTAATGATAATTAATTATCATCTTTATCATCTTAGTGATTAAATTTGGTTATCTTTACTACTAGTTACTCAATTTAGATTGCCATGGAAAACTGAGTTAGTGTAATTTCTAATTAAGTTTGTCTTGGCAGATTATATGGTAATATTTCACCAAGCATTTGGAATTAATCCCTGAGTATTTTCAAGTTACTTCCTAGGTAACCTACTAATCAACTTTTAATTAAACACCCACCGAGGTGGGGGTTTACTGTCATTAGCCTATTAATAATCCTTAAACACCATGAGTGGATCACACTATCATGTATACAATCAGAGAGAGGGATAGAGGGAGGTTCCATGTCATGGACAGCAACACACAGAAGGATATATAGAAGGATATATACACTGTAACATTTAACTGAGCTATTTGCTCAATTTATACTCTTGACTATTCTGATTACTTGATCCTAATCTACTTCACCTCGGTCACTGATGGTCATAAGTTTCCAACTGGACCAAGGATTCCCTAATCACTGAACTTGTTTCTTGATTAACCTCATTTAGACATACTATTTTTTATTTGAACTATGTTATCATATGACAATACAATCTGTCATTCGATTATCTAAAAACCATTCTAATCTTATGTCTTCCCTACTGTTCAAACATTATGAGTATTGAGAAAATATTAGCTTATTTGAAGTAATGTCTTAACCAAACTTCTTGCTTACTAAATTTTCAATTTAGCTAAAATGGTGTGGGTCTTCTACTGACATTTCAAGCTTGCAATTTCTCTCTGTTCATACAACATTTAATAGAAAGTTTTTCTGAACTGAAGTGCTATTGTTAGACAAGTGCTCAAATGGCTATTTGAATCAACAAAAGCTCTATTTAGTCCTACTGAGAATTCTAGTTATCCCCAAATCACCCTACTGACTATTACGATTCCGAAAATACAACATGTCAGTTGTACATTTACAATTTATCTCATTAACAATCCCTAATTAACCCTACTATCTATGCAATACTATCTAACAATATGAGACATAATGCCATAGGGCTGCCACTCACAAGATACTCTTCTTGTAGACATTTCATCAAGCATCATGTGTGCAATATCCTAGGGGCACTTCACCGTACAATACCTGTGCTGTGCCACATGGGCATTTTATCAAACACCAACAGGACACTCCCTTATGGGCATTTCATCAAACACCAACAGGGCTAGGCTGCTGCAGCGACATGTGGTCGGCGGGGAGGAAGAAGACCGAGGCGGCTGGCGCTGCTGGGGTAGGCCGGCGAGCGCGGCACCCGGGGCGTAGTGGCCGGCGCTGGCGACCTGCTTGGAGGGCGACGAGGCCTGCCTTCGACGGTGTCGACGCAGTCGGGGCCAGTCAAGGTCAGGAGGGAGGGGCGGACGTGCGGGCGACACGGGACGTCGGGTGCGGCAGCGCGGCGTTGGAGCCAACTCTGGCTTGGGCTCAGCCCGAGATGGGGAAGGGAGAAGACCGGGAGAGCATGGTGGAGTGGAGGCCGGGTCGGACGGGGAGCGGGAGGGGAAGCGAGGAGGCGGTCAGCGCCATCCCGGAGGAAGAGGGGAAGGAGGCGGCGGGATAGCATGGTGGACCGGGAGGGGCGACATGGAAGAGTGGAGGCTGTGGAGGGCGGTTCGGCCATGGAGCGGGAGGGGAGGCGATGTTGGTGTGCTTGATGGGAGAATGGGGAAAGGGAGGCCGGAAGGGGCAAGGCGAGCTTGGCGCTGGCTACTTGTAGGGAGCGGCGGAAGAGCCGAAGATGGCGAAGGCATGGGCGGTGGCGCCGTGGCGGCCATGCGAGGAAAGGGGGCAGGGCTGCGTGGCTGGCTCAAGGCGGCGTGGCACTCATGCGGGAGCTGAGGAATGGCTGCGTGGAGGTGATGGCCTGCCTAGTGGGGCCGGCTGGCAGTGGAAGTGAAAAGAAAATCAGCTTCCAAGATTTCTAAATAATGGCTGAAAGTTTGAGCGAATTTTTAAATATCGATTCCTAATTCCAAAAATTATGTAAATTTAGGGAGAGTTTTCCTGACTAAGTTTAGTATGACTTTTTGTAGAATTTTATTTTAAATAATCTATTTAGGAGATTCACTGTCATGTGGTATTTTAGTTAAAATTTTGCTTTATAACATTTCCCTTCTTAGGGTTTTATACTTCGCATACCATTTCAGAAGAACATGCTTTTAAGTGCATTTTGCCTTTATTTAATTCTATTGTTTTTACAATCCATGTGGCTAGGGTTTCCGCAATTAGGGTTCTCGCTTCTAGGGTTTTTATTTTAATCACTTATGTTGGTAAAAGAAAACACAAATCGATAACTCACAAAAACGCAGGCAAAAGGGTCGACAACCGATATTATACAAAAAGTTTTAAAAATCCTATATTTTTGCATTAAGATATTTTTGGGATGTTACACGCGGGGTGACGCGGTTTTCTGTGGACGATCTTCACCGGCTTACTGGGAACGGCGAAGTAGGCTCTGCAACTGGTGCGGCTTGGGAAGGCTCGGTGATGAAGCAGAGGGCGTGGGGGAGGAAATGGCAGGAAGAGGGTTAAGGCCGGCTCGGGGCGATGCTTAAGTAGACATGGAGGCAGAGAGCGCGATGGTGGCCGGCGGCATAGGTAGAGGAGCGGAATTGCGGCATGCATGGCACTAGGGACTACTGCGTGGAGGGGAAGGCCTGCATGTGGGGCCGGCTGTTAGTGGAAGGAAAAGAATTTCTGCTTCCAGGATTTCCAAAAAGACTAAGGGTGTTAGGTAATTTTTAGGCATAAAAATACAAGTCCAAAAATTATGAAAATTTAGGAGGAGGTTCCTCACAAAGTTTAGTTCATACTGTAATTTTTGTATATTTTTATTTGTTTCTTATTTTTCTCTAAAAATCTTTTAAGCTCCTGTTTGCTTGCACTTTATTATTTGATTTGAGGAAAGCATAAAAATGTGTTTGATATTATTTCCCCATTTTATTAACAGTACAATTACACCCAATTTGGATTTTTAATTATCATTTTTATTTCAATTTGTTTTAAGATATTTTCTTGTGGCGGTAGATAAACTTTGGTACTTGCTAAATATTTCTAATTGGCTTTCAAACAAGATTTTGGTTTTAGGTTTTACATTCCATGTATTATTTAGAAGGACAATACCTAAATTTTATTTTGCTTCTCTAATTCCTGCATTTAGGTTTTCATTTCTAAGGTTTCTGATTCTAGGGTTTATGTATTTAGGGCTTCTGTTGTACATTACTTGTGTTGACAAAAAGAAAACATAGATCAAATAACTCCCGAAAATGCAGACAAAATGATGGTAACAGATAATCATACAAAAAGTTTTAAAAATTCCGTATTTTTATATTCGGGTACTTTTGGGATGTTACAATCTCTCTACCATAGAATCTAAGTCGAGTAATTATCTTGTGAAGGGTGGAGTTATAAGCTACCACAGACTTAAAGTCCTGGAAGTGTAAACTCATCCAGTCATGCTCCGCCTGTGGGAGCACCATCAACTTTTGTTGATCATGACACTTCTGGAGATCATTCCAAATAACCAGGGGGTCTTCCTCAACCATAAACTCATTCTTGAGGTCCACGTTCAAGTGGTGGCGAAGAAAAACCAATGCTCTGGCTCAATCACCTGATTCGGAAAGCTTAGGTTTTCCCATATCATCGTTCTCGTGTTCACCGATAGTGTGAGTTAGCCCTTTTGATTCAAGATGGAACATGATGTCGAGGGCCCATGTGAGATAGTTACTAACATCCACAGCTGGCTCATCGAAGTCTATTTTAGCAATGTTAGACATGTTGTCTACATCATGTAAAACAACAATTAGTTGGCTCAAAAATAGGCCGCATGAGTCAAAACAAGCAAGTACAACATCTAGATAATTTACTCAAAGAATAAATGTGAGTATGCAAATTTCCAATAATTTTCTGCAAATTTTCTAAGCATAGAAACAATTTCCATAGCAGAAAACTAATTTGTGGTAATTAAATAAAGCCTTAAAGAATAGATAATAACACCAGAACTCTTCCAGGGTTTAATTTGCAAGATTTCCTTCGTGGTTCCCTTAGAAAAAATGCGTAAATTATAAGGTCTAACCAGCAAGATTTTTGGCCCCAACCAGCAAGATTTTTGGCCCCAAGGACCTAAATTAGATAAACTGAGGATCACTCTGTAATTTTACAAAACCCTGAGGGCTTATTTGCAAATTTGTCGGCGACCAGCTCAACCAACCCTTCATTGGGCCTTAATAGGACGGTACGATCCACATGGATTCCCAAGTCCACGCGGGTTCGGTTTTAACACGGCTGAGACCTAGGGTTTGCCCTAACCCTACAGCTCGATGGCAGCGATGGTTTTATCGCCCGAGACGGTGGTGCGATGGAGTGAGGTAGCGCGGCGGGCGCTTCGTCCTCATGGGCGACAACCAAGGAAGCGTGACGATGCGGGACTGAGGCGATGGCGAGTTGAAGCAACACGGTGGGCACGGTGAGCAGCATGGCTGGGACGATGTCTCGAGGCGTGGCGTCTGCAAACTCCAAAGTGGCAACGACACGGATGGCGAGGGTGGCGCGGTAGGTGCATCCGACGGTGATAGGATCGCAAGGGCAGTCAGTTGTGGTAGGCACTTCAGAGGTTCGCGTTGGTGAATGATGCGGCGACGCCGTTTGCGCAGTCAGGGAGGGGAGAGGGGGGAGAGAAACGAGAAGGACCCGATAAACATTGCAAAATAATCCAAATAGATATGTTCTAGACAATGTACCAGATGGCCTCGTGCTGATAACATGTTAGAGCAGTGGTCGCGTTGCTGACGAACGATTATAAAAAAATAGAAGATACAAGAAGTAATACCAAATACCAACAACCTCTCTCTTTATTGATGAGTGGATACGAGATCCGCATGTGTACAATGAGCAACTCCGACCCCTCCTTACAAGCTTTAATGAGTCTTGATCTCTCTATAGAATAAGCAACATGAGAGTCATGCCTCATGGGCCTTAATGGGTCTTAAGCACTAATGAGCCTAGTTGAGGTAAAGCGTCCACATGATCGGGCATAATTGTAAGGACCTGGGATTAACTCTCCCAAATCCTCTATGCATTCCACTCTAGTCCCATGATCAGTAGCTAGAGTACACAGTTAAACAAAACGATAACAAATCCATATCACGCATTTAATAAATAATAACTAGAGTTCTATTACCAGAAAGGCTTTCGAGCCAAAAGTGATGAACACAACGGAAGACGAAGTAAAAGTAGTAGAGCCCAGCCAATCTGCTACAGGCAATCGACTGGGGTAGCGGCCTAGTCGTCGAGATCTTTAGCAGTTGTGAAGTCCTTTTCCTCTGTTCAACAATTTATTAAGCAAGGTGAGTACAAATGAATGTACTCCACAAGTTAAACCTAGTAACAGATTATAATGCATGAAGGTATAACAAAGGATGGCTTATAGGGTTTATTTTGCATAAAGCGATGTTTTCTTTAAATACTTGTACTAAGTTCCAAGGTAGATATTTTATAAATAAAATTTATTTTCTAAATTCAGTTTTATAGTCAGATAACATTCACACAAGAATGGTGAATGATACCCTCCTATCACATGACTACCCGCCCAATTTCCCATTTGGATAGAAATCCAAAACCATTTAACAAGTCTTTTGAAAACAAATCAAAAATCTAACTTTGAGTGGCTTTGCTAACATGTACATGACCGCGGACACGGCTATTCGAATAGTTTTACACTCTACACAGGTTGTACAGCTTTACCCACATGACACGAATTCTCTAGTTTGTTTGGCACATATCGGCACCACCGCTCACTACCTTAGGTAAGCAGTCTAGAGCACGTGATAAGGCCTTTACAATGCGTCATTCCATCATAGTCCCGCCTCGCTAAGGTTTCGCCTCCTTTGGACTAAACCAACCGTCGGAATGAGCCCCCCCTTGCGCCATGTGGGAATATAAAAGTAGGTCATAAAAGACACCCACGCAACCGGATGGCACGACCACGGTGAAACATTGCAAATTAGTTAGTCAGGTCCCGCCCACACAGGACATGTGGTAGTACGATATGGCTTAGCAAGATGCGGCCCAAAGACCGGTCCTTAACTGACTTGGACGATTTTCCAAAAGAACCCCTAGGTCTCAACCCAAACCCGAATTGAGCCCGTGCATAAACCTGCACCCACCAAACATCTATTTCGCCCAAGTCCAAACTAATTTTCATTTTGTTTTGCTTTTCGAAAATCTTTTGCAAAAGTCCTATGGTAAACCAATACCACAGGCGCAATTAAATCATATTTGAACATTTGGCTAAATTCCCCCAAATTCAATATTTTTGGTCTGAGCATGACTAAGCATAAAGTTTTTCAATCAAGAGCATCTTGTTAACACTATTGTATTAACAAGAATCTAGGGTGACAAGGTATGATGGATTAATGTTCAAGAATTGTCAATTTCAAGGTCAGTAGGTCAACCTCCAATATTGTATTCCTATAATCCAACTTCCAGTAATCCAATATCCATAAATCATTTATCTCTATAATCTGCATTGTCCATCCATTCTCCAACAATATTCTATTTCTACAATCCAACATCCGATAATAATATATCTCCATTATCCAACAATCATGTATACCTATTGTCCAACAATTATCTAAGGATGTAATCCAATAATCATTTAGTCCTACAGTTCAATATTCAATAACAATCTACTCCTATAATCCAACATTAATATATTTCAATAATCCAATATAACCAATTCTTCTCACTAATTCCGCAAGGCTTTATACATATTACTTGATTCAACTAATCCACCAAAGTTTAGCATCATGATTTGCTAATCCTATCATCATGTATTCATATAATCCAATGTCTAATAATCACATGATTCTATAATTTAATATCCACCCATCATGTATATCTACAATCTCATGTTCATTAATTATGTAATCCTATAATTCCATCTTCGATAATCCGATGCTCAAAAATAATAATATATATATCTATAATTCAATCCCAACAATAATCAAATTCTATAACCCAATATCCAACAATCGTGTATTTCTATAATTCACATCCATCAATAGTCTAATATCAATAATTACCTATTTACGTAATTCAACATTAATTAATCGATATCCATCAACATTCTTCCTTTATCATTAAACATCTATCCACAATCTACTTTTATTATCCAAACATCAAATTCTAACTCCGAATATATATATATATATATATATATATATATATATATATATATATATATATATATATATATATATCACATTCAAAATATTCTCTATACCACCTCTCTTGACAATTATTGGGCATACAAGGGAATTGGGAATAACTATAAAGCTTAAAACGAGAATTTAAATTACTTGATTATAAATATGCATGCAATAATAATTTAAAACAGAATTTAAATAATTTAAAATACTAGGATCAAATATGATCAGAGGATGTAACTTGCCTTGCTTATTTAGTTGTCGTTCTTAAATGGCGTCGGAATGTGATTCTTCAAATAATTCAGTTTCCTCAGAGTCGTCGAAATCTATACGCGAAAACAAACCAAATCCAAATATGTTCAAATAAAGGAAACACTTTAGACAAAAATAAACATATATAACAACATCTTGAAAGACAAAAGTATTCCAGATGAAGCTAATTATACCTAGTGGAGTTGATGGAGGAAATTCTTCAGATGAAGTGTATCCAATGGAGTTGATGAAAGAAATACTGCAGACGAAAATACAATCAAATAAGCTAATGAAGGAAATACTTCAGACGAAGTATAACCAAAGAAGCTGATGAAGGAAATACTACAGACAAAAGTAGTTAAATCTAACAGGGAGAGCGAATGTCCGCAGGAACATTTCTCAATGGTTACCGAGATAGGAGAGATTACCTGGTAGGTAATACCCTCGGATATGCTTTTGGATCATGAAGGGTTTGCTACTAAACGGATGACGATGGACGATACCTAGAATCTAGGTGTTGTTGTTTTCCTTAACATGTCACCTAGTACTCACAAAAAATCTCTACCTGCATTCTATGTATACAACCACGATGATCATACAGTCAAAATCAATCCTCTTATCAACCTTAGGCTAATTACTTAATTCTTTCAAACTCATTGTCAAAGACAATTAACTGACAGGTTATTAACTAAACCGATCACCTAACTAACCTTTAACCATTCCAACTAATCACTAATTGCCTATAAGGAATGTTATACAGGTTGATCATTCTACTAAACCTTGTTTAATACTAAACAATTAACCATCTACAGGAATGGAATGAGTCCACAGACCAAATTGGCTACTGCAGGAGGTTCCTATTGTCAAGTCAGGTTTGCATCTAACATTTCAAAAAAAAAACCGACAACAGATCTTCTGATAGATTTGCCTGTGAAACAAACTGACAAACATTGTCTTTGCATTACTGACAACCAGAGATTTAATCAAACTCAGCTACAACACTTAGCTCTAGCTTACCTATTAAGGAAGAACTTGCTAACAGTTAATCATCATATCAAACACATACACAGAGCAGGGGGGAAATCAGGGAAGCCAAGGGCGGCTTGGGCACACTGTGCCGGCGCCGAGGAGGCGACGGTGAGCCAACGGGGGCGCCCAGAATGAGTGGCCGAGGGGGAGGCGGCCCTCCTGGTGGTAGCCTCATGGCTTGAGGGGCCGGTGGCGACCAAGTGGCAGGAGCCGACAGCGACGCGGTGAGATGGGGAAGACGACTTGAGCTGCAGGCAACAACAAGGGAGATGAGGGGGCGCTAGATGTGTGTACCATCCCAAAATTTTGGTCTTTTCAAAAATTTATTTCAAAATAATTAATTCAAAGATTTGGAATTTTAGTTTGGAGTTCTTGCTATTTCAAAGAGCCTTTTCGAAACTTTAAAAATAAAATAAAATATTTACAAAATTAATTACCATTTATAAGTTGAAAATCTTTTTATTAAGTTCAAAATAATTCTAGAAATTTTTGTGAATTTTTCTAGAATTTTGGACTCTATTTGCTATGTTCTAAAAATCTATTTGATTTGTTGTTTATTCTTAATTTCGAAAATATAAAAAAATAAAAAAATGTTTTCCCGCTAGGGTCACCCATCCCAAAATTTCGGTCTTTTCAAAAATTTATTTCAAAATAATTAATTCAAAGATTTGGAATTTTAGTTTGGAGTTCTTGCTATTTCAAAGAGCCTTTTGAAACTTTAAAAATAAAATAAAATATTTACAAAATTAATTATCATTTATAAGTTGAAAATATTTTTATTAAGTTCAAAATAATTCTAGAAATTTTTATGAATTTTTCTAGAATTTTTGGACTCTATTTGCTATGTTCTAAAAATCTATTTGATTTATTGTTTATTCTTAATTTCGAAAATATATATAAAAAAAATGTTTTCATTGGGGTTGGTCACCCATCCCCAAAGTGCTCCCGAGCCCATCTCACTTAACCAAGCAACCTTTTCAATGCTCTACCAGGAACGTTTCGCCTTCATTCAATTCTATCCACTCCTTAATTGTTTTAACCATTGATCTCCTGTTCTTCTTCTTAAAACAGCCGAAAGCTTCTGTGCTCAGTCCGAAAACATCCCAGAATTCAAACAGTTCATTCTTTTTCCCCGTTCTTCCCACTCAGAGCTCCAAATTCAAATCCGTCAGAAGCGAAATGACCGTGTCTTTATCACCCGCATCATACAACCATCAATTTTCCGTTTCCTCCGTCATTTGCATTCAATTGGGCCGTTTCTTCCCGTTCTTCATTACAAAATCGAAACTGTCGCCGTAGTTCTTCGCATTCCTAGCGACTCAAATCACAAGAATGGCTATAAATTGGCAGGCCATCATCTCATATATCCTTTTTCATACCCTCAAATTCTCAGAACTTTCGGAGGTTCGTCGACGTCGAATTTTGCTTTTTCCTGAGCGTCGTTCATGACACCCAATTTGTGAATTCTTCAATTCAGTGCGTAATTCTTCGTGTGAACCGCGTCACAGTGCGTTCCAGACCTTCCTTATCCTTAACCCCCTCTCAATTTGTTGGATTATTCTCTGTGGTTCGCCACTACCGTCGTCGCTCGTCTCATGCCGTCCATTGCCGTGGAGGCATCATCTCGGACCACCTCCGGCTAATCCGACAGCACCCACACCATCCTCTGGCCGAGGCTATGCCCGTGCTCCCCTCCATTCATCCCTGGCGCCGCTGCTCCACCAATTTCACTACCGTGCCCGTGCGCCGCCGCCGCCACCCTGCACCATCTCCGGCACCGCCACCGCTGCTTGTGAGCTCGCCATCATCTTGTGCTTGGCTGGCCAGCCCTCCACCCTTGAGTTTGTCTGACGCACCATGGATTCCTCTTCTATTCGGTCTTCTGTTCGGCCTTCTGCTCGCGGCTGGCTGTTTAGCCTTCGGTTCAATTTGGAGATGAAGCCGGACCGTGTCTTCCGGTGACGCCGCGTCCTCCAAACCGTGCGCATCTTGTTCGCCTCGTTCTCAGCTACCCAGTGCTATCCTCGCCATGACTAACTCCCGACCAATCGCCACGACGCTTGGTTCCGTCAGACGCCATCGCTTCTGCGTCTTGCCTGTGTCCATTTCGGCCGACTTGTGGATGAAAATGGGAGGAAGAAGAAGAGCTAGGGGTAAAAATGTCCTAGAGTGGCATATATCAAAGACAACTAAATTTAGAGTGGCATAAATCCAATTTCAAGATTCCGAGTGGCATATCTCGAAACACGGTGTTTCTGAGTGGCATATATCCAAATTTGCCTTTTATCTAGTCTAATGGCTCATGCTTTGTACATCAATCTATTTGTTGAGAATTGTTTTTCTACAATTTTGTTCGTTCTCATACGAACTCCGAATCCAACGATTCTTTCTTCTAAATTCATTCTCTAATTCCAGTATTTATTTTGTAATTTTTGGGTTTTATTTATTTTCTGCTATTTATTTGGTCCGTTGCGCGTGTGTAGAGTCCGACGTCGTCGACGCCAGTTTGGATCAACCGGACGCGGCAACCGCAACCTACATTGAAGGCGAGTCTCCTTTGACCATTTTGTACCTATGATTTTCAAATCATGTTTTCTGTTTTTAAAAGTATTATGCATTGCTATTTACATAAAATGATGAATTTATATTGTAGGTTGTTAGTTAAACCTAAAAGTTGTTAATGTCTTCCTTTGATGTTGTTATCATAATCCATTGTCACCCTAGCATAGCAAATCCATGATATTAATTACAACATTGTGGAATAGTTTTACATAGTAGAATTGCTTAGACATGCTTATCAGTTTGGATCACCCATTGGGAGAAAACTCTTATTATCTTTTATGCAAATCCTTTTTGAAATGTTTGACATTAGGTAATGTAAGTATTTGGTAAATAAAATAAAATGCTGAAAACTTATTTTAGACTTGGGCGGGTGGTAAGATCAGGCAGGTGCAGCTAGAGCACGAGAACTTGGAATGTGGTAAGTTCCGCCTAAGTCACACTAAGGACCGACGCTTGTGACTATCCAAACCGAGCACTGCCGTACAACCACATGTCCAATATGGGAACGGATCTGGCCAACTAATTTACTATGTTCTAGCATTACGCCTGCAGGCTGTAGATGGTAGGTGTTACCTGGTTAGTGCAGACGGTGCTAATTGACATCCATGTCTGCCGGGGCTTGCGCCGGGCGTTGGTAATAGACATCCAAGTTCGGGCAGGTTACCCCCCACAACGGTGAGCTACAGGTCGATGGTAAATGACGTCCATGACTTGGGGTTAAGCTCATCGGGCGAGCTAATGTTAGGATAAAGTATTGTAAAGGCCTTGTGATAATCGCTTAGTCGCACGCCCAAGGAAGCGTGTCATGGCCGACATTATAAGCTGATTATCTCGTGTGGGTCAAGTTGTACAATCTCTACAGAGTGTTAAAAACTATTCGAATAGCCGTGCCCACGGTCAAGGGCGAGCAAGGTGCATTTTCAGATGGTAGATTTTGGTTTTGATTTCAAAAATAATAATTTTGGGAACCGAGAGCAGTTGGGACTCTTAGATAGTTTTTGGCAGCTAGAGCCAGTTGGGCAGCTAGAGCCATATTCTTTAAACCTTGGCGGCTAGAGCCTTGATGTTAGTGGTTAGCAGGTAGAACCTCCACTAGTGATGCAATTTTTTTATTTATTGAAACTACTTTTGTCAAATATGCTTTATGAAAACTGTTTTAACTTAAAATATTGCTTTGTGCAAATGAACCCTATAAGCCCAATTGTTAAAGCTATGCATATGCATGTTTTCCAAGACTCGCGGAGTACTTTATGTACTCACATGCTACACTCATAATTAAATCTTAGAAGCCTTCAACGACACGGAGGAGGACTACGACTACTTCGCATGTGGCTTTGATGAAGGACACCTTGAGTACTAGGTTGCGCTCCCCAGTCGAATGTCGGTGGGCAATTTGATGGGTCATCACTCGGAGTTTAACTTTTGTTGTTTCCGCTGCTGTAAGACTTAAGGTCTTTCGACCTCTTTTGTAATAAGTGGTCATAAGGCCGGTACTCAGTTGTTTATTAATGTTATTCGTGATTCAAACTTGTTATCAACAATATTTCTACTGTATGCACTAGCTCTCGATCATGGGGTAGTGCGAAAATACACGAGGGTTGAGATCGTAAATCCGATCCGACAATGTGAGAGCAATCGGAAGGATGCTCACCGGTTGAGGCAGGACGATGGCGGCGGTGGCGCCATCTTGCTGAAGACCACGGGCGACAAGCGCACGATGCATTGCTTGATGCCGACGAGGAGGGAGGAAGTTGGCCGACGTGGCGGCGCTCGGGAGTGGCGACTGAGGCGGATCCGGGCGTTGGGAGCCTAGATCGGCGGTGGGGAGTGGGCACAACGGAGGACACGAGGAAGAGAGGGACGCGCGGTGGTGACGGCGTCCGGGGCGAGGTGGCCGAGCCGGTGGTAGGCTGCAGAGGCTTTGACGACGGAGGGAGGAGCTGGGGCGGCGAAGGCGTCGGTGGCGGAGCGGCGGAAGTGGAGCTGAAGGCGCGGCGACACTTTGGGGTGGCTTGAACTTGCTTCAAGCTGGGGAAGGAAGATAGAGTGGGGAAGGGGGATGAGGCCGGCTCGATGTTGCTTAAGTACGGGAATGGGCGGAGGCAGCGAGAGGAGGTAGCATGGGCGACGATGGTCACGTGGCGTGCATGCGGGAGAAGGGCAGGGGCGCAACGCCGCGTGTGCACAGGCGTGGCGTCCGCTCGGGGAAGAAGAGAGGCGTGGCTGGGCGTGAGAGGTCGTCCGTGAGCCCACGCGACAACCAAAGGAGGAGAGAGAGGAAGCGGTCAAGCGGTGGGCCTTGGAAGAAAAAGGAGAAAGACCGAAGAAATAGGTTTCAGCCCAAAAGAAGAATACCGGATTTTGGTGATTTAATAATTTCAGAAATATAAATAATTTCTTTAGGGTTTTAGAAAATAGCAAATAAAGTCCAAAAATTATGGAAAAATTCACAGCAATTTCCTAAGATATTTTGGACTTTTAGATAAAATATTTCCAACTTGACATTGGTATTTAATTTTACAAATAAATTATTTTGGATTTAAAATAAACAGGAAAAGTCTTTTAAAATTCTTGAAAATTCAGAAAGCTCAAGAAAATAATTTGATTTTTATTTTTGACTTTAAATCCAATACAAACCCAGAAAAGTCAAATGAATTAAATTGAAAAGCATAAAACTCTTTTAAAACTCATAAAATCCAATAAAATAATATTTTATTAATTTAAAATTAGTAATGAACTTTGGGTACATTATAATAATAGTCCGATATTACAACAAAATTATAATTTATTTGCCAAATAGGGTGCAAGATTTTTCACAGAAGCTGTTTTTGCAGTAGCTTCTAAAAATAAAAACAATACGATAACCAAAAAATAGTGTTGAGGAACCGTCGCTGGCGAGTCCAGTCCAAGTGATTACCCCGTAGACAAACTCATACCCCGTAGACAAACTCAGAATCGTAAGAACAATGCAAGAACACAAGACCATAATAGTAGATTGAACACACAGATATGATGGGACTTCATGCTTCTCTTTATTGTTCTTCTGAAAATTGTTTACAATGTTGGGGTCCCCTCTCCTTTATATAGACTACTAGATAGATGAGGAGGCCACCGTGGGCCCAGGGTTGCCGGCCTGGGCCCGGTTTCTTAACACTCCCTTTTGGGCACTCACCCGTCATGTTTATGTCTTGTCAAAACTCCAAAAAACCCAGTGGGAAAAATTTGGAGAAAGAGTACATGAAACACGTTCTGTTATGCTGCACGAATTGCCTCATTAAAAACCTTAGCCGAGAAACTTCAGGAAAACTCATCGAGGGAAAAAGAGTACAATCCACCCAATTTCATTTAATCTCCAGGATTTATTCTTTGGGTACTCGATCTTCATGATCAAGTTTCACTAATGAGTTCATGAAGATTCTCCCTCTGAATTCTGCACTTCTCTAAGTCTCATCATTCTAATTCCATGTATGCATCTTTCAAAACTAGACGCTAGAAGTGACTTAGTGAATAAATCTGTAAGATTTTCACATGACTTAGTGTGCATTACTTTAATTTCGTTCATCTTTTGCAATTCATGAGCAGAGAAGAACTTGGGGTTGATATGCTTCGTGAGTTGACTCTTCACATAATCCATCTGCATTTGTGCAACACAAGCTGCATTATCTTCATAGATAATAGTGGGGGTTTGTGTGGTATTCAATCCACACGACTGCTAGATGTAGTGAATCATCAGCTGAAGCTAAGAACATTCTCATGAGGCCTCGTACAGTAATTCAAATGCAAAGTTAAACATGCTTCAAATGCAAAAAGTGATTCAAAAATTGAATTCCCGAGGCCTTTTTCTGCTGAAAAATGAATTTTTGGTGAATTTTGCAATTTTCAGGGGTTAAATCGTGAAATTTCAGTTCAGAGAAAAACATTCACGTAATTTTCTAATTTCTAGCGGATTTTTCGTCAAATTTTCTTATTCGTGAAAAAAGCTCGTAATGTTTGAAATTTTGAGGGTCCTTTTTGCAAACTTCGGGTTTTTCGTTTTTCTTTTCCCGATTTCTTTTCTTTTTTCTACCGATTAATGGTTGGCCTTAAATAGCCAGCTTCTTCAAAGTCGGGTGCTAGGGTTTCCCCTAACACCGTGTCTCGAGCGGCGACAACGCCATTTATGTGCGTGGTGCCTTGAAGCCTTCAAGCGGCGGCGGCTCCATAGAACGAGGCGTGGCCGTGGCCGCAAGCATGCGAAGGGCGCGGTTGGAGGTGCTACGTCGTCGCGGGGCAACAGCAGTGGCGCTGCTTCAAGGCGCATATGCCATATGGCTTTCATGGCGGAAGCGCCGTGCGTGCGATCTGCGTCTGGCAGCGTCTTGCCTGGCCGGGCGTCATGTGAAGCGGCCTTGGTGGCGCTGCGCCGTGTAGCAGCGCATCTTGTGGCCGGAGGCACCATCGTGGCGGCCGCCGTCGCGGCAGCGTCTTGTGCGCTACTAAGCGCCATCTTGCGAAGCGGCGCGGGCGAGCGCCGTCGGCGGCAGCTCAAGCGACCGACAATGTGTCGAGTGCCCGTGTGGTGCCATGCGGGGGCGGTGGCCGGTCGGAAATTTGTCTTGCGCGGGTCGTCGGCTTCAAGTGCGGCCATGGTGCGATGGTGGCGCTTCAAGTCAGCGTCGTTCGGGGCGGCCGGAGGCGGCGCCTTGCGTGAGCAGCGTCGGCTGCTATCCACTCTTGCCCCTTCTCAGGCGATGCCATGGCCGTTCGGTGGTGGAGGCCGGCCGGTGGTGCCGCGTGCAGATGGCGACGCGGTTCAGCTCTGGGTTAGGTTGGCACTCGGCGGCACTCTTCAAGTCGGCGGTAGTGCGGCCGCAGGCAGCTGGCCGATGTTTTTTTCTTCGTGTGTTACTGTTCATGATCATGCAGGTGTAGATCGATTCTTGTCGGCGCGTTTTGGCACACATACCAAGACGACGGTATGACGCGTGCGTGCATACGAGCGGCACAGATTGGTGATGCGCGCGACGCTTTTTGGCCGGCTCACCCTTTTATTTCTTTTTTTGTTCATGCAATAATCTACGATGCAATCAATATCATCTCTTTCATACAATCCTATCGATCGGTTTGGTCGGCAACTTCAAATCAGCTCGTGGTAGATTAGAGAGGATTTGCACCGTAGGAACTAATCTAGAAAGCCAAATTTGCAGAATTGAAAGCGATATAGAAAAACGATTCGATCTACGAACATCGTGCTACGACGGTTACCTTTCAATCCGAGTAGAGTAGGTCTAGAGGTAGGCCGGAGTCGATCGTACTGATAACGTGTTGAGGAACCGTCGCTGGCGAGTTCAGTTTGAGCGATTACCTCGTAGACAAACTCAGAATTGTAAGAACAATACCAGAACACAAGAACAGAATAGTAGATTGAACACAGAGATATGAATAGACCTTAGGCTTCTCTTTATTGCTCTTTTCAAAACTGTTTATAATATTGAGGTCTATTCTCTTTTATATAGCTTACTAGATAGATGAAAAGAACATCATGGGTCCAGAGCTGCCGGCCTAGACCTGTTTCTTAACAAATAAAACTTACATGAGCGGAAAGTAGTTAATTTGCTGAGATGGCTTCCGAAAAGAAAGGAAACATTGTCGCAACTTGCAAGTTGCAACCCTTCCTTACCGGGTCCGAGTCAATTCTCTGACCGATTCCACCTCTCACCGTCGCTCCGCCTCCAGCGGTCCAGCCACTCTCACCGGCCATCCTCTTTTCCTGTGCACGGCCTCCCGCCGCGCGCTGTGCCCCGTCTCTGGTGCTCCGCCTGCCGCCGGCGCCCGCGACCGGACTTCCATCCCCCACGATCCTTCTGGTCAGATCTGAACCCTCCCCTCTCGAACTTCCGAACGCATCTAGTAGTTACGTCACATCACAGCGTTTTTTCTTCCTCCAGGGGCCAAGATTTCGAGTCGGTGAGTAGGTCCGTATCGCCGCCGCAGGTGGGGAGAGGAACATGGATCATCACCACCCGCAGCAGCAGCAGTACGGCGACCCTTACAGGGCACTGGTGCCGTCCCCGCAGCCCGACCATCTCCACGCCCTCCAATACCACCACCAGACACAGCCACCGCAAGCAACGCCGCCACAGCCGCAACATCACCACGCCTCGCTCGCCTCCCACTTCCACCTCCTCCATGTAAGCCACTATCCTGTTCTTTTAAAAATTGAGTTTACTATGTAAAATGGAAGGGATGGATGATGTGACAAATTTTGACTACACGCTGAAAAAGAACAAGGAAAGACAACACGTTCTGCTGTTGTAACTTTGGTATATAACTGGCGCAGATTGATTGTTGCTTGCTCCTAGCCCTTTGGAATGTCAATTTTAAGTGCAGTTTTGAACACTATATCATATTGTGCAGATGCGTTTTATGTGAAACATACCAGATGCAATGGTTTTCTTGACATGCCACTCCCTCCAGTTAATAAAAATAAGTCAGTTTTGGACATCAACACGGTCCCCAAAATACAAATTTGACCACTAATTACTATTATAATATATTTATAAAACACAACAATTATAATAGTATGGAAGTACTTTTCTAGCCGGATCTATACATGATTTTCATGTATCTAATCTAAATATTTAAAAAGATATTGATAGAGAAAGTTTTCAAAGTTTGACTGCACGCATTCCAAAGCGACTTGTTTTTGTGAACTGGAGGGAGTATTAATTAATTAATATGATAACTCCTGTACAAACTGTCTACTGCATCTTCTCTCTTGAAGAAAAAAGATCGCTACAAGTTATGCATCATATTTATTGTGTGTTGTTTTTAAAGTTAACCACTGTTTTAAACTGTCTGCTTAAGCAACTTATGTGTCCACGTGAGCATTTGTAGTAGGTCTACCACTTGTATGTTACTTGGTCGTTTATATGTAGTTCTGTTGGGCATATAGCTCTTACATTTTGAGGAATGCACTACGCACAAACACAAGTTCAATTGCCCATTTTTGTTAGGAAAATGTCCACTTTTCAATCTTCAACTATGGCCCGAGTCCATTTTTCAACCCACAACTCCAAAACCATCTGAGTCAGAACCCTCATCTAACAAAACCAGTTCACATTGAAAAGTAGACTTTTATTCCTTTTCGGCTTTTTGTTACCAAGTGCTAATGCATGCATAGGAGTGTTAAGAGGGTTCGTTGTGTTGTTCCTGTGCTAAACATCTGGCATACATCATTGTGTCTGGTTAAATTTGTTATCAAGTGTTAGTGCTCTTACTACCAGTTTCGTTTTTTACCCTAGCATTTAACCGGCGTAGGCATACAAGGTCACATATAAGTGGATTGTTCGCTTAGCGCTTACTACTACTATTTAGTATTGGCGTTGACTAACAATAAAGCCATAAAGATTGAGCCAGGCCATCTTACAAGCATAAATTTTCTACGTACGTTTCTTTGGAGGAAAATTGGCTGTACGCCATTACAAATATGTAATGCCACTGCGAACAGGCCTCTTTGCTACTGCAACTGTTGGTTAGTTTGCAAAATGCCACCAAGACATGTTTACCATTGATTTGTTATTGAGGCTGACACTTGGCTCTCTCTGTCAACCGCTGCAATCCTTCAGGCTACCTCCATCTCCCCCAGTGTGCATGACCAACTTCATTCTGGCGCCAGGGCACAAATCCTAGTTGCATGTGGTGTATTAGTTCATACTAGGCCACCTGGTACATGCAGTAAGGCAGCAGCAGAGTATGCGACCCTTATGCGAGGCCATTTCTTGCAACAAGTTTGTGGCAGTCTTCTTGGTCAGAGCTTTAGATGTGTACCGGAGCTTATGGGGCTTTTGGAGCTTTTAATTTACGAAACTATCTCATGCATCAATTGACCAAACAGAACCGTTAGTGTAGAGCAAAAACTGGTTTGATTGCATTTGCACACAGCCCATTTCCGACTTATGAAGCATCTAGCTTGGAATTGTTTTGCTTATACGATTATAGTTGATCTCTTGTTTCAATGGAAGGTCTGGATGCTGCCATTAGGATGAAGAGGCAGAGTTGTAATCGGGCGACCATGGGCAGTGGCAATGACTGGGGTGGGGGTGATGGAATAGAGAAAAGTGTTCACGTTAATCAGGATCAGGGCAGTAAAATTTTGAAAAGGATATCTGCTAAAATGAAAATGTGTAATGCTATTTAACTTTATAAAATTTTCTTAAGCTGGTGGTGCCATTTTGCAACCTATCACATGTTTGTAGTGCCATCTAGCAATGGGGTTTGTTTGCAATGGTATTTTACAACCAGCACATCTTTGCGATGTCATGTATCTAACTCTCCTTTTTCTTTTTATGAGAAAGTGTTAGCAATATAACTTGATGGTTCTTTATTTATTTGCTTGTTTTGCTATCAGTTGGTGACAAGATTAGCTGATGCAATTGGAACAGGCACAAGGGATCAAAGTTTTGATGCACTGGTAAGAATTTCATACAGTTTGTTATTTCTCATTTGTTGAATAAAATTGATGTGATTCCACTTCATGGTGCGTGATATTTGTCAAAAGGAATGTAAGTAGCTTCTCTGTACAAAATGTGGAAACTAGAAAGTACCCTGAAAGCTTATTTTGGTGTAGAAATCTCTTTTCATTGAGTTTGGCTTTGTATTACTTGTGATGAATTATGAAATCACTTCCCTGTGGACTATGGAGGCTTATCGTCGGATGTATGGATTATGCTAGATGACTGAGTCTGGCTTCAGAAACTCTTGTACCGACATCGATGAATCTGAAAGAGCAATACACTGAGATTATATTATTAAACTCCAGAAATTCGAAGATTCTGGGTTCACTGTGGACTGGGAGTAGCTGCTTTGGGCCATCTGCTTCCATGCACTTTCTATAGAAAGATTTGAGTCCAATGTTTCAGCTTGTAGCCTCTGTTTCTGTTTTGTCTCATATTTACCTGTGCCAAGCTATATATATAAAAAAGTTAATGAACCAAACTACTATCTTTGTATTGCTTTGTGCTTTTGCAGAATCTTTAATCCTGATATGTTATTTCTCATAGCATAGTAATCAATGTAAGTAATGAGAAGTTCTTTCTATTTGTTTATGTAGGTTGAAGAATTGACCAGTCAATTTGCCAGGTGCCAACAATTATTGAACTCCATATCAGGAACACTAAGCTCAAAATCTATTGTAAGTTTTTTTTAACTTCTATATGTGACTCTGTATGTAGTAAGTCACCTGAGTTATTACTAACTAGTAAGTAGTATGGTATAAAGTGGACTTTTCTGACTAGTGACTAATACAGAGCTTACTGTTGGTTTTCTGTTGTATTATATACATAATATTTTATATATATATTTATTTTCGTGAAAAATATTATCGGTTTTGAGAAAGGTAAATTACATAATGCTCCATGGAGCCTAGGCACCCACACCATCAACCATCCGATAACACGTGTATGATCGATGTGAAATTGGGAGTTTGGGTATGAAATGTTTCATACCTTTGATATATTTATGGTAAGTGAGTTTTGAACTCAGTACTCATTTAATCTACTTTTGTAATAAATGCCATGACAGTGCTTATTTATGATGAAACTAACTCAAACTAGTTCAATTCAAAATAAATTTAATATATTTTTGAGTTTGATATCTCAAATACACATACCTATACCAAACGTAACGAATCTCGATGTACATCAATGGGTATTGATTTGGGTGTCTAGGCTCCATGGTGCATGAAACACTTGTCCTTTTGACAAATCATTGCTTATAATAATAATGTCAATTTAGTCTGGTGATAGAATATTGTTCCAAGTTTCAACTAGGTGGCATGTTACTGTTGTCCCTAGTAATCAACTAGTCATGCTTGCTTGTAGGGATCACATTAGACATTCTGATCATGAGATATTGATTGGCTTTGGGCAAAAACCTATCATGCTCCCTATGTTAGTGACAGGTAGGTTTCGAGTTTTCGATGCAAATATTATACATGATATATGAATCTTCTAGGCTTATTTGCAGCTGTGCTGCTGTAAGCTTTTATAGCTAGAATCCTCACAAGTTCTAGAAGCATTGAGCTTTGTGGCTTGAAACACTAATGGATTGATGGAAGCAGCTTAGTCATACTCTGCTATTTTCTCTTTTTCCCTATCAAACCACCTGGAACCTCATAGTTTAACCAGATAACCCTATATTCATCATAGAAAATGCAGCACTTTATCAAGTTCTCTACTCCCTCTGATTCCAAATATAAGTTGTTTTGGATATTGACACGGTCTCCAAAGTGACACTTTGAGCACCAATTTCTATGAAAATATGTTGTTTCAAATAAAACTAATTATACATTATGAAAGTATATTTCTTGATGGAAGATGGATCTAGTAATACCAATTTTATATTGCCAATCTAAATCATTTTTTATACATTGATGGTCAAACCTAAAAGTATTTGGCCAGCATGGATTCTAGGATGACTTATATTTGTAATTGGAGGTAGTAATATTTTATTTGCATTTATATGAAAATACCTCACATTCTACAAGATGCACACTAGCCGAACATTCCTGTTGTAATAATAGGACATGCATCTGCACCATAGTCTACTAATATGTTTTTTTATGGAAACATATCCTACTAATATTAAATTATTAATAGTTGGTGGATATGCATTAATTATGAAGTATTCAGATTTGTAATAACCGGCTTTCATTTGCAAAGTGCAAGTAGTGTTCCAAAATATGTTCCAAATTCGGAAAAATTGATAGGCTGCCAGTATAAATTTGGGTATTTTCTCAGTAGTTCTTGTCTAGTTAGAGATTTAGACCCAATTCTTAATATGACGGCTGGTTTTGGCTTAGTTTCTGGTGATAACCAGGAGAAACAGTCAGTTAACAACATTTTGACCATAATTATTCTAATATTAGTGTGGGTAAACCAAGTTGCATTTTTATGTAAGAAATTTGAAAAAGGACGGGATTCTCATGAATCTCACCATGAATCTTGAGTTCTTGACCTGCCTCTTAATTCTAGGCTTCTCTCAGACCCAAGAACCAGTGATGACTAGCTAGTACCGCTGATTGTTCCTACCTTGAGCCTCGATACTCATGGAAAAAATGGTTTCTTTTTGTTACCAATAGACGGTTGAAGGACAAAGGCAAAGTTTGGAAGAAACACGGCAGCTGCTTGATCAAAGGAAGTAAGAGCTCCATCAACAAAACCTGTGTCACTTTCTGTTTCAGTAGATTTTTGTGCTGACCAGTATTTTGTCTGTCAGGGATTTGATCACAAAGTACAGAAGCTCCGTTGAAGACCTCCTTAAGGGGGACACAAGATAGAAACACAGCAATGCTTACCCCCCATTTGGATATCTGAACTGGGGCTGGAGTCGTGGAATTGGAAGCGCGGCTGTTTGGATTCCATCATAATTTTAAGCTGGAGCTCATTGCCCCCACTGCAATGTATTCCTAATTGACATGTTATTTTGTAACTGAGCAATAAGTTAGTCGGGAGTAGGGCCTTGGAATTGTGAAATAGTGGTTGCGGCGCTGCACTTCTGTGGTTTTTTTGGAGTAAATTTCATCACAGAACCGCACTACCAATATCAGAACTATCATAAAACCATACTTTTTAGAAACTGTTTCACCGCACAGTTCAATTTGCAACATGATTTGCAAAACTGCACTTTTCAACAAAACCGTGAGACGTAACGGTAGGCCAGGCCCACCCGTCAATCTCACTTGTCTAACCGTTCCTGTTTGCTGACGGGCTGGTACTTGACACTGTAGATGCCCACGTGTTGCCGCTAGCTGTGACATGCCGTCGTGACGCCCTCGCGTCTGTGCCCCAACGTCGCTCCACCCTCGTGGGGAGCTCATGCTTTAGCTCTCAACTCGATGCTGCTGTTGCTATGAGCTCCGCGATGTTGGCGTATGAATTAACAAAAAATAGTATTTTTTTTTTCTATATCAATTACAAAAATAACTTTACAGACAAACGAAAACACTATACATAACTTGTCCGTACCCTTAGAGGCCGGACATGTCTCTACCATGCCCCTGGAGTACGGAAATACCCTCGTCTTCCGGCCCTAGTGGCGTGGATTATCTTTTCTCTAGAAAACTATTGTTTGTAGAAATTTCTAAATATAGCAAATGAGCTATACAAATTATTTTTTTTTTTGTGGAGGCTTCTGACACAGTGTGCTTGCTCGTGTAATTTTTCTATAATTTTATATGTTCTGAATTTTTCTCGAAAATTCATTTAAGTCTACTGTTTGTAGGAATTTATAAATATAGAAAATGAGCCCCAAAAATTATAAAATATTTTTTGAAGGCTCCTTACATAGTGTACTTGCTTGTGTAATTTTTTAGAATTTTATATGTTCTGAAATTGTCTCGAAAATTAGGGTTTTAGGTCTAAAAAATTAGGGCTTTAGGGAAATTAGGGTTTTAGGTTTCGAAAGTTAGGGTTTCATGATTTCATGTGAATGGTTATCAAATGTTTTAGGGTTTTGTGAATTAGGATCCAAGTATAATAAGGGCTACGTGTTTGTCAACATGACGACAGTGACGGCAGTGTGTCGGCTCCACGCCTTCCTCTAGGGCTATCGCTGGGAGGCTGCGGGATCCAGGAAGATGTGTGATGTTGTGCAAGCGCGCATCGAGGTACGTATGCTGCCACCATCTTTGTAACTCCCCTGCAGCTCGAGGTCATAGATCTTTTTAATTAGTGTTCTCTGCTTCGAATTCGTAGGGGCTTGACGCCTTCGTGGAGCACTTCTCTCGGTCGTAGTTCTCATGCGACACTAAGGAGTTCTTGTTGGTGTGCTTTGAGCCACCGCGGGACGGTGTCCGGCAGATGGAGGAGCATGTGGTTGGCTGTCTAGCTAGCTCCTGCTGATTAGATTAAACTTTTGTTTTCGCATACTAGCCAAATATCTATCTATCTTGCATTCTATCCGTTCTTGCTATGGATGGATAGAACGAGAGATAGATTTAGGCTGGCTTGATTCTTGGTCATTTGTGTGTTTTCCTTGTTCAAGCATGCGTCGTTGAAGATTGATTTGCCCTTTATGTTGTATAATATATGCGGGGCTGTATTAGCTGAGTTGTTGAGTGATCTAGTCTGAATCTTCATTGTGCTTTGTATGTGTTGTAAACTTCGGTTTGTAATTCTTGTGTCGCACGGTATTACGCCTACTTAAGTTACTGATAAACTTTGTCTTACGATTGTGTCACTTGGTATCAAGCTTACTTTAATTATTCTTTGTGTGCGTGCATGACATCGCACATCTTCCTAGATCCCATAGCCTCCCAGTGGTGGCCCTAGAGGAAGGCTTGGAGCCGACACGTCGCCGTTGCCGTCGTCATGTTGACAAATGCCTAGCCCTTATTGCACTTGGACCCTAATTCACAAAACCCTAAAATACCTGATAATCGTTCACATGAAATCATGATAACCTAATTTTTGAAACCGAAAACCCTAATTTTCGAGACATAAAACCCTAATTTTTTTAGAAAATTTTAGAATATATAAAATTCTAAAAAAATTACACAAGCAAGTACACTATGTAAGAAGCCTTCAAAAAAATCAAAATTTTTTGGAGCTCATTTTTTATATTTATAAATTCCTGCAAACAGTAGCCTTAAATGAATTTTATAGAAAAATGCAGAACATATAATATTATAGAAAAATTACAAAAGCAAGTACATTGTGTCAAGAGCCTCCACAAAAAATTCATAATTTTTGAAGCTCTTGTTCTATATTTAGAAATTCCTATAAACAATAGTTTTCTGGAGGGGGGGAGAATCCATGCCCCTAGGGGCTAGATGAGGGTAATTCCATACCCCTAGGGCCGGACGAGGGTATTTCCGCAACTTAGGGGCACGGTGGAGGCATGTCCGACCCCTAGGGGCATGGTAGAGGCAAGTCTATCCCCAGGGCACGCACAAGCCACGTGTCACATCCCCGCTTGTCCGTAGTGCCATTTTTGCAATTGGTTCGGAGAGGGGGGCTATTTTTATTAATTCACGTGCCAACAGTGCCAGTGCCGGTCTGAGTCTGGCCAGACCATCAATCTTGATCTCCACGTCTGGTGAGTCCATCGCAAATCTAATCGTGTCACATTGTGTTCCTCATCCTCCTCAATCGAATTTTTTTTAAATAATCTATTTTTTATTCGGAATTACAGAAATAATACCGCTTAATTTTTTTTACAGAAATAATCTCGTGTGCCGTACAGTTGGTCGACTTGTGCAAGTCGCCCAACCGCCGTGCGACAAATCTTCAAGTCGCTCAATGGAACGACGATTTAATGGTTCGAGGCATCGTCGCTTTATGGCATGGCGACTTGGAGAGAGTCGCGATACGGTCGGGCGAATAGATCGCAGCTCAACCCAAGTCGCCCAACCGTATGGCGACTTGGGGCGGCTATAAAACCCGCGCGCGGCCGAACACTCGCCATTCCACCGAGCGAATCGAGCAGGAAAGAAAAAGAGGAGAAGGAGAGGGAAAAAAGAGGAGGGGAAGAAGAAGAGGAGGGGAAGAAGAAGAGAAGGAGGAAAAGGAGGTTCTTCGCTTCGCATCGACGACTAGGACGGTGAGTTTGTAGTATTATTTTGTACAAGTTTATTTTTGAAACCATGGTAGGTTAGCAAGTAACTTCATGTGTAGTGACATATTATTAGCAAATATTTAGAGATGGCATGATTAATTAGTAACCATGGTACGTTAGCGAGCAACATCATGTGCAATGACATATTGTTAGCAACTGTTTAGAGATAGCATGATTAATACAATTAGTTTAGAAGTTCGTATGAAGGAAAAATTAGTTGGTGAAAATAAATTTAGTTGTACTATTCCGCGTCTTGGCGCTAATTGCTTCGGAGCTAGATGAATGATAACATGTTACTTTTCTATTATATAAACATGTCGATAACCCGTGCATTCGCAAATGCTAGTTTATAGAATGTTAAATACATGTATTTTTTTTGTACAATAAAGAATTGAAAACATTTACTTCATAGTTTTGGTTGGATTAAGGAGTCACAGATACATGGTTCCAAACATGTAGGATTGTCAAACATGTGAAATTTTGTTTTTTTCCTGAAAGCTTTACCCATTATAAATATGCATAGTAACGATGATGTATTAAATATTTCGCAATCCATAGCAACCGGTACAGGCGTTAACGTAATATAGCCTTTCGTAGGAAAAATTATGTCTTTACCACGTGGGTTTCATGAAATTGTATATGTATTACCATTGTTTTGGAGCAAAGTGTTTATGTGCCACTAAGAACATATCAAATATGATTTATTTGCCATTGGAATATAATTTAAATGCTTAAGTAATATGAATGCTTTTAATTTCTTAATTTGCAGGTATGGCTCAAGACCCTGGTGGTTCGGATTGGCATTTCGGTCTGCTGGACCGGTTGGTCGACGTGCAACACCGTGCGAGCCATCGTGTCCCGCATCCGGCTGGCGGGGACGATGCGGCTGACTTCGGGGTGGTTCGTACGCGGACACCCCGACGGGCTTGGAGACTGGACCCACGTTGGGTAGAGAGGTTTGTCCGCAAGCTATGCCACTTTTTTGTATTGTATGCGCACTATGTACTTACTTCTTCGTGCTTTGTAGGCTGAGCCGTTCCGGCCTTCTACCTCTCGCGCGGATGGTAGAGGCCACCGAAGAGGACGGCGGCTTGGTCGATGACGATGGGGAGGTCCAGGCCGGTCTAGAGCGGTCACGACGATTTCTGTTCGACCGGTCGCTCCTGACTGCCCTGGTGGACCGTTGGCAGCCCGAGACGCACACCTTCCACCTCCCTTTCGGGGAGATGCCCCCTACTTTGCAGGATGTCGCAATGCTACTCGGCTTGCCTATCGCGAAGCCCTCTGCATTCATTGCCGACACGACTATCGATCGCGCGACGCTACTGTTGGCGTTTCGGGGTTCTTCGCGGCGGTGCGCCTCTCCGTGCCGACTTCTCGAGGCGACAACGACATGGCCCGCCCCTGTAGTGGCTTTCGCAGTTCCGGGTACCTATACTACCTATTTTCTATGTTTAGCGATGCATTGAGGCCTAGCCATATGACGGGCTTACTAATTATTCGTTTCTGCATAGGTCGAGCGGATGGTCCCACAACCCACCGTCGACCAGGTGTCGTGGCACCTCGAGGCGTGCCTGTTGTGGCTCTTCGGCTGGGTACTATTACCAGTAGCCACGGTGACTCCGTCGACGCCCGCCTCGTGGGGTACGCGAGGGCCATCGCCGATGACAAAGAGCTAGAGATCAGTTGGGGATCAGCCGTACTTGCCGTGACGTACCGCGGCATGTGCGATGCGTGCTTTGTAGGGCCAAGCCCACATCTATGCTCACAGTGCCCCTCATCTTTAGAGTGTGGTTGTTCGGCGCTTCTCTCTCGACGGCCCATCTTTGGTAGACTCGACCGTCCGTAGCGGACATGTACCATGGGGACGCGGTGGACCGGCTGACCGTAGGGTCCCTTTGGTGCCGTAGATGGGTACATACTTCCCTATATCTTTTCTTCAGTCGTATTACAAGTAATCCTTTGTAACCATTATTACGCTCGCGAGCATAGTATGCACACGCAGGAGTCACACGCGTCGCATCTGAGCACTTTGTGGAGCAGCTGGACCGTCTCACCGCTGACGACGTCGTTGGGGTACTCCGTCAGAGGCGTAGGCTGTGCTCTGCTGGGTCGTCTTCATTGTCTTTGGCGCGACCGGCGTCTTGGCGGACCTGAAGAAGCTCGTCTTTGACGTGTTCGTCGAGGACTACGCAGTGCACAGGGCGATGTGCCAGTTCGGCCTTCGTCAAGTTGTTCTAGTTCCCGTCGGGACGAGGGTGCTTGACTCGGCCCACGTGTGAGTTACATACAACACATGTTCACACATGTTATTGATATTTCTGTTATGGTGGCTTCTAATTGCAGTGGTACGTTTCGCAGGCATAGTAGGAGGGGTGGCACCAGGACGCAGTGGCCAGGCAAGATGGAGCCGTGGGTGGCACAGTGGGCGAATGCCCACGACGATTGCGTGCCAGAGGATGGCCCGTACGACCCCAGTGTGTACGATGAGTACCTTCGCTGGTACGCCTCGCAAACACGCACCAGGCTGGTGCATGTCGTTGACGCTCCCCCCGCTCGCGTGCCAGCACCGACCGACTCCTACCCTCTACACTCAGCGCGGAACGTGCACCTTGCGGTACGTAAAATCGTGTTTGAAAATGTCTGAGTACTGTTACCTGAATTATAGGTTTGACGCTTTGACATACTCCTTACAGCCAGACATCAACGTTAGGGTTGCCAGCGACAGACAGTCGATCCTGGATAGGATCGGTATTGGTGCGGAGGTCACACGTGACGAGCTAGTGTAGTTTGTTCGTCGGGCCTACAGTGCGGCGAGGCGATGCGTGGCCCTGACGTCGTGCAGGACGGTACAGGAGGTGGCCTCGTTGGTGCAGGAGGTGGCCTCGTCGGTCCGGGAGGTGGCCTCGTCGGTGCATAAGTCGAGGACGCCACATCCTATAGCCCAGTCAGCAGGCCTAGGAGGGGTACGTCCACATGCCCCGCCTGTGCCTGCTCCTGCGCTTGGGCAGGCTGGAGGGTCCGGGTGGGCACGTGGGTACGCACCCCAACCGCCACAGCCTCCGCCACCGACGTCGTTGCAGGACACCTACCAGAGAGCGTCAGGGTAGTATGTTTTCATCGTCGACCCATCCGGACAGTATGGTGGGTTTGACATCTCGCGCATCGCCTTCGAGCCAGGTATGTTTCCTCTCTTTAGGTTTGTGATCGTCGATATATTGTAGAGATTAACATTATTTGCCGTGCAGTCTTGTTTTCACCAGGCTTGAGTTTTCCCGCGCGAGGACGTGGATCAAGATTGTTGAAAGCACCGGAGGTCCAGAGGCGGTGAGCTCGCACTGTCGAGGTTATTTCTGGTGAGCAGCTTAGCGGGCCCCGAGTGATCACGCAGCAACAGGTGGAGTCACCGGGACCACGGATCGGCGAGGGCTCTGGCGCCTTTCCCTGTCTGGGCCCCGGCCTAGGCACCCCGCGCTTCGGAAGCCCAAGCGGGGGTGTATTGCTGGGCGTGGACCAGGTGTGGGACGTGGCGACGACGGAGGAGGTGCTGCGGGTGGCATAGCGAGTGGCCAGTATGGGGTTTACGTATTCTGTGTTTACGTATTGTATTTCGTAGGTACTATGACATGGTTGTCTATGCATTCCCTCTACCATTGTTGTATAACTTGTATTATGTGTTGACGTATTCTCCTTCGTAATTACTATGACATGGTTGTCTATGCATTCCCTCTAGCATTGTTCTATTACTTATTAATATATTAGTTTCGAATCGTTCGTGACCTAGTCGCTGAAGAGTTCGACGATGTGTCGCTCAACTGTTGGGTCTGCAAGTCGTCCAACGGTTGAGCGACTATCAACCGTTAGGCCAGTACTTACTGCCAAATCGTCCAACGGTTCAGCGACTAGTCCATGTGTCGCTCAACCCTTGGGCCAGCACTCCCCACCAAGTCGTCCAACGGTTGAGCGACTATCAACCGTTGGGCCAGTACTTACTGCCAAGTCGTCCAACGGTTCAACGACTAGTCCACGTGTCGCTCAACCCTTGGGTCAGCACTTCCTGCCAAGTCGTCCAACGGTTGAGCGACTACACGGTCATATAGAAAGCCAGCTCAGGTCCCATCATGGTTTCTTTCACCATTTCTCTCGGCGGACAAGCATAGCAGATCGGGAGAGGAGAAAAAGGGGAGAAGGTAGGGAGAGGGAGAAGCAGAGGAGCTCGAGAGAGGGAGACAAGAGGAGGAGAGGAGCTTGTGAGAGGTACGCAGGGAGGAGCAGAGCTCGGGAGAGGGCGGTTTGGGAGGAGAGGAGCTCGAGACGTGAAAGAGAAAGACGAACGAAGCTTGTTGATACGAAGAGAAGGTCTCCTCGTGAAGGTAATACTCTTGTTTGTTCTTGTTCTCGGCCGAATGTAGGCGACGTGTAGCTACTTGTTTGTTTAGCACGTATATAGGGAATGTATGTCGAGAAATCACGGGTTGCAACATTTGTAATATTTGCAGTCATGTCGGAGCCCACAAGATTGAAAGTGTATTATGGTCTCTGGTATGGAATAGCTCGGTTTTCAGTACTCGTTAATACAATGCATGTTTGTTCAATGCATATAGCTTAAAGCACGCGACACATCGATGCAACATGTCAACATGATAAAAGGCAACCACAATGACGCGTCCACCATTTAGTTATATGCTTTAGGAGACTGAACATAAGTGCGTATAGAAGGGGAGACTACCGAGGTTCGCCCGTGCCTAATGGTAGAAGGTGCCTCTCGCTACCCACATAGAGTGTTCTCTAGTTGGGCGCCTCGGACGTAGCTGGCCATCGTTGTAGTGGCACGCACATATGCAGCTAGGGTTGACGCAGCAGCATGTGGGATCATAGGAACTTCCTATGTTCACGACCTCCTCGTTGCCCCTCTCGCGCTGCATCTGTTAGCGGAGGTCATCATTTTGCTCCTTTAGATCATCAATTTGCGCCTCCAAATCAAAGATTCGGTTCCACAATGTATCCACGCGCATCGAAACATGTCGTTCATGGGGAGGATCGATCCAGCGGGTAAAGTTGCATTTCGCCATCTGCTGCAAGGGACAGTTAGTATGGAGGATGTATTAGCAGTAACATGAACAAAACTATTTACCCCAGAGTATGGGCATCAGAAGAAACGACGTCCTCCATTGAAAAGGCAGTCTATGACCTGCACGATAGCGTCCTCCCCGTGTCTGCATTTTGGCCATACCGGTTGAGCACGCTTGTTCGGCATCAACCGGTAGTTAGGGTCAAAGTCCTCCCTCCTTTCCAGGAGAAGGTCTGGCTTCGGCGACCCTAGTTGGACTGGTCCCTGGGCGTCTTCCATCGTATGTTACTATACGACGGAGAAGGTTCTTCTTTCTACGGTTTTAAGGGTCGAGTGGTCCTACTTTCGGAGCGTGTGGCGTGCATTTTATAGCCCGCGGGGGAAGGCTAACAAAGCGGGTAATGTATTAGCTTACAGATGACAAGACCAGACGGGGCTGACTGCTTTGCGTAGTGACAAGACCAGACAAGGCAGCTTGCGCAGTGACAAGACCACACGGGGCAGCTTTGCGCAGTGATAAGACCAAAAGAGACAGCCTTATGCAATGAGAAGACCAGACGAGGCAGCTTTGCGCAGTGATAAGACCACACAGGCCAGCTTTGCGCAGTGATAAGGCCAAAGGAGACAGCTTTGTGCAGTGGCAAGACCAAACGAGGCACTTTGTGCAGTGACAAGACCACACGGGCCAGCTTTGCGTAGTGATAAGACCAAAGGAGACAGCTTTGTGCAGTTTAGGGTTTAGGTTCAGGGTTACGCTTTTTAGATTGACTTGCCAACCCTGACCGCCTCGCCAACTTTTCAGAACGAAAAGACAAGACTCTGCAAAGAAAGACGTAACAACACTCTGCCTCGCCAGCTTCTCAGATGTTCATGACAACACTCTACCTCCTCAGCTTTTCAGAACTGAAAGGCAGGACTCTGCATGAAATTAACCATACCATGCCAACCATGGGGCTTATAAAAGTGGGTTGAACCAAACCATACCAAACCCAATACTACACAACACTACACAATAGATACCCAGCTATGGACTCTTCAGCAACCTTCTACGCGAGGATGTTACAAAAGCAAAAGTGGTTTAAACAAAAGAGGAGACAGCTACAATACCCAGATTTTTCAATGAAATATGCTCCAGTACCACCACATTTTTCGATCCTGCAGTGTGTGTGTGGCGAACCGGCAGAGATCATTCAGTCCACACATCTAGACATCGCAGCCCGGGCGTACTACTCGTGCGGGCACTACCTTGTAAGCGTTCTTTCGCGCGCATCGATTTTCCTCTCCCACTGTTGAATTCCTTAAATTTTTAACTTCATCCCCACGTAATGGCAGCCCAAGATGCGCTGCCACGTCTTCCAGTAGATCGATGGCCCGGAGATGTACGACAGGGTATTCATCCAGCAGAAGTACATGCTGAACTACTCGGTGCGGGCCGAGAACTTCGTGCGGTGGAAACCTTACGTACTAGACCCTGTTGAGGAGGCACCGAAGGAGCCCAGTACTTGCCAGGGTGTAATCCATATCGACGACGTGAGTTATGAAGAATGTACATCCTTATTACGTTTTTCACTATACGATGTACTTACATCATAGAATCGTAGGACATGTACGACTTCGACATACCAGCCCGACGTAGACAGTCCCGCGACAAGGGCAAGGGAAAGGCTCATGCGGTTGAGCCCGGCTGCCACAGCGTATCCGGTCGCCCATGCGTAATCCGTATCCACGACGTGAGTTATGAAGAATTCACATCCTTCTTACGATTTTCACTGTACGGTGCACTTACATCATGGAATCACAGGACATGAACGACTTCGACATACCAGCCCGACGTGGACAATCCCACGACAAGGGTAAGGGAAAGGCTCATGCGGCTGGGCTCGGCCGCCGCAGCGTATCCGGTCACCTGGGCGTAATCCGTATCGATGACGTGAGTGATGAAGAATTTACATCCTTCTTATGATTTTCACTATACGGTGCATTTACATCGTGGAATCGCAGGACATGGATGACTTCGACATACCAGCCTAACGTGGACAGTCCCGCGACAAGGGGAAGGGGAATGTTGGCGAGGAGTTCAACGCCGAGCTAGCAAGGAAGGGGAAATGGCCCTGATCCACGTAGTAGGTCAGGTCATTACGTAGTGGTCCCCCGTCCTACCCCCATGTTTTTTACTATCCCCTAAAGGCATGTATACTTATATGGTCCGGATGCTTGTGTCGCAGTGTACCGTAGTAGTAGCGAGGATGACTAAAGCAATTAGCCGAACCATCATGCCATGTGACTACGTGTAACGTGCTTCTGTCCGCGGACTTTAATATACTTCTCGTTCCGTGTCTCCGCTAAACCATCAAAGCAAGCTTATATTGCAAGTATGCCTCTTCTAGTGGAATCCCAGAAAGAACCATTCGCACCGCCATCAAATCCTCCATGTTTTATGGCATCTTCATAACCACAACGAGCGTTCTCAGCCTCTTCAATCATATTCTGTATAAGCTTCATAAAGTACTTCATCGACTACCTGCCTATATACGCGTATACGTTCAAACGACTTCATCGAGGAGAGACTCCTTGACGCATAGTAATATCACTTACCTTTCTACTTACCACTCATTACTATCTCAATCGTCCTCACAAAATTCTACAGAAATTTAGCGCACTACAACAATATACGACGATCACAAAATGTTATTGCGAGTCTGAAAAATTTCATACCCTTCATATTCTACGAAAATAACAAACAGACCTATCAACGTTGTCACCACACTTTTATCTTTTAAAAAAAATAACATCATACAATACGATTTGCTAAATATAATACCTAAAAAATGTAATATCTATTTTAACACAATTGTTCCAATTGGATTTGCATAATTCCAAGTTTATTAGCTAAAATCGCCCAGTGGTTGGGCGACTTGAACTAAGTCGCCCAACCACTGCGCGACTTACTAAACTCGCTCTACAAATGGGTGATTCCAACACATGTCGCACATCCGTTTGGCGACTAGGTCCAGTCACGCTCTAGTCGCCGTTCCATTGAGCGACTTGAAGATTTGTCGCACGGCGGTTGGGCGACTTGCACGAGTCGCCCAACCATACGGTGACACGAGATTATTTTTGTAAAAAAAATTAAGCGGTATTACTTCTATATTTCCGAATAAAAAATAGATTATTTTAAAAAATTCCCTTCAATCCCCCACATTAATTTGTTTGGTTATGGCCGTACCATTCCTTCTTCTCCATCGGCTCCGACAGGTTTCATCGTTGTGTGGTGAGACTCTATCAGATTGCTTTGTACCCTAGCATCCCCTCATCACAGTTCTACATTTTGACACACTCATTCACCCGAACCGCCATCTTCGTCCTGCCCAGTGTCGACATGTATGCGACACACCACTACTCAAACCACCACCACCGATGAGTTCATATCGTCGTGCTCATTCGGTTTTTCCATTTCTCGGGACCTCAGAGCCGGAACCATCGTCGCCCAGTCCAGCCTGACGCCTCCCTTATTGTGACACGGGTAGGCTACGCTAGCACAAATTAAAAAACTACCGTGTAAACAAGGAACCTCCGCTAGTAATAGATCACGGGATTACCACTAGACGTGTAGACTCGTAGCGAAAGTAGAGTTGATGTAGCATGTTGGTGCTGTGGTAGTCCTACTAGCCGCACATCTTCTCTTCCAGCTCTTTGTGATCATCAGAAGTTGCAGATCGTCCTAGTGATGATGTTTCGCATCAACACTTCCAAGGTATCCACATGTACGGGGTAGGGACACCATGCGCTGGAGTGCTAACGCCAGGTGCATGGTATTGGATGAGGAAGGTGTGGCCACTAGGGTTTTGGGAATTCCTGATTCTTATATAACCCTATGCCACCACCCTTCTATATATATGCATCCATGATGGGTCTCGCACTTTAAGGCCCATTAGGAACTGGTGGCCCACAAGAATTCGGATCACCATCCAAATTGAATCCTAGCCCTTTAAGTGTGCAAACCTATAGGTTCACGTACACTTGGACATGGCCTGAGTACTCCTACTCGTCCACTAATTGGTAGCAGCCCCTAGCAAGACATACCGACTCTCAAGTATACGTAAATCATATCAGACGAACCTCAACAGAACTTACATGCATTTCCTTTTGCCTCACAATATCAGTCAAGCTTAAGGCGAGTACGTGCCATCCTTGTTGGTTAGCTTGACCACTCTTTCTCGATCATGTGACTCAAATTGCCCAACTACGATTGAGTCTTTAATCGCGAGTAGCATGGCCATGCATTTCTGGAATCCAATCACTCAAGTGGCCTAGAGATATCTCTCCCATTGCATGGAGCGGCAAACCCTATCTTGATCGACCAAGTCTCGTTGCATGCATCATGACAAAACCCGAAAGCTACCTTTATAACTACCCAGTTACGGAGTAGCGTTTAGCAACCCCTAAGTGAGCCATTACACATCTCGAGTACGTGCGATGACCTCAAGTCTAAGGACATAGCATATGCATTGTAAATGAGACCAACTGATGACATGTAAGAATGCAACGTTCTCGTAGTGTCTCATGGTGGGTCGATCCAACCACATGTTCGATAACATGTGTCCACATTATTGGTTTGATATCTCCATATCTATGACCTATGAAACATGGCCATCAACCAATACATATGCTACTCTATTTATATGTGTCCTCATATGTTTCCCACTAGAGAACGTTTATGAATAATCATCGTAAAAATATAGAATTTCACAATCAAGTCACGTACTTGATAATAAATATTAACGATATTATTCTAGGAACAAGATAACATATTATCCAATAAATTATGAACATAACGAAATATAATCATCTCTATGATTGCCTCTAGGGCATATCTCCAACAGTCTCCCACTTGCACTAGAGTCAATCTTTTAAGTATCTAATACCGATAGCTCTTGTGTGCGCCTCATGCTTTGGCTGTGTGAGGCGCTTTGTTAACAGACCAACAACATTTAAATCCATGTGAACTTTGCATATTTTTACATCTCGTCTATCAACAAAATCACGAATAAGATGATAGCGCCTGAGTATATGCTTGGACTTCTAATGGGATCTAGACTCCTTACCCTGCGTAATGGCTCCATTATTATCACAAAAAAGATCCATTGGGCTCGAGGCACTCGGGACCATACCCAACTCAGCAATGAAATTCCTTATCAAAACACCTTCCTTTGCAGCTTCAGAAGCCACAATGTACTCGGCCTCCGTCATAGAATCAGCAACCGTCTCTTGCTTAGAACTTCTTTAGCTCATTGCTTCTCCATTCAAAATGAATACAAAACCAGATTGCGAACGATAATCATCTTTGTCGGTTTGAAAGCTTACATCAGTGTAACCATTTACAACGAGCTCTTCATTACCACCATAAATCAGGAACGCATCCTTAGTCCTTCACGAGTACTTAATAATGTTTTTCACAGCTATCCAGTGACCTTCATCGGGATCTGCTTGTAACACTTAGAGCATATGATATATTTGGATGCGTACATATCATGGTGTACATGATAGATCCAATAGTAGAAGTATATGAAATATCATTCATACGGTCTCGCTCATCAGTTGTCAAAGGACACTAACTCTTACTAAGACTTATGCTATGTGACATAGGCAAGAACCCCTTCTTGGCATCCTGCATGTTGAACCGTTTCAACACCTTGTCAATATAAGTACTTTGGCTTAATCCAATTAGCCTTCTCAATCTATCTCTATAGATCTTTATTCCTAAGATATATGCTACCTCTCCTAGGTCCTTTATAGAAAAACTATTTTTCAATGAGACCTTAATGGATTCCAGCATAGGATTATCATTCCCAATCAATAATATGTCATCCACATATAAGATTAGGATTACAAGTGCGCTCACACTAACCTTCATGTAAACACAATGTTCTTCTTTGTTCTTAACGAAACCAAACCTTTTGACCTCCTCATCAAAACGTATATTCCAACTCCGAGATGCTTGCTTCAACCCATAAATAGATTTCTGAAGTTTGCATACTTTACTAGTATTCTTTGGATCGACAAAACCATTAGGATGTGTCATGTACACATCCTCACTTAGGTTTCCACTAAGGAAAGCCATTTTGACATCCATTTGCTATATCTCATAGTCAAAATATGCAACAATAGCTAGAATGATCCGTACAGATTTAAGCATCGCTACCGACGAGAAAGTCTCATCATAGTCAACTCCTTGAACTTGTTGAAACCCTTTTGCGACTAGTAGAGATTTATGAATATGAACATTTCCATCCATGTCAATCTTTTTCTTATAGACCCATTTGCACTCATTGGTTTTAACATCATCAGGCGAATCGACTAGGTTCCAAACCTAATTGTCTCCCATAGAGTCTATCTTAGATTTCATGGCTCCAAGCCATTTCTTAGAGTCTGGACCTATCATTGCTTCCTTATAAGTCACAGGCTCATCGCTGTCCAACAACAATATATCACACAAATACCGAGCAGGTACTTTGTGCGTCCTGTCCGACCTTCATAGATTTGGTGCTTCCCTGACCAGGGTATCTCCGATTGTGGGTTCCCCAACCACATTTTCCCTTACTAGGGCATCTGCGGCCAGGTCCTCCCCAAGTGGAGTTTCTCGAACCTCTTCAAGTTGCACGGTTCTCCCACTCGCCCTTCTCTAGAGAAACTCTTTCTCTAGAAAGACACAGTTTCGAGCGACAAATACTTTGCCCTCTTCTCGATTGTAGAAGTAATATCCTTTGGTTTCCCTAGGATATCCTATAAAGAAGCATTTATCTGACTTGGGTGTGAGTTTATCAGACATCAAACGTTTAACATAGACATCACATCCCTAAATCTTTCGAAAAGACAAACTAGGAATCTTCCCAGTCCACATCTCATATGGTGTCTTATCCACTGATTTAGATGGTACCTTATTTAAAGTGGAAGCGGCAGTTTCTAGAGCGTAACCCCAAAAAGACAATGGCAGATCCGATTGGCTCATCATCAACCGAACCATGTCCAACAAGGTTCGATTACGTCGCTCGGACACCTCATTCCATTTTGGAGTGCCCGGTGGTGTAAGCTGTAGGATAATTCCACATTGCTTTAAATGATCACCAAATTCATGGCTCAAATATTCACCTCCATGATCTGATCATAAAAATTTGATTGTCTTGCTAAGTTGATTCTGTACCTCACTCTGGAATCCTTTGAAAAGGGAATTCCTTGAACTTTTCAAAGGATTTTGACTTGTGCCCTATTAAGTAGATATATCCATATCTACTAAAGTCATCGGTGAAAGTAATAAAGTACCGAAAACCACCTCTAGCTATCGTGCTCATTGGGCCACACATATCTGTATGTACGAGTGCCAGCAAGTCAGACGCCCTCTCAGTTTGTCTAGTGAAATACACCTTGGTCATCTTTCTAAGTAGACAAGATTCGCATGTTTCAAATGATTCCAAATCAAATGAGTTTAGAAGTCCATCATCATGGAGCTTCTTCATATGTTTCTCACTTCTGTGACCCAAACGATAATGCCAAATAAAAGTGAAATTCATATCATTAGGCTAAAGCCTTTTCGCATTAATATTGTAGACGGGTGCATCATCAAGATTTAAAATAAACAACCAATTCATAATGGGAGCATAGCCATAAAACATTTTATTCAAAAATATAGAACAACCATTATCCTTAATAATGAATTTATAACCCTCTACCAACAAACATGAGACAAAGATACTGTTTCTACTCATGGCTGGAATGCAATAACAATTATTTAATTTCATAATAAATCATGAAGGAAAATGTAATGGCAAGGTCCCGACGGCTAATGCAGCAACCCTTGCTTTATTCCCGACACGAAGATCCATCTCGCCTCTTGCAACGCTCCTACTCCTTGTTAGACTCTGCATCGAATTGCAAATATGAGTAACTGATCCGGTATAAAATATCCAAGAGTTAACGAAAGAATCAACAAGAAACACATCTATAACATTAATACCTTAAGTGGTAGTCCCACCATTCTTTTTCAGATCAGTTAGGTATTTTTTGCAGTTCCTCTTCCAATGGCCTAGCTCTTTGCAGTAAAAATATTCATTCTCTGGAGTCGGTCCGGACTTAGTCTTGGGCTTAGGCTTGTTTGTATGGATCTTATCCAAAGCTTTAGCCTTGCCCTTACCTTTGACCCAGGTCTTAGTATTCCTCTTGAAGCTTGTATTCTTTCGCACCATCATCACATGACTGTTGTTTTTCTTCACGCTATCCTCTGCAGTCTTGAGCATCATATACAGCTCGGTAAGATTCTTGTCTAAGCTATTCATATGGAAGTTCATAATGAATTGCCCATAGCTTGCAGGAAGTGAAGCAAGAATCAAGTCAGTAGCCAACTCTTGGCTAAGGAAAAACCAAGTTTTTCCAAGCTCTGTGTAACCAACCATCTTGATGACATGAGGGCTCACCGGACTGCCCTCAGCTAGCTTACACCTAAAAAATTTCTTTGAGATCTCATAACTCTCAGTTCTTGCTTATGTCTCAAACATGCCTTTGAGCGTCACGATCATATCGTAGGTCTCTATGTTCTCAAGCTGCTTCTGAAGGTCCCATGGCAGCAAGCATATGACAGCTAACATCAAGGGACTCATCACATGCCTTTTTATAGGCATTTTTAAGAGTAGCAGTGGTAACCACTTCTGGAATTGGTTCCTCTATAACATGTTCCTTTTTATTTTGCCGAAGAATAATTATTAGGTTACGGGACTAATCCGCAAAATTTGTTCCATTCATTTTTTTCTTTATCAAGTATCGAACGTAAAGTAAAACTGGAGGTAGGTACAGTAATTGGTGCCATGATCTACAACATAAAATATGCAAAACTAAGACATATGTTCAAAAAAATTAACTTCTATTAAACAATTTAATAAGGATACTTCCACTAAATACCATATCCCTCTATGACATTTAATGACTCAAGACCCATAATCCATTTATCTACTAGTGAGGTTTGGCATCACTACTAGAAGATTAGTGAATTTGGTAAGCAACCCTTTGATAATCATATCTCTATATAACTCTTGTTGTTGGGCAGCATCTCTATGCTCCGGCACACAACCCTATGCCCTAAGGTCCATAACCGTTATGATGACCTTGTTAAGTTAAACCAATGCTATGCGTGTAAGTGTCTGACACAAATCCATCTAGTCAAGAAAATTTAATGGTACTTTGCTTTAGCAAGATCTACCATTAAAATACATGGCTTTGGTTGGTGCAGCTAATTGGAAAGACATCAATTTAGCTTAATATTATGTGAGTGAATTTTATTTCTACCATGTTGAAAGCATTCGGAGCAATTAAATAACATGCACAGAAATAAATGAACATAAATGTAAAGGCATTCACAGACAATCACATTGTATTGTGACATAGTATGGCCCTTCCACATGATGATCTCTATCACTGCGCTTCCTGTTCGTCATGTCTCCAAGTGGTCAAATCCTCCAAGTACTCCCACTAAGCCATAAACTCCACAGCACATACTAGTAAGAGTTATAAGGAGTAAAGAAGCATCGCAAGTCGACACGCAGGTCGTTACACAAATATAGACAGCCTTGGCTTGCAATAAGCATGACACATAGGCCATGAATATTACATACATATATGCATCTCATACATTATTCACATACATCACATGCATAATGGGTCATACTATTCATAACAATCCTGTAAAATAAATATGCATAGAATCACATTCTATCTAACAGATAGTGTGAAATAGCAATACCAAATACCAAGTTATTGTGCGAAATTTTTTCGGACTATGTAGATCCAATCTAATGTTCCGTCCATATAAATTGCATTGGATTAATCACATTAACCCTTTCTGATCGTAACTCTGATTCGATCAACCAGATTGATCTTTGCGTGCTCCATGGATTTACACCTTTACTGTCTGCCCCGATGGTGGAAACCGACCGGTAGAGGCAAGTCGTGATTCGACCATGAAAACACGACCATGAACCCATCTTGAGACCACTGCGCATGGACGATCATATTGACCATCGCCAAAATCAATATATCATATAGAATGACCAACAGAAATAGTAATATATCACATCTATGACTCCCACATATCACAATATGCATTTAATCCGAATCTAAAACTAGACAAGAAGGCTCTAATACCACTGTTGCGACACGGGTAGGCTACACTAGCACAAATTCAAAAATTACCGTGTAAACAAGGAACCTCCGCCAGTAATAGATCACGGGATTACCACTAGACGCGCAGACTTGTAGCGAAAATAGAGTTGATGTAGCGTGTTGGTGCGGCGATAGTCATACTAGCCGCACGTCTCCTCCTCCAGCTTCTTGTGATCGTCACGAGTTGCGGACCGTCCTAGTGCTGATGTTTCGCATCAACACCTCTAAGGTATCCACACGTACGGGGCAGGGACACCACGCGCTAAAGTGCTAGTGTCGGCTGCATGGTATTTGATGAGAAAAGTGTGGCCGCTAGGGTTTCAGGAATTCCTGATTCTTATATAACCCTATGCCACCATCCCTCTATATATAGGCATCCATGATGGGCCTCGAACTTTGAGGCCCATTAGGAACTCATGGCCCACAAGAATTCGGATCACCATCCAAATTAAATCCTATCCCTTTAAGCGTGCGACCTTATAGGTTCACGTACACTTGGACATGGCCCGAGTACTCCTACTCGTCTACTAATCGATAACAGCCCCTAGCAAGACATGCCGACTCCCAAGTATACGTAAATCATATCAGACGAACCTCAACAAAACTTACATGCATTTCCTTTTGCCTCACGATATCGATCAAGCTCAAGGTGAGTACGTGCCATCCTTGTTGGTTAGCTTGTCCACTCTTTCTCGATCATATGACTCAAATTCCCCGACTACGGTTAACTCTTTAACCGTAAGTAGCATAGCAATGCATTTATAAAATCCAATCACTCTAGAGGCCTAGAGATATCTCTCCCATTGCATGGAGGGGCAAATCCTATCTTGATCGACCAAGTCTCGTTGCATGCATCATGACAAAACCCGAAAGCTACCTTTATAACTACCCAGTTACGGAGTAGCGTTTAGCAACCCCTAAGTGAGCCATTACACATCTCGAGTACGTGCGACGACCTCAAGTCCAAGGACATAGCATACACATTGTAAATGAGACCAACTGATGACATGTATGAATGCAACGTTCTCGTAGTGTCTCATGGTGGGTCAATCCAACCCCATGTTCGATAACATGTGTCCATATTATTGGTTTGATATCTCCATATCTATGACATGTGAAACATGGTCATCAACCAATACATATGCTAGTATATTCATATGTGTCCTCATATCTTTCCGACTAGGGAGAGTTTAAGAATAATCATTGCAGAAATATAGAGGTTCACAATCAAGTCACATACTTGATAATATATATTAGCGATATTATTTTAGGAACAAGATAACATATTATCCAATAAATTATGAACATAAAAAAATATAATAATCTCTATGAGTGCCTCTAGGACATATCTCCAACATCCCCTACTCCCTCTCTCTACACAGAGGAAGAAGACCACGTCCATCTCCCTTTCATATCTACCTATCATGCATGGGGTCCAACATAAAGATGGTCACTTCATGGGCCATGTTATGTATGACTGGCATGAACGATCCATGTCAGCAAACGAAATATGCCCATCTTGTGACATGTCGGGTGGGTCCAGGATGCCAAGATAGTAGCGGGTTTCAGATAAGTTTTGGAACAAATAGTGTGGTTCTGCGAAATAGTTTCTAAAAATGTATGGTTTTGTCAATGGTAATGCAGTTTTGTGAAATTTACTTAATTTCATATAGAGTTTTTGAGCATGGTCCAGTCTCATTTCATTATAAAATGGACTAAGCCTTCAACATTTAGGTACTACCGATAGTTCGATAGTGCAGCAGGCGACAGAGATGACTCCCATAGAGACATCACGCCACAATAAGTCGGCAAGAGGGGCCAACAGTGATCAACATTGAACAAAAACAATCTGCACTACTTTTCTAATCACTACTAGAAATCCTCATTTTCCCTAGTGAGTAATATACTAGGGAACATACACAAAATTGTAGGGAATTGGTTTCTCTAGTAGCATTCTTAGGGAACGACTACTAGGGGAAACAATGTGGGGAAAGAAAACGTTCCCTGCGGTTTTTTTTGGAAAAACCTAGGGAAGAATCGTTCCCTAAGATTTTAAATGGTAGGGAAATCTCGTCCACCTGACATTGTCATATGACATGGAAAATTTATTTCCCTACGTTCCCTTTCTGCCAGCCTAGGGAAAGAATCCAATAAATCCCCTACGTTATTTCTAGTATACCCTAGGGAACATTTTTATATAAACATTATTTTCCTATTGCTGATTCAAAATTCACCCCTTACTGTTTAGCATGAACACTAGGGATACTGAATTTATTGTTTTTTTTCTCTAAATATACATACATTATTCAAATACTTATTTATATTCAAAGATGCTAAATTCACATTATCACTCAAAACAAAGTTTATACATGAGATAAACATAACAATATCTTGTATTTCCAATAAACCATCCAGTACTATTTGAGGCATATTTGCACCAACATATACAAGTGTAAACATCACACTACCAAAAAGTCCAAAAAACAACAACTACGCTTGCACCACAAGTGCACAACACACATGCATACTGAAGTACAAATGACCTGGTTTCAGACATCAAAATACAACCCTTACATGTTAGTCATTCCATAAAAGAAGGCAACATGCACCACTTGCAACAAAAGTACGCTTCCACATGTAATTAGACCATGGCTGATATTAAAATAGTGCAAGATCATTATCTAGCGAAGAAGAGTAGTTCCCATCAGCACTGACAGATGTGTTAACATAACCTCCAAACATTCCTCGAGCAATCATATTCAATGTATCATCCGGGTTCTCTACTTCAACAGCTGAACCGTTGGTATATATGAGGCTATACAACAAAAAATAGTTCGAATATCAGTAAAACAATTCAGAAAAACCGTGTTGTATCTAATTCTTAGTATTTTTTTTCTGTGGTACTCTTTCGGCAGTGACATTGCTCAGTACTTGATGGGCAGGCATGATGATACACCTTTGATTAACAAGAAAACTCACAGACTTGCTGTTGTTAATATGGACTAGGATCATATTAAAGTGTGTGTTGATTCAAAAATTAATATGATCTTGAGAAGTAAACAAAATCACATATTTTAATCAAACTAATTAGAATGCGGTAACACAGTGCAAATGTAAAAACCTGAGGAAACTGATAGGCTCTAAGTTTTGAGACATCGGCTATGCGTTTTACAGTGCGACAACCAAGATCTGACGAGAATTCCTGCACAACCAAATTAATTAGTGGAGCAAGATCAAAACCAAACTTGCAAAGAGATAACATATGGTCTCTTCGTGATCAAGACGATCCTCGAAGACAGCTTAATCCTTCTTTCGAGTTAAATTGAACCAATCACGACAAGTCACTCGCAATAAGATAGGCATAAGGAGATTATTCCCATCCTAGCTATCCCTAACTAGAACTAATTGTGACTGTGATCTCATAGGGCAAAGCATTAGTTGCATGCATGATTTCTGTTGGAAGATTCAAAACTATTTGAAGTTCATGGAATCAATAAAAGTAGGATAAAGAGCTGAAAAACACAAGTAAAGATGCAAACAGGAATAAAGCAACCAAAAACATCATCGCTTGAGAAGACAAAAATATAATTAAAAGATGCATCCAAAGATGGTGGTGTTGTTAAGGTAAATACCTATTCCCGTCTAGTTGTGGAAATATCGCAAAAATAATAAGCAATCAATATCAACAAGACAATGAAATCCACCAATTTTTTTTGTGGTCACAACAAATATGGTGACAAAGAAAAAAAACAACATAAAGAAAAAAAACAACATTTCTATCAACAGCACCTCATGTCCAACAACACCCAAAATTGCACCATAATCACCATCAAGAGCAGTTTACGGTGATGCCAAGACAAGGTCGGATTGAAATATCTGCTCATTGATAAAACAGGCGTCAACAAATTATTGATGTTGATTTATTCCCTAAGCACAGGTAAATTCTTACGGTCAAGCTCTTGTTCTCCATTGCTCCCCTGCAAATAACACAATGTTACTTCATTAGTACAAGTGTTGTTTTAGAGTCATGGCAGACCTGACCTATTAACATTTAACCAATATAGGAGATTCAGCAAGAACAATCTATAGAAGAAAAGCAAAGCCACAAATAAAGGCTCAAGCATTAGAAATGAACACAAACTAAGAACTATGTCAATGATCTTATAAAGAATTGCAGAAAAAACATAGGACAACTGAATATGGACCAACCTCCTCATCCCACTTCATAGCTACTTTAAGAGAATACATAGCATGTGCTGTTTTGGGTAAATCTTGAGCAGGAGTCCAAATTTGAAGTGTTACTTAGCGGCCAGAACATGTAACAAATGAATCTTCTCGGCAATCCAACTGACCAGCAACTAAAGCAAACAAGTAGCTTGGTTTCTTAAAGGGATCCTCCCTCAATGCATAATGCTTACCACCTAGTTAAGAAAATTCATATGTTTAGAAATGACATTAAGTGATTATCACTTTGTTAACTTTGATGATTGTGTTAAAAAGCTAGTGTACCTCAAGATCACCCTACTCGATAAGATTCCCGTTGGACAACAATACTGGATACAGTGTTTTATCAGCTTCATTACAGCAAGTATATTTTGCCATCACGTTTGGGCAATCCTGCAATAGCATTTAACATTCCAAAAGTAAGTCATGTTTTGATGAATTGCCAACAAAATGTAAAACATGATCTTTGATAGGTATGTTATGTATAACACATGCATACTTAGGTTCAATATATGTTGTCCTATTCATAAAGAATAGAGACCATCACTGCAGATATATATATGTCATAGCTATCCAAGAAGACAAGCTACCTAAAAGTAGGTAATTTTTCGGAACCCTTCTGCTTCACACTGGGTGCAAAAATTACCAGTCGACTTGTAAAGACCCTATAAGATTACAATAAATTAGAATAGGACACCAGAGCTTTTAATCTCAATTGTATTCCTATCTAGTACAAGAGGGTGCCCCGCGCCTCTCTCAAAAATAGTTTGTACCTCCAAAGATGTGTTGAGTCGAGGATAGATTTCGTAACAATTTCAAGTTGAATACACCAAAGAGGTGGTGTCGAAAGTGTCGATGGCATGGATCGATCAGATACTCTTCATTCTAGCGTTTAGTAGAAATGTGCAAGTAAGAAAAATGACATACTTGCATAATATTCAAGAGTCGTAGAAAAATTAAAAAAACATACTAACGAGTAACGACATACTTGTGAACTGCAGCTAGCTTACTATAACTAGGCATGTTTGCATAGTAGAAATTGGCAAGAAAACAGATCTAGCTACCACATTGTAGCTACTCAGGGTGGTTCCGCAATTATAACTGTACTTGTAAGAGTAAGAAGATGAAAAGCATAGACTGAAGCATGCAATCTGAATGACACAAGAGATCTCTGATTCTCTTGACATAGATCAAATCTACTACATGGCAACTAACATATGGTCTTCTTTCTATCTGTCGTGTATATGCATGCACTTGGTCCACCCTTTTTTTTGTTCAAAGCTTTAGCAAACTGATTCTAAGCTTTAGCAAAAAAAAAGTTTATTCCCACTGTCTCTAGAATAATCTTATGATACTCCCATCAACTTATTTCTCAAATCTTGAACATATGTATATATCATGTGAGCACGCGGACATGCCAAATTGCCAAATAGATGCTATATGACAAAAAAACATATGAACTCAAAATTACTACATTTAACTCCTTGCCATTGACTTTGATTGATAGCAGATTTAGATCACTCCGTGAAGAGCTAGTGGAGATGAGGTACTGCTACCCAAAAAATATTACAAGAATTAGTAAGGAAGTCCTAACCTTATTTTAAACATTTTAATCTAAGAAAAAATAATGGAGGAACAAACAAATATACAAGAGACCAAGGCATCTAATGAGAAACCAAATGGTAATTTTCAAAAGGTACAAAAGTTCCAAGGGTGGTGGGGCAAAAAGGCAGTGGTGAGCATCTAGGTTTAGCTTTTAGGGAAGAGGCGGCTCGGATAAGGAGGACGAGGTGGAGGGATCTCTTGGGGAGACAGTCAGGGAGAGCGCTTGCTTGCTTGGGGCAGCAAACAAATGGGGAGGAGGAGAAGAAGGGGAGCGGGGCGGCGGTGGCGGCGACGACTTCAAGGAGGACAAAGAGGAGGAGGGGCGAGCGGCTCGGGGGAGTTGGAGGGGAGGGGGCGGCACCGCTCAAGGTAGGAGGAGGGGGCGTGGGCAGTGGCTGCTACGGGCGAAGGGGGCTCGGGGAGTTGGAGGGGAGGGAGCGGCACCGTTCAAGGCAGGAGGAGGCGAAGGGGAATTTGGGTAGGGCACGCCAGGCATGTAAGCACATCAAGCAAAAACAAATAGTGCGCAGCCAAAAAAAATGGCGCCTAAAAAAAGTAGCGTGCAGAAAAAATAGCACATTAAAAAAAAGTAGCGCGCAGCAAACAAAAATGGCGGAGCGTTAAAAAAAATGGAGGCAAAAACAAAAAATACATTCCCTACGGTTTTGTCCATCCGAGCAGGGAAAGTTGCCACCATGGCGCTGATATGGCATAGTTTATTTCTCTCTCCATAATCTTTCCCTAGTAATTTATGTAAACAGTAGGGAACGATTTCGTTCCCTATGTTTTTTTACCTCACCCCAGGGACAGATACTTTCCTTTGGATTACAATTCCACTACTAGGGAACATTTTAAACTATAGGGAAAACGGGGATTTCTAGTAGTGAATCTAAGCCTCCTAATGAGCTTAATTGTCTTGCAGTTCACGAATTCTTCAACCTGGGCACTTCGTCTATGTTACCTCTTCCCGCAAAGGTGATTATACCTACAGTATAAAAAAACAAGGAAAAAATCAAAAGGAAAGAAGAGAAAGAACTGGGAGCTGGTGCCTACATAACAGGTAGCTTGCTTACCAACCATCCTGATAAGCTCCTACAATTCTCTTATTATTCTTGACTTGACTTATTAATAAGAAAACTACTCACTACCAAAATGAAATACGGTCTAGAATCTATCCAAGAAGATAAGAGAGTCACACGTATGAGAAAAGGTCAAAAATGGAGTTGAACCAAGTAACATTGCAAATGCACAGTGATAGTAGGGTTAGGATATCCCCGCCCTCCGAATTGGACGTGAGGGTCTCCCCTCATCCAGCTCTCTGCAGGGGAATCTCCACTCACTGCTTCCCCTAATATCCTCCCTTTACCACATCATGGGGGTTTACAAGAGATCCCAAAGACTCACTTGGAAAGGCTGCTATACCAAACATTATTACTTAACTACATAGAAAGAAAAAACTATAGTAGTCACTAGACTGACTATAGTAGTCGTTCGATTGCTCTTGCTTAAATCATTACTCTTCATTCTCCTGTGCTCTAGCAATTGCACTGTCTAAACCGTTACAATTTAGTTAGGTGGGGACAATCAATACATAGTTACGAGAATAACGGAATGCGTGGGGATCCAAAAAATAAAAAAAATGAAGATTTTCTATGAAATTCTTTCTTTCCATGGATGTATCTGGTCTATGATGGTACAATACTCTACGAGAGGAATGCAATGGGATGGATGGTAGAGGGTTGCCTGTGCCCAAAAGAGATGATTCACTTGTCCCCTTGTCTATAGGTAGGTGGCATACAACCGCCACGACTCCTGCATTATAGCCGCCCCTTTATCTCTTTCTTTTGGCAGGTTCAGCTGGAAGCATAGGGCTACTTTGACTAACGTGTTGGCACATTAGACTAACCTAAGACAACTCCTGGCTACATTCAATCCTATTGAGATACAAGCTATTACCAGCTTTATACAACGCAAGTCACAAGCTTGACACAACGAGAATGGCCGCAACTGACAACTCCTACATCTGAGATTGACAACTCTAGTAACAAAGAATGACAACTTCTGCAACAGATATTGACAGAGCATGATACTCTCAACTGAGCTCAATCCAGCCGTGAACAATAAACAATACCGAAAGTAACCAACACAGTTATCACAAAATTTGTATTCCGGATTACAACACTATAGGCAATGAACCACCACTAATGGCCCATAACGTTAGCTAATAGCCACTGACCATGGAGTAATTGTCGATCCATCAATGAGGACTATATCATTTAGCGAGCTAGCATCCTTAAGGAACATGTATGTGAGAGTTCAACTTTAGCTCCCTCAACACCAGGCGGGACAAGCAGCCCTATACCACGCGTAGCCACACTCGTTTGTCCTTTTCTATTTAGTTGGACTTCTATCTTCAAAAAATCACATAAAAATCAAACAAGAAAATGAATGTGCTAAAGTGCAACGAGCAAGAAAACGGATGTGCGTGCTAACACGCAATGGCTTTCACGCTAGTGTGCTCAATCCGTTGCTTGTTCTTTCACGCTAGTTGCTCAATCCGTTGCTTGTTTCTCTTCTGTCTTGGAAAACTCCATCTCTTGCTTTCCCATGCCAAATAATCATAGATAATGAAAGAAGAATCAGCCCTTGGGGCACAAGGGGGGCACCTTGTGTGCACGTCTGTCCCAATTCTTTTGAGTACAATAAGGAAGAAAGCTCTTTCCTACAACAGATTGTAGAATGATTAATGAAACTTAAGCAACTCATCATTCATTTCTCGATCGATAATAGTGGATTCAACAAGAACTTAAACAACTCATCATTCATTTCTCGATCAAAAAGTAATTCCATGAATCTAGGGAAGGAAAACCACCTTTGACTTCACCAAATCTCCCTTTCTTTGGTCGAAGGCTAGTCAAGATCCTTTTTCCTATCTATTGAAGATGCAAAGAGAGATGCTTCTTCCTCTTCAAGTTGGAAGTGCAAGAAGAAATGCGGTAAATAGGAGTTCCATCTACCATGCGCTCGCTCCACACTCATTTTATGGTTAAGAATACTTTCCTTGGATTCTGAAAAACCAAGAAAGAACAGAATGAGAACAAAGAGTTCTTTCAGTCGAGCAGTTAAGGGAATGAGTAAGATACGTTTGTCAGTCTATTATTCTTTTGTGGAGGAATTGAACCTCAATCATCATACACAAAGAAAGAAATCCTTCGAGAATGAGAACATTCAGAGTTAGTAGTTCAGTAAGTATAGATTCACTCCGATTCCGAGCTTTTCATTGCGGAGATTTGATACATTGTGTTTGGTCACGTTGGTGAATTAGATGAGGTATGGAATTACCATGTTTGACTGTGAAGTCATCCATCCAAACATAGTCATTAGGTGAAATTGCCAAACATCTGAGTGAGTCAGTCTACCAATGCCTTGTCACTCATGATAGTAGTCCACCAGATCCCTTGTTGTAGTTTTTGTCCTTTTGGATACCACCAATTTTCATATTGAAAATATTCCAATACCTTCACCACAAACACAAGGCTCGCTCCTCCCTAAGTTGTAAAGTCACCCATTTGTTTTTTTAATACCTGAAGGACTTGTGTTTTGGGTAACCCTCCTGTAATAACCCTGAAACTCTTCAACCCTCAGAGTTTTCTGACATTGGCGGGTTCTGGCCAAGTTGTCATGCCCTTTACCTTGTTTGTATCAGTAGATACCCCCAATTTCATAAATAATGTATTTCCTTTATGAAATTTTGCTCACCCATTTTTTTTTGTTTTGCTAGAAAACTTCCTCTAGCAACTTGAGATGATCCACCATGGTAGAATTGTACACTAGAATGTCATAAAAAAATACCAATACACCTTTCCAACATATCTCTTTACAAACACTATTCATGAGTTGTTGAAAGGTTGCTAGGGCATCACCTTGAATTCAAAAAGCTGGTCCTTCAGGCTGTTTTGTAGATATCATCTTCCTTTCATTCTTATTTGGTGATAACCAGCCCTCAAATCTATCTTAGTTCACACCTCATCCAAAAGTGTCGATCTTTTATGATAGGAATGGGGTATTTGGAATACATAGTTGCTACATATTGAGTTTTCGATAGTTGAAACGCATTCTATAGGTTCCATCTCTCTTCAACACCAGAGCAGCTTTGGGGCTTGTATTGGGCTTGATTATAATACTATCCTTTCAATCTCTGTTTTTTGGGTGACAGCATTTCATCGGAATACAAATGGTGGCCCATGTTTAGAAAAGATTTTAAGGGAATACTATTTCAACATAATAGATAAAACTTTTTAGATATTCTATTTCATCTATATAAACTAAACGGCCCACTCAACTTTCTTAATTCATCCAAGAAGTCCTTCCAGGTTTTGGAGGTTACACGGTTTAAGGCCTGAATCGCATAGTTTACTTGATCACGCCCCTTTTACCATATAAAATAAGATCTGTTGCCCGAGAGATGTCGTCATCATCATTCAGGCTAATTCCCTCATCTGTCTCATGTAGCTCCCTCTCTTTTGATTTATAAATATATTGTCCATTTCTTTCACTATCTCTATTCGATACGTAAAGGGTAAGGTGTTCAATGGAAGCATGAGAGAACGTTATTTTGATTTATACATATGCTAGTAGACAGTATGAAAAACATAGAGCTAAACTATTTCAGACATTAGTTCTGTAATCATAGGCAAGGTAGTCAGAGTCGAGATCCTGGGTTGGATCGATTTGCCTTTGGCAGGATCAAAATCGTAGTATCGAATCGTAGAATCGATGATTCTATGGAATTGTAAAAATACACATATTTAATATTTACACTATAAGTTTGTATGATTCTTATATGGTTTACCACTTGCATGTTCCTTAAAAGCAGCTAGGCATACTCCAGGAATAAAAATAGCTTATCATTATCAAGCTCAAGATTGCTCATGCCATAATATAGATATTTGTACTAGCATTACCACACTGATACAATATTTTGCATGCTCCTTGTTTATTTATAGTTTCATTATTAGAAATTAATATCAACAAATTTTGCTCTAAAACAAAATATCATCAAAGGCTAGCCTCTAAAAAAAATTGTAATTTTTTTTTGCCATAAGTCTCTACGAGTAGGATCGACAGTGCGATTTGGATCGACAGGCTGTTGTGGGTTCGTAGAATCGTAAGACTCTAAGAGTAGGATCGCGATCCTAACTACCTTGATCATAGGATAAAGAGAGGGTAAAGCATTCTCTGATAGGTTTTAGGAAGAGAGGCTTTACGACAATTGTTTGTCGGTTCGTTCGGTTTCAAGGGATTACATGAGAATGTGGGCAAAGCAGACGCCAATTCCTGATCAGTTGGATAATAGTTCACCAAACTCTTTTGATGTTTGTCCACACAATATGTTGAAAACAGAACAAGTTTCTCGGTCTCCAAAGCCCCCACAGGGCAACAACACAAAACATATTAAGAATACCATTTCTCTTGTTGCTCAGCCTCCACTTGGCTACAGATTCCAAATCAGCGTGTGATCAGTTCTGAGAAAGTAACTATTGACTTGGGTATTTGCTATTTCTAAACCAATTTACTTTATGTTGATTTTGGTGAATGTCTTTATAAAGTGACGTCAATTGATGCTTATGAGATTGCTATGCTTGGTCAAAAGATATGCTTCATGAACAACATAGTTGCAGATTTGCTATTTCACATGTGCCTGATTTTTCTGCAAAATCGTAGACAATTTTCTCACCTTCGGATCGGCATGGAGATTTGTTCTTCTGTGAAGTCATCTTCCTCCTCTTCGACGCCTAGCGACAGTGGTGGCGGATGCCGGAGGTTTAGGATTAGGGTTAGGTTTCACCCATTTAAGGTTCAAGTTCACCGGTGCACCCTAAGCATAGAGGAAGGCTAGGGTGGCGGCAGACCGGCCAGGGGCGATTCTAGCGCGCGCGTGTGTGTGTGGGGGGGGGGGCTTCATCAGGCTTCAACCTACCCTCCGCCAACGCTAGAACACCCCCTCCCCCCGCGCGGCCCCAAACAACCTCTCGCCGTCCAATGGATGGCCGAGGGCCTTCGAGTCTGTTTTGCAGAAGGGGGAAGAAAAAGGATACGTGGGCCTTTGCCAAAGCCCACAAGGCCGGGGGAGCAACCGTCGGCCGCTTGTAGCCGGCTTGGAGCCTGTCTGCCTAGAAGGGAGGCTGGGAGGCAGGTGCTGCCTTCGTCCCGAGGAGGAGGAATAGAGGATGGGAGGAAGCGAGGCGAGGAGGCCGAGGCGCCAAGGGGCCGATCGAGGGGCGAGGGAGGAGGCTCGGGCCTCTAGGGTCTAGGTGACTGGGCCCCTGGCTCTTGCCTTACGGCTGGGGGTTGGCTGAGGAGGATATAAAGCATTAAACGAGGAACTGAGTGAGGTGACCTGCTGAAGTAAGTGCTGGTCTAATTGTTGTGTCTTCACTGGTATAAACTCATTACTCAATTAGCAATTTGTTCGTGTGTTAGAATATAGTGTGGTATTGTGGTATATACTCAATTAGCAATTTGTTCGTAGGTTTGCAATAATGGAGAAACGAACTTTGCATAATTATTTCACAAGCAAGTTGTGTAGTACTCCCCAACCGATGAGAGCGCAACTGAACAATTTTTTTTAGAGTTATTGGTATGCATGTCTTGTCTTGATCCAAACGACTTATTTTCCAAGTTTAATGTTGATAAGCTTGTTCGACTTGCTAAGATTTATGCTAATGATTTCACGGTGGCTGATCGATTCTTGTTTAGAAATCAGCTTCAGACCTTCATTCTCAACATTAGGAGAAGTGAGGAATTTCATGGATGTCGTGATATTTCAAAACTTGCTCAATTGATGGTTGAAACAAAAAAAAGATAGAACTTTTCCATTGGTATATCGCCTCATCGAGCTGACATTGATCCTTCTAGTGGCAACGACATCTGTTGAGAGGATATTTTTGGCAATGAATATTATCAAAACAGATTTGTACAACAAGGTAGCGGATGAGTGGCTCAATGACTTGATAGTGTGCTACACTGAGAGAGACATATTTAGATCCATTGATGAAGATAGAATAAAAAGATGCTTCCAAGGCATGAAATCTCGTAGAATGAATTTGCCTCATGAAAGTCGTGATTCAAGGTAGCGCCTTAGTGGTATGGTGTGCTACACTGAGAGAGACATATTTAGATCCATTGATGAAGATAGAATCAAAAGATGCTTCGAAGACATGAAATCTCGTAGAATGAATTTGCCTGTGAAAGTTGTGATTCAAGCTAGCGTCTTAGTGGTATGGTTCATTTATTTTGAATGTTTGTGATCATTTAACTACAATTTGCTATTGTATCATTAATTTTGCTAATTTTGATGTACAGGTCGTTATCCACTAGAACCATATTTATGTGTTTTGGAGATGTACTTTTCATTAGCGAAGTACCTTCATTGTATTTATTTTTTTTTTCTTTTTGCTTTGCTTTGCTTTTATTCATGTATGAATTTGATTGCACAAGAATACAAAAGTATATTTGTCTCAAATTAGCTTAATCATTCGAGACTTTGAGCCCACCCTCTATTTTCATCATGGCTTTGCCACTGGGACCGGTGATGGGCGAGGTTGGTGGAGGGCGGCGATGACCGAAGTGGTTAGGAGGGAGGGAGGGAGGGAGGGAGGGGGGGAGGGAGGTGGTGGGACTGGAAGCGGGCGGAAGTAGCTTGCCGGTGGGCATCATCGGCGCCCGAGGCGGCAACGGCGAGGTGGCGGGAGGCAGCACAGGGGTGACTGGATGTGTGGTGAGTTAGGGTTAGGGTGTTAGGAGACACATCTTGAAGAGGTGGCCGACGCTTGGAGTAGGCACTTGGGGCGAGCAGTTGTTCATGGGAATCTAGAGACCAGTTCTGCATGCTTTTACTTGTAATTAACTAATTCGTTGGTGATTAGTTTAGCCGATAGCGCCGTTGGGAAGCTATCTTGCTTGTGTTCTGTATATACCACATAGTAGTGCACGAACAGGGTCACAATCTTTTGCAATAGCATTCCAAATGGATCCTCTGTCAAATGGTTTCGTATATTGGTTAAGTTCCCCCAATTCACCATACGAAAATTTGGAGATTTTTCCACATTCACAATATCCAATGAACTTATCTCAGCCCCATATGTCCCAAGCTCATCAATTATCACATAATTTCTATTCTACTGGTCACACTCCACACTGTAGGAGTCCATCAATCCCATGTGCTAAAAGTTTGTGGGGACCCCACCCTAGGGCACCCGAGAGGTCCTCCAGGATCTCCCAAGACGTCCCTTAGGACCTCCCAGGAGGTCCGATAGTACCCCTCGAGGCTCGGGTAGGACTGGCCCGTGGTACTGTCGAGGCCCGGGTAGGACTGTCAAGGTTACCACCGAGGAAGCGGGAGTCACGGGAGATCCCATCGCCACGGCCAACTCAGGAGAGGTCGTAGGACCTGACCTGAGGAGGTCGTGAGGCTTGAGGGATCACTCTGTGATTCCCAGCGTGAACTGAGCTAGCCCCAAGAATCTCAAGCTAGCTCTTCATAGCATACAAGAATGGTAACATCCACGACATAAACTTTATTTACAACATATCAAAGGAGTTGTTTACAGAAGGTGGCCTTGGGCCAAAAGCAAGCTTACAAAAGAACGGAAACAGACGTCCATCCACTATACCACAGGCAAAATGGCTGGAGGGCACAACCTACACGTCCTGGTCCTCTTCTTCACTGCTGTTGTCTTCTCCTGATAAAGTTTGCATTGAGCAAGAGTGAGCACCACCACTGTGCTCGCAAGTCACACCCGTGGAATAACAAAATGACATGCATACATGGATGTACAACAGAAGGCATAATATGGTTGATTTGCATAAAGCCAAGTTTTTTTCAATTACAGCTAATAAGTTCCAAGGCAGGTTTTTAATAGATAAAATTCATTTTCAAAACTTGATTTTCAGTTGGATAGCATTCATCAACAAGTTGGTGAAGGATACCCTCCTGTCACAAGGCTCCCTGCCCAAAACCCATGGGATAGAAATCCCAAAACAGTTTATTAAACATTTTTAGAAACCCAAATCCAACATCTAACTCTGAGTGGCCTCTGCCAGCATGTCCATGACCGTGGACACGGCTATTCGAATAGATTTACACTCGGCCGAGGATGTGCACTTTACCCACATGACATGATTTCTCTAGTTTATCCGGCATCCGTCGATACCACCTCTCACTACCAAAGGTAAGAGGTCTAGAGTTCACGACAAAGCCTTTACAATGCATTGTTCCACCATAGCCTCTCCTTGCTAAGGTTTCGCCTCCTTTGGATTCAACTCCGCAGGATCTGGGCCCCCTCTTGCACCAGTGGGAACATAGGTCATAAAAGACCATTGGCCATAGAAGACCTCCCACTCCTCCAAATGGATCAACTGCGGTGGAAGTTTTGTAAATTACTTGGCCAGGTCCCACACCCCATACTGGAGACATGTGGTTGCACGATTTTGGCATAGCCCATTATAGGCCTAGCATTGGCGGCTCAAAGACCGGTCCTCAACTGACTTGGGCGACAATCACAAACCCTTGAACCTCCACCTTATCCAGGATAGAGTCCGTGCATAAACCTTGCACCAACCAAGCAAACCAATTCGCCCAAGTCTAAATCAATTTTCATTTTCTTTGCTTCCCCAGCAAAATTTTCATACTCCCATGACAACCCAATGTCATGGTCAGAACATTTTAATAGTAGTTGGTCATGAAGGTAAAGACTTTCCCAAATCAAGTACTTTTGGTCTAAGCAAGACTAAGTATTTGATTTTTCAATTGCTCCTGGTTCACACTAATGTATCAACCAGGTTTTTGTCTAAGGTGACAACAGATTTGGTTCAATGTCAAAGTTGACCATATGAAGGAAATAGGCATATCTATGTGTTTAAAGACAGGTATTGAAATAACTTGGTAGAAATAAGCATGCATTATACTTTGAAATTGAACATAAATAAATTGAAATATTGGGTGCAATATGGTCAAGAGCATGACTTGCCTTGCTCACTGTCTTGAGAGTCTTCCTCTTCAGTGCACTCACGCTCCTCAGTGCCTTCGTGTTCTAAACGGGAGAAAGGAGACAACTCAAACCAAGTTCTAAGTAAAGAGCCAAAAGTACCTCAAAAGAAACTCCAAAACTTAATCAACAAGAGCACCTCACACACAAAATAGGTTCTGTGGGAGAGGTCCTAACCTACGAGAGAAAGGTCCAATGAGGAAGGTCCTCATAAAAGACCAGAGGGGTGACTTTTCGCAAAAGACCACGATGATGATGATTGCGCAGAGTCCAGAGAGGTGATCTTCATACAAAACCCATAGAGTTCCAAAGAGAATCCAAAGGAAGAGATCCTGGAAGAGGTATAATCTCTTATTGTGGCGAAAAGAACAAGAACAGATCAGTGCACAAGGAGGCTTACCAGATATAAGCAAGAGGTGACGAGTGAAGGGGAGGTCGAAGATAATATGGGCGGTTAAGGTCAACGCCCAAGCTCCCGTCGAGCCTCCAATGGTGAAAGTACGATAAAGGGATGCTCCTGGCGATGTTCTTGGCAGCAAGGACTCTCCAGGAAGCTACTGAGTGTGAGCCACGGTGTTGATCGTGGGAAAAAGGTGGCAATGAAGGGCTCCCGAGGCTAGTTATAGTCAAAGAGAGTGAAAAGATCATTTAATGCGTACATGACCTGGTGAGCATGAAAAATAGGCAAAAGGGTACGGGGATGTCAAAGAAAATAATAAAGGACATTGTGTACTGCTACGGGAGGAGACTAGAAAAGACACCAATAGTGCCCCAGAATGACCCCATTCAATGGAAGCAGCCACTTTCATGGCTTCATTTAATGCGACAGGACATGCATTAAATGCTCATGGTACCAGTGTGGCGGGGAAACATAAGAATGGGTAAGCCTGGCAGGTGGGACCAGTCAAATTTAGAATCAACTGGGTCAAAGGGGGAGGTCCTCACAGTTGGATCTCCAAGGAGGAGGTCCAACGGCCAAGATTGAGTGCTAACAGGGAGGTCCGCATGGTAAGAGGAGAACCTCACCCGCAAGGGAGGTCTAGAGCCGTAGGATCAACTCCAGACAGGAGGTCTGAACGGTTAGGATTTCCAAGGGGAGGTCCTAACGATCAGATCTACCAAAGAAGAGAGGTCTGGACGGTTAAGATCTCCATTGGGGAGGTCTTGATGGTCCAGATGTTCAAGGAGGGAGGTCTGGGCTGTTAAGATCTCAAGGGGGAGGTCTTAACGGTCCAGATCTACAAAGAGGAGGTCCTGACTGGTAGGATCTCACCAACGGGGAGGTCCTATCAGTTAGGCTCTCATGTAGAGAGGTTCCACGGGCTCAAGGAGGTCTTGAGAGGAGGTCTAAAGAACTAGGTCGACAAGGGAAAGTCCTGATCGCTAGGATCTCCACAATGGGAGGTCCTAGCGGAGAGGATCTCATTATAGGAGGTCCTAAAGGTTCGGGAGGAGATCTTTGGAGGTTAGGAGTTCCTAAGTTAGGTGAGCAAGGTGGTCCAATGGATGGGGAGGTCCAAAGGAATTAAATTCAAGGAAGACCTGGACATATAGGCTCATCCCAACCAAGAGGAGGTCTGAGTCTAAGGAGGAGGTTTGAACCAAAAAGATTCAAACCAACAAAGAGATCCAAAGAGATCTAACTCAAAGAGAAAGGTCTAGACATAAAGATACGTCCAATTGAGAAAAGGTCTGAGCCCCCAGGAGAGGTCTAACTTCAAGAACCACTGGGGAGGCCCAGGCCACAGAGAAGGTCTAAACCTCACATAACCAAAAAGTGGTAGGCTAAAGAAGGATCTGCCGTGCATACCAAAAAGAAAGTAACAACAACTCAAACCTTACCAACTGAACCGAACTGTGAATTCTCATCAAAACAAAACAGTTTTATTTTGTTTTACAATTTTAAAAGGATTTGGAAAATCAGGATGTTACAAAGTTCTACATCCAAAACTCCTCACATCATGCCGATGGGCAAGAAGGAGATGATGACGTTGACGATGACGACGATTGCGCGGAGTTTCGGATGTAGAACCTGTAGCACATGTAGGTTTTTGTTTATTGGAATGGACTTGGGATTTGATTTACTCTCATACTGTGGAGTGTGACTAGTAGAATAGAAATTCTGCGATAATTGATGGGCTTGGGACCTATGGACCTGAGATATAAAACACAAGCAAGCTGGCTTCCCAACGGCACTACCGGCTCAACTAATCATATATATATATCTACCTATATAAAAGGGCACAGACAGGGGGCTGAAGAGACTGGTCACGTCATGCATTTTTGTTGGACCATTGGATTTCAGCTCGGCTCATTCGTAGCCGTCCGATGAGATCTGGGCGCCGAACCTGGGCGTCTGAAAGCATCCAGGCCCCTAAAAATTGTTTTGGTAATTAATGATAATATGTGAATATGGGATTAACGTGTTTATTGAGTATTTACAAGGTTAAGTCCCATTGGTGCTTTTGATGACCTGAAATTGCATGCGAAAGGATTACATGAAGATCATTTGGCTCAAAGACAAGGTACAATAGTCTAGGATCTTTTTATTTTACCGGTCTTAGGTGAATTGGTTGGAAGACCGGGTTATAGGCTAGACAGCCGTACTATAAAGAGGGTTCAAGAATTGAGTATCTTGAAAGTAAATGATGCCACAATTGCTCAAATCATATTTGGTTTAATCTTAGATTTTTTTTTGGTTTGGCCTCGATTTAAATTTGCTGAAATTTTTTGGAGGCCAGACCGACCGACCAGTACATGTCCAGACCGACCGGGGTCCCGACCAAAAGGATACTAACTTTCTCCGTAGGTGGTTTTCCGGTTTTGTTGAAAAACTTGGGCGGACTAACCGACACTAAGTCTTGGGACTAACCGGGTCCCGGTCTTGACGCGATCGGCATTTTCTGGAGAAGAGAATTCTCGGTTTTTGCTTGAAATCTTGAGGCCGGACTAACCGCCGGCATACTCGCGGACTGACCGCACTTTCGGATTTTCCAAGCGGTCAGCTTTTTCCAGTAGGTGTTTTTAAGCGATTTCCGTTTTTCTGTAGGCCAGACTAACCGCACATGCAATCGCGGTCGACCGGGAATCACCGTGAACGGCTATTTTTCCCAAAGGCATTTAATACGCTTGAGAGGAGGAAAACGACCATTACAAAGAGGCTTGACCGACCGCACTATTGCACGTGGTCCGACCGCCTTCAAAAATTTGGGGATTTCGTGCCCCAACGGCTAGTGCAGTGGGTGGAGGCTATAAATACCTCACCCACTGCAGCTAGAAGTGTTGTTGAACCTCATTAAACATCTCTTGAGCCCTTTGCATTGTTTCCTACTCATTGAGAGCATTCAATTCCTTTTGCAAAGGTAGTTGAGGTTTTTCCAAGAGCATTTAGTTGAGTTTGATCATTGTGGCATTAGAGCACTTTCAAGTGAAGATCTCTTGCTCTATTACTCTTGGAGATTGCCGTCTTCTAGACGGCTTGGAGTTTGATTCGGTGATCTTCTCGAAGGAGATTGTGAGAAGACTCGGGCAACTTGTGAAGGTTGGAGCTCGCCTATCCGGAGAGGAGAAGAGCTACTATTAGTGATCGAGGGAAGGCTTAATTCGTGGAGCCGGCTTGAGTTCATCAAGCTTCCTCAACGTGGACTAGTGAAGACCGGCAAGTCTTCGATACCACGAAAAAAAACATCGTTGTGTCATTGTGGTTATTTCTAGTCTTTACATTTCCGTATTTATATTTCTAGCTTATTTCTTGTGTTAAATTGCTTAGCTAGAATCATATCTTGCTTAGACTAAGTTGTTAATTGGCTAAATTTGTTAAATTGGCAAAAAGTTTAAAAACATCCATGATTGGTAGCTTACTTTATCTTACCGCATCTGGGCCCGATATCATGTTTATTGTTTGTATGTGTGCTCGTTTTCAAGCTTCTCCAAAAGAATGTCATCTTATGGCCATTAAAAGAATTCTTATATATTTAAAGCATTCCTCTAGCATTGGCCTATGGTTCCCCAATGGTGCTAAATTTGATTTAATTGGATATTACGATTCCGATTATGTGGGTTGCAAAGTGGATAGAAAAAGCACCTCAGGTAGTTGTCAATTCTTAGAAAGATCTTTAGTATCGTGGTCATCCAAGAAACAAAATTCCGTAGCTTTATCCACCGCCGAAGCTGAATATGTTTCCGCGGGAAGTTGTTGTGCTCAATTGCTATGGTTGAGGCAAACATTGATGGATTATGGAATTAAATTTGATAAAATGTCTCTTTTGTGTGACAATGATAGTGCGGTGAAAATTGCTAATAACCCTGTTCAACACTCAAGAACCAAGCATATAGATATTCGCCACCATTTCTTAAGAGATCATGTGAGCAAGGGAGATATTGAAATTAGCCACATAAGAACCGAAGACCAATTAGCGGATATTTTCACCAAACCTTTAGATAAAGGCCGTTTTTGCAAGTTGAGGAATGAATTAAATGTCATAGATCTTTCTATAATGTCATTTGATTACATTATGTTTTTTGAAATCTTAGTTGAATTCGATTTCTTCTCGTGATTCTCTTGATTCAAGAACTAAGATGGGAAACACATTTAGGGAGAGTGTTATACAATCATTATGTATACCACATCTCTAATTGTGCACATATCAACAAACATGTTAGAATGTGTTTTTCAAAAACCAATCCTTTTGGTCAAAAAGTCAAAATTTGGTTTTTATCAATCAAACCTCTTGAAAAACTAGCTACATCTATTCCCTAGTGTATTTCAAAGGTTTTTGGTTGAAAAGATCTCAAAATTATCTATCTTAAAAGAAAAATCAAGTTGTGCCCAAAACTAGTTTCTTATATATCTTGTTTTTGACTAAAAACGGATTTTCATCCAAAAGTTATTCCAAAAGGAATTTGATTTTGCTCCCAAAAGGAAAAACTCTAAAGATGGTTATTCGTGACCTTTTTCGTATTCATAGGTTGTTCGAACTCTCAACCAAATCAAAGTTATTTAAGTTTGAATCTCGCTCAAAAATAGCCCAAAACCCGAAAAACTCACTTGTGTCAATTCTAGCATAAAATGAGTATTGCTATTTAGGCGATGTTTTCTCTCATATTGCCTCAAAATAGTATTTTATACTCATACATATCTTCACAAGTAGCAAATCTCGTTGTTTGCTTCCTTTAATTCATTCAAATCGTTTTCTTCGAAAATTGCTCTATTTTCCTAAAAATATATGTTCAAAACTCTTTTGTTGATCTAATCTCGTTGAAATTGCTCCAAGATGATTTTATATTGTGTGCTAACTCTATGGAGCAAGGACAACACAAAATATCTGCTAATCATCTCAAAAATCTCCAGGAGCGGTCAACACTTGAGCTAGAGCCTTGGTGACCTAGCTTTACCTCTGATCGACGCCTTGAGCGATTAATGCGTCGATTTCTCTTCTTTATTTCTCCACCAACCCGTCAGTTCGCCCTTTTCTTTCTCATCTCACCCGACGGTTCCCTTCTCCTCTCACAACCGCGTCGCCGCCCTCCGAGTGTACCCTCGTCTCCACGCCGCCGGTTGCTCCTCCTCATCGTCGGCCGTACCCCTCATCGCCGCCGGCTCCTCTTCCTCACCGCTGACACTGCGAGGTCCTTTTCCTCTCAAAGATCGATCAATTCTTTCTTGATTCGTCTCTAGATCTATCCCTAGAGCGATAATAGTCCTTGAGTATACCCTCATTGACGTATTACTCATTTGATTGTCGGATTGTGGCCTGCATTGTGAAGATTCCGTTGAAATGTCAAAAACCTAGTTTTTCGGTCAAGGCCGGACTAACCGACGTGTTGCGTGCGGCTAGTCCGCGCTACCTGCGGACTAACAGGCCAACTGCCTGCGGTTAGGCCAGCCCTGACAGAAAAACCTCTGTTTTGTCGATTCATTAATCATTATTCCTTTCATCTCATCCCTTGATTGGTCTTGTCTACCTCTCCAGTAATCATGGCAAGGACCAAGACCGTAGCCGACCCCGAGGCATCTTCGTCTCGTCCTCCCCGGAAGGCTACTCATCGTCCTCCTGTTGTGCACTCCGACAGTGACGAAGCGGCATCCTCGCCGTCTTTGTCCTCTGTGCCAAGCGCCAGCGAGCACATGGATGAAGAGGATGATGCTGAGCAGGAGTTTCCTCCTGAACCTCGTGTTGATCTTCGATCTATCAGGAATGATGACTTTAAGTAGCTAAGGAAGATTTCTCCCTATAGGCAGCCCAGGACAGCTACAGATGAGCGGTTTCACTCCCTGTTTCAAGAAGATTGCTATAATCATGTGGTGCTTCACAAGCAGTTTGCTATTCAGAAATACATTGATTGGTCTTATCTCAATGAGCAAACTCGGTATGCAAGTTTGTATTCTCGTTTTCGCAATGCTGGCTTGGATGGAATTGTTAGCATCAAGTGTAACTTCAATGAGGAGGTAATCCATCAGTTTTATGCTACAGTTCACATTCCATCATTTGGCCACTGTGACATGGATGACAGGCTCGGTGCGCTACACGGCCACCAAGCGTCATTTTGAGGAGGCCCTTAATCTGCCAGCACGTGGGTATGTCAAGATTCACCTTGAGCTCGCTTTACAGACTCCAGAACAGACACAGTTCTATGAGCCTACTTATGTTGGAGTTGTCCCTGGTAAGGTTGCCGGTCTGAGACCTCTTCCTAATGTCATTAACAGGATTATTAGGGCCACTATCTTGCCCAGGAGTGGCAACAATGACGCTATTCGAGGTCATGCTTGGAATGTCATAGATTATGTGATGCAAGAAAAGAAATTTGATATTATGCATCTAATCTTGACTGAGTTGCAATCTTGCTAAGGTGACTTGGGATAGAGAATGTATTATGCACCTTACATCATGCAGCTAATTCTCAGAACAACTGACTTCAATGGTGCCACTCCCTTTCCTCACAAGCAAGACAAACCGTATATGCACCACCAGAGACTTGAGGAAGGCCTCTTCACCCCGTTGTTGATGCTCGGCTTCTTCTCACCGCCTCTCGGCGGTGGACTTGATCCTCTGTTGTTGGAGGTTCTGCACATTAGCATCAATACGATAGTGTCTCACTTCGATGCAGTGGATCGTCGCTTAGAGGTTCTGGATCATCGCATGGATGCCTTAGAGAGTACCATTCAGTCTTTGGACTCTCGCTAGGCAGCTGTGGAGCAGTCCAACTCTGTTGTGCTTTAGCGCTTGGATCAAATGACTGGTTGGGTTTCGGAGATTCAGACTAACATTGCTGAGATGACCACTCGCGTCTCGTCGATCAAGCAGTCTGTCACTTATTCTCAGCGTCGGCGCATTGATTCTCCTCCTGCAGCCCTTTCCACGTCGACTGCCACTCCTCCTCCTCCCCCTACTTCGTAGCTTTTGGTATTTGATGCCAAAGGGGGAGAAGTCCTATATACTCTATATTAGATATCTATTATGGTTGTTGAATGCTTGTTGGACTTTTGTGTGTAATAGTTAGAGTATAAGCTTATTGCTATCTTTTGTTCTCTATGTAAGCTTATTGAACCTCGTCTATATACTCTTAATGTTCTACAGTTTATGAGCATGGTTGAATGTTTATGTACTTATGTGTTTGTAACCGGTTTACAACATTGTTATGGTTTTTATCTTGATGAACTTGTTGGATATCCTTAAGCTTATGTTACTCTCTTGAAATGCTATGCTTATCATGTTCATATATTGTTGCATTTCCTCAAGTTTCATCATATAAAAGAAACTCCACCAAAATTCTCTAGAAATCTCTACATGTGCTTGCAAAAAATTATCTACCTTTTATATGCACATGTTTAGGGGGAGCTTTCTTTAAATCAGGACTTAACAAGGAAATAATTCTCAAAACTCATTTAAGCTTATTGCAACAATTATTTCGTTGTTAAGTCATCAAAAGAATATATACTCATAGTATATTCAAAACAATCATTCTCTCACATATTAGGTGTATTGTCATCAATTACCCAAAAAGGAGATATTGAAAGCATCTAGGCCTATAAAAATTGTTTTGGTAATTAATGATAATATGTGAATATGGGATTAACGTGTTTATTGAGTATTTACAAGGTTAAGTCCCATTGGTACTTTTGATGACCTGAAATTGCACGCGAAAGGATTATATGAAGATCATTTGGTTCAAAGACAAGGTACAATAGTCTAGGATCTTTTTATTTTACCGGTCTTAGGTGAATTGGTTGGAAGACCGGGTTATAGGCTAGACAGCCGTACTATAAAGAGGGTTCAAGAATTGAGTACCTTGAAAGTAAATGATGCCACAATTGCTCAAATCATATTTGGTTTAATCTTGGATTTGTTTTTGGTTTGGCCTCGATTTAAATTTGCTGAAATTCTTTGGAGGCCGGACTGACCGACGGTACATGTCCGGACTGACCGGGGTCCCGGACCAAAAGGGACAGTCAACTTTCTCCAGAAGGTGGTTTTCCTGGTTTTGCTGAAAAACTTCTGGGCCGGACTAACCGACGGCTAAGTGCTTGGGACTAACCGGTCCGGGTCTTGACACCTGTCAAGATTTTCCAGAGAAGAGAATTCTCGGTTTTCGCTTGAAATCTTGAGGCCGGACTAACCGCCGACATACTCGCGGACTGACCGCACTTCCGGATTTTCCAAGCGGTCAGCTTTTTCCAGTAGGTGTTTTTAAGCGATTTACTTTTTTACAGAGGTCGGACTAACTGCATGCAATCAAGCTAGCTCGACCGGGTCACCGTGAACGGCTATTTTTCCCAAAGGCATTTAATACGCTTGAGAGGAGGAAAACGACTGCTACTAGAGGCCGAATCGATCAAGACTATTGCTCGCGGCCCGACTGCGCCTTGAAAAATTTGGGCATTTCGTGTTCTGAGCGGCTAGTCTGCGATGGGTGGAGGCTATAAATACCTCACCCATGCAGCTAGAAGTGTTGTTGAACCTCATTAAACATCTCTTGAGCCCTTTGCATTGTTTCCTACTCATTGAGAGCATTCAATTCCTTTTGCAAAGGTAGTTGAGGTTTTTTCAAGAGCATTTAGTTGAGTTTGATCATTGTGGCATTAGAGCACTTTCAAGTGAAGATCTCTTGCTCTATTACTCTCGAAGATTGCCGTCTTCTAGACGGCTTGGAGTTTGATTCGGTGATCTTCTCGAAGGAGATTGTGAGAAGACTCGGGCAAATTGTGAAGGTTGGAGCTCGCCTATCCGGAGAGGAGAAGAGCTACCATTAGTGATCGAGGGAAGGCTTAATTCGTGGAGCCGGCTTCAGTTGATTAAGCTTCCTCAACGTAGAATAGTGAAGACTGGTAAATCTTCGATACCACGGAGAAAACATCGTTGTGTCATTGTGGTTATTTGTAGTCTTTACATTTTCGCATTTATATTTCTAGCTTATTTCTTGTGTTAAATTGCTTAGCTAGAATCATATCTTGCTTAGACTAAGTTGTTAATTGGCTAAATTTGTTAAATTTGTTGTATTCTGATCCGAATTTCTAATATGAAAGGATCCGGATTAGTTTCTATATTATAGGATTAGTTTTCTTCTTGGACTCTAAGTCCTTTTACCCCTTTATATATCTCTTGTAAGCCGCACGGGAGAGGGACGTCTCATTGTAATCCCCTGCGTTTTGTTATCGCTCCTCATATAGTGATCATCGCCGGTTGGCGCCTGTGGTTTTTTCTCGCAAGGGTTTTCCACGTAAAAATTCGTGTCTCTTTTGTCCCTATTTTTCTAACAAGTGGTATCAGAGCACAGGAGAGATTAGGATTTGGAGGAAGAGACACGAAGAAAAAAAAATATCAGATCGGTTCTGCCGTCGCCGCCGTCTCGCGAGCGCGGCTTGATCTCCCGTCGTGTGCGCATCTTCGCGTGCGTCACGTCGGCCGTCCAGCGCGTCGTCATCCGAAGCGCGAGCGTCTAAAGCCATCTACTGCGTCGGCGCTCGTTCGCTCCGTCCGCACGTCGTCGCGAAGCGCCAGCGTTCGTCCGTCCGATCCGATCGCCAGCGACAGCATCGTTCGCCCGCTGCCTCGGTCAAGCGTTGCTCCAGTGGTGAAGCCCCAAGCCGCACGCATTAACTCCAGGAGACCAAAAACTGAAAGCTCCAGAGCACACAGGTCCAAGTTGTTGCCTGTTGAATCACCAAGCTCCACGTGGAGTAGCACAGGTCCCAAGGCTTTCTTTTTATTATTCTTTAAATCTCCAAACTTTGCTTGATCTGTTGTTTCACGTGAGAATCCAAAGCAAGGTCTTCCTGTAGCACAAATCTCGTGAAGATCAAAACCGAAGTGCTGCCGGCTCGTAGCTTTCTGGATTTCTTTGCTTTATCCACTGGATAATCATACCAGGAGTTAAAAGATCTTTATTCGTGTACACAGTTCGTGTATCAAAGACGTCGTGATTTTTGCTAGGTTTATACAGATCAGTACTAACAATTTTCAGAATTTATTCCTCATGGCGACTTTGAAGTATAATCTTCCACTCCTGGATCGAGACACAAGATTCTCGCTGTGGCAAGTTAAGATGAGGGCTGTGTTGGCACAGATGGATTTAGATGATGCATTGGAAGGGTTTGAAAAACAACCTATCGCATGGACTGCAGATGAGAAGCGTAAAGACCGTAAGGCTTTATCTCAGATTCACCTTCATCTATGAAATAATATTTTGCAGGAGGTTTTGAAGGAGAAGACAGCTGTTGCATTATGGCTGAAGCTAGAACAACTTTGCATGACAAAGGATCTCACCAGCAAGATGCATCTCAAGCAGAAGTTGTACTCTCACAAATTGCAAGAAGGAGGATCCGTGCTTGATCATCTTTCGTTGTTTAAGGAGATCGTTTCCGACCTTGAGTCGATGGAGGTAAAATATGATGATGAGGATTTGGGTCTTATTCTTTTGTGTTCACTGCCTAGTTCTTTTTCAAATTTCAGAGATACCATATTATATAGTAGAGATACTCTCACTCTTCATGAAGTTTATGAAGTTTTGCATGCTAAGGAGAAGATGAAACATATGGTACCTTCTGAAAATTCAAGTCCAAAAGAAGAAGACTTGTTTGTTCGTGGCAGGTAAAAGGAGAAGAACTCAAACAATGGATCTCAAGGCAAAAGTTCGAACGGCTACAGGAACCGGTCGAAATCGAGAGGCAAGTACAAGTCGTGCAAATATTGCAAGAAAAGTGGGCACGACATCTCTGAATGCTGGAAGCTGCAAAATAAAGAAAAGAGAACTGGCAATTATAAGCCAAAAGGTAAGCCAGATGATGAAGGTAATGCCTCCCTTGCTGCTGATGATAATTCTGATGGAGGAGTTCTTGTTGCTTTTGCTGGATGTGCTAACATCAATGATGAATGGATTCTTGATTCTGCCTGTACCTTTCATATGTGTCCTAATAGGGACTGGTTTGCCACCTATGAACTTGATGAAGGTGGTACTGTCTTGATGGGTGATAACTCATCTTGTAAGGTTGCAGGAATTGGTTCAATTCAGATCAAGATGTTTGATAGCATTGTCGAACTTTGACAGATGTGAGGCACATTCCAGATTTGAAAAGAAACCTCATCTCTTTGAGTACTCTTGATGGTAAAGGGTACAAGTATTCTCGGTGAAGGTGGAGTTTTGAAGGTATCAAAAGGCTCTCTTGTTGTGATGAAAGTCGAGATTAAATCGCTAACTGCACCATCTGCGAGGTACTACAATATTAGGTAATGTTGCTGTAATTTCAAGTTCATTACCGATTCCGATGCTACTAATCTTTGGCATATCGCCTTGGGCATATGAGTGAAATTGGTTTGGCGAAATTGAGCAAGAGAGGACTCCTTGATGGACATAACATCGGTAAGCTAAAATTTTAGAGCATTGTGTGTTTGGCAAACACAAGAGGGTGAGGTTCAATACCTCAGCCTCATACCATCAAGGTATTTTGGATTATGTGCATTACGATTTATGGGGTCATCTCGGAAGACATATCTAGGAGGTGCTCGTTATATGTTAACCATTATTGATGATTACTCTAGAAGAGTGTGGCCTTATTTCTTGAAGCATAAATCAAGCATTTTCAGATTTAAAGAGTGGAAGACTATAGTTGAAAGGCAAACCTAAAAGAAGGTAAAGAAACTTCAGACCGATAATGGGATGGAATTACGCTCGATGAATTTGAATCATATTGCAAGGTCAAGGCATTGTTAGGCACTACACCGCTCTGGTACTCCTCAACAAAACGGTGTAGTAGCGAGCGTATGAACAGACCATCATTTCTAGGGCCTGTTGCATGTTGTCAAATGCAGTTTGCATAGACGTTTTTGAATGAAGCCGCTTCCTCGCTTGCTACCTTATTAATCGGTCACCCTCTCTTGCAATTGAAAAGAAGACTCCAATTGAGGTATGGTCTGGTTCCCCAACGCAAATTATTCAGAATTGAGAGTTTTTGGTTGTATTGCTTATGCTCATGTTGATAATGAAAAATTAGAGCCTAGAGCTATTAAGTGCATCTTTCTTGGTTATAAATCTGGTGTTAAAGGATATAAGTTGTGGAATCCTGAAACAAGGAAGGTTGTGATTAGCGTAAACGTTGTCTTTAATGAATCGCTATGCTTCATGATAAACGCCCACTAATATTCTGTTGAGAGTGAGCAGAATTCAAGTGTTCAGGTAGACCATTTTGTTGGTTCTAATAACACATCAGATAAGGAAAATATTGTTGTTCATGATGCACCTATTGTTGAGGATACTCCTATTGTTGAGCAGCCACCACAACGGTCTATTGCAATTGATAGGCCTAGGAGGGAGATTAATCCACCCAAGAGGTTGGTTGAAGAAGCTAATATTGTTGCTTATGCTTTGAGTGTGGCAGAAGAAATTGAAGGTAATTGTAACCTTCATCATACTCGAGGCTATTAACTCCACCGATTGTAATAAGTGGATAAGCGCCATGCATGATGAAATGGAGTCACTTGAAAAGAATGGCACTTGGGAACTAGTGAAATTGCCAAAGGAGAAGAAGCCTGTTCAAGGCAAGTGGATTTTCAAAAGAAAGGAAGGTATTTCTTCTCTCGAACCAAAGAAGGTATAAAGCAAGATTGGTTGCTAAAGGCTATAGTCAAATTCCAGGTATTGATTTTAATGATGTCTTTTCTCCAGTTGTGAAGTATAGTTCTATTCGCACTTTACTCAGTATTGTTGCTATGCGTGATTATGAACTTGAGCAATTAGATGTTAAAACTGCATTCTTACATGGAGAGTTGGAAGAAGACATTTATATGGACCAACCTGAGGGTTTTGTTACTCCTAGAAAAGAACACCTTGTTTGTAGATTAAAGAAATCTCTTTATGGTTTGAAGCAATCTCCTAGGCAATGGTACAAGAGATTTGACTCTTTTATGCTCTCTCATGACTTTAAGCGGTCTGATTATGATAGCTGTGTTTATTTAAAGACTGTTAATGGTTCAGCTATTTATTTACTTCTCTATGTTGATGATATGTTGATTGCTGCAAAAGATAAGTCAGAACTAGCAAAACTGAAAGCACAATTGAGTAATGAATTTGGGATGAAGGACTTAGGTGCAGCAAAGAAAATTCTTGGCATAGAGATTATTAGAGAGAGACAATCTGGCAAGTTATACCTTAGTCAAAAAGGTTATATTGAGAAGGTTCTTCGTCGTTTTAATATGCATGATGCAAAACCAGTGAGTACTCCATTATCTTCAGCCTTATGTCCTGAGTCAAATTATGATATTGAGTACATGTCTAGAGTTCCATATTCCAGTGCAGTTGGTTCTCTTATGTATGCCATGGTTTGTTCTCGTCTGATTTATCTCATGCATTGAGTGTTGTCGGAGATACATGGCTAATCCCGAAAAGAGCATTGGAAAGCGCTTCAATGGATTTTCGATATTTGCGTGGCACTTCTAATGCTTGTTTGCGCTTTGGGAATTCTAGAGATGAACTTGTTGGTTATGTTGACTCGATTATGCCGGTGATTTGGACAAAAGGAGGTCTCTAACAGTTATGTTTTCACCATTGGTGGTTGTGTTTGTTAGTTGGAAGGCAAGTTTGCAAGCTCATCGTTGCCTTATCAACTATCAAGCGAAATATATGGCTATTTCAAGCTTGTAAAGAAGCTATTTGGTTGAGAGGTTTGTACACTGAGCTTTGTGGAGATAATTCTTGCACTACTATATTTTGTGATAGTCAAAGTGCTATATGCCTCACAAAGGATCAGATGTTCCATGAGAGAACAAAGCACATTGATGTGAGGTATCACTTTATTCGAGGTGTTATTGCTCAAGGTGATGTCAAGGTGTGCAAGATAAGTACTCATGATAATCCTGCTGATATGATGACAAAGCCAGTTCCTGTTACTAAGTTTGAGTTTTGCTCAAGCTTAGTTGGTATTACAGTTTAGTCCTAACGACTAGTTGGCGCACGGTGATTTTTATCTTATTGGGGAATCATTTTATGATTGATGATTCTTTATTTTGCTACAAGAGGAAATTCGTTTCAAGGTGGAGATTGTTGTATTCTGATCCGAATTTCTAATATGGAAGGATCCGGATTAGTTTCCATATTATAGGATTAGTTTCCTTCTTGGACTCTAAGTCCTTTTACCCCTTTATATATCTCTTGTAAGCCGCACGGGAGAGGGACGCCTCATTGTAATCCCCTGCGTTTTGTAATCGCTCCTCATATAGTGATCATCGTCGGTTAGCGCCTGTGGTTTTTTCCCGCAAAGGTTTTTCACGTAAAAATTCGTGTCTCCTTTGTCCCTATTTTTCTAACAAAATTGATAAAAAGTTTAAAAACCTCCTATTCACCCCCTCTGATCGATTATTCTTGATCCAGCGTCGTTCGGCGCCGTGCTGGCTCAGCTCGCGACGCGTGGTCGTGTCGGTCCTCAAGCGTCTTCCGTTCTGCCTCCTCTCTTCGCGCTCCACGCCATCTCCAATTCTCTCTTCTCGTTCTCCTCTCTCGCCTCCTCCCTGCTCGGCCCTGCTTCTCCCCCTCCCCCGCCTCCCCTCCCCGTTACCCCGCCCCGCCCCACTCCCCACCCAACTCGCTGCTACTCGCGACGCCACCAAACACTTTCCCCCATGCTCGCCGGTGGTGCGGAGTGTGGACGGCAACGGCACTGCCATGCAGCAGAGTGTGGCGGCGGAGGCGGTGGTGGCATGGGGTCCCTCTCGACAGGCGGCCTCGCCAAGACTCAAGGCCACCGCCCTACACCGCCACGACGTGGCCAACTTCTAGGCCTACTCCCACATCGGCGCGCCTCCTCCGCGCCTCGCTTCTCTCCCCCGCCTCCCTCCCATTACCCTTCCCCCCACTCGCTGCTACTCGTGACGCCACCAGACACTTTCCCCATGCTTGCTTGGTGCGTGACGGCAACCACCACTGCCACATGCACACAGGCAGCCACAAGGCGAGGCGGTGGTGGCATGGGGTCCCTCCTGGATAGGCGGCCTCGGCCACAAGCCCTCAAGGCCATCACCTCAAGATCACACGACGTGGCCAACTTCAAGGCCTACTCCCACATCGTGGCACAGGTAACAGCCCAAAATTTCAATTTTGGTTAAAGTTTAAAACTTATTTGAATTTGTGAATTTTCTGAAATTTTAAAAGCTTTTTCCTAATGTTTTAAAGCTAAAATAATTTAATTACAAAATTTATTATCAAGTTTAAGTTGGGAATAATTTTATTAAGTCTAAAATGTCTCTAAGGATTTATGAGAATTTTTGTAGAATTTTTGGACTCTTTTGCTATTTTTCTAAGTCTAAAAGGAATTAATCAGATTATTTAAAATAGAAAATCAAAATAAAATCCTAACAGTGCTTGGGCCGAAAGTCTCCTACCATCTCCTCTCTCCACGCGTGCGGCCAGCTCAGCCCCACTACTCCACCCGCCTCCTCTCTCTCCACCCTTGATCGCCCATCCGACGGCCGCGACGCTTCCACGCCACCCGTCTTCTCCGCACCGTCGAAGCAAGATCCGACGGCCCTGCCATCGTCTTCCCGCGTTCTTCTCCACATGTCAAAGCCGACCTGCGGCCATTTTTTCTCATGGCGAAGCTCAGAACGCACACCTAACCGCCGCCTCGCCTTCATATGGTCATACAGCGAACTCTACCACCTCCTCCGCCGCTCTCCCACGCCTTTTTCCCTTTTTCTCCGCGAGCACGCGCTTCACGCCAAGAATCGCCGACCACTACCCCACCTCCTCCACGCCTCGGGCGCCATCACCCCCAAACCCAACACCCCACGCGACTTCACTCCTCCGCGTGTACTCGCGGAATCGAAGAAATTGTCGCCGCCGGTCCCAAGATCGAGTTCCACTCTGCCGCCAGGACGACACCGCCCCGCGCCACCACCATTCGCATCGCCTCGGCGCCCATGGCTTCTGCGCCCTACGCCGCCGGAGAACACCAGAAGGCCAGAATCGCCTTCCGCTTCATCCGAGCCGCTCTTCGCTTTCGCCGCCGCCTCCGCCTGCCTCGTCGATTGGGTGAGCACGCCGTAACCCCGCATCTCCTCTCTTTCAAGATTCACCGCCGCATGCAGCATCAGAAGCGCCGGCGACCCTAGGTCCCCACGCCGCATCGCCGCCATCGCGGGTTTTGCCACGCGCGCGCCACGCGAGTGCCACGAGCGCCGCCACGCCAGCCCCAATCCCACGTGGCCGCCACGTGGCGACCACGCCGCACACGCCACGCCACCTTCCGTCAAGCAAGCCTCGTGGACTTGGTCCACATGGATCGTGTTCTCGACACGAGGGTCCCACCGCCGATTTTAAATTTATTTATTTAATTACCGAAAACCTCAAGGCTGACGTCACCATGCGCAATAATTAGAGTTTTTTTAGAAAAATAATTCGAAATCCTTTTAAATTACTGATTTAGGATTTAAATTGTAAAATTCATAACTTTTGCATCCTAACTCCAAATTAAGTGATTCCAACTTCTAAAATTTTATAAAATTAATACCCAGATAAATAAAATATGAAAATTTGAATTGGAGTAGGTTTGAACTGTCTGTTTGAATTTGAAATAATTTAAACTACTAATTTAGGAATTAAACTTGTAAAATTCTTATCTTTTGAATCATAATTCCAAATTGGATTATTTCAGTTGCTAAAATCTTAGAAAACTATTATCTAACTAAATAAAATATAGTTATTCAATTAGGAGTTCAGTTTAGTTCTGTTTTAGAATTTAGAAATTCATTCAAATCCAAATTTAGGTTAACATTTGTAAAATTCATATCCTCTGAATTCCAACTTCAAATTTAGTGAATTAAATTTCTAAAATTTTATAAAAAGATTATCTAGCTTAATAAAGTAAGATTAGTTTATTTGGAATTAGTTTAAACTGTCATGTTTTAAGTTAAAATTATTTAAATTGCAAATTTAGGATTTTAAACTTGCAAAGTTCATAGCTTTTATTTCCTCTTTCCAAATTGAGTGTTTCAAATTTATAAAATCTTATAAAATTATTATTCAGCCAAATAAAATATAATTATTTTATTTGGAGTTAGTTTAAACTGTCGCCTTGTATTTATTTTGAGTTTCAATTGATTGTCGATTTTCACGCTTAGATTACTTATTTATTCCGGGAATTTGATTCTTCCAAGAATTAGAATTTCAAGACTTCAGCGAAGGCAAGTTATACTTTGATCATCTTGCACCTACTAATTTAAAGTTATTTAAATTCAGTTTTCAAATTATTAAGTGCATGCATACTTTTATTCAAGTATTTTAAATTCTGTTTAAATGATTAGATATTCCAACCGTCCTTGTATGGCCAATATTGAATATTGAAACGTCATCCCTTGTCCCCATAGATAAAGTGTTTGGAGATGCTTAGCAAATGCTTAGACCATGATTTTGATTTTGGGAAGGATTTAGCCAAATCTTTACAAACTTGTTTTAACTTGAACCTATGGTATTGTCTTACCATAGATTTGTTGTAAAGATGGTTTTACTAAATAAAATAAAGATGGTTTGGACTTGGGTGTAACGGATGAAAGGTGGGTGCAGTTTATGCACGGGTTTAATCTGTTAGGATTAAAGCCTGTGGTTTAATTGGAAAGACGCCAAGTCAATTAAGGACCGCCTTTGAGCTTCCTTTGCTATGCCAAAACGTACCACCACATGTCCTGTATGGGAAGGACTCGGCTTAATAATTTGGGATACCTCATAGATATTCGTGCCATGTTGTATGAGTGGGTGTTGGTTAGACAAGAGTCCCACATGGCGCAAGAGGGGCTTCCTGAGGATGGTTAGTCCAATGGAAGCGAAACCTTAGCGGACATGAGTATTGTGAGGTAGATCATTGTAACGGCCTTGTGATATTTGTTCACACACGCCTTAGGAAGCGTGGATTGGCCGACACAAAGGGTATAATATCTCGTGTGGGTAAAAATTGCACAAACTCTGCAGAGTAGAAAACTATTCAATAGCGCGTCATGATCATGGACATGCTAGCAAAGCCACTTTGAGTTAGACTTGTTTTTGGTTTTAAAATGAATTCAACGGATGTTTTCGGGATGGTTAGTCTCATGAAAATTAGGCGGTTAGCCATTGTGATTGGAGGATATCCATCACCTTTCTTGGAGGTTATCCACATTATTCCATTGTCATTTAAAATATGATTTTAATTAATGTATGAAAATGGCCTTGCAATCTATTATGATTATTTAAATTAAACCGCCGCTTTACATAAAATAACCCCGCCAATGTCCTTGTTTACCTTATGCATGCATTACAATTCCATATTGGTGTAACTTGCGAGCACTAGTAGTTGTGCTCATGCTTGCTTTATGCAACAAAATTTCAGAGAAGACTACTATCGGGACGGTGAGGACACCGACGCCTAGGTTACACCCCTGCATTTATTGCTGTGGCGGATCGCTCGCCTACTACTATCTTCTTATTTCATTTGTGTTATTTACTTTTTATTTGGCTTCATGCCCAATTGTATCGAACTCGATTTACTATTAATGAAATGCGAGATTTGGTTATGTTATCATTTTTGTAATCGTACACCGGAAATCTGGGATGGTGTATGAACACGAGGGTTCGGGATCTTTCGTTCCTGGTCCGACAAAAGTGGTATCGAGCCATATCGATCGTAGATCGTGGCCTTAGAATTGCCTTAAGGACTTATCTTCAAAAACTAAAACTATTTTGAGTCTATCGAGTCATTTCTCAACCTTTCTCTTTAAAAATGTTTACTAACTCCTCTCCTTCTCAAAATTTTAGATGGTCAAAGACCTGGATGCTACTTCCCACGAGCCTTTCTCGATATCGGGTGAAATACTTTGGGAAATGATGCAAAGACTGGTTACCTGGAAGAGGCCAACTTTCCAAGGATTCAAGTACTGTGGAAGAACAACAAATGTGGAGAGTAGAGGTGCTCATCTACTCCAACCTTGCACCGACACCGCCTTCCACGCTTTGACGCCCGATCCGCCATGACACCTTTGATGAGGGCATGCAGATGCGGCAAGAGAGGCATCCGCCACCTTCGCTACACCTACAATCATCGCCTTCAGGCACCGGTTTCATTACTACCCGATGCACATTCCGACCCGACTCGACAAGATTTTCAACTCCGCTAGAGACGAAGATTCCCCGAATCGACACACCTGTGGATCTGGCTAAGGCTTTGGATTATGCCTACTAAACACCTTGAATGACTTGCTCACCGCCGTAATGCATACAAGAAGCGTAAGAGAAGTCAAGACCGTAATCATGAGCTCGCTAGCTACAAGGCGTGAGGCTAGCTCCATGTGAGCCGGATTATACCCCAAAGACCCCATTATAGTTACCTTCCTGTTAGCTCGATCTTTAGTTGCTAATTATGAGCTACTATCTTATTTGTGGTAGCCATAATCTTTGAATAAAATGACTTAATAAAGGAACTTTTGGAAAAATCTGCTTTTGTCTTGTGTGCTCTTTGTGTTCTTGGGTCATTAGAATTTACCCTTTAGAACTTCCTATCTGCCTATCTCTCCTAAATCTTTGGAGTTCTAGCAGATGGTGACCACTTGCATCTGCGGCGGCGGCGTCCGAGGTCGGGCAACGAAGACGCAGACACTGGAGGATCCTGCAAAGAACCACCACCGCCACCACCGAAGGACCAGATTACGTCGATGATGGAAAACCGAGAATCATCTGATTAACCTCCTAGCTCACCCCTCAACAACGTGTGTAATGTGCGAGCAACGGCTCGATCGCACCACCACCTCCACCAAGCAGAGATTGACCATGGCAGATTTCATGCGCATGCGCCCACCGACCTTCTCCAGCAGCACAGAGCCGATGGATGCCAATGACTGGATCCGTGCTATCGGGAAGAAGCTGGATATCACTCAGTGTACTGATCGTGAGAGAGTCCTGTTTGCCTCTCACCAGCTCACCGGTCCCGCATCAGAATGGTGGGATAACTACAACATCTCCCATGCTGATGCGCAGACTATCTCTTGGGAGGAGTTTGTGCGGGCTTTCCGCCATGCACATATTCCCGCGGGGATAATGACCCTAAAGAAGAAAGAGTTCCACGCGCTCAAACAAGGCAACCGCACAATGGGTGAATACCTGCACAAGTTCAACCAAATTGCTCGCTATGCCCCAAAGATGTGGCTAGTGATGAAGAAAGGCAGGAAAGGTTCATGGATGGTTTGAACGATGAGATCTCAGTCCACTGGGTCTCCAATGACTACACTGACTTCCAGCAGTTAGTGAATAAAGCTTTTCGCCAGGAGGCCAAACATCTGCAGATGGAGAACCGCAAGCGGAGGATGGCCGCTCAGAAGTTCAACTCTGGAGGGCAACCCAAGCCTCGCTTTGCTCAGCCTCAGCCACCTCAGAGTGGAAGGTTCCAGTCCTCTACACCCAGAGCTCCAAGATCAAGACAAAGCGCCCAACTCTTCCGGCTTCCGCAACAATGCATCTGCAGGACAGTTTCAGCAGAAGAACCCAACTTCATCAGCAGCAGGAGTGACATGCTTCCATTGCAACGAGACTGGACATTATGCCAACAAATGCCCGAAGAGACAGCAGCCTGCGGCACCAGCCAGGCCAGCATCAGGAGTACCAGCCACCGGCGGCACCCCAAAGCATGCGGGCGATTCACGAAGGGCGTGTGAACCATGTCACAAAGAGAGGAAGCTCAGCGGCACCAGATGTCGCCCTTGGTACGCTTTTCGTTAATATGATACCGTGATCGCCTGTTTGATTCCTGAGCTTCGATTCTTTTGTATCCAATAAGTTTGTGGGCAAAATGGGTTACCTATTTCTCCATTAAGTAATCCTATAATAATCCATTCCCTGCTCGAAAATGAGAACCGCTTCTATGCCCGAATCTTACCTCGAGATATCCTGGAGTTTCCTTCATGGCGATTTGATAGTCTTGCATTCTCAAGGTCCGATGTAATACTTGGAATGGATGGCTAGCCAAGAATCAAGGACGGATAGATTGTGCCAATAGGTCTATTACTCTCACCAATGAGGAAGGAGTCACAGCTTGAGTTCAAGCCCAATACTGCATCGGAGGAAGTTCCATTCGACCACTTGAAGGAGTTAAAGCTTGAAGATATACCCGTGGTGCAAGAATTCCGGATGTCTTTCCCGATGATTTACGGCATGATGCCACCGACAGGACATAATGTTCTTAATTGACTTAGTCCTGTGGACCGCTCCAATCTCGGCGACCCTATAGAATGCCGGCTAATGAATTGGCAGAGATGAAGAAACAAATTGAAGAGTTGCGAGCAAAGGATATATTCGCCAAGTTCATCACCTTGGGGCACCCACGATCGCTTTGTCAAGAAGAAAGACAACAAGATGAGGATGTGTGTGGATTATAGGTCACTCAATGAAGTGACAATCAAGAACAAGTACCGCTACCTAGGATTGACGATCTGCTCGATCAATTGAAAGGAGCAAGCGTATTCTCGAAGATTGATTTGAGATCCGCTATCATCAATCAAGATCGCACGAGAAGATATCCCAAGACGACTTTCACCACGGATATGGATCTGACGAGTTTACTGAATGCCTTTCGGTTTGACGAACTCCCCTTACTTTATGAATATGATGAACAAAGTGTTCATGGAATTCTTGGATAAGTTTGTGGTTGTTTTCATCGATGACATCCTCGTCTATTCAAGAATGAAGAAGAACATGAGAACCACCTCAGATTAATTTTGGGAAAACTCGGGAGAACCAACTTTATGCCAAATTCAAGAAGTGCGAATTTTGGCTAAGTCAAGTGGCATTCCTTGGACATATTGTGTCCGCAGGAGAAGTTGTCAGAGATCCACCAAAAGTCGAGCGGTAATGGATTGGAAACAACCCAAGTCCGTCACAGAGGTGAGAAGTTTCTTGGATTGGTGGGTATTACCGCAGATTCATTGAAGGTTTCTCCAAATTAGCAAGACCAATGACTCAACTTCAAGAAGGAGAAGAAATTTGAATGGACAGATGCTTGCGAGGAGAGTTTCCAAGAGTCAAGACGAGACTAGTTTCAAAGACTGTATTGGTCCTACCAGATATTCATAAAGATTTTGTGATTTTTCAGGACGCCTCTCGTCAAGGACTCGGCTATGATTGATGCGGAGGGCAAGGTCAGATCTTACGATCTCGTCACCGAGGCCACATGAAGGGAATTATCCAACTCATGACCTTGAGTTAGCGGCGATTGTGCATGCATTAAAGATCTGGCGGCATTACCTCATCCAGAATCACCGTGAAGTTTTCACGGATCATAAGAGTCTGAAGTACATATTCACTCACCGACCTTAATCTCCGACAGAGAAGATGGCTAGAATTGATAAAGGATTATGACCTTGAGATCCATTACCATCCGTGCAAGGCAAATGTAGTTGCGATGCCCCGAGCAGAAGGCGACAGCAATACCATCTTGGTTCAGAGAATCACCAGAGTTGTATGAAGAATTGAAGCATCTGAACTTGGAGATTGTTGAGCAAGGATGTGTGAATGCTTTGGAAGTTCAACCAACACTTCAGAGTCAGATCAAAGAAAAGCAATTAGTAGATGAAGACATCAAGGAGATCAAGAAGAATATGAGAAGAGGCAAAGCTTCAGGATTCCCGAAGATGAGAAAGGAACGATGTGGTTCGGGAACCGTGATCTGCGTCATCGGATCGGCAGGATTTAAAGCAGTCGATTCTGAAGGAAGCCCATGAGTCGCCTTATTCCATTCACCCTGGCAGTACCAAGATGTACCAAGATCTTAAGGAAAGATACTGGTGGGTCAGCATGAAGCGGGAAATTGCTGAGTTCGTAGCCCATTGTGATGTTTGTCAGCGAGTCAAGGCAGAACATCAAAGACCCGCTGGTTTGTTACAACCGTTACCGATCCCCGAGTGGAAGTGGGAAGAAGTTGGTATGGATTTCATCACCGGACTTCCTAGGACTCAGTCAGGACGTGATTCCATCTGGGTGATAATTGATCGGTTAACGAAAGTAGCTCACTTCCTTCTAGTCAAGACCACCTACCCGAGCAGTAAGTTGGCAGAATTGTATATGGCCAAGATAGTCTGTCTGCATGGAGTACCCAAGAAGATCGTGTCCGACAGAGGATCACAGTTTACGTCAAGATTTTGGTAGAGTCTGCATGAAGCTTTGGGAACCAGACTCAATTTCAGCACTGCATATCATCCGCAGACGGATGGCGGACCAACGAGTCAACCAGATTCTTGAAGACATGCTTCGAGCTGCGCTTTGGATTACGGAAAAAGTTGGGACAAGAATTTGCCCTATGCGAAATTTTCAGATAACAATAGCTACCAAGCCGCCTTCAAATGTCCCCATTTGAGGCTTTGTATGGCAGAAATGCGAAACTTCCCCTCCTATGGGAGGAGTTGGAGGACAACCAGTTCTTTGGGCCAGAGTTGATCAAAGAAGTCGAAAGTAAGGTTAAGGCAATAAGAGAGCATCCGAAAGTAGCTCAAACCCGATGAAGAGTTATGCCGATAATCGCTTGCGAGAGTTGACCTTTTTCAAGGAGATTTTGTCTATCTCCGAGTTACTCCACTCAGGAGTAAGAAGGTTCCAACCAAAGGAAAACTCGCACCCAGATTTGTGGGACCTTACAAAATTTTGGCAAGAAGAGGTGAAGTTGCATATCGCCTTGAGCTACCAAAGATCTTTGTCCATTGACACAATGTCTTCCATGTTTCACAACTAAAGAAATGCCTTCGAGTGCTCAAGATCGACCCTTCGAAAGCATTGATCTTCAAGAGGACCTCACCTATGTGGAGCAACCGATCAAGATTCTCGACGCCGCAGAGCGTGTCACACGTAACAAGATCATCCGCTCATACAAAGTTCAATTGGAGCCACCACCACGAAAGTGAAGCCACTTGGGAGCGGAAGAAGACATTAAAGCCGGGTATCCCCACCTTCTCGCCAATCAATCCTGAATCTCGGGGTCGAGATTCCCTTAAGGGGGAGAGGTTTGTAACAGCCCAAAATTTCAATTTTGGTTAAAGTTTAAAACATATTTGAATTTGTGAATTTTCTGAAATTTTAAAAGCTTTTTCCTAATGTTTTAAAGCTAAAATAATTTAATTACAAAATTTATTATCAAGTTTAAGTTGAGAATAATTTTATTAAGTCTAAAATGTCTCTAAGGATTTATGAGAATTTTTGTAGAATTTTTGGACTCTTTTGCTATTTTTCTAAGTCTAAAAGGAATTAATCAGATTATTTAAAATAGAAAATCAAAATAAAATCCTAACAGATTGCTTGGGCGAAAGTCTCCTACCCATCTCCTCTCTCCACGCGTGCGCCCAGCTCACCCCACTACTCCACCCGCCTCCTCTCTCTCCACCCTTGATCGCCCATCCGACGCGGCCGCGACGCTTCCACGCCACCCGTCTTCTCCGCGCCGTCGAAGCAAGATCCGACGGCCCGCGTCATCGTCTTCCCGCGTTCTTCTCCACATGGTCAAAGCCGACCTGCCGCCATTTTCGCTGGCATGGCGAAGCTCAGAATTCAAGACCGCCTAACCGCCTTCGCTTCCTTCATATGGCGCGCAAGAACTCCGCGCCACCTCCGCACGTCTCCCCACGCCTTTCCCCTTTTTCTCCGCGCACGCGCTCAGACGCCGCAAATCGCCGCGCCACTACCCCACCTCCTCCACGCCGCTCGACCTCCCCGCTTATAAAGCCGCCTCGGGCGCCATCACCCCCAAACCCAACGCCCCACGACTTCACTCCCTCGCGTGTACTCGCTGAATCAAGAAATTGTCGCCGTCGGTCCCAAGATCGGAGCTCCAATTCCGCCGCCAGGACGACGTCGCGCCTCGCCGCCACCACCATTCGCATCGTCTCGGCGCCAAGCTTCTGCGCCCTCGCCGCCGGAGAACACCAGTGCGCCAGTCGCTTCCATCAGAGCCGCCGCCGCTTGCTCTTCGCTTCGCCGCCGCCGCCTCGCCCTCGCCTCGTCGATTGGGTGAGCACGCCAACCCCGCTATCTCCTCTCTCTTTCGCGCATCTCCGCTGCATGCATCAGAAGCGCCGGCGACCCTAGGTCCTCGCGCCGCCGCCGCTTCGCCATCGCGGGCCTTGCCACGCGGCACCACGCGAGCGCCACGAGCGCCGCCACGCCAGCGCCAATCCCACGTGGCCGCCACGTGGCGCCCACGCCGCACACGCCACGCCACCTTCCCGTCACGCAAGCCCCGTGGACTTGGTCCATGGACCGTGTCTCGACACGAGGTCCCACCGTCGATTTTAATTTTATTTATTTAATTACCGAAAACCTCAGGGCTGACGTCACCATGCGCAATAATTAGAGTTTCATTTAGAAAAATAATTCGGGAAATCCTTTTAAATTACAGATTTAGGATTTAAATTGTAAAATTCATAACTTTTGCATCCTAACTCCAAATTAGGTGATTCCAACTTCTAAAATTTTATAAAATTAATACCCAGATAAATAAAATATGAAAATTTGAATTGGAGTAGGTTTGAACTGTCTGTTTGAATTTGAAATAATTTAAACTACTAATTTAGGAATTAAACTTGTCAAATTCATATCTTTTGAATCATAATTCCAAATTGGATGATTTCAGTTGCTAAAATCTTAGAAAACTATTATCTAACTAAATAAAATATAGTTATTCAATTAGGAGTTCAGTTTAGTTCTGTTTTAGAATTTAGAAATTCATTCAAATCCAAATTTAGGTTAACATTTGTAAAATTCATATCCTCTGAATTCCAACTTCAAATTTAGTGAATTAAATTTCTAAAATTTTATAAAAGATTATCTAGCTTAATAAAGTAAGATTAGTTTATTTGGAATTAGTTTAAACTGTCATGTTTTAAGTTAAAATTATTTAAATTGCAAATTTAGGATTTTAAACTTGCAAAGTTCATAGCTTTTATTTCCTCTTTCCAAATTGAGTGTTTCAAATTTATAAAATCTTATAAAATTATTATTCAGCCAAATAAAATATAATTATTTTATTTGGAGTTAGTTTAAACTGTCGTCTTGTATTTATTTTGAGTTTCAATTGATTGTCGATTTTCACGCTTAGATTACTTATTTATTCCGGGAATTTGATTCTTCCGAAGAATTAGAATTTCAAGACTTCAGCGAAGGCAAGTTATACTTTGATCATCTTGCACCTACTAATTTAAAGTTATTTAAATTCAGTTTTCAAATTATTAAGTGCATGCATACTTTTATTCAAGTATTTTAAATTCCTGTTTAAATGATTAGATATTCCAACTGTCCTTGTATGGCCAATATTGAATATTGAAACGTCATCCCTTGTCCCCATAGATAAAGTGTTTGGAGATGCTTAGCAAATGCTTAGACCATGATTTTGATTTTGGGAAGGATTTAGCCAAATCTTTACAAACTTGTTTTAACTTGAACCTATGGTATTGTCTTACCATAGATTTGTTGTAAAGGTGGTTTTACTAAATAAAATAAAGATGGTTTGGACTTGGGTGTAACGGATGAAAGGTGGGTGCAGGTTTATGCACGGGTTTAATCTGGTTAGGATTAAAGCCTGTGGTTTAATTGGAAAGACGCCTAAGTCAATTAAGGACCGCCTTTGAGCGTTCCTTTGCTATGCCAAAACGTACCACCACATGTCCTGTATGGGAAGGACTGGCTTAATAATTTGGGATACCTCATAGATATTCGTGCCATGTTGTATGAGTGGGTGTTGGTTAGACAAGAGTCCCACATGGCGCAAGAGGGGCTTCCTGAGGATGGTTAGTCCAATGGAAGCGAAACCTTAGCGGGCATGAGTATTGTGAGGTAAATCATTGTAACGGCCTTGTGATATTTGTTCACACACGCCTTAGGAAGCGTGGATTGGCCGACACAAAGGGTATAATATCTCGTGTGGGTAAAGCTGCACAAACTCTGCAGAGTAGAAAACTATTCAATAGCATGCGTCATGATCATGGACATGCTAGCAAAGCCACTTTGAGTTAGACTTGTTTTTGGTTTTAAAATGAATTCAACGGATGTTTTCGGGATGGTTAGTCTGCGGGAAAATTGAGCGGTTAGCCATTGTGATTGGAGGATATCCATCACCTTTCTTGGAGGTTATCCACATTATTCCATTGTCATTTAAAATATGATTTTAATTAATGTATGAAAATAGCCTTGCAATCTATTATGATTATTTAAATTAAACCTACCGCTTTTCATAAAATAACCCCGCCAATGTCCCTTGTTTACCTTATGCATGCATTACAATTCCATATTGGTGTAACTTGTGAGCACTAGTAGTTGTGCTCATGCTTGCTTTATGCAACAAAATTTCAGGAGAAGACTACTATCGGACGGTGAGGACACCGACGCTTAGGCGCCTAAAACTCGCATTTATTACTGTGACGGATCGTTCTGGCCTACTACTATCTTCTTATTTCCGCTATGTTATTTACTTCTTTATTTGGCTTCATGCCCAATTGTATCGAAGTCTGATTTACTATTAATGAAATGTGAGATTTGGTTATGTTATCATTTTTGTAATCGTACACCGGAAATCTGGATCGATGTATGAACACAGAGGGTTCGGATCTTTCGTTACGGGTCCGACAACAGCGCCTCCTCCTGCTCGGCCTGCTTCTCCCCCCCCCCCCCTCCCTCCCCGCCCCACCCCACTCCCCACCCCACTCGCCGCTATCGCGACGCCACCAAACACTTTCCCCATGCTCATCGGCGGCGCGGACGGCAGCAACCACTTGCATGTGCCCGCTGCAGGCGACGCAGCAGCGGGCAGGCGAGGTGGCATGGGGTCCTTTGACAGCGCGTGCAGCCAGCCGCCGCACTTCGCGCCATCGCCACCAGACCGACTACAACGTGGGCCTACTTCAAGGCCTACTCCCACATTGGCGCCCACGAGAGATGCTCAAGGTTAGGGATGTCTCTCCTCATGACCTGCCGCTTCGAGTTGGAGGGTGGGCGATGCTTGTATTAGCTCTGCGTCGATGGGGTTAGGGTTTTGTTCGATGTCGTGTGGCGATTTGTGGATCGAATTGTGGGTCCGCTGTCATTGAACAAATGACGGTGTTTGGGGTTCCTTCGTTTCTCTTATGCAGGAGGATGCAAACAACCTAGCGTTTGCATTGGTTACATTAGCATATAAACTTGCATAGTTGGGGCTGTTTAGTGATCAAATATATCGTGGGAATCATGCTCTTGCACGAGCAATTGAGTAAGATCTATGTTTGCAACCGTACGCCTTTTGAGTGGATGTAAGGTTTTGTTTAGCTGGTAAAGGAATAATGACGGTCACTATTTGAATCACTTACACAACGTGACATAAACCGCAAAAAGGAATAATGGAGATGCCCGGATTTATTTTTGTTAGTCAGAAAATTAGAAAACAAAATTCGAAATTTGTCCGCAAAATTCGAAATTTGTCCGCATACCTTATCGAAGTTCTAACACCGTTGTTGCCCAAATGCACCGCGAGATGCTAGCATTGTTCATCACCTACCGAAAATTATGACATATGGTATCCGACCATCTGCTCAAATGGATGTATTGGTAGATCTGTACAATGGTCGCATGCCTAACACGTAGCGCTACAAATTTTATATTATGCTCACCTTTCCTATTAAGCCTAATGTGAAAAGATGACTAAACTGCACTAATAGTCGTCTTGATGTTCCTTTTTGTTGTCTCGTTGTTTAGGTGATTTCAATAATGCCTAAATGGATTGCTCTATTTTTTTAAAAGAAAGGAAATGGATCTTGAGCTAATGTAATATCATCATTTTTAGATTTCAGATCGATCTTTTGGTTGCTCATTGCGGGATCATGTGAGAACTAATACTTACGTAAATGCTATCATGCATCATCGAGATCTAATTTCGCACAAGGTAAGAGTCATCTATCAATTTATATGTTTTCTCGGACTACATGGTATTCTTGGCTAGATACCATATAGGATACTGACTTTCGGTTCTGTTAACTCTTACGATTTTTTGAAATGACAATTTTCGTGTTGTGTTGATGTGGGTCATGCAGACCGGTGTTCTTTCTATATTTTGTGCTTTTGTTTGGTGCCACTCGTAACTTCATTAGTTATTATCGCACTTTTTTATTGTCGATGATATTAGAGATTCGTAAATCCTGCGATTTTTCTTAGTATCCCTCACTTACTCTATAGATTTTTAGTACATTCCTAATGTTTGTTGCTCTTCAAATTTTCTTCTCACTCATATTTTCCTCATTTTCTGTACAAGTCGTCGCTTATTGAATTGATAATAGTTACCGGATTCGCTATAAAACCCTGCGAATAGCGAACCGGATTCGTCAAATCCAAACCGGTTTAGGGTATGGGGTTCGTGTTCGCAGTGGAAATTGAAAGAAAAAGTGGCGAACTACGAATCCGAATCCTGTACCGCGACTCGGACGACCCGCGTTTCTGGTAACTATGGAATTGATACTTCGCAGACATTGATAGTTGTTTAATGGTGAACTCAGATTCGATTTTTTGTGCATCTTTACATGTCTATTTGTAAACCATATGTCTAACCAAGAATTCGAGGTTATATAGATACTCGATGTTGAATTATGTTGTAGACCGCTCTTCATCGACAAAGTTGTGGTGAACCACGCCGATGAGAGAACCCGATGGCATAAAAGAATTTTCCTAAATTTTATTAGGACTCGGTGTTGATCATGTTCTACCGCACCAAAGTCAGGTCCCTTTTCTATCAAGACCGTCACTTTGATGCCATATACCAATTAAATATGTTTGTTATCCGATGGAGTTACTGAATTATTGCACTCCCAAAAGGACACGAGAATGAGATAGTAATATTTGGCTACGTGGCTTTTAAATTGAGCATTTTCTCATTTTATTCGGACATAAAGTCGCATCAATGCATTGGTCATTTTATCTGCATTCGTAACATCTCTTGCACCATAGTTTTACCAAATACTAGCAGCATTTATGTTTACTCTTTTGTGCTTTGAATCATATTTCTATTGATTGCAGACATTTGACCTTAAAAAAATAATTATTCTTTAGCTATTTCTATGTGGTAATTTTTTATGAGAAATTTCTATGCGGTAATTTATTTCTTTATATAGATGAAAGATTTCCTGTTTTTCATTCATTTATAATTCATCTCCTTGAATGAGTACAAGGGCTGCATTTCGTTCTCTATTTGTTTCTTGCTTTCTGAAGTTCTCTTCTTTTTCTAATTAGGTTCTAAATCCTTCGACTCATTACATCTATGCTTAACCTGTAGGCTCAGATGATTCCTATAGTTGTTGATGGTACTGGTACATCTGTTTAGCAGAGGAGGCAGCTTTATTCAGATTCACTATCAAAATTTCTAATGTTGGTGATTTGTCCGATGGCAAAGCCCAAGGAAGCATTGATCGTGGAAGATGAAAATGGCAATATTGTACATGAAACAATGAAAGACAATGATGTTCTTGTCCAGTATAAGGTTAGTAGCGGAATGCCGAGCTGTTGTCCATTTTTTCCCCATGTCTTTCACATGCTCTGAGCTTTATCGCCTGTGTAGTCTTCAAACAGATGTAAAGCCCCTTTTTTTAAAATTATGCCAGATCATGAGGGAAACACTGATCTATTTGTCTCATCTTAATCATGAGGATACGAACCAGTAGGTATGTCTCATACACATAATACTTCTTTATATTTTAAGAAATGCATTCAATAAATATTACAATGTAGTATGGTTGCTCATAGTATGTGGTATCCAATGCACTTGTTCCATGTTTAGATGGCATAAGGCCTAGCTGAAACATTAATGAAACTTGTAATAAATAGGAGTATTTAAGCTTAACAGTGGCATATGATGTTTGTAGTTGGTATTTTGGTTATTTGAAAGGTTCATTTTGTGCAGCCGTGGAGCCACTAAACATATTTTCTTTATATATTTGTTGCACAATTTGTCTTTTCTGTTTATTGCCTTTTGTGAATTTGAACATGATCTTAAGTGTGTTTCTTTTGGAATTTCAGATGTTCAAGAAAATGAGTGAACAATTAAATGGAGGAAACTGGAGTTGGAATTACCTCAGTACTATCTGCTGGGCCATATGATCAATATCTGGTTCTATGGTTGAGGACCAGGTATGTACACTGTTACTCTGTTTTTTTTTTTTTTTCTGGTGTCCTTGGTAGATGCTTTTGGAGGAATCAATATTTTACTAATCCTAAATGGGTTTTGTTGTTCTGTTGCAGGAGAATAGTTTTTTGGTAATGGTTATTTGTGATTTGGTAAATATCTGTGAAATCACAAAGGGGAATGACAATAAAGTTGTGATTGTTGGTAACATAATGTAGGCCTTTGTTTCAATTTTCCTATGTTTATATTTACAAAATTATGCCTTAGCATATTCAATGATTGCATTGGTAGGTACGTAGTTGGTTAGTATCCAAGATTTTTCGGGGCTCGTTGGATTTTTTTTAAACGGTGGTCAAAAAATTATTTGAATTCATGCATGAACTGAACAGTTCATGTTTTTTTGCTATTGATGGTGTCATTTTCTTTTTGTTTTATGAAGGAATCTTATGTACAATTTTAACTTTAGCTCACCTGCTAGAAATGACTCACTCTTACCATTTTTTTGCATGCCATGTCCAGACGCACTTGGATGAACAAGGCAAAGAAGGACAAGGGTCTTTTGAGCTACATCACATGTGTTAGATGATTTCACTATGACTATTCCAGAAAAATGTTTCCAAATATTAAAGCCTGGGTTACCTTTTAGTTTTTCTTTGATGTTTTGATGACCTTCTCTTTAATTACCTCACATTATTTTGTTCCTTGGTCACTTATACTTTAGATAACCTTTTAAGTTTTTTGTTCTTTCAAAACCTATTTATTTCCTATTTTCCTGTCTCTTCCTAAACTAAACCAAGGAGCATGAATTTTACTTTCTATGAAATACTTGAATGCTTGCATTCAGTGATGTGATTGATTTGCCATCTTTTTTTTTGTATTGATCCGAAATGCTTCCATTTGTAAGTGCTGATCACTTTTCTCGCCATTACGAAATAAATCTGTCTTATCTAATGGGTCTGATTTGCTTCAACAGGTCATGCAATGTGGCTAGCTGTTGTGGTGGATGAGTCAAAAGTTCCTACTAACCGGGCGTTGAAGCCAATTCGATTAGATCAATCGATACTTGTTCAATTCTTTCGTACTCATGATTTTGCGAACTTTTTTTATTATTTAATCCTTTTTTTAAGTAATATTTTAAAGTTAACCTCTCGCAAACTTTATTTCCAATTCTAACCCCTTTAGTCACACCATGACGGGCGACGTGGCAAAACCACTCTGTCACGCCATTTTCTCCGGCGTGACCAAAGTTGCCACGTAAGCCCGCGTCCGCACGGCATTTGCACGGCGTGCCAGCGTGGAGGGTTTGCGTGGCCATTATCACGCCATCACTCATGGCGTGACAGTCTGGTATTGTCACGCTAACTCTCATGGCGTGACAACGTTTTTTTTGAAGATCGTTTCTGATGCCAAATCCTGTCACGCCAGAGCTTTTGACGTGACAATAATAAAGTGCCACGCCAGTGCACATGGCGTGACTGTAAATGGCTTGTTGAACTAACAAATGGGATTGAAGTTATCACTGCGACAGATCATCCAGCTAAATCAACATAAGCTACCAACTTCGTTTCTTCCTGCTCGGAAATGGCAAGAGACTAGATTGGTCATTAAGAAGCTGTAAAAAGGATCTGTTCCACTCTGTTGCGGCAAGATGGGATTGAAGGTAAGTGACTGTTACATCATTAAAAGAAACACTATGCAATTGTTCCACTCTGTTGCAGCAAGATGGGATTGAAGGTAAGTGACTGTTACATCATTAAAAGAAACACTATGCAACAATACCAGCAAGATCGGATTGAAGGTTACTTATATGGTTCTCTTTGAATGGACTGGTCAAGCGCAGCTTGCAATCGGACGACTTTTTTGCTGGGACAGATGTTTTTTTCCACTGATACTAACTTCCTTTGGTTTCACAGCTTCCTGGAGTGCCATCAACAAGACGTTCATCAAGGTATTCTCTCGGTGCTCCAGGAGACTCGGAATCTGATGATGATGGGCTAGTGCTGCTCATATCATACAAAACATTGTTTGACATCACTGGCAGTTCAGAACAGATTGGATTTAAATTGACAGAAGATGTTCTTTTAGCCCATGCTAATTCAACAACCTATAATTATCAATGTCAAAAACATAGAAGTTAGCACTTCATCTAAACACACACATTTTTTTTTTACAAATTACAATATATCAACAAGGACTCGAAAGAACCTCCTACCACCTGCTTCAGAGCTGACATGTCTTTCTTCAGTTTAGATATCACCAAGTTTTTCTTTTTCAGAATATCCTGCAACTCAGATATTCTCTACATGCAAATAGCTGCAATGTCCACAAGCAATGAGGTAATATGTACCTTGGCATCAGCAGCGCTAGATGCATGTGCAGCTGCAACCAGTTCCTTTATGGTTGCATCCTTCTCTTCAAATTCCTTCTGAAGGTTATATAATTCTTGTTCTGCCGCCAGGGAACTTAGCTGGATGCAATTTACCACAATGTCACCACTCAGAAACATTTAAAGTGGGCAGAGTGTTTAAACTTTGATCAAAGAACTGGTATCTTAGACAGAAAGGAATGTTGAAATGTTGATCAAGAATACATATGGCATGGAAACAGTCAGGTGTGTGTGAACAACAAAAATGAAGCTCGTAAATGACATTGCACACAAATAAGATGTTTTCAACAAAAGTCTGAGAGGTCTGACATCCGACGCTCATCGTGCTCCACAAGACTTACACTGGACCTATCAACTACATCACTCTTTGTATTGTCCATTCCACAGAGATCCTGCGCATTTGTCCACCATAAGGAAATGGAAGTGAGAAAGAACTTCCTCATGGCACATACTCTCTGTATACACACTGTACCTTTGTCTTGTTAGGAGTAGCAGCAGTATCAGGTCTCGCACACACACACAGCATCTGGCACCCTCCTCATCTCCTAGCTTCTTGCTGCCTACCAACACAATCTTTTCCTTTCCGGAGGAAATGAAACTGTCGCATTTGACATACTGCTGTTGCAGGGAGTTCATCTCGTCGAACAGATCATCCAGCTTCTGCTGCATGCTTTGCAACACCTCATCCTGCATAGCGAAAACATTCTTTGCGGCCCGCATGGCACCATCGGCGGTGAAGACGAGAATGAATGCAGATGCCATTCCAAATCAAAGAAATTTCACAAAATGTGCAAAACCAAACCAAACCAATCCAATCCAAAGGGGGTCGGCTCGGATCTAGAAATTTGGGGACGGCGGACGGCGGGAGGAGTCGCGGGAGGACAAGGTGGCTGCGAGGAGGAGGCAGGCGCAGGTGGGCGGCCGACGAGGTTTTGGGGGCGGCGATAGTTAGGGTTAGGAATGGCGACGGTGTATCTGGACGAGAGGAGGTGCATGTGGGTTTTGGGAGGCGGAAACGAGGTCGCTACCAGTCACCGGAGTACGTTGCGCCGGCCGGTGGATCGTCGCCTTCGGTCGAATGAGCATTGGCGTGACACTTTGGTATTGTCGCGCCAGGAACTCTGGCGTGACAGAATTTGGCACCAAAATCGGTCAGACCTTCAAAAAGTAGTCAGCACTATCACGCTATATGAGTTGGCGTGATAATACCAGACTGTCACGCTATGAGTGATGGCGTGACAGTGGCCATACAAGCCCTCCACGCTGGCACGCTGTGCAGACGTAGTGTGGACGAGGGTTTGCGTGGCAGTTTTGGTCACGCCAGGGAAAATGGTGTGACAGAGTGGTTTTGTCACGTCGTGAGTCATGGCGTGACCAAAAGAGTCAGAATTGAAAATAAAATTTGTGAGAGATTAATTTTAAAATATTATTAAAAAAAGGATTAAATAATAAAAAAATTCTGATTTTGCAAGGTTTGGTTCTGTCCAAAAAATTCTAATATAATATTTACTCTTTTTCCTTTTGAAAATGTACCCTACAAGTTGTGTTTTTACCTCAGGCTTAGGGTGAAGCAGGTGGTGCCCTTTCGAATGGTCTTCTTCCTTGCATCTAAAATGCAAGCAAGCACGCTTCTACCGAAGCTTAGAAGAAGACAAGGATTATGTGTCCAGAACCTCTTCTATAGTACTAAACCATCATTGAAAATTTTCCGAGCACAAATGATAAGAGACGCGAAAGTTTTTCTGTTATCTTGCATGATGCCCTATTGGTATGACATTCTGAAAGCTTCTGATTGTATAGGTTTCACTTATCAGCTTCCAGAAAGTATGTTGCAACTTCAGAAATCCATAGAAAATGATGGTTCTTATGATAATTCCTGTGAGGATGGGTAGGCTGTTGTGATAATTGATCAGAAGATATAGCAACACAAAATGGAGAGGATTATGCTGAAATGACTCAAGTAGAACTAGAAAATCTTCGTGTGAGCAAGTTGGATACGTTCTGCCAAATAATAAGAATGTTGTACCTTTCGTTTCTATTCGTAAGTACACCGACCGGTAAGGTTTGAAGATACAAAAATGGTCTAACATCAGAGGCTCAAAAATAGCCAGCCAGTAGCTTACTTAACACTGATAATTCCCTAATTGGTGGATCGGTTAAATCTGTCATAGTGCAAAACTGCAAGCATCGGTGAGCACGAATGTGGACAAGTTACAATTTTTTTTTTGGAAAGAGGCTTAGTCCAGCTTTTATAAAAAGCTAAATAAAAGAGTTCATACAGATCATTTCGGACCAACTTACTGGGTTACTAGCTTACAGCAAAGATCTAACAAAAGAGTAATATCAAAAGACATCAGCAGCAACCTGGATCAACAAGCATGGACAAGTTACGATTCATCTCATCTTTTTTTTTTCTGGAATGGTGCGATTGATTATCATTACTATACGGACCGAAGAAAGGGAGCTCCCCTGAGCCCTCTACGTTGACTGGAATACCGATCGCGCCGCCCTCACCTCCACGCCGCATGATCCGAGGCACTGCATCTACTAGGAAGGCGTGGCTGCGAGAGCTCCACGTCGACCAGAACACGTGCGACGTTGGATCGCGCCGCGCGACCACTCGATTCCGCCAGGTGTTTTTGCTACGAGCGTGCTAGCAGACGTCACGCCTCTGGCCCACGTCGACCCGTCAGGCCAGCTAAAACGGCCCGCGCAAATGCGCGGGTGATTTTCTAGTATATATAAAACACAAGCAAGCTAGCTTCCCAACGGCACTACCGGCTCAACTAATCACCAATGAATTAGTTAGTTACATGCAAAAGCATGTAGAACCGGTCTCGAGATTCCCATGCACAACCGCTCGCCCCAATCGCTGCTTCTCCTGAAGAATTTTTCTGCACGTGCGACGTGCTCCAAGCGTTGGCCTCCTCATCAAGCTGCAACTCCGACGCGACTGCATGCGATGTTGTCCACCGACACAAGGTGAGGCTGCTTTTTTGGCCTAAGCACCCAATGTATCCCTGCATTGGGCATGGCCTAAGGGCTAAGACCACTTATGATCCCCCAAATTGTGACTAGTCTGTGAGAAAGAGCAATATATATGGTCTTCAGGTCATATATAGCAATGCGTGATAGCCGGGACCTGAGAAGATAGTTACCCTCGATGTAATATACTAAATCTGCGATCAATACGGTTGGAAGCTCAAGAGCCAGAGTACATGTTCTCTTTTTTCTCAAATGAAAAGGAAGTACAAATTATAAATAGCATCTAAATTTTCACTCTTTCCCGAACTTTGGAGGACAGTTCATCGAGCTAAAGACACTACATCCTTATTCCTATGCCATTCGGTTATAAATCCGTGCAACATAAGCACCTCTCTCAAAAAATTACGTACGGTGCAGCAAAATTTTGAAGATGGAATCGAGCATAACTTAGTCAACTCCAATATACTGCCTGTGACCTGCCATTATGGCAAGCTCTGGCGTCCGCCAGAGCTTTCTCCCGTCCGCCCCCTACCCCCGGTCTTTTCTCCCTCTAGCACCGGCGTCGGAGAAGAGATAGGATAGAGCATCCGTTCGGTGGTTCGGGCGTTCGGCAAAGGGCAAAGAGTTCCTGGGCCACAATGCGTGTCTTCGCGGCCCACCCACTGCACCAAGCCACCAAGGAACCAGCGGCCCAACTGAAACCGACTCATCACCCGAGCCGCCCAACGAGTTACTCCTCACTGCCGAAAATGAAATCCAGTCTCTTGTCTCCACTCTTGAGTCTTGACTCCAGAATCTAGATCCAATCCAGCGTCGGCGCAGGCGCGGACTGGGGCTGGGGCGCTGGGCGAGTGGGCGGCGGACGGAACGCTGAGGCGCCGCGCGAGTTGGCGACGGAGCGTCGAGCCGTCGACTGTCGAGGGCTCGAGCCTCGAGCATCGAGGGCCGAGGCGCCGGGCGACGCTGCTCCAGAGTCCAGGGCTCCAGGCGGCAAGCGACACTCTTCCCAGGTGCCGCGTTTGAGGACGGGGTCACCGTGCTGCGAGCCTGCGATGGATTGCCAAGCAGGTCAACCTCGCCGCGTGCGGACGGACGATGGCGAACTGGCGAAGGGGACCGACTCATTCGGCGCGGCGATGGTCGAGCCGTGGGTCGCCGCTTACACCGATCCATCCAGGTGTGATTTCCTCGTTTGGTTAATTTTTTGGGGATTTTGGTGTGGCGTGTAGATACGTTGTTCTCGATCGCTGGAGCCTAGCATTTGCATTTGGCATTGCGAGATTTAGTTCTGCAACTTTGCATCATGAGCTTGTCTTGGAATCTTCTTGGTGTTCATCTTGTGAGCACAAGTTGTCTTGTAATATTAATTGAACAAAAAAGTAGAAACAAATATACGGTGTACCATTAACTTCGATTTCACAATGAACTTAAGAGATCAAGAATGCAAATATATATATAGAACATTCTGTGAGACGCCGAGCATCTAATAACTCAGGCCGACGCCGAAGAACACGGTCATGGCGCTACGACTCCACCATAGCTAAAATGTAATCCTCAGTCCGCCGCTGCCTGTGATGGAAGCCTTTCCTCAAATACTCTCTCCCTAGCCTTGTTAGCCTGCAAATAAACAGCCCAAGCATGACTTATATAAATATAAGAAAAATGGAAGAAAAAAATTGGACCGTGCTATGAACAATAAAATTTCTTGACTACTATAATTCGGAGTTTACTCCGCGCATCGCCGCAATCGTCCACCCCACGTATAACCGCCGCTCCTCCCATCTCGCCCCAATTGTCCCACCCCCATGCCAAACCGCCGCCCCTCCCATCGCACTGCGCCTCCCTCGCCCCTCGCGCGCCCGTCCCTCCTTCCCATCTGTGCCGATCCACCCTCGCCCACCGCGACCCCCGCCCCGCCCGTCCTCTACCTCCCATTCCTCGCCCGATCTTTGCCAACGCCTCGCCCGCCGACGACGAGCCGCCTCGCCCTAGCCCATCTCCCGAGCCTTTCGCCCCTCCGCGCTCCGCCTCGCCCGCATCCTCCGCCTCCATCGCTGACCTCGCCCTCGAACCCGCCTCTTCTCCAACCTCGCCATCCTCTCCTCTTTGCCCTTCTCTCTCACCAGCCCGTTCTTGGCCTCTCCCTTCCAACTCGGGAAAGCGATCCGCGTCGGCGCGACACTCGGAGGAAGCGAAGCGGCGGCGATGGAGTGCGTCTTCGGCGTCGTGGGGCGGGACTTCATGATGGTGGTGGCGACACGTCGGCCGTCTGAGCATCCTCGTCCACAAGAACGGCGAGGCAAGATCATCTTTGCCGACTCCCACATGGTCCTCGGCGCCTCGGCGAGCCCGGCGACCAGTAAGACCTCCCCCCAACCATATACCTTTTAGCCGATAGCTCCGCCGCGTGTCTGGATGTTTTGGGCTCTCGATGCGGCGTATGGACCATGATGAGCCGCTGTGACCCCCGCGACCTCCCATGACCCCCCGCTGCCTGCACCTCACGCCCCGTCTTGCTCGCTGGAGCCACCCGCACTGACCTCCTTGTCGCTATCGCCCGCATAGAGGCCATCTTGCACCTACTACAATCAACAGCGCATGGACGGGGCTCTTCGCTTCTAGGAGGTGCGTGCTTAGCCGAAGTATTTGTTTCTTTACTGTTCCTAATTCCTCTCTGTAAGCAATCTTTGTTCTTAATCACGTTCATGTGGATTCGGAGATGCCTTACACATGTTCGATACAATGCCTACATGACCCTTCCATGAGCGTCATGTACTCGTGTGGAGCAAACCTGGTAGGCCACGGTTCAGTGTTGGATTTGTTGTTATGATCTATTAGGATAGGTCAAGGTTCTGTTTTGGATCTGTTAACTGATTTTTTTTCTGTTAAAACTCTCACTGATGCTTTATAAACCGAGAAACGGAACAAACACACACGCCGGTGCCTGGTGAGGCTTGTGCATATGTGGTTCTTCTCCTTGATGTAACATTGTTTCTTCTCTCACAAGCTTTTGCCTTTTCTGTTTTGCTTGCACAGGTTTCCATTTACATTTGGGACATTGGTGCATTAGTCCAGGTACGCATTTCATATTGTTTTTCATCATGGTAGCAGTCTAGCAGAGAACATTCTTGATATATGCACTATAAGCTTTTATAGAATCTAAACTAAAGAATGTATGGACCCTAATTATAGATTAGCTCATTAGTAGTTCAACTATACGCATGACCATTTGCAGTTCTTTTAGTGTCTTCAGATGCATTTTGAACACTTGGCTTCATGTAACTGGCGGCTCGCATAGAACAATGCACTGACCTCTCTAATAAGTGAATAAGAGATACACAATTACGCACCATAATGAGGATTTGGAACTAAAGATCAGCTCAAGTTGTTCTAATGGATTACCGAATGAGGCGGTAGAATTTTTTTGTTTTGTACAGGGAAGGAATTCGGCTACGTGTAATCGGTGATTGCTCAAGGCTGCCGGTTTCTCTACAGAAGACTGCAAGAGAAGCCGAGGAGGCACCAAGGAGCAACTCACAGCTCGATCTGATACTGGCAATCAGCTACAGCAGGCGAAGGGACATAGTGCAATCATTATGTCCTTAGCACGCTAGGCTCCAAGGATAACTGAATTTTTCGTGTATTGCGTGAACAAGTCTGGAAATATGTCTGACTGTTTAATAGAAAAGTTAGCTTGCTGCATGTAGGAATAACATCAAATCTTGGTTTGAACTATGCAACATTAATTGGTTCTTTGGTTCCAAGCGAGAGATTGATCGCCCTTTCTAATCCGATTGCTTCGTTTGGGGTCCAGGTTCATCACGGCTTCGCCTTGCTGGGGACGAGGGGTCTCTTCCATGCGCATGATTGGGGTTAGGTAAGATGCGGCTCCTGGTGTGTACGTTGTGTTGGCCCTTTTTCTAGCTGGTTATCTTGCTGCTGCTAATAGTAAAGCAAACTGCTCGCCAAAATGTTGAAGCTACAGAGCTATTGGGCCTGTTATTACTAGCTTCTTATGATAAAAATAGGGTGTTCAAATATATTTTACTCGAGTAGCATTCCCTCTTATGAATCGTTATAAGCATGCAACTTGGTGCTTCTTTGTCTCTCTGTTTTCACGTAAATAACAGTTTTTTTTTCAGTTTGTGGTATTTCATAAATCATTGGTTGTTCTTGATATGCAGGTTTGTTTCTCCTGTGAACAATTTATATGCAGTTTTGCATTGCTGCTCTGTGAGTCACGAGGCAAGCTAATATCAAGCTATCTTGATGGGATCAAAAGATCAACCTGGTTGAGTATGTGAAAAGCTGCATACATCATAAGTGCCTGATCTAGATAGTTAATTTGAGACTAACCTACGTGATGCTTGCCGTTTGTTAAGACACTCCTTGAAAGAGAATGCAAACAGTACATATAATTTGTAAACATCTGTTGCTTAATTAAACTATTGGAACATATAGGGGATTTTTCCGGTTATGGAGTTTTCTTTAGCCGTTTAACAATTTTTTTAAGAAAAGGGTATTGGAAATTATAGATTTCTAATAATGATCTAACTGACATGAAAAGAGAGATGTTCCTGTTCTAACTGAAATGAAAGTGCTGATTCAGTTTATTAATGTGATTGGCTGAAGCGAACGTTCTCTCCATCTTTCATGAAATGAGAAATGTGCCTATTTACTACTACTTTGTTATTCTAAGTTTCTAACCTGGTTTCCATAAAATGCTTTCTATGTTGTCAGGATCCTTTGTTAGTTGATGGAAATTTGTTTTGCAATTTGAACATCTTTTCTTTCTTTGTAGTGGGGGTTTTGTTTCATTTTTTTCTTAGTGTCGACACTATAGGCTGGGCATGTTCTAGCGTTATCATGTGGTGGTCATAATGATTTTCAGTACTAAGATATTATCCTGTTAAGAAGATAGATGATTTTTCCAGGTATCAAGGTACAGGATATTTGTAACCATAACAAATTGAATAACTTAAGCAATAAAATTAGCCAACTATTGAAAAATGCTTTTTATTGATGGATGTTAACAACATTCTAATTATTCTTTGTAAGATCTTTTGTATATGTGTAATAGAAGTGGGCCAAACTCAATACTGTGCATGTGATTACAGTGAACATACTTGAAAACCAGAAACAATTTTCAATTCCTACCATATTGCACATCCATATGCAGCAAAGTAGAAGGGGCTGTACTTGAATCTATGTTGCCAGTTTATCTATTTCCCCCAATTTCTGGATAGAAGTTAATTCAAGAACAGTATTAGAACAGTAATGACACATGAGTTAAGAATGCATGGTTGAGTTATGGCCATTCACAGTGAATTTGTATCCAACAAGAAGGCTGCAGTTGTATTGTTTTACTTTCGAGGTTATGGATTAGTATTTAAGATTTGGCAATTGGCACTGAACAACCGTTTGAGTTAATTTTATGAATTGCATCTGTTTCCGGGAATCATTGTGGGTTACAAGTCCTAATATTTGCAATTTGAATTCATTTCAGCTTTGAGAAGAAATTAGAGAAACATTTTGCTCTGGTGTTCTGGATTGGAAAGTTCAGATTTTATCATTATTTTCAGCTATTTCAGTAGGCAAAGTGTTCTTTCTTCTGAACTGCGTGTAGATTGTTGAGATGTGCTGAAATGTATAGGTTAAATAGTCTTCTTGTTGATGTTCTCACATTAAGTAGTCTTTCTGCTGACACATACAGGTTATTTTGATCTCAAGTTGAGATGCATTCAGAGGTTTGTAATTTATGTTGTTGAGGTTAATTGACATTGATACATGAAAGACAAAAATACTCAAAACATGAGCACTGATAGTGTCACTAAGTAAATCACAACAACATGCAATAAAAAACGGGAAGACATGGCCAACTTTGACAACATAATCTGTTAGATGTTAACTGCGCAGCAGCAGAAATGCTAAGGACATCTGTACTTATTTTTTAAGATTTTAAGACTATTATAGCGAGAAATTAGTATTTAATGGAATTTGTCATCAACTCATCATCCCCAGTTCTCCGCATGCTCGCACAATATTTATTTGACTCTTTCCTGTTAGTCTTGATACAGTTAGTGGTAATAAGAAACTTCGTATAGGTTGTTTTGGTCCTTACAAGTCATTCCTTTCTACCAATGAAATGCTTTTAGGATCCTCAGTTTGGTTGTGGTTTTCTCTGTTTCTGCCTCATATCTTTATGCAATTATGTACGCTTTGGTTAGTGGATAGTGTCACCTCATAATGTGTTTGACTACTGAGATTTAGTTGTTGAATTTTCAGGTTCAGTAAGGTAAATCATAGATGAGAATCAACAGTTTTTTTACCATATGAAAGCTGCCAACATAATAACTTCTAATAAATCATGTGAATTTATTATCGGACTTGGAGAACTTACATGTAGGCATACAACATTCACTTCTATAGTTTGAAAATGAAAATGACATCCTCAGATCATTTAGTAGTTCTGTAATTGCATCTTTAAGAAAATAAAATAGGTAGAAACTGTATTACAATGAACTATCTGCAAGATGTACCTGTTCGGTTGTTCCAGGCTATCAATTGGAAAGCTACTTAGTTTGCTATGGAGCAAAATCATGTAGGTTTTTCAAACATATATTTGTTTTTTCACCTAATCTTTTAAGAAGTTTATAGTATATTCCAAAGGAAATTATAAATCCACTTCTAAGCACAGACTTAATCATTGATTCTTTTTTACTTTGACAGGTCTCTGATAGCAGCATACCTGTTGGTCCTAAATGGTTACAAGAATGTGTTCCATCTGAATGGAGGACTTAACACATGGTTCAAGGCCTACAAGCTGTTGAAGCAGAAGAATGAGCAAGAAGGATCGGTTACTTCATGTTACGATATCATTGTTCACATACTTGAGTTGTGGTTAGTTGTAATGATGTGCATCATGGATAAATGTGTTTTTTTTTCATCCTTTGAACAACCGTTTGAGATTTTGTTTAAACAAATTTTGAGCCATGAAATGCAATGCAGAATTGTTTTGTATTCCTGACTATTGAAAATTTTCAATGAGAACCGATTCATAAAGCTTCAAATTTGTTCGTACACTTCACATAATATGGAAATTATTTTGCTCAAAATATATTGCAACGCACAGGTACTCTACTAGTCTTATATAAATCAGAAGTATGACTTCAAGAGGACTTTTGTTTGGAAACTGAAATGTATTTAAAATAATTGTGAATCACTGCTTATTCATAAATCATCGCATCAGATCAAGGAGGAAGATCATAACATTGGTTTAACCCTTTCTACCTCTGTTGGATCTGTAAGATTTGGTGAAGCCGATTGGGGTCCCAAACAGCAATTAATACATAAATAAACACCTATGGGCCAGTTTGTGGTTGAGATACTTTTAACAAATTGTTATGTTAGTGCTTTTGAAAAATCACCGCAATGTCACATGGTGCCTACATTACCTGAAATCCAAAGCGGGCTCTAACCAACCATGCTTTTGGGAATGTAGGAATTTTTCCTGTTTCCTATGGGAATTGAATTGATTCCTGTGAAATACCTATGTAATTCCTGTGAATTTGGTGAGTTCCAGATGAGGCCTAAAGCCCGGATCCTCTCACTGAAATACTTAGGGCTTGTTTGGAAGCCTCTAACCCGGCCGGTATCCCGGCCCATTCCCAGGGTAGAAAATTCCTGTGGAAAGAATCCCCGGGCTGGATTGGTCTGCATTTGGAAGCCCACAGTGCGCCTCTTCCCCGGCCCAATCCGCGCGTCTTCCCCGGCCCAATCCGCGCGTCTTCCCCGGGGAAACAATACCTGTCTCCCCACACGTGAATTTTCTCCCCGTCTCTCGCTCGACAACCTCCTCGTCCTCACGACGCTGCCGCCGCCGCCGCAATCTCGTGGGACGCGGCGCCTTCTCCTGCCTCCCTCTTCTCGTGATCTCCGCCGCCGCATGCCTCCCTCCCTCCCTCCCTCCGCTGCCGCTACCTAGCTCCACCGCTCCTGCGTCTGTCGATGCCACCGACCTCCAACGCTGGTCGGGAAGTTGTCCTCGTCGCCGCCTCTCGCTCCCGAGTTCTTCCTCCAACGCTGGTCGGGAAGTTGTCTTCGTCCTCTCCCGACCTCTGGATTTGACGACTCTCGACGCAGGGAAGGGCAATTGGATTTGAGCTGCCGCCGTTCCTTCTTCTTCTCATCGCGGTGTCTCTCCCCTTCCTCACCTTGGAGTTCAAGTTCTTGCGGGAACTGAAGGTATAGATTCTTTACCTTGTAGTTGGATTCGTGCCTATTGTTGGTAGATCCGGCTGTCACGTAATTTTTTTTGGGGGAAATGGTAGATCTGGGAGAAAAAAATGATCTAAAAAAAGATTTGGGAGAAAATCCCCTTTGTGTGGTGACATAATTTTTCCTGTGCTTGTTATTGGTAGCCAATGTTCTTGCTCATTGCGGGTGTAGATCGTTTATTTTCTCTATATGATTAGTTTGTCATAGTACCTGGGATTCGTAGTCTAGTGAAATATGGCGATGTTCATGCTCACTGTAATTTGTTTTACTATAAGATAACTGAAATTTGTCATTGATCATTTTCACTGCCTTGATTTTTTGATATTGAAATGTTAATAATTTTTTGGATAGTCAATAGTGTTTAATCTCGATGTGTACTACATGAATTGTAGATGGCAAGAGCAATTTGAGCACAAATATCGATTTCTTTATCTAGAACAACAATACCATGTCTTTGCTCCTTTATATATTTCTTAGTCGCTTAGTTTGTATGGAAAACCGATAGCGTGTTTCCTTCTCGATTAATTCACTTTACGAAATATTTGGAGTACAATGATTTAGTCTTGTGACTTTATCACTATTGGATCATAATGTCGGTGTCATTTTCTAAGTCACTACATGTAGTGGTCTTTTAGTTTTAGGAGCAGATTTCTCGTTCTTTTGTGGAAAAGAAATCTCAACTTGCTTAACAGACAAATTCTTGCATGGGGATGGACATAGCTGTTGTTGATTGGAGTTGAGAAATTCTTTACAATTCTCACATTATGTTAGTGCCTTCCTATTTAATATGGATTCTTACATATCTAGATATAACATAGAGGTCTTTGTACTTCAATGATTGTCTGAAATTGCTACCTCCGGTGCCCATTGCACTAGATCATGCACTTGCTCCTGCCGACTGAGGTTGTTCTTGGGAGTAGCAGGATGCACAAGAAGGTATCACAGAGGTCCTCTAATCAGTCATGCTCAGCATTTTAAGTTCAGACTTTGTGACCTGTTGCTATGCGGAAATGCATTGCAGTGTCTATAGATCCTATGGTAACAGGCCAGTTAAATAGGAGAGAAAACTAGCTATAGAGTACTGGAAGAATTTTTAGCATCTGGAGACATTTCTTTGTAGATTGATTTGGTTTCTTCTTTTTGTTGATGTTGTTTATCTGTGGATGGCCACAGCTGATGAATTCTCTTCTGTAGTTTACAGATGTGTGTAGTTTTGTTTCATCATGTGAAACATCTTTTCCCTTCCCAGTGTTTGTTTTGCCTGCAAATTACAATGCTATATGCCAACTGAAATGCAGTTTTAGGGCCCAATTGCACGTCTGGATTATCATATCACATTGAAATCAACCATGACTCTGCTTTCATCTTGTTGATTTCCACAGGGTAGACATTGGTATTCACGAACCATTGCTTTTGGACATCTTGCTCAATGCATCAACCACCATGTCCAGATCATTATAAATCCTGTCTACTCTTATCCATAAAGTTTGTAATGATGTCTGTGATACTTCATATTTCTACATATGTTCTGTTATTTTTAAAGTTTGTAATTTTTTTCTGGAATACTTCATATTTTGCATGATGTTGTGATGTCTGCGATACTTTATATTTCTACACATGTTCTATCATTTTTAAAGTTTGTAATCATTTCCTGAAATTTACAGATTTTTTTTTTTAAAAAATTTCATGACTGGGATTTTTATCCCGGTTGTTCCCAAATGGCAACAAGGATTTTTTTTCCCGGCCGGGAAGATTTCCCCTTATGTTGAGGGGGATTCAATGTGCCATTAAAATCCCCTCAAGGAATTTTCTTTTCTAGGATTTTGCTCCCTAGCATCCAAACAAGCTCTTAATGTGAGGTCACATGTGTACGGCCAGCGCGCACAGGCGCAGCGTACCAACGAGAATGGCAGTGACGTGTTCCCAGCTTAGAGATAAGTTGCATTAGCTGAGCTGTCATTCACTTGTACTGCTTTGTGAGGGCCTATACCCGGGAAGGTGTCCATTGGACTCTAGGGTGTGCAAAAACAAGCAAGCAATACTAAGAAAGTAAATGGATGAATACGAAGGACAAGAAATAACCAAGGACGTGCTGCTTTTTCCCGAAGGCTCAAAGACTTCTCATTGAAATGCTGACTAGCTGTTTTTTCCCGAAGGCTCAAAGACTTCTCATTGAAACGCTGACTATCTCCTCAACCCACTAGGTTGCCCTTATCCTCTTAAGAAAGGTGAGCACCAACATCTCGCGAGGACAAACGATCACCTCTAACAAGCTCCACCAATGGAGAGATCAGTTTTTTTATTTAATCCTTTTTTAATAATATTTTAAATTTAACCACTCGCTAACTTTATTTTCAATTCTAACCACTTTGGTCACACCATAACATACGGTGCGGTCAAACTATACTGCTACGCCAAATCTGCCACGCAAGCCCCTGTGTGCACGCCGTGTCAGCGTGACGGGTATACGTGGCCATTGTCACACTAGCACTCTTAGTGTTACATGCTTGGCTTGTCACGCCAACGCGGATGGCGTGACAAAGGTGACTTATGTGACAGCACCCACCCAGTTCTACATTATTTCCCCAATCCTCCTCTCTTCTTCCCGTGCCCTATCTCACCTCCTTGCCCCAACCTCCCCAAATCCATCAATTTGGAGCCGATTCGGAGTTCGTAAACCCATGGAGATCATCCCCTAAGGTAATCTCACCCATTCCCTCTATTTTTTCGGATTAAATCGGTTAGACTTGTGGATTTAGGGTTTTGGCCGAATTGGATGTTTGAGAGCAATTTGTTTATTGCGACTTTATTGGTTTTCCATTTCAGTGAAGTTAGGCATGTAAATGGATTTAATGGGCAACCTTTATATGTGAATCACTTCAAATTTATCTAGTTTCAATAAAACCAAAAAACTTTTAATTATACCTATAAAAATTTACCAGTACAAAATGAGTGTTTTTGTTCATTTATATAGCATAATGGAAAGAAAGTGATACTACCTTGCTTAATTATAGAGCAAATTAGGTCCAAAACATGTGCATACTTTAGCTTCTGTTGGATTTGGAACCAAACTCTAATTTTTTTTGGCAGATCTGGTATAGTTATATAATTTTTTTGGCATGTCATCAAGTTTCTTGTGTGAAGACACAAATCAATCTACAACTAATTAATTGTAGAAACATCTTTAACAAAATATATAGGGTTGGGATTTGGGAATCACAATGGTGTTTGTCCGGAAAAGTTTTTTTTTCAGTAAATAGTAGAAGAAAGATGAGAATTAAAAAAAAAACTTTCCTAGGGAGGATGTGAAAAATGTCAAAACACATGTGCCTAGAGCTAAGGTGAGAGGAATTAGAGTCATAGTTTGGTTTTCAAAGTTAGTATGAAAAATGTGTCCTTTTCAGCATGTTCCCATAAGTTTATTTGAGTCTATCAATTTCAAACATTTTTTTAGGGTTTGTAAGGGATAAATTGAAGGTACCATTGTTTGATATATTCATGAAGTAGATTTAGCCCCTAATTGGTAAACTCCTTTGTCTGCAAGCATATTCAAGCTTTGAAACTAATCAAAATGTACATTGGTCTTTCTTATAGCATATTAGTCAGATTTTCACCAACTATTTTTGTAAGGTTCTTTCATAATTTTCAGACACGTCAATGGTGGTAGGAATGTTTAGGTTCAGTTTTCCTAGAGTAGGAGAGGCACGGTAATTGCAAATGTCCTTTTTAAATTTTTGTTTCTTTCTCTCTTAATTTGTCAATTTAATTCTGTTTTTTTTCTTCTGAATTGCTTGGTTTACTAAATAATTTAATTATGAATTTCTTGGTTGACTAACCCTCTGACATGCTAAGCTTTTGTGTAATCAACGTTGCGAAGATGTAAAGTTTAGAGTTTGCTCAATAAAGAAACATGATGTGGGTCTCTAGTTATGTATGCATTTTTTGAATGTGAGGTGAGGAGCATAACATGCATGCATATGTATCTGAAAGATCCATTCCTCTAAGCCTCTTTGTCTGGTTTTTGTGAATTATATTTGTTTTTGGCGATTCCAACTTCAATGAGTCTAAGTAATACCACACTTATTTTCATAAAGGAACAAAAGAAAATTTGGCTTAGCTAGATTCTTACTTTAGTACTAACTTTGCAATGATTTGTTCATATTGCTAGATGTAGATGGATAAAGTTGTACGCGTTTTTACTCGTGGGCCGATTAGCCAAACAGGGAGTGTTGCTCATTTTGTTGGCATGGAAGTGACTGTGCTTGTGTTTCGAGAATCACCAAACTTTCAAACTCTTCTGACAAGAATTAAGTCGACCTTTGGATGGAATGAGCCTAGGGTTGTTGTCGGAATGGAGGGGCGGTATGGTGCTGAGCTGGGTTCAAAGGTGCATGCATTGTTTATGCCAATCTCATGCGACGATGATTGGGACACGTACAAGGACGTTGTGCTCACATCTTAGGTCCGTTCGTTGGAAGTTGTGGTGGAGAGGACAATCGTTGGTGAGGATATGTGAAAGAAGACGAATGTGGTGAACAACACTATGGAGGAACTTGAATCCACTATGAAACTTTTGTAGAGCCTCCAATGGAGGAGCAACCATCCTAAGAGGTCATTGGCATCGATCTTAACAACGATGCCTCCCGTTGGTGAATTTGTCATACGTGCATGTTTCTTCGTCGCACCATGTTAGTGACCTCGTGATTGATTTCAATAGTACTGTAATGAACAACAAGCTTGACGAGGTGTTCCGAGATGGAACAGTTTATGACGTTGAGTCCGACGAAGGTAGGAGCTCAACCAAAAACGAAGCGTCTACTCCTCTTTTCACCTCCGAGGAAGGTCGGGTTCTTCAAAGTGTAATGGGTGAGATCCCGTCGGTGCATGCATTTGAGGATGTCAGAATGGTTGGTAACGCTGTCTGTGCAAATGGGTTAAAGAGCAGGGACGACATTGCGGACCTGGAGAATGACCTCATACGCAAGGACATGTTGTTTGAAAGCATGGAGAATATGAAGGTTTGGCTACAAGAATACTTAGTAGGGCACCATCATCTGTTTGTAGTACAACACTCCGATGTGAATACGAGCTATACCGTGAGGTGCGAAAGAGGGTACGGATGGAAGGTCTGGGGGCGGCAAACTAGGGACAAGCTATGAAAAATAACGAATGTGGAGCCGCCTCACTCTTGTAGGACTGCACGAGTGTCTGGGGAGCACCCTCAGGCGACCGCTAATTTCATTGCAAGGTGCATAACTGGGGTTGTGGCTGTCGACCCTTTATGTGACCATCGCCACCCTTATTGAGGCTATATTTGGGTTTATTAAGTAACGCGTGAAGTACGGGAAAGCATGGAGGGCAAAGGAGAGAGCGATGCAGTTATTTGTGGGGTGATTGGAAGGAGGCTTACGTGTTGCTTCCTCAAATCCTAACCGCTATGCAGGCCAAGAACCCAGTCATAAAGTTTTATGCTTGGCACGGGAGCTGAACGAAACGAGGGAATAAGTGGTTGAACGAGGTCTTGCAGCACAAGACGAAATGGGCACATGCATATGATGAAGGTGGATGTAGGTATGGTATGATGACCACGAACATCTCAGAGGTGTTCAACAACGTTCTGGAGGGCATCCGTACTATGATAGTATCGGCCATCATGGAGTACTCATTTAGGAAGACCAACTAATACTTTGTGGATCGGTGGACCCGTGCAAGCGATGCATACACTGTCGGCGAGCGTTGGGGTGCGGCTGCTGCCAAACACCTTGTTCTGCAGAGGATAAGTCATGCAATCAGGAGGCGGAGGGTTATGATCCGACTTTGCATATCTACGCCGTCAAGGCCGCGAGGGGCACATCGATAGGGGGTGAACGTTATGAGCCAAAACCATAGAGTGAACCTGACTGTGGGGGATTGTACTTGCATGGTCTCGTCTTTGCTACATTTCCCATGCACGCACATTGTCACCGCGATCCCTTGCATTGGCCACCCTACATTGGGGAAGAATACATCCCCGACAAAGAAATGGTGAACAAATGATGCGATAGGAGGAAGAGGAAAAGACTTCGTAACGAAATGGACCGCTCGCAGCAGGCCGATAAGGACATGTACAGCTTAGGGGACTTCGACGACGCCACCATAACCAACAGGTGCTCGGAATGTCATGAGCACAGCGACACCAGGGCAAAGCACATGAATAAGGATTGCCAGCCGCGCAGGGTAAGGCGACGCCGCTCACGTGTCTTGCACCCCTGAGGTAACTGCCATTGTCATTGTGCGAAGAGTATTGATATGTCTTTATTGCGTTCACTTTGTTGCATTTTCTCCATTGTTTTGTACTTCATGTGTACTAACAAATTAATTTCTTCTATTGCAGGATGTCATAGCACCTGTAGTACGCATGGCTCATCTCGGAGTATGATAATGACCACCGCGCACACCTTATAGTCGACGAGGGTGTGGTGAGATTTCTTAATCCGGTGTTCGATCATGCTTACAACTTTTTGACCATGTCTATGCATATTTCTCTGGTAGGTACTCTAGCCACTTTGCCCTCAGACTCACACCCTTCTAGATTGGGATGAGCGGTACGTGCCATACGTCTGTGATGCTGGCTTCCTTGCCTTAGCGCAGATTGTCACCAATAGGCTACCCCACATGGACGGTGCTGCACTTACAACACTAGTGGATCGATGGCGTCCGAAGACCCACACGTTCCACCACCTGTCAGGTGAGATGACCATCATGCTGCAAGATGTTACTATGATTCTGGGCCTTCCCATAGACGGGCTTCCCATGATTGGAGATATCAACAACGCGGGTTGGCGTGTGGCTAGGTGTGTGACCGGACAACCCGGCTCAGGATGCGAGGGACAATCGGCTGTCCGCCGTGCTTACGTCGTGACTGCGTGCAAACTTCAACGTGTGCCCACAGGATGCAGATGAGGTTACAGTGCAACGCTTCGCACGGGCATGGGTGTGGCATCTACTCGGGTCCTTCCTTTTCTCCGACGGTACCGGCGATGCCGTCTCCTAGATATACTTGCACATGTTGGCTAATTTTGGAGTGACAAGGACTTACAGATGGGGTTTTGCTGCACTGACTTGTTTGTACTGCCACTTGTGCGATGCGTGTCGCTCACGAAGTGCCGACGACAACTTGGGTGGCTGCGCATACCTCCTGCAAGTGTGGATGTGGAAGCATTTGCCCATGGGTAGGCCCACTCGTGCTACCTTGCAAGTATAATTTTTTTTTGTTTTTTATATTCTTTCTCATTTAATAAAAATACGACTGAAATCCATCTCCCTGCAGGCATGGTCCCTTGACGACCCTTTGTCGCTTTCGACGGTAGCCTACCTTTGGAGCTCCATCATGCCACATACTAGGCATCCGAGGTCACGGTACCTCGGCTACACAAATGAGCTCGACGTCATCACTCAAGACCAAGTCTAGTTTCATGAGTTAATTTGCATGCTAATAATTTTGTTCTATGATTTCATCACTAATGTCTTTACATCTTGTGTAGGTCACGTGGCTGCCATATACCCGCGATGAGGTCCTAGAAATGGAGCTGAACCCGATGTGTGCATGGGACGACGATTTGTGGATGACTCTCTCACCACTGGTTTGCCTCCATGCAGTGGAGTACCACATGCCCTATCGGGTGATGAGACAGTTTGGCAAGCTTAAAGACTATCCACCGATGGAGTTCTCGATAGATCTGAACCTTCATGGGTAAGGGTACCTATCGCCATTCATTTTCACTGTTGGTTGCGGTTTCAATGTTAATAGTTAGCTTGTTTGTGTGGCAGGATTAACCGAAGGCGGAGGTACCAGCACACCGACTGGGCCCATTATCATCATGCGTGCGTGTTGGAGTGGGCTGACCGGTCCAATCAGTCCAGTGACGTACCGCAGATCCATCGGAGGCCTCAGTTCATCAACTACCTCTGATGGCTCCACGACGTCGTGCGCCTGCAACTTCGACCAGCCATGACCCACGCGGGCATAGGGGAGGATCACTCGTCTGATGAGGATATCGTAGACGAGTACAACGAGTTCCCATAGACGAGCACGTAGCTAGAGAGGGCCCCCATAGCTGGAGAGGGCCCCCATCAATGCCTACTACATTCCATTCCATAACTCCCTGACTACACGCCCGCATAATGGCAGCCGGAGATGCAATGCAACTTCTTCTAATAGATCGACAGACTGGGCATGTACGATAGGGCGTTCATCCAGCAAAAGTACATGTTGAACTATGTGATACGAGCCGAGACCTTTAAACGTTGGGCACCTTACGTACCCCCGACCCAATTGAAAAGGCATCGGATGAGCCCAAGAAAGCATGGTGGTGGACACTCGAACACGAAGATGAGTATGACGGAGCCAAGCGTGCGGCGGACAAGAGGGAGACTCCTGCAAGTGAGGTCGTCGACCGTACTAGCACTCCCCATCGCCTGAGCACACTCCGGATCGAAGAGGTAAGTTATGGTCAATATGCATCAAAATATTAATTTGGCCGACATGTTATCCTAACATCATTCAAGTGTCCAGCCCGTCTCGTAGGACATGGCTAACTTTGAGACTGGTCGTCGTCGCCGCGGGCAGCAAGGAGACAAGGGGAAGGGAGCGATGGGCCGCCAAAATTAATGATCTTTGTTCTAATCGTTTTTATTTCCATTCCAAAAAGGCGCATATGTATCGTAGATGTATTTCGGTTTGTTGACTCATGCAGATTGTTGTTCCTCATGCACGTAACCAAATCCTGCACGCCATGTAATTTGCAACTGCATTATAAAGTCTATTTAAATTAGCAACGACGTTGTAAAGTTGATTTCAAATCTCGTTCTCTTTTTGCATTCAATTCTTGGCGTGGCAAGGCAGGGCACAACATAAAAAATAAGGGTCCAAAAGGCGTGTTCTGAAAAAAATAGGCACTAAATAGTCTTCGGTCCCCAAGTGACGATGAGCACTACCAATCATTGCAATAGGATGGGATGTGGTCAACATATCTTTTACAACAATCGTAGGATTTCTTCATCTAGAAACCCCTTCAAAAAAATAGCTACCACTGTTACGCTACGAGCGTTGGTGTGACAAGATAGGCTTGTCACACCATTCTTGTGGGCGTGACAATAGCCACACATGCCCTCCACACTCGCACGACGTGCGCGCGAGGGTTTGCGTGGCAAGTTTAGCCACGCCGAGGTAGATGGCATGACAGTATGGTTTGACCATGTTACGAGTCATGACGTGATTAAAGGGGTTATAATTGAAAATAAAGTTAGCGAGGGGTTAACTTTAAAATATGATTAAAAATAAATAAATAATAAAAATCACCAAACGCCACCAAGCCGTCTAGTGGCAGCAAAATAACCAAAAGTAATAATCCTAGGAGGCAAGGACTCTGACTTGACCTAATCTAGGCCATGAAGCTCAAGATGAGGCAAATAACTCTCAAATCTTACTCAAAGATGTGAAGGATTGGCGTGATACTAGAGTGTGTGAGGCAAGCTAGTCCGTAGGAAATGCAATAGAAAATCCAATAGTACTCACAAGATAGCCCCCTTGAATAGTCGTTGCCAAGCGCCCTCTAAAAATCTGCCTGTTAGGCAAGGTGTAATGAACATTAGATCATTACAGGTAAACACCGTTAGGAAGAAGGCTAGACGGCGTTGGCTTGATCTGATGGGAGATTAGACTATAGACTCGGATGATAGAATTTTGGAAGAGAGACTAGATTAATTCATCTTTCTTCCTTGATAGATAAGGGATATATGTTACCTCTTTTATAGGGATGACCCGATTTGACCTTTGAAAAATAATCTCTAAGGAAACATATCTCTAACAATCTAATCCAACAATAACTTACCTAACTAATAGATAATATCAAACACCTAATAGATAAATTACTAAATAATAAACTTTTCTAGTAATAGTGGGTAGTCGTGAACAGTACCGCTGCATGAACAGTGCCGGCCCATGACACCAGGCCCACTTGATCGTTCGCATCCACTATGCAATGGTCACTTCCAAACAAAGAAGCTACCATTGCTGTTCATTATATTTGACTAGCCAGGCGTTGTTTGTTATATTTGTGCCAAAGTCATTCTTTTTCATACTTGCTCAAAACGCGATTTTACCAAAGAATTTCTAAACCACCTGTTCACCCCCAGTTTGGAGAAGAAGCATATATCGGATATAAAAATGGAAAAAGAACTTACCATCTTCCTCCAGTTTGTCATTGCAGTGATGACAGACAGGAGGGTGACCTGTGTGGCTCCACCAGCTATCATGCCCATCCAAAAACCCATTCCTCTTAGATGCATTGCAAAACCAAAAATAAGAGCAACAGGAACTCCAACGAGATAGAATGCACCCAGGTTAACATAGGCGCCTAAATGCTGCCATCCACAGCCCCTAGAAACACCTGGCAAAAATGTAGCATTAAGGCATCGGCATTACAAAGAAAGCTCAATAGTGCTCAAGTTTCAATAGGATAAAAAATTCCAACCAAGTATGTTGTTCTGGACTTTTGGATCATCTTAAATGATAGCTTCTTTTTACATCTCTGGAAGCAAGGTAAAAAGCATTGCTATCAAATGCTTTTGAGTTATCAGGTTATGATCGTTCTGTCAATTTGTACACATTTACATCACAAAGTTGTAATTTTTTGAGTTAAAGGTAGCGCATGCTGAATTGTTGATTACTCCTAATAATTTCAATTGATCTTATTTCATTAGTGATGTCTAACAGAAACACTGCCTTATACAGTATACTCGTTAGTACATGTTTTTTATTACACAGCAAACACAAAATTTCGAAACCTGAAAGGACTCCCTGGAGGCTGTCTGTGATAACTGAAATGGAAAGCACGGGTACCATTCTGGTGACATAATTTATAACCTCCTCCTCATTGCTGAAAGCAATTCCAACGAAGTGGCGCAATGCTAGAAGAGTTGTGCTCACCAGGACTGCTGAACAAATTATAATATATAAAGCAACGCCTACTACCAAGCGGGCGCCTTCTGGGTTCCCTGCACCTAAGCTCATTTGAGATACGCACACTGGCACATGGATATAACAAGAATTAGGTTAAATATGTCGGCAGAAAGAGAGATAACTTGAGGATAATTTAACAAATGCACTGTCCCACCTTGCAGCTGTTCCAATACCGTATGGAAGATTGTACAACAATTCTACTGTAGATATGCTGTTCAAAAGGACATTAATTTGGTAAGCATTGTAGCACAGGATGCAAGAATTTCTTATTTATAGTCCTGCTAATGCATACCATATAGAAAGCACAGAAGTTTCAAGTGCTGGATTTGGTAAGATCCCAGAAAGCAGAACGAGCAGCTCGTAAGACCACCACTCAAGGCTGTTGTCAAGGCAAGTTACATTAATTTCTAGGGTGAAAAAAGTACAAAATTGGAAGCTTAACCGAGGTAAAGATTACATTTCGAATTAACTTAACATAATATACGTATAAGCTTATCTTCTTTATTATAAGAGAAGAGGAAACATATGTCAAGTGGTATTGAGAATAAGCTGCACTACTATTTAAATGTATGAATCATGAATGTATGCCACCTCATTTTTTGTAGACAATTTGTTCTTGATTGTCCGATGGACCATGTCAATGGCCAAAGTATTTCCTGCCTTCATATTAAATATGCTTTCATGCTTTGTTGAGACACATATAATGCAAAATAGATTTGTTAAACTTAAAGCTTTAATTTAAAGTAGAGAGAAATCTGAAGAAACAAAACTGCATTCTTTAAAGGACTAATATATGCGTAGAAAAATAAATGTGTTAATTTTTTCTCATGACAACTACTCCGCCTACACCATTACAAGTTCTCAAGAAAAGGAACCAGGCCTGTTTGCGTAAAACCCGTCAGGTTTTACATGCAAATATTACAAATTCATACTTTGCATCAGAAGCAAATGTAAATATACCTTGTATGATAAATAAATTTGAAATAGTTGATATGGACTCATGGTGGCCAATTGGTTAACTAGTATCTCAAAAATCAGATAATTCCTAATTGGATTAAGGAGCCAATTGGTTAACTAGTGTCTCAAAAATCAGATAATTCCTAATTGGATTAAGGATCATACTTGTATTCAGATTAGTGGGCTACAAAAAAATTTCTAGCTAGTATTTTCCTCTTCTCTGAAGCACAGACACTTCGGTTTATTGCTGTCTCCATGTCGTACACCGTGTCCGACACACATACGACACAGACACGTCGTGGATACGTGTCGGCGGTGTGTCAGTCAATTAAAAAGCGAATTTTAATTTTTCAAATCCTCGACACATGTCAGACATGGTGCGGCCACGTATCCGACATGGCCCAGCGTCCGACACGACCGAGCCAGCCCACTCGTGGGCATAACCCTAGCTTCCTCTCCTCTCGATCCCAATCCCTCCGATGTTGTTGCTCGCACGCCGCCTCCTCCCCATCGCCCTCCTCGTGCCCCATCAGCCTCGCTGCGCCGCCAGCTCACCGCACCTCCTTCGCATAGTCCCTCGCTCGCCGCGCCGCCGGCTCCCACACCTCCTCCCTCACGTAGCCCCTCCCTCGCGCATCCTCCCTCTCCGGCAAGCTAGCTCCCTCGCATGCCCTCCATCTCCGATAGACCACCCCCACCGTACGACCTCCTTCTCTAGCCGTTCACCTCCCCGCGCCTCCTCCTTCTCCCAGTAAGTGATGCTCATGCTCTTCAGTCTTCACTGATTCTCTAAATGAATGTCATTCACTGATTCACATAGTGATGCAATGATGCTCTTCAGCATGAGTCAATGAGATGTTTGCAATCGTAAATTTGTGATTGCTTGTTCTTATGTTCTTGATTGCTTGTTTTTCAACATTCTAGAAAAATGGAAACTAGTAATTCAAGTGCTAGAGAGGAGCAAAACACCAACAATAGGTTTAAGCCTCATTGTGGAATCATGTTGGCGTTCTAGACAAGGGTGGTCAATGGGGAGGAAATGTGAAATCGAGATGCAAGTATTATTTTAGTTTGACAAGCATTAAGGAACATAAAAAATAATACATATGTGTAATTTATTCTTATTATTTAAATATATATAGTCATGTGGCCATATCGGCATTTTTGGGAAAATAGTGAATCCTCGTGTCGGTATCGTGTCATGTCGACATATCTGTGTCCGTGCATCATAGTTCCTCTGTAATATCCCGTTTAAACATAAAATAAATAAGTGATTAGTATTGAACTTAAATAGAATTAGAAAAAAAAATTCAGAATTTTGGGAAATGAATGGGCTGCCAACCCATTTTTCAAGTGGGGAGAAAACCGGTCATTGTGGCTCAAGACCCATGACTGTTCACTAGAAGGCAGGGGGGGGAGGGATCAACCAAACCCTAGCACCCCTGCTACAGTACCGCCGCCGCACTGTAGCACGTGGGTACTGTAGCTGTCCCCTCCCTGCTGCTATGCCAAGAGCTTGGAGAAAGGAAGGAGAGGAAGGAAGAAGAAGAAGAAGAAAGGAAGAGGAAGAAGGAGAAGGAAGGGGAGAGGAGTTTCTCGTGGGGATTTCAGCGAGTCACAGCGGGTCTCTAAGGGTGATCTTCAATTCTTCATTGATTTGTTTAGTCCTTTTCTATATGATTGTTGTCATTTAGCGAATTGTTGTTTCTGCTGCAATTGAATCTATAATTTGTAGTCTTTTTGTTCATCAGTTTTGGTTTAGATCAAGGCGAAATTAGAGGTTAAGGCCTCCTAAAGAATTGTGGGGAATGTCATTAGGTTTCTGTAGGATCTGAGTTCATTTTATTTGGAATTGTAGTTTGGGAGATATGCTAATTGCTTTACTGCTGTCCAAAAACCCTGTCAAATTATAGCAGTCGTAGTAATTGATAGATAAGAATTTGATAATGGTCGAATCAGGGATGTCTCCCAACATTACTTTTGTAGACAATTAGCTTAGCTTTCCATATTGCTACAGAACACAATTTTTGGTTTAGCCAATTGAAAGTTATAGCTGTTCTATTGCTACTGTCTTTTTTGTCTGTCATTTCTGACAGTAGGTTTTCATCTGTCTGTTAGATTTGGTTAAAGGCATAATTAGGAGATCTCGCCAACTAAGTCTTTGTCGATAATTGCGTACTCTTTCCAAAGAGACTGAATATACCTTTTTATGATTAGCAAATGGAGTGTTATGAATTTTAGAAGGTCGCTGTCCAGTTTAGGTTTTCTGCTAGTTTATCATCATATTTGAGTAGATTAAATAATTGAACCATGGATTTTTGGGAATACGGTTGAGAGCATTGCAATTAGCGTTGTTTTACCTTGTTAAGCTTGTTTTGAGTAAATTACTTGTAGTAGGAGTGATTTCGGGGTTAGTTGCACCTTCTCTACCTTTCAACGTGTTGCAACGCGAAAGACAAGTACAGATTGAATTACCTTGAATGTTTGTTTGCTCCAATCGGTTGTATGAGTGTGTCATGGTTAATTTCTATGAATGATGAGTAATTCCGTTCTTTACATGATTCTGTTCATTGTTGATATCAATTTACTTCTATAAGAGAATGCATTCATTTTATTATTTTCATTCTAAGCATTCATGCTTCACCCACGGGAGTGGGCATTGAAAGTCCCATAATGCCAATATGGGCAAATAAGTCCTATCATTCCAATATAGACAAATAGATCCCCATTGAAGAATCTAGACATGCCATTATGAGTTAATAGAGTATTTTGGTGATTAATGACAAATCTAGTTGTGAGACTAACACTTTCATTAATATACCTATTGCTTAGTCTCAGTTGGATAAAGAGGTGAAAATCAAAGAGGTATGCATTTGACATTATATTTCTCATATCTTGTTGCATTCCTAGAATCCAAAATATAGGTTGAACTCCACCAAAAGTCTAACTTGAATATGTGCATATGTCTATATTACACATTCGTGTATGCACACAATTAGAGGGAGTTCATTCTATATTTTGTAGTTTCGTTAGTATTGATCCATATTTCTTTATCCGCATATATTAAGGATCTTTACTTTGAAACATATCATATGAGTATACAAAACTTGTGTAGTTTATACATACTCATATTTATCTACATTCAATTACTTGCATCTGAGATGGTTGTCATCAATTACCAAAGAGGGAAGATTGAAGTATCTTGTCCCACCATTATGAGTTAATGGTATGTTATGGTAATTAATGACAATCATATTGTGGAACTAACATTTTCTATGAGTTGGATGAATAAGTTATGTTCCATAGTGATGAAGACTTTGGATGAAATCATAAGTTGATCATCATCGAGTCAAGAGCTTGGAGTAAAGGATGCATCATGTGTTGATGCGTATCAAGAACTCGAAGAAAAGGAAATCATCCTGTGTTGATGATGTTTAAGAAGAGGAGATGATCATGAGTTGATCATCAAGTCAAGAGAAGATCCATTATGTGTTGATGGAGGTCAAGTAAAGAATGCATCATGAGTTTATGCATATCAAGTCAAGAGAAGATCCATCATGTGTTGATGGAGGTCAAGTAAAGAATGCATCATGAGTTGATGCATATCAAGTCAAGAACCCAGACTTGAAGTGAAGATGTGAGCTTCAAGAGGATGTGCAAGGCAAAGGTATGACTAGCTAGGGCTAAGAATGTATTCTTAATCTTTTACCGGTCTTGGTGTTTGGTTGGAAGACCGGATTGCTAGTATAAGTTGCCGTATTATTAAGAGGGATCTTGACTAGTAGCTTGAGTTAGTCATGTGTTGATAGCTCATTGTGTTTGCTCTAGCTCTCTTTAGCATGTTGCTATTATTTGCGAATGTGTTTTGCAAATAGTTGAAGCTCATGCATAATCTCTGTAGCATGAGACTATATTTGCAAATGGTTGAAGTCCATGCACCTACTCCTTGTGGCATGATGCTATTGTTTGCGAATGTGTTTTGCAAATAGTTGAGGCTCATGCATGATCCTTGTAGCATGTGATTTTAGTTTGCAAATGTGTTTTGCAAATGGTTCAAGTCCATGTACCTTATTCCTTATGGTGTGATTCTAAAAGTTCGCAAATGTGTTTTGCAACTTATTGAGCATCTCACTTTTATCCTTGTTTGCATCGCGCGTCAATTTGGCAAATGTGTTTTGCAAATTGAGTTGAAACAGAGTGCAATTTGGGCCTTTCTCAGAAAAAGCGGCAGTACCGGAGACTACATGGCGGAATTACCGCATAGCGGTATGACCGCATATCTTTTGGCGGTACTACCGGTGAACGTTCGGACCGTCCGAACACATCCAATCGTGCGGTTAAGACCTGTGGTCTGAACGGCCAATTGAATCTGAGCCGTCCACGTAATCAATCCGATTGGGCAAAGCTGATCTAGTCGCTCAACGGTACGACCGGCTCGTGGAGCGGTACTACCGCAACCCGGCTGTTCCGATTTTTAGTTGGCGGTATGTAAATTCCAGAGAGACTCCATTTCGGTTTTATTTGCAAACCCTGGGAACGGTAGTACCAGCGTTGTTCAAGCGGAACTACCGCACCTCGGTTTATCCGAATTGTGAGCGGTACGTATTTTCCAGTGAGTGTCACTTTCGGACCTCAAGAGAAGCGGTAGTACCGCAGTGCTTTGAGCGGAACTACCGATGAATGGAACTACCGCGTATTGGTTGATGGTAGTACCGCGCCGCATTTTCAAAGGCTATTTTAGAGGATTTGATATAGCCGTTAGTGTGTGTCAGTGGAGGTGCGGTAGTACCGACCGATGAATGGCGGTACTACCGCTCGTGCTGATTTTTTAGCAGGTTTTCTCCCAACGGCTAGTTTTTGTGTGTGGACTATAAATACCCACCTTGGCCGGTTGTGGGAGTGTTGCTGTGCCCCCATTTTATTCTATTGAGCTAAGAGCAAGCCCTCTACTCTCATTTGCGCATGTGTTGCACTTAGTGAGCTTTGAGAGGCAAACCCTAATTGTATGTGTTGTATTAGGTAGTGGATTGTGTATCCACTTGAGCTTAGACACTTGATTAGTTCAAGTGAGAGTCTTCGACTTGTTACTCTTGGTGTTTGCCGACACCTAGACGGCTTGGAGGTGTCGTGGTTCGGTGATCTTCTCAAAGAAGGTTGTGAGAAGACTCGGGCGTTTGTGAGTTGCTTGGTGCTCGCCATCTCCGAAGTGGAGGAAGAGCAACCCTAGTGGATCGAGGTGTTGGTTCTTGTTGGAACCGGTCCAAGTGGTTGGACTTACCTTAGAGGTGTTTAGCTTAATTTGTGGAGCCGGTCCAATTGATTTTGGGCTTACCTCAACGTGGATTAGGGGAGACCAGCAAGTCTCCGATCACCACGGTAAAACATCGTTGTGTTATTGTGGTTTGATTTCTTGTGCTTTACTGTATTGCAATTTACATTCCTCATATTAAATTGCTTACTTGTTTGTGTATGATTGCTATCTTTTATATAGTCTCATATTGTTGGTACACTTAGTAAAGACTAGTTGATTTAGGTTTTAATTGTGCAAAACCGAATTGATTTACAATTCCGCATAAAACTTTGTTTTAGCCAAAGAAGTTTTAAAACCGCCTATTCACCCCCCTCTAGTCGGCCTCCTCGATTTTAGCCAAAGAGCTTGGTCTCTCATTTTATTAGGCTTCACCGCCTAGAGAATAAAGGATGACGACTAGTGATATAGTGCACCTCGGTGAGACACCTTTATTTAATGGCACGAATTATGATATTTGAAAAATCCGCATGTCTTGCTATTTTAAGGCCAAGAGCCCTAAAATATGGCGGATTGTAGATGTGGGCTTTTCTCCTCCAAAGGATCCTCTTGCTCAAACTATTGAGAAAGAGGCTCACATCTCGACGCTTAAGCAACTAACGCTTTATTTAGTGCTTTGAGTATAGAGATATTCGATGCCATATGCAATCTCAAGAACGCTCATGAGATGTGGATCCATATTCAAGATCATTATGAAAGGTCCACCTCAACTAGTGATGATTGCATACAAGAATGGATGTCGAGAGAAGAATACTCAACTTCTAGATCCGACAATGAGGATTCCTCAACTCCATCCACATCACCTCATTGCTTCATGGCAAAAGGTAATAAGAAGATAAATGACGATGATGAACCTTCTAACCTTGTAGAGGAAAACAAAGAGCTCAAGGACAAGTCACCAAGTTGAACAATGACTTGGAGAAGTGCGACAAAGGGAAGACCACTCTCGATGATATATTGAGCAAGCAAAGAAGCTTGCAAGACAAGAGTGGCATAGGCTTCATCTCCAAGAAGAAGGAGAATAGCAAGATAAGGCACAACGCAAGACATACGAAGAAATATGTCAAGTGCCTTGGATGTAATGAGAAGGGTCACTTTGCTTCGGTGTGCCCAAACAAGTTAAACGACAAGCAATTGTCATCAAAGAAGAGGCAAACCGGCAATAAACAAGACAAGAAGACAAAGGATGGAAGAAAATGTCAAACTTGCTATAATTGCCGGGAGAAGGGACATTTTAGTAAGGATTATCCCAAAGGTATCACTCCTAAGCCTATTATCTATAATGATCATTATTTGCTTAGGAAGGATATAAATGGCAATGTATTTGCTAGAATTGTTAGTTTACCAAAGCTTATTGTTAGGGCCATTTGGGTGCCCAAAAGTATTGTGACTAACATTCATGGACCCAACTGAGTTTGGGTACCACAAAGTGCTTAAATATTAAATAGGTACTTAGAGAGGCATTGGAGGCTTGGCGTATTCATATAACGGTGGATTCCATCATATATCAAAATTGGAGCCAAGCTTGAGTATGATCACTTCATATTATAAACCAATGCTATCTCGGTAACAAGTACTTACATTGAAGTATCTAGCCATTTACCTTGTGTAGATTGTATTTCATGAAAATCTTAAAAAGAGTATTCTCGCTCTTGTTCTTAATCGTCATTTTTAAAATCTTGAGCAAGTTGGTTGTGGCACATTAAGGGGGAGTGCTAAGTAATATACATGTATATTACATCCCTAAGTGTACCCAAATAAATTAAGTGCTAGTAATGTTTTTCAAAATTAAGCTTTTTAGCCAAAAGTCAAAAATTTCATAACTATTAGTAATCCTTTAAAAAAACTAGTTGCAAAATATATACAAATGCTATTTAAATGTTTCCCAAAGGTTTTGGTTCAAGAAAAACATATTTTAAGTGAAAATGAGTTTCTAGCTAAAATTCTAGATCATAGTATCTTGTTTTTGACATAAACTAGATTTTTATGTAAAATCTATTCTAAAAGGAATTCGAAAATCATCCCAAAAGGAAAATCCTAGAGTTGACTATCTTAAACAATTTTGGTATTCAAAAGATTCTCAAAAGGCCAACCTAGAAAAAGTTATTTGATTTTGAAACTCGTCCAAAATCCTATTTCGACCTAAGTGGTCACTTTCTAGTACTTAAATGAGTTTTGCCATTTGAGCTAATATTATTCACATGAATAGGTCCATAATGGTATTAATGACTCATACATAAAATTTGATGCTCTAAAATTCTTTATTGCTCATTTTGGCTCTTTTGGAGAAGTTTCATCAAAATAAGTTTCATTTGTGAAAACCAAAAGACTAATTCATAAAAACTATATTCTTTGATGGTTCTATCTTCCATCTCATGCATAATGATCCTAGATATATTTATTTAAGTGTAAAACTAGGGATCATTTGCATATCTCTCCATTCCAAGATCTATCCTTGAAGTTTTAGAAATATCGGAACTACCGGCGTTATTCCAGCAGTACTACCGGCCTGTGAACTGCGGTATTTCCGAATATCGATACTACCGGCCTTTTAATTGCGGTACTACTGATTTATCTGTCAAGACAGCCATTTCAATTCAATTCAATTCTAAACCTATTTTGGCTGCTTCCTTTGGTCAAATTGATCCTTGTTATATTCGCTAGCTACCCTTAAGTGCCTGTTTGACTCCATATGCCACTTTGTTCGCATTATCATATTTTTATCATAAAAATGGTATTCTTTCTAAGTGGTAGCTTCTATTGATCATCTTGACCTCGGCATGAGATTCATCCTTGTCGTTATCGTTAGTCATTTGGATTCTTGCACTTGGTGATAGCAAGATCCTTACTCTCATCGGGAGGATGACACTTGGAGATGGGGCAATTTTCTTTGTTTATTTCTCACACAATGCCATGCCAACTTTGAGGGGTTGGGGATACAAATTTATAGGTCGCTAACCAGCCAAGCATATGCTAAGATGCTAGTCTAAGATGCTAGTCTAAAGTCGCTAAGATGTCATTCCTAGATGCTAGTCAAAAGTCGCTAAGATGCTAGTCTAAGATGTTTGTCCTAGATGCTAGTCAAAAGCTGCTAAGATGCTAGTCTAAAGCTGCTAAGATGCTAGTCAAAAGCCGACACAAAGACTTATCCATCATTGATACCATTCTCCCCCTAAGTCTTGTGTGTCTCCTTGTGAGGAATCTGAGCCATCCCGATCCTGGCGCGAAGCTCCTGGAACTTGATCCGCCCAAGAGACTTGGTCAGGAGGTCGGCGAGCTGGTCTTGGGTGTTGATGTAGTTGGTCTGACGCTCCTTCATCCAGCAGCCGATGAAGTGATACCTCACCCGATGTGCTTCTGCGCTCATGGAAGACAGGGTTCTTCGCCAAGGCCAAGGCGGACTTGCTGTCCACCCTGAGCTCCACTGCCTCTGCGTCTCTGCCAAGGAGATCGCCAAGCAGCCGTGCCAGCCACAGAGCCTGAGTAGAAGCGGTAGTGGCTGCAATGTACTCGCCAGTAGCTAGACAAAGCCACTACCGCCGCTGACCGATCGCCACCGATCGGACACTTGGCGAGGAAGTATGCCATCACCGGTGCTCTTGCTCGTGTCGATGTCGCCGGCGTGGTCGCCGCCGCCAGCATTCGATGAAGATGAAGTCGCCGGGCACCTTGGGTAGTGCAAGCCGTGTCGGAGGTGCCCGCGACGTGGCGGAGGATCCTTTCACGGCTTCTGGGTGCTCGTCGTCGATCATTGCATGAACCGGCTAACGAGCCGACGGCGAACGCCAAGTCCGGCGGCGTGTGGACAAGGTAGCGAAGGTGCCCACAATGCGCCGCAGATCTCAAGGCCCACCTCCTCCTCCGCCGTACTCTCACGACTTAGCTTCAGCCTCTCCTCCATAGGAGTGTGGGCTGGGTTGCAGTCGGTGAGGCCGCCCAGCTCCACGATGCGCTTGGCGTAGGCAGTCTGGCGAAGAGAGATGCCGGAGTCGTCCTGGTGGACCTCGATCCCGAGGTAGAAAGAGAGGGCCCGAGGTCGCCATCCGGAAGGTGGCCTTCATCTCCGCCTTGAACGCCTCGATCTCCTTCTCCTTGGTACCGGTGATCACAAGGTCGCCGACGAGACGCCTACCGGCAGGCATTGCCTCCCTTGCCTCGTGTGGTAGACCGCGACCTCGTGAGCCTTCTCTTTGAATCCCATTTGCTTGAGGGTGGAGTCCACTTGGCGCTCAAGCTCGCGGTGCTGCGCCGCAGTCGTGAGAGGCCTTGCGCAGCGGAGGACCTTGCTTTTGCCGGGATGATGAATCCGTGCCATCGTGACGAGACCTCCTCCTTCAAGTCGCCGTTGAGGAAAGCAGACTTGACGTCCATGTGATGGACGCACCAGCCCTCCTGGGCTGCGAGGGCGAGGAGGAGACGCACGGACTCCATCCGCAACAACAGCGCCAAGGCATCGCCGGTCGACTCCCTCTGCCGACGAAGCCTCGTGCCACGAGACGCGCCTTGTGCTTGATCACCTCTCGAGCCTCGTTTTTCTTGAGCTTGAAGACCCACTTGAGAGAGATGGCGTGGTGGCCGGCTGGAAGATCGACCAGCTCCCACGTCTTGTTTCGCCGACGGCGTCCATCTCCTCTCGCATCGCGCTCGCCATGCCGCGCTTTCTCGCCTCGGCGAAGGAACGAGGCTCGCTGCCGTAAATCTGGCGAGGTGCGCTCGCCGAGGTCGCGCCGCGCCAGTTCAGGACCGCCGCCACCGAGGAGGTCGCCCATAGTACTGATAGCGCAGAGGCTCGCCGCCGTGGTAGGCGCTGATCGATCTCGCCGCTGACAGCGAGTGGCGAACTCCACCGCAGCTGCTTCGTCGTGGGCAAGCCGCCGCATCGAGGCCAAGGAGTAGGCGCCGGTGTGGGAGAACGAGGCGTGGCCGGCGGTGCTGGCGGTGGACTCGCCGGAGCCTGTGGGCTTGCCGGAGCTGGTGGTGGCGGTGGTGAAGGACTCGCGGAGGTGGTGGCGAACGGGTGGTGGGGTAGGCGAGCTCGGTGAAGACGAGCTGTTGGCTCCCCGCCTCCTCGGCGGGCGAGTCGACAACGAAATCGCTGGTCGCCGGAGTCGAGCCGTCATCCACCATCTTGTCCCACGTTTAGCCTCGCCCTTCGTCGAACACGACGTCACGCGTGATGCGCATACGCCGTGTCGTAGGATCGAGGACGCGGTAGGCCTTGGCGCCCTCCGCGTAGCCGATGAAGACTCCTGGCGTGCTCCGGTCGTCGAGCTTGCCGACGTGGTTGAGCTCCTTGACGAAGGCCAGGCAGCCGAAGACACGGAGGTGGCTCACCGCGGGCTTGCGCCCGTGCCAGGCCTCGTATGGCGTCTTGCCGTCGAGGGCCTTGGTGGGGGAGCGGTTAAGCAAGTGAACGGCAGTCATCACTGCCTCACCCCAGTAGAATGCCGGCATCCCTCTCTGCTTGAGGAGGGCGCGGGCGGTGGCCACCACCGTCTGGTTGCGTCGCTCGACGACGCCGTTCTGCTGCGGGGTGTACGGCGCGGAGAAGTGACGATGGATCCCTCGTTGGCGCGATGCGCGCGAACTCGCCGCCGTGAACTCACCGCCGTTGTCCGTCGCGTAGGACCCGGCTTGCGGCCGCACTCCGCCTCCGCAGCAGCTTGAAGGCACTTGATGGCGCCCACCGCGGATGTCTTGACGTCGAGCAGGACAGCCCACATGTAGCGGGATATGTCGTCGACGAGGAGGAGGAAGTAGCGCCGGCCTCCAGGTGTAGCCGGTGTCACGGGCCACAGAGGTCACCGTGTACGAGCTCCAGCTTCGTTGGCGCGAAGCTCGCTGGCGAGGGAAGGGAAGCCGCCGCAGCTTGGTGAGGACGCAGGTGTCGCAGAACTGCTCCACGTGGTCGACGTGCGGCATGCCCCGCACCATCTCCTTGCTGCCGAGCTGTCTCGGGGCCTCAAAGTTGAGGTGCCCAAAGCGCCGTACCACCTCAAGCGCCGCTGCCGCGGCGGGTGCAAGACAAAGAGGTTGCGCCACTGCGCGTGAAGGACGAGAGCGGTTGCTCTGCTGACCTTGACGAGGAGCCGGCGACTATGATCCCGGTTGTGCAAAGACCGTGCTCAATCTCTACGCTACGATCCGTTCTCATCCAAATGTCCCCAAGCCGATGATGGAGTTCTCAACGCTGGATGTAGTAGACACCGGTGAGCGGCGGTGCCAGCCTCTTAGCGACGAAGACGACAGAGCCGACGCCCTTGATCTCCACGGCGGGCGTCGCCCGAACTTGACGGTGCCTCGAACGCCGAGTCGAGCTCGGAGAAGAACTCCGCCGCCCGGTCATGTGGTGGGTGGCGCCGGTGTCGAGGCACCACCCGTCGGTCTTGTCGTTCTTTAATCTGCCGCCGAGGAGGCGTGTGTTTTAGCTCGTCAAGGTGGAGGAGAGCCGCCGCGCGGTGCGGCCGAGGTAGTTCGATGCTCGCGCGAGCAATGAACAGAGCCGGCTGCTCCTCCTCCTCACTTCTTGCGACGTGGGCTGGCGCGTCGTGGTATCGACAATCTCGCCCAATGACCAGCTTGCCGCAGCCAGTGGCAAGAGTCGCCTCGTCGCTTTTGCTTGCCAGCCAGCCGCCACCGGGCGCCCACGGTCATCACCCTCGACGCCCTCGCGCCCTGCTGGCGTCTTTACGCGCTTGCCGCGCTACCACGCTGCGACCGCATCGTGGAAGAAGGCTCCCCTTCTTCGTCACCTTGGCCGTGACCACCGCTCCCGAGTGAGGAGGAGCTTCCGCCAATGGTGACGGGTCCCGAGACGCCGTGGCTCATCGCCGCCAACGACCTTGAGGCGACCGCGCCTCCTCGATCGTCATCGTGGAGAGGTCCAGCAGAGACTCGATCGAGCGAGCCATCTGCTTGTACTTCTCGGGGGCGCACGGAAGAGCATCTCCACGCTCTCTCCTCGCCGTGAGGTGTCGCCGCCGAATCGCACCAACTTCGCAACAGAGTGTTGAGACGGAGAGCAAAGTCATCAACGCCCTCACCGCTTGAAGGCCGATTCTCCCACTCCTTCCGTAGTGCCCGCAATGTAGACTTGCGGCGCGATCGCCGCCGATCGTCTTTGCGGCAATGATGGCATCCTGCCTCTTTGGCGATCCGCTTGTTGGTAGCGAGAATCGCATCTCGGCGGGGCTCGCAGCGATGAGAGCATCCAATACCGTCGATCCCGGTCGTGTCGACGTCTCCGCATCGGATCAAGATCCCACATATGCCGCACCTGGAGCTTTACCCTCATCACCGCAGCCCACTCGACGTAGTTGGTCTTGGTGAGGGTAGGCCACCACCGCCGGGGCCGACGTCCCTGACGACAGCCTGGTACTCGTGGTGACCACGGTACCGAACCGGGGAGAGAGAGCCGCGTCGCCTGTGAAGGCCGCGCTCTCCGTCGACCCGTACGCCGCCGCCGTGGCACGCCTCTCCAGAGCGCAGCCGCGCGTCCGCGCTTTTCAGGCCGCCGCCCGCGCGTGGCGTCGCGGTTGCCCATCGCGCCACTCGCCCTCATGCCGCCTCCTTCTCCGGCTCAAGGTCGCGTCGGCGCTGCTATCGGCAGAGATGGAGCTCTTTATTCTTGCCTTGCCGAACCTCGACCTCCTTCTGCCGCCAAGACGCTGCGATTCGCCGCCGCCGCTTCCACCTCCTCTCTGCTGCCCGCTGCATTGCTACTGCCGCCTCGACGCTTTTTCGCCGCCCCAGCGGCCTTTGGTTGCTTGCTCGCGTTCCTCTGCCACAATAATTCGGCTTCTTGCCGCCACAGTTTCGCGTCGATCGAAGGCCGAGATCGCCTCTGGACATGGCGCGCCACCGGGAATCAAGCTACGTGGAGAGAGAGCTCACATCGGTTGGGGCCATCTGGGCCGAAGCGAGGCCGAGAAGGGATTGAACAGAGATGCTCAAAGTTGCGGATAATACGGCTCGATACCACTTGTTAGTCATTGGATTCTTGCACTTGGTGATAGTAAGATCCTTACTCTCATCGGAGGATGACACTTGGAGATGGGGCAATTTTCTTTGTTTATTTCTCACACAATGCCATGCCAACTTTGAGGGTTGGGGATACAAATTTATAGGTCGCTAACCACCAAGCATATGCTAAGATGCTAGTCTAAGATGTCATGTCCTAGATGCTAGTCAAAAGCTGCTAAGATGCTAGTCTAAAGCTGCTAAGATGCTAGTCAAAAGCCGACACAAAGACTTATCCATCATTGATACCAGTTACAAGTGGTATTCTTACAAGTGATATCAACTTATTCCTTCAAAGTTGTATCTAATCTCATTCCTTGCCGATCTTACCTCTCTTGACCAAGCTCAAGTACTCTTCGTGTACGAGCAGATTCTCTTCGTATACCGATATAAGTAGAAGAGAAGTGGTTGTCATTTTCATACTTGCATCAAATGCATAACATTTTCTTATGTATTCGAAATATTGAGAACAACTTGACTTTGATTCGATGCTTCATATGTTATTCAATTGTATTTGTTGAGTCGTGGACTCACTCTTGCAAGTCTTGTTTTTTTAGGTGAACTTTGAGGATGACACTCTTTGGGAGAGAGTAGACCACATGGAGAAACCCGCTCTATCACTTAATTCACAAATTAGATAATAATTATGTGGTTATCTTTCATTTGAGAACTATGGATTGTAATAATTGATTTCATGATGTTTTCTATTGTTCGTCCTTAAGCTTTACTTAAGCTAGTTGATGGTTTAAGTTTTCCCGGATATATTCATGATATTGTTCCTCTTGAATGAAACATTATAAGCTGAAATTTAGAGTTTACATGCTTACCGAAATTTAGGTTATTTAATTTAGTAGTATATTTGTGTGTTGAAGTTTAGCTGTCAGTAGTTGTTAAATTGTTGGAAACAGCTTATATTGTTGATTCGTGTTAGAAGTTTTGGTAGCATCTTGGCTTCCGCATAGTCAGGGTGTTACAGATGATATCAGAGCGGGCTTTAGGTCCGGGGTGAATAGGTTATCAACTTATGTAACTTAATTTGCTAAAATTTGTTAATGGTTAATTGACCTAAAACATAACACACTGGTGTACAGCAGGATGGGATGGGTCAAGCAATGCATTTCCATTTCCGTTATGTTGCATTGTTAATCTATGATAGGATATGATCTTCTATACCTACGAATTTATTCTATAATTGTTATGAGATGATCTTGTATACTCATAATTGATTATATTGGTTATGTGTGATGATAATCGACGTCAAGAGGTAGAGTTTGGTTGTGGCCATGGGCATGGCTAGGTTGTACCACCGGTTGGGGAATGAGAATTGTCGACGATCAAGTCGCCGATCTTACGAAAATGAGCGAGGAAAATGACGTGGAATATCCTGGAATGGAATGGGGGTCGCTCTTTATTGATATGAACTGGATTTTACAAGATGTGGCTAAGTGCTACCCTGAATTACACTGAATGGGGGAATGTCTAATCGGGTAATCAGACTTAGAATATGAGTCTAAGTCTGATTATCTAGCCTCTAATTCCACCGCTTAGGCTTCTGTATATTCTGTTGAACTGTCGTTGTTCTTGTCTTTGTTGGTCTTGATCTTGTTGTCTCTCTGTGTCCGTCCCTTCGTCTTCTGCGCTTCACCTTTAAATAACTTCCAAGAGGTGGCGCTTACTCTCGGAGAAGACGTCCACGTGTAACGTTACGATCGGTCGAACGGTGGAGCGATTAGCAACGTGCTAACTTCCTTGCGGTTGCTCGTGAAAAGCTTAACCGTAGGGTGGTTAATAGTCGATGTCTCGGGTTGTACCATCGCATGGTTTGAAACGATAGCACGTGTTTCATTCATCATACGATAAGAAATACCAGTTCGGTAATTTTACGAAGGTTATCGGTCGGGATTAGGCACAAAGCCTCATCCCACTGTGGTACCCATTAAGTAACCTTCGAATACTAACGACCGTGGAGGTCGTTAGTCTTAGGGGTTACGACCATGAAGACATATGGTCCTTTATGCATTTAAAATAATACATAGAGGTTTTAATCCTCGTCAGCTAGCCCCCGAACTTTAAATGAACTGGTCGTGCATATACCTTTTTTCTGATGAAATCGTATCGGGCAGACCCCATTTAATGTCATGGTATACGAAGTGGTCTGTGTTCACTTTAAAGTTGAGAACTTGCCTTGGGAAACGAAGAGTTCCTCTGTCCGTTTGAACAAAAAGAAGCTTTTTGTCAGTTGGACTTTTGTGGGAATCCTTCAAAGTATCTAAGTTTATAAAATCTTCTCTCATTTGGGCTCTTAGAATTTTTATGCTTCCAAAATCCCTTCGATCCCCTTTAGCTTCTCGCCAAGAAATCCTCCAGAGCCTTTTCCTGTTCTTCCGACCACAAAGTCTTCAACTTCCACTACTCATCCTTGAGGATTTTCGCCATGTTGGAGCAAATTACGAAGTGGTTGCCTTCGGAATTGGGCAAGAAAAGCTTGAGGCTTTGGCGAAGATGGGAATGCTCCCAGATAGGAATCGATTAATTGGAGACCGCGATGGAGAGCATTTTCCGAGCCGTGAAGATGAGGAAATCCTGTTTTCTCGCCTACATCGAATGTGGGCCGAGATTACCGACACAAATTCCTTCTCCGCTTCTTGAACATTACGGGTGGAATTAGTGAATTTGGCCCCAAATTCGATCGCAAATATCAGATTTTTAGCATATTTATGCGAGGCATACCGGGAATACAACCGAACTTGAAGTCATTTAGTTATTTCTACCGCATGGTGATGGGAAAATCTGCGGCAAAATCTGAAGTAGCTCCTGGGGAATGCACATTGCGTCTTCATGACGGGAAGGCCAATGAGTACATCCTCATGTACGCGAAATCTTCGTGGTCGTCATGGAAAAAGTACTGGTTTTACATGACGGTTACGAAAGACGATGGCCTCTACTTTGCCGGAACTAGAGCAAGTGAAAACCCCAAATGGAAGGAGACCGTAAAGAAGACAGGGATAGTCAAAAGATGGACGGATGCCATCTATGACTTGCGAGTCAGGGGCCTGACTTCGTGGTATGTGGTGAAAGATTTCACCTTTCGTCAGATTAGCCCATTGAAGCTCCGGACTCATTCCCTGCTCTGGTGTCTTGATCGTGATGAAGCTACCTCAGAAGGTGGTAAGTCTTTGAGATAAATTCCGATCGGTATTTTGATTTGATTAATGTATTACCTTAAAATCTGTCTATTCTTCCTTCTGTTAAAGCTCTTTCCCCGGGAAATTAGAGAACGAGTCAAGATGATCTGTGCGGGGAGCTCGAGAAAAGGTCAATGCCCCAAGATCTTAGCCAGAACTCCTATTGAAGGGAGATCGGCAAGGCTTAAGGTAATTTAATCAAAATTCCTTTTACCATGTGTATATATATATTCACCAGATTTCCAATCGTGCTCTACATTTGCAATCGGTCGGATTGCGAATCATACAATCTGGTGAGGATCAACGCCCCACCTTAGTTCCGACCGAGTCGTTCCTCGAGGCACTTGAAAGAGATGAATCCTCGAGGTAATAGAACATTTCGAATCATATATGTACGTAATTTTTTAGATAAAGGATTTCTTCACCCAATCAAATTTGTTCTTTGATTTAGGTGGATAAGCTCGAGGCCCGCAGAATGTAATCATGAGGTCAGAGACTCCAGAGTGGTCGTGCATGACCTTATGGTTGTTATTGAAACAATCGATCCGAGATTGATGAAACCACTCCCTCAGGCCGTATAGTCGAATGCGGTCCTTGATGAACCGGTCGAGGACATAGCTTCCGACATCTTGTTGGAGGATGTGAGGTTCCAACAAACCTTGCCGGGTCCGTAACCAAAGAAAATTGGAGGAGAAGAAAAGGAAGGCTAGCGGTACAGATTTCTCTCTTGCTGCGTTTGAGTCAAATCCGGAGATTAACAAGGTATATACAAATGAAAGTGGTCGATAAGTATGTACCTTTAATAATTCCTTGATGATTTGATACTTTGAACTTCCCATCTTCGGTTTGCATAGGTCTTCGGTGTTCCGTCGTTTCCACTGTGTTCTTCCCGAGGACTGCACTGTGGAAGTTCCCGACCAGAGCACTTCTCAGGACAAAGTTCCTGAGGAAGTAGTGGTCGAAGAAGCCCCCGAGCAAGTGACAAGGGCAACGGTTGAGTTGGATCCTCTGGTGATTGAAACCCCATCGTGGAGGTAGATGCCTCGAGAGGTCTCAACAGTTCGATCATCGTTGATAACCCTTCCCAACCTAACAAGTTCCTTTTCGTCCCCGATTTATCGAGGATAAGGAGCTTGATGAGGCGTGGCAGAAAGTATCGGATACTCAACTCAAGATGCACCCTGATTTGATTTTTGCCGGTTATAATGACCAGCAATTCGTAAGTATTCTACAACCAAATTTCAGAGCTCTTCTTTAAAAAGTTTATAAGAAACTTAAGAAAGAGAACGCTATTTGTGTAGCATTTGGTCGAGAACTTTCTTTGTGATCGGAGGATCGACCCAAAGAGTTAAGGACTTGGAGCAAAAGCACTCCGAGTTGGAAAGTAAGAACTTTTCCTTTTAAACTTTTGTTTCTTCTTCAATACTTTGCTCCCTACAATTATTCTCCTTATCGTATTCGATAGATCCGGAGAAAATAAAAGAGGAGGTTGTGGTGAGAAAGCCAAGACAACTCTTCTTGAAGAAGAAATAAAAGCTAAAGACTACTCATTTGTCAAGCAAGTTCAATTAAAGACCGATTGATCGTCAAGCAACGACCAAATATGAAACACTTAGCAAAACAAATGAAGGTAATATGTCGTAAGCTTGATTTTTCCTTTACTTACGCTTGTGTTCATTAATCGACGAGTTTTGCAGAGCAAACGCAAATGCTTGAACAGAGTAAAGAAAACTCAAATTTGAGCAGATAAGGAGGCGCTCTTGCTCAAAATATTGATGAAAAGATTCATGCTTTGAACAAGATGATCTTTGATATGGGATCGAGGATCAAGCCCGCCTTCCTTAGGAGATCCAATAGAGAAAATGAACTATTTGGGTCAACTTCTAGAGGACCTTAAAGTTCTCGCTCAAAACTACTCGGACGAATTATGCCTGTGCCCTAAAAACAAGCGTTGCAAGTGGAGTTAGTTTTGCTTTGGCAAACCGAAAGCTTCCGACCTCCATAGATCTCCAAGCTGTTAAAGATGACTTCAATCGCCCACTGAAGAGGCTACCAAGTTCATGGAAGAACTCAGCCACTCGGAGATATAGTTGTAGAGGAGATGGAGGTCTAATCTCCGACAAACAAGAGTTAGGTCGGGAATATTTCTTAGAGTAGGTTCCTGCAAGTGTAAAAATATTTGAATATCTATGAAAACTTACCTTTTATGTCATTGACAAAGCTTTTGTTTATCCTGCTTGACTTTTTTAAAAAAAATTCTCAGATATTTCCTAGCCCCGAACGCTTTATAGTAGAAGAACGCATCGCAAGCAAAGGAGCCAAGAAAGAGAATAAAAAGAGGTCATAACCATGTATGTGAGTTTTTGAAGGTATGTTTGGACATGTAAGACAAAACTGATCGTTGCGGTAGATTAGGAAATCAAATGTGGTCGACTAACAGACGATTTCGACTAGTTATAGATCTTTGTTTGTCATAATGGAAATACCAATCAAAAACACTATATATGGTCGGAAAAAAGACTTTGTCAAACTTGACATAAGAAGAAATGCAAATATGTATGCAACAGATTATAAGTGAACTTTGTTTATATCTATTGTCCCATAGTCTGGTGGGAACTAATGCTAAGACCTAAAGGCATACGACATATATTTTTTGAAACATGTTCAAATTCTATATCCGACTGGTAGTGAGGATCGTAAGAAAAGAACCGCCGCTAGGAAGCTCCTTCCAGCAAGGTGACCACGCATGAAAAAGGAGAGACTTCGACTAGGAGGCTTTCCGTGTCCCACCAAGAGCTGACAAGAATAGATCAGAATCTTGAAATAATGAAGCATAATCTTCGTAATCGTAAGCATATCATTCATGAGATAGTTAGTTGTGTGGCGCTCTGATTACTCATTTTCTTTGAGAAAAGAGTGTAGTCGCTGTGAGAATCATTTGAAGAAAATGCTCACGACTAGGACCATAGAGTATCGAGATCCTTAAAAGGATATCGGAGAGAAAAATGTCTTCTCCACTGCACTAACAATAATAAACGACTGAATGTAGGTGTATATATATAAGCAAGGTTGCACTTCTTAATTAATTAATGAATTTAATGAATTTGAAATTGAAAGAAATGAAAGAATGAAAATTAAACATAGAACTTACGAATTGATCGATGTTCCAAGAATTGGACAAAATTTACCCATCGACATAGCTAGTCGTGACGGAACCCGGTCGGGTGACTTCGACCACGCAGTAAGGACCTTCCCATTTAGGAGAAAGTTTATTGCGATTTGTTTGGCTCAATTTTTCTCGAGAACCAGATCACCTACAAAGAAGGTCGCAAGGTCGCACCTTACGACTATGGTACCGCCGCATGGCTTGTTGGTAGACCGCCGATCGTATAAGGGCTTGGTTTCGCTGTTCAAGGAAATCGACATCGCCGAAGTCGCTGCTCATTCTCGATCATTTTCGTCAAAACGATCGCCGAAAGCAGAGCCAATTTTGAGTTCGGAGGAAGCATGGCTTCAAAGACCATAAACCAAAAGAATGGAGTTTCACCGGCCGCACGATCGGTCGTGGTTCGAACGGCTCATAACACGTAGGGAAGTTCTTAACCCAAGCTCGACCGCTTGATTAATCGGTCAATACTCGGCGCTTGATCCTCGCATAAGGATACCATTAGCGCTTAATCGCCTCCGCTGTTCGTGGATGAGCAATGTAGCAAAATGAACTTTGACCCCAAGTTCATCGCACTCTCGGAATTGACCGGCCGGAGAATCGGGAACCATTGTCTGTGATAATACGACTGGGTACACCAAATCGCGTGATCACATTTTTCAGGAGAAATCTCTTAGCGGCCTCAGTTGTTATTTTAACGACTGAATCGGCTTCAATCCATTTTGTAAACGTGTCAATCATGACGAAAAGGAATTCAAAGCCCCCGGGTGCTCTTGGGAAAGGTCCCAGAATGTCCAGTCCCCAGGTTGCAAAAGGCCAAGAAAGAGGAATTGTTTGTAAGGCTTGTGCTGGCTGGTGTACTTGTCGGCTATGAAACTGACATTGTACACACTTCATCACAAGTTCTTTTGCATCATGAAGGGCAGTTGGCCAGTAATAGCCTTGCCGGAAGGCTTTACCGACCAGGGTTCTGTAGGAATGGTGTGCTCCACAGACGCCTTCATGGATTTCGGTTAGCAATCTAATGCCATCCGTTTGAGATATGCATCTCATCAACACTCCATGAGATCCTCGTTTATACAAGATACGTTCGATTAGAGTGTATGATTTGGCTTTTCGTGCTATACGATCAGCCTCTACATCATCTTCTCGAATTGTGTCATGTCAAGATAATTGTAGATCGATGTCATCCGCCTCTACCATGATCGTGATAAATACCAACCGTCAATCGACTGTGGAGCATCCATGTTTCCTTGATTAGTTTGTTCAACTTGCAAAGAATCATGTATGTTCTCGGAAGGCTCAACTACCGAGGGTGAATTGAGTTGCTCGAGAAAAACTCCAGCGGGACGGCCGACCTCGTGGAGGCCATCCGTGCTAACCGGTTCCGCGAGAAAGTTTTCCTTTCTAGGAATATGTTGATCCGAAAACCAAGAAGTGCTTTTCGAAGTTTTCAGATTTCCGCCAGATAAGATGACATCTTGGTACTCGAGCATTGATACTCTTTCCCCACTTGATTCGCTACTAGTTGAGAATCGCCTTTCACTAGTAATCTGCGAATCCCGAGCGAACGAGCTGCTCGGAGTCCTGCCAGTAAACCTTCATATTCTGCCACATTATTGGTGGCAGAAAAATTTAACCGATGGCGATTTGATGTGTTCGCCAAGAGGGATATCAAGACCACTCCAGCCCCCGATCCTTGTAACATCAAGGAACCGTCGAAATACAATGTCCACTCGTCGTGGTGTTCGTACTCGGGTCCTTGGGTGGGTTCAGGGTTTGTCCATTCGGCAATGAATTCTGCTATTGCCTGGGACTTTATTGCTGTTCGTGAAATAAAATGGAGATCGAACGCCCCTAGCTCGACCGCCCATTTGGCTATTCGTCCCCGATGATTCCTCGTTTCAAGGACTTGACCAAGAGGATATCCGGTAGGTACGACCACTTTGAGGGCCCGAAAGTAGTGCCTTAGCTTTCTTGAAGACATAAGGAGGCCATAGAGCAACTTTTGTACTGTGGGTATCTTTCCTTTGGTCCATGTAAGACTTCGCCACGTAATAGACCGGTCGTTGGATATTATCCTTTCTACAACCAAGACACCGCTAACTGTCTGTGGTGTTGTTTGCCACGTAAATTAGCAATGTTTCTCCTGTCTCGGAGAAACTAAAACCGGGTACTTGTAAGGTACTTTTAAGTTCCCCAAAGGCATCGCTTGCCTCTTTAGTCCACCCAAAACTCCCATGTTTCCAAGAAGTTTAAAGAAAGGTAATCCTTTTTCCCCTAACCTTGCTATGAAACGACTTAACGCTGCCATACAGCCGGTTAGTTTTTGGACTTCCTTCTTCGTGGTCGGAGGGCGCATCTGGTCGATGGCCGCAATTTTTGCTGGATTTGCTTCAATACCTCCAAATTAAACTAGGAAACCGAGCGCTTTTCCAAACAGAAACTCCGAACACACACTTTTCCGGATTTAACTTGAGGTTATGTCTTCTCAAGTTATTAAAAGTTTCTTGTAAGTCAGGAATGTGGTCGCCAACGTTGGTGGTCTTTACGACCAGATCGTCAACGTAAGCTTCTAGATTCCGACCGATTTGTGGACTAAAGGTTTTTTGCATCAACCTTTGAAAAGTTGCACCAATTTTTGAGACCAAATGGCATCTTAATATAACAGTAAGTGCCATATGGGGTGATGAAGGAAGTTTTCTCCTCATCTTCTTTACACATACTAATCTGGTGGTACCCTGAATACGCATCTAAAAAACTTAGTAACTCGCACCCAGAAGTAGAGTCTACCAGTTGATCAATGCGAGGAAGGGGAAAGTCATCCTTCGGACAAGCCTTATTAAGATCTGTAAAGTCGATACACATTCGCCATTTCCCATTGTTTTTTCTAGCCATTACAGGATTGGCAAGCCACTGTGGGTGGTCGACTTCACGAATAAATCCAGCTTTGAGAAGCTTGTCAATCTCCGATCGATTGCTTCCTTCCGATCAAAAGTAAACGTCGTAGTTTCGCTGATCGGTTTTTGTCGCCGAGAGCAAGCACATGCTCCATCACCTCCCGGGGACTCGGGCATATCGGACGCTTGCTGTGCAAACACGTCCTGATTCGCTTGGAGGAAAGAGACGAGCGACTCTTCCTATTTAGGGTCGAGTCTTGCCTCGACCAGAATCTTGCGGGCGGTTGGGTCTGGATGTCCTGACCCATGTGAAGACTTGACGCTGTCCGGAGAAGCGCTTTTGTCGAGTGGTACCTCCTTTGTCTGGTCGGATGGTTTGGGTGTCATCTTTGGCCTCAGGTGCTTGACCTGCATGGGAGTCGAGTTAACCTCTCTAGTCGGAAGTTCATCAACCAGTGCAAAGGATTTCCGATCGCATACGTAAGCCATTTTCTCGATCCTCGAATAGTGATGACTCTTCGCCCCGGATTTTCAAACTTTGATAACCGTAATGCGTGGCTATCAAGAATTTTGCTAATCTTTGGTCGATCGAGAATTCCGCCAGTATCGCGGATTCAAGTTTACTACATCAAACGGAATCCTCTCTGCTCGGAAGTTGTCGCTTTCCAACGTAAGTGGTAAGGAAACTTGTCCTATCGGTTTAGTGGTAGAACCCTAACTATGCCATGAAAAGCATATTTCATGTGTTTCACCTTTGACATGGGGACCTCATTTCTTCTAAAGCTCCCACAAATAATATATTCAAAGAACTACCCCATCTACTAAGACCCGATTAACCCGACAATTATTAATGGTTGGTTCAACAACGATAGGGAACCTACCCTCGAGTCGATGGGATGGGGCGATCGTCTTTGTCAAGGAAATTGCGTGTCCGACCACTTCGAGTGCTTGATGACAATGGAGATTCGACTAGGTTGACCTCTCGCCCATGGCCTTCAGATGACGCTGGACTCGTATGAAGAAGATCCTCCAAAAATCATGTTGATCGGGGTTGGGGATCCCGGTACTCCATCTCTTCGCCGCCATCCTTGTCCTTTTTGGAGCTCGTTTCTCCATGTTCCTGTATTGGAAATGGTCCTTACCCGCATAATAATCCTCCAGCTTTTTTGCCAAACACGACAGTCTTGCAGATCATGCCACTGCTCACCGTGAAGTGGACACCACTTCTTGTTCATCTGAAATCCTTCTGGTCGGAGCTTTTGCCTTGCTTCGACCAAGATAGTCCTTCTTGCCCTTCCCGAACTTTTCTCGAACGGCGAGGACTTCTTTGTCGTCTGTCTGCGGTTCTTTTTCTTCTTGAGAGACTTCTTGTTCTTTTTTCTCCTGCTTGTCCAGCCGGTGGGAATCTTGTCTTTCCGATCAATGGCTTCACACCACTCGATTGCTCGCTAGCGGTGGCATACTTGTCCGCCATGTCAAAAAGCTCAACGGTTGTTCTTGGAGGGTTCATTGCTATGTCCTCCGTGAACCGCCGATTCCTCGATCTGCTTTTAAAAGCTTTGAATAACGAGAGGATTCTGCGACCGGGTATAGAGTTACGAACTGGTGAACCTCTTGATATATTGACGTAAAGTCTCATCGATCCTGCCGGATTCTCAGGAGATCGTCCTCCTTCCTGTATGCATCAGACGCACTCAAAGTTGGCAATCGAAGATCACAGAGTTGTTCCCAAGTATATATTGATCCGACCGTAAGTTTAACAACCACGACCAAGGCGGACCCTTCGAGCACGGTGGGTAAATAGTTGGCCATTACATTCTCATCGCCACCAAAGCAGCCACGATGGCGGTGGTATATATTTGGAGAAATTCCAATGGGTTTTGAGTTCCATTAAATTTGTCCAAGTTGGCTTGGCGGAACCGGTTAGGCCAACGCACAGCTTGGAGCCCTGCAGAGAAGGCTCGACAACCTGTGATTGATTCATGGCGTCTTCTCTGGGAAGGTGTCGGATTGTAATCGGTCGGAGACCGATCCCTAGGATTGGGACGCTGGAACTCCGGTGTACCGATCCGGTCGTGGACACTGATATGATGCCTCCGACCGCCCACTTGGTTCAAACGATGTCGGAGATCGTTAGGTCCTAGTGGTGGTTCCTCTCGACACAGTGGGGGAGTAGCTTCTTGGAATAACCTTCTCTCCTTGTGACTCCTTGGTCGGAATCGTCGAGGAGGTCTCGGTATCGACTGCTCTCTGGTATGACCGTGTTGTCCCTTGCTGAGGGAGGAGCGTTGGGATGAAGTCATAGTCCGACTTCAAAACCCTCTGCTCCCGATACGCCTGTTCACGCATGGTCTGCTGGAAAATTTCGGATACCGACCTACGAGTTGTACAAAACTAGGCGCTCTGCTAGAGCAAGATCGAATTATTTAATATGTTTTGAATACGCCGCAAGTTTTGTATAGCTATCGAAGGTCTCGGGGGTTCATCTTGGTCGTAGGTGTATGCCCGTTCAACCTTCCCCGACCTTCGATTTGTTCGGTCCCATCGGTCTCTCTGGGTGGGCGTGCAGCGAGTTAACCGATTGACGCCGATTAGTTCCGCTGTTCTCCGGAAGTTGGTGCTTGCGGCCCGGATCATCTCTAACAACACGTGATGGCGTGGTAGAGAGTGTAGGACCGCAGGCATCTTGATCTTCATCTCCGATCACGTTGACTTCGTGCTTCCAAAGATTGATCTTCCGATGAGCTTCCATCATAACTAATGGAGAGCTTGTCGGTAACTTCGCGAAATCTTCCACGATGGAGATCGGTCGGAGATGAGCACTTCTCGAGGTCTTCACCGATCCGACGAACCGCCGATCTTATGTTGAGTGTGATCATCCCCACATGGCCTACGCACCGGTGGAGGTTTCATCGACACCGCTATCAGTGACGGTTGACTCTGAATTGCCGAAGTCAAGGAGAGTACTTTCACCATGATTTCATCAATGGTATAGAGTTTTCCGGGTGATCGGGCTGAAATTTCTTCACTGCTTTACGGCCGAGAAAACCGGCTTGATGAGATCCTCCGCATTCGAATCGGGTCGGAACGGCGGTTCTCTGGTTGCGCCACCAAGAGTGGCGGTGCATCTTCATCCATCCGGCCGACCTCGCTAACGCCGGCGACGTCGCGAGCCGGCGGAGGAGGAAGAGGAGGATGACCTGCCATTTTCTTCCATGGCGCGGATACATCCTTCCATGTCGAGGTCGGCGTAGTCCGCCAAATCGAACCAGTTTTCCTCATCCCAAACTCCGGGCATAGTCGCATGAGCGATTGCAGAGATTTTGGGCGAGGATTTTCTTGAGCGAAGAATTTTCTTCAGGAAACTTACGCCTTCTTCCCCACGGACGGCGCCAGCTGTCGACGATCAAGTCGCCGATCTTACGAAAATGAGCGAGGAAAATGACGTGGAATATCCTGGAATGGAATGGGGGTCGCTCTTTATTGATATGAACTGGATTTTACAAGATGTGGCTAAGTACTACCCTGAATTACACTGAATGGGGGAATGTCTAATCGGGTAATCAGACTTAGAATATGAGTCTAAGTCTGATTATCTAGCCTCTAATTCCACCGCTTAGGCTTCTGTATATTCTGTTGAACTGTCGTTGTTCTTGTCTTTGTTGGTCTTGATCTTGTTGTCTCTCTCGTGTTCGCCCTTCGCCTTCTGCGCTTCACCTTTAAATAACTTTCAAGAGGTGGCGCATTACTCTGGAGAAGACGCCCTCGTGAAACGTTACGACCGGTTTGAACGGTGGAGCGATTAGCAACATGCTAACTTCCTTGCGGTTGCTCGTGAAAAGCTTAACCGTAGGGTGGTTAATAGTCGATGTCTCGTGGTTGTACCATCGCATGGTTTGAAACGATAGCACGTGTTCCATTCATCATACGATAAGAAATACCAGTTCGGTAATTTTTACGAAGCGGTTATCCGGTCGGGATTAGGCACAAAGCCTCATCCCATCAGTGGTACCCATTAAGTAACCTCTGGAATACTAACGACCAGGGAGGTCGTTAGTCTTAGGGGTTACGACCATGAAGACGTATGGTCCTTTATGCATTTAAAATAATACATAGAGGTTTTAATCCTCGTCAAGAATAGTGGAGTGTTTACCTTGGGTAAGCTAGTTCTAGGTGTTGAGAATGAGTTTCTTTAGGAAGGTTATTGTTTTCCTTAGGTTATATTAGGATTTTCTGATCAACCGCTGGTGGTTGATTAATTTTATTTGGCTAGTTGTTATAATGCAGTTGATGGGTTTCCATTCTTTATTGGTTTAATAAAGTGATTATTGTTCTCCCGACAGTTGATCCGTTACTGTTTCTTGTGAACGTCGTTAATCTGCAATATCGATCTTTTCATGAGAATTCTGCTTTTCTTGTTGGGAAATATGACTCATTTATTTGCTTAGTGTTTTGGGTATTGGAAATTATCCTTTACAAGTTTTGTAGCATGTAGAAGCGTTGATCCTACGTATTTCTTTTCGAGTAGTTGGAGTGTTGAAGTTTAATACTTCTCTTTTACGAAAGAAAGTGTAAAAAAATACATTTTGTGATGTCTTGTTATGTTTAGGCGAGAGGTGGTGTACATAGAAGTTCAATAATTTGACATGAGTTATCAAGTTGGGTCTGTAGTGTAGTACATAATTGATCTTAACCAAGATCCTTGGAAGTAAAGATGATTAATTTGATACTGTCTTAAAATAATTACATGATGAACTGTGACTAAAGGTATGTCTACCTACTAGTAGGGGTGAAAACGGATCGGATAGTTTCCGACCGATCCGAACAGAAATGGATTCGGATTATCTCGGATCGGATTTTTCTCAGATAATTTTCGGATCGGAAACAAATTCGGATTTTTTTTGTCAGAAATGGAAACAAACACGGTAGGCATGCTATCCGGCGGATACGGATACGAATACGGATTATTCGGATAAGACGAAGTCCGGATATCCGGATTTCGGCCCAAAAGAGAAAAGGAGATTTTTATTGATTTCTGAATTTCAGAAAATGCAACAAATCAAATAGCCTTTTATAAAATAGCAAATAGAGTTAAAAAATTCTAGAAAAAATCACATAAATTCCTTGAATTATTTTGAACTTAATAAAATTAATTCCAACTTAAAGTTGGTTTTTATTTTTGCACATAAATGATTTTTAATTTCTAAAAAAATAGAAAAACCTTTTAAAATCTAGAAAATTAAAGAAATTAATTAAAATTTTCTTTTTCACTTTAAATTCAATAAAAACCCAAAAACTCAATAAATTTTATTTTTGACATTAAAAACTAGGAAATTAAATAATTGACTAAGAAAACTCTTTTAAATCTTAGAAAATCCAATAAAATAATAAATTCATTAATTTTATTTTTGGTAACATACTTTGGCATGTTACAGTTATTTGCATATAGATTAACCATCCAACCTGATCAATGTTAGTGTGAACTAGGTTTTATATATGTATGTGATGAACTAAGTGTGAATGCACGATGACTTGTGACTTTGTGAGTTATGAGTTATGAGCTAAATATGGTAAACCAAGTGTTGTGTTTGTGATGAACTAGTTAATGCAGCTTGCTAATGCCAATATTATGTGTGGTTACTGAAAATATGAACAATTCATGAATGTTTGCATCAAATAAACTAGTTATATGTTTTCGTTAATTTCTAGCATACAATTTAAGGGGTTTTCATGTTCCGAAAAATATTCGCGACCATATTCATTTCGATTCATATTCGCTCCGTATTCGTATTCGATATTATTCGTATCCGGATCTGAGAAAAAAATATGAAAAAAAATATGACAGAGCCATTATCCATCCGTATCTGATCCATTTTCACCCCTACCTACTAGGAATCTGAGATTTATTAAGTGTGAATATTGATGAATTGATCTGATCATTAAAATTGTTGAAATTGGTAAACTTCTTGGATAAGTTGGATTAATGAGTCTACATGGATTAATCTAACCATTAGTGATGGTTAAGTTAATGATGTGTTCGACTCTTGTCTTAGTGGATAATAATCCAAAAATTTTCTTTAATTGGCGATTTAATGATCTTATATATGCTCGTGGGAGTGCAAATAGAGAAAGGACATAAATTCTTACATGATTGAATAATCATCAATTGTTTGTGACAACCTTTAGATTGGAATTAATGTGCACTAAATTTGTGTTGAGCATCGCTAATAGGTGAATTTTTGAAATTTAAAAGTGATTTTTTACCTGTGTGTTTTGTGAGGATGACCTGTGGCAGCATACCTTTGCTAAAAGAGGTTTGCTTCGATAGTGTGGTTTGTGAATTAGATATTCTCTAGAATAAGTTGATTGTTGCAATCTTATTGAGATAATAAAAATAATATGAAATGATTTATTGTATTTCTTTTTGGAAAGGTTTATGATGGGATTTAATAGGTGACCTATATTTACATGATGGTAGAATTGTTGGATAATAGTATGTCTTTGATAAAAGGGTTTTGGTAGAACCTTTTAAATTGTATAGTAGGTCCCCTAAAAAATAAAGTGGTTGTTGTAGTGAGATTGTAAGGTTTTGGTATATTCTCAATGTGAGGGTGGGATGATAAAGCAGTATGGAATAATTTGGTGAGCTTTTGGGGGCTTTATAATAGAAGAGTAGACGATGACATTTTACATTAAGAGTGTATTATTCTTGATGTTAGTAGGTTGTTTGCAAGAGATTGTGACTTGTGGGAGTGGTGTTGGTTCTTTTAGAGAGAGTAATTTGAACACCTTTCATAATATCGGTTAAATGAGATGGTTGGAGTTTTGTATTCGTGATCCTTTGGAAATTCATGATTTACGTCGTAGCTGAATCTAGTTTGAGCAAAGTGATGTTGCAATCAAAGAAAAATTGTTTCCTTTGTTAAATGAAAGAGTGTAGTAGAGGTTTTGAGGTTGGAGTCAAGTTTAATAGCTTGCAGCTTTTTAAAGTGTGCTTAACCTTGTTGTTCGCCGCATAAGAGTTTCTCGAACTTCAAAAGAAATGCTTTGTTCTTATTGGTTGAGGTTTGATATTATCTTCTTGTGGGGCTTATGCCCTCAATTGTGGTCGCGCCTTTTTGTCTTCCGAGATCATTATTATTTGAATATTTCCCTTGGCCTTGTGTTTACTGCGAGTGGTAAATGATTTTCTATGGGCTGAAACTTTTTCCATTTGCCTCTTCTTTTGAGAAAGGAATAACAGATTTGTTTTACAAAACCTTATGGAGTGTATAGTGGCAACTGGTTGATGGTGGTCAAGTGAATGACCTTGTGAGACTTTGAGAGTCAAGTTGTGTGAGATGCATTGAGTGATAAATTGATTTCTTGGAATAACTCCTAGAGAGGATTTGATTTCAATAGAAAGTTTGTTTTTGAGGCTAAACTGATTGCATTGTTGCAACTAATAGAACCTATAATGGTTTATGGTCCAAGGTCATTTGTTCATTTTGGGTGAAACATTAGAATTATCAAAAGTATGGAAATCTTGATCAGTTTATTAGAGTAGCGCGATTGGGTAAATTGTAAGGTTGTGTAGGTGATTTATGACGGTGTAGTTTAATGAGAATGAGATTAACGAAGCAATCTAATCATTATGGCAATTACTACGACAATAGGGATTGTTGAGTTGTTATCAAGTATGACATGGCATCAGTGAGTAACCCTCTAGGAGTTAGAATCTCTGTAAAGATAATTTGGTTAAGAAAAAAAAGTTTACATGTTAATGTTAATGATTGAGTATTTTGGATTGTGGGAATTTTAGTCATCGAAATTGAGAGTTTCCGCATCAGTTACACCGAAATATATTTATAGGAGTCTTGGAGATTGAGAATTGGTTTGGTGTTCTATGCTAGATTTTTAGTTGCCCAATGATTATATGTAGAACTAGTAGAATAATAGTGGATTCCGAATAGTGGGATGATCATTGATAGAAACCTTTTGGTGTAGTACATGAGAGTGTATGATGTGAATTCCGAGCTGTTTATTCTTAAAGGATTGAGGTGACGAGATTGCATGTGAAATCTATTTTGAGATGCATTGGTAGTCATTTGTCGAAGTAATTCTGTCGGTAGAGGAGTTATCTAGAAAATGTTTTGTAGAGTCATTAGAGCCTCTCTACAAAGGTGTGGATGATGTATTCGGTTTGAGCATAGCGTTGAGGTTGCCAATTTAAGATAAATGAGTTAGTGTGGTATGCGATGAATTGGAATTCCATAATTTGAGAGAAATTTTATTCTTAAAAGAGAAATTGAGAAAAGAATGTTTCCTCGGGTAATGAAACGCTCTCTTGATTTTTGTTTGAGCTATGTGTTTATGATGGATGTCATTCGCAAATTGAGCTTGGCTTTATGTTGGCATGTGTGGTTCTTACTGGATCAGAAAGAATAAATGAAATGATTGATTTGGGTATTCGAGTGATTTCTCCTTTGGCTTACGTGGTGTTTATTTGTAAACTGTCTAATTGGAAAGTGAAAAGGTTTTCGTGATGAATCTTCGATTTTGGATTTGACTCTTTTGGTGGGGAGTGGCATTGCGTGGTTGCGTTGAGGACCCTTTATTTTCAGTTGGCTCTGTTTGTAAAAGAGTGTGTCTAAAGCAAGTTCTGTTGTGTGTCCCTGGTTAAGGGAGATGATTCTGGTTAAGGTGAAGAAATCAATTTAGAGATGAACAAGAGTTCCTCGTGTTATGTGTAGGTTCGGTGGTTTAGTACCAAAGGGAAGGTTGGCCCAAGGTACATTAGTTTGTTTTTGGAAATTGCGGGGATTTTGGAAGATAGTGTATCGTTGGAACCGTCTCAAGTCCTGGTGCGGGGTACACAACATTTTGTATGACCCGGTGTTGGGGAAGCACTTGAGAGATCTGGAGTGTGAGGCTTCGTTAGAACTGTTGACCAATGAGTAAGATCGTACCTTCGAGTCTTGTCTGTTGAGCGTACCTGGAGAGGTTAGAGAGAGTGTTGAGATATAGATGTGTGTATACGTCATGGTATTGCTGTCCCATAAGTCCGAGAGGGAAGCGATTTGGGAGTTGGAGTCTCACACGCGCTAGCTATATTCAGAATTTTTTACGTCGGGTACGTGTTACTTGCAATTAATTTCTGTTGTGGTTTTTCTTTTGAGTAGAGCGGTGAGTAGAATTCGGGGTCGAATTCTGTTTAAGGGGGGTAGAATGTAATATCTCATTTAAACATAGAACAAATAAGTGATTAGTACTGAAATTAAATAGAATTAGAAAGAAAATTTTAGAATTTTGGGAAAGTAATGGGCCGCCAACCCATTTTTCAAGTGGGGAGAAAACTGGTCATTGTGGCCCAAGGCCCATGAATGTTCACTAGAAGGCAAGGGGGAGAGGGATCAACCAAACCGCCGCCGCACTGTAGCACGCCGGTGTAGCAGTCCCCTCCCTGTTGCTGTGCCAAGAGGAGGAGAAGAGAAGAAAGGAACGAGAGGAAGGAAGAAGAAGAAGAAGAAAGGAAGAGGGAGAGGGAGAAGAGTTTCTCGCGGGGATTTTAGCGAGCCACAGCGGGTCTCCAAGGGTGATCTTCAGTTCTTCGTTGATTTGTTTAGTCCTTTTCTATATGATTGTTCTCGTTTAGCGAATTGTTGTTCCTGCTGCAATTAAATCTATAATCTGTAGTCTTTTTGTTCATCAGTTTTGGCCTAGATCAATGTGAAATTAGAGGTTAGGGCCTCCTAAAGAATTGTGGGGAATATCATTAGGTTTCTGTAGGATCTGAGTTCACTTTATTTGGAATTGTAGTTTGGGAGATATGCTAATTTCTTTACTGCTGTCCAAAAACCCTATCAAATTACAGCAGTCGTAGTAATTGATAGATAAGAATTTGATAATGGCCGAATTAGGGATGTCTCCCAACATGACGTTTGTAGGAAATTCGCTTAGCTTTCCAGATTGTTAGAGAACAGAATTTTTGGTTCAGCCAACTGAAAGTTATAGCTGTTCTATTGCTGCTGTCTTTTTTGTCTGTCAGTTTCTGACAGTAGGTTTTCATCTATCTGTTAGATTTGGTTAAAGGAATAATTAGGGGATCTCGCTAACTAAGTCTTTGTAGATAATTGCGTACTCTTTTCGGAGAGACTGGGTATACCTTTTTATGATTAACAGATGGAGAGTTATGAATTTTAGAAGGTCGTTGTCTAGTTTAGGTTTTCTGCTAGTTCGTCGTCATATTTGAGTAGATTAAATAATTGAACAATGGGTTTTTGGGAATACGGTTGAGAGCGTTGCAATTAGTGTTGTTTTACCTTGTTAAGCTTGTTTTGAGTAAATTACTTGTTGTAAGAGGAGTAGCTTCGGGATTAGTTGCACATTCTCTACCTTTCAACGTGTTGCAACGTGAAAGGCAAGTACAGATTGAATTACCTTGAATGTTTGTTTGTTCAAATCAGTTTTATGAGTATGTCATAGTTAAATTCTATGAATGATAAGTAATTCCGTTCTTTACATGATTCTGTTCATTGTTGATATCAATTTACTTCTATGAGAGAATGCATTCATTTTATTATTTTCATTCTAAGTATTCATGCTTCACCCACGGGAGTGGGCATTGAAAGTCCCGTCATTCCAATATGGGCAAATAAGTCCCATCATTCTAATATGGACAAATAGATCTCCATATGAGAGATTCTTCAAACGGGCCTTGGATCCCTGTATTTTGATAATGCGGGCCTGAGTGAACACGACGGGTGTTTCACTTGCTATACCGATATAAGCAGAAGAGAAGTGGTTGTTATTTTCATACTTGCATCAAATGCATAGCATTTTCTTATATATTCGAAATATTGAGAACGACTTGACTTTGATTCGATGCTTCATATGTTATTCAATTGTATTTGTTGAGTCGTGGACTCACTCTTGCAAGTCTTATTTTTTTTAGGTGAACTTTGAGGATGACACGCTTTGGGAGGGAGTAGACCACATGGAGAAACTCACTCTATCACTTAATTCACAAATTAGATAATAATTCTGTGGTTATCTTTCATTTGAGAACTATGGATTGTAATAATTGGTTTCATGATGTTTTCTATTGTTCGTCCTTAAACTTGACTTAAGCTAGTTGATGGTTTAAGTTTTCCCGGATATATTCATAATATTGTTCCTCTTGAATGAAACATTATAAGCTGAAATTTAGAGTTTACATGCTTGTTGAAATTTAGGTTATTTAATTTAGCAGTATATTTGTGTGTTGAAGTTAGCTGTCAGTAGTTGTTAAATTGTTAGAAACAACTTATATTGTTGATTCATGTTAGGAGTTTAGGTAGCACCTTGCCTTCCGCATAGTCAGAGTGTTACATCCTCTTCCGCTTGGAGTAGGACTAGGTTAATCTATAAAAACCAAAGGGGTTTGGCCTCAGGGGTCATCCAAAGCAACAAAGCCCAATCATAGTGTATTATTCTTTCCTCTATTTTTAAACGTGTCTTCTTCTAATTTTCTTATTTTTGTTTCTAATTAAATACATGCCATTCTACTATTTTAGGTACATTTATAATATTTTTCCCTGCATACCACTCCATGAATAATTGAAATTTACTTTTCGAAGAGAAAAGAAGTAACTACTCCCTCCACCCCTTGTACTTGTCATCCTAGAATGTTTGCATGACACCTTTAAAAACATTTACCACTAATACACATAAAACTATTTAGATTTGTCACATGAAGAAGGTATTAGTATATTTTTCATCAAAAATACTTCATTATCATTATGTTTTTAATAATTTCTACTAACATATAATTAGAAAACAGTAATAGTCAAAGGTGTATATTGGAGACCATGTCAATGTCCAAAACCACAAGTAAAAGACAATGGAGGGTGCCTAAGCACAGAGGAGTATTGAACAATATTTGGGTGTCCAAAATATAGGAACATTAAGTGAACTAATCAGGCCTCCTGCATACCTTATTTCCTGTGCTAGAGGCTAAAACAAACATCTGTTTGAAAACAGGGGGAGTGGCATTTACTTACCAAATCATAAGAGCAGACGGTACAGCTAACCGCATGAAACTGCCAAGCCCACTAAAAGCTTCCCACGAGAGTGGAGCACGAGTTTTCTCACAAGACGGTGAGAACTTAATGTAAAGACCAAGAACAGTCACTTCAACCCAATCACAGATGCTGACTGATAAAGCAGCTCCAGTATTACCCATGCCAACTTTATAAACCATGGACCAGCACAAAGGAATGAAGACAGTGAGGGTTATCAAGGAGCTCAGAACCATAGGAAAGATTAGGCTTTGAGATTGGAGGAATTTTGAAAAGCATTGAGCAACAGAGAAGGCGAATAAACCAGGGATAAGCCACAATGTATATTTCCCAGCCTCACTTGCTATTTGTGGTTCCTGACCCATGAGAGGAAGTACCTCCGGGATGAAAACCCACAGAATGGCGATGGGCACACTCACAATAAGAAGTACAATTATGGACCTGTAGGTATATAAGGATAGCTTATGATACAGTTCTGCTCCATAGGCCTGTCCACAAATAGTTTCCAATCCTGATGCCAGTCCAATCTAAAAGGAAAACTGCATTAGAAATGAGCTAATGAAACATATACATATTGTGAGGGAAGAAATGAAACTCAAATTATCATGATGAAGCACAGAGACAGTGCTCAAAGACTATCTAGAATAATGATGATGCTAAATATGCAAGTTTACTAGTAGATCCTCCATGCACCGCAAGGCATTTGCAATCCAGGCAAAGATTCGTATTGTAAAAGAATATGCATTGTTATATATAAGGATTCCAGGGTCCACATGGTTTAGATTAACACCTAGGACGATCAAGATTTTTCTAACTTCAATTTGAGGTCTTGTGTTCACAAGAGCATCCTGATTAGGATAGATGAAACAGATGTACAAATTTGGTACCAACTACCAAACTTGGGTCTACTAAGGTCATGTACAATGGGTTACATCAGTTGTCTATAACCTCTGTCACATAGGATTTAAGCCGATGTGGATGAAAGAGAATAAAGAGAGAGAAATGTGTTGTCTACAATCCGGTAACCGACTGTAGCACTAGAACAAAGAAAAACATTAAAAGATTGTGTGTTGTCTACAATCATGTAGCCGGCTGTATCACCACAGCCCATTGTATAAGCTGTCTTTAGTGCTGTCTATAGATGATATGGAGAGTTGCTATAGACAACAGCTGTCTGTACTACACATAACGGTATGAAACAAATCATTTAATAAGAGCTGCCCTAGCACCTTGAATTAGCACAGTCCTGAACATTCTATTAGCCTCCTTAACACGTTGACAGAATGATAGTTACTTGATGAATTTAACAAGCCTCACAGGAGACAGGACAGGTGATGCGGGCATCTCTGACACTTATACATCTTCTCCTATTGGTGGTCATGCACATACTGATGAGGACATCCCTACAACTACTACCTCAAGTGTGCAAGACGCTGTTCATGAAGTGCCAACCGATCCAATGACTAGAGCCAGAGTCAAGCTGTTGAACCAACAAGTGCTTTTGTTTCTTAGTGAGTTTCCTATTAACTATAATGAGAATTGGCTACTACCTCATGCAAATACTTTGTGCATTCTCAGATTTGGCAAGGAAGCTACATGGGAGACTAAGGGGGATAAGAAAGCAGGAGCCAAAGCAATGGAAGAGAACCATAAAAGTCAGGTCTACGACCAGTTCTAGAAGGTCCACGACCAGTCTTAGAAGGTCTACGACCAGTTCCAGCAGGTCCACGACCAGTCCCAGAAGGTCCACGACCTGTCTTCCAATAACTACGATCAGTTTCCCAAGGTCTACGACTAGGTCCATTGCTACGACGAGGTTCACGACCAGACCTACGACCAGGTCGACGACCAGGCCTATGACCAGATCTTGAACAGTACTCGACAACCAGGTCTACGATTAGGTCTTGAACAATACTCGGCAGGAGTTTTACTCGGAAGCAAAGACTCGACGGAGTAGTACTCGTCAGAACAAAGACTTCGGCGGGAGCAAGATTGTCAGAACAAGACTCGGCGGGAACAATACTCGCGGGAACAATACTCGACCGGAACAGTCTTAGACTTGAGCAATACTCGGTATAACAGTATTCAGTGTGAATAGTAGTCATGTAAACAGTACTCGACGTGAACAGTATGAGTCGGTTAGGAGTTGGAGTCGGAGATCGTGGCCGCATCAATTAGTTGTGCCGGCCCTAGTTTTTGTTACGTGACTTAGAGGGTGCACTATAAATACCACTGTGACCCCTCATGTATCCCTCAGACTAGTTTTTGCATAAGATTGAAACATAGCTATTGCTTGTTCTTTCAAACCAGAGTTGATGGGAGGACTTTGAGAGAGAATTGAGCGATCCATTGATTTCGTTCTGCAACTCAAGGTCAAGCCGTCATTCCATTGGGAATTGGGGACTTGGCGATCGTCGTTCATAGTCTCGCGACGATCAACTATCTGGTGTATTTGGGCGTTTTTCCAAAGAGTTGAGGGTTTGTGCATTGGCACGAGTGTTCAACTAGCGACATCGTCTACCTCATGTCATGTGGTATCAGATTCTAGGTTTACCGGGTTGAGGTCATTCGCTGTCACGACGGTCAATTTGCCGTCCTTAATTCACTTTGGAACGGTAAGTTTGTCTTGTGTTCAGGACAGTGAGTTGCGAGCGTAGCGCAAGATTTTTGTTTCCTAACCTAGATATAATCTCGCTTGCTGTTTGTGAGTTGTTGCTATGTCAGGTCACGAGGAGATTCCACCTAATCGGTGGAATCCAGAGGCACCGATTACGTGGATGGAGTACACTCGGTTGCGCGAGATGCTACAAAAACAACTTCATGATGATGATAATAGTGTGTGCAATGAGATCGGAGAAGTTCAGATGGAACTAACCACCCTGGGAGAAGAGGTCACACAACTGCATATGACCATTACCACCAACTTTCTAGAGCTGCGTACCATGTTTGCACAACACAATCTCCGTGGAAGTGCGCAAGCTGACGACGCGAGAGTGCATGGCCCTCTGGCCGGTCTGCACAACGAGACCAAGGAGGAACGTGCTATTCGTGTGGACGAGGAGCGACAATAGCGCCAGGCGCGTCACATGGCAATGCCGCCCCACGCCGGTGTGGCAGCCACTACACGCGCTTCGGCACAGGGGCATGGGCATGGTCATGGCATCGGCGGCCACAACGGTGCCCATGGTAGGGGTGCACTCCTGGATACCCCACTAGGAGGTGATGCTTTCATCGCTGATAACGCGGCACGACTACATGATGTACCTGGTTGATGGGCTGATGAGGCCGACCTATCGGGCGACAATGATTTTCCCGTCGACGACTACCGACCGCCTCGCTACGACCACAACGTGCATCGGCCTTGACAAGATAATGCCGAGGATTTTGTCGCTAAGCCCAAATTTAGTCTTCCTATATTTTCAGGTGGTACAGATGTGGAAGAATACCTTACTTGGGAGCTGAAAGTCGATAAGTTGTTTCGAATGAACAACTATTCTAATGAGAAGAAGCTATTACTTGTGTCCAATGGATTGGATGATTATACTACACACTGGTGGGAGCAGTTTATTCGTAGGCGTATGGAGCACCATGAGTTGCTGATTATCACCTGGGAGCAGATGAAGCAGCATTTGCGTGCACATTTTGTACCTCGCCACTACAAGCGTTCACTGTTTGAAAACTTGACAGGTCTGCGACAAGGTTTGAAATCAATTGATGAATATCATAAATAAATGGAAACTTTATACATGCAGATGTCCGTGAGAATGAAGAGCAGACCATGGCGAGATTTCTAGCTGGCATGAATTATGCAGTCAAGCACATTGTCAATCACCATCCTTACAATGATATGATCGAGCTGTTGCACCAAGCTCGCAAAGCCGAGCGCCAAGTGATTGAAGATGCACGGTACGCTGCCCGTTCACGTTCTTCAGCCAGTCCGGGACAGAACTATAACAAAAGCCAGCTGAACAAGAGTACTCCGACCGGGAGCAATTCAGCGATGTGCAGATCCGCAGGTAGGAAGCCAGAGAGTACACTGCCACTGGTGCGCCAACCAGCGGCACCCACAGCTAGCGTGGCCTCTTCTATGTGGTCGACCAGTCATTCGCGAGATATCATTTGCTACAAGTGCAAGGGCATCGGTCATTTTCAGAAGGACTGCCCGAATGTCAGAACTATGCTCATCACGGAGGAGGCCGATTATGTTTCGACCAGTGATGATGAATCGCCTGATGCACAGCCAGTCTTGCACGCTGATGATATAGAACAATGTGAGTGTGATCCGGAGTTTCGTAACACTGAGCAATACTCCATTGTCTGCACGCCCAAGGTGCTTAGTGTGATGTCGTCGTCGTCACTCGACCAGCGGTGCAATTTGTTTTAGACTTGGGCAAAGCTTGATAGGGGTAAGGTGTGCAAAGTGATTATTGATGGCAGGCGTTGTCACAATTTGGCCAGTAAGAACATGTGTCATACGTTGGGTTTGAAGTATTTGCCGCATCCGCGTCCTTATCATGTGCAATGGTTGAGCGACAAAAAGGAAGTCAAGGTGAACTATCTGGTGCGTGTGATGTTTTCTATCGGGAAATACACTGATACTGTGGATTGCGATGTTGTGCCTATGATGGTGTGTCACTTGCACTTAGGACGACCATGGCAATATGACCGTTCCGTTGTGCACGATGGGCATACAAATCGCTACACATTCCAATGAAACAATATGGATGTCATCTTGAAGTCGCTTACACCGCAACAGATTATGAATTCTTCAATGCAGAAAATTGAGATGCACGTTGAAAGTGCAAAAGAACGAGAGAACCATTTGAGTGGTCACAAGAAACGTGAGGGAGAGCAGAATTTAGTGATGTTAGCCACCAAATCAGAGATAAGAGAATTCCTTGAGGATCCCACTTTTGTGCACTTTGTACTGCTGTACAAAGACGCATTGCTTTCGACTAACGACTTGACCTCTCTTCCTAGTGGTGTTGCTTGTGTTTTGCAAGAATTTGGTGACGTCTTTCCAGAGGAGGCACCAGCTGGACTGCCACCAATCCGGGGGATCGAACATAAGATTGACTTGATTCTAGGAGCGTCGCTACTGAATCGACCACCGTACCGCACCAACCTTGAGGAAACGAAAGAGATTCAGAAACATGTACAAGAGCTTCTATCCAAAGGGTACGTACGTGAAAGTTTAAGCCCTTGTGTTGTTCCTGTTATTTTAGTTCCTAAGAAAGATGGTTCATGGCGTATGTGCGTAGATTGTCGAGTGATCAATAATATCACTATTTGATATCGTCATCCTATACCTTGCTTAGATGATATGCTAGACGAATTGAGTGGTGCTATTATTTTCTCAAAGATAGATTTGCATAGTGGTTACCATCAAATTAGGATGCACGAAAGGGATGAGTGGAAGACAACATTTAAAACAAAATTTGGTTTGTATGAGTGGTTAGTCATGCCTTTTGGTTTAACTAATGCACCTAGTAAATTCATGCGCTTAATGAATCATGTTTTAAGGCATTTGATTGGTAAATTTATGGTTGTCTACTTTGATGATATTCTGATTTACAATCGCACTCAATCTGCACACATAGACCAACTTAGACAAGTTCTCCAAGTTTTGCGTAAGGCTAGGTTGTTTGGTAACTTAGAGAAGTGCACCTTTTGCAAAGATCGTGTCATTTTTTTGGGCTATGTTATTTCTACGCAAGGAGTTGAAGTAGATGAATCTAAAATTGAAGCAATTAAAAATTGACCAACTCCTGCGAACGTAAGTCAGATTAGGAGCTTTCATGGTCTCGCTGGTTTTTATCAGCGATTTGTGAAGGATTTTAGCACTATCGCTGCCCCATTGAATGAACTTACTAAGAAGGGTGTTAAATTTGTGTGGGGAGTAGCGCAAGAAAATGCTTCTGCTGAATTTAAGAAACGTTTGACTAAAGCACCGTTGCTTGTTTTACCTGATTTCACAAAATTTTTTGAAATAGAATGTAATGCTAGTGGATTGGGTATTGGCGATGTTTTAATGTAAGAGGGTAGACCGGCAGCATATTTTAGTGAGAAACTGAATGGTGCTCAATTGAATTATCCGATCTATGACAAAGAGCTTTATGCGTTAGTGCGTACTTTAGAAACTTGGCAATACTACTTATGGCCTAAAGAGTTTATTATTCATTCTGATTTTGAGGCATTGAAGTATTTAAAAGGCCAAGCAAACCTGAACCGTCGTCATGCCAAATAGGTAGAATTCATTGAGTCGTTTCCTTACATTGTGAAATATAAGAACGGAAAGGAAAATATGGTAGCTGATGCTCTTTCTAGGAAAAGTGTACTTTTAATTCAATTAGGAGTGTAATTTACTGGTTTAGAGAATTTGCGTGATCTTTATGCTGCTGGCCATGATTTTTCCGTTCCTTATGCAAATTGCAAAGAGGGAAAAGGCTGGACTAAATTTCACATTCATGATGGATTTTTGTTTTGTGCTAACAAACTGTGTGTTCCAAAATCCTCTGTGTGTTTGCTATTATTGCAGGAATCACATGTCGGTGGATTGATGGGCCATTTTGGCCGTGATAAGACGTATATGCTGAGTGATCACTTTTATTGGCCTAAGATGAGGCGAGACGTGGAGAGGTATGTGTAGCGATGCATTACTTGCCATAAAGCAAAGTCGAAGTTGAATCCACACGGTTTGTACACTCCTCTACCTGTTCCCAATGCACCGTGGGAAGATATTAGTATTGATTTTGTTTTAGGACTGCCTAGAACTAAGAAAGGGAGAGATTCTGTTTTTGTCGTTGTGGATCGTTTTTTTGAAGATGGCATATTTTATTCCGTGCCATAAGAGCAACGATGCGTCGCATATTACTGACCTGTTTTTCAGGGAGATCGTGAGATTACATGGCGTACCATGTACAATTGTGTTGGATCACAATGTGAAGTTTTTGAGCTACTTCTGGAAAACACTTTGGGGCAAACTGGGAACGAAGTTGTCATTCAGCACAACGTGTCATCCCCAAACTGATGGTCAAACGGAGATGGTGAACCACACACTATCGATATTACTTCGGACTATGATCAAGAAGAATCTGCGCGAGTGGGAGGATTGTGTGTTACACATGGAATTCGCTTATAATCGGGCTGTGCACTGTACTACACAGATGTGTCCTTTTGAGATGGTGTATGGTTTCAAACCTTTTACGCCGCTTGATTTGCTACCACTTCCAAGTCAACATCGTGTTCATATGGAGGCATCCAAACGAGCTGAATATGTGAAGAAATTGCATCTCAAAACAAAAGAAGAGATATAGCGCAAGGTCAAATACTAAGGCGAACAAGAAAAGGAAGAAGATGATTTTTCGACCAGGTGATTTGGTTTGGGTACACTACCACAAGGATTATTTTCCAGAACGTCGCAAGTCCAAATTGCTGCCACGAGACGATGGGCCTTTCAAGGTGCTTGCAAAGATAAAACGACAATGCCTGCAAGATAGAGCTTCCCAGCGATAACTATGGCGTGAGCTCTACGTTTAATGTTGCTGATTTGTCACCCTTCTTTGGTGGTGATGATCCAGCGTTAAGGATGACGCCTTTTCAAGCGGGGGAGGATGATGTAGGCATCTCTGACACTTATACATCTTCTTCTATTGGTGGTCATGTACATACTGATGAGGACATCCCTACAACTACTATCTCAAGTGTGCATGATACTGTTCATGAAGTACCAACCAGTCCAATGACTAGAGCCAGAGTCAAGCTATTGAATCAACATGTGCTTTTATTTCTTAATGAGTTTCCTATTGACTATAATGAGAATTAGCTACTACTTCATGCAAATACTTTGTACATTCTCAGGTTTGACAAGAAAGCTGCATAGGAAAGGGGGACAAGAAAGCAGGAGCCAAAGCAATGGAAGAGAACCATGGAAGTCAAGTCTACGACCAGTTCCAGAAGGTCCACAACCAATCTCAGAAGGTCTACGAATAGTTCTAGCAGGTCCACGACCAGTCCCAGCAGGTCTACAATCAGTTCCAGAAGGTCCACGACTAGTTTCACAATATCTACGACCAGTTTCCCAAGGCCTCTGACTGTGTTTACGACCGTGTCCATTGCTACTGAAACGAGTTCATGACCGAGCTGCGACGGAGTTCTGACCGAGTCTCGACCGTGCCCTCGACCAGATCTTGAACAGTACTCGATAATTAGGTCTACGACCAGGTCTTGAACAGTACTCGGCAGGAGTTGCACTTGGCGTATAAAGACTTTCGGCGGGAGCAATACTTGTCGAACAAGATCGATGGGAAGCAAGACTCGCCGGAACCGTACTCGGCGGGGATGCTCGACGAAACAGACTCGTCGAACAAGATTTCGACGAGCAGTCTTAGACTTGAGCAATACTCGGTATAATAGTACTCGGTGTGAATAGTAGTCGATGTAAACAGTACTACTCGGTGTGAACAGTATGAGTCGGTTAGGAGTTGGAGTCGGAGACCATGGCCGCATCAATTAGTTGCATCTGCCCTAGTTTTTGTTATGTGACTTAGAGGGTGCACTATAAATACCACCGTGACACCTCATGTATCTCTCAGACCAGTTTTTGCATAAGATTGAAACATAGCTATTGCTTGTTCTTTCAAACCAGAGTTCATGCGAGGACTTTGAGAGAGAATTGAGCGATCCATTGATTTCATTCTACAACTCAAGGTCAAGCCATTGTTTCATTGGGAATTGGGGACTTACGATAGTCGTTCGTGGTCTCGCGACGATCAACTATTCGGTGTGTTTGGACGTTTTTCCAAAGAGTTAATGGTTCGTGCGTTGACGCGAGTGTTCAGCTAGCTACATCGTCTACCACATATCATCTATCCATGGTGAGAAGATCGAACAACCCCATATCAACAGGACTAACACTGCCTATCTGTCATAGTGCAATCATATGACCAATCTATGTCATGACATCATACTCGCAAAACTAAAATGAACATTTTTTTATTTGGTGTGAACAACGATCAAGTCAGTATGATATACGTAAGTTTAATTCAATGTATCATGTTCCTAGTTTTGTCGAGTATGTCTGTGTACTAAGAATAATGTTTGTCTGTCAACAAAGTCCCCCTCCTGTATTTTGTTTTCCATGTAAGTCGTTTCAATTATTCAATATTGAAATGCTGGTCCATCACATACAACTATATGAAGCTGATAAGGGGACTAGAGGACTAGATTGATGGAGTTTCTGTTTTTTTTTTATATAGTTTAGGTGCAGAAAAGAAAATAGAAAAAGGTTACAAAGTTTAGGCCCGTTTGCGTGTCTTTTGAGTTAGGGCCTTTTTCATGTCATTGATTAGTACGAATTTTACTTGTGGTCATCAACCAGCCGGTGTACGACGGCATGGCGGAGCATTCCCTGCCCACGAGTAGAGGTGGGAGTCAGACCGGACCATCTCGGCACGGCCATGGTGGACCAGGCTGGTACGACATGGACGGTCAGCTGAACTGGGCCTGGAAAGACGGCACGACGGACGGCACCACACGGCCCTGTGTGATGTGCCGTACTTGGGCCGGCCCGATACACCAGCACGCAGGCGCCGGCGGCTGCCTCGCCTCCTGCCACCCCGCCGCTCCGTTCGCCAGCCCACGATGCCCTCCTTCAGCAGTTCAGCCTAGGGAGCGCCTGCGCCGCGGTCGACGATGCCAACGCGCCGACAGCGAGCGGCGGCCGGAGGCGGCAGCGGAAGCGCGGGCCAGCGTGCGGTGAGGCCGAGGCGCGGTGGCGGCGGCTCGGGCGCGGGCTCGCGGAGATGGAGGGAGTGAATGGAGCATCGCAGGAGCCAGGACCGGGGTAGGCGAGCACTGGCGACCGCAGGCCGGGCCGGGCCGGGCCGAGCCACCAGTGCAGAGGGCGGCGCTGCAGCCCAGCCATAGGAGCATGGCGCCATGAGCTCCAGCTCCGGTTGGAGCAAGGCCACCAGGAGGTAGAATAGAGGAAGTAGAGAGATGGAGGGGAGTGAATGGAGCACCGCAGGGAGCCAGGACCGGGTGCACCGACGACCGCAGGCTGAGCCGGGCCGGGCCGAGCCACCAACGCAGAGGGCGGCGCTGCAGCCTAGCCAAAGGAGCATGGTGCCATGAGCTCCAGCTCCGGTTGGAGCAAGGCCACCAGGAGGTAGAATAGAGGAAGTAGAGAGGAAGCAAGAAAGAAGAAGCACCCGTAGCTGCTGCAGCCGATTGGGTGGATGAGGAAATGAGTTAGAGAGTGGAGATTGAATAGAGAAGCAAGAAATATGTGGCCAGGAGGCCATTTGGCTGAAGGATTACGTGAGAGGAATTAAAGTAAAAAGGTATTAAGTGAGAGATGTATTAGGATTTGAGGTTAAGTAAAGAAAGATTAGGGAATAAATGAAAAACTAGGTAATTAGATAATCTTTTTTAGGTTTCTATCGATAAATTTAGCAGTAAGGTTGGAGCGACGATAATAACAATAAATATCAGCGTTACGAACTGTTAGACTATATAAATCTGTACACTGCGTGAGGATAGATATCAGTAGATAGATCGGTCCAAATAAAAATAGGAAAAGATGTAAAACTAAATCCGAGATTTTTAAAATAAATTAATCACCTTTGTGAACCGTTAAAATAAATAGATAGCCTGATACGCTATAAATAGTTCAGTCGTGAGGAAATAATTAAATTAAATGACATCGAGTTTATTTAGAGAAGTTAATAAACACGTACGTACTTAAAAAAAACCAATTAGAAGTATGTGCGTAAATAAAATTCTATAAGCTAAGTAAAATACAAATACGAATAGTATTTTATTTTTTGTACATTAAAACGCATGTTTTGACAACTTTGGTCCTAAGATAAATAGACCGTAGAATGGCCCCACTTGACAGGCACGAGAGGAATAAAGATGGCGGTTGCCGTCTCCGTCTTCGTCGTCTATAATTACTTAAGATTGAACTTGGGCTGGCACGGCACGACCCCGATACGACGAGCTTTGAACCATGTTTGGACTTGATCAGAGATAAGGTGGACCGGCAAGATGAGATGACCAAACTGAGCCAGCACGATACGACATGTCCCGAAACACGACGGACCGGTCTAATGCCCAGCTCTAGCGAGACGCTAAGAACCACAAGACACAACCAGCATGCAGAACGTGCTCCAAAGAAAAGTCAAAACAAGTAATTACTCCTGACCGGCGGTGTCTCTCGTGGCGACAACATCAAAACAAGTAATTACTCCTGACCGGCGGTGTCTCTCATGGCGACAACAACGCACCAATCCGATTCCGAGCCTTACGCAAAAAGTAAACAAAAGAAAAGGTAGTAGGGCTGTTAGGCTAGCTCACGAGGACGCTGAAGCCGGAGACGTTGGTGAGGGAGTTGGCGATGGCGGCGCCGGCGAGCGGGACCTCGCCGAGGTGCCCCACCATGACGGTCGAGATGAGTTGCATCGTCACCGCAGCAGCCGCCACGGCGATCATCGGCGCCGCCGATCCGCCACCGCCTCGGCCTCCTCCGTCGCCTCCTCCACCATCCTCACCACGGCAAGAAGAAGATAACCGCCGCCACCGCCGCCTACCCCCGCCTCCACCTCCTCGTACTCCTCGCCTTGTTGCTCCCCTCGTGAGCAAAGCGGCGCGCTCGGAGGAAGAGTCCATGAATCTCGCGCCGGACTCACGGACAAGGAAAACAAATGAGCTTTGTGGGGACGAAGGGAGGCTGGGAGGTGTGAAATGAATTGAAATCGTGTGTGAAGCACATTACTTGAAAATTATTGGTGCAAAGTTAAGTTTTCATTGCCACGTAACATACGGGTACATAACTAGTCCATAATAAATATCTAATTTCTGAGTAATTAGTTCCGGTAGGTATGGAGCATATTTGAACAACATAGCACTTATAAATACAAATATCTTATGAGAAAATATATACAAATATTACAAACACAGAACTAATGAATTACTCTTGGACTATTCAGTTCTCAGCTTTTACCTTGGCCAACTAAAACCACAATTTAGATATCAATAATTTCCCAGTATCAATTCAGCTAACAAGTATCTCTGGATACAATTTCAACCGAAACCATAGTACATTAACTTATTTAACCCAAGCTTAGGGAATAATTTGCACTGAACAAAGTAATATTAGTTACCGAAGTCTCTATTTCATCAGATAGCTCATGTACACGTCTTATTGCAAGGGATCAAGTGTCAAATAAGACTTTAGAGCATTGGAAGAGAGCAATATCATAGAGAGCTATTTTCACCTTAAAAAAAAGAAACTTTTCTTGTATTGATATTTATCACTGTGTCACCATCAAAGATGACAATGCACAACGAATAGAACCAGCGACAACAATCATACATTAGAATATGCAAATACACAAGAAACAATTGATATGTATGTGTGGCACGTAGGACTTAAGCTTACATTATCATAGAGAAAAGTTTAAGTGGTATACATAAGATTTTGTTGCATTCCATAGCCTATAAGCAAACATATACTTAAAAGTTGAAATCAAGATGGTTGATAAAACATATTTAATGTTCACACAATTTGAGATCATATTATCAAATTCAGATCATATGCCACAGTAAATGGTAATTGATTGATGTAGCAACAAAAAATATATTCATATTTCATCACTGATAACCAAAATTAAACTCATCATAAATTCTAGTTGGTTAATAGGCCGTGCCTTGGTTCAAACATCTAAGACTGAAGAAGAAAGAAAACAAATCATGAGTAAGCTTGGAAGAGACATGGTTAGTGCTAAATGTTAGTAATTAAGGATCTAGAGGCCTTCTAAAAAAAGATCTAGAGTTCATTATATCTGAAGGCATTGGCATCAAGTGCACATATTTTACCCGAATTGTACCTCTCATACTAAAGTGTTGCCCGTGTAAAGAAAAACTATAAGAAACATATTAGCAGTAGCACAAAATATTCATGCTCAATGACCTGTTGCTATAGCAAATTAGCAATTACGAGAGTCATCTAAGTCGACAGCAAGGTGCACTCTTGCTATGTTTATTTGCAAATTTAATAAGAAGCAAAAGTGTGTGTAAAAGAGATTTGTCAATGAATACCATCTAGTTCTACTGCCAAGGAGCATATCAAAACCCTAAAAGAGAATGTGTATCCTCCAATTAGATTGCGTCCACACTTCTCCCCAACATGGTACAACATATCCACACCCGAACACACTGCATGCACATATGCGACGCCAATACCAAGTGCCCTACGCGAACGCATTGCATAACAAGAGATCCATCGCAGAATATGAAATTTACATACATGTGAAAAGGAGTAGCTGCTCATTGGTATGAAAGCAAATCCTTGCCCAATCACAGAGGACTGATCCTATCACCAACTACAAAATATCCATATTGCCACAAAAAAGTGTGAGAGTGCAACGAAGTTGTGGATGATTGCTCTTAAAAAAAAAGAGTGTGTTATTATATATGCAAAAAGTTAAATTCTACATTGTATTGTATGGGTGGGAGTGATCCAATCACTAATTTTGCATATGATTCTATAAGCAATTCAGAATAGTTACATGGGCGCAAAACAAAATGAAAGTCAGCACCAAAAGGACTTACCCAACTGCAATTGAACAGGTGCTCGCGGTAGTGCTTGTTCCTCCGCGAAATAATCTACCCACTATGTAGATTGGCCTGCAACCATATGACCCATCCAAGGATTCACATCAGAGTAACACAAGCCCAAGAAATATAGAGACGATAACCCATCAGAAACCTACAAAAATTTTCATGCAGAACACAACATAGTGACTCACCCAGATGGACATCCCCTCACCAGTGGCAACCTAACAATGACATGTCGTTCCAATCCTTGGTCAACTCGAATGCTCAAACACCAGTCAATTTGCAAAGGGCGCAAGAAATAGGAGGTCATCGGTACAGTTGCATGGCGTGCTGTAGAGATGAAGGATACAGGAGATAGAGAAGAAGAAAAAGAAGGAGAAGGAGAAGAATAAATAAGCAAACATGCTTAACGCAATGCAACTGCCACTCAGGCACGTCCTTGCTACAAATTGCAAATGCTAAGTTTGTAGGCACGCTACTTCAAACATGACGGTTGGCAAGCAGCTGCTCCCCAACCAGGGGTTGTTCTACATTGCGAAAGCCAAAGACGGCACGAGCATGGAGCAACATTGTCATCATTGCTGTGCATCCCTCTGCGCGCGCAAAGACAAAGATCGGTGTCAATAACCACAAGACCCGTGAGGTGTATTCAACAACCATCGATGGCGATGTGATTTGCCTGTTCACCCCGAGCACACCGGCAAGGGAGAGGGCATGGAATGATGTCGTCGTTCCTCCAATGTTTCGCATTTTGGGTTGCGGCAGTAGTGCCCTCCGGATGCAGACATGAGGAGTCGTGGCTGAGGTTTGAGATGCTGTGGGAGCAGACGACAAGGTCGCGAGAGACCAAGGGAGGGGCGGTGGTGGTGCAAGATTTTAGGGAAGACGGTGACGGGGGCGGTAGTGCGGTGGAGGGGGCGCAACAATAACGTGAGAGGCTGGGGAAGGGGGTGGCGACGATGAAAGATTTGGAGAGGGAGCGGGCGGCGATTTCAGGGGAGAGGTGAGAGTTAGGGCGGGCGCTGCCGATGGCTATGGAAGGAGATCACACATGGTTGTGGGGGCTCACTTGACAACTCACCTATTTTATAAGACGGAGGAGTGGGGAGAATGGACGTACCAGAAGAGGGAGTGCTGCGGCGGCTGTGAAGAGGGGGCACCGCGGTGAGGGCACCATCGTTTGCGGGTGGTAGCCAGCGGGGGCGAGGTGCGTTGGTGAAGGTGTTCGGGAGGAGATCCGACAGAGGGGGAGCTGTAACACCCTGGTCCAACACTGAGCCTAGAATGCCACCTAAACTATTCTAGCTACCAATTTAAAACCTAATTAACAATAATTCCAGTAAGCATGCATGGAATAAAAACCCACCCACAAGAGAATAAATTAAAGCAGGATAAATGCATAAGGATTAACTTTCACAGCTTGGTCAGATGCGCTAAGAATGCTCGAAATACATGCTCTCAAGAAACGCTTAGGATACCCGCACCCAAGGAATGTCAGGACCAAGCTCCCAGTACATAGGATGGCAATGATAAATAATAAATCAATCAATGTCTCAAGCTTTTAAACTAGATAATAACCAAGTCCATGAATAAACATGCTAAGGGAAATAATCAATGTCAGTAGATTTAATGAAAGCACTCTATATAGATAATGATTGTGTGATAAATGCATGTGATGTAAGTGTGCTACTCCATCCCATGCATGTCGTCATCAACGGTCATCTAAAAATCAACAACAAAGCAAGGATGAGTCAATGACTCAACGAGTACAAAGTAGAATAATAAACAAACAATTCATCTCTCAATTGAATTATTAACACAATCATAAGCATTCCATATGTCATTCTCATATATCAAATTCTCAAGTATTCACCCTATTTAAAGTGAAAGCGGTAGTTTCTAGAGCTTAGCCCCAAAAAGACAATGGCTGATCCAATTGGCTCATCATCGACCGAACCATATCCAACAATTTAATAAGGATACTTCCACTAAATACCATATCCCTCTTATGACATTTAGTGATTCAAGACCCATAATCATTTATCTACTAGTGAGCTTTGGCATCACTGCTAGCAAATTAGTGAATTTGGTAAGCAATCCTTTGCTAATCATATCTCTATATAACTCTTGTTATTGGGCTCAATCTCTATGCTCTGGCACCCAACCCTATGCCCCAAGGTCCATAACCGTTATGATGACCTTGTCAAGTTAAACTAATGCTATGTGTGTAAGTGTCCGATAAAAACCCATCTAGTCAAGGAAAATTAATGACACAAACCCATCTACCATTAAAATAGATGGCTTTGAATGGTGCAGCTAATTGGGAGGGCATCAATTCAACTTAATATTATGTGGGTGGATTTTATTTCTACCATGTTAAAAGCATTTGGAGCAATTAAATAACATGCATAGAAATAAATGAACAAAAATGTAAAGGCATTCATAGACAATCACATTGCATCGTGATATAATATGGCCCTTCCACATGGTAATCTCTACGCCGTGCTTCCTGTTTGTCATGTCTCTAAGTGGTCAAAACCTCCAAGTATTCCCACTAAGCCATAACTCCACAGCACACACTAGTAAAGTTACAAGCGGTGAAGAAGCATCACAAGTCGACACGCAGGTCGTTATACAAATATAGACAGCCTTAGACTGCAATAAGCATGACACGCAGGCCATGAATATTACATACATATATGCATCTCATACATTATTCACATACATCACATGCATAATGGACCATACTATTCATAACAATCCTACAAAACAAATATGCATAGAATCGCATTCTATCTAACAGATGGTGTGAAATAACAATACCAAATACCAAGTTTTCGTGCAAAAAAAAATCGGACTATGTAGATCCAATCTACTGTTCTGTCCATGTAAATCGCATTGGATTAATCATATTAACCCTTTCTGATTGTAACTCCGATTCGATCAACCAAATTGATCTTCACGTGCTCCTTGGATTTGCACCTTCACTGTTTGCCCTGATGGTGGAAACCAACCGATAGAGGCAAGTCATGATTCGACTATAAAAACACGATCACAGAATAATGATCATGAACCCATCTTGAGACCACCGCGCATGGACGATCATATTGAGCTTCGCCAAAATCAATATATCATATAGAACGACCAACAGAAATAGCAATAGATCACAACTATGACTCCCACATATCACAATATGCATCAAATCCAAATCTAAAACTAGACAGGAAGACTCTGATACCACTCTTGCAACACGGGTAGGCTACTCTAGCACAAATTCAAAAACTACCGTATAAACAAGGAACCTCCACTTGTAATAGATCATGGGATTACCACTAGACGCGCAGACTCATAGTAGAAGTAGTGTCGATGTAGCGTGTTGGTGCAGTGGTAGTCATACTAGCCACACGTCTCCTCCTCCAGCTCCTTGTGATCGTCACAAGTTGCGGACTGTCCTAGTGCTGATGTTTCGCATCAACACCTCCAAGGTATCCACGCGTACGGGGCAAGGACACCACGCGCTGGAGTACTAGCACCGGCTGTGTGGTATTTGATGAGGAAGGTGTGGCCACTAGGGTTTCGGGAATTCCGTATTCTTATATAACCCTATGCCACTGTCCCTATATATGTAAGCATCCATGATGGGTTTCAAATTTTGAGGCCCATTAGGAACTCGTGGTGCACAAGAATTCGGATCACCATCCAAATTAAATCCTGGCCATTTAAGCGTGCGACCCTATAGGTTCACATACACCTGGACATGGCCGGAGTACTCCACTCGTCCACTAATCGGTAGCGGCCCCTAGCAAGACATGCCGACTCCCAAGTATACGTAAATTGTATCAGACGAACCTTAACAAAACTTACATGCATGTCCTTTTGCCTCACGATATCGATCAAGCTCAAGGCAAGTATGTGCCATCCTTGTTGGTTAGGTTGACCACTCTTTCTTGATCATGTGACTCAAATTCCCCGACTACGGTTAACTCTTTAACCTCGAGTAGCATAGCCATACATTTCTGGAATCCAATCACTCGAGAGGCCTAGAGATATCTCTCCCGTTGCATGGAGGGGTAAATCCTACCTTGATCGACCATGTCTCGTTGCATGCATCATGACAAAACCCGAAAGCTACATTTATAACTACCCAGTTACGGAGTAGCGTTTGGCAACCCCTAAGTGAGCCATTACACATCTCGAGTACGTGCAACGACCTCAAGTCTAAGGACATAGCATATGCATTGTAAATGAGACCAACTGATGACATGTAAGAATGCAACATTCTCGTAGTGTCTCATGGTGGATCGATCCAACCCCATGTTCGATAACATGTGTCCATATTATGGGTTTGATATCTCCATATCTATGACACGTGAAACATGGTCATCAACCAATACATATGCTAGTCTATTCATATGTTTCCTCAACACCAGGCGGGACGAGCAGCCCTATACCACGTGTAGCCGCACTCGTTTGTCCTTTTCTATTTAGTTGGACTTCTATCTTCAGAAAATCATATAAAAATCAAACAAGAAAATGAATGTGCTAAAGTGCAACGAGCAAGAAAATGGATGTGCGTGCTAACACGCAATGGCTTTCGTGCTAGTGTGCTCAATCCATTGCTTGCTTCTCTTCTGTCTTGGAAAAGTCCATCTCTTGCTTTCCCATGCCAAATAATCATAGATAATGAAAGAAGAATTAGCCCTTGGGGCACGAGGGGGGCAGCTTGTGTGCAGGTCTATCCCAACTCTTTTGAGTACAATAAGGAAGAAAGCTCTTTCCTGCAACAGATTGTAGAATGATTAATGAAACTTAAACAACTCATCATTCATTTCTCGATCGATAATAGTGGATTCAACAGGAACTTAAGCAACTCATCATTCATTTCTCGATCAAAAAGTCCTTCCATGAATCCCATGCTATAGCAGTTGCACTCCCTAAACCACTACAATTTAGTTAGGTAGGGACAATCAATACATAGTTACGGGAATAATGGAATGCATAGGGATCCAAAAAATTTAAAAAAATGAAGATTTCTATGAAATCCTTTCTTTTCGTAGATGTATAGATGGTACAGTACTTTACGAGAGGAATGCAATGGGAAGGATGGTAGAGGGCTACCTACACCCAAAAGCGATGATTCACTTGCCCCCTTGTTTATAGGTACCTTGTGGCATATAACCGCCACGACTCCTGCGTTATAGCCACCCCTTTATCTCTTTCTTTTGGCAAGTTCAGCTAGAAGCATAGGGCTACTTTGACTAACGTGTTGGCACATCAGACTAACCTAAGACAACTCCTGGCTACATTCAATCCTATCGAGATACAAGCTATTACCAGCTTTATACAATGCAAGTCACCAGCTTGACACAACGAGAATGGCCGCAACTAACAACTCCTACATCTGAGATTGACAACTCTAGTAACAAAGTATGACAACTTCTGCAACAGATATTGATAGAGCACGATACTCTCAACTGAGCTCAATCTAGTCGTGAACAATAAACAATGCTAAAAGTAAACAACATGGTTATCACAAAACTTGGATTCCGGATTACAACACTATCGGGCAATGAACCACCACTAACGGCCCATAACGTTAGCTAATAGCCGCTAACCGTGGGGTACTTGTCGATCCTTCAATGAGGACTATATCATTTAGCGAGCTAGCATCCTTAAGGAACATGTATGTGAGAGTTCAACTTTAGCTCCCTCAACACTAGGCGGGACAAGCAACCCTATACCATGTGTAGCCACACTCGTTTGTCCTTTTCTATTTAGTTGGACTTCTATCTTCAGAAAATCACATAAAAATCAAACAAGAAAACAAATGCGCTAAAGTGCAACGAGCAAGAAAACGGATGTGCGTGCTAACACGCAATGGCTTTTGCGCTAGTGTGCTCAATCTGTTGCTTGTTCTTTCGTGCTAGTTGCTCAATTCGTTGCTTGCTTCTCTTCTGGCTTGGAAAAGTCCATCTCTTGCTTTCCCAGGCCAAATAATCATAGATAATGAAAGAAGAATCAGCCCTTGGGGCACAAGGAGGGGGGGCACACCTTGCACAAGGAGGGGGGGGGCACACCTTGTGTGCCGGTCTGTCCCCACCTTTCGAGTACAATAAGGAAGAAAGCTCTTTCTTGCAATATATTGTAGAATGATTAATGAAACTTAAACAACTCATCATTCATTTCTCGATCGATAATAGTGGATTCAACAGGAGCTTAAACAACTCATCATTCATTTCTTGATCAATTTGAAACCTTAGAGTCAAAAAGTCCTTCCATGAATCTAGGGAAGGAAAACCACGTTTGACTTCACCAACTCTCCCTTTATTTGGTCGAAGGCTTCAGGTCAAGATCTTTTTTCCTATCTATTGAAGATGCAAAGAGAGATGCTTCTTCCTCTTCAAGTTGGAAGTGCAAGAAGAAATGCGGTAAATAGGAGTTCCATCTACCATGTGCTCGCCCACACTCATTTTACGATTAAGAATACTTTCCTTGGATTCTAAAAAAACAAGAAAAAACAGAATGAGAACAAAGATTTATTTCATTCGAGCAGTTAAGGGAACGAGTAAGATACGTTTGTCAGTCTGCTATTCTTTTGGGGAGGAATTGAACCTCAATCATCATACACAAAGAAAGAAATCATTCGAGAGCAAGAACATTCAGAGTTAGTAGTTCAATAAGTATAGATTCACTCTGATTTTGAGCTTTCACTGTGGAGATTTGATACATTATGGTTGGTCACATTGGTGAATTAGATGAGGTATGGAATTACCATGTTTGACTGTGAAGTCATCCATCCAGACATAGTCATTAAGTGAAATTGCCAAATATCTGAGTGAGTCAGTCTACCAATGCCTTATCACTCATGATAGTAGTCCACCAGATCCCTTGTTGTAGTTTTTGTCCTTTTGGACACCACCAATTTTCATATTGAAAATATTCCAGTACCTTCACCACAAACACAAGGCCTGCTCCTCCCTAAGTTGTAAAGTCACCCATTTTTTTTTTGAATACCTGGAGGACTTGTGTTTCGGGTAACCCTCCTGTAATAACCCTGAAACCCTTTAACCCTCAGAGTTCTTTGACATTGGCTGGTTCTGGCCAAGTTGTCGTGCCCTCTACCTTGTTTGTATCAGTAGACACCCCCAATTTCATAAATAATGTATGTCCTTTATGAAATTTTGCTCACCCAATTTTTTTTATTCTTCCAGAAAACTTCCTCTAGCAACTTGAGATGCTCCACCATGGTAGAATTGTACATTAGAATGTCATAAAAAAGACCAATACACATTTCCAACATATCTCTTTACAAACACTATTCATGAGTTGTTGAAAGGTTGCCAGGGCATCACCTTGAATTCAACAAGTTGGTCCTTCAGGCTGTTTTGTAGATATCCTCTTCCTTTCATTCTTATTTGGTGATAACCAGCCCTCAAATCTATCTTAGTTCACACCTCATCCAAAAGTATGGGTCTTCTATGATAGGAATGGGGTATTTGGAATACATAGTTGCTACATATTGAGTTTTCGATAGTCGAAACACATTCTTCAAGTTCCATCTCTCTTCAATACCAGAGCAGCTTTGGGGCTTGTACTGGGCCTAATTATAACATTTTGCAACAACTCCTCTACTATCCTTTCAATCTCTGTTTTCTGGGTGATTGCATTTCGTAGAAATACAAATGATGGCCCACGTTTAGAAAAGATTTTAAGGAAATACTATTTCAACATAATAGATAAACTAAATGGCCCACTCAACTTTCTTACTTCATCTAGGAAGTCCTTCCAGGTTTTGGAGGTTACACGGTTTAAGGCCCGAATTGCATAGTTTACTTGATTGTGCATTTTCCCGTATAAAATAAGATCTGCTGCCCAGGAGATGTCATCATCATCATCCCGGCTAATTCCCTCGTTTATCTCATGTAGCTCCCTCTCTTTTGATTTATAAATATATTGTCCATTTCTTTCGTTGTCTCTATTCTATACGTAAAGGGTTAGGTGTTCGATGGATGCACGAGAGAACGTTATTTTGATTTATAGATATGCTAGTAGCCAGTGTGAACAACATGGAGCTAAACTATTTCAGACTTTAGTTCCATAATCATAGGATAAAGAGAGGGTAGAGCATTCTCTGATAGGTTTTAGGAAGAGACGCTTTACGGCAATTGTTTGTCTGTTCGTTCAGTTTCAAGGGATTACATGAGAATGTGGGCAAAGCAGACGCCAATTCCTGATCAATTGGATAATAGTTCACCCAACTCTTTTGATGTCTCTCCACACAAAGTGTTGAAAATAGAACAAGTTTCTCGGTCTCCAAAGCCCCCACAGGGCGGCAGCACAAAACATATTAAGAATACCATTTCTCTTATTGCTCAGCATCCACTTGGCTACAGATTCCAAATTAGTGTGTGATCAGTTCTGAGAAAGTAACTATTGACTTGGGTATTTGCCATTTCTAAACCAATTTACTTTAGGTTGATTTTGGTGAATGTTTTTATAAAGTGACATCAATTGATGCTTATGAGATTGCTGTGCTTAGTCAAAAGATATGCTTCATGAAGAACAGAGTTGCAGATTTGCTATTTCACATGGGCCTTAAATTTTTGCAAAATCACAAATGATTTTCTCACCTTCGGATCGGCATGGAGATTCATTCTCCAGCGAAGTCGTCTTCCTCCTCTTCGGCGCCCAGTGACGGTGGTGGCGGAGGCTAGAGGTTTAGGATTAGGGTTAGGTTTCACCCGTTTAAGGTTCGAGTTCGTCGGTGCACCCCAAGCATAGAGGAAGGCTGGGGTGGCGGCAGACCAGCCAGGGGCTATTCCAGGCGTGTGGGGGGGAGGGAGGGGGGCTTCATTAGGCTTCAGTCTACCCTCTGTCGGTGCTGAACACCTCCCTCCCCGCCTTCACACATCCCCCAAACAACCACTGGCCGTCCAACGAATGGTCGAGGGCCTTCGAGTCCGTTTTGTAGAAGGGGGAAGAAAAAGGATACGTGGGGCCTTCGCCGAAGCCAACAAGGCCCAACTGTAACACCTCAACCCAACATGAGCCTAGAATGTTACTAAAACAACAAGGTAACAATTTAAAATCTAAGACATTATACTAAATTTCGGCTGAACCTCATTTGTATAGTTAACCATACAAGAAGTTCTAACAATTATCAATAACATAATCAAATATTTCAGAAAGGAAAGTAGGTATCAACTAGACTTCATAATCGAAATCTTCCATCAATCAAAAGTCTCAACAATACCACAACCAAATTCATCGTGTTATTCTATATTGAAGAACTATCCAGAACTCCTCCCATAAATTCTAGATCCACCGATATTCAATTCCTTCAACCTTTTGTACACCATTCCAATAATTAATCATACTAAGGAATATGTAAATCTAGCAACCATATATGATCATCAAGTATCTACAGAAAGATAACTTCACGAATAATATCTATTAAGGCAATAACCTAGCATCTCCTCCAGTTTCCCTTTTCACACAATTAGATTAATCCATTAGGACCAAATAATCCAACAAGTTTAGCAAACTAAACAATTTTAATGACCAGATCGGTTCATCAATATTCCATACTTCTTAATAACTATATTGATTCCAATTAGGTATAGCCATGCTTATAATCACAATTCAACAAGAACTATTAGAAGACAATATCAATTTAATCAACTACACTTCCAAAGATGTTCGTTGAAATTGATTATGCATCACGCAAAAGTCCCAACTTGATAACTCATATCTAAATAATGAACTTCTATGTTTACCACCTCTCACTTAAACATAACAAGACAACACAAAATGTTTTTGTTGCTTTCTTTCATAAAAGAGAAGCATTAAACTTCAACATTCCAACTACTCCAAAAGAAATGCGTAGAGTCAAAACTTTCCTCAATAAAGTTTGTAAAAGATAACTTCCATCATCCAATATACCAAATGAGTAATCAGGTCACGTTTACCAACAAGAAAGGTAGAACCCCCATGAAAGAGAACAAAATTTCCAATAACAATGCTTAGAAATAGCAAAGATAGTTCAGCGGTCAAAAGAAGACAATAATTGCTCTATAAAACGAATAGAGACCCATCAACTACCTTGTAACCATAAACCAAAGAAATTCATCAACCGCCAGCGAGTAATCAGAATAACCAAATATAACTCAAGGAAAATATCAACCTTTCTCAAAGAAACCCATCCCTAACATTTGTAACTACGTTAACCAGGGTATAAACACTTCTCCTTCCCCATACCACAAACGGTGGTACAACCTAACCATGCCCATGGCCTCAACCCATCTCTACCTCTCGACATCGTCTAACATCACACATAACAGTCTTGTAATCAAATCATAAGCAGTCATAAACAATCCTCATCAGCATTCATCAATGCGACATATTAGCAACGTAAATGCAATGCTTTGCCCATTCTCATTCTACCGTGCACCAGTGTGTCAAATTTTAAGTTGATTAGCCATTAGCAATTTTTTAGTTAATCTATTCACCATGGACCTAAAGCCCGCTCTGATACCAACTGTAACACCCCAGCCCAACATGAGCCTGGAATGCTACTAAAACAACAAGGTAACAATTTAAAATCTAAGACATTACACTAAATTTCAGCAGAACCTCCTTTGTATAGTTAACCATACAAGAGGTTCTAACAGTTATCAATAACATAATCAAATATTTCAAACATCCAACTTAATTCATAATCATAGAAACTTTCATGAAACGATAATCAACTCCATCATAAGCAACAGATGCATAAAGACATAACCAATAAAATCATCTCAGCAGTTTGCTCAATTTATGAAATCATAGTCCAAAATTTATCATTCACGAGTTATTCGTGGTAGGGTACATCAGTTCTTATTACTAGCCCTTCCCATGCATGACGTCCGTGTAAAAGGTATCTAAAAATATAAACAAACAGCAAGTGTGAGTCCATGAATCAGGAAAGTACAAATAAGACAGTAATCCAATATAGAACTTTGACACAATCAACCAATCACAATACTTCATATCAAATCAGCTCATATGCTCATGCAATGCAAATGCCACAGATGCACCTTTTCTTTTCTCTTTGCATTTACCGGTAATGCGAAGTATACATCCGTCAATGCATACTCATGCCTATGCCTCCTAGCATAGGGACCATAAGCCCACACTCCACGAGTGTGGGGACCTCAAGCCCGTCTAATACTCGACGGGGACCTCAAAATCAATACTTGGCCACCACGTGGCCAAGTCTCAAGGATAATGACATGATGCATATGAGTCTATTCATTTATCCAACATAAGAATGTAACGACCAGCAGCGACATTCATGAGTAAAGAACATAATCATAATACAAGCATTTATGAACATTCACTTTAATTGTTCTACCCACTAATTGCACTTGCCTCAACCGTGTGAAGCTTGATGACGCGAAGAGGGCGCTGCCCCCAGAATCAAACCACCACCTAAACATTTTTAACAACCAAACTAAGAGGACATTTCTGAACAAGACATTGCTAAAAACAAAAATACGATTAACTACGCTCCCTAACGCAACCCAAAACACCAACTCCCATGAACATCGATCTGTCCCAAAACAGAACAGTCTTCTTCTAAAAATCATAACTTTTTGTTTATTTACCCAAAAATAGTGTTCTTTGATTCTCTGGAAAGATTATTAAATTACCCACATAAAACTAGTTGGTGAGATTCCCAGATTCTGTAATTATCTATCTCTACTAAACAGATTACTAAAACTGCTAAACCCTGGCAGAGGTTTTGGACAGCGAAACTAAAACTTACATAACGTTCAGTACAAACATCCAAAAATTACATTCTCTAGCTTTCTTTAAACCTTATTCAATAACCTACAACTTTTATGTTGGTGAAATCCTCTAAATAATTCGTTACCTAATTTCTAATAACTAGTTAATACTAACTGCCAGAATTCTGACAGAGCCTCTGAACAATGACGTTGCAAAAACCATAATTTATGATCCATTCATCCAAATGACTTAATCCAAGATCCTACAGAAAGCTAATGACTCTACCCACAATTCTTTAGGAGACGGCCAGATCAAATTTCGTAGTTAACAACTATAAAACTACAGATCACCACAGACCGCCAGAACTCGATCTATTACCCGATATCGCCAAAGTAATCAACTAAACAAGAAAGATCTAAGGATCACCCTTTGACGAAAATGAAGTTGACCCTGAGGAACTAGCATGATCTCCCTTTCCTCTTCCTTCTTCCACTTCTTCTTCCTTTCTTCCTTGGCCGAACCCCTTTTCTCTCCTTCTCTTTGGCCGGCAGCAGCAGCAGGGAGGATGGTGCCTAGGAGAGGAGGAGCAGCAGGGGGAGGATGCTACTGTAGCATGGCGGCTACTGTAGCACGGTTGGGTAGTGTAGCATATTTAGGGTTTCCCCCTTTTTGGGCCTTGGTGCTGTGGGCCAAGTGTTAGGGTACGTGTAGGCTACGATAGCAATAAATTAAAAATTTCTACCACGTAAACCAGGAAGCCAAGTAAGTAGATGGTCACAGATCGTTACCACTAGACTCGCAGAGCAGCGGAAGAAGAGTTGAAGCAGCCTGGTCCAACGTAGAGCATGTCGATGTAGTGGTCGTAGTCGATCATCCAGCGTCCTCGCGAGTCGATTGTCTCCTCCAGCAACTTCTGCAGTTTCTTATGAAGATCACGGATCGTCCTCAAGTGCAACAGCAACCGCAGTAGCGCCTCTACGGTATCCACACATACAGGGAAGGAACAACCGTACGTCGGTGTGCTAGCACCAAGTCGCACGACAGAGCTCTCAAGAAGATGGCAGCTAGAGTTTTGGTGGAACAACTCAACTCATAACTTTCGTGTGTCTTGTCTGTTTCGTTCACCACTACCGTCCCAATAGCCTCATGCATCTCCTTATATAGTGCCCATGACGGATCCTATCCGAACACGTTTTGTTCTAACCCGTTAAGTGTGTGACCCTATAGGTTCATGCGTAATCGGTTGTGACTCGGAAACCCTTTTCGATCACGAGTCGTTAGCGGTTCTTAGCAGGACATAACGATTCCCGAATACACATAAATTATATCGGACAAACCTTAATGCAATATGATCTACGACCAGGTCCTCATCACTTACAACTAGGTCCTATCTTTATATGACCAGTTCGTATTTGTTCACGACCAATTCATAACTCCTTACGATCAGGTTACGACCACTCTGTGATTACGTTCGACCGCCTACTACGACCAGCCAGATTCCATATGACCAAATTCAGAATCGATCGAACTAAGCGACCTACTCGTGTATTCTCCCTTTGCCTCACGATGTCTGGTTGAACTCTAGGTGAGATGTTGTGTCATCCATGGACTGTTCAATACTTTCTCGATCGAGTGTTGGATAACTTCACGTGGTCGAACACTTCAACCACTAGTGGTATGGCCATGCACTTACTTTAGCCGACCACAACGAGGGGCCCAGAGACATCTTCCTGTTATGTTAGGACGGGCAAATCCCATACCCAACCAATCACATTCCTCTGCATGTTTAATAGCATACCCGAAAGCTACCTTTATAACTACCCAGTTACGAGTAGCGATTGGCAACCTCTAAGAGTGCTATTACACATGTAAGAAACTATGCTGATCTTAGGTCTAAGGATTATACATCATCATTGTTTGAGACCAACTAACGACACATAGAATCATAACAATCTCAATAGTGTCTCAAGGTGGGTCAATCCAACCCCATATCCTCTAACATCTGTTCACATTATTGATTCGATATCTATATACCCATGACCGGTGAAACATGGTCATCAATCAATACGATGTGCTGGTCGATAGAGTCAATAGTGTTCCGACCATTGACATCCGACTAGGGATTCATTTAGAATGACATCATACAAGTTAAGAGTTTCACCAACAAGTCACATACTTGTTAATCTTCATAACTAATGATTCATCTAAGGAACAGGATAACATATTATCCAATATTATGAACATAATGAAATATAATCATCTCTATGATTACCTCTAGGGCATATTTCCAACACCAAGAGCCCATGACCCAGGTTTTGAAGAAATTTCAGAAAAACCACTTTAACTAATTTTGTTTTCTCTCTAATGCGTTTCGGAGTATTACTACACCAACTCCCTCACATCCATCCCACGTCCCCACCTCCACATCAAGAGGATTTGAGGAGAGGAAAACATGCATCCGACGGTCGAGGGAGGAGGCCGGGGAGGCCGAGAGTCGCCGAGGCCCGAGCAGGGAGGAGGGAGCTGGCCAAAGCCCAGGGGGTAGGGGAGCGATCGGGAGGGAGGAGGGAGCTTTGATTGAAGGGATATGGTTAGGCTACACTAGCTGGCAATTCAAAAATTATACCACGTAAACCAGGATGCAATGCAAGCAATAGATCATAGATTGTTACCACCACACGCGCAGTGCAGCGAAACAAGAGTTAGGGTAGCTTGATCCAACGTAGAGCACATCGATGAAGTGGTCATAGTCGATCGTCCAGCATCCTCGTAGGTCGATTGTCTCCTCCAGCAACCTCTGTAGTTCCCTGTGAAGATCGCGGATCATCCTCAAGTGCAATAGCAACCGCAGTAGCACCTCTAAGGTATCCACATGTTTAGGGAAGGAACTCCATACACCGGTGTGCTAACACCAACTTACACAAAAGGGCTCTCTTGAGAAGATGGCGGCTGGGGTTTTGGTGGTGCTCACGTTCTCATGTATATCTCACCCATAGCCTCAAGCATCTCCTTATATAGTGCCCATGACGGATCATATACGAACATGTTTGTTCCAACCCGTTAAGTGTGTGACCCGTTAGGTTCATGCATAATCGGTTGTGACTCGGAAACTCCTTTCCGATCATGAGTCGTTAGCGGCTCCTAGCAAGACCTAACGATTCCCGAATACACACGAATTATATCGGACGAACCTTAATACAATACGATCTACGACTAGGTCCTTATCACTAACGACTAGCTCATATCTATATACGACCAGCTCATATTTGGTCTCAACCAGTTCGTAACTCCTTACGACAAGGTTTCGACAAGTTAGTGATCATGTTCGACCAGCCTACGATCAGCTCATTTCTCCATACGACTAGTCCATATCTGATCAAACTGAAAGACCTACTCATGTATTCTCCCTTTGCCTCACGATATCTGGTTGAACTCCAGGTGAGATGTTATGTCATCCATGGATTTTTTAATACTTTTTCGATCAAGTGTCGGATAACTTAACGTGGTCGAACAATTTGACCACTAGTGCCATCGCCATGCACTTTCTTTACCCGACCACATTGAGGGGCCCAGAGATATCTCTCCTGTTATGTTAGGAGGGGCAAATCCCATATCTGAACAGTCACATTCCTCTGTATGTTTTATAGCATACCCGAAAGCTACCTTTATAACTACCTAGTTATGGAGTAGCGTTTGACAACCCCTAAGTGTACTATTAGACATGTAGGAAACCATGCTGATCTCAGGTCTAAGGATTATACATAATCATTGCTTGAGACTAACTAATGACACATAAAATCATAACAATGTCAACAGTGTCTCAAGGTGGGTCATTCCAACCCCATGTTCTCTAACATATGTTTACATTATTGATTCGATATCCCTATATCCATGACCGGTGAAACATGGTCATCAATCAATACATTTGCTGGTCGATAAGTCACTAGTGTTCCGACCAGTGACATCCGAATAGGGATACTTTTAGAATGACATCATATAAGTTGAAAGAGCTTCACCACCAAGTCACATAGTTATCAATCTTATAACCAATGATCCATCCAAGGAACAAAATAACATTTATTCAATAATGTAACAGCCCAAAATTTCAAATTTAGTTGAATTTAAAAACTTATTTGATTTTGTGGATTTTCTAAAGTTTTAAAAGCTTTTCCTTAATTGTTTAAAGCCAAAATAAAATTTATGTGCAAAAACTATTACCAATTTTAAGTTGAAAGTATTTTATTTAAGTCCAAAATAACTCTAGGAATTTTTGTGAATTTTTCTAGAATTTTTGGAATTTATTTGTTGTTTTCTAAAGTCTTTTTGAATTAATCGGGTTATTAAATTAACAAAACAATTTAAAATTCCAAAACAACCTTTGGGCCGAAACCTTTACTGTTCAGCCCAATTCCCATCCAATTGCCCGCTCACCCAAGACCAAGACACCTCTCTCTCTCTCCCCGGTCCCACTGTCATTCACACCTCCACTGCTACCAAGACGTCAAAACCCTCCTGTGAGACCTTGCAGCCTTGTCACGGTTTTTGCTGATGAATAATTGATTTGATTATTTATCTTTTGGGTTGCTTGGAATTTACGGTTGTGGAAGTTTCGGTTGTTCCTTTTTGGGTGGTTAGTTTAATGTCTTCCAAGACCACCCCAGAGGTCTTCACGACCAACTCAGAGCTTTTCCACGATCATCACAGGAGATCTTCAAGGTCCTCCTCGGGAGGACTCTCATGGACTCATCCAGGTCGTTCAGGACCTCCCCCAATATCAATCGCGTCCGTCCAGGACCTCTCCAGGAGAACCAACGCGCATCAATCGCAACCGTCTAGAAGAACTAACGCGCATCAATCGCGTCCGTCCAAGACCTCTCTAGGAGAATCAACGCGCGTCAATTGTGATCGTCCAGGACCTCCCCAGGATCAATCTGATTTGTCCAGGACATCCCTCATGAGCACCAACGCGCATCCATCTCGACCATCCAGGACCTCCCCAGGATCGTTCTGGACCACTAAGGACCTCTCCCTAAGCATTAACGTGGCTCAATCCGGACCACCCAAGACCTCCCCCTGAAGCTATCTGGACCATCCAGGACCTCCATCGGTGAAGAGGTCTTTGGAGTACTGTTCATCACAAGTGCTGTAACGAAGAGGTCTTCGCGTTACTATAGCAAGGAGGTCTTCGCGCGTACTGTTCATCAAGTATTGTAGCGAGGATGTCTTCAAAGTTACTGTAGCGAAGAGGTCTTCAGAATTACTGTTTCGAGGAGGTCTTCCAGGTATTGTTCATTTAGTACTATAGCACGGAGGTCTTCTGAGGTACTGTAGCAATGAAGTAGTCTTTACAAAGACGACCCTGGAGATTTACAAAGATGACCTTGGAGGTTTTTCAGGACCTCCCAGGAGGTCTTTGAGGAGGTCTTCTAGGACCTCCCAAGATGTCTTTGTGGAGGTTCTCCAGGACCTCCCAGGACGTCTTCACAGGACCTCCCAGGAGGTCTTTCAAGATGTTCTTCCAGGACCACTCACAAGGTCTTTTCACAAGGTCTTGCAGGACTACCCGGAGGTCTCCACAAGACCACCCTATTCATTCCAAATACTGTATGCTTCAAGTGCTATGGTGCAGGCGAGTGATCGTAGACTTGCTGGAAGTGGTTGTAGACGTCGTGGACATCTTGGAGGTGGTCGTAGACCTACTGGAACTGGTCGCGGACCTTGCTGAAGTGGTTGTAGACTTCAAGGTTGATCTGGATGGTGTTTATCACTGTTTGAGAGTGTGATATGCGTGTGTGAACTAATATTGGTCAAGTTGAAGAACTTGTGCCGAGGATATGTTCTTTGATCTTTGCATGTGCAGTTTGAGCGTGAAGACAACTTGTGCCGAGGATATGTTCTTTGATCTTTGCATGTGCAGGTTGAGCGTGAAGACAATCATGGTCGGAGACGAGGAGGACCCGGACTAGGATGGGGAGATCTGAGTTCTAGAAGGTCGTGGATGTCATGAGATGATTGGGCTTGCGCTGGAGCACGTGGAGATCAAAGGTTGTTGCTGCTGCATGGAGGAGCTCTAGGAGGTTGAGTCCTGGAGGCTTACTACACGTGAAGAGATATGGAAGGAGCTCCATATCTGGAAGTCTTAGAGATATTGAAAACCCGTGTTTGAGAGGGTTTCGGGTTCTTTGTTCTCAGTAGAGATAGAGTCCGTGTCCATGTTGTGAAGGACATGATCAGGACTCTAGGGTATAAATAGAGGAGGGGTTAGGTGCTAACCCTACGGCTTTGAGAGGTTTTTTGTCTGAGGCTTTCGAGAGGTTTTCACGTAGGCTTGTTACATGACCTTTTTGTGAGAACTTGAGTGGTCTTCCTTGGAAGGCTTTTAAGGGGTGTCGAAGAGCACCTTATAGACATAGATCAAAGTTTGAACATAGATCAAAGTTTGAGCAATACAAGTCAGATCTATTCTATAGTGTCTCAGGAGCGTTGTGTTGTTCAAGCTGTGCGTGAGAGGTCCTCAAGGAGGTCCAGCAGAGGTTCTCTAGGAGGTTCCCGAGGAGGTTCTCGAAGAGGTCCTCAAGGAACTTCTCAAGGAGGTCGTGAGAAGCTCTGTGCATAGATCAACGTTTTGAATTGGAGGTCAAATCGCTACAATCATTCACCCCCCCCTCTGATTGCCATCGACGATCCTACAAGTAGTATCAGAGCGAGGTTGCAATGGCATCAAATCGAGATCGTTTTTCAAGTAAGCCACCATATTTCGATGGGTCAGACTACATGTATTGGAAAACACGCATGGAGGTTTTTCTTCAAGCACAAGGTAATGTTATTTGGCAAAAAGTTGAACGTCCATATGAAGTTCCTGCTGCTACTACTGCTGAAAATACTACTGATGTTGAAGCTAATGCTAAGGCTAGAAATATACTGTTGCAAGGTCTGAGTAGAAACAAGTTTGTCAGAATTACTAATATTAAATCTGCTAATAAAATTTGGACTACTCTAGCTGATTATCATGAAGGTTCTAGATCTCATTAAAGGTGTTCGCGTAATCAATTCAAAAGGAGTATTCTAAATTTGAGATGAAACCAGGAGAATCAGTAGATGCTCTTTTTGATCACTTCAATAAAATTGTTAGTGATTTGTAATCTGTTGATGTCATATACTCTGATTCTGACAATACTCGTCAAATTTTAAATGCCTTGGATATGTCTGTCTGGGAGATACTAGTCACTACTATTAATCATTTTGTTAATATGGAAACACTCACCCTAAATGATCTTTATTCCAAGATAAAAACACATGAGATTGATATTTTGGCCAGGATAAATAAGTCTAATTCTTTGGGTTTAGTGACTAATCAAACTGACAGCTCTTCTAGTTCCTCTAGTGTTTCTTTGTATGCATTAGGGTCCATTTCAGATGAACAATTAGAGGAGATTCCAGAAGAACAACTTGTACTCTTCTCCAACAGGGTGACCAAGGCAATTAACAATATCAGATCAAGGAGGAGAGGTGGTCCAATCAGGTGCTATGAATGTAGTAAGATAAACCATATAAAGATGAATTGTTCCAAACTGGGAAGTAAGGAGGTCAAAGATGACAAAGTGGCAATTCGTCGCTCTAAATTCAAGATTGACCCAAGCAAGAAGCACAATTATCGTAAGGCGGTCAACAAGGTACTCTCAGCACTAGATGAGATTGATTTGAGTGATGTTGATTCTGGAAGCGACAATGAGGACAATGGCAAGAAAGCAAAGGAGGTGGACTTCACAGGAATGTGTTTTATGGCAAGCAGTGAAGAACTTAACAATGATGATCTCTATAGTGATCCTGATGAGGTAAAACCTTCTTATACAGATTTATCTCGTGTTGTGCTTAAGCTAACAGATGAGCTTAAAAAATAGAAAAATAAAGTAAAGAAACATGACCTTGTTGTTGAGAGCTTAAACTCTGAAATTAATAGGCTTAGAGCTTCTATTCCTGATGATGAATCCTGTGAGTCTTGTCAAGTTTTAGAGCTTCTATTCCTGATGATGAATCCTGTGAGTCTTGTCAAGTTTTACATTCTGAGTTGAAAACTGCTAGGACAATACATGCTAAATTTGATGAGTTAAAACTAGCACATGACTCTTGTGATGAAAAGCTGAAACTTGCATATTGTGAAATTGAAAAGCTCAAGTCTAGTTCTACTTATTTAGAGTCAAGTATCTCAGATACTCAAATTAAAACTTGCTCTAATTGTAAGTTGCTAGAAGCTAGACTAAAGTCATCTCAGGAATCTATTCAACAGATACTTTATCATGAGATATCTTCTTGCTCCAACTGTCCAAAACTCACAATAGAAATTGAAACTTTGTCTAGACAACTCACTGATTTTGCTGAAAAGGAAAGGTCGTCCCGGCTTAGTGTTTCTAAGAATGTTGTGAATGAACTAGTGAAATGCACAACATGTCCTACATTAACTAAAGAAAATGAGTACCTTAAGGATACTCTGGAGATATTCTCTTTTGGTAATAAAAATTTGAACATGATTCTAGACAAGTCAAAAGTGAGTGTTAAAAGCCAAGGTCTAGGATTTAATTTTATTGAGCATGCCAAAAATAATCCTCCTAAAATTGTGAAGCTTCTTGAACCTGGAAAATTTGAGGTAGAATCTGAACCAAAACCAATTATTTTTAAATCTGCTAGTATTGCAAAAAAATCCATCTATTAAAGTGAGTACTCAAAAGGGAAAAGCTACAACTTCTCATCAAGACAAGTATCATTGTACTCATTGTGGTAAAGAAGGTCATTTACTTCAATTCTATTTTCGGAAAGCAAAGAAAGAAAAGAGAGACATGCTAAGGAAAATTTCTCAAGTTCATTATCATCATTTTGTTTCCACTAAACAAATTGCTGCAGGATTAGGAGCTTTTACACAACCGGTCAGACCTGCACCTAAACAACGGTTTGACCGGTAGTGTCCTGAAAATAGAAATGTTTTTGTTGCTCCTGTTCATCGTGTATCTCAGTACTGGGTTCCTAAATTGTATCTTACTAACCCCAGTACTGTGAGACTAATACTTCCTTGATGTAGGTTCAGCTGATGAGGAAGAGGAACATGTGGCTGGTAGATTCAGGTTGTTCCAGGCACATGACTGGTGATTCAAAATGGTTCTCCTCCCTCACTAAGGCATCTAGTGATGAATTGATCACTTTTGGGGATGCTTCAACAGGTACTGTGATGGCTAAAGGTACTGTGCGTGTTAATGATAAATTCATTCTCAAGGACGTTGCTTTGGTAAGTAAATTAAAGTATAACTTACTTTCAGTTTCTCAGTCTATAGACGATAATCTTGAGGTGAGTTTTAAGAAACATGCTTGTAGAGTTTTAGATGCTTCTGGGATCTTATTTTCAATATATCTCGGTTAGGGAAGGTCTTTAGAGCTGATTTTAATCATTCCTTTTCACCTTATGTTAGATGTTTGGTAGCTTCTGAATCCAGTGATCTATTCTTTTGGCACCGTAGGTTAGGACACATTGGTTTTGATCACCATGTTCGGATTAGTGGAATGGATCTCATTAGGGGGTTACCTAAACTTAAGGGTGATAAAGATTTGGTTTGTTCTCCTCATAGACATGGTAAGATGGTAGCTGCTCCACATTTCCCTATTTCTATGATCATCACAGATGGCCCCGTCAATTGCTTTTACATGGACACCGTGAGGTCCTTCTAGGGTTCAACTGCTGGGGAAAATGGTACATTCTTATGATTGTTGATGATTTCTCTAGATACTCATGGGTTTATTTTATGGTGTCTAAGGATGAGGCTTTTGGTCATTTTACAGATTTATTTCTTAGACTTAATAATGAATTGCATGGTGCTGTGAAAGCTATAAGAAGTGATAATGGTACTGAATTTAAGAATTCCTTATTTGCTTCTTTTTGCTCTGAAAAAGGTTTAGAACATCAATTTTCTTCTCCTCGTGTCCCACAACAAAATGGGGTTGTAGAGAGAAAACTTAGAACCTCAGTTGAGATGGCAAGAACTATGCTTGATGAACATGCTACTCCTAGGAAGTATTGGGCAGATGCTATTTCTACTGCATGTTATGTTTCGAATAGGGTATTTTTGAGAGTCTCTTTGCACAAGACTTCTTATGAGTTGAGATTTGGCAGAAGGCCTAGTGTTTCTCACTTCAGAGTTTTTGGTTGTAAATGCTTTATTCTTAAACATGGTAATCTTGATAAATTTGAGTCTAGATCTTCAGATGACATTTTTCTTGGTTATCCTTCTCACTCTCGTGGCTATCGTGTGCTTAACTTAGAAACTAACAAAATTGTTGAGACCCGTGAGGTTACTTTTGATGAGGTTAGTTCTTGTACTAGACCCGACATTTCAGGTACACAGGTTTAGGGGGAGTCCGAAAGCATATTTCTTAATGAAGAGGATGACCTTGATCTTGGTAATGATGTTTCTCCCATGACATCACCTGCACCAACTGAGGATGCCGCACCTTCTACTTCCACTTCAACAGGAGATACTACGGCTTCTAGTGGAGCTATACCTCATGTTGCGCCACCATCAAGTGATGGATCACCTGCAGAAGATGTTCATAATGTTGAAGCTATTTTAGAACCTTCTGCACCATTGCATATTCAGCGGTATCATCCCCCAGAACTAATGATTGGTGATATTCATGAAAGGGTAACACGTTCCAGGTTTACTTCTCCTGACTCACATGCTCATTCTGCCTTTGTTGCCTCTTTTGAGACTAATGATGTAAGTCACGCTTTATCTTATGAGTCTTGGATCAATGCCATGCATAAAGAATTAGAAAACTTTGAGCGTAATAAAGTCTAGACCTTAGTTGAACCTCCTCATGGACATAATATAATTGGAACTAAATGGGTTTTTTAAAAAATAAGCAAAGTGAGGATGGGGTTGTTGTTAGAAATAAGGCTAGACTTGTTGCTCAGAATTTTACCCAGGTAGAGGGTCTTGATTTTGGTGAAACTTTTGCTCCTGTAGCCAGATTAGAAGCTATTCGAATTCTCTTAGCATTTGCTGCATATAAAGGTTTTAAATTGTATTAAATGGATGTTAAAAGTACTTTTCTTAATGGCTTCATTGAGGAGGAAGTTTATGTTAAGCAACCACCTGGTTTTGAAAATCCTAAGTTTCCTAATCATGTCTACAAATCGTCAAAAGCCTTGTATGGATTAAAACAAGCTCCTAGAGCATGGTATGAGAGGCTTAAGCTATTTTTGTCAAAGAATAATTTTCAAATGGGCAAGGTAGACAAAACTTTGTTCACATTTCAGCATGGCAATGATCTATTACTTGTTCAGATTTATGTGGATGATATCATCTTCGGGGGCTCCTCTCATGCTTTGGTTTCCAAGTTTTCAGATACTATGAGCAGGGAGTTCGAGATGAGTATGATGGGGGAGTTAACTTACTTCTTAGGTTTGCAAGTAAAACAGACCAAGCAAGGCAATGTTATTCATCAAACCAAGTATACTAAGGATTTGCTTAGACGTTTCAACATGGGAACCTGCAAACCTATCTCTACACTAATGGGGTCTACAACTGTTCTTGATCTAGATGACTAAGGTGAGGCAGTGGATCAAAAAGAATATAGGAGCATGATTGGGTCTCTACTTTATCTGACTGCTTCAAGGCCAGACATACATTTTGATGTGTGTTTGTGTGCTCGATTTCCAAGCTTCACCTCGCTCATCCCATCGTCAGTCAGTGAAAAGAATTCTCGTGTATCTCCAATCAACTTTAGAATTCGGTCTCTTTTATTCCTCTTCATCCTGCTTCTTTGCCGTATGCATATTCAGATAGTGATTTTATGGGTGTAGGATTGATAGAAAAAGCACATCTGGCACATGTCACTTTTTAGGCACATCATTAGTTTCGTGGTCCTCTAGAAAACAGTCTTCTGTTGCTCAATCAATCTTTGGCCGAGTATGTTGTCATGGTCGCTAGTTGTTCTCAGGTTCTTTGGATTTCTTCTACTCTCAGGGACTATGGGTTAGATTTGGGTAGTGTAATTCCTCTTTATTGCGATAACACCAGTGCTATTAATATTGCTAAGAACCCAATACAACATTCTAGGACGAAACATATTGATATCAGATATCACTTTCTCAGAGACCATGTGGAAAAGGGTGATATTATTCTACACTTTGTTGAATCTGATCTTCTGTTTGCTAATATTTTCACTAAGCCGCTTGATACTTCTTGTTTTGTCCGTTAGCGGAGTGAATTGGGAGTAATTCATCCTATGGGCTTATTTTGAGGGGGAGCTGTTGGTTCAAAAATTTAGAAACTTTGATTATTATTCTTGTCTTACAATTCACCAAGTCCAAGCCATTGAAATCAAATGAGTTGTAGAGCTTACTTTATCATATTTATTCATGTGCTGTGTAGCTTTGATCTTGACTGGTTTTAATAAACTTGCTATATTTATAACTAAAGCATGACATGGCTAAAAACTTTGACTAGATTGATTATTGTTATCACTTAGAGATGTCTATGGAAAAGGATGAGCTTGTTTTTGAGTCTTTTTAAATCTTGGATTTGCAGCAAGTATGTCTCTCATTGCAATCCTGTTATGCTCACTCAATTTGGCATGTTATATATATAAAAAATAAAGTGTTGACAAAAGGAAAATGAAAAGATGTATGCTTCAAGCATGCCATACATAGTTGTGTATTCAAAAGAACAAAAATATGCACACAAAAGTGCTCAAATGAAAAGAAGTATGCTTCAAGCATGCCATACATAGCTATATATATTCAAAAGGAAAAATATGCACATAAAAGTGCTAAAATAAAAAGAAGTATGCTCCAAGCATGCCACCCTTGAAAAGAAGTATGCTCCAAGCATGCCACATGCAAATAAGAATTGAAAGTGAATCAGTAGGGTGCTATATGAGACTGCTAGCTCATCTAGATTTAACTTGTGTCTCATTGTTAGGCTCTCACTTTTCTTGGTGATATCTTTTTGTGGTGCTTATGATCGGTTTAGTCATTGTTGAGATGCCTGTTATTAAGTTAAAATTGCTTAATCATCCTTCAAGTGGTATCAGACTTGTCTTGACTTTGCTACATGATACATGATTTTATATGATCCTGTTAAGCTCTACTCAACAAGATGGCTTGGTTAATACATTAAATTGCCTTGCTTAATCTCCAAAGCTTCGTGATTTTTATTCTCTTTGCTCTTCTCTTTTGAGCATTTCTTTTTCTCTGGAGTTCTTGCTGAGTACATTGCCAAAGGGGGAGAAAGATGCAGAAATAAAATTGAATTTGTGCTTGTGTTGAGGGGGAGTTGCAGTTCTTGAATTTTTGAAACCTTCTTTTCGCAAATTCTTCTCTCTATTTTGAAGTGTTGTCAATGTATTCATCAAGAGGGAGATTGTGAGACCTTGCAGCCTTGTCACGATTTTTGCTGATGAATAATTGATTTGATTATTTGTCTTTTGGGTTGCTTGGAATTTGCGGTTGTGAAAGTTTCGGTTGTTCCTTTTCGGGTGGTTGGTTTAATGTCTTCCAAGACCTCCCCAGAGGTCTTCACGATCACCCCAGAGCTTTTCCACGATCATCACAGGAGATCTTCGAGGTCCTCCTCGGGAGGACTCGCGTGGACTCATCCGGGCCGTTCAGGACCTCCCCCAACATCAATCACGTCCGTCCAGGACCTCTCCAGGAGAACCAACGCGCATCAATCACAACCGTCCAGAAGAACTAACGTGCATCAATCGCATCCGTCCAGGACCTCTCTAGGAGAATCAACGCGCGTCAATTGTGATCGTCCAGGACCTCCCCAGGATCAATCTGATCTGTCCAGGACATCCCTCATGATCACCAACACGCATCCATCATGACCATCCAGGACCTCCCTAGGATCGATCTGGACCACTCAGGACCTCCCCCTGAGCAATAACGTGGCTCAATTCGGACCACCCAAGACCTCCCCGGCTATCTAGACTGGCCCAGACCTCCATCGTGAAGAGGTCTTTGGAGTACTGTTTCATCACAAGTGTCAGAACGAAGAGGTCTTCAAGCATTACTATAGCAAGGAGGTCTTCGCGCATCGCTCATCAAGCATCAGAGTGAGGAGGTCTTCAAAGTTACTGTAGCGAAGAGGTCTTCAGAGTTACTGTTTCGAGGAGGTCTTCCAGGTACTGTTCATTTAGTACTATAGCACGGAGGTCTTCCGAGGTACTGTAGCAATGAAGTGGTCTTTACAAAGACGACCTTGGATATTTACAAAGACGACCCTGGAGATTTACAAAGATGACCATGGAGGTTTTTCAGGACCTCCTAGGAGGTCTTTGAGGAGGTCTTCTAGGACCTCCCAAGATGTCTTTGTGGAGGTTCTTCAGGACCTCCCAGGACGTCTTCACAAGACCTCCCAGGAGGTCTTTCAGGATATTCTTCCAGGACCACTCACAAGGTCTTTTCACGAGGTCTTGCAGGACTACCCGGTGGTCTCCACAAGACCACCATATTCATTCCAAATACTGTATGCTTCAAGTGCTACGGTGCAGGTGAGTGATCGTAGACTTGCTAGAAGTGGTCGTAGACGTCGCGGACGTCTTGGAGGTGGTTGTAGACCTACTGGAACTGGTCGCGGACCTTGCTAAAGTGGTTGTAGACTTCAAGGTTGATCTGGATGGTGTTTATTGTTGCTTGAGAGTGTGATATGCATGTGTGAACTAACATTGGTCAAGTTGGAGAACTTGTGCCGAGGATATGTTCTTTGATCTTTGCATGTGCAGGTTGAGCGTGAAGACAATCATGGTCGGAGATGAGGAGGACCCGGACTAGGATGGGGAGATCTGAGTTCTAGAAGGTCGTGGATGTCATGAGATGATTGGGCTTGCGCTGGAGCACGTGGAGATCAAAGGTTGTTGCTGCTGCATGGAGGAGCTCCAAGAGGTGGAGTCCTGGAGGCTTACTACACGTGAAGAGATATGGAAGGAGCTCCATATCTGGAAGTCTTAGAGATATTGAAAACCCGTGTCTGAGAGGGTTTCGGGTTCTTTGTTCTCAGTAGAGATAGAGTCCGTGTCCATGTTGTGAAGGACATGATCAGGACTCTAGGGTATAAATAGAGGAGGGGTTAGGTGCTAACCCTACGGCTTTGAGAGGTTTTTTGTCCGAGGCTTTCGAGAGGTTTTCACGTAGGCTTGTTACGTGACCTTTTTGTGAGAACTTGAGTGGTCTTCCTTGGAAGGATTTTGAGGGGTGTCGAAGAGCACCTTATAGACATAGATCAAAGGTTGAGCAATACAAGTCAGATCTATTCTATAGTGTCTCAGGAGCGTTGTGTTGTTCAAGTTGTGCGTGAGAGGTCCTCGAGGAGGTCCAGCAGAGGTTCTCTAGGAGGTTCCCGAGGAGGTTCTCGAAGAGGTCCTCAAGGAACATCTCAAGGAGGTCATGAGAAGCTCTGTGCACAGATCAACGTTTTGAATTGGAGGTCAAATTGCTACAATCATTCACCCCCCTCTGATTACCATCAACGATCCTACACCTCCAAATCCTTCAACCGTTGGATCAACAACCAACGGTCCGTTCTCGTGTGACCTCCGAACGGTCCAAATGGCCCAACGTGCGCGAGCCGTCCGATCTAAAATAGACGGCCATGATTCGTTGTAACCTCCGGACGGTCTGAACAGCCCATTCTTTGTGGACCGTTCGATCTAGATCGAATGGCCAAGGCTCACTCGTGTCTTTCTTCTTTTCTTTTCTCTCACCGCCATGTGGGCCCGCCTGCTTCTTCCTCGTCGCCTTCTTCTCCGCGTGGACAAGCGCCGCCGCCATTGTTGCCGAGCGCGCAAGCTCTCCAACGGCCATTTCCCAACCGCCCTGACTTTCATGCGTGTGTGCGCACGACCCGCGTCCACCTCCGCCATGACCTCCACGATTTCCTCGCAGCCTCGGTGCCCCTCGGCTCCTATAAAAGGAGGCCCCGGGTGTGCATTCTTCCCCACAGCACAATGCCGCCACCCATTGCCACCCTCCTTGTCTCTAGCGCCCCAATTTGGAGTTTCTTCGCCGCCGGCCAAGTAGGCTTTGACCTTCGATTTTGCTGCCATCGGAGCCGCTCCGCCCCCGTCATCCACACCGTCATCATCGTCACGCCATCGTGAAGCCGATGCGCCCACTCACTTCGCCGGAGGACCCTCGGCGCACCTACTTCACCGTCGACCTCAACCGCGCCGCCGCTTTTTCCTCGCCGCCGACCGCCTCCATCCTCCTCTCGTCATCTGGGTGAGCGCATCGTAATCGCCGCACTTCCCTCTTTCTTCGCGTATTATCGCCGGCCGCCGCCGTGCTGCGTAATGCCGGTGACCATCGGTCCCGACGCCAGCGCCGCCCTTGTCAATGTGGCTTAGCCACCTCACCATTTCTGCCTATGTGGCATTGATGTGTCACGGGTAGGCTTGGTCCATGAGGACCGAGCCACTTACAAGTGGGGCCTGCATGTTAGGGTCTTGTCTTATTCCGAAACCCTGCGGGCTGACATCATCCTTGCGTAGTAATTGGAGTTTCCTTTAGAAAAATAATTCGGGAAATCATTTAAATTTAGATTTAGGGTTAAAACTTCCAAAACCCATATCTTTTGCATCCAAACTCCGATTTGGGTGTTTCAAATTTCTGAATTTGTATAAAATCATTATATAGCTAATTAAACTAAAATTATTTGATTTAGAGTTAGTTTGATTTGTATTTTTGAATTTGTCATATTTTCGCGTATAGACTTCGACGACTCCGAAGAGTTCGATCCTTCAGAGGACTTAGAGTGTCAAGACTTCAACGAAGGCAATTTATACCATTGACCATGTTGATCCCAATATTTTGAAGTTATTTAGTTCAGTTTTTAAATTATTATTGCATGCATACTTTTATTCAATTATTTTACTTCCCAGTTTAAATGCTTAGTTATGCCAATTCCTGTTGTATAGCCAATTTGAATATTGAGTATCATTTCCTTGTCACCATTAGATAAAATAATATTGAGAATAATCATACGCTCAGCCAATGCTTAGATCATAATTGTGATTTTGGGAGGATTTAGCCAAATCATTTCAAACTGGTTTAAAATTTGAATATATGGTATTGTTTTACCATAGAAAAGGTTTTATTTAAAACAAAATCAAAAATGGGTTTGGACTTGGGCGAAATGGATGATTGGTGGGTGCAGGTTTATGCACGGGCTTAATCTGGTTAGGGTTAAGGTCTAGGGTTTAATTTGGAAGTCGCCCAAGTCAAATAAGGACCGACCTTTGAGCGTTACTTTGCTATGCCTTACCGTACCACCACATATCCTATGTGGGCAGGATTTGGCTAAATAATTTGTGATGTCTTAGTGTTATTTGTGCCATGTTGTTGTGTGGGTGTCGATTAGACAGTAGTCCCACTTGGCGCAAGAGGGGGCTTCCGGAGGATGGTTAGTCCAATAGAAGTGAAACCTTAGCGGGTATAAATACATTAAGATAGAGCATTGTAAAAGCCTCATGATAATTGCTCAGTCACACGCCTTCGGAAGCGTGAAGTGGCCGACATCAAGAGCAAGTTATCTCGTGTGGGTAAAGCTGTACAAACTCTGCAGAGTAGAAAACTATTCGAATAGCCGCGTCCGCGGTCATGGACATGCTAGCAAAGCCACTTTAAGTTAGACTTTGTTTTTGGTTTTAAAATGATTTCAGGATGGTTAATCCTTGTGGTAAAATTGGGCGGTTAGCCATGTGATAGGAGGGTATCCTTCACCATTCATTATTGGAGGTTATCCACTATACAACTGTCATTTTAAGAATCTGATTTTAGATATAGTATAAAAATGGCCTTGGAAATTAATATGAGTATTTAAACTAAAAATACTGTGTTATGCAAATAAATCCTGCCAATCTCATTTGTTTACTTTATGCATGCATCATAATTCAATATTGGGTGTAACTTGTGAGCACGAAAGTTCTGCTCACTCTTGCTGAATATGTTTATTCAGGAGAAGACTTCTATCAGGATGGTGAGGACACCGACGCTTAGGCTACGCCCCTAAACGATTGTCTGTGGCGAATCGTGTGGCCTACTACTACTTTTGCTTCCGTTGTGTTTTTTTTTTTGGCCTCAGGCCCAATTTGTATTAAACTCTGATTTATTATTAATAGAATGTGTGATATCATTTTTGTAAGACTGTGTACACTAGAAATCCTGGACTAGCGTATGAACACAGAGGATTCGGGATCCTTTGTTCCTGGGTTCAACAAATAACTCGTAAACATAAACGTGATACATACAATCATCTCCATGATTGCCTCTAGAGCATATCACTAACAGTCTTCCACTTGCACTAGAGTCAATCATATATGTATCTTATACTCATTGCTCTTGTGTGCGCCTCATGCTTAGGTTGCGGGAGAGGCTTTGTCAACGAATCAGAAAAATACAAATCCGTGTGCACTTTGTATCTTCACATCACCTCTTTCAACGATCTCACGAATGATGTGATATCGCCGAAGTATGTGCTTGGACTTTTGATGTGATCTAGGCTCCTTAGCTTGTGCAATAACTCTACTATTATCACAATAGAGATCCATTAGACTCGAAACACTAGAGACCACACCCAATTCATTAATGATTTTTCTAATCCACACGTCCTCTTTTGTAGCTTCCGAAGCTGCAATATACTCAGCTTCTGTTGTAGAATCAGCAACCATTCCTTGCTTGGAACTTTTTCAGCTTACTGCTCCTCCATTAAGACAAAACACAAACCCAGATTGTGATCTAAAATCATCCTTGTCGGTTTGGAAGCTAGCATCGGTGTAACCATTTACGATCAAATCTTCCTCACCTCCATAAACAAGGAATGCATCCTTAGTCCATTTGAAGTACTTAAGGATATTCTTGACTGCTATCCAATGACCTTCACCTGGGTCCGACTGATATCTGCTCGTAACACTTAGAGCATACGACATATCTGGTCGTGTAGCATACATGATAGATCCAATAGCCGAAGCATATGGGATTCTACTCATTTTCTCTCACTCATCAGTGGTCGTAGGACACTAACTCTTGCTAAGATTAATGCTATATGCCATAGGCAAGAAACCTTTCTTAGAATCTTGCATGTTGAACCGTTTCAACACTTTGTCTATGTTCATACCCTGGCTTAATCTAACTAGCCTTTTAGATCTATCCCTATAGATCCTTATACCAAGAATATATGCTGCATATCCTAAATCTTTCATTAAGAAACTATTTCTTAGTGAAGTTTTAACAGATTCAAGCATTGGAATATCATTTCCGACCAGTAGTATATTATCCACATACAAGATCAGAAACACAAGCTTGCTCCCACTAACCTTCTTGTAAACACAAGGTTCTTCTTTGTTCTTGATGAAGTCAAACCCTTTGACCACTTCATCAAAACGAATGTTCAAACTTTGAGATGTTTGCTTTAATCCATAGATGGATTTCCTTAGCTTGCATACCTTTCTAGCTTCCTTTGGATCGACAAAACGTCTTGTATACATCCTCACTTAGGTTTCCATTTAGGAAAGTCGTTTTGACATCCATTTGCTATATCTCATAATCGAAATATACAACAATAGCTAGAATGATCCGGATAGACTTAAGCATTGCGACAGGAGAGAAGGTTTTATCATAATCAACACCTTGAATTTGTCTGAAACCTTTCGCAACCAGTCGTGCCTTATGAATGTGAACATTTCCATCCATATCTATCTTTTTCTTAAAAATTCATTAGCACTCAATGGTTTTAACACCATCAGGTGCATTAACCAAGTTCCAAACTTGATTATCATATATGGATTTTATTTCGGATCTCATGGCTTCATACCATAACTCAGAGTCTGGGTCTACCATCGCTTCTGCATAAGTTTGAGGTTCATCATTATTCAATAACAAAACGCCATGTCCATGCCTTATAGGCAATTGACGTGGCCTTTTTGATCTACGTGTGGCTGATGCCTCGTCTACATGTTCAACAACATTTTATTCATCCTGTGGAGGTTCAGTAGGAGTTGAAACTTTTTCAGATGGTTCTCGAATTTCTTCGAGTTGCACCTTGCTCCCACTGACTCATTTGGAAAGAAACTCTTTCTCCAAGCAGACAACATTACGGGCAACAAACACTTTGTTATCAACCTGATTATAAAAATAATATCCTTTAGTTTTCTTAGGATACCCCACAAAGAAGCACTTATCGGACTTGGGCGTGAGTTTATCAAATGTCAAACGTTTGACATATACCTAACGGTTACCCTGAGAAAAGACAATCTAGGACTCTTCCCGGTCCATATCTCATATGGTGTCTTCTCTACAGTTTTTATGGAGCCCTATTTAAAGTGAAAGCTGCTGTTTCTAGAGCGTATCCCCAGAATAGCAATGGAAGATCAGATTGGCTCATCATTGACTGAATCATGTCTAACAATGCTCGGTTCCGTCGTTCAGACACCCTATTCCATTAAGTCGTTCCCGGCGGAGTGAGTTGTGGAACAATTCCACACTTCTTTAGATGATCACCAAACTCATGGCTTAAATATTCACCTCCACGATTGGATCGTAGACATTTGATTGTCTTGCCAAGTTGATTATGCACTTTATTTTGAAATTCTTTGAATTTTTCAAAGGATTGCGACTTATGCCTCATTAAATAGACATATGGATCTACTGAAGTCATCAGTAAAAGTTAGGAAGTACTGAAAACCACCTCTGGTCGGAGTTCTCATTGGTCCACATACATTCGAATGTATTACAACCAGTAGATCACTCGCCCTCTCACCTCTGGTCGTGAAGGGCGCCTTTGTCATCTTGCCAAGTAAACAAGATTCACATGTTTCAAATGATTCGAAATCAAATGAGTTTAGAAGACCATCTTTATGGATCTTTATCATGTGCTTCTCATTTATATGACCTAGTCGACAGTGCCAAATAAAAGTGGGATTCAAATTATTAGGTCAAAGTCTCTTAGCATTAATGTTATAGATGGGCATATCCTCAAGATTCAAAACATACAATCCATTCACCAATGCAGCATGGCCATAAAGCATATCTTCAAAATAAATTGAACAATAATTATTCTTTATTCTGAACTCATAACCTTCTGCTCCTAAATAAGAAGCAGAAATAATGTTTTTGCTTAAGGTTGGAACAATAATAACAATTATTTAGTTCCAAAACTAATCCTGAGGGTAAAGCTAATGGTAAAGTGCCAATAGCTAATTCAGCAACTCTTACTCCATTGCCCACGCGAAGATCAACATCTCCTCTTGCCAAGCTTCTACTCCTTATCTGTCCCTACATCGAATTGCAAATATGAGCAACCGATCCGGTATCAAATACCCAAGAACTAGTCGGAGAAGTGGCAAGATTAATTTCTATAACATTTATACATGAACTGGAAGTCTTACTTCCCTTGTTCCTTTTCATTTTTTGCTAAGTACTTCTTACAATTTCTCTTCCAATGCCCATTATCATGACAATGGTAACATTCTGTGTCAGGCTTAGGACCCATCTTGAGCTTCTTAAACTTAGCCTTGAGACTCTCGATCTCATCTTGTTGAGTCTTTCCTTTGCCCTTTCCATTTCCCGACTTACCCTTCTTCTTGAAGGTTGTAGTATTTTGAACCATCATTACATGATTATAACTTTTCTTGATGCTCTCCTCAGCACCTTTAAGCATGCCATGCAACTCGGTCATTGACTTCTCCATGCCATTCATATAAAATTTAATATGACAGGCTCAAAGCTCGTAGGGAACGATTGGAGAATCACATCAGTAGCCAACTCTTGGCTTAGGAGAAAACCAAGCTTTCCTAAGCTCTCAATGTGACCAATCATCTTGATCACATGAGGACTGACGGGTTGCCCTCCGACAACCTACGAGAAAATAATGCCTTAGAGGTATTGAACCTCTCTGCCCTTGCTTGATCCTAAAACATACCTTTTAGACCCACAATCATATTGTAAGCATTTGTGGTCTCATATTGCTTCTGAAGCTCAGAGTTCATGGTTGCAAGCATAAGGCAGTGCACATCAATTGCGTCATTATAATGCTTCTCATAAGCATTCTTTTCAGTTCAAGTAGCATCAGCATTTTGGTTCCTAGAGATAGGGACTCTCTAGAACATATCCTTCTTTTCTTGTTTGAGAACAATTCTCAGATTATGAAACCAGTCAATGAAGTTGGTTCCATTCAGCTTTTCTTTCTCAAGAATAGATCGTAAATTAAACGTAGGTGTAGAAGAAGTAGTAGGTGCCATGATCTACAATAGAAATATATGCAAAAATTTAGCACTATGTTTATGTAAGATCTTCTATCAAACACTCATGTTGGTGGTCATGTTCGACCAGTCTATGACCAGCTTGTATCTCCATACGACTGGTCTGGACCTGGTCGTATCACCATACGACTGGTCTAGATCTGGTCGTATCACTATACGACTGGTGCATACCTAGTCGAACTTAATTATCAACAGTCAATAAAAGATACTCCTACTATATGTTCTAAACCATGTTTCCCTCAAACATCATATAGTGAGTTCAAGATCCAAAAATCATTAAGTCCTAGTGAGCTTTGGCATCACTGCTAGAAACCTAGTGATTTTAGGTAGGCAACCTCTTGCCAATCATATCACATATGACTCTTGTTTGTTGGGTAACATCTTTATGCCCCAGCGACCAACATTATGCCCCAAGGCCCAAAACTGTTTTGATAGCCTTGTCAAGTTAAACCAAGACTATGTATGTGGGTGTCCGACACCCACCCCATCTTATTAAGATAGTTAATGGCACCCTACTTTGGTAGACCTACCAATTAATGATCAAAATCGTGATGGTCGCAGCAATTGGAAAGGCATCAAATTAACTTAATTTTTCTTTGAGGGATACTATTCTACCATGATAAAACATGATTCAAGACAGGAATAAACATTCACAGATAATCAAATTAAACTGTGAAATAGTATGACCCTTAACATGACGATCTCCATCACCATGCTTCCTGTCCTCCGACCATCATGCTTGAAATCTCCGACCGCAATCATCTACTAAGTAATTACTCCTAAAAGCTAGTAATGAATTACATCAGATAATATCAAGCATCACATGTCGGTACACAGACCGTTATATAATAATATGTAGCCCGATGGCTATCATACAGCATGACACGCAGGCCATATAAAATCCATTCATGCATCACATACACAATGTGCCATACTATTCACACTAATCCCTACAAAAACGAGTTATGCATATAATCCAATTCTATCGGGCGACATGAACATATACTACTATATAACGCGGCTACGACCACCACGGTCCCGCTAGTTGGTTAGCGGGCGGGGTTCGAAGGGGCAGCGCCCCTCACTGGTCGAGGGCAGCGTGCTCGGAAAAATTTCCCAAGACATTAATATTATTCACGTAACCGAGCCTCAGAAATCATCAGATTAATCATATTAACCCTATTCTGAACCAATCTAATTACTGCCTATATATGACCACGCACTACGACATGCTCTGATTGCAGAATTCCGACCGATAGGAGTATCATGCAATGTGGTCGTGAACAAATGCAAAAGACCATCTGGTACTTATAGCTCATACCTCCTCGTAGACCCGTCTACTACCGTCGAAAACCGATCGATCTTATCAACCAGTGCTTGGATCGTTCCATCCATATGAACCGATCTAGGTTACCAGACCAAACCAGTAATAGATTCAATCTACTACTGCCACATATCCAGTATATGCGACCGATCTAGATCAAAAGCTATGCAGGATGGCTCTGATATCGCTGAAGGGATATGGGTAGGCTACATTAGCTGGCAATTCAAAAATTCTACCAGGTAAATCAAGATGCCATGCAAGCAATAGATCATAGATCGTTACCACCAGACGCGTAGTGCATCGGAAGAAGAGTTGGAGCAGCTTGATCCAACGTAGAGCACGTCGACGAAGTGGTCATAGTTGATCGTCCAGCGTCCTCGCAGGTCGATCATCTCCTCCAGCAACCTCTGCAGATCACTATGAAGATCGTGAATCGTACTCAAGTGCAACAGCAACCGCAATAGTGCCTCTAAGGTATCCACACGTCTAGGAAAGGAACTCCGTATGCTGGTGTGCTAGCACCAACTCGCACGGTAGGGCTCTCTCGAGAAGATGGCGGTTGGGGTTTTCGTGGAGCTCACATTCTCACGCCTGTTGTACTCATAGCCTCAAGCATCTCTTTATATAGTGCCCATGACAGATCCTATCCGAACATGTTTTTTCTAACTCGTTAAGTGTGTGACCCGTTAGGTTCATGCGTAATTGGTTGTGACTCGGAAACTCCTTTCCAATCACGAGTCGTTAGCAGCTCTTAGTAGGATATAACGATTCCCGAATACACACGAATTATATCGGACAAACCTTAATCCAATATGATCTATGACCAGGTCCTTATCACTAACGACCAGCTCGTATCTGTATACGCCAACTCATATTTGGTCTCGACCAGTTCGTAACTCCTTACGATAAGGTTTCGACAAGTTAGTGATCATGTTTGACCAGCCCATGACTAGTTCGTATCTCCATACGACTAGTTCATATCTGATCGAACTGAAAGACCTGCCCATGTATTCTCCCTTTACCTCACGATATCTGGTTGAACTTCAGGTGAGATGTTATGTCATCCATGGACTGTTCAATACTTTTTTTTATCAAGTGCTGGATAACTTAACGTGGTCGAACACTTCGACCATTAGTGGCATGCCCATGCACTTTCTTTATCCGACCACATCAAGGGGCCCAGAGATATCTCTCCTGTTATGTTAGGAGGGACAAATCCCATATCGAACCAGTCACATTCCTCCACATGTTTCATAGCATAATCGAAAGCTACCTTTATAACTACCCAGTTACAGGGTAGCGTTTGGCAGCCCCTAAGTGTACTATTAGACATGTAGGAAACCATGCTGATCTCAAGTATAAGGATTATACATCATCATTGCTTGAGACCAACTGACGACACATAAAATCATAACAATCTCAACAGTGTCTCAAGGTGGGTCATTCTAACCCCATGTTCTCTAACATGTGTTCACATTATTGATTCGATATCCCTATATCCATGACCGGTGAAACATGGTCATCAATCAATACATACGCTGGTCGATAAGTACTAGTGTTTCGACCAGTGACATCTGACCAGGGATACTTTTAGCATGACATCATATAAGTTGAAAGAGCTTCACCAACAAGTCACATACTTGTCAATCATATAACCAATGTTCCATCCAAGGAACAGAATAACATTTATTCAATAACTCATAAACATAGACGTGATACAATCATCTCCATGATTGCCTCTAGGGCATATCACCAACACGAAGGCCGGGGGAGCAACCGCCGGCCACTGGTAGCCGGCCTGGAGCCCGTCTGCCTAGGAGGGAGGCTGGGAGGCGGGTGCTGCCTTCGTCCCGAGGAGGAGGAATAGAGAAGGATATGAGGAGGTGAGGCGAGGTGGGCTGAGCAGCCGAGGGGTCGCCCGAGGGGCGAGGGAGGAGGCTCGGGCCTCTAGGGTCTGGGCGACTGGGCCTCTGGCTCTTGCCTTACGGCTGGGGGCTGGGTGAGGAGGATATAAAGCATTAGACGAGGAACTGAGTGAGGTGGCCTGCCGAAGCAAGTGATAGTCTAATTGTTGTGTCTTTACTGGTATAAACTCATTACTCAATTAGCAATTTTTTCGTGTATTAGAATATAGTGTGGTATTGTGGTATATACTCAATTAGCAATTTGTTCGTAGGTTTGCAATAATGGAGAAATGAACTTTGCATAATTATTTCACAAGCAAGTCGTGTAGTACTCCCTAACCGATGAGAGCGCAACTCAACCAAAAAAGTTTTCTCGGAGCTATTGGTATGCATGTCTTGTCTTGATCCAAGCGACTCATTCTCTAAGTTTAATGTTGATAAGCTTGTTCACCTTACTAAGAATTATGCTAATGATTTCATGGTGGCTGATCGATTCTTGTTTAGAAATCAGCTTCAGACCTTTATTCTCAACATTAGCAGAAGTGAGGAATTTCATGGATGTCATGATATTTCAAAACTTGCTCAATTGATGGTTGAAACAAAAAAAAAGATAGAGCTTTTCCATTGGTATATCGCCTCATCGAACTGACATTGATCCTTCCAGTGGCAACGACATCTATTGAGAGGATATTTTTGGTAATGAATATTATCAAAATAGATTTGTACAACAAGGTAGCGGATGAGTGGCTCAATAACTAGATGATATGCTACACTGAGAGAGACATATTTAGACCCACTGATGAAGATAGAATCAAAAGTTGCTTCCAAGGCATGAAATCTCGCAGAATGAATTTGCATCGAGAAATTCGTGATTCAAGCTAGCGCCTTAGTGGTATGGTGTGCTACACTGAGAGAGACATATTTAGATCCATTGATGAAGATAGAATCAAAAGATGCTTCCAAGGCATGAAATCTGGCAGAATGAATTTGCCTGTGAAAGTCGTAAATCAAGCTAGCGCCTTAGTGGTATAGTTCGTTTATTTTGAATGTTCATGATCATTTAGCTACAATTTGCTATTGTATCACTAATTTTGCTAATTTTGATGTACAGGTTGTTACCCAGTAGAACCATATTTATGTGTTTTGGAGATGCACTTTCCATTAGCGAAATACCTCCATTGTATTTCTCTCTCTCTCTTTTTTTGCTTTGCTTTTATTCATGTATGAATTTGATTGCACAAGAATACAAGACTATATTTGTCTTAAATTAGCTTAGTCATTTGAGGCTTTGAGCCCACCCTCCATTTTCATCACGGCTTCGCCACTGAGACCGATGATGGGTGAGGTTGGTGGTGACGATCGAAGTGGTTAGGAGGGGGGGGGCTCTAGGAGGCGGGGCGGAAGGAGCTTGCCGGTGGGCATCACCGGCGCCCAAGGTGGCGGGAGGCAGCAGAGGGGTGGTTGGATGCGTAGTGAGTTAGGGTTAGGGTGTTGGGCTAGGTATATTGGTGAGAGAGGGAGAGATGTGAGCCACATGATCTTGATCTAACGGTGGAAAAAGTGACGGTGATTTTCCAAATTTTTAGGAGCTTGTGAAAAAAAACGCCACCTCGAGTTAGGGCCTTGTCCAATGCAGGGATATATTGGGTGCATGGGCCAAAAGAACTACCTCACCTTGCCACGGTGGACAACATCGCATGCAGTTGCGTTAGGAGTCACATCTTGAAGAGGTGGCCGACGCTTGGAGTGGCGCTTGGGGCGAGCGGTTGTTCGTGGGAATCTAGAGACCGGTTCTGCATGCTTTTACACGTAACGAACTAATTCGTTGGTGATTAGTTGAGCCGGTAGCGCCATTGGGAAGCTAGCTTGCTTGTGTTCTGTATGTACCACATAGTAGTGCACGAACAGGGTCACAATCTTTTGCAATAGCATTCCAAATGGATCCTCTGTCAAATGGTTTCGTATATTGGTTAAGTTCCCCCAATTCACCGTACGAAAATCCGGAGATTTTTCCACATTCACAATATCCAATGAACTTATCTCAGCCCCATATGTCCCAAGTTCATCAATTATCACATAATTTCTATTCTACTGGTCACACTCCACACTGTGGGAGTCCATCAAATCCCATATGCTACAAGTTCTACATCCAAAACTCTTCAGATCATGCCGATGGGCAAGAAGGGACGATGACGACGATTGCGTGGAGTTCCGGATGTAGAACCTGTAGCATATGTAGGTTTTTGTTTCTTGGAATGGACCTGGGATTTGATTGACTCTCACACTGTGGAGTGTGACCAGTAGAATAGAAATTCTGTGATAATTGATGGGCTTGGGACCTGTGGACCTGAGATGAGTTCATTGGATATTGTGAATGTGAAAATTTCTATGGATTTTCGTATGGGGAATTGGGGCAAGTTAACCAATTTGATCCATTTGGAGTGTTATCGCAAAAGATTGTGACCCTATTTCTCATATACCACTTAAATCGTATGATGACAACTTTTTATCAATTTGAGTATACTCTAATAATGATTATAAGATACCTCAAAGTGAGTTCTATGCAAAAAAAAACCTATTAAAGTTCACCTTTTATAGCTAAATTTGTGTATATACTTCTTTTATATATGAAAAAAGGTATATAGAAAAAAATAAAAGACTCCAATGAAAATTTTTCAATCAAGTCACGTTAAAGTATGTTATAATTGGTATTTAAGTATTGAAGGGAGTATATATTATATATACTCCCACTAATATACCACTTAAATAAATATATTATACTTTTATTATTTTCAGTATACTTAAATACCATAAGCAAGCTAGCTTCCCAACGGCACTACCGGCTCTAATCACAATGAATTAGTTAGTTACATGCAAAAGCATGTAGAACCGGTCTCTAGATTCCCATGCACAACCGCTCGCCCCAATCGCCGCTTCTCCTGAAGAATTTTTCTGCACGTGCGACGTGCTCCAAGCGTTGGCCTCCTCGTCAAGCTGCAACTCCGACGCAACTGCATGCGATGTTATCCACCGACACAAGGTGAGGCTGCTTTTTTGGCCTAAGCCCCCAATGTATCCTTGCATTGGGCATGGCCTAAGGGCTAAGACCACTTATGATCCCCCAAATTGTGACTAGTCTCTGAGAAAGAGCAATATATGGTCTTCAGGTCATATATAGCAAGGTGTAATGCCCGGGACCTGAGAAGGTAGTTGCCCTCGATGTAATATACTAAATCTGCGATCAATACGGTTGGAAGCTCAAGAGCCAGAGTATTTATTCTCTTTTTTCTCAAATGAAAAGGAAGTAGTAATTATAAATAGCATCTAAATTTACACTCTTTCCCGAACTTTGGAGGACAGTTGATCGAGCTAAAGACACTACATCCTTATTCCTATGCCATTCGGTTATAAATCCGTGTAACATGAGAACCTCTCTCAAAAAATGGTGCAGCAAAATTTTGAAGATGGAATCGGGCATAACATAGTCAACTCAATTAGACTGCCTGTGTTGGAAGCCTTTCCTCAAATACTCTCTCCCTAGCCTGGTCAGCCTGCAAATAAACAGCCCAAGCATGACTTATATAAATATCAGAAAAATGGAAGAAAAAAAATTGGACCGTGCTGAACAATAAAATTTCTTATATAAATCAGAAGTATGACTTCAAGAGGACTTTTGTATGGAAACTGAAATGTATTTAAAATAATTGTGAATCACTGCTTATTCATAAATCATCGCATCAGACCAACAAGGAGGAAGATCAGAACATTGGTTTAACCCTTTCTACCTCTGTTGGATCTGTAAGATTTGGAGAAGCCAATTGGTCCCAAACAGTGGCCGTTGTCACGCCAGCACTCCTGGCGTTACAAGCCTGGCTTATCACGCCAACGCGCATGGCGTGACTGAGGTGACTTGGGTGACAGCGCCCAACCAGTTCTATATTTTTTCCACGATCCCCCTCTCTTCTTCCTGCACTCCATCTCTCCTCCCCGCCCCCAACCTCCCCAAATCTATCGATTTGGAGCCGATTCGGAGTCCGTAAACCCATGGAGATCATCCCCCAAGGTAATCTCACCCATTCCCTTCATTTTTTTGGGATTAAATCGGTTAGACTTGTGAATTTAGGGTTTTGGCCGAATTGGATGTTTGAGAGCAATTTGTTTGTTGCGACTATATTGGTTTTCCATTTCAGTGAAGTTAGGCATGTAAATGGATTTAATGGGCAACCTTTATAGGTGAATCACTTCAAATTTATCTAGTTTCAATAAAACCAAAAAACTTTTAATTGTACCTATAGAAATTTACCCGTACAAAATGAGTGTTTTTGTTCATTTTTGTAGCATAATGGAAAGAAAGTGATACTACCTTGCTTAATTAGAGAGCAAATTAGGTCTAGAACATGTGAATACTTTAGCTTCTGTTGGATTTGGAACCAAACTCTATTTTTTTTGGCAGATCTGGTACAGTTATAGAATTTTTTTGGCATGTCATTAAGTTTCTTGTGTGAAGACACAAATCAATCTACAACTAATTAATTGTAGAAACATCTTTAACGAAATATATAGGGTTGGGATTTGGGAATCACAATGGTGTTTGTCCAAAAAAGTTTTTTTTTCAGTAAATAGTAGAAGAAAGATGAGAATTAAAAAAAAATCTTTCCTAGGGAGGATGTGAAAATGTCAAAACACATGTGCCTAGAGCTAAGGTGAGAGGAATTAGTGTCATAGTTTGGTTTTCAAAGTTAGTATGAAAAATGTGTCCTTCTCAGCATGTTTCCATAAGTTTATTTGAGTCTATCAATTTCAAACATTTTTTTAGGATTTGCAAGGGATAAATCGAAGGTACCATTGTTTGATATATTCATGAAGCAGATTTAGCCCCTAATTAGTAACTCCTCTGTCTGCAAGCATATTCAAGCTTTGAAACTAATCAAAATATTTGTACCCTATTTACATGTACATTGGTCTTTCCTATAGCATATTAGTCAGATTTTCAACAACTATTTTTGTAAGGTTCTTTCATAATTTTCAGACACGTAAATGGTGGTAGGAATGTTCAGGTTCAGTTTTCCTAGAGTAGGAGAGGCGCAATAATGGGAAATGTCCTTTCTAAATTTTTGTTTCTTTCTCTCTAAATTTGTCAATTTAATTCTTTTTTTTTTCTTCTAAATTGCTTGGTTGACTAAATAATTTAATTCTGAATTTCTTGGTTGACTAACCCTCTGACATGTCAAACTTTTGTATAATCAACGTTGCGAAGATGTAAAGTTTAGAGTTTGCTCAATAAAGAAGCATGGTGTGGGTCTCTGGTTATGTATGCATTTTTTTGAATGTGAGGTGAGAAGCATAACATGCATGCATATGTATCTAAAAGATCCATTCCTCTAAGCCTCTTTGTCTGGCTTTTGTGGATTATATTTGTTTTTGGCGATTCCAACTTCAATGAGTCTAAGTAATACCACACTTATTTTCCGTAAAGGAACAAAAGAAAATTTGGCTTAGCTGGATTTTTACTTTAGTACTGACTTTGCAATGATTTGTTCGCATTGTTGGATGTAGATGGGTAAAGTTGTATGTGTTTTTACTGGTGGGCCGGTTAGCCAAACGGGGAGTGTTGCTGACTTTGTTGGCATGGAAGTGACTGTGCTTGTGTTTCGAGAATCATCAAATTTTCGAACTCTTCTGACGAGAATTAAGTCGATCTTTGGATGGGATGAGCCCAGGGTCGTTGTTGGAATGGAGGGACGGTATGATGCTGAGCTGGGTTCAAAGATTCATACCTTGTTTATGCTAATCTCGTGCGACGATTATTGGGACATGTACAAGGAGGTTGTGCTCACATCTCAGGTCCGTTCGTTGGAGGTTATGGTGGAGAGGACAATCGTTAGCGAGGATATGCGAAAGAATGCGGATGTGGTGAATGGCACCATGGAGGAACTTGAATCTACTATGGAACTTTCGCAGGGCCCCCAATGGAGGAGCAACCATCCTAAGAGGTCATTAGCGTTGATCTTAATAACGATGCCCCCCGTTGGTGAATTTGTCATACGTGCATGTTTTTTCGTCGCACCATGTTAGTGACCCCATGACTGATTTCAATGGCGCTGTAATGAACAACAAGCTTGACGGGGTGTTCCGAGATGGAACCGTCCGTGACGTTGAGTCCGACGAAGGTTGGAGCTCGACCAAAAACGAAACGTCCGCTCTGCTTTTCTCCTCTGAGGAAGGCCAAGTTCTTCAAAGTGTAATGGGTGAGATCCCGTCGGTGCATGCATTCGAGGATGTCAGAATGGTTGGTAACGCGGTTTGTGCAAATGGGTTGAAGAGCAGGGATGACATTGCGGACCTGGAGAATGACCTCATACGTAAGGACATGTTGTTTGCAAGCATGGAGGATATGAAGGTTTGACTACAAGAATACTTAGTGGGGGCACCATCGTCGGTTTGTAGTACAACACTCCGATGTAAACAAGAGGTATACCATGAGATGCAAAAGGGGGTGCGGATGAAAGGTCTGGGGGCGGAAAACTAGGGACAAGCAACAAAAAATAACGAATGTGGAGCAGCCTCACTCTTGTGGGACTGCACGAGTGTCCAGGGAGCACCTTTAGGTGATCACTAATTTCATTGCAAGGCGTATAACCGGGGTTGTGGCTATCGACCCTTTATGTGACCGTCACCACCCTTACTGAGGCTATATTTGGGTTCATTAAGTACTACGTGAAGTACGAGAAAGCATGGAGGGCAAAGGAGAGAACGATGCAGTTATTGTGGAGTGGTTGGAATGAGGCTTACGGGTTGCTTCATCGAATCCTAACCGCTATGTAGGGCAAGAACCTAGGCATGAAGTTTTACCATTGGCACGGGAACCAAACGAAACGAGGGAATAAGTGGTTGAACGAGGTCTTACGGCACAAGACGAAATGGGCACATGCATATGATGAAGGAAGGTGGATGTAGGTATAGTATGATGACCACGAACATCTCAGAGGTGTTCAACAATGTTCTAAAGGGCATCCGTGCTATGCCAGTATCGGCCATCGTGGAGTACTCATTTAGGAAGACCAACTAATACTTCGTGGATCGGTGGACCCGTGTAAGCGATGCATACAATGCCGGCGAGCGTTGGGGTGCGGCTGCTGCCAAACACCTTGCTCTGGCGGAGGACGAGTCATGCAATCAGGAGGTTGAGGGTTACGATCCGACTTTGCATATCTACGCCATCAGGTCCGCGAGGTGCACATCGATAGGAGGTGAGCATTATGAGAGCCGAAACCATAGAATGAACCTGACCGCGGGAGATTGTACTTGCATGGTCCTAGCTTTGCTACATTTCCCATGCTCGCACATTGTCACCGCAATCCCTCGCATTGGCCACCCTACGTTGGGTTAGAATACATCCCCGACAAAGAAATGATGAACAAGCGACGCGGTAGGAGGAAGAGGAAAAGACTTCGTAATGAAATGGACCGCTCGCAGCAGGCCGGTAAGGACATGTACAACCTAGGGGACTTCGACGACGCCACCATAACCAACAGGTGCTCGGAATGTCATGAGTGTTAGATATATATATGTGTTGTGCTATTCTTCCCTAGTCTAGGGTGTTTCCTACATATTGGTGTACTTGTATATTTAGGCCTATTGGCCCCTTGCAATAGAACAATTCAACTTCCAACATGGTATCAGATTAGGTTTAGGGTTTCCAACCCAACCCAGATCCACCGCCGCCTCTTGTTCTCCCGTGAGGCGCGGCGGGCCATCCCTCTCTCCAACGGCGCACGGCCTCCCGAGCCACCTCGCCTCACGCCTCGCTGCTGACGCCTTGCCTGCTCCGCCGGATCCGGTCCTTCCGCGCCTCCCACTTCGATCCGGCGTCAACCGCTGAATCCGGCGCCTGACGCTGCTGACGCTGCTTCGACGCCTTTCACTGAATCCGGCGTCCTCACGCTGATCCGGCTTCGACGCCGCTTCGACGCTGCAGCGCCGCTTCGAAGCTCAGACAGCGAGCCGAAGTTCAGGCGAGGCCCGCCGCTCGACGCCGCTGAAGCCAGATGTGAAGCCGCTGCCCCGTGAAGCCAGACTGCGTTGCCGCCTTCGACGCCGCCGCCTGAAGCCAGACAAGAAGCCGCCATCGCTCGGCTCACTTTCGCTTTCCCCGACGCCGCCTGGCCAAAGCCTCGCCATGCTCCTCCAAACATCGCTGTCGCCGCCGCCTTGTACCTCGCCGCGGTGCATTGCCGCGAGCAGTGGACCGACGAGGGGCTCGACATCTTCCCACCGCCGTCTTTGTGGGACGGCCGCCACTCGCGTCACTCCGGCAGTCGCGGCCATCACTCAAGATGGCGCCCTCGACCTCGAGCGCGGTACCATCTCGCCCGGCCGCCAATCACCTTCAACGGTGTGAACTACCGCGAGTTCGCTCCAAAGACACGAGGATTCACCTACGGGCGTGGTGGGTCTTTCACCGGCGAAGCGACCTTGCCCACTCGCTCGCCCCGCCAACCGAACCTGCTTCTGCCGATGCTATCGAGGATGTTCACGGGTGCGGTTGCCGCCTTTGAGGACGCGCTCGAGGAGTACCAGACGCAGCTCCACGCCTACGAGGTGTGGAACGATGGGGATGCTAAGGCCTCTGCCATCGTGGTGGCGAGCATTGAGCCCGAGCACGCATCCGATGTGCTCGGTTTGTCTACGGCCAAGGAGATGTGGGATCGTCTTCGTGCCCACTACGAGCCGAAGAGCGAGGCCTTGTACCTTTCCTCTTGGGAGGAGTAGCTCTCCAAAGAAGACGACGCCACCGTGGACGCTTTCTACCGGCGCTTGGTCGCGGTTTGGCGTCGGCTTGACACTGGGGCGGATGTGCAGCCGATCTTGCACTCCGCTTGTGTCGTCTGCCAGCTCACTTTGAGACTCGTCGCCTCGCGAAGTTCTCACCCGCCGCCGTCCGAGTATGAGGTGGCTCGCTCTCGCTTGTCGACGACCCACATTCTTCCTCCATATTGGAGGCTCTCGCTGCTATTCGGGCTGAGGAGGCTCGTCTTCGCACGGCAGGGATTCTCCATCGCCTCTTCGCCTTGGTCGTTCACACCCCAAAGATCGGTGCCTCCGCCGCCTCGCCTCGTGGTCTGCCTTTTGTTCTTCCATCGCCTTCACTACGACTCATCGTGGACCGCTACGGGCACACGGTTCAAGATCGCCGCCGAAGCGAAGGCTCGCCGGCTGGCCGAGACTGGCGCCGAGCCGGCTCCCAACGAGTTCACGCCAGAGTTCCTTGGAGCAGACCCACCAGGAGATGCTCACGCCGCTCGACGCCTTTGTCGCTCGCTCGCACTGAGTTCCGCCGCTAGGTCTTCTGGTCCTGCACCACCACCTCCTTCTTCAGGTATATCATCTTCTTGGATTCTAGATTCCGGTGCCTCTTTCCACATGACACCGAGACTCCACTCATCTTTCTTCCGTGGAGACCACCGATCTTCCTCTCACAGCCAGATCATGGATGGGACATCTCATCCTGTTGCGTGATCGAGGCACTCTTTCCACTTCATCTTTTGTGTTCCTATCAGATCTCACATTCCTAGTCTTACTATGCGGCTTATGTCACCGGTCGATCAATCGATCATGGTTGTCGATCATTCTTGATTCGACTCTTGTTGTGTTCAGATCGTCGTCTGACGGGACTCTGGTTGGGGTGGTCCTAGGCGCAATGATTCTCGGCCTCTTTGGGAGCTCGACCGTCAGATCTTCCTTCTCTCGTCTCCACCACCAATCACCAAGACCACCGCCTCGGCTCATTGCTTTTTCCACCACCACTTTTGTCCAAAGGGCACTATCTCGGTTAGGTCACATTGGTGGTTCTCGCTCATCGTCACTAGTAGGAGTGGTATTCTAGGTTCTGCTTACGTGACACTACTTTACACCGCATGCGGGTTGCAAGCTTGGCAAGCGCCTTCAACTCCCCTATCCTCTAGTGATTCTCGAGTCTCAAATCCTTTTGATTTGATCCACTCGATGTTTGGGGACCGCCCTTCGCTCGAAAGGGGTCATACCTATTATGTGATCTTTATTGATGATTATTCGAGATACACTTGGCTCTATCTTATGTTTTCTCGCAGCTTTTTTCCATTTACCAAATAATTTACCACCATGGTTCGTGACTCGCTTTGAGTCGACCATTCGTATTTTTCGTGCGATTCTATCGGTGAATATCTCTCCACTTCACATCGTCGTTTTCTTCGAAAGCGGGGCACTCTCCCGCAAAGATTCTTGTCCCGGTGCTCATGCTCGTAATGGTGTCGCGAAATAAAGCATCGTCATCTCCTTGAGACACCTCGTCTCTCATGCTTATCGCTTCATGTCCCACCTCATTTTTGGGAAGTCGCTCTCTACTTGCTTTTCTTATCAATCGGCAAATCTTTCCGCTCTCAAGGATGCACCTTTTGAGCGCCTCATCGGTTCGCCATCCCAAGATGATCACCTTCGATGTTTTGGTTGTATCATATGTGCTTCTTCCACCTCGTGAGCGCACTGTCGATCGATCGCTCGGTCGGTTGAGTGTGTTTTTCTTAGCTCTGACTCGAGCATAAGGGTTATCGCTGCTATGATCCTGTTGTTCGACGAACGAGGATCTCTCGGACGCCACTTTTGATGAGTCTCGTCCTTATTATCCTCGCTCTCCGCCACCACTCGCTCACGAGTCGTTTTCCTTCGACTTTTCCCGATTCTTTGCCTCCTCCAGCTCAAGTCTTACCACCTCCTCTCGGTCCCCCACCGTCCTCCACCACGCCTCCTTCGCCTCTCTCTCTCGTCTCCTCCGTTTTCCTCGCTCCCCGAGGTCCTTACAGCTCTCTTGTTGAGAGATCTCCTTTTCACAAGACTACTCTCGCCGTCCCGGCTTACTACTCCTCCAGCTTGAGCCTTCTACCTCGCCCTTGCTCGGTCCCGCCCAGCCTCGCCTCCCGGATGATCTTCGTGATCGTTGGACTATCGTGCCTCTGGCGTTCTTAGCTTCTGGCACGCTCTTGTCGAGCCTATGACTTCACTGTCATTTGTTGCTCATCCAGAGTGGCGACATGCGATGGCCGAGGAGATTGCCGCTCGAGCGCAAGACCGACTTGGGATCTTGTTCCCCTACCTGTTCGTGTTACTCCGATCACGTGCAAGTGGGTCTACAAGATTAAGACTCGCTCCGATGGTTCTCTTGAGCACTACAAGGCTCGTCTTGTGGCCCGTGGCTTTCAGCAGGAGCATGGTCGTGACTACGATAAGACCTTTGCGCCTGTTGCTCACATGACCACTGCTCGGACCCTTCCGCGCTTGCTTCGCTCGCCTGGTCCTTTCTCACCGGGCGCCAAGAATGCCTTCCTCAATGGCGAAGCCAGTGAGGAGGTCTACATGCACCGCCTCCAGGTATTCTCGGTCTCGACGGCCTTGTGTGTCGCTTCGTCGCTCTCTATGGGCTCAAGCAAGCTCCTCGAGCTGGTTTGAGCGCTTCTCTGAAAGTCACCTTCGCGGCCGGTTTCACCGTCCGTGATCATGACCTCTCTCTGTTTGTTCACACCTCTCCTCGTGGACGGACTCTTCTTCTTCTGTATGTTGATGATATGATCATCACCGGTGATGATCCTCAGTACATCGACTTTGTGAAGAAGCGTCTCAGTGATAAGTTCTTGATGTCTGACATGGGTCCACTTCGCTACTTTCTTGGGATTGAGGTCACTTCTACGCCTGAGGGCTACTACCTCTCCCAAGAGAAGTACATTCAAGACCTTCTTGCTCGCGCTTGTCTCACTGATCAGCGCACAGTGGATACTCCCATGGAGCTTGGAGTTCACCTTCGACTCACAGATGGAGAGCCTCTTGAGGATCCCACTCATCCATCGGCACCTTGTTGGCGCCTTGTTTATCTTGGGATCACTCGACCGACATCTCTCACCCTATTCACATTCTCGAGCCAATTTGTTTGGCCCCACTCGGCCACTCTGACCACCTTCAAGTGTCCTTCGCTATCTTCGTGGCACCATTTCTCGTCGCCTTTTCTTTCCTAGCTCCACTCCTTGCGGCTCAAGGTGTACTCGATGCCACTTGGGCTAGTGATCACTCGATCGTCGATCTCTTTACGCCTCTTGTGTTTTCCTTGGATCCTCTCGATTGCTCGAAGACCAAAAAAACAGACAATGATTTCCTTTCGAGTCCGAGGTCGAGTTGAGGGCTATGGCGTCGTTGGATACCGAGGTTACTTGGTTACGGTGGCTCCTTCAGACTTTGGTGTTTCATATAACACCGAATTCCCACTTTTGTCTCGACAAAGATCAGTGCGATCAAGATTACATGAGATCCAGTGAAGCATGAGCTCACCAAGCATATTGGAGTTGATGCTTCCTATATGAGATCGCAGGTGCAGGCCCAGGTCGTGGCTCTTCAGTACGTGCCTTCGGAGCTTCAGTTAGCCGACTTCTTCACGAAGGCACAGACACGAGCTCAGCACAACCTTTTCCTCTCCAAACTCAGTGTTGTTGATCCACCATGAGTTTGAGGGGGGGTGTTAGATATATATATGTGTTGTGCTATTCTTCCCTAGTCTAAGGTGTTTCCTGCATATTGGTGTACTTGTATATTTAGGCCTATTGGCCCCTTGCAATAGAACAATTCAACTTCCAACAATGAGCACATCCACACTAGGGCAAAGCACGTGAATCGTGCCAGCCGCGTAGGGTAAGGCGACGCCGCTCACGTATCTTGCACCCCTGAGGTAACCGTCATTGTTATTCTGCGAAGAGTATTAATGTGTCTTTATTGCGTTCACTTTGTTGCATTTTGTCCATTGTTTTGTATTTCATGTGTACTAACAAATTTCTTTCTTCTATTGCAGGATGTCGTAGCACCTACAGTACGCATTGCTCATCTCGGAGTACGATAATGACCACCGCGCACACCTTATAGTTGACTCGTATGGTGAGATTTCTTAATCCGGTGTTCGATCATGCTTTCAACTTTTTGACCATGTCTATGCATATTTCTTTGGTAGGTACTCCAGCCACTTTGCCCTCGGACCCACACCCTTCTAGATTGGGATGAGCGGTACGTGCCATACGTCCGCGATGCTGGCTTCCTTGCCTTGGCGCGAATTGTCACCAATGGACCACCCCGCATGGACGGTGCTGCACTTATGGCACTAGTGGACCGATGGCGCCCGGAGAGCCACACATTCCACCTCACGTCATGCGAGATGACCATCACGCTACATGATGTTGCTATGATTCTGGGCCTTCCCATAGACGGGCTTCCCATGAATGGAGATATCAACAGCGCGGGTTGGCGTGTGGCTAGGTGTGTGACCGGACGACCCAGCTCAGGACGCGAGGGACAATCGACCGTCCGCCGTGCTTATGTCGTGGCTGTGTGCAAACTTCAACGTGTGCCCGCAGGATGCAGATGAGGTTGCAGTGCAACGCTTCGCACGGACATGGGTGTAGCATCTACTTGGGTCCTTCCTTTTCTCCAACGGTACCGGCAATACCGTCTCTTGGATATACTTGCACATGTTGGCTAATTTCGGAGCGACAGGGACTTACAGTTGGGGTTCTGCTGCACTAACTTGTTTGTACCGCCACTTGTGCGATGCGTGTAGCTCACAAAGTGCCGACAGCAATTTGGGTGGCTGCGCATACCTCCTGCAAGTGTGGATGTGGGAGCGTTTGCCCCTGGGTAGGCCCACTCGTGCTACCTTGTAGGTACGAATTTTTTTTGTTTTTTATATTCTTTCTCGTTTAATAAAAATACGACTGAAATCCATCTCCCTGCAAGCATGGCCCCTTGACGACCCTTCGTCGCTTTCGACGGTAGCCTACCTCTAGAGCTCCATCGTGCCACCTACTGGGCGTCCGAGATCACGGTACCTCGGCTACACAAATGAGCTCGACGTCATCACTCAAGACCAGGTATAGTTTCATGAGTTAATTTGCATGCTAATAATTTTGTTCTATGATTTCATCACTAATGTCTTGTAAATCTTGTGCAGGTCACGTGGCTGCCATATACTCGCAATGAGGTCCTAGAAATGGAGTTGAACCCGATGTGTGCACGGGACGACGATTTGTGGATGACTCTCACCACTGATTTGCCTCCATGCAGTGGAGTATCACATGCCCCATTGGATGATAAGACAGTTTGGCAAAGCTTAAAGACTGTCCACCGATGGAGTTCTCGACAGATTTGAACCTTCATGGGTAAGGGTACCTATCGCCGTTCGTTTTCACTGTTGGTTGCGGTTTCAATGTTAACAGTTAGCTTGTTTGCGTGGCAAGATTAATCGAAGGCGGAGGTACCGGCACACCGACTGGACCCATTATCATCGTGCGTGCGTGTTGGAGTGGGTTGACCGGTCCAATCGGTCAAGTGACATACCGCAGATCCATCGGAGGCCTCAGGTCGTCAACTACCTCCAGTGGCTCCATGGCGTCGCGCGCCTACAACTTCGACCAGCCATGACCCAAACGGACATAGCGGAGGGTCACTCGTTTGACGAAGATATCGTAGACGAGTACAATGAGTTCATACAGATGAGCACGCAGCTAGAGAAGGCCCCCATCAATCCCTACTATGTTCCATTCCATAAATCCCTGACTACACCCGCGCATAATGACAGCCGGAGATGCAATGCAACTTCTTCCAATAGATCGACGGACCGGGCATGTACGATAAGGCGTTCATCCAGCAAAAAATACATGTTGAACTATGCGATACGAACCAAGACCCTTAAACGCTGGACACCTTACGTACCCCCCGACCCAACTGAAAAAGCATCGAACGAGCCCAAGAAAGCAGGGTGGTGGACACCTGAACATGAAGATGAGTACGACGAGAACAAGCGTGCGGTGGACAAGGGGGAGACTCCTGCAAGTGAGACCGTCGACCGTACTAGCACTCCCCGTCGCCTGGACACACTCCAGATTGAAGAGGTAAGTTATGGTCAATATGCATCATAATTATTAATTTGGCCCAACGTTGTGTTATCCTAGCATCATTCAAGCGTCTAGCCTGTCTCGCAAGACATGGCTGACTTCGAGACTGGTCGCCACCGCCGCGAGCAGCAAGGAGACAAAGGGAAGGGAGCGATGGGCCGCCAAAACTAATCATCTTTGTTCCAATCGATTTTATTTCCATTCCAAAAAAGCGCACATGTATCATACGTATATTTCGGTTTGTTGAATCGTGCATGATGTTGTTCCTTGTACATGTAACCTGTTAGTCGCTGGACTCTTGCTCTTGGTGATAGCAAGATCCTTACTCTCATCGAGAGGATAACACTTGGAGATGGGGCAATTTTCTTTGTTTATTTCTCACACAATGCTATATCAACCTGAGGGGTTGGGGATACAAATTTATAGGCACCACCAAAGATATGCTAAGATGCTAGTCTAAGATGCCGTCCCTAAAGCGATCAAGATGTCAGTCCTAAAGCGATCAAGATGTCATCCCTAAAGATGTCTGTCCCTAAAGCAACAAGATGTCGCCCTAAAGGGCCAAGATGTCATTCCTAAAGCGATCCAAGATGTTTGTCTAAAGATGCTGTCCTTGGAGGACAAAGACAAGCCAACACAAGACTTATCCATCATTCTCCCCTAAGTCTTGTCGCTGCCTTGTGGGAGAGTTGAACCATCCGATCCCGGAGCAGAGCTCGAGGAATTTGACCTCCCAAGAGGCTTGGTGAAAGGTGTCCGCAAGCCGATCCGTGGTGTTGATGTAGCTCGCCTTGATGCTGCCTTCATCCAAACAGCCTCGGATGAAGTGGTACTTCACCCGGATGTGCTTGCTCCGTTCATGGAAAACGGGGTTCTTTGCCAGAGCCAGAGCGGACTTGCTGTCCACCTGAGCACCACCGCTTCAGTGTCTCTGCCGAGGAGATCACCAAGCAGTCGAACGAGCCAGAGCGCCTGAGTTGAAGCGCTGGAGGCCGCTATGTACTCGGCCTCACGGTGGACAGGCCACCACTTTCGCTTGATCGACCGCCAACTAACGAGGCACTTGCCGAGGAAGAAGAGAATCCCGCTTGTGCTCTTCTTTGGTGTCGATGTCGCTGCGTGGTCGTCGTTGCCGCCAGATGAAGTCTTGTGGCCGCCACGACACCTCGGGTAGTGCAAGCCGTGGTCGGAGGTGCCCGCAACGTGGCGGAGGATCCTCTTCACGGCCTTGATGCTCGCCGCTTGTCGCCGATGAACCGACCGACGAGCGACGGCGAACGCCAAGTCCGGCGGCGTGTGGACAAGGTAGCGAAGGTCGCCCATTAATGCGCCGCAGATTTGCGTTCGCCCGCCTCCTCCGCCAGGTTGTCGCGGCTCGGCCACCCTCTCCTCCATAGGAGCGTGGGTTGGAGGCGATCGGCGAGCCCGCCACTCAACGATGCGCTTGGCGTGGCGGTCTGGCGAAGGAGATATGGAGTCGCTGGTGGACCTCGATCCCCGGTAGAAGGAGAGGAGCCCCAAGTCGCTCATCTGGAAGGCGGTCTTCATCTCCGCCTTGAACGCTTCGACCTCGGCCTCCTTGGAGCCGGTGATCACCAAGTCGTCGACGTAGACGCCACCACCAGGCGTTGCCGCTTGCCCGCCGCAGAGACCGCAGACCTCGTGTGCTCTCTGCTGAACCCCATTTGCATAAGGGTGGAGTCCACTTAGCGTTCGGGCTCGTGGTGCTGCCCGCAGTCGTAGAGGCCTTTTGTGAGGGAGGACCTTGCCCTCCTTGTCGGGATGACGAATCCCGGCGGTGACGGACGAGACCTCCTCCTTCAAGTCGCCGTTGAGGAAGGCGGACTTGACGTCCATGTGATGGACATGCCAACCCTCTGGGCGCAAGTGCGAGGAGAAGACGAACGGACTCCATGCGCGACGGCGCGAAGCGTCGTCGAAGTCGATCCCTCCTCGCCGCATGAAGCCTCGTGCCACCAAGCGAGCCTTGTGCTTGACGATGGCGCCGGCTTCATCCGCTTCGCTTGAACACCCACTTAAGGGTGATCGCGTGGTGGCCGGCAGAAGATCCGCCACCTCCCACGTCCGGTTCGCTCGACGGCGTCCATCTCTTGCTTATCGCGACACGCCACGCCGCGTCTCCTCCGCCTCCAGCAAAGGAGCGGGCTCGCCGTCGTCGCCGCGCCAAGCGCACTCCCGCCGAAATCGTCTTCGCGCCACCAGAGGACGGCGATTCACGAGGATGTTATCCATGGTACGCAGCGCGCAGAGCTCGCCGTCGTGGTAGGCGTCGACGCGATCTCGCGTGGGGCGGGCGAGTAGCGAACTCCACCGCTTGCCGCTTGTCGTGGACCGGTTGCCGGGGCCGATCCGGTGGTGTGGCTGCCGGTGCAGAGAGTGGTGGCCGGTGCGAGGTGGCGGTGGTGAAGAGTGGGCGAGGTGGTGCCGGCGGTGGAGCACTCGCCGGAGCCGCGGCGAAGCGAGATGTCGAAGCTTCGGTGAAGACGAGCCGCTAGCTCTCGACTCTCTCGAAATGGACGAGTCGACAACGAAGTCCACAGGAATCGAAGTCAATCGCCGCCCACCGCTTTGTCCCATGTCCACCTCATGCCCGTCGAACACAACGCCACGCGAGATCTTGACGCCAGGTGTCGTGGTCGAGGATGCGGTAGGCCTCGAGCCTCCGCGTGAGCCGGCGAACACTCCCGAGTGCTCTGTCTGCCGAGCTTGCCGGCTGGCCAAGCTCCTTGGCGAACGCGAGGGAGCCAAGACCCGCAGCGAAACCGCCGCTGGCGCCCATGCCAAACCTCGTCGGCGGTCCCGCCGAGTGCCTTGGTAGGCGAAGCGGTTGAGGATGTAGACGGTTGCTACCACCGCTCTCCCCAGAAGACACCGGCATCCTCGCTTGAGGAGAGCCCGAGCCATCCCCACAACCGGTTCTTGCCCGCTGACGACGCTGCTTCACTGCGGTCAGACGGCCAGGAGTAGTGGCGCCAATGCCATCGGCCAAGACAAGACGACGCGATTAACGCCGTGAATTCGCCGCCGTTCTGGCGCGAAGACGCTGCAGACTTTACGGCCGCGCTCTGCCTCCGCAGCGACTGCGTCGCTTGATGGCGCCCGCAGCCTCTCCCTTGTCGCCGAGGACCATCACCCACATGTAGCGGGAGAGGTCGCGACGAAAGCGGCGAAGTAGCGTCGTCTCCCGGTGTGGCGGTGTCACCGCCACACAAGTCCCGCACGAAGCTCGAGCCTCTCCTTGGCCTCGGAACTCGCCTTTGGGGAAAGAAGTCGCCTCGCCGTCAACACGCAGACGCCGCAGAATCGCTTCCACATGGTCAAGGGACGGCAGCCTCGCACCATCTCCGTGGCACCGAGCCGCTTCAGGCCTCGGCTGAAGGTGCCTAAAGCGCTGCGTGCCGCGCCACGCCTCATCGTCCCGACGAGCGGCGAGACAGAGGGTTGTGCCACCGCACGTGAAGGATGTAGAGTCTATTTGCGCCTCGTTACCTTGGCAAGAAGGCGGCGAAGATCCCAAATCCGCGAAGACTCGCGTGCTCGATCTCGACACGCGAGCCGTTCTCATCCAAATCGTCCCAAGTCGATGATGGAGTTCTCGCAGACGGGGATGTAGTAGACGCCGGTGAGCGGCTGTGCTCGCCAGACACTGGCGGTGAAGATGACTGAGCCGACGCCTTGATTTTCACGCGGAGGCGCCCCAAACTTGACGGAGCCTCGAACGCTTGAGTCGAGCTCGAGAAGTACTCCGCCGCCCGGTCATGTGGTGGGTGGCGCCGGTGTCGAGGCACCACCGTCGGTCTTGTCGTTGTTTAACCTGTCGCCGGCGAGGCATGTGCTTTTGGCTCGTCAAGGTGGAGGAAGGTCAGCTGCGGCAAATGCGGTGGAGGTAGTTCGATGCTCGCGATGAGCAATGAACAGAGCCATTGCTCCTCCTCCTCCGCTTGCTGACGCTGGGCTGGCAGCGTCGTGGTCGCCGACAATCCTTGGCCCAATGACCAAGCTTGCCGCAGCTTGTGGCAAGAGTCGTCTCAGCGCACGCTTTTGCTTGCCGCCAGCCGCATACTGGCGCCCACGGTCATCACCTCGTGGTCGCCGACAATCCTTGGCCCAATGACCGTGCTTGCCGCAGCTTGTGGCAAGAGTTGTCTCGTCTTGCTTTTGCTTGCCACGCTTATGGCACTTTGTCGTGGAAGAAGGCTCCTTCTTCCCGCCACCTGGCCGGCAGACCCACCGCTGCCCGAGCGAGGAGGAGCTTCCGCCAATGGTGACGGGTCCCGAGAGACGCTGTGACTCATCGCTGTCAACGACCTTGAGGCGACCCAACGCCTCCTCTATCGTCATCGTGGAGAGGTCTAGCAGAGACTCGATCGAGCGAGCCATCTGCTTGTACTTCTCAGGGACGCAGCGGAAGAGCTTCTCCACGCTCTCTCCTCGCCGTAGGTGTCATCGCCGAACCGCACTAACTTCGCAACAGAGTGTTGAGACGGAGAGCAAAGTCATCAACATCCTCACCGCTTGAAGGCGGTGTTCTCCCACTCCTGCGTAGTGCTCGCAATGTAGACTTGCGGTAGCGGTCGCCGCCGATGCGTCTTTGATGGCGCCCCAAGCCTCTTTTGCGATCCGCTTGTTGGTAAGCGAGAATCGCATCTCGGGTGGATCGCAGCGATGAGAGCATCCAATACGCCCGTCGATCCCGGGTCGTGGTCGACGTCTTCGACGGGATCAGATCCCACATATGCCGCGCTGGAGCTTTACCCTCATCACCGCAATTTCACTCGACGTAGTTGGTCTTGGTGAGGTAGGCCACCCGCCACGGGGACAACGCCCTCGACGACAACTGGTACTCGTGGTGACCACGCGATCAACCGGGAGAGAGCGCTCGCTGTGAAGGCCGCGCTCTCGTCGACCAGATGCCGCCGCCGCCTGCACGCCTCTCCAGAGCGCTGCCGCCATCCGTCCGATCTGCTGGCCGGTGCGCCGCCGCGCTCATGGCGTCTTGCGATTGCCCATCGCGCTTCATACGCATGTTGCCTCCCTCTCCGTGACTCAAGGTCGCGTCGGTATTGTCATCACCGAGATGGAGTCTTTATTCTTGCCGCCAGAACCTCGACCTCCGCTGCCGCCAGACGCTGCTGCGCATATATGCCGCCGGCCGCTTCCACCTCCGCTGAAGCTGCTGCTACTCATTGCTTTGCCGACCTCGACGCTTTTTCGCACACAGCAAGGCCTTTGGCCGCTTCTGCTCGCGTTCCTCCACAATGAAGTTAAACTTCTTGCCGCCGCAGCTCGAGGCGCATCGAAGGCCGAGATCGTATCTGCGGACATGGCGCGCCTCGGAACTAACTGCGTGGAGAGGAGCTGCTGCATCGGTTGGGTCATTGCTGCTGGGCCGAAGCGAGGCCGAGAAGGGATTGAGCAGAGATGCTCAAAGTTGCGAGGATACTACTGCTCGATACCACTTGTTAGTCATTTGGACTCTTGCTCTTGGTGATAGCAAGATCCTTACTCTCATCGAGAGGATAACACTTGGAGATGGGGCAATTTTCTTTGTTTATTTCTCACACAATGCTATATCAACTTTGAGGGTTGGGGATACAAATTTATAGGCACCAAATTTCAAAGATATGCTAAGATGCTAGTCTAAGATGCCGCCCTAAAGCGATCAAGATGTCAGCCCTAAAGCAATCAAGATGTTTGTCCTAAAGATGTCTGCCCTAAAGCGGCCAAGATGTCAGTCCCTAAAGGGCCAAGATGTTTGTCCTAAAGCGATCCAAGATGTTTGTCCTAAAGATGCTGTCCTTGGAGGACAGCACAAGCCAACACAAGACTTATCCATCATAACCAAACCCTGCACGCCATATAATTTGCAACTGCATTATAAAGTCTATTTAAATTTGCAACGGCGTTGTAAAGTTGATTTCAAATCTTGTTCTCTTTTTGCATTCAATTCTTGGTGTAGCAAGGCAGGGCACAACATAAAAATAAAGGTCCAAAAGGCGTGTTCTGGAAAAAATAGGCACTAAATAGTGTTCGATCCCTAAGTGACGATGAGCACTACCAATCATTGCAATAGGATGGGATGTGGTCCACATATCTTTTGCAACAATCGTAAGATTTCTTCATCTGGAAACCCCTTCAAAAAAATAGTTACCATTGTCATGCCACGAGCATTGGTGTGACAAGACAGGCTTGTCACACCATTCTTGTGGGTGTGACAACAGCCACACATACCCTCCACGCTGGCACGGCATGCACGCGAGGGTTTGCGTGATAAGTTTGGCCACGCCGAGGTAGGTGGTATGACAGCATGGTTTGATCACGCCATGAGTCATGGCATGACTAAAAGGGTCATAATTGAAAATAAAGTTAGTGAAGGGTTAACTTTAAAATATTGTTAAAAAAGAATTAAATAATAAAAATCACCTAAACGCCACCAAGCCGTCTAGTGGCAGCAAAATAACCAAAAGTAATAATCCTAGGAGGCATGGACTCTGACTTGACCTAATCTAGGACATGAAGCTCAAGATGATGCAAATAACTCTCAAATCTCACTCAAAGATGTGGAGGATTGGCGTGCTACTAGTGTGTGTGAGGCAAGCTAGTCCGTAGGATACGCAATAGAAAATCCAATAGTACTCACAAGATAGCCCCCTTGAACAGTCGTTGCCAACCGCTCCCTCTAAAAATCTGCCGGTCAGGCCAGGTGTAATGAACCTTAGATCATTACGGGGTAAAGCCAGGAAGAAGACCGGACGGCGTCGGCTTAGTGAGATGGGAGATTAGACTATAGACTAGGATGATATAACCTTGGAAGGGAGACTAGATTAATCCATCTTTCGTGCTTGATTGATAATGGATACAAGTTACCCTTTTTATAGGGATGACTCGATTTGACCCTTAAGAATAATCTCTAAGCAAACCTATCTCTAACAATCCAATGCAATAATAAGTTACCTAACTAACAGATAATATCAAACACCTGATATATGAATTCCTAAATAATAAACTTTCCTAATAATCGTGGGTAGTTCTGTTCACACGTTAATAGTATCGCAGGAACAGTGCCAACCCATGACACCAGGCCCACTTGATCGTTCGCATCCGCTATGCAATGGTCATTTCCAAACAAAGAAGCTACCATTACTGTTCATTATATTTCACTAGGCAGGCATTGTTCGTTATATTTGTGCCAAAGTCATTCTTTTCCATACTTGCTCAAAACGCGATTTTACCTAAGAATTTTTAAACCACCTGTTCACCCCCAGTTTGGAGAAGAAGCATATATCGGATATAAAAATGGAAAAAAAAACTTACCATCTTCCTCCAGTTTGTCATTGCAGTGATGACAGATAGGAGGGTGACCTGTGTGGCTCCACCAGCTATCATGCCCATCCAAAACCCCATTCCTCTTAGATGCATTGCAAAACCAAAAATAAGAGCAACAGGAACTCCAACGAGATAGAATGCACCCAGGTTAACATAGGCGCCTAAATGCTGCCATCCACAGCCCCTAGAAACACCTGGCAAAAATGTAGCATTAAGGCATCGGCATTACAAAGAAGCTCAATAGTGCTCAAGTTTCAATAGGATAAAAAATTCCAACCAAGTATGTTGTTCTAGACTTTTGGATCATCTTAAATGATAGCTTCTTTTTACATCTCTGGATCATCTTAAATGATAGCTATCAAATGCTTTTGAGTTATCAGGTTATGATTGTTCTGTCAATTTGTACACCTTTACATCACAAAGTTGTAATTTTTTGAGTTAATGGTAGCGCATGCTGAACTGTTGATTACTCCTAATAATTTCAATTGATCATATTGCATTAGTGATGTTTAACAGAAACACTGCCTTATACAGTATACCCGTTAGTACATGTTTTTTTATTACACAACAAACACAAAATTTCGAACCAGGCTCATCATCTACTTTACTTCTTTATATGAAATACTTTTTTTTCCTGTAGAAGACAAATGCGGATACCTGAAAGGACTCCCTGGAGGCTGTCTGTGATAACTGAAACGGAAAGCACGGGTACCATTCTGGTGACATAATTTATAACCTCCTCCTCATTGCTGAAAGCAATTCCAACGAAGCGGCGCAATGCTAGAAGAGTTGTGCTCACCAGGACTGCTGAACAAATTATAATAGATAAAGCAACGACTACTACCAAGCGGGCACCTTCTGGGTTCCCTGCACCTAGCTCATTTGAGATACGCACACTGGCACATGGATATAACAAGAATTAGGCTAAATATGTCGGCAGAAAGAGATATAACTCGAGGATAATTTAACAAATGCACTGTCCCACCTTGCAGCTGTTCCAATACCGTATGGGAGATTGTACAACAATACAACTGTAGATATGCTGTTCAAAAGGACATTAATTTGGTAAGCATTGTAGCACAGGATGCAAGAATTTCTTATTTATAGTCCTGCTAATACATACCATATAGAAAGCACAGAAGTTTCAAGTGCTGGATTTGGTAAGATCCCAGAAAGCAGAACGAGCAGCTCGTAAGACCACCACTCAAGGCTGTTGTCAAGGCAAGTTACATTAATTTCTGGGGTGAAAAAGGTACAAAATTGGAAGCTTAACCGAGGTAAAGATTACATTTCGGATTAACTTAACGTAATATGCATATAAGCTTATCTTCTTCACTATAAGAGAAGAGGAAACATATGTCAAGTGGTATTGAGAACAAGCTGCCCTACTATTTAAATGTATGAATCATGAATGTATGCCACCTCATTTTTTGTACACAATTTGTTCTTGATTGTCCGATGGACCATATCCAATGGCCAAAGTATTTCCTGCCTTCATATTAAATATGCTTTCATGCTTTGGTGAGACACATATAATGCAAAATACATTTGTTAAACTTAAAGCTTTAATTTAAAGTAGAGAGAAATCTGAAGAAACAAAACTGCATTCTTTAAAGGACTAATATATGCATAGAAAAATAAATGTGTAATTTTTTTCTCATGACAATTACTCCACCTACACTATTACAAGTTCTCAAGAAAAGGAACCAGGCCTGTTTGCATAAAACTCGTCAGGTTTTACATGCAAATATTACAAATTCATGCCTTGCATCGGAAGCAAATGTAAATATACCTTGTATGATAAATAAATTTTGAAATAGTTGATATGAACTCATGGTGGCCAATTGGTTAACTAGTGTCTAAAAAATCAGATAATTCCTAATTGGATTAAGGATCATACTTGCATTCAGATTAGTGGGCTACAAAAAAATTTCTAGCTACTATATTCCTCTTCTCTGAAGCACGGACGCTTCGATTTATTGCCATATCCGTGTCGGACACCGTATCTGACACGCATACGGCACGGATACGTGTCGGCGGCGTGTCGGCCAATTAAAAAGCGAATTTTAATTTTTAAAATCCCGGACACGTGTCGGACATAGTGTGGCCACATATCCGACATGGCCTAGCGTCCGACATGGCCCAGCTAGCCCACCTGTGGGCATAACCCTAGCTTCCTCTCCTCTCGATCCCAATCCCCCCAACACTGTTGCCCGCACGCCGCCTCCTCCCCATCGCCCTGCTCGCACCCCATCGGCCTCGCCGCGCCGCCAGCTCACCGCACCTCCTTCGTGTAGCCCCTCCCTCGTCGCACTGCCGGCTCCCGCACCTCCTCCCTCACGCAGCCCCTCCCTCATGCAGCCCCTCCTCGACACCTCCCTCTCCAAGCCAGCCATTCCTCATGGCGCCTTCCATCTCCTAGAGACCACCCCACCGTCACGACCACCTCTCCAAAGAAGCCACCTCCCTCGCGCCTTCTCCCTCTCCTAGTAAGTGATGCTCATGCTCTTTAGTCTTCACTGATTCTCTAAATGAATGTCATTCACTGATTCACATAGTGATGCAATGATGCTCTTCACCATGAGTCAATTAGATGTTTGCAATCGTAAATTCGTGATTGCTTGTTCTTATGTTCTTGAATGCTTGTTTTTCAACATTCTAGAAAAATGGAAACCGGTAATTCAAGTGTTAGAGAGGAGCAAAACACCAACAATAGGTTCAAGCCTCATTGTGGAATCATGTTGACGTTCTAGACAAGGGTGGTCAAGGGGGAGGAAATGTGAAATCGAGATGCAAGTATTATTTTAGTTTGACAAGCATGAAGGAACATAAAAAATAATACATATGTGTAATTTATTCATATTATTTAAATATATATATAGTCGTGTCGCCATATCAGCATTTTTGGGAAAATAGTGAATCCTCGTGTCGGTATCGTGTCGTGTCGACGTATCCGTGTCCGTGCATCATAGTTCCTCTTCCACTTGGAGTTGGACTAGGTTAATCTATAAAAACCGAAGGGGTTTGGCCTCAGGGGTCATCCAAAGCAACACAACCCAATCATATTGTGTATTATTCTTTTCTCTATTTTTAAACGCGTGTTCTTCTAATTTTCTCATTTTTGTTTCTAATTAAATACATGCCATTCTACTATTTTAGGTACATTTATAATATTTTTCCTTGCATACCACTCCATGAATAATTGAAATTTACTTTTTGAAGAGAAAAGAAGTAACTACTCCCTCCATCTCTTGTGCTTGTCATCCTAGAATGTTTGCATGACACCTTGAAAAACTTTTACCACTAATACACATAAAACTATTTAGATTTGTCACATGAAGATGGTATTAGTACATTTTTCATCAAAAATACGTCATTATCATTATGTTTTTAATAATTTTTACTAACGTATAATTAGAAAACAGTAATAGTCAAAGGTGTATATTGGAGACCATGTCAATGTCCAAAACCACAAGTAAAAGACAATGGAGGGTGCCTAAGCACAGAGGAGTACTGAACAATATTTGGGTGTCCAAAATATAGGAACATTAAGTGAACTAATCAGGCCTCCTGCATACCTTATTTCTGTGATAGAGGCTAAAACAAACATCTGTTTGAAAACAGGGGGAGTAACATTTACTTACCAAATCATAAGAGCAGACGGTACAGCCAACCGCATGAAACTGCCAAGCCCACTAAAAGCTTCCCACGAGAGTGGAGCACGAGTTTTCTCACAAGACGGTGAGAACTTAATGTAAAGACCAAGAACAGTCACTTCAACCCAATCACAGATGCTGACTGATAAAGCAGCTCCAGTATTACCCATGCCAACTTTATAAACCATGAACCAGCACAAAGGAATGAAGACAGTGAGTGTTATCAAGGAGCTCAGAACCATAGGAAAGATTAGGCTTTGAGATTGGAGGAACTTTGAAAAGCATTGAGCAACAGAAAAGGCGAATAAACCAGGGATAAGCCACAATGCATATTTCCCAGCCTCACTTGCTATTTGTGGCTCCTGACCCATGAGAGGAAGTACCTCCGGGATGAAAACCCACAGAATGGCGATGGGCACACTCACAATAAGAAGTACAATTATGGACCTGTAGGTATACAAGGATAGCTTATGATACAGTTCTGCTCCATAGGCTTGTCCACAAATAGTTTCCAATCCTGATGCCAGTCCAATCTAAAAGGAAAACTGCATTAGCAATGAGCTAATGAAACATATACATATTGTAAGGGAAGAAATGAAACTCAAATTATCATGATGAAGCACAGAGACAGTGCTCAAAGACTATCTAGAATAATGATGATGCTAAATATGCAAGTTTACTAGTAGATCCTCCATGCACCGCAAGGCATTTGCAATCCAGGCAAAGATTCGTATTGTAAAAGAATATGCATTGTTATATATAAGGATTCCAGGGTCTACATGGTTTAGATTAACACCTAGGATGATCAAGATTTTTCTAACTTCAATTTCAGGTCTAGTGTTCACAAGAGCAACCGGATTAGGATAGATGCAACAGATATACAAATTTGGTACCAAATATCACAACATTTAATGTGAGCTTCATGTTACCTGGTTAACTTGGGTCTACTAAGGGCAATGGTGGCGTACACATAACGGTATCAAACAAATCAATTAATAAGAGCTGCACCGGCACCTTGAATTAGCACAGTCCTGAACATTCTATTAGCCTCCTTAACACGTTGACAGAATGATAGTTGTTTGATGAACTTAACAAGCCTCACAGGAGACAGGACTACTCACTTCCTATCTGTTATAGTGCAATCATATGAGCAATCTATGTCATGACATCATACTCGCAAAACTAAAATGAACATTTTTTATTTGGTGTGAACAACGATCAAGTCAGTATGATATACTATACATAAGTTTAATTCAATTTATCATGTTCCTAGTTTTGTCGAGTATGTCTGTGTACTAAGAATAATGTTTGTCTGTCAACAAAGGCCCCCTCCTGTATTTTGTTTTCCAAGTAAGTCATTTCAATTATTCAATAAGGAAATGCTGGTCCATCACATACAACTATATGAAGCTGATAAGGGGACTAGAGGACTAGATTGATGGAGTTTCTGTAGATTTTTTTTTTTTGATAGTTTAGTTGCAGAAAAGAGAATAGAACAAGGGGATGGCTACTGTACATACGACTTTCAGTTAAAAAGGTTACAAAGTTTATGCCCCGTTTGCGGGAAAAAATCCTATAGGACTTGGTCCACAACTCCATCTCAGTAGACCAACTCCACCGCGTGACACGTGTATTTGCTAATCTCAAAGCGCACATTAATCTTGTAGATTCTCCTTGGATAGGTGCAAGAAAGATTGATGGATACTCTCCAAATGACCCCTGTCTTGCATCAAATTCCAAAGGGCCAGTTGTATCTGCTATTGATTCCTTTGAGACTGTGCGTTTTGAGATTGGCAAATACACGTGTCACACGGTAGAGTTAGTCTACTAAAATAGAGTTGTGGACCAGGTCCTATAGGATTTTTTCCCCGTTTGCGTGTCTTTTGAGTTAGGGCCTTTCTCATGTCATTGATTAGTACGAATTTTACTTGTGGCCATCAACCAGCCGGTGTACGACGGCACGGCGGAGCATTCCCACAAGCACCGCGTGGGCGCCCTCGCGAGACGCTAAGAACCACAAGACACAACCAGCATCCAGAACATGCTCCAAAGAAAAGTCAAAACAAGTAACTACTCCTGAACGGCGGTATCTCTCATGAGGACGCAGCCAAACAGTTATCCACAAGACCACAACAACGCACCAATCCGCTTCCGAGCTTTATGCAAAAAGTAAACAAAAGAAAAGGTAGTAGGGCTGTTAGGCTAGCTCACGAGGACGCTGAAACCGGAGACGTTGGTGAGGGAATTGGCGATGGCGGCGCCGGCGAGCGGGACCTCGCCGAGGTGCCCCACCATGACGGTCGAGATGAGCTGCATCGTCAGCTGCAGCAGCGCCACGGCGATCATCGGCGCCGCCAGTGCCGCCAGCAGCCTGGCCTCCTCCGTCGCCTCCCTCCACCATCCCTCACCACGGCAGCAGCATAACCGCCGCCACCGCCGCTTACCCCCCGCCTCCACCTCCTCGTACTCCTCCGCCTTGTTGCTCCCCCTCGTGAGCAGCAGCGGCGCCTCGGAGGAAGAGTCCATGAATCCCCGCGCCCGGACTCACGGACAAGGGAAACAGCCGAGGCTTTGATGGGGACGAAGGGAGGCTGGGAGGGTGTGGAAATGAATTGGAAACTGTGAGGAATGCGGGTGCCAGGACAAGGGCAGGTGAGGCAGCGTATGGTATGGGGCGCTCCATCGTTTACAATATTTTCTCCTGCCATCTCCCAACGACTGGAGAATTTTTAATGAAGTGTAGAACTTGCCTACTTCGTTCGCTTTGAAGGGCAGCAAAAAAAAATTTACGGTGCTGAACAGGTGCGCACAAACTATTACAGACTTGTTCAAATAAATCGGTAGCCAAATAGTCGTGTTTTGATACCGTATCAGCGTCTGAAATGTCACTTTTCTATACCTAGATGCAATAGTAAGTATTCCCTCCATCCAAAATATAGGGCGTATTTTGTCTTGCACATAAAAGTGAATCATTGAAAATGAACAGACTACCCCTAATTATGATCTCTAAGTACTATATTTAACGTATGCATGTAGGGAATTCAAAGTAAAATTGGATATTTATTATGGACTCATGTGTTTATGCGTTGCAACGAAAACTTATACTTTGCATCAATAATTTTTAAGCATTGTGCTTAACACACCTATAATTTCTGAGCAATCAGTTCCAGTAGGTATGTAGCATATTTGAACAACGTAGCACCTATAAATACAAATATCTTACAAGAAAACAGATGCAAATGTTACAAGCATAGAACTGATGAATTGCTCTTAAACTGTTTAGTTCTCAGCTTTTATTAGACTATCAGATGGCCAACCAAAACCACAATTTAGATATCAATAAGTTCTCAATATCAATTCAGCTAACAAGTATCTTTGGATACAATTTCAACCGAAACCAGAGTACATTAACTTATTTAACCCAAGTTTGGCAAATAATTTGCACTGAACGAAGTAATATTAGTTACCGAAGTCTATTTCATCAGACAGCTCATGTACATGTCTTATTGCAAGGGATCAAGTGTCAAATAGGCTTTAGAGCATTAGAAGAAAGCTATTTTCACCTTCAAAAAAAGAAACTTTTCTTGCATTGATATCTATCACCGTGTAACCATCAAAGATGACAGTGCACAACGAACAGAACCTATTTTCTAAGACGGAGGAGTGGGGAGAATGGACGTGCTGTAAGAGGGGTGCTACGACACTGTGAAGAGTGGCATCATGCAGGGCGCCATCTACAAGGTGGTAGCCGTGCCATGCAAGTGCGTTGGTGAAGGTGTTCAGGAGGAGATCCGATAGAGGGGGCGCTGTAACACACCAGTCCAACACTGAGCCTAGAATGCTACCTAAACTATTCTAGCTACCAATTTGAAACCTAATTAGCAATAATTCCAGTAAGCATGCATGGAATAAAAACCCACCCACAGGAGAATAAATTAAAACAAGATAAATGCATAAGGATTAACTTTCACGGTTTGATCAGATGCGCTAAGAATGCTCGAAATACATGCTCTCAAGAAATGCTTAGGATACCCGCACCCAAGGAATGTCGGGACCAAGCTCCCGGTACATAGGATGGCAACGATAAATAATAAATCAATCAATGTCTCAAGCTTTTAAACTAGATAATAACCAAGTCCATGAATAAAAATGCTAAGGGAAATAATCAATGTCAATAGATTTAATGAAAGCACTCTGTATAGATAACAATTTTGTGATAAATGCATGTGATGTAAGTGTGCTACTCCATCCTATGCATGTCGCCATTAACAGTCATCTAAAAATCAACAACAAAACAAGGGTGAGTCAAGGACTCAACGAGTACAAAGTAGAATATTAAACAAGCAGTTCATCTCTCAACTGAATTATTAACACTATCATAAGCATGTCCATATGTCATTCTCATATCTCAAATTCTCAAGTATTCAATTATCATCATTTACTATTCATGTATGCAAATGCTCAATGCAACTTAATCATGTTGTGGGTGAGAAGGTAGTATCTAGGTCTGGATTAGGTCCAGAAGATTGTTGAGCGAGTGGCGGAGATCAGGCAGAATCTGCTAGCAGCTCAGAGCAGGCAGAAAAGCTATGCAAATGTGAGAAGGCGTAATTTGGAATTTACGGTTTGTGATCAGGTGCTCCTAAGAGTGTCTCCCACCAAAGCCATTATACGATTTGGTACAAAAGGGAAGCTTAGCCCAATAATTACAAGAATTAGAAAGTTGGCCTATTGCTTGGACCTTCCTGAGTCCATGCGTGGGTACACAACGTCTTCCACGTCTCGATGTTGAGAAAGTACATGAGAGATCCGAAGCATGAGATTTCATTGGAGCCGTTGACCATTGAGCAAGACCTCACTTTTGAGTCTCGTTCGGTGCATATACTAGAGAGGTTAGAGAGAGTGTTGAGGCATAAGACGTTAGGATAAGTCAAAGTGCTTTGGTCACATCAAACCGAGCGAGAAGCGACTTGGGAGTTGGAGTCTCGCATGCGTGAGAAGTACCCGGAGTTGTTCATGATGGGTATGTGCAAATTGTTGTTGACTGTTTCCTGCTTTATTGTTTCTGAGTAAAATGACGAAAGTAGAAGTCAGGGTCGAATTCTGTTAAGGGACGTAGAATATAATATCATATTTAATTATCATGTGTTAGTTTTAGCAATTAATAATTAAATTCAGAATTTTGGGATCTTGGGGGAGAATTGGGTCGCCGGCCCATAGCCCAACCGAACACGAGTGGGTTTCGATATGGGGAAAGGGGGAGCCGGTTGCCGACCCACCCTAGCCAAGTCGTAGTCGAACTCAACTTGGGAGGGGGAGCCCAGCCACTTATAATGAGGGTAGGGGACTAGCCGAACCCTAGCCAGCCGCCCTTGCCCCCTGTGTCGCGCCCCACCGCCTACCTCCCAGCACCTGCTGCCCCTAGCTGAGCCCCTGTCTTGCCTCCCTCCTTGATGAGACACCTCCTTGCCAGTTGTCCTCTGTTGCCACGGCTAGTAGCGATGGTGGTGGTCGTGCTGCCGTGGGTTGCAGAGAGGAGAAGGAGGAAGGAAGGGCAACAAGGAAGGAGAGAGAAGGAAAGACGGAAAGAAGCTACGGTTTCATGCTCCATCGTCAATCTTTGTCCAATTTTCATGGGTAACGATCTGATCAACCTTAGATTGATCTTATATTGATGTTTATTCACATTGTAGATTAGTTTGATCATGGGAGTTAGATGCTTTATGATGCACTGGTTCGTTAAGTTGTACTATAGAACCTTACTATGAGATTTTGGGGGTATCTCCGTCCAGACTCATGTCTTCGCTATGTTAGGAAAGTTTTAGATAATTTCCTTATATTACCAGAGAGTCCATGATCATTAAATTTGGATAAGCAATTATAAAGTTATGGCCTCACGAGTACTGATGTCCTGAACTCTATCGCCATTGACAACAGTTGGGAAAATTGTGTATTTACGTGTATTAGATCTTGGAATTAAATTATGGTCATAAATAGTATTAGCTATATAATTATCTGTAGATTCCAGACATATTATGGTTTTCTATTTGTCATGCTGTAGACAAATAGTTACGAAATTATGAATTCTACTGTTTAGTTAAATTCCAGTATAACTTTTGGGGTTAGAAACGGGGACCTAGATGGCAAAAATAAAAGGATTTGCATAACTAAGATATTATGGGGAATTTCGTGTAGATTCCATAAAATATAAATTTTGATATATTTGGAGTACAGTAGCAAAGTTATTAATGTTTGATCACCGGGATAGTGGGTAAGTCATCTGGTAAGTTGAGTTAAGCGTGTCGGGTTTGTGTATAGGTGTGATAGCGTATTGGTTGATGATTGTGTACTGTTGTGGCATGTTTTGAGTTATATTATTGATATTTTGTTCAAGGAGTGTTGCTTTGAGTTTGGTGCCACCTTTGCATCGTCCCGACTTTCGTGGCTAAAAGGCAAGTGTATGGTAGAGTGGTAAACAACGGCTTGTCGGCTCTTGTCTTTATAATTGAATTTATATGATAATTGCTTTTGCTTTATTATGCTTATTTTGAATGCCATGATAATTATGAGATGACATGATGATGATATGATCATGGAGATGACATGGTAATGTTGATAATAGATAACATTGATGAATAATAAACATTGTTGCATCGTTGCATTTGCATCCACCCAGGGCGGTGAGTACTGCAATGTATATGGCTACTCCGGTTTGCTCTTTATAAAATCCTACATAGGTAGGGACTCCACGAGCTAGAGGATAGACCCCGCCACTACTACAAAACAGGCTATAGTAGACGCCCCATCACAGACGGTTTTTATGGAACCGTCTGTGTTGGGTCTGTCGGGATGAGGCATCGGCTCTACCGGTTTATCACAGATGGTTTTGTTAATAACCGTCTGTGATAGGCATCTATCACAGACGGTTTGTGAATAGAACCGTCTGTGATATATCATAGACGGTTCTTTTAAACAACCATCTGTGATAATCTTCGTAATCACGCATGCTTTATTCATGAACCGCTCAGGATATATCACGCATTTTCTATTCACAAACCGCTCAGTGATTAGTTAGATATCGCTGCGGTTCTTAATGAGAACCGCTCAGGATATCGTTATCACGCATGCTTCTAATTAGAAACCGCTCGTGATATCTCGGCATTATATAAATTGCACCGACACATCCTCGGATCTACCGCAGACCGCCGCTTTGGAGGCCCGACACAACTCGCCAGACCGCCGCGCCTCGCCGCTCTGGAGCAACCCCGCTTTGCCGCAACCCTACTCGCGCCTGTTGCAACCCCGCCATTGGCTCCACTTAGATCTGCTCCTCCTCCCCCATGTGCCACTTCCCGCCTAGCTCCTCCAACTCCGGCTCCTCCCCCGTTGCACCAGCTTAGAGAGGAGAAGGTTGGACCCCGCCTCTAGCGCCTCCTCTACCCACCGCCTCCTCCCCATTGCGCCACTCAACCTTGTCAGCCTCCACTCCCATTCGCCACCTTAGAGAGGAGAAGGAAAGGAGAGGAATCGTATTTTCTTCGTGAGCTCCGAGGGTAACGATCTATAACCCTTTATGTTTGCTATAAATTAATCGCTAATCAATTTAAATATGTTTGGTAAATAGGAAGAGTACGTATTTGCGGTTTATTAATCTAATTTGACACTAATTTGTTACATGCGTATCGTAGATGGACCGAAACTGGATGTACGGTGTGAACCGTGTGAGTCAAGAGTACATTAATGGCGTGGTTGCTTTTAGAAGAGCCGCCGAGCAGGATATGTTGAAGAAGGGGATAAATTTTATATACTGTCCATGCATTGATTGCGGTAATCTGAAGATGTTTAACAACTCGGCGCATATCGAAGCGCACTTGATTCGAAAGGGTTTCAAAAAAGGGTATACATGTTAGACTAGTCATGGTGAAGAGCAGATTATACCGGAAGTTAATAATGACGACATCGCTGAGGAAGTCAACGATATGTCGAATGTGGACTATGCTTTTGATGAGGATATGTCGCACGATGATAATCTGGATCAGATGCTACGCGATGCAGAAGAGAACTACAGTGAGAGAGAGTTTTGTAAATTCGAGGGCTTAAAGGAGGACTCGGTGAGACCTTTGTTCCCTGGCTGCAAACCGGAAGACAACCACCGGAATACACAAGGTTGTCAACCGTGATTGAACTGCTTAAATTGAAGGCAAGCATGGTTGATCCGATAAGAGTTTCATGGCGTTGTTAGGTCTCCTAGCGGACATCCTTCCGGAGGGAAACATGTTGCCCAGCACCACCTACCAAGCAAAGAAGGTTCTTTGTCCATTGGGAATGGAAGTAGAAAGAATACATGCATGTCCGAACGATTGTATTCTCTACTGTAAAGAGTATGCAGACATGCATGTATGTCCCGTGTGCAAAGCATCCCGATACAAGCGTCAGAATACTGCTAAGGTGAAGCAAGGACCTATCGACGAGCACAAAAACATGGTATGCCAACACAATCCAAACCGGTCGGAGGTTTGGATCACGAGAGAGTACAACCGTCGGTTCAACGAATGGTTAAAGGTGCGAATTACTGGGAGGTCATCAAGTGATGATACGCTGCTATGGTTGGCACAAGGGCCACAATTTACAATTGTCACATGGCAAGGATACGACATAAATGGGTACACATTTTATACAGCAGCTCAGGATAGGAAGAGCACAGCCCGTATCAGCGGTGTCCGTGATAGATGCATTCAAGACCGATGGGTGAGGAGCTCCTACTATGGGCAAATAGAGGAGATATGGGAGCTCGACCACGTGCTTTTCAAGATCCCCTATTTCGTGTCGTTGGGTCCATCTCCCACAGTGAAGGTCGACAAGTACGGCGTCACTACCGTGGACCTCGAACGTGTCGGATATAAAGACGAACCATTCGTACTGGCTAACCAAGTTGTTCAAGTCTTCTATGTAACCGACCCAACAAATAAGAAGCGCCACGTAGTTCTTCAGGGAAAAAGGAGGATTGTCGAAGTTGAGAATGTAGTGGACGAGGAAGAATACAATCAATTTGACGAGTTGCCTCCTTTCGGAGACGGCATCAGGCTCGAGGAAAAACCCAGTGAGGAAGCTAGCTATATGCGCGTCGATCATCATGAAGGGCTATATTTTAATTAAGAATTTACTCCATTGTAATTAATTTATTCCATAACATGATGTCAACATGGAATTGTCATCTCTGATTTTGATGTCAATGTGGACTTCATTGTAATGTGAAATGATAATATTATACGCTTGTAATAAATAGACGATAAAAAGACCATATTATTTTTACATCACAGACGATAAAAAAGGATTAGCGATCCTATCTTAGCCTTCAAATCTTCATAAGCCTTCTCGTCGGCTTCAATGGTGGTGGGATCAGCGACTATCAGATCAAACGCCTCCTCCTGCGACCTTGCACGCTCGATTTGCGCTTGTAGCTGTTCGGACTCCGCAACCAAGCCCCATATAGCCCAGAGGCCATCAGCCCTGGTCTCCTCCATCTCAACGAGGTTGACCCGCTCTCCTACAATTCGGATGTCGTCCTCGAATCTCTGGGCCGCATCCTCGGTGCGAACCAAGTAGTTCCATAGGACGATCTCCACGATGAGGTTTAATCGCTGGATGCCGCGGACCCTCGCATTGGTCCGTCTGAGGAGGAGCTCCAGTCGACAGATGATGGCCGCTATGGTCTCCGGTAGATCGGAGGGCCTACAACGGATGACATTGCGAACGAAAAGCTTGTCCGCGGCTTGGGCTAGGTTGCAACCAGAGAGGTGCGAGTAAAGAAGCACAAGGTAAGCCAATACAGCTGGCACGAGAGGGGAAGCCATTTGGAGTTTGTGGAGAAAAGGGATCAAGGAGTTTGTGTGAAATCCATTGTAGAAGGGGATATCTATTTATAGAACAAGTACTAAAGCCGGAGCGGGAGACGAAGGGATATTTGGGAGTTGTAGCGACGTTGGAAAACAAAGAGACGAAGCCGTGCGATCGTGAGACAAAGAGACACACGCGGGAAAATGAAGAGACTTGTTGATTTGTCGGTAGGATGTCAGGTTATCATAGACAGTTCTATTATAGAACCGTCTGTGATAAGGAATCACAGACGGTTCTATTTAGAAACCGTCTGTGATATGACTTTATCACAGACGCATTTCGCTCTGCTTCACAAACCATCTATGATATGCTCCAAATCACGCATTTACTGCTAAAGCACCGCTCGTGATATGGAAGTATCACGATGGTTCAGAAGAGAACCGTCAGGATTTCTTATCACGCATGCTTTTACTAGAATCGTCTGTGATAGCCTTTTTATAAGTAGGGAACCACTAGGGTTTTGCTCTTACTCGTCACTTCCTCTCCCGCGCCCCTTAGGCTCTCGCGCGCTCGTTCGCCTCCTCTAGGGCTCGCCCGTTCACTCCCCTTAATCCCCGACCGACACCACCGCCTACGACCTCGGCACCGCCGCCACCTCCAACGGCCTCACTACTCCCGTGCCCCTTAGGCTCTCGCCATTGCTCGACGCCATCCTCGACGTCGGCCTCCTCCGATTCCACCACGAGCGGCCGCCTCACACGACTCCACGGCAACGAGCGCCTCCTCCTCCGGTGCAGCCCATCGCCTCTCTTCCACTACACATCGCCATCCTCCTCTCGGCCACACACGGCTCCCTCCTCACTGGCCCAGCGCCTCCTCTGTACTCCTCACGCTTCCTCGTATACTACTCTACTCGCTCTATCCCACCCCCCTTGCTCGTGATGGGTTCTCGTTGATGCTCGTGATGATAGTCGAAATCTGAAATCAAATAGATAATTAGAAATGCAGACTTGAGCTTAATCATATTGCTTTTATATGGTCATTATAATTAGTAGCCTTTATACTTTCTCGTTGTCGGTTATAGTTGAATTAAGATTACACTTGTATGTTCTGTGATCTGATTGATCTTTTGTGAGATATTTGCATTTCTATTCTCAATATGTCAATTAGGCTTATTGTTGATATAAATTTGTGAATTATCTTGAAGGCATATGATCAGATGTTCTGTTTACAGAATGTTTTATGTGCTGTTTTTGTGATTTAATTTCACTAAGATAGTTAAATTTAGTTAAATTGTAATCTGTTGACTAAAAGTTTAACTACTACTCTGAGATAACTTGACATATGAGAAAGTTGTAGTTTGAGCTCAAGATCTGTTTTGTAATTATCAAAATTGATTGGTGAAGAGATTTTGACAGAGGACTGAGATTGCAAAGACTATGTTTTATGCAATTAGTCAACTAAGAGCAATTGAGCAATCTTATTTTCTTAGCTTCATGTTGTTTTTAGTTGATATCATAATGAATATGTTGAGCATTAAACCTTTGCTTAGCATTTCTTCGTCGATCCTGACACACTTGAGTGTACCTTTGCTTCATGCCAATCCTCCACGGATGAAGCAAATGGTACACTCCAAAGGTGTCTGGCTCGATGAAGTAGGCTCGAGCAAAGATGGGCTCGGTTCTATCTATGCAAAAGATTCAGATCACTAGTTTCTATCTATACAAAGATCATAAGAGATTGTTATACATGTGATTGTTATGTCAGTCTAGTTAAGCTTTGGATAGAGCTCAAAATCTGAATGATTTGCATTTGATTATGTTAATTTGGTCCTCCCTCGTGCCTTGTCTGTTGATCTCCTCGGTGGTTTTGAGCACCATCGCCGTTGTGAGTATTTCAACATATCGTGCACTGTCTCTTTGTATATACATATATATGTGATGTGCTAGTTGAAATATGTGATCTGTGATTGGTGGGTTCTTTGATCTGCTCGGTGATGAATTGTCATAGAAAATGAAATTGAATGTGAATTGGTATATAGATTAAGTCTTGAGTTGTAGATTGTCTAGCTGATTCCTATAACTTTGAGAAATTTATTTCAACCTATTATACCTGCTGTTCCTGTAGCTCTATCATTCTGTTTTTCTTGTTATTCTGTATCTTTTCAATGCCTTCTTTCTATTATCCGTGTATTTAGTTGATCTCTACTTCTGTGGTCCAGCATAGGTTAAGTTGAGTAAATTTGCTTGAATCTGGTTGATTTGAATAGCAAGTTGTAAATTGAACTCAAGGCCTAATCTATAAATTGTCATATTCAATTGATGATTACATTGGACATAAGTGCTGTGATGGCCAAGGTTAAACCTTGTGCAACTAGCTTTCTGAGAGCAATAATCATACAATCAAATCTTAGCTTATGCTGATTTTAAGTGTACACTTATTGTGTTTGATGACCATATTGTTCCTTTTAAATGACTTGATTGATTTTCTTAGTCTTATGACTATTGTGTCATTTAATTGGTTAGGGAACTATGCTCTATTCATAATTATCTATGTTGGAAATAATTATGCAATTTTGCTAATATGTTTAGCATTTCAATCAAGTCAGCGAGATGGCAGAGGCACCGTCTTCGCCACCGTCACTGACGCCGCAGATGGCAGAGGCACCGTCTTCGCCACTGTCACCGACGCCACAAATGACAGAGGCGCTGTCTTCGCAGCCTAATCCATCGACGATAATGATACGGAAGCGAGATTCAGAGAAGAATCGAAAATGCATGTGGGCCGACTGGTCATCACGGAGGTTAGTGACTTTGGGGTCCCTTTGAGACCCAAGACATCAGTGGCGAGATTCCGGACCATCTGCGGGATACTTGCAAGGCAACAGGTCCCCATCACCACACCAAGGTGGAAGAATTTGACGAAAGAAGCGAGAGGCGCGCTGTGGACAGAACTTTCAAGCAAGTTCACTATCCCAGAAGCAGACATGGCACGCGTGGAACGGACGGCGATGCTCACGATCGATAAATCGTGGAGGACCTTCAAGAGCATTCTTGTCACGAAGTACGTGAACACGGGTCAGACGCCCTTCGCGAAGTATGGATTCTTGACGCGGGAAACATGGGACGTCTTTGTGGCTATGAAGACGATGACCGAATTTAAGGAGGAAAGTGTGGCGCACAAAGCTCTCCAGACACGAAACACTCACCTGTACAGACTCAGCACCGCTGGGTACGCGAATAAATACGAGGAATGGGCGGCGGAGGAGGGGAACGTGTTTCCTGATGTCACAGACCCGCGTTCCCTAGCCTGGTTAAAAGCGAGGGCAAAAGTCTCGTCTTTGGGCAGCATCTCTTTCACAAACCCGGCAGACCAGGAAGTGTCCGAACGTGTGGTAAATATGTCGAACTACCTAGTTATTAACAAGTCCATAACTTCATAGTGTCTATAATAACATGATGACCTCTTGTAGCGTGAATTGTCTGCCCAAACTTCCCAAGGCTCCTTCCAAGCAGACAGGGAGAAGGATATACTATCTACAACCCTAGGAAATAAGGAGCACCCAGGTCGCACGCGAGGCCTTGGGGTTAACGTACCTTGGAGTCATGGATTCACAGACGACTACTGCACGTATATTAGTAGGAAGAGATCTAAGGCCGAGCGCGAGGACCGGTTGGTACAAATGATTACTGAAAAATTTGATGGAAAGCTAGCAGCATTGCAGGATCAAATGAATCAACTCCTGAGCCAGTCGCAAGCCACCCCTGTTAATTTGGAAGCTACCCCGCCGACATCGAGTAGCGCGGCGTCCACGATAATTCGAACATGACGACGCCCAATTACCGATAGACGACATCAAGGTAATGTACATCTATGGAATGCACGAAAGATAGACCTATAGGACACCTTAGCTAATTGCGTATCGTTTTGTAGGAGTCGACGCCCTACAAGCTCCAAGTGAGGATAGTTGGGTCCATTTCTATTGAGGTCAAGGGGATGGTGCATCCAAAGCAGAAGGGCAAGGCAAAGACGGTGTCCGTGTGGCGCAGGTTACGCTGTGGTGGAGGTGGACATGGTACATGAACATTTTATGGCCGTCCCACTGGAGATTCGCCCGAACGAAGAGATCACAACATTAGGGGATGCCGTGCACACTTTTATCCAGTGGCCCAGGAAGGACATCGTCCTGGACCCAACAGTGCCGCGATCTCAACACAACCATTCCTTTCCAACGGGACCCTCAATGACTCCACCTCATATTTCGCCTCAGAAGGCCACCTTATCGGTTCCCGTGGAGAAGACGCCGAAGGAACAACAAAAGCGTGCCGCCGTATCGGGTCCTGAGTTGTCTCGCAGGAAGACGCTGCTAATCCTTAAGGCCAAATCGAAATTGATGAACGTTAAGGCGCCTCCCAAGTCCGGGAAGTCTGGGAAGTCCGGGATATCCGAGAACTATATCATTGGAAAACCGTTGTGCTCCAACACAGTATTAATGCGCACTGGATATGCTTGTCAGGCTTTGCATGCCTGGTACTTGGAGAAGACCCAAAAGAAGGGGTGCGATACTGGAATCACCGTCAGATACGAGCATAAGCATTTCTTCAACAGGCCGGGCAACTTCGTCATGGGCTTCAACGACTTATATGACCTATTCAACCTCGTTGGCCTCGACGCCTCGCTTCTACGATGTTGGACACTGTAAGTGCGTACAATCAAGTTCTACATTCACGTAATACCGATAAATATCACAACTCATTGCTTATGTATAGATACATGATGAAAAATGTTCGGGACTAAAAAGAACCGGTGGGTTTCCTTGACCCACATGTGGTATCGTTGCAAACCATCCAAACAGACTCGTCCTTCGTCGAGAAATACATAACGAAGTCATTGCTTCGTCAGAAGAACATGAAGTACATAGTGGTGCCCTACAATGAGGGTTAAGTGTCACTACTTGCTCTACAAATTTCATTTGTACTTTATACGCAGCACGAACTTAGGTTTAATGACTATAGTGACATACATGAGTAGGTACCACTGGATCCTCTTAGTCATTATACCAAAGAGGAACCATGTGATATACCTTGATTCTCTACTCATAACAAGCACAATCTCAAAGATTCGAGAGGAATACTCGAGAGATATGCTCATTTCCTCCATACATAACTCTATTGTAGTCTTCATTCATTTGAAATGGTCGAGGATAACTTTTTGGAATCATGTAGGTCGTTCATCGATTATGTTGCCAACAAAGGAATATGTGATGGAAAGAGAGCCGAACTAACACATAGGATGAATTTTCCGGTACGCGCTACAACACGATAATCCTATATCATACTTCATAATAACGTGTCTCGAACTGACTATACCTATATATGTAATTCTATTTTTGCAAAGGTCACCAAAGAAAAAGATGATGAGTTATGTGCAATCTACGCTTGCTATCATATGCGACTAATCCTTAGAGCTAGGAAGAAGGATCCCGAGGTTTGTCAATCTCAAATAATTATTTCCTAATTATAAATTTAAGTATATATAGCTTACCACTTTACTCTTGCTAGCGACAGGCCTTGGATATACAATTAGATGTACTCGTTGCGGAAGAGATCAAGGACATTTGAGGGAAGCTCTGCACCTTTATCCTATTAGATATCATTAAGCACACCGGAGAATTTCGCTCTATCGCCGACCCAGAGCATCACCCCACCGACACCTCTCAACCACCTGCAAACAATTGACTCAATTGTAATCCAATTGTAACTATAGCGACAATACTTGAACAAATGCGATCTTTTGTAATTTATTTTGAGTAATGATCAGTTTGAGTTTGTCAACAATTGATTATCTGTGATGTATCTGTTTTTCTGCATGCTTGTTTTCAGAGGGCATGGCTAGCAATTCCTAAGGCTAGCCAAAAATCAGCAAAAATGTAGTTAGGATAAAGAACTATCACAGACGGTTTTTGCTTTAAAACCGTCTATGAAGGCACAATATCACAGACTGTTCTATCTAGAAACCGTCTGTGATACGCAAATATCACAGACGGTTCTATCAACAAATCGTCTGTGATATTCTGCGTATCACATATGGTTCGTGGATAGAACCGTCTGTGATATTTTGCGTATCACATACGGTTTCTAGATAGAACCGTCTGTGATACTATGCCTTCACAGACAGTTTTAACCAAAAAAACCGTCTGTGATAGTCCGTATCACAAACAGTTTTGAACCGTTTGTGATAACCGCCCGTTATCACAGATGAACAAATACAAACGGTTCGAAAACCGTCTGTGATGACGGTTCCGAACCGTCTGTGATGGCATGATCCGTAGTAGTGCGTGGGGTTGGGGCAAGAGTGTGTCATCGACGGGTGAACACCCTGCTATACTGGTATCAGCTGATTAAGTTGTATTGAGCATTTGCATACATGAAAAGTAAATGACGTGAATTGAATACTTGAGATATGAGAATGACATTTGTGCATGCTTATGATATTGTTAATGATTCAATTGATAGATGAACTGTTTGTTTATTGTTCTATTTTGTACTTGCTGAGTCGTGGACTCACCCTTGCTTTGCTGTTGATTTTTAGATGACCGTTGATAATGACATACATGGGATGGAGTAGCACACGTGCATCACATGCATTTATCACACAATCATTATCTATATAGAGTGCTTTCACTAAATCTAGTGACATTGATTATTTCCCTTAGCATTTTTTTCATAGACTTGGTTATTATCTAGTTTAAATGCTTGAGACGTTGATTGATTTATTGTTAGTTGATTTATTATTTATCACTGTCATCCTATGTACTAGGAGATTGGTCCCGACGTTCCTTGGGTGCAGGTATCTCAAGGATTGCTCGAGTGTGTGTATCTCGAGCGTTCTTGGCATGTGTGACCAAGTTGTTAAAGTTAATCCTTATCCATTTATCTTGCTTTAATTTATTCTCTTGTGACCTGTTGGTCGGTTTTTATTCCATGCATGTTTGTTGGAATTATTGTTAATTAGGTTTTAAATTGGTAGCTAGAATAGTTTAGGTGACATTCTAGGCACCGCATGAAAGAAAGATGGTGTGCAGTTCCATTGACAAAGTTCACAAAGATATCTGCATCAACTTGGAAGGTTCCAATGCATACAATACATATAAATAGAAATCTTATCAAGTCTATTTTCCAACGCATCAAATGACACATCATTTGGAGTTTTCTACAAAAACTTATGGTCATTGGTGTGCGTGCTGCACGGGCAGACAGGTCAACGCATGAGAGTGTAATATCCCATTTTTAGCAATGAGGGAAAAGGGTTTTAGAGAGGAGGTTTGATGGAATTTGTTTTAGCAAGTTCTGCGAGGGGGATTTTTACGAAAAAGAGGGAGACTAAGCCGTGGGCTTTCTGCCCACGGAGGAGGGCCTTTTGGAGGGGCAGCCGGCCAAGGGGGAGGGCCAAACCCTAGCACCTCCCTCCCCATGTGCCCCCTCTCCCCACTTCCCTCCCAAGCCGCCACCCCTTCCCCTTCCTTTGCTCTATCCCCTCTCCTCCGATCCAAAATTTTGGTCATCCTCACCTCCAAGGCTACCTTCCCTACTGCCCTATCTCCCTTTGGGCTGTTGTGATCTTCCTTGCTGGTGCTGCCGGCCAAAGGAAGAAGAAAGCGAGGTTCGACCAAGGGAGAAGAAGAAGAAGGAAAAGGAGGAGCCTCGCTGGGTCTCTGAGTTCGTCATCATGATCTCCAAGGGTGACGATCAATTTTCTCTTCCTTTCTATGCAGCCAATTCCCAATTGGTAGAAATCGTTAGCAGATCGCTTTTGTCTGCAGTTTGTGTTGTTCTGTAGTTTCCGATAATTTTAGTATGAAATCTGAGGATGTCGTCTCCTAGAGATTTGTAGATAATTTCAATATATTTCCACAGAGTATTTGTGCATGATAATTGAACGGGTAGATAATTAGTTAAGATTTTTACAATCCGACTGTCTGTTCAGTTCCTCAGTTTTTGGTAGCACGCATAGATATATAGATTAAATTTAATAAATGGGTTAATTTGGGATTTCGATCTCAATAAAATAGATAGATAACTTTGTGATGATTTCAGAGAGTCCAAGAACACAATTTTTGGATAAGTAAAATAGGAGTTATGAAATTGTGAAGTATGCATTTTTGTTCTGACTGTCTGTTGGGGACAGTCATGGGAAAAATGCTAAATTAGCAAGGTTAGTGCAGAACAGAAAATTTTGCATAAAATTTATTATGAAACATAATTCCATGTGGATTCCAGAATGTCTTAGATCACTGTTTTTGGATGAACTAATTAAAAGATATGGAATTTCTAAGCCGATATTACCGAAGATGATAGATTGATCTTTGGAGTTAAAAACAAGGGTTTAGACAAAATAGTCTGAACTTTAGATTACCTAAGAAATTGTGGATACAGTTGTGTAGATTTCGGAAAGTCTGAGTTCATGACTTTTGGAGCTAAAGAACAAAAGTTATGATTTTCCTAAAGTGACTGTTCTGTTTTGGACAAAATGGTGTTCGGGAAGGAATGGTATAGTTGTGGGTTGTGATTAGGAGCGGTTATGTCTGTTTAGTTTTATTGTAATGTTGTGTGCTTTTGGATGGTATTCTTAGTATAGTGTACGATTGTCAGGTGGTGGTGTGAATTCGGGGTTAGAGCACTCTACTCATTGTTATCCATATCACGATTGAGGCAAGTACAATTCCAATGCGATTTGTGTGTGGTAACACCTTTGATGTGATGCAAGCTTAATATGATCAATCACGATGATAATGTTTATGTCATATTGCTTATACATTGTTCATTAGTTGATAATGCTTATGTTAAGAGATTGTGGAATGTTCATGTCATTTCATATTATGCATGCATGATGGCATGATGTACCCACGGGAGTGGGCTTGAGATCGCCATATTTAAGATACAGGCAATAGGTCCCCATCTAAAAAGGACGGGCTTGGGTCCCCGCATTTGATAATACGAGTATGAGTGAACACCGACATGTGTTACACTCGGCTATGCCAGTATAAGCAGAAGAGAAGAGGTTTTGGCATATACGTGAATTGTATTGCATTCATGGATCAAAAGATGTATGTTTTATACTGAGAAAGAATTGTTGATGATATAGTGCTATTTTTTTTATTAACCTTACATGTACTTGCTGAGTCTTGGACTCACTCTTGCCTTTTGTTGTTTTTGGTGATCATTGAGACTGGCATGCATTGGGTGGAAGTAGCTCATGGGAGGATTTCACACCTATGCACTTCACATTACCTAAATACCACTTTTTCCATGATAGAAACTCCCATTGTAATAATTGGTTACTTTGTGTCTCTATTGGTTCCCTATCCATTTTTTCAATGCTAGTGATTAGTCTTTACTACTTGAGTATTATTCATGATGCTACATAAATTGTTAGGATTGAGATGGTTGTGACTTTAATACTATTTTCTTGCTGAAATTTACAATGACGTAGTGATTGCAAACGTATGGTCTTGAGGTCTAGTGGTTAATGGTGGATGATTTGATAAAAAAATTCGTAGTGAAGGTTGAAGTTAGTAGATTGGTGTTACATCTTGGCTTTTGCTAAGCTGGGGTGTTACAGTCGGTATAGATGTATGTTTTTATACTAAGGAAGAATTGTTGATGTAGTGTTGTTTTTTTTATTAACATTGCATGTACTTGCTGAGTCTTGGGCTCACTCTTACCTTTTGTTATTTTAGGTCTATGGTGAATAGATTAACAACTTATGTAACTTAATTTGCTAAAATTTGCTAATGGTTAATTAACTTAAAACTTGACGCATTAGTGCACAGTAGGATGAGATGGGTCAAGTATTGCATTTACGCTTCTATTATGTTGTATTGATGATTCATGTTATGAGATGATCTATATACTTATAATATGATTCTATGATTGTTATGAGTGATGATAGCGAATGTCCAGGGGTACAGATTGGTTGTGGTCATGGGCATGGCCTAGTTGTACCACTATTTGTGGTATGGGGATAGTGATGGTTTTTCTCGAGTAATTTAGTTACCGATGTTGGAGATGAGTTCTTTGTAGAAGTTTTTGTCTTCCTTGAGTTTGTATTTGGTTTTCTGGTTGTAGTTTCTTGCGGTTGATGAACTTTCTTTAAATGGTGGTTATATTGTAGTTGATGGGTTTCAATTGGTCTCTGTTTGTTCTTTAAAACAATTTTTGTTCTTCCGACTATTGAGATACTTTTTGCAACTTGTGAACGTTGTTGATTTGCAAGGTTGGTCTCTTCATGGGAGTTTTGTCTTCTTGTTGTGAAGCGTGACTCACTCATTTGTTTGCTCGGCATTTGGATAATAGAAAACTCTTTTGTGATGTTTTGTTGTATTAAGTGAGAGGTTGTAAGCATGGAAGATAATTGATATGGTATGGGTACCAAGTTGGGTCAATGGCATGTTACGTGATTAATCTTAACTAGTATCCTTGGAAGTGAAATCGTTTAAGTTGATGTTGTCTTCTAGTAGTTCATCACATGATTAATTTTAACTAGTATCCTTGGAAGTGAAATCGTTTAAGTTGATGTTGTCTTCTAGTAGTTCTTGATGAACTGTGATTAAAGGTATGTTTATACCTACTAGGAATCCGAGATTTATTAAGAAGTGTGAGATATTAATGAATTGGTCTGATCATTAAGATTGTGGAATTTGGTAAATTTCTTAGATAATTTGGAGTAATGTGTCTCAATGGATTAATCTAACCATTAGTGATGGTTATGTTAAGGATGTGTTTGAACGTTGCCTTAGAGGATATTAATCCAGAAATTATCACAAATTGGCTACTTGATGATCATATATGGTTGCTAGATTTACATATTCCTTAGTATGATTAATTGTTGGAATTGTCTACAAAAGGTTGAAGGGATTAAATATCGGTGGATCTAGAATTTATGGGAGGAGTTCTGGATAGTTCGTCTATATAGAATGACTCGATGAATTTGGTTGTAGTGTTGTTGAGACTTTTGATCGATGGAAGATTTCGATTTTTGAAGTTTTAGTGTGATCTCGCCGAAAACTAAACATAAGGAGGAACAATTGAGTATGTGTTTGTAAATATTCATGTGATTCGCAAAGGAAAGTAGGTAGCAACTAGACTTTATAATGAAAACAGTTGATAACAACGATGGTTGGAGTGCAATTATTGTGTGTTAAGGTTTGGTGTTGAGCATCACTAAGAGTTGAGCTGACATGATTTAATAGGTGACTTGTGCCTGCATGATTGTGGAATAGTGGGATGATAGCATGTCCTTGATGAAAGGGTTTTGGTAAAACCTTTTAATTTGTGTAGTAGATCACCTCTAGGATAAAGTGGTTGTTATAGTGATGTTGCAAAGTTTTGGTAGACTCTCAATTTGAGGATGGTATAATAAAGTAGTATGGAACAATTTGGTGAGTTTTGGAGAGCTTTATAATGGAAGAGTAAACGATGACGATTCTTGTTAAGGGTATATCATTATGAATGTTAGTAAGGTTGTCAGCAATGGATTGTGAGTGTGTTATTATTGATTCTTATAGAAAGAAAGTAATTTGAACGTCTTTCATGGTATCACTCAAATGAAATGTTTCATGTTTCGCATTCGTAATCTTTTGGAGTTCGTGATTTATGTGGTAGCTGAAATTGTTGAGCAAAGCAAAGTGATGGAATGTTATATTTGGTTCTTAAGTGATTATGTCATCTGGTTTTAAAAGCACTTCTTTTTAGAGGTGGCAAGTGATGTGGTAATCAAATAAAAAATTGTTTTCGTTGTTAAAGAAAAGAGTGTGGTAGAGGTATTTGGAATTGGAGTTAAGTTTTATAGCTTACAACTTATTGAAGCGTGCCTAACCTTGTTGATTGGCCGCATAAGAGTTTCTCAAGATTCAAAAGCAATGCTTTATTTTTAGTGGTTGAGGTTTGAAGTATTCTCCAGATGAGGGACATGTGCCCTCAACTTTGATCTCATCTTTTGTTTTTCCCGTGATCATTGTTATTTGACTATTTCTTTTGGTCTCATGTTCACTGCGAGGAGTAACATTTTCCTGAGTACTGAAAATTGTTTTTGTCTGCCTCTTCCTTGTGAGAGAGGATTAACCGATTCGTTTTACAAGTGTCTTTTATAGTGCATAGCGGCAACTAGTTGGTGCTGATCAAGTGAGTGATTCTGTGAGATGTTGGATGTCAAGTTGTTTGAGATGCATTGAGTAATAAATTGATTTCTTGAAAAAAAAATATTGGAAAGGATTTGATTTAAATAGAATGGTCATCTTCGGAGCTAACCGATTACATTGTTGCAAATAATAGAACCTAGAGTAATTTGTGGTCCAAGATCTTTTGTTCATTTTGGCGAAACATTAGAATTATCGAAGGTATAGGAATCTTGATCAATTTATTAGATTGTCGTGATTTTGGTACTCTGCCAAGTTGTGTAGGAGAATTATGACGGTGTAGTTAATCAGAGTAGAATTTCGAAGAAATATAATTGATATGACAGTTATGGGGATAGTAGGGATTGTTGGGTTATTGTCGGGTATGACTTGACGTCAGTGAGTAACCCTCTGGGAGTTGGAATCTTTATAAAGATAATTTGTTCAAGGTTATGTTTACATGTTGATGTTAAAGAATGAGCATATTTGGATTGTGGAAATTTTAGACAATCAAATTTAAGGATTTTCCGTCATTTAGACCAGGAGTTCATTGTAGGAGTCTTGGAGGTTGAGATGGGACCTGTGTTAAGCTAGAATCTTTGTTGCCCAGTGAATATTTGTGGAAGGAGTAGAACAAAAATGAATTCCGAATAATGTGATGATCATTGATAGAAGCCTTTGGGCGTAGTAAAAGAGCGCGTATGCTGAGAATTTTAAGTTGATTATCCTTAAAGGATTGAGGTGATGTGATTGTGGGTGTCACAATTGGAATTTTCGAGGTGTTGGGAATTATTTGTCATAATAATTCCTTTGGTAGAGGAGGGGACTAGAGTATCCTTTTGTGGACTAGTAGAGTTCCTCTAGATGAGTGTGGTTGTTACTTTCTGGTTGAGCATCACTTTGAGTTGCTGGTTAAGAGGAAGGAATTAGTGTGATAATTTGGAATCTCCTGATTCGAGAGAAAGTTTATCCCTAAGGAAAAAAAATATTTTCTCAGGTAGTGAAATGCTCTCTAAATTTTTGTTTGAGTTGTGTGTTTATGACAGAGGTCATTTACAAATTGTGTTGGCTTTATGTGGGCATGGTGGTTCTTTTCGGTTCAGGAAAATAAAGGAAGTGTTTGATATGGACATTTGAGTGGTCTCTCCTTTGGCTGATGTGGTGTTTATTTGCAAACTGCCTAATTGGAGAGTGGAAAGTTTTTCGTGATGAATCTTTGATTCTAGATTTGACTCTTTTGGTGGAGTTGGTAATGTGTATTGGTGATGATAATCCTTCGTTTTTCAATTGGTATCTGTTGTAAAAGAGTTTAATTAAAGCGAGTTCTGTTGTTTGTACCTCGTTAAAGGAGGTGCTCCTTGTTAATGTGAATAGATCGATTGAGACATGGAACAAGAGTTCCATGTGATATGTGTCGGTTGTGTTGTTGGTACCAAATGGAAGGTTGGCGCATGGTACATTGGTGTCTTTCTGGAAATTTGCAGAGGTTTTGGAAGTTAGCAATTCACTAGGACCGTCTCAAGTCCTAGCACGGGGGTACACAACGTTTTGTATGACTCGGTGTCGAGGGAGTACCTGAGAGATCTGGAGTATGAGTTTTCGTTAGAGCCGTTGGCCAACGAGTAAGATCGTACCTTCGAGTCCTGTTCGCTGAGTGGGTCTCGAAAGGCCGGGACAGGTGATAAGGCGTTATACGTCAATATGTCAAAGTGCTTTGGGTCACCAGTCTGAGAAAGAGGCCACTTGGGAGCTGGAGTCTCGCATGCGCGATCAATATCCAGAGCTGTTCACGTGGGGTATGTGTTACTTGTTGTTAAATTCAGTTGTGGTTGTTCTTTCATGTATAGCGGTAAGTAGAATTCGGGGTCGAATTCTGTTTAAGGGGAGTAGAATGTAATATCTCGTCTTTAGCAAAGAGAGAAAAGGGCTTTTAGAGAGGAGGTTTGATGGAACTTGTTTTAGCAAGTTCTGCGGGCGAGGGGGGGGGGATTTTTGTGAAAAAGAGGGAGACTGGGCCGTGTCGGCCAAGGGGGGAGGACCAAACCCTAGCACCTCCCTCCCCTTGCACCCCCTCTCCCCACTTCCCTCCCAAGCCGCCACCCCATCCCCTTCCTTTTGCTCCATCCCCTCTCCTCCCATCCGAAATTCTAGTCATCCTCACCTCCAAGGACACCTTCCCTGCTGCCCTACCTCCCTTTGGGTTGCCGTGATCTTCCTTGCTGGTGCTGCCGGCCAAAGGAAGAAGAAAGCGAGGTTCGGCCAAGGGAGAAGAAGAAGAAGGAAAATAGGAAGGAAAAGGAGGAGCCTCGCTGGGTCTCCGCATTCATCATCATGATCTCCAAGGGTGACGATCAATTTTCTCTTCCTTTCTATGTCGCTAATTCCCAATTGGTAGAAATCGTTAGCAGATCGGTTTTGTCTGCAGTTTGTGTTGTTCTATAGTTTCTGATAAATTTAGTATGAAATATGAGGATATCGTCTCCTAGAGATTTGTAGATAATTTCAATATATTTCCATGGAGTATTTGTGCATGATAATTGGATGGGTAGATAATTAGTTATGATTTTTTACAATCCGACTGTCAGTTCAGTTCCTCAGTTTCTGGCCGCACGCATAGATATATAGATTAAATTTAGTAAATGGGTTAATTTGGGATTTCGATCTCAATAAAATAGATAGATAACTTTGTGATGATTCCAGAGAGTCCAAGAACGCAATTTTTGGATAAGTAAAATAGGAGTTATGAAATTTTGAAGTATGCATTTCAGTTCTGACTGTCTATTGGGAATAATCATGGGAAAATGCTAAATTACCAAGGTTAGTGCAGAATAGAAAATTTTGCATAAAATTTATTATGAAATATAATTTCATGTGGATTCTAGAATGTCCTAGATCACTGTTTTTGGATGAACCAATTAAAATATATGGAATTTCTAAGTCGAGATTTCCGAAGATGACAGATTGGTCTTTGGAGTTAAAAACAAGGGTTTAGACAAAATAATCTAAACTTTAGATCTCTTGAGAAATTGTGGATACAGTTGTATAGATTCTGGAAAGTCCGAGTTCATGACTTTTGGAGCTAAAGAGCAAAAGTTATGATTTTTCTAAGGTGATTGTTCTGTTTTGGACAAAATGGTGTTCGGGAAGGAATGGTATAGTTGTGGGTTGCGATTAGGAGCGGTTATGTCTGCTTAGTTTTATTGCAATGTTGTGTGATTTTGGAAGGAATTCTTAATATAGTGTATGATTTTCGGGTGGTGGTGTGAATTCAGGGTTAGAGCACTCTACTCATTGTTATCCATATCACGGTTGAGGCAAGTACAATTCCAATGCGATGTTGTGTGTGGTAACACCTTTGATGTGATGCAAGCTTAATATGATCAATCACGATGAGAATGTTTATGTCATATTGCTTATACATTGTTCATTAGTTGAGAATGCTTATGATAAGAGATTGTGGAGTTTTCATGTCATTTCATATTATGCATGCATGATGGCATGATGTACCCACGGGAGTAGGCTTGAGGTCCCCGTATTTAAGATACAGGCAATGGGTCCCCGTTTGTAAAGCATGGGCGTTGGTCCCTGCATTTGATAATGCGGGCATGAGTGAACACCGACGGGTGTTACACTCGGCTATACCAGTATAAGAAGAGAAGAGGTTTTGGCATATGCATGAACTGCATTGCATTGCTTTTGGACCAAAAAGGCGGCTAGAGGGGGGTGGATAGGGGCACGATCTCTTTTTCTCCTTGATTAAATTCAATATTAATTTCACTCCAATAGCTATGAAAGCTATGAAGATCAATATACAAGAATAGTGGAAGACTTGTATTGAATCCAATCAAAACCCCGAAGCAAATAAACCAAAGATGCAAAAATCGGAACTACCTCAGTGCAAAGTGCGGTACTACCAATAATCGGAACAACCTCAGTGCAACTTGTGGTACTACCGATAATCGGAACTACCGCTGTACATTGGGCGGTACAACCGATTATACTGGAACTCAACCAGAAATCCAAACTCAAAATTGGCACAACTTTTGATCCACAACTCCGAACTTCATGAAACTTAAAACATACCCTCTCTAGGATGTCAGGAACCTATTCCAACCAATAATCGTGAAGACCATTGCCAAAGTTCTATCCATTTTCTGTTTGAGTGAAGGTTGCTTCAAAACCGAGCCAAAATCAAACTTTGATCTAAAAGCTTGCTCTTGGGTAAAGGATGATCAAGATGATCTTAGATGTATTCCCACAAATCACAACAAGCAAGATCACTACAAGAAACCAAAGCAAAACCAAGGAATCATCAAAAACCCAAAATCACCAAAAAAGAGAGAGCAAGAACAAAGAGTTATCTTGAAGAACTTTGCTTTCATTGATTGGGGATTGAAGTTAGTTTACAGCCACTCCGTCATGGAGGACAAAGACTCAACCCTTGAGCACACAATCAATTCAACTCTCTATAACCCTAACCTCTCCACTTTTCTCTTCTAACCCTAAAACACAAAACTAGGGTTTTAGATATGAGGGTTGGAGGGTGCACAACCAGCACCCTCCCCTCCTCTTGACCTAAACCACTTCTCATTGCGCTGTCTTGCGCCGCAGGTTAGCAAATGGTCATCTAGGCGGTATTTAGGTGAAGTTACCAAAATACCCCTTCTCGATCCTTCTCCGAAGACCGAGTCCAATCTTCATGAAGCAATCCCATGCTTCGCCACATGTAGGTTGATCAACGGCTCTCTTCATGTCGGCAAGTCTCTCCCATCCGACTCCCACTGAAACCACCATGGCACTTGCACCGACCCCCGCACCGCTTGATGCAACCCGTCGCACCGAACTTCCCGTTCAGTCGTCCTTGTCCATTCTGCGCCATGCTTGAGTTTTCTGACTTCACCCGGTATCCTCGATCATTCTGAACCTCAGGTTTCCAAGCCTAGTCCTAATCATCCTCGCCGTTGACCTCCAAGCTTCCTGCACAACTAGACAAAGAAATCGATTCTGGGAACAAGTTCTTCGCAACTTGACCCACGTTAGTCAAAATATGCATCATGCAACACATATGCACTGAAACCCATAAACTTGACCTAACCAAACAATCATTGCCGTTAAGATGGCCGATGAACAAGTCAAAATCGGTCCGACCGCCCCTTGGCCAGTCTGACCGCCACCTGTTGCCCGGTCTGACCGCCCAGCAGGGACTTAGCCAAATTTCCACCCTAAAAATTTGAAACTCTCTGAAAATTTTAAACGAATAGATCTTTTGACTCGAAGCTCCAAAAATTATGAGATTAAGTGTAGAAGAATCCCCTCTCTTGCCTACACCCTCTATTTTTGGCCCAGCTCCAAACTCAAAATTTCTTTATGGCCGGTCTGACCGCCAGCCACTCGACCTGAGGCTTGGCCGGTCTGACCGCCAGAGGTGGCCGGTCAGACCACCGCACAGGCCGGTTTGACCGCCTGAGGCCTAACAGCACTTGAACTTTGCCAAAAACGCAAGTTTCGATAAACCTTCAACGCCATTGCCAGTTGTACCATCACCCTAAGATCGTGAGCATATTCTCATGATATCCACAATCTCCCCCTTGATGAACACATTGGCAATTTCTCAAAAATGTAAGTTTGAGGTTTGAAAATGAAAATACTCAATGTTTTCGCGCAAAGGCACAACTTGATCCAATTGCAAGAGAAAGCAATGAAAATGACCAAGTTGGCTTCATATTAGCATAGGCAAGTGAGATCGAGTAAAAGAAAGCAAGAAAGTTTCAATTTCCGGAGAAGAGTAAAAAATCTCACTTAAGGTCCATATGAAAGAACAATTGTTCAATTTGACCTTTGATCATTGTGAGGTTCCAAGAATTGCAATTCAAGTTCAGAAATGGTAATAAGATCATAAGAATGCAAATTAAATGCTCCCCCCCCTCACTATGATCATCATTTTTCAGAAAATTCTATTTTCTCCATTTTTCTCCAAATAGCTCCCCCTTTTTAACATTTTTGTTACATCTTCTCCCCCTTTGACAATGGAGGCATCAAGGAATCACGCCTTCCTCTCATCTAGAGATGACAAATGCAGAAATGAGGAAAAAGCATAAGAAGGAGCATGCATGAAATGCAATGGAGTGGCTTCATTTTTTTTGTAATTTTCAATTTTTTAGTACAAGAAGCTTTGGAGATTACCCAAAAGAACAAGTGAGCATTTCTACTATTACTTAATACATATCAAGCCTGAAGGCACTAGCAAGATCATGTTAAGACATATATATCAAAGCTAAGCTTGAAGGCTCGAGATAAAGCGAAGAATTGTAACAATTTAAGCAAAGCTTCAAAATTAACAAGTTCATCAACAGGGATCCTAAAGTGATAATGGCCATGTCAGAATGTCAATGTGAGATCAAGAAGCTAACAACGACCATCCCAGAGACAAAAAGTCCTACATTGAATCATTTTGCTCAAAATACCTCAATCACCCAATTTTTACAACCTTTTAATTTGCAATGAATATTGAAGTTGATTAAAGGTCAATCTTAATGAAGAAGATCCTGAATTAGAAGTCATCCACAAACTCTTCCTAACCTTTAGCAGGGCGATAAATCTTGAGGTTCATGTCAATTTTGACAAGCAGTCCCATGAGATCGTCTGGATCATCAAACTATCTCCAAGTTCATGTCTTTGATATGCAGTCTCGTGAGAATAGTTTGGCACAATTTAACCACATGAGAACTTTGAAATTAGATTTTTCATTTGCACAAGAGCAGTTTTAGATGCACACAGGAACAAGATGCTCAAGAGATGTTCAATCCTAGATTCAAGAGCTAACAAAGTAATTTTGACAGGGCCAATGTCACAAAAGGAGCACTAATTGCGCAACTAGCTAAAAGATCCACAAATTGTAATTTTGAGTTCAAGTTGTTTTAAAGTTCTAGCTCATTTAGCAAAGACTTAGCTACACATGTGAAAGCATGATAATTCTAGCAAGTCAAAGAATTAGACAAGACATTGAGCAAGAATTGAAATACTAAAGCTCAAGAGGGTAATAATCAAAGCTTTATCAATTTAAAAGACAAGTAGTAAAGCTTATATTACAATGCATCTTTTTGTGATTTTCATATGAATGCAATATGATACAATGAGATGCAAGAAAAACTTAAAAAACCTGAAAAGAGCAAAAAGATCAGCAAGTCCAAAAGAAGATCAAGGAAAGATCAGAAAAGAACCAACTCCCCCTCAAACCAACCCATAGGGATAGATTACCCCTAACTCACTCCTCAAGGTGGCAAACCTAGTTGGGTCTAAAGGTTTGGTGAGGATATCAGCTAACTGAGCCTCAAACTCCACAAAATGTTGCACAATATCACCCTTCTCTACATGGTCTCTAAGGAAGTGATAGCGAATGTCAATGTGCTTGGTCATAGAATGTTGCATAGGGTTCTTAGCAATATTAATGGCAGAAGTGTTATCACAGAGAAGAGGAACACTAGCAAAATTTAACCTAAAGTCCTTAAGAGTGGACACCAACCACAAAATCTGACTACAAAAACTAGCGGCAGCTACATATTCAGCTTCTGCAGTGGATTGTGCAACAGAGGACTGCTTCCTAGAGGACTGTTTCCAATTTTCAAAAGTCAATGTTTCTATTGATGGAAGCTTTAGTCCTTGAAAACTCCATAATCAAATCTTGTGATCATCCCCTGAAAATATTTTTTCTATCATCTAGATCATCCTAGTAACCTCTCTAAAAAATCTCATAATTTTTATATTTTATTTGCTATTTCAAAAGAGCTAGTCAAACAAGTTTGAATTCTGGTCAAACCCCTAGGACAGCCTCTTGTGAATTTTCTGGAGAACAATGCAGTGCATGAAACTTCCTAGAAAAATTATGCAAGGCTGTCCGCTGATCCAGCAAGCTTCCATAAAAATTTTAGAATTCTTGGAGCTTCGGAGCTACCTCCAAAAATTCCCTATCTCTTCAGCCTTTTTAAATCAAAATCTGAATTCACTGTTCCTCTGGCTCGAACCAGACTCAAGTCTGACCCGAGCTGACTTGGCTCAACCAAGTCACCTAATGCACATCGCATGTAGCCGTCTGATGGACAATCAACGATCACGATCGCGTCGCTTCGCCGGTTGTAAAACTTCTCGCAAGAACGCCGACCGCTGATCTCGATCCAACGGCCGCCAACCCTTCCGCAAGACGATTCACGCCAAGCCGCCGACGCCATGCCCCACCGGTCAGTTCGTCTCCTTCCTCGTCTTTCAAGGGCGGGCAGAATTAGGCGGCGCGTCGCCGCGCCATGCCGACTCCGCCCACGTCAGGCACGCAGATCAACCCACCGCCTCGTTGACCTATCTGGTGCATCTCCGCACGCCGCCTCTTCCTCCGCCCCTTCCCCTCAAAACCCCTCTTCCCTCCAATTTGCTCACTTCTCCTCTCGGTGGTCGAGGAGAGGAAGCTCGGTGAGCGTTCCTCACAGGTAAAGTCCCCATCGACTTGTCCCCCAGCACCTACGTCCTTCGCCGTCTCCATTTTAGCTTATGTGAAGCCTTGTCTTAGCTTGTAGCCCTTGGTCCACCGTGGAGCTCCCTGCTGCTCCAGAGCACGCTCCCGAAGCCGCCGCCGTGCCAACCCCGTGCTCCAGTGAGTTCCCTTCTAGCTTAAGTGCGTCATCTTGTGCCCTTTGGTGTTAGTAGCAAAACCCCTCATTTAATTTGTCGGATGCTACACAGGAGCTCAAGGAATTTAGTTTTTCCCTGTTCATGGCTATGAGCACCCTTTTCTTCTCCGGCGCCGATCCAATAAGGCATTTCTCGATTGCCTTTATTTTCACCATCTACTTGGGCCACTTGAGCAGATCCGATATCTATTTGCTCTCACTTTTGCTCAGGATCTCTTCTCCATGTAACACCATCGCCGCCGCCTCGGTTTCTCGTCGCCGGCTCAACTCCGGCAGCCTCCCCACCTCCGGGTCATCACAGTGAGTTCCTGGAGCCTCTCTAATGCTTATGCGCATGCTAGCTAGTTCCTTTAGCCCTCGGGTTGCGACATGCACCGTAGTCAGAAGCGCCGCCTCCGCCATCGCCAGCGCACATGGCTGACCACCGGTCTCTCGCCGCTGGTGCCATTGGGTGCGCTGTGACTTGAGCTTTTCATTTTGACCACCCGGCCGTGCTGCCGTGCCTTGGTTCACCGGCGAGTCACCGGGGAAGGTCATGCGTCAATAGCTTGCCGAGGCTGCGGGCGCTCGACCGAATCGTAGCTAGGTCATTAAAACCGAATCTCAATTAAGTTAGCGCTAATGATTGGTTAGATCTTTAATGGCTGTCCTAAGGGAGGTAGTAAGTGGCTTGCAGGTGGGCCCAGAGCCTTAAGTGCACCGTGTAGACCCATGGACCAATTCATGGACCCTCGGTTCATACACTGTTTTGTGCACCGTGTCAATGACTTGTAGGCCCCACCTGTCAAGTTGTTAAATCCATAGGTTAAATAGAAAATGGCACTATTCTTTAGGGCCCACAGGTCAGTGACCGTGGCTAGAGTAGCCTGGGTATAAAAAGTATTGTATGTTTATATAATTTCCGAAATGCTTTATTTGTGAACTGAAAAATTGGTTAAACTTCAAAATGGCATAAGTAATTCATTCTAGCTCCAAAATTGATGATTCAAATTTTGTTAGTTTCCTTTTTAAATGTACTTTAATATAAAAATGGGTTGAATCATGTTACTATTCCAGAAAACACTTTTGGCAAAATTAATTTAGATTTAGTAATATTGTTGCATTACAAATTGCCTTAACTTAAAAAATACATAAATATTTCTCTGTAACTCCAAATTGAGTGAACTCAACTTTGTTGGAATCCTCTGTTAGTGTAGTTTATTGTAAAATAGGTTGTGAGCATGATACTATTACTTAAAATCTTATTTTACATGTGACTTGTGTACTACTTTCTTAACTTTGAAAAATCGTAGAAAATTCATCTTAGCTCCAAATGAGGTGAATCAAATTCCATTGTTCATATCATGTGGTGCTCTGCCTACCATAAAAATTTCAAGCACACCACTGCTCTGGAAATTTTCACCAAAATAATTAATTAGGATAAACAGTAACCGGTAGCAATTTATTTGGATTTTCCAGAAAACTGACTTTCAAATCGCCATAACTTTTGCATAGAACATCCAAATAAATTGATTCGTGTTGCTAAATTCACCTAAAATCTTGCTCTACCTTCTGTGAAGTTTTCATAATTTTTGGATGAAGTTGAATTTTTTGGGTCTTTTCGGTTTTATTCGCTTCTTATTGTGCTTTCGATTCTTTCACTAGGTTCCAACGAAATTATTGATTGCGCGAGTGACCCTCTGCAGCAAGATAATCATCCTCAGCAAGGCAAGCAGTTTGATCATAAATGTCCCATTACTTTCAAGTCTAATACTTTGTTTACAAATTGTATGTATGCATGTTTTTGTGTCAAAGTAATTTTCCCGATTAGAGGTAGCTATTCCTATTGCATGGTTGCCCTTAAATTGTTATCCCCTGCCACAAAACATAAGTTATTAATATCGCTGGTGAATTAGAGCCCGATGATTTAATTATGCTCTTTTATTGTCTTTCGGTGTCATGCTTAAAAATGCTTAGCTACCGGTAGAATTAGGCGGTTATCGACTTAGTCGATAACCTTGATCACACAAAATTATTATTATCATTATGCTCAGCACCTTGCGCTTTGTTACTTTATAAAGTCAAAAACTGAAAACAAAAATGAAATGTTTGAGACTTGGGCGCAATGGTTGATGGTGTGATCTTATGGTGTGATGGAATGGTGCCCAAATCAATCAAGGACCGAGTTACTTGCGCCACCGTACCGAGCAATTTGCGTACTAACCACATGAGAGGGATATGGGACCTCTCTTGACTTAGTACTTTGGCGTGTGTTAGCTCCGGGTCGCATGGTGGTTGTGTGTGTTGTGTTGAAAAAGAAACTTGTGTGTGTTTGGGTGAGCAGTAGTGGTGGTTACCTACTGCAAGGAGCATCGTCCTTTATAAGGAGGTGAGCATCTTTGATGACTCCGCATCAACGTATGGGGCTTCCTCCCATATGGGCGACTCGTAGTTAATACACAATATTGGAAATATCTCGTAGGACTCAGCTCTGCCGGCATACCAAAGGAAGTGTGCTTTATCGCGTGGCATTAAGGAGCGGTCTGACATGTGGGTTGTAAGACCCTCAAATATTGGAATGTGCCGAATTAAAATTATACTGGTAGCATAATTCTTAATTGAGGAACAGTGTAATTCCCTTATTAAAAATCATACTAGAAGTATAATCATAATAAGTAACAATTCCAACATTCAGGTTCCCGGATATATGTCATGCAATAGTTCCCAGGATTAGTGACTATTGCGCATATATCCTTAAACAACATTGCATCATACACATACAAGTCATTCATTTACATAATTATACATCACTGGTTACATCAAATTTCGGTTGCTACAATGAATGTTTTTGTTACAGAATGAGATGACCTTGGGTCATCACAAAAGAGAAACAACTAAGCAAAATAAACATAAACCACCAATGGCCCCATCCTTGAGCTATTGCGTGGAGACTAGAACTAGCATCACTGTTAGCGCCACCCAGATCGGCGCTAACGGGCATCTCATAAAGATAGCCATCCTCACCTGCACAGGAGGTCATAAACCCTGAGTACGAAAGGTACTCAGCAAGACTTACACAAACTAATAAAAGAAAGTGTTTGATAGAACCTATACAAAGGAATAGAAATTTTACATGCATAAGGTTAACAAAAGAAAGCTTTAATAGTTCAATTTTGCATAAAGCAATACATCTTAACCTCAGTGGCTAGATTTTGACAAAGCAATTTTAATAAATCAATTTGGACTAAAACAGTAGCACTTGAAGGTATGAACATAAACAGAATAATAATAAATTACAGATCACTATAAACTCAGACATGACAACATCATGCCAAATTATTCCCCATTCCAAACTTAGAACAAAATCTATACAGTGACATCAATTCAAGTATCGTCCATAACCGTGGACACGGCTATTCAATAGTTTTAAACCTTGCAAGGGTGTACATCTTTACCCACACGAGTTAGTTAGCCCGTAAGCCTCCTAATAATAGCACACCGCCTTTGGTATGCCGTACCGGAGACTAAGATTTGGTATGTTTCAACAAGCTGATACTATTGAGTTGGATGACCCATGTGGAACTAATCCCGCTTAAACAATGATCGATAGCATCACCAACTGGGGCCCACATGTTGTGTAGGGAATGCCAACCCAGTCAATTAAATGCAAACTCGTGTTAGCCACACATATTAGACCGCAGTTGGGGCCCTGAAGGTACGTACATGCGATGGTACACATCTACGCCCTCACCCTTCTAAGAACATCTGATATCAATATAAGCTCCACAAGGCATACGACACGGCCCGAAGACTTAAGCATCTATGCCATATGAAATCAATGCACATGTCCTCACTCTCTTGTTTCCAACTCAATAATATTAACCCTTTACTTAACCAAACAGTGCCCATACACCGCGTGTGGAAGTACGTTGGGGCTTGAATTGGGTAGTCAGAGTTCAGTCCTTAATCAATCCAGACAAGACATCCACATTTCCCAATTCTCGTGCACAAAGGCACCATCACTAGCATCCACTTGTCCAGATTTGAATCAATTTATTAACAAGATCAAGGATCATTTTAGATTCAAATAAACTGAACAAGAATCAACATAAATAAAATTTATTTGTTATTCCCAGGTTTGACAAGTTAAGCTTGCCAAACACTACCGTTCTATGGACTGCAGGGCTAAGCCAAGTTTAAAACTAAATATTATCATATCACATACTACCTTAGGTTGAGTGTATGATCAGATTCAAGGTAAACCATCAAGTTCAGGTTGTAACTAACTAGGAACAGATCATAAATAACTTTTAGAACATTGCATGCAATCAATATCATTGTATTTTATAAATCTACAGTTCAAAAGAGTAGGATCAATATGGTGCAGAGAGGATGCTTGCCTTGGTAGTAATAAACAACCTCTTGCTCAGGTTCTTGTGGCTCAACAAAAGACTCAACAATCTCAGAAGAACCAGTATCTAAAAGAAAATAAAATCCAATGAATCCAGGAAAAAGAAACAGAGAACAATATGCATAGAAAGAATGTATGGTCAAAGGATTATTGCATCATTAGCAATATGCTTAAGGTACAATAATTTAATTAAGAATAGTAACCGACCACTACTCTTGCTAATCCTATCTACTACAGTTTGCATTTTAGATAGAGCTACAGTATCAGGTTTTAGAAACTAGAACAGGACAACATATAATTAAATTATTTATCTAGCTAAACCCCATATAAATGAAATAATGTGCTGTAACTAAGTATACTAAAGCTAGTGTTGACCTAATCGATCATTTAATATCTATTAATAGCAATTATGATCGTGGACTCTCATCGCTCTGTGTTGTCGGTTTAGACAACAATAAACAAAGAAGGAAACTTTACCATTTTGGTCGTTTCGAAAGATACACAAAGACGGAGACCTTAAATAGGAGTTAAAGTTACTGAAAGTAATTAATAGCATGACACATCAATGCTAACTTTAACCGATCGCTTAAGGAAAGAAGAGATGTAAGGACTTTTGTCGGTGGGATCAAAAACAGCAAGGGAACTTCTTCCAGATTTCGGCCATTTTGAGGAAATACACAAAATAAAGACTCTAAATCAAAGTTAGGACTATCTGGAAGGTGATTAATATCATAATTCCTTAATACTACCCTAACCGTCCAGTTTGAAGAAAGAAATAGAAGCTTAACTATTGGTCGGTTTTTAACCGACAAAAACTACAGAGAGGGGATTAGCAATAATAAAGGAACGGGTGACTTCAAGACTTTTGAAGAAAGACCATGGGTGCTGCTAGGGTTTCTCTAGGACCTAAATAAGCTAATACACTGGTAAGAGAATCTTTAAGTTTTGAAAACGATATGAAAGACTGAAAAGTTATAAAAACAACTTTTTAGTTTAAAGAAGTTTGGAACATCACATGAGCAAGTAAGTGATGCATGAGAGTTAGTGATGTCCTTAGAGAGCTTAAAATGATAGGAGGCAAGACCAAAACTTACCAGCTAGGGTTAGAGAAGATGAAGTCAAGGTTTTGGTCCAGACAGTAAAGGTCCAAACTCCATTCTTTGGTCTGTCCAAAACAAGAATGATGGATCTAAGATATAAAGACCATTAGGCACATTCTTGATGAGAAAAGATGGACCCCAACTCACCAGGATGAGGTTTCCTCAAGATGGTGCTTCACTGGTTCAAGGTGACAGAGAGGAAAACCCTAATTCCAACCCTACAAGAGATGCCCAAAACCACATTAGTATGAGACTTAGGCATGCTCTAAAGCTGAACAAGGGGAAGAACAAGGAGGCTTCACTGGGAAGGGAGACAAAGCGAGAGAGCTCCTTCTTGGTCAACAATGGCAGGAGCTAAGTCAGTAGGGTTTATATAGTGTTGGAGCCACTAGAACAAACAGGAATCCTCCAGAAACGATGAGGTGGCATCTAAAGATAATTATCAAGGGAAATATCCTTATTTTTACTGTGCTTGACCACCGCTCCGGCGAGAACAGCGTCGACGGCATGCAACAAAAGAGGGAGCAAAGAATTGCCACTGACACGCGGGTCCCAGGGGCAGTCTCAGCCATGCACAGCACACAGCCAGTCTCGAAGAACAACAGCCATCTGATTTGAAAAGAACGGCTGTGATGAGGAGGCAAATAATACACTGAACCGGTATCTTGCAACCTGGGTCGTGTGATCTCCAATGGACGGCTCAGATTTAAGGGAAGTCCGGGGTGGTCCAAACATCCCAACCCATAAGGATCGTCCGATTTCACTTCAACGGCCCAAGATCTCAGGCGCGCTGTGAGGTTCAGCCCACAAGGGCAGTCACCATTAGATCTAGCATCAACGGCGAAGATTGCTGCGAGGTATGAATGGTCCGAAGGTCACACTGGATGCGGTCCACCCGATCTAAAATCAACGGTGGATCTCACGTGGCATCTCCGGACGGTCCGAACCAAGGTAGTCAGAGTCGAGATCCCGAGTCGGATCGATTTGCCTCCGGTAGGATCGAATCGTAGTATCGAATCGTAGAATCGGCGATTCTACGGATTTGTAAAAATACACATATTTAACATCTATACTATAAGTTTGTATGATTGTTATATGGTTTACCACTTGCATGTTCCTTAAAAGTAGCTAGACATACTCCAAGAATAAAAATAGCTTATCATTATCAAGCTCAAGATTGCTCATGCCATAATATAGATATTTGTACTAGCATTACCACATCGATACAATATTTTGCATGCTCCTTGTTTATTTATAGTTTCATTCTCGAAATTAATATCAACAAATTTTGCTCTAAAACAAAATATTAGCAAAGCCCGCCTCTAAAAAAATTGCCCTAAGTCTCTACGAGTAGGATCGACAAGGAGATTTGGATCGACAGTCGTCGTGGGTTCAGAGAACCGTAAGACTCTAAGAGTAGGATCGCGATCCTACCGACCTTGAGTAGGATCGGATCGGCAGTAAGACTTGGATCGACAGGCTGTCGTGGGTTCGTAGAGTCGTAAGACTTTAAGACTTGGATCGCGATCCTAACTACCTTGGTCCGAACGTCACACTTGATCAGATCCACTCGTTGAGGATCCAACGGTCCAGATGCTTTTCAATTTCCGCCATTTAAAGATGGCTGTGCTTGGAGATCGCGCGCCGCACATTTTAGATCCAACGGCCAAAATTGGAGGATGGTTTGAGTGGTCCGAATCCAAGACATCAAATCCGCCCGCTTGTGAGGAATTGACGGTGATCGCCACGGAGGTTGAGGCCACGCCAGACGTGACCGAGCCGACCAGTGCTTGCTGGTTTGGACTCAATTGCACCGGGTTGAGTCGCTACAGTGCTAGGTTTTGAGTTTAGGCCGAGAGAGTTTGACCAACACATTTCAAAACTTCAAAATTTTTGACCTGGACTTTAAAATATCAAATAAATTTATAAAAATATCAAATTTTACCAGAATACTACTGGGATGATATATTCCCCACATAAAATTTTGAAATCACTGTTTCTCATTTTGAAACACATAAATAAATCATTTAGGCCGAATAGGTTTTATTTAAAGACAAATATTTTTCTAAAAATCAAAATAATTTCTAGAAATTCAACAAAAATTATTCTTGGCCATAATAATTCATCTGGCTCTTAAATAAAATATATCCCAGTCTTAACACCAATATTAGGTGGTATTTCTTTTTGAAACTTTGAGCAAGTTGGGGTTTTTAGTTAGAATTTTGGGAAAATTAGGTTGTAACAGTTTGCCTAATTTGCCAAAATGAACAGTGATGCTATGAACAACATCTTATTACTGTTTATTAGGGCTGAGGCTGTTACATGGGTACATTGGTACACCCCTGCAGGGTTCAAACTATTCGAATAGCCTCGTCCTAGGTTATGGACACGCTTGGATACGCCCCGTGAGAACTAGACTATAACATTTAATTAAAACTTGATGTGGGTGGTATGAATGGGGAATTCATGCTATTGTTGTGGTGGCTATTGGGTTAGCCACTTCCAGGATGTCTTGTTATTATTATTACTTAGTATCTCGCTGTTTTTGTCAAACAAAACCATATTGTAAAACCGCTTTCAATCTATTACATTATTGCAAATGAAAACTTGCTTTATGCTGAAAATGAGTCTAGAGCCTCCTCCACTTAAATAAGCTTGCATGTAGCTAAATATATAGGCTCACATTTCACACGCCGCCTTAAGCGAGTATATTTTTGTACTCATTTGCTTTGCTTAATAAATTGTTGCAGAGGAGGAAGTTGAACCCCAAGGGTTCCACTTTTGCGAGATGTGCGGTGGTTTCGACGACTAGGTTGGTGGCCCGGTTGGTTGCCTTGTGGGTTAAAGGCACACTAATTGGCTTTTGTTTATCGCTATCTTATGGCACCTTGCTTCCGCTATTATTTAACTCTTTTGTTGCTATTTGGCCGGTCGGCCCCTTTTGTAATAACTCTATATTGTATGTCTTTTGAATTGCTTAGTTGTACTTTGGATTCTATGTGTTGAATAGAATTGATGCATAATTTTTGTATGGGGTATGTGTACTGCACTTCTGGGAAGTACATATACGCCGAGAGTCGAGATATTTGATTTGTAATGCTTGAATCATCTTAATGGTTAAGTATTACAAGTTAAATACCCCGAGTTCTCACAAAAGTTGGTATCAGAGCCATACTAACCGTAGAAACCACTAGCTTGGTCATCCTTAGGATATTTTGAAAAACTTAGTTTCAAAATGTCAAATGGTTTATGAAAACTTAAGTAAGTTCTCAGATTTTACTTCTTACCTATCTTAGATTGCTCATCTTACCTTGTTCTAGATTGAGGTTTAAAAAGTTGTTTCCTCTCATCTTTATTTCAAAAGATAGTTGTTACCGTTTAAATTCGGTTTTGGGATTCAATGAGTGTTGAGAATATGAAGTGTTGGCTGTCCTTTGATGAAGATTAGAAGCTTTTGAAGTTGGAAATTTCAACGTGGAGCTTGGATACAAAATCTAGACAGCAAGTATAAGTTTTGAACATCAATCACTAAGTTTGTTGTTAGGGCTAAAAATGAGAGGATAATTCAACTAAAACTTGTGGGGTTTAAAAGGGTAAGATGTGATATTGGATAGCTAGTGTCTAACACACCCTAGATGGTTTTTACCATGATCCTTATATGCAATAAGACTTGAGTTGTGTTCTGAAATTTTCTTCTCAAATCGATTACTTGTTCATTCAATACGAGTTAGTCGTACCGAGAAGTTGAATCTTGTGTCTTATGAGTTTTGCATTGGATCTTATGCCTTATTGCAAATGTTTAGAGTTCATTTTCTTGCTGGTTGTATGGTTGTAATTGGGTTAGGGTAATATCTCCTTTCCCTAGTCGATAGCTTTTCTTTTGCTATCTTTCGCCTCTAATTTTCGGGTTTTTGTTGCTAACCCGTCTCAATGAAACAGGATGGCTGGAAGAACTCGCAGCAGCCAGGGTCAGCCAGCTGGTCAGGATGAGGAGCTCCCATCTCCTCCGACCATGGCTGAGGTTCTCACTCAGATTGAGCGAAATCGCATGGATCAGACAAGGATCCTTGAGGCCATTGCACGGAACACATCCAACCTTTCCGGTGCCTCCGGATCAGGAGGGGGAGGTGGTCATCATCAGAGGGGAGGACTCTCAGAGTTCCTTTATACGCAGCCACCCACCTTCTCGCGGTCCGAGGATCCACTCAACGCGGACGATTGGTTGCATCGAGTCGAGCGGAAGCTCGATGTCGCTCAGTGCCAAGAACAGGAGAAGGCACTCTCCGCCTCCCATCAGCTGGAGGGGGCATCACTTTCATGGTGGGAGAACTTCCTCACCATGCAGCCATGGGCCGCCATCACTTGGGGGAGTTTCAGACGCTTCCGTCAGCCCATGTTCCCGCCAGATTGATGAAGCTTAAGAAGAAGGAATTCTCGGCGCTCAAGCAAGGGCGCAAATCAGTGACTGAGTACTTGCATGAATTCAACCATCTATCTCGGTACGCCCCTGAGGACGTGCCCACTGATGAGGCTAAGCAGGAGAAGTTCATGGATGGCTTGTCTGAGGAGCTTCAGGACAAGCTGTCTATCGTTGACTTCCCCGACTTCCAGACATTGGTCGACAAGGCTATTGTCGCCGAGCACAAGGGAAGGGTGCTAGGCGATTCTCGCAAGCGCAAGTGGGACGCCCAAAAATCAGCAAGAGCCAGTTTTCCTTGTTCTCACGTCGGGCAAGCACCGGTGCCTCATTCTTAGACTCCACCACCACCGAGGGCACCGGCGTCTGTACCTCGCCCACCGCAGACCATGTCTCAACCACGTGCACCTGCGGGATAGCAAGGAGGCCCCCGCAATCCGGCTGCTGAGGTCACTTGCTTCTTCTGCAACAACAAGGGGCATTATGCTAATCATTGCCCTAAGAAGATTGGAGCAGCCCCTCGTCCTAATGGAGGACGCGGGCAAGGAAATGGCCAAGATCAGAAGGCAAATCAGAAGGCCCAGAATATGGGCAGCGGCCGAGTGAACCATACCTCGGCTGAGGAAGCTCAGGAGGCAACCGACGTCGTGTTGGGTACGCTTCTTGTCAACTCTCAACCAGCTATCGTTTTATTCGATTCTGGAGCTTCTCATTCATTTATATCAAAGTCTTTTGCTGCACTTAGTGATCTTCAAATTGTTCCTATGCATGTTCCTTTGATTATTCATTCTCCGGGGTCGATAATGAGAGCTGAATATGAATGTCGGGATGTTTCTATTGAGATTGGAGGAGTGGGATTTTTGGCAAATCTTATTCTCCTCAATTCAGCAAGTCTGGATGTGATACTTGACATGGATTGGCTATCCCAACACTTAGGGCAAATCGATTGTGCAAGAAAATTCATCTCCCTCATAAGTCCATCCGGCGAGCAACTTGGAATTTCTCCGAAGCTGCAAGAACCACATCTTTATGCACTTGAAGCAAAGCCAACTATGGAGATCCATGAAGTCCCTGTGGTATGCGACTTCGCTGATGTGTTTCCTGAAGAATTACCTGGGATGCCTCCAGTCAGAGATATTGAATTCGTCATCGAGTTGTTGCCCTGCATCACCGATTTCAAAGAGGTCAGACGGATGCCTCCGAATGAACTGGAGGAGTTGAAGAAGCAACTTGGTGAGCTTCAAGAGAATGGTTTCATCCGCCCAAGCTCATCACCGTGGGGCTTTCCTGCAATCTTCATAAAGAAGAAAGACAAGACTCTGCGTTTGTGCGTTGATTACCGTCCGCTAAATGCTGTGACGGTGAAGAACAAGTACACGTTGCCTCGGATTGACGACCTTTTCGATCAATTGACCGGAGTTCGGATATTCTCCAAGATTGATCTGAGATTGGGCTACCATCAAGTCCGAATCAGGCCTGAAAATATTCTGAAGACGACTTTTTCTACTCGTTACGGATTGTACGAGTGTACAGTCATGTCTTTCGGCTTGACGAATGCTCCTGCTCTTTTCATGAATCTTATGAATATGGTATTCATGGAGTATTTGGACAAATTTGTGGTGGTCTTTATTGATGATATTCTAATCTACTCAAAGAATGATGAAGAGCATGCTGAACACTTGAAGCTAGTGTTGGGAAAACTGCGTCAACATCAACTCTATGCGAAGTTCAGCAAGTGCGAGTTTTGGTTGAAGGAAGTGGCATTCTTGGACCATGTTCTTTCAGCGGAAGGCATAGCCGTGGATCCTAGCAAGGTCAGTGATGTGCTCTCATGGGGTCAGCCCAAGTCAGTGACTGACGTGAGGAGTTTTCTCGGTTTAGCGGGATACTATCGTCGCTTTATTGAGAACTTCTCCAAGATTGCAAAGCCGATGACTGAATTGCTCAAGAAGGATAAGAAATATGTGTGGTCCACTGATTGTGAGAAGAGTTTTCAAGAACACAAGAAGAGATTAACCACAGCTCCAGTTCTTGTTCTTCCCGACGTCCACCAAAGCTTCGATATCTATTGCGATGCTTCTCGTCAAGGACTCGATTGTGTTCTTATGCAAGAGGGCAAGATAGTGGCTTATGCATCAAGACAATTGAGGCCTCATGAACTCAATTATCCCACCCATGACTTGGAATTAGCTGCTGTGGTTTATGCACTGAAGATTTGGCGACATTACCTCATCCAGAATCGCTAGAAGTGTATTCGGATCACAAAAGTTTGAAGTACTTGTTCACCCAACCGGATCTGAACCTTAGGCAAAGAAGGTGGTTGGAATTGATCAAAGATTATGATATGGGTCTCCAATACCATCCGGGCAAGGCTAATGTTGTTGCCGACGCTCTTAGTCGCAAGGTTTATTGCAATACCTTGATGATCAAGGAGCAGCAGCCCGCCCTTCACGAAGAATTTCAGTGGCTCAACTTAGGAGTTGTTGAGCATGGTTCCCTCGCTACCTTGGTTGTGCAACCAACCCTAGAAGATCAGATCAAGGCTGCACAACAAACAAATGAAAGTGTGAATCAGATCAAGTAGAATATCAAGAATGGAACAGCCAAGTGCTTCTCAGAAGATGACAATGGTGTTGTATGGTTCGAAAAGCGCCTTGTTGTTCCGAAGGTTATGGAATTGCGGAATGTCATCCTCCGCGAGGCCCATGATTCTCCTTTGTCCATTCACCCGGGGCCACAAAGATGTATCAAGATCTCCGTCAGAGGTTCTGGTGGACCCGAATGAAGCGAGAAATCGCAAAGTTTGTTGCCGAGTGTGACGTGTGTCGTCATGTGAAGGCCGAACATCAACGCCCAGCAGGTTTGCTACAACCCTTGCAAGTGCCTGAATGGAAGTGGGATTCTATTGGTATGGATTTTATCACCGGTCTACCTCGTACCTCAAAAGGGAAAGATGCCATATGGGTTATCATTGATCGGTTGACGAAAGTAGCCCATTTTCTGCCAGTGCGGGCTAAGATTTGTGTAGGTGCTTTGGCGGACCTCTACATATCCCGCATTGTGAGTTTTCATGGTGTGCCCAAGACGATTATTTCGGATCGTGGATCACTCTTTACCTCCCGGTTTTGGCATAGTTTGCAAGAGGCTATGGGAACTCGTCTTTCTTTCAACACAGCGTATCATCCTCAAACTGATGGCCAAACTGAAAAAGTCAATCAAGTATTGAAAGACATGCTCCGTGCTTGTGTTCTCTCATACGGGAAGAATTGGGAAAAATGCTTGCCGTTCGCCGAGTTCTCCTACAACAACAGCTTTCAAGCTAGTCTCGGCATAGCACCATTTGAGGCATTATATGGGAGGAAATGTAGAACCCCATTGAATTGGTTAGAAACCGGTGAAAGACCATTCTTTGGCCCAGACTCGATTAATGAGGCCAAAAGCCAAGTTCGGTTGATTCGAGATCGATTGCGCACGGCTCAATCTAGACAAAAGAGCTATGCAGATCGTAGTCGTCGCGAGTTGAGCTTTGAGCCTAATGACTTTGTTTATCTCAAAGTCTCTCCTCTGAAGGGTCATCAGTGATTTGGCGTCAAAGGCAAGCTAGTTCCTCGATATGTTGGACCTTATCGCATCATCGAGAAGAAAGGAGCGGTTGCCTACAAGTTGGAATTGCCCACAGCACTTGAAGGTGTTCACAATGTGTTCCACGTGTCCCAATTGAAGAAGTGCCTTTGCGTTCCGACCGAGGAAGCTCCATTGGAAAGTCTCGATGTGCAAGAAGACTTGACCTACAAAGAGCGTCCTCTTCGCATCCTTGATGAAGCTGAACGAAGAACAAGGAATCGCGCCATCAAGTTCCTTAAGGTTCAGTGGACAAATCATACCGAGGATGAAGCAACTTGGGAAAGGGAGGATCGCCTGCGTGCGGACTACCCATCTTTCTTTTCCGAGTAATCAGAATCTCGGGACGAGATTCTTGTAAGGGGGGGGGGAGGTTTTGTAACATCCCAAACAATGGTGTGTGTTTAAAATGTAATAAAATGAGGATAAATTAAAACTTTTGATGCCTCATGATGTTATTTAAAATTTTCTAGAAATTTCCCCTAGTGTTTCCAATTTTCAAAAGTCAATGTTTCTATTGATGGAAGCTTTAGTCCTTGAAAACTCCATAATCAAATCTTGTGATCATCCCCTGGAAATATTTTTCCTATTAGGCACAGGTTGCACGAGGCGATCAAGGCTTCTGGTGGCGGGCGGCGAGGGCAAGATGAGCATAGGTTGCGGTCACTTCCTGTGGAACGCGTCGGTGGGGTCTGGGCGGTGTGGGGATGACCGAGGTGACAGAGCCACGACAGTCGACGGCGAAGAAGATGATGCCAAGGTGAGGGCATGTTCCGGTGAGGGGAAACACAAAATTGAGGTGGGGGATCGAGAGCACCTGGCCGGGAACATGCTATGACACGCTCAATACCTCAAGAAGCGAACCAAAGAGGGAGATCTAGGCAAAGGCGGTGCGGATGGACTCTGGGAAGACGGCCCAAAACAAATTGGACGGTGGACACATGAAGGAAAGAAGATCGAACGGTCCATAAAAAAACGACGACATGTCCTGGCTCTATGCGCTGTGTGCTTCTGTCAAATGTCATACTAAAGTTTTGCACTGTGTGCTTCTATCAAAATTCCTTGAGATTGTTTAGCTAGCAGCACCTGGTGCTATATTTTGAGTGTGCCAGGTTTGATGATGCTTGTGCTGCTTGCTGCCATCAATAGGGGTGGAAAAAAGCTCGTTAGTGGGGCTCGTTGGTTCTGTTCAAAAGTGCTCCAATTAGACTCATTGTTGGTTAAACATTGAAATGAGTTAATTTCGAATGAAATTGGATTTCACTCAGGCTCGGCTCGGCTCGGCTCGTTGAAAGTATCTAGGCCCCTAAAAATGGTTTTGGTAATTAATGTCAACATTGTATTAAGAGATTAACATGTGTGGTTTTGGTAATTAATGTCAACATTGTATTAAGGGACTAACATGTGTACTAAGATGTTTTAAGGATTAGTCCCAAAGGATGAATGATGACATGGTAATGGCAATACAAAGGTGATAAAGATCGACTTGGCTCAAGCAAAAGGTGATAAAGATCGACTTGGCTCAAGCAAAGGTATCAATTTATAGAAGGATCTTTTTCTAATATTTTACCGATCTCGGTGTTTGGAGAAAAGACCGGATGAATAGGCTAGATGCCGTACTATAAAGAGGGATCATAACTAGTAGCTTGCGGATCTAATTCTTGTGCCATTTTGATCAACTAGGAGTCATGCATTGTATTTGTTTTTTTTGCTTCTGGAAAAATGTTCAGAAAAACTAGTAAGACCGCAAGTATTGAGCGGTATTATCGCAAGTCGGTAATACCGAAAGATTCATGGCGGTATGTATTTTTTAGAGAGCATGTTTTGGATGATTTTTCTTGAAATCCCAAATTCGGTATAACCGCAGTTTATAAGCGGTATTACCGCAAGTTGATAATACCGAAATATGTGGCTGTATGTTTTTTTACAGAGAACATGTTGTTTGGAGCTTTTCTTGAAATCTTGAAATCGGTAAGAACGCAAGTGTAAGGTGGTATTACCGTAGGTCGGGTGAACGTTTAGACCGTCCGAACATATGATCCGATTGTGCGGTTATAACAAGTGGTCCGAACGTTCAAATGAATCTGAGTGGACCACATGCCAGTCCGAATGTGTGGTCCGATCGGAAGATCTGGTCGGGTCGGACCAAGTGCTCAGGTAAAATTGGTATGATCGGTCTTCTTGAGCAGTATTATCGATGTGCGGTAATACCGAGTTTTAAACAGCGGTACATTATTTCCAGAGAAAGTGTTTCTTCTGTGATTTCTAAGTCTCTAGAAATCGGTAATACCGATATAGCCGAGCGGTATTACCGCAATGTGGTAATACCGATTTATAGTTGGCGGTAGCACTGCACCTTTTGTGTAACGGCTAGATGCAGAGCATTAAATGCCACTGTTCCGACCGTTGAGCAGAAATCGGTAATACCGGAGTTTATATGGAGGTATTACCACAAATCCTGATTTTGTCAGGAAAGTGGTTGTAATGGCTAGAATTATTAGTGAAGGGTATAAATACCCCTCCACCTGCTTTCTAGCAGTAACTCTTGATATCATTAAGCATTGTGCTCTTGCATTGAAGTCTCTTGAACTCATAAACACTCTTCAACTACTCATTTTCTTTGAATTCCCATCTTGAGGTAGTTGAGAGTATTCAAGTACATTGCATCTTTAGTTGATCACCTTGGCACTTGATTGTCTTCAAGCAAGCACTGCGATTTATTACTCTTGGTGCTTGCCAGCACCTAGACGGCTCGAAGAAGAAGTTGTGCGGTGATCACTTCAAAGGAGTTTGTGAAGTGACCCGATAAGGAATTGTGAAGTGGTTGCGAGCTCACCATCTCCGGAGCAGAGGAAGAGCAATGGTAGTGATCGAGGGCGAAGGCTTAATTTGTGGAGCCGACTTCATTAGTTCAAGCTTCCTCAACATGGACTAGTGAAGACCGGCAAGTCTTCGATACCACGGGAAAAACTTCATCGTCTCCTTTGTGGTTTATTCTTATCTTTACTACTTCCGTATTTACATTTCTAGCAATTTACTTGTGTAGAATTGCTTAGCTAGAATTGTATCTAGCTTAGACTTAGTCCTTAATTGTCTTAAATTGTTAACTGGTCAAAAAGTTTTAAAACCTCCTATTCACCCCCCTCTAGTCGGTTATTCTTGATCGTACACCCACCTCTCTCACTCGCTGCCTCCTGGGGCCCACGTGCCATGTCACCTTCTCCTACCTTCCTTTCTTCCTCCCCGTCTGCGCTTGCCGTCCGCCATTGCCGTGTTTCAAAAACCTTCCAAACTCGTTCAAATCTGCCCGCATCTTTCGAAATCGCGTCGCATTTATGATGTCGTATCATCACCGTGCCCATTACGGCCCTATCCCTTCCATCTCTTGCCCCTAACCCTGTTGATTTCGCCTCGGACTCGGCGATGTCTTCTTGCGCCACACAAAGCTCCAGCCTCACCCGCACCCTATAAAGGTGCGCCCCGACTTCGCCTCTCCCACCACATCTCGCCACCGCAAACCCTTGCCCACCTCCCTCCCTCTAGTGCCCGGAATTTGAAGATCTTCACCGCCGTTCGAAACTTCTTTAACCGTCGAATTCGTCGTCGTCTATGCTCCGTCGCCTTCATCTACGTCCCCAACATCGCTTCGTTGCTGTCTACCTTGTGCGCGCACCATCTTCATCCAAGGACCACTTGAGCGCCGTCGCCGTTGTTACCCTAGCGCCACCACCGCATAAACCCTCGCCACCGGCCATTCCGTCACGCTCCGCCGCTGTTTTGGTAAGCCCCGAGTTCGCTGTGACTCCCTCTTCATTTTGTGCTCAGTCGCGTGGCTCGCCGTGGCGCAAAGCGCCAGTGAGCTCATCGCCGCACCACCACCAGCCACGTGCTGACATGGCACGCCCACGTAAGCGCCACCTCAGCGCCATGTCAACCCTAGCACCTACATTAGCGCACACATGGCTGCCGCATTAGCAGCTACGCCAGCACACGCACACCCCTTCACTGTGCCATAAACCGAGTCCACCGTGGACTTTGACAGAGCCGTGGACCTGGTTCGTTGACCAAGGGCCCACATGCCATAGATAGAAAAGAAATTTTCTTTAGAAAAATAATTCAGCTGAATTTAATTATCTGCCACTAACGTCCGCTTACGCCATAAAGTGATTTTCCTTTAGTAAAATAATTCCAGAAAATCTGAGTTTAGTATTTCTTTAGGATTTAAACTTCTAGGGACTCGTTCTCCTTCATACGAGCTCCGAATTCGATGATTTAAATTTCTAAATTCATATAAATTCAAGATCTAGCCAACTAAACCAAAATTATTTAATTTGGAGTTAATTTGGATTTTAATTTGAATTTGGCTTATTTTCGCGTATAGATTTCACCGATTCTAAGGATCTTGAGTTAGTTGAAGAAGAAGAATTTGATCAAGGCAAGTTGCATCTTTGATCATGTTGATCCTATTATTTTAAATTATTTAATTCTATTTTAAATTATTATAGCATGCGTATTTATATTCAAGTTATTTTGATTCCTGTTTTAAATTCCTAGTTAATCTATTTGCTTTGTATGGCCAATATTGATGTTTGAATAGTCATTTCCTTGTCACCATAGTTAAAATAAAATAAATTAGAAAATTATATGCTTAGACAATGCTTATATCAAAATCTTGAATTTAGGGAGTTTGGCCAAATTATTCAAATTTGATTTAAATTGAGTTTATGGTTTTGTCTTACCATAGAAATTTTAGAAAATGCTTTTACTTGTGAAATAAATTAAAATAGTTTTGACTTGGGCATAACGGATGTTGGTATGGTGCAAGTTAATGCATATGATCGATTCATTTCAATGATCGAGTCCAGTGTTGAGGAATGTTGCACAAGTCAGTTTTGAATGGGCATGACTAGGCTTATTAATTTGTAATACCTCATTGTTATTTGTGCCATGTTGATGTACGGGTGTCGGTCAGACAGTAGTCGCACTTGGCGCAAGAGGGGGCTTCCGGCAGGTGGTTAACCCAATAGAAGTGAAACCTTAGCGGGCATAACAACTTTGGAGTCGAACATTGTAAAATCCTTGTGATAATCACTTCATCGCACGCCTTCAAAAGCGTGTCATGGCCGACAGTGAAAGTTGATTACCTCTTGTGGGTAAATTTGTATATCCTCTGCAGAGTGTAAAACTATTCGAATAGCCGTGTCCATGGTCATAAACATGCTGAGCAAAACCACTCAAGTTAGAATTTGGTTTTGGTTTTAAAATGAATTTAGCAAATATTTTTAGGATGGTCAGAGAACTAATAAGGGAATCATAGTCTTGACCGAGACCTGCAAGAATATAAGAAACGATCTCGTCTTCCCGAAGTGGCGTACCAACGGTAGAAAGAGTATCTGCTAAGTTCTTCATCTGCTTTAAGTAGTCGACCACTGTCAGATCCCTGTTTCTTCAAGTTGACGAGTTGCACTCGTAGCCTGTCGTGATGTTGTCATGACCATGACATGTGCAAGGATATCTTCAGTTAGTGAGGAGAATATGCCGCTGAGAACCACCTAGTCCTGGTGAAACCTGGTTAGATAGGCGGATTGGTAACTTGTGTTACTACTCCTGACTCCGACGTTTGTGTAATCGTCGTCGGCGGGCGTGGAGATGATCCATCGACGTAGCCAAGCAGCTGGTTGCTCCTCAAGTATGGAAGAAGCTGAGCCTTCCAGAGGGGTTAATTGTCACAACCGAGCTTGATGTTGATGGCTTGATTTACCGGCGAGGAAAGAACACCGGTCCGAATTGAGGAGTAGACCAGTTCATAGGCGATCCAGCCCGGCCTGAGCCCAACCCGGTCTGGGCCAGCTTTGGACTGGATTTTTGGCCCGGAAGCCCGATAAATGTAACCAAAAAATAAAGAAACCCTTTTTATTCTCAAATGAATTAAATATTACATTTTATTCAGAAAAAGAATTAAAATAATAGTTTTAAATCGGGGAAAACAAATTTCGGGCTGAGCCAGACTGGGTTCGGGCTTGCCATTTGTGACCAGGCTTTTCAGGCTCGGCCCGGCCCAACGTTTCAACTGTTCTATTGAGGAGGAAGAAAAGCTGGATGAGATGATGGCAACGAAAGATGAAATTGTGTCTATAGCTCTGATACCATGTAATAACTGAAGATTGATTTGAGATTTGCCATACCTAAACTAGGCCACGGTCTTGGATATATCTATACTGGTACGGATTACAAAACAGAGTCGGAATCAAACCGAAATCAATAGAATTACAATGAGATTGAATAGCTACTGATTCTATCTCTGACAAGGAATAGTAAACAAGTCAGTGGTGAAGCCAAATTTTTTTTTAAACCTAAGCAAGCCACACGCTAAGTATCAATCATCTTATTTTATCTGAGTAAAATACTATTTTTCGATCGCGCTCGTCGTGAAACTTAACGCGTCGTCAGCCAGCCCGAGGGACGGTGGAGCCGCGCGTAAGGAGAGTAGTCAACCGAGTCAGGCGCACACGCACCGAGAAGAGCACGTCTCTCGCGAGAGAAAAGAAAGCGGCAGCTAAGCCAGCGTCTCGTGCAAGAAAAAAAGCAGCAGCAAAGCCTCGCGTCAGACATCATGATAGGCCCAACTAGTAATAATTTAGTTGGAACGTGCTTCACGCCCCATCTTTCACTATACAAAGGAACAGCTGTAACCAGGGACGGAGATAGACCTCAGACCGGTCGGGCAACGGCCCGAGACCCGAAAAGAATAGCAAGAGGATTCTTTACTATGCATTTGTGCAATTTCTAAGTTGACAGTTGCAAGGCCCGAGATTTCTGGCCCGGCCGAGGCAAACATCCCCAAGGCCAAAGCCCAGCTCCCTAGCCGGCCGAGGCAAACATCCCCAAGGCATAAAGCAGAAGGTGATATGGGATCTTTGTGGCAAGATGATGCTTTTGTGGTTAGTTAACTAGACGAAAAAAATAACAAGCAATCTAAGATTGAGTCATCCTTTTGTGCAAATGCTCCTTAGGAGAGAGAAAAGGGAGGGTATCAAGCTAAAGTGAACCTAAGAGATCTTTGGACCTTAACTAAAAAAATTAATACTGAGGTCTTTCGATCTGAATTAGAAATTCTATATGAGCCAAGTTTAATACTGAGATTTAAGCATGTGTTTCCTGATTGAACAATACGAGTTCTATTAATTGATTTGATTCTATCTAATGTAATAGAAATACATGATGAAGAGTTCTATTTTGTCGTATCATTAAACATAGAATTCAAATTTCATTCCAATTGTGCATTTGTCTACTTTTATTGTGTCTTTGTGTGAATAGTATTTAGTGTTAGTTATAGCCACTTAATTTTTAGTCTGAGGCTTCAAAGAATTCTGGCTCCGTCACTGGCTGCAGCTCGAATCTTCGTGTGATGCACAGCAAGCAAAAACACGACAGCTGAGATGATTGTATACGTGTGTGCAAACAGGAACTCAATAAAGAGGCAGCAGTACTAGATTAACCGCAAGCACTATTAACTGGCCTTAATAACCAGGGTGGTGGAGGGTCCCACGGCTTGGAAACCAGCAGCAATCACCACACGAACCGGACAGCAGCCCTTCTCTTGAATTCTTGTGTAGCTACCTAAAATTCACCTTTCTACAGTGACAAATAATTAATTATTCTTAAATAAAAAAGATCTAAAGAGAATAGATGGAATTTGGCGTGCAGCAGCTCACCAATCCCTAGGGTGAAAAATAGTAAAGGATAATCCGAGAAAACATAAATATGGTAAGTAAAATCCAAACCCGAATAAAAACGGATGCCATCCGGTTTTTTCTCCCGGATACGAATCCAGATGTGGTATGAGAAATGCCACCGAATACGAATACGGATAGTATCCGTATTCGAGTCAGCAACTCAGCAGTCAGCACATCACAGCACTCCCAAGTCCCAAGCAGTCAAGCGGCCCAAGCAGCCAAGCCCATCTAAGTGAGTAGTGACCCATGGCCCATGCGGTCATGCCGTTCGCAGTACACAAGAACCTGAATGGCACGACTGCCCTCTCTGCCTGCCCTAACTTGAATCAACATCAACTCCTCAAGCCAACCGCCACGCATCCCCATTAGCATCCCCATCCTCAAATCAAGGCAGCCGCAGCACTCAGCAGATCCCCATTCGCATTCCCACGGCGCTGCAGAGTAGCGACCCGGCGTCCACGGAGGCGAGCAGCGAGCCAGCAACCCTACGTTCTCACGCAAAGGTTAGCTGCCCTGCCCTGCCTGCCCATGAGTAATTTCTCTGTGTCAGCGGTGCTCTTCGTCTTAACTCTTATGCCATATTGCCATGCCCAAATTTTTCATTGCTAGGGCCTAGGGCGGTGACGAGTCTGGCAACTGCCAAGTGTCGACTAGGCGAGACCGAGACGAGCCAGACGACGTATCCTCTCTGACCTCTAAGCAAGTGAAGCAGATCTGCTACTATGGTTTCAAGCAAAGACAAGAAAAAACAGGTAAGAATGTAAGATACATTACATGAATGATACAAGTTATATATCTAGGTCCAGAAATTCACTTTAGGACATTTACATGGAGTCATGTTAAAATGAATGATGGTATCTGCAAGTACCTTCCTGTTGAGTTGGATATTCTCCCTCGCCAATCCATGCATGAAGTTTCCATAGTTCACCTAGACAATCAGTCAAGACAATGTATTAAACATACGTAGGTCCCTGCAATGGCTAAATTAGAAACCCAAGAATTATAATCAGGGATATAAGGCTGATTAGCTGATGGTATCTTAGATTTTTTTTTCATTTTAACATGAGCAAGCAAGAAACTCATTTCCTTGAGATACATGAATGGACTACATGAGCCTGAATTTGTTTTTTTCTTGTAGATTACATCAATGGCATCTGCAACCGGAAGCGAACCAAGTGGTAGTGCCAATGCGATTGCAAGTGGCAGTGGCAGTGCTACCGTGGATGCGAAGGTTCAAAGTATTGTTAGTGAGAATGTTGTACCAGAGAGTGGTGCTCCAACATCAGGAGCTGTGGCTATGAAAATCAAGGGACCAAAGGAAATGAAGTTAACATCGAAAGTTTGGAAACATTTCATGCAGAGTTTTGTTGATGTGAAGGAGGAGAAGAAGGTTGTCAAGAGAAAGATGGCAGAATGCAACTACTGCAAGATTGTTCTTTCTGCTAATAGTAACCAAGGTATGACACGTCTATGGAATCATTACACTGCAAAACATGCTAAAGGGAATGACCAGGCACAACTTAATTTGAGAAATTTAGGAGGGGATGTCAGTTTAGATGCTTGGAAGTATGATGAGGAACTTAGTGTCTACAAATATCATCTTGCTATTGTCATGCATGAATATCCATTCAACTTCTCTAAGCATGAATACACAAATGAATTCATCAAATCATTGTGCCCTACATTTCCTATAAAATGCCGCAAGATTATTAAGACAAGGATAATGGATATTTGTAACGTCCTGTTTGTCCAGAGTTTTGAAAAGCTTTCAAAATAAAAATAACCATTTGGTTTTGTTGATTGCTCAAAGCTTAACTTGAAGATTTCGGAATTTGAAGGTTTAACTTGAACTAATCCAACTTCAATTAATTCCTTTTGGTTGATTTGGAGTTATCGCTGTTCCTTGGCTTTTAGCCTCTTTTCTATGTTTGCCTTGTTTGTCCTCCCGGTTAGCTTCTCCTTCCCCAGGTCTTTCTCTGTCTAGACCTCTCTTGCGTCTCTCTGGACCTCCCCCGAAGCCTTGTGTTTGGATTTCTCTAATCCAGACCTCCCCTTTGTTGGTTTGAATCTCTTTGTGTTTAGACCTCCCCTTCTATCTAAACCTTTACCTCTGTCTAGATCCCCCTTGATCTAGACTTCTTTCTCTGTGTCGACCTCCCCGTGGACCTCTCAACGTTCATTTGAACTCCCTGAGTTCATTTGAGCGTCCCAGAGTCCTTTTGGACCTCCTCGTGCCCATATGGACCTCCCTGTGCCCATATGGAGCCCCCTTTGATCTCCCCGCGTCCAATCGGACCTCCTTGTGTCCCTTGGACCTCCCCCTTTGTTTATTTGGTTTGCCCTCGTGTCCTCTAAGCCTCCTCTGTGTTCATAGTACCTCCTTTGTGACCTCTGAACCTCCTCTGTGTTCATATGACCTCCTTTGAGTTCTTTAGACCTCCTTTATTGGGTTGAATCTCTTTTGAGGTTTAAACCTGTCGGTGTTTTAGAACCGAACTTACGTAAAGATTGTTTGATTCGGGGGGTCTCCTAGAATAGAATCATGCAGAGAGATTGACACGGGAATTTTTATACTGTTCGGCCTTCTCCGGAGAGAATAACAACCCTACTCTGTGTGTGTATGGTATTGAGTGTATATCGAACAATCGGGGAAAAACTAAGACTATTACAGATAGTGCTTGTATTCTGATGGCTCGATCCTTGATCCTCCTTCCTTTCTAGTTGCCGCCTTTTATAGTACGTGAAGGAGCGGCGCATCTAGTAAAGCGGCGCCTCATCACCTCCTCAGAATTCAAGCGCATGTTGGTAGTAATTACGGTATATTAATTCCTCCACGTCGCTCAATGACTATATACCGTAGATAATGGGTATTACGTGCCATTATTCTCAGAATAACAACAGATGATGATCGTTTGAATCCCTTAATCAATAAGACCCACTTGTCTCGCAGTGTTCATTTGATTATAAGGTGGTCGTGGTGACCTAGTCGTAGAGGAATCTACGATTATGAGGTAGTCGTAGCAAGACTTACGACTATATGATAGTCGTAGCATAACTTACGACTATGGGGGTGGTCGAGAAGAACTTACGACCATCCATTTGGTTCTTCCTTCATAACATTAAGGGTACACTCGTGGTTCACATGATGTCATATTTACCTATAATAAAAATTATAGATAAAAGGTAAAATGAGGATTATTATATCCTCGCCATCTAGCCCCCACTTCAAGTGAAAGCAACTTACTTGGTAAAGGGTTCTAGATGGTCTTACGATCATGAGAGGATCAGAGAAAATAATCGAAGGAAAAACTCTTCGATTGTATACTACTTTGACCGTAAATGTGCTTGGTCAAGAAAATTGCTTACGACTATCAAGTGGTCGTAAAAGCATTTCTACGATCACAAGGTGGTCGTAATATAGTGATCGGAAGAAGGAACTTTCCGATTATCATTTCCTTTGGTTGAAAAGATCTAACCAAGGAAGTAATTTAAGCGAGATGTAAACGCAAACCTGAATTTCTCGAACGGACACACTGGGAATCTCAAACGACGCCTGCTAGCCTGCTCTGTTGAAGCGGTTCTCGAGACGGTGGCGACCCTTGAATGTCACGATCCGGCTCAAGGTTCATGGTTATATATACTCACCGGAGGGTAAAACCTAAGATCTTACTTTTCCCCAAATTGCTCCTCTTTGTTCCTCAAGCTCTTGCCTTCTCCGCCGAAGTCGTTCTTGCCTTCTCCGCTGCCACTCCAATTGTGCCCTCTTTTTCGACCCAAAATTTCCTGTTTCCGAGAGAGATGGCCAGGAAAGTTTCTGATTGGGAAGAGTCGGAGATGGATGCGGCGAAGATTCAAGCCCTAGTTGTCGCCGGGAAGATTCCAGAGAAGACTCTTGTGAAATGGCTTCCAAAGATTTGGGCAAGATTGGCCGTCAGGAGAATGGGCAAATTCTGCCTTCCGTGCTTATTGTGAGTGTGGCCTTCATCGCTTGCTCACCCCTTTCTCACTGCAGTGCTCGAAAGATTTTGGGGTGGAGTTAGTGAACCTTGGTCCTAACTCTATCACCATGCCGAAGTCTTAAGATATTTGTGCGAGGCGACACAGAATTCCATGACCTTGAGCTTTTCCAATATTTCTATGGAATGTCTCGGCAAGCCGGGATTGCTGGAAGTTGTGGTCTAAAACTCCACGACGGGAAGTCGAGGGAGTATATTCAGAGTTTCACCCGGTCTTCGTGGCCGGGATGGAGGAAGAGGTGGTTTTATTGAAAGTCACCTCGTAAGACACTCTCTTTTCATGGGAAAGGTCAAAAAGCAATCTTCATGGGATTCGACTCCTGAAGATATCAGCCGGATTGCCCCTTATGTTCAAGCTATCAAGGACTTGAAGAAGGAAGGGCTGACCGGATGGCATGTGGTGAAAGATTTCATCACACTAATTAGTCCTTTGAAGAAACGAGCATCCCTATGTGGAGATACTCGGGCTAATGAGACCCAACCAGGGGACTACAACGAGGGTAAGTGAATTTTCGACTTAGCTCTCGGTTTGGTCTTTCTCGCAGTTGTTTAAAAGATGCCTTTATCTGCTTGAACAGATCTTTCACCAAATGGAGATTGACGTTAGAGTCAAACTCGTTTGTGAGAAGTCTCCGCCACTTAGTGTGGCGGTTCCTAAAATCCTTGCGGTATCCGCAGAGGAAAGGATGGTTCACCTAAAGGTAATCAGAGTTGATTTTGTCTTTAAGACTTTATAGTCGTAGAAAGAACTTACGACTAGAGAAATGTTGTAGAAAAACTTACAACTTAGTCGTGACCGTAGGAAATCTTACTTGTCGAGGAAAGGTCGAGAAAAACTTACGACTTGATAATAGTCGAGAAAATCTTACGACCGCTTAGTAATTCTTCTCTTTACGCTTTGCTTTACGGAAAGTAGGCATGGAAAATCGCTTGATGATGAAGAAGTCAGATCGATAACCATCGGTGCGGGGTTGACAAAGGACAAAGGCTCAGCTCCTTCGTCCCAAGAGACGCCGACTTTTAAGGGTCACGACAAAGTAGGGACGAGCTCGAGTTCTAGTCCTTCACCGATCCTCTACAAAGCTTGTGGCGTATATAGCATGAATCGAAGCCGAGGCTAAAATAGTCAAGTGGAGGAGGTCAAGTAGTGAACCTCTAAAGCGCAAACCTCGCAAGGCCAAGGTACCCTTCTATTATGACAAAAAATCTTTCGCAGCCGCCACTCTGGTTTTGTTAAGCACTTGGAAAAGGAGAACCGAAGGATTTTATGTCTTTGTGAAGGATAATACCGCTCGAAGAGAGCCTATGGTCTGATGACAATGTTGCTCTTGGAGTGGTCGAGACCGATCTCGGCCATCCAGAAAGTCAAGAGACCAGAGAGATGGTCCTGTTCAAAATCCACGACTGACGCGTGGTCGTGGCCAAGCCCATTCTTCAACTCGAACTTCACCGAAGTGGTCGAGAGAAGAAGAAATCTTCCGCTGGGAAAGTGACTCCCAAATTCTGTTTAGGTCCAAGGTGCAGGTATGTGAAATATACTAAAGTGTAAAAACAGAATTTACCTTTTTCCTTTTCACAACCTCAATTGCTTTCCTTTTCTTTTTTTAGTCCGACTCCTTCAAATTTCGAGAATGCTTCCATTGAGAAGCCTATTGCTACCTCTCCATTTCTTTGGAGAGACAACAAGGAAGTGGTCGAGGATCATCCTCGCCCAGTGGTAGAGGAAGTCGTGGCGCTACCAAGTGGTTACGACAACCAATGAGGTACTGTTGTACCCAATGAAGGTAGCGGCTACAACCTCTGAAGTAGCAAGCGGTGACCACAGAGATGGTCGTGGAGACTCCAAGAAGAAATGCGACCACCGAGATGGTCGTGAAAGCTCCAAAACAATTGCGACTCTCGAGGCGGTCGCCACGACCACCGAGATGGTCGTGGATAGAACAGAGGCACCGCAGCCTCTGGTCAAGATGGTGGCGATTACCACCGTCTTGGGAAAGGAGATCGCTTGCACGCGTTCCTCCCGTACCCAAGAGAAACCGAGTTACGTAATCAAGAAGAAGAGTATTTCAACCTGCTACCGACTTCTTTGGGCATGCTTCCATCGTAGGGTCTTCTGCTTTCAGATCTCGCGACCGAGTCCCCCATCCCAACGATATTCCCAATAGAGGGGATACCTTTGATAATGAACGTCTTGAGAAGGTTTGGTGGGACCAAGTCACGAGGGTAGACAAGCTGAAGATCCCGGAGCTGGTTTACTCGATGTTTGCTCGATCAACCATGAATGTAAGTACTTAATCGTACTTATATATACAGGTATAATCTTCTCTTGTTTCTCACTGTCTTTTCATCTTGCAGAAAGCCATAGAGCAAATCGCTGTTGTCGGTGAATATCATCGACAACTTCTAGAGCTGCGACAGGAAAAAGAGGAACTCTGCAAACAGGCAGAGAGGTGGTAAGTCACTGCTATTCATAGTCACCTTGGATTTGACTACTTATATAGTGCTTACGGGATTTGTCATGGAAAAACTCACGACTAGGTAATGGTCGTAAAAGACTTATGACCAGTGGCTTTGTCGTAGAAGAACTTACGACTAGGTCAATGGTTGTAGAAGAACTTACAATCGATTGACCCATGCTCATGTCCACTGTTATCCTTTGCGGGTTAAACAAAGGACGCTTAAGATCTTAGCCGACTCGCTCGATTATGAAAAAGAGGAGTCGAAAAAGTTTAGGGAAGAGGTATTAGACCTCCGGAAAAAGCTTAAAGAAGCTAACTCTGCAACCATGAAGTCGCAGGAAAAATTAAACAGTAAGTGCTGAACTTAAGACTGCTTATATCTTTGATCTTTACCTAACTCTTGCTTCTTTTCAGAAAAAGAAGACGAGACGAAAAAGCTCCAGAATGAAGTTAGAGAGAAAACTTCAGTTATTCACGAGCTTACTCGTATGTCCAAAAATAAAGATCAAAACCTTGAGACGTTGGGAACTCGAATATCAAGTAAGTAATTCTTTACCTGCAGTCCTTTACGAGTTATTTCCCTTTTCTCACTTCCACTTCCTTTCTAGCAATGGACGTTAAATTGAGAGAACTTGAGACTGAAATCGCGGATAAAGCCGTGATTTATAACTGCACCGTCCCTTATTGCAAAGAAGAATGTAGAGGATATTGTATCATGGGAGAAAAAGTATGCCGAGACCGTTGCTTCCCATAATGAAGAGGTCAAGAAGTTGATTCTCAACTAGTGGGTAAGAAATTCTTTTACCCGTGATTATTTTTGTTTTTTTTTCCTCTAGGAGTTTATTTTTGTTTGACCAATCTTATTTCTTCAGAGCAAGTGGTCGAAAACAAAAAGCTCATGAGGCTTCGACTTGTACCCAACAGAGATGGAAGCAATGAAGATTAAACTTCAAGGAAACATCACGCCTCTGAACAATGTGCTTGGTGAGCTACATAGTGAGGGAAAGACTCTCAAGATGATACAATAGCTGCTCACACAAGTACCATTGGGGATCAAGTCGATTTTGCAAGATCTGGTGACCACTCAAGGCCAACCAAGTCAATCGATAAAGGAGGCGGTCGAAATCGCAGAAGTTATGCATTAGCAAAACTTAAAGCTCATGACCCCAACCTTAATGTGCAACCACTCGGCCGACTTCAACCGCTCAAGCGAAAGGAAGACGCGTCGATGGAGGAGATGCAATCATTGGTAGGAAAGTTTCAGAGGAGATGCATTGGGCTCTCCTCTTCGAGTAGTCTGTAATGAACTTGTGAAAAACAGTCTTTTGTTGATGTAATCCATCTTGTTCCCTGCAAATCATCTTGTCGAGTAGTTAGTAACTCAAAAGATAATTAACGAATTTAAAGACTAAGAAATGAAGTCAAATGTGATGACTTTATCCTAGCCCCGACTATTTGCTTAGTTTGTGAAAACTAAGTAAATAGTTTTGTCTCTCGCAAATCATCTTGTCGAGTAGTTAGTAACTCAAAAGATAATTAACGAAATAAAGACTAAGAATTGAAATCAAATTATTCTAGCCCCGACTATTTGTTTGAGTTTGTTTAGACAAACTAAGTAAATAGTCTCAGAGAAAGGGTTTCAAAACAGAGAGGTTTGTTTAACTTGTAGTTTTTGGGTCTCAATTGTCATGCAATCGGTCGAAAGGGTGGTAACGAGTTGACACTAGGAAGTTCCTTCTAGTGGGCGTGACCACGCAGAGAGGAGAGGCTTCGACTAGGTAATGTTAACATCTCCGACTAGTTTAATCAAATCGAGAACGGCAACTTGAGTTAAGCAAACGTCTAGAGGACTTTAAAATATTTACTCGTCCTTCTCCGGTGGACTCGATAAATCTGTCCTGGTAGCAAGAGTAGGAAACTGAACAAAGCTAGGAAGCTCCTTCCAGTGGGCAGGACCACGTGCAGAGAGGAGAGGCTTCGACTAGATGTGTCTCTTCCTCCGACCAGTTGAGATGAAACGAGTACACCCAAGACGGTTAAGCAAATCTGAGAAAGTGCGCTCTTCTTAGAGTATTTTTCAAATTAACTGAAGAAATAAACTAAGGTGAAAAGAGTTGGCCTTCAAAAATATTTCGACTAAATAAAACCCGAGTTTTTTTTGTGTTGGCCATAAAAGCGAGTAACGAGTCGACACTAGGAAACTCCTTCTAGTGGGCAGGACCACATGTAGAGAGGAGAGGCTTCGACTAAGTGATGTTATCTCCTTTCCGACCAAAGGTAAAGAAAACTGGGTGTTTAAAACATAGTCGAAAAATAATGAAAGCACTACTCAAAAGTAAGACAATAGAGATAGAAAAACCCGATTCTTTATTGTCCTAATGGTCGGTTACACATAGAATTTGCGTGAATCGGGTCAATGTTCCAAGAATTCGAGAGAACTCCGCCGTCTTCCATTGCCAATCGTCTCGACCACTCGACGAGTAACTTCACCACTCGTAAGGACCTTCCCACTTGGGAGAAAGTTTGTTCCGATTAGACTTGGATTGGCAAAGCCTCAATACTAAGTCACCTACAAAGAAGGTCAGCGAGGTTGAACCTTACGATCGTAGTATCTTCGCAGGCTTGTTGGTAGATTGCCGAACGAATTAGGGCCTGGTTTCTCCTTTCTTCAAGTAGATTAATATCATCTGCTCGAATTTGTTCCTGGTTGGAGTCCGTGAATGTTTCGACTCGTGTTGACCGTATCTTTAGTTCCGGAGGAAGCATAGCTTCAGCACCGAAGACTAAAAAGAAAGGTGTTTCTCCTGTAGCCCGACTAGTAGTTGTACGAACTGCCCATAATACAGAGGGTAATTCTTGTACCCAAGCCCCCGAGCGTTTGATGAGCTGGTCGAAGACTCGAGTTTTAATTCCTCTCATTATTTGGCCGTTTGCACGCTCGATTGCCCCATTACTCGGGATGGGCCATGTACATAACATAACTTGGTACCCAACTCGTCGCAAAATTTCTAAAATTTTGCGCCGAAAATTGCTTACCATTATCTCGTAATTATTCGACTTGGTACTCCAAATCGAGTAATTACGATCTCATCATAAACCGCTTTCTTTGCTTAGTTGTTATCCTATCCACATGTTTCGCTTCAATCCATTTTGTGAACGATCAATAGCCACAAAAGGAACTCAAACCTCCCGGAGCTTTAGGAAACGGTCCCAAGATATCAAGACCCCAAAGTTGCAAAAGGCCAAGATAGAGGTATTGTTTGTAATGCCCGAGCTGGTTGGTGTATTTGCTCGCTATGAAACCGCATCGACACACTTTTAACCAACTCTTTAGCATCGATAGGGTTGTTGGCGAAGAAAACCTTGTCGAAAAGCCTTGCCGACCAACGCTCAGAGGAAGCATGATTTCCACAAATGCCACCATGTATGTCGTGAAGGAGTGTTAATCCTTCGCTCTGCGGAATGCATCGCATGAGCACCCCTTGAGTACCTCGTTTATAGAGAACTCCTTCACCAAAGTATACATTTTGGCTTTTCGATAAGCGATCCGCCTCGAGATCGCCTTGCATGTAACCCTTCAAGATAATCATAGATGGGCGCCATCCATGTATCCTCGTATTCTAGAGAGGCTGCCTCAATAGGAGGTGTCTCGCTCTTCGACCGAGAAGGCTTCGAGTTGTTCCAAGAAGACTCCTTTTGGTACTTCAGATCCGAAGAAGCTATTCGAGCAAGTCGGTCTGCGAGGAAATTATCCTTCGAGGGATGAATTGTGCCTCAAACCTAAAAAATGCTTTTCTAGCTTACGATTCGATAAGTATCGAGACATTGTCGGGTTAGAGCACCGGTACTTTTACCGACTTGATTCACGACTAGTTGAGAGTCTCCTCTCACGAGTAGTCGGCGAATCGAGAGCGCTTTTGTTTGCTCAGATACCAACTAGCAAACCTTCAGATTCTCGCCACATTATTAGTGGCCCGAAAGTTTAATTGTATGGCATACTTTAAGGTCTCCTAGGGAGATACCAGACCACCCGACCCTCGAGCCACTTAAAGTAAGCGACCCGTCAAAGTACATCGCCCATCGGTCGTGGGAATCAGATCGGGGATCCCGAGCAGTTTCAGATTTGTCCATTCGGCGACAAAGTCCGCCAAGATCTCGATTTAACGGCCGTTCGACACGAATGGATGTCGAACTCCCCAAGTTCGACCGACCATTTTGCCATGCGTCCCGTTGTTTCCCTATTCGGAGGATCGCCCCAAGGGAAACTCGACAAGACAACTAGTTTGTGCGCTGAAAATAATGCCGCAGCTTCTCGAAGACATGAGGAGGGCATATGAAGCTTTTGGACCCGAGGGTAACGCCCCTTAGGTCCGTAAAACTTCACTTACGTAGTAAACCGGTCGCTGTACATTTTCACGTTCTACAACCAAGATCGCTTGCCGCTGTGGCGTGGCGCCTAGGTAAACCAAGAGCGTTTCTTACGCCTCGAGAGACCGTAATAGGAGCACTCAGAAGGTACCTCTTGACATCCTCAAAGGCAGCGTTTGCCTCTTTCGACCACTCAAAACTTTCGTGTCTCCTTAGAAGTTTAAAGAAAGGTAGTCCTTTTCTCCCGATCGTGCGATGAAACGACTTAGAGCCGCCATGCACCCAAAGAGTTTCGGACTTCTTTCCGTAGTAGTTGAGGGCGATTTGTAAAATGGCTTTTATCTTTTGATTCGCTTCAATTCCTCGTATAGATACTAGGAATCCAAGCAATTTCTGAAGAGATTCCAAACACACACTTCTCGTGATTAAGTTTTAAGCGATGTTTTCTCGAGATTGTCGAATGTTTCTTGTAGGTCGGTAATATGATTAAGTTTTTTGATGCTTTTGACAACTAAGTCATCAACATAGGCTTCTAGATTTCGCCTAATTGAGATGAAAAAGTTGCCTACATCAAGCGTTGAAAAGAAGCGCCGCATTTTTAGACCAAATGGCATTTTGACATAGCAAAATATACCAAATGGTGTAATAAATGCGGTCTTTTCTTCATCGCCTAGACACATATTAACTGGTGATATCCGAATATGCATCTAAAAACTTAACATTTCACAACCTGCGCAGAGAGTCAACCAACCGATCGACTGAGGTAAAGGAAAATCGTCTTTTGGACAAGCTTTATTAAGATCAAGAAAGTTCTCGACATACGCCATTTGCCGCTTGACTTTCTAACCATTACAGGTTAGCCAACCATTCTCGATGGTTGACCTCTTATATAAGCCCGCTTTAAGTAGCTTATCCAATTTCGATTTAATAGCATCTCGCCGATCGAGGGCAAATCTCCGCAATTTTTGTTTTACGGTACTTTGTCGCCGTAAGGCTAGCTCGTGCTCGATCACCTCCCTGGGGACTCGGGCATGTCGGATGCTTGCCACGCTAATACATCTGCGTTAGCTCGGAGGAAGGTGATGAGGCGTCTTCCTATTTGGGGTCGGAAGTATCCTCGATGCGATCTTCGAGGGCTCCCTGCGTCGTGAGGAACCTCTTTGACTTTGTCGTTCGGCTTTGGTGCGACTTTGAGGCTTCAACTTGCTAGTCGGTGACTTTCTTCTCGAGTTGGTATTTGTCCTACCATCTCAAGGGATCGACGATCGCGGTATCGCCATCTTCTTGTCACAATGGATTGTAATTACTCCTTTGGGACTGGCATCTTAATACATTGATATCCATAATGAGTAGCCATTAGGAATTTTGCCAAAGTTGGTCGTCCGAGTATGGCGTTATATGTCAGATCGAAATCGACCACATCAAAGGAGATTTTCTCGTCACGAAATTACTTGGTGAACCAAATGTTAAAGGAAGAGAAACTTGACCAATTGGTTTGGTCAAGATCCCGTACAATCCCATGGAAAGAGTATCGTGCGGTCTTACTTTGGTCCCGGTACTTGCATGTCATCCAGGGCACTCGTAAATAAAATATTTAACGAGCTTCCACCATCAACCAAAACTCGATTGACCCGACAATTGTTGATGGTGGGTTCGACCACGATTAGTATCGACTGTCGAGTCGAAGGATCGGCGATCACTCTTCTCGAAAGAAATGGTGACTTCCACCACTTTGGTAATTTATTGACGAGAGGAGGATCTATGGAGTTTACCTCGCGTCAAAGATCCTTGAGTCGTCGCTTTGATTCATATGCCGATGATCCCCGTAGATGTGTTCAATGGTGTGTTGCGGATCTTGAACGACATCTCCTCTTCGTCATCGAAGATTTATGACCACTTGTTTGACCTACCCGCCGAGGGTGGAAGTGGTCCTTGTCGCTGTAGTAGTCTTCAAGCTTTCGTTGGAAGACCCTAGCTATGAAGGTCATGCCCTTCCTTTTTATGGAAAGGACACCACCTAGGCTTATCATTTTTCCGATCGTATGCTTACCTTTGCCTCTGTCGAGTGTGGCTTGATGTGCGTGGCTCTTTATCATTCACTGACCAATACCTCCTTGGAACCGCTGGGTTTTGACCCTTCATCTTATTCTTGGACTTTTTGCTTTCTTATCCTTCTTCTTACCAACTTCGCTGCTCTCGAGATGGATTGTCTTCACGATCGATTGTGTTGTTCCACTCGACCGCCTCGAGGCGATAGCATATCGATCGCCATTTCAAGAGTTCGCGATGTAAGTAGGAGGATTTAAAGCAATATCCTCTGTTATCCTTCTACTACGGACTCCTTGAAAGCCCCGATGACGGATGAATCGAAACTTCCTAATTGAGTTACTGAACTGATCAAGCGCTTGATGAATCGGCGCAATGTCTCGTTGTCGCTCTGTCTCATCCGGTGCAAGTCGTCCTCCTTTCGTATGCGATTGTATGTGCCTTGGAAATTTGCCAGTAGAAGATCGCAGAGATGTTGCCAAGAATAGATCGACTCGAGTGGTTGGTTTAGTAACCACGATCGAGCAGATCCTTCGAGCACAGTTGGAAGGTAATTTGCCATCACATGCTCTCCTCCTCCGCCGCTTTCGAGCAATTTGTTGTGTAAATTTGAAGGAATTCGATGGGATTTTGGGAACCATCAAACTTCTCCATGTTCACTGGTCGAAAACGAGGTGGCCAGCGAACAGCTCGGAGATCAGGCGAGAATGCCCGACATCCAGTAATGACTTCTTGACGCCTCCTTTGCAGAAAAGAAGGGTTGATATCATCAGGTGGTCGTACTCGACGATACCCAGTAACAGGTTGACCCGACCTATAATAGGTCTCGGTCCTACGAGGGGAATACTCCTCGTAGTTTATCTGCTGTTGCAGATTTCCATGTCGGAGTGGTGAACGATCACCTTTCCGAGGAGCTTGTTGATCATCAGTCATTTGGAAGACATTTCTTCGAGTAGGAGATCGACACGACTTGCTGTTGCGCCGATTTCTACGCGGTGATATGTTGGATTGACTGGTAGCTGAAGAAGTCGTATGGGTACGACTACTTGAATGATGTCGACGAGGAGCTTCCAGCTTTTTCATTGTACTCCGAAGCCTTTGTGCGATCTCTTCAGCGAAGAGGTCGTAGCCTGGCGTTCGGGCTAGCTCTTGAGTTGGATTCTCGAGCAAATCATTGATGTGCTGGAGCTCTCGAGCTTCTTCTGATTGATATTGAATACGCCCAGGCAAATTCTTCTGAGCTTCAATCTTCTTCCTTCGAATTGCCTCAAGATTTTCCATGTTAGACTCTTGAGATTGCCTCAATGAAGCGCGAGAATGTCGAGGATTTCCCTGGCGTTCATGAAGGCGTTGGTCGTGTCCGCCAGTGGTGGTGTCCTGGCCATTGCCACGAGGGGCAGTGTGTGACCTTCGGGAAGGGTCTCCATCTCGGTCTCTAGAAGAGTGATCTTGATCTCGAGGAAGGACGAAGACCTCCTGTTGATGATTCTCACTTGCGCCGAGGCCTCTCCGCTTGAGGAGTCGCCGAGACACCATCTGGCGACTTGGAGTAATCCTCCAAGTAGGGAAGTCTGGTTATAACTGTCTCCGTCGGCAGTGTGACTCATGAGAGATGGTCGAATTTGCAGGAAAAGCATGCTTGATCCCGCTCTCTCTGGCGTTATCCAGAGAGAGAGAATCACCAGATGCCGGTGAAGTCCCAGAATTGTAGCTTCTAGAGCTTGCCTCACCAAGTCGGACCGCCTTAGGGGAACTTGGACACTTCGAGGAAAAACTCTCGTCGTGTCGTGAGTCCACCTGGGTGTGGTCCTGGTCAGATTGACCCTTGTCCCTTGACCCTCTCTTGGACGTACTGTTATGGGGGATAAGGATCCCTCCTCAACTCCACCGGCGACATTGTCTCCTCGGATCTGTGGAAGATCCTGAGGCAAGAATGCCATAGGATGAGTCATCACTCGGTTCAGAATCGAATCCGGCATCCATGTCGACGTCACAGTACCGCCAAGTCGAACCAGTTCTCCTCGCTCCATTCTCTTGCCATGAGTGCATGAGATTTGGAAAAGCAGAGAATGTTTGACAAGAAATTACCGAAGATCCCCACGACGGCGCCAAGCCGGTGTTTTAGAACCGAACTTACGTAAAGATTGTTTGATTCGGGGTCTCCTAGAATAGAATCATGCAGAGATTGACACGGAATTTTTATACAGGTTCGGGCCTTCTCCGGAGAGAATAACAACCCTACTCCTGTGTGTGTATGGTATTGAGTGTATACTGAACAATCAGGGGAAAAACTAAGACTATTACAGATAGTGCTTGTATTCCTGATGGCTCGATCCTTGATCCTCCTTCCCTTTCTCTAGTTGCCGCCTTTTATAGTACGTGAAGGAGCGGCAGTTACTCCAGGTAAAGCGGCGCCTCATCACCTCCTGTAACGGGCGCATGTTGGTAGTAATTACCGGTATATTAATTCCTCCACGTCGCTCCATGACTATATACCGTAGATAATGGGTATTATGTGCCATTATTCGTAGAATAACAACAGATGATGATTTGTTTGAATCCTTTAATCAATAAGACCCACTTGTCCGCAGTGTTCATTTGATTATAAGGTGGTCGTAAATGGTGACCTAGTCGAGAGGAATCTCGATTATGAGGTAGTCGTAGCAAGACTTACGACTATGGGATAGTCGTAGCATAACTTACGACTATGGGGGTGGTCGAGAAGAACTTACGACCATCCATTTGGTTCTTCCTTCATAACATTAAGGGTACACTCGGGGTTCACATGATGTCATATTTACCTATAATAAAAATTATAGATAAAAGGTAAAATGAGGATTATTATATCCTCGTCAAAACCTCTTCTCGGTTTGGATCTAAGGTTCCAGACCTCTCCCTTGTTTGGGTCTGAAGGTCCAGACCTCCTTAGGGGTAGACCTCCCTAGCGTTTGGACCTGCCGCTGGCTCTTACGATCGTACCACTCGAGTTTTGCCTTCATCGCCTAAGGACCATTCGATGCTTATTGGACGGCCCGATCTTGTTGGCACGTTCAGCCAGTCCAAACATCCCATCCTGTCTGCACCCTCCGATCTGCATCGGATGGCTTGGTCTAGTTAGAGCGTTCGCTCGGTCCAAACGGCCCCTTTGCTTTGCTCCATCTGATCTTGATCTGACGGCCCTAGCCTTCCCCGCGTATCCTTGCCTCGCGGACCTCCTCCTTGGAGATCTTAACCGTTCAGACCTCCCCTTGCTTAGATCTGACCGTTAGGACCTCCTCCTTGGAGATCTTAACCGTTCAGACCTCCCCTTGCTTAGATCTGACCGTTAGGACATCCCATTTGGAGATCTTAACCGTTCAGACCTCCCCTTATTCAGATCTTGACCGTTAGGACCTCCCCTTGGAGATCTTAGCCGCCAGGATCTCTCCTTGTTCAGATCTTGACCGTTAGGACCTCCCTTTGGAGATCTTAGCCGTCAGGACCTCTCCTTGTTCAGATCTTAACCGTTAGGACCTCCCTTTGGAGATCTTAGCTGTCAGGACCTCCCCTTGTTCAGATCTTGACCGTTAGGACCTCCCCTCGTGAGATCTTAACCGTCCAGGATCTCCCCTTGGTAGCCCTTGACCGTCCAGAACCTGCCCTTTGTAGATCTTAGCCGTCCAGAGCCTCCTCTTGCAGATCTCGCGGTTAGGACCTGCCCTTGGTCCTGATCTCCTCGTCCTCCTTTGAACCGCGCCTCCCGTCAACTCCCTTCTCTCTCTCTTCGCGTAGGCACGCACTGTCCGAGTCATTCGATCTTGATCGGATGGCCCTGCTTTGATGCGCATCTTTCCTTTGTTCCTGGGACCTCCTCTAGGTTGTTTGCAAGGACCACCTCCTTGATCCTTGCTGGCCTTTTTGCAAAGACCACCCTCCTAGTCCAGATCATCTTCTGTGGTTAGGACCTCCCCCTTTTAGGCCGCGACCTCCCCTTTTGGATATGACCTCCTTTGTTAAACCTTTTGCAAAGACCTCCCCTTTGTGGTTAGACCTTTGTGGTCTAGACCTCCTCTGTCTGTTTGGACCTTTGTGGTCCAGACATCCTCTTTTGTGGTTAGACCTTTGTGGTCTAGACCTCCTCTTTGTGCAGACCTCCTTGTTGTCTTAGGACCTCCTGTCCTCAGACCTCTCTGTTTGTCTTTAGGACCTCCTCTAGACTTCCTTGTCTTCAGGATCTCCTCGAGACCTTTTTCCTTTGTCCTCAGGACCTCCTCCCCCGTGGGACCTCCTTGTCCTCTCAAACCTCCCTCTTGTGTGTTTGAACCTCTTTTAGGTTCAGACCTCCCGCTTGTGTCTTTGGACCTCCTCTAGGTTCAGACCTCCCTCTTGTGTGTTTGAACCTCTTTTAGGTTCAGACCTCCCTCTTGTGTGTTTGGACCTCCTCTAGGTTCAGACCTCCCTCTTGTGTGTTTGGACCTCTTTTAGGTTCAGACCTCCCTCTTGTGTGTTTGGACCTCCTCTAGGTTTAGACCTCCCTCTTGTGTGTTTGGACCTCCTCTAGGTTCAAACCCCCCCTCTTGTGTGTGTGGACCTCCCTTTTATGGTTAGACCTCCTTGCTGGTCTAGACCTCCCCTTTAAGTCAAGACCTCCTCTTTGGATCTCCATGCGGGACCTCCCCCTAGAGGCCAGGACCTCTGGTCTTTTGCAAAGACCTCCGCCTTAGGCTTTTAAGCATATTTGATGTGGGTTGGAGTCACATTAAAATGCCGTCCTTTCCTTTGTACTCTTTTCTGCATTTTGTCACCTCCTTGGACTATTTTAGTCCTTTGTTGTACTTACTAGCAGTGTACCTTTTGTACCAACTCCTTGAACCTGGTCACCTCCTTTTTGTAGTGCTCTTATTCTCCTTCTCCTTCAAATAGAGCACCCAGGGCGAAAATTTCCTCCTTGTTCTTCATTTCAACCTCTACTCCTAACTCTTTCGGTTTTGCTGAGCTCTCCAAGCTCCTCTGGTTCGGACCTCCCTGGGTTTGGACCTCCCATTCGTTGGACCTCCTCCTCTCAGTGGACCTCCTCTCTCTTTGCTTTAAGTAAGTTCTTTTGGTTTCTTAGAGTTTCTTAGCTTATTTGGCTTCTTTTTGCGAACGTGTAGATCTTGGTTTTTGTTGAGGAGCTCGTGGATTAAGCCACCTCAACCACAGCTCTGCTCATCAACAGAGGCAAGTCGTGGAATCCCTTGATCATCTTGATTCCATTTTACAAAAGTATTTTAATTTGTTAAACTTGCATGGCTATTTTTATAGAACTGGTTTGGGCAGTAGCTATTCTCCTACTTGACATTATGCCTCCTTGGACACTTGAACTTGACATGTTGACATGATCTCTCTTGGACACCTTAGATTGGTTATTTCAGTTGGTATTGCTTGATATTGCCAACATGGGACCGTAGGATTGTGCTTAGCCTTGCTGTAGAACCGTGGGACTGGTGAATCATGCCTCATCAATTAATAATCTTGACTAATAGAACTATGGAACCTGTGGTTGGTGCTACTATTGTGCAACTGTGGTGTAATACCACAGTTGTGTCTTTTGTGGTGTGAGGCCACCTTATTCAAATTTGCAGTGCCAGGACTGGGTGGTCCAGTGGCCGGGGAGAACCTCAAATCTATTCTATGCTCGGGCGAGTGGCTGGTGGTGAGTAGTGGGTGCTCCGGGGCTAGTTCCCAAAGGAGTCACTTTGGGTTGTGGTTGTTCTCGCCTGAGCAGCACTTAAGGACTTAACTTTTGTCTGTGGATCTGGGTAATCCGTGTAACCACAAGGTCATTTTTATGGGGATGGCCTGGGCCAAATAATTAGCAATGAGATGGCTTGGTGCTGCTGTGGTTGAGTGAGCTGTATCGCACGGCGCAAGAGGGGGCACAAATTCGGTGGCATTTGCAACCCATCCGGAAGTGAAACCTTAGCGGGCAGCCCCGAGCCAGATCAAAGCTTTGTAAAGGCCTTGCCACGCTCTCTAGACTGCTCACCTTCGGAAGTGAGCAAGGGACTTTCTGGAACCCGTCCCGCTAGAGAGATCGTGGATTGTGTGTAAAGTTGTACACCTCTGCAGAGCGTAAAATCTATTCGAATAGCCAAGTCCTTGGTTATGGACATCTCCCGGAGAAGTGGTGCAAAAGGGTAGACTTTTATAAAATGGGTCCCTAGGCGCTTCTACGAGAGGCCTTGACTTTGCCTCGAAGAGACCTTGGCCGGCTTTAGAGGGGTCATGGTTGGCTCGAGATGAGGTCCAGGGGCTGGGCGTGGCAGCTCTGGTCGTGGGTGCTCCAGAGTGGGCATGGTTGAGGTCTTGGTCATGGGTGCGACCAAACCTCCCACGAAGTGGTCTTGGGAGAGGTCCTGATCGTGGGTGCGGCCAAACCTCCCCCAAGTGGCTTTGGAAGTGAGTTGGTGCTCACTCCCTCCTTTCAAACAAATGTATTTATGTATTATTGTTTTAACTTGAGCTTCTGCAATCTATACATGTTATTTACTGTTAAATGTTGCTTTTTGCAAACTAACCATACAACTCACCTTGTCAAGCCGTGCATGAATATTACTTGCATTTATCTCCCCACGGCTTGCTGAGTACATTCAAAAGTACTCATGGCTTGTGCCCTCTGTTTTAACCAGCAGATCAGGGAGTTCCAGGGAGCTCAAAGCTCCAAGGAGAAGAGGTCTTTGGAGGCCTTGCGTGCTAGGGGACATCCTCCACTCGATAGCCTGTGGGCTGATCAGCTGGATTTGGCTCGTGTTGGTTCTTTCGCCCGTTGCATTGTGCTCTCAGTTGTAAGCCCTGGTGGCAAACTCTTGTAAGAAGCTTGGCCGATTGGCCTTTAATAATATATGCTTTTTATCTATTTGTTTCTTGTAGCTTGTGGTATGGATTTGATCACACCATTGTTTGTCTGTGCGAGCTAGCTTGGATTCCTAGGACTAGCTCAGTGCACAGAGACCTCAACCTCCAGGAGATCTTGATGATCTCCTGGGAGGTCCTAGCGGACCTCCCCTCGGGATGAACCGAGCGGTACTACCGCTCCTCCGTGCGGTAGTACCGTAGCTCAAAAAACAAATCAGTCGGTTCCATGCTTAATCCGAGGAGGTCATTACAAGGTGGTATCAGAGCTCTATATCGACTGCATACAATTTAATGGGTTTTCATGTTCCGAAAAATATCCGTGACCGTATTCGTTTCGATTCGTATTCATATCCGGGGTATTCGTATTCGTATTCGGATCCGGGAAAAAATATAAAAACAAATATGACAGAGCCATTATCTGTCCGTATCTAATCCGTTTTTACCCCCAAGTACGGCCGCATTGGTGCAGGGCATGGTGACGTACCGTTCCGTCATGATCCGACGGCCGGTAGCAACGAAAAGAACAGAGGAGGAGATGACAGGCGGAGGAGAACGATAGCCGTCGCCAATTGACAGGCAGCGTCAGAGTAAGCAGCTGCGAGGAGCAATTTCAGACTGAACGGAGCAGCTCACCACATTGCCACCCTGTACAATCAATCAGCCAAGAGGGAATCCCAACCCCATCCCTCTCATTCCGGCCAAAATTTTCCACGCCCAATCTTTGTCCTGCCAGATCCAACCAATCCAGACAGCATATTCCTCCATTGGTCAGTCGCAAAGATTCTCTCCCTCCCAAAAAAAGAAAAAAATATATCAGTACCAAAGATGCAATGCGACCATGAGCGCCAGGCAAGGTTGTAGGATCCAGCATCAAATCAAGCAATTAACCGCACAAAATCAAACAAATTACTCACTCCAGAGAACCAAATCTCTTTCTGTAATCTGTATAACATCCAACAAATTCCCAGTGATGACGATATATGAAACGATCAATGAAGGCAGCAATCACAAGTACAAAGACAATCAGCAACAACAATTGCAGAACGAGGGAGGTGAAGAAATGCGGCGAGCGTGGATCAAGAGGCCACGCCGGCGCCGGCGGAGCAATCGATCTTTGCGATGATGAGTAGCGTGCTCTCGATTTAACTTGTCGGCGGGAACGACACGGACAATGAAGTCGACGAGAAGCCGAAATGGCCGCGCGTTGACTGATTAATGCCAATCCACACGAACAACACCTCTCACGCTCACGCCTTCCAAAGACGCGATCGACCGGATGGGCATTCCCGCGATCTAAGATCGTATGCGAGAGCACGCACGGTCGCCGACGCCGTTGCCAGAGGAGAGGAAGAGCTCGAAGGAGCCGTCCGACCGGAGCATGTACTACTGCACGCCCTCCAAGAGGATGCCCCATGGGAAGTTGTACCGCTCTAGCATCCCGTACGCTGTCAGAGTCGTCGAGTTGCCAGAGGCGACGATGACGCCAGAGGCCGTGGCGGCGACGAGGAGGAGGAGGAGTAGATGGTGCTTGCCCATGGCTAGTGACTGGGTTAGTGAAGGCCAGAGATCGAGGGGCGGGCGGGGGAGGAAAAGGGAGGGAGCGGTGGTGTCAGCAGGTGAGGGAGAGGAGCGTTGTAGGACGGAGCGAGGAGCAGCGAAGGAAGCGGGTGGGACATGCAAAACGAAATAAATATCGGATGGGCGTGGAGGAAGATGCGTGGGATCCGACGGCCAAGAATATTCGGGGCGACGTGGCATGCCGACTTGCGCCTCAACTTTCGCTCCGTTTATACTGGAGGACTAGTGGCCTGTGCGCGCCGCATGGCGCGCCGAGGAAGAGAATTTTTTAGGTATATGGTATGAACAGTTTGGTATACACATGAATGGTTTTTAGAATTAGAAAATCTGGACAGTCTGTGTTAATTGCATTAGAGAGTTTAATATAGTTTGAATGTTGTTGTGCATAATAACGACGACGTTAGTTGCAGTATGTAATATTGACGAGGATTGTTGACCAGTCAATTATCTAAGTATATCATTATTTACTTATTAACAAGTAGGCACGGTTTTGCTGGGCCCAAGTTAGCTTTCTGGGCCCAAGATTAATCAAACAGTCGGAAGGTGGACCTATAAAACATTTCCTTTGATCGCCCCCGAAACTCCCTCCGGAGGCCCAGCAAGACCTCCTCGGGGACTTCTCTGGGACCTCCTCAAGGACCTCTCCAAGACGTCTCTAGGACCTCTCCCCCGAAAAGGAGGTCCTAGAGGGCGGTTACCCACGTGCGATTAATAGCGGTTGCACGTGGAGATATCAGCGATAACGACCATCACGAAGGGGCCAAGATTGGTGGAAGAGATCTGACGATTATGCCAAGAGGCACCACCGTAGTTAACTGCCGACGCTTGTAAAATTATAAATAGCTTGGCATGAGTGCCCTTGTAACATAGATTCACATCCAAGCCCTAATCCACATGTATTCACAGCCACTTTCCCTATAATCAAAGCATACTCTTTGCAATACACATTCTCCATTTTGAGTCCCTTGGCAAACAGATAGTACTCTCTATATTCTTTTATTATATTCTTGTTTGTCCGTTCTGTAACGAGAGTTCCAGACGTCGACAGCTGGCGCCGTTCGTGGGGAGCGCTTTCATCAGCTTCGCCTACTCGATTTTGGTAGTGTGTGTTGTATTTTGCTGATGAATCATAACCTTCCTGCTTGGAGAGAAGAAAGCATTCTCGACATCTCTGACTACAATGAAGGCATGGAGGAAAACTTCGTCCTCATGTCCGGTAACACCCATGGTTCCTCTGGGACTGTTGCTAAGGTACTGTCGCCCACCGAACCTTTTGCCTCCACCGGCTCCACGCTGGTCGTGCCTTCGTCCATAGGTACCACTGTAGACGAATACTATCCCGAGCCTGTCTCCTTTGGAAGAGGAGATTCGCAAGGTCCCTGGAGCCCAGCGAACCGTGATGATCTTACTGGCGGTATCCACCCTGAAGGCTTGGAGAGAGTATCTAGGGAGAACTTTTATTCACCCTACAGTATGCCTCGTCCTCTTCCTCAGAGGACAAGGGCATGTTCACCCCCTCCGCATGTTCCGGCGGTCGTCAGATCGCCGCCGTCGGTGACGTTCAACCCAATCCCAACGGTAATCCCAGAACGTCCGGGCAACGCTGGGAGCAGGAGGAACGGGAACGCCTCCAACGATAGGAAGAGGCCCGACAAGCCGAGATATGTGCCGCCACACAAGTGCACATCTCGCATGTTCGAGACCGCTACTTCCAAGACGGCCCTGGCTCCTTAGCAAGGGTGCCACCACCGGCGATGCGTACGCCACCACTGCGGGCGATGATGGTAAGAGGTTCAAATGCCTTACCAACCCCTATGCAGGAGGATTCCCCTGCAGAATGCGTTCGCTACTTAGCGACCACCCTTGCACGTCCTCTAGAAGGATTGACTCCGGAGCAAGGAGTGCAAGTGATGCATGCAATTGCACAGGAACTACAAGATACAGCAAAGAACATCTCTGCCCGATCACCAACTGTTCTTTCCAAAACAGACTCGCACCTAGAGGTGTCCTCAACCGAACGCCGAAGGCAGAGTCGTAATCATGATGCACCTGGTCGTCGTGTCCAAGACCAAGGTGAGTGTGACACTCGTTTTTTGGGATGTAGCAGACGTCCCAGATCTCCTGTTGGTCATAATAATCGTCGTAATACACGGCAATGTATTGGACCTTATGCAGGATGCAAAGCTTTTTTCCTTGGATTGAGGGACGTCACCTGGCCAGAAAAGTTCAAGCCAGGGAGCATGGAGACTTTTGACAGAACACAAAACCCGTTGGAATTCCTCCAAATCTATAATACCGCCGCCCAAGCTGCTGGAGGCGATGATATGGTAATGGCCAATTATATAACCACAGTTTTAAAAGGTTCCGCTAGGACCTGATTATTCAACCAACCTGAAGGATCCATACATAACTGGGAGATGCTCTGTAATGCATTGCAAAATAAATTTAAAAGTTGTTATGCAAAACTGGGGAAGGAAGACGATTTACATCAGCTTCGTCAAACCCCCGAGGAAAATTTACGACAATTTGTAAAGCGTTTTATAGAAGTCCATAATACTATTCCAAATATTTCTGACAACTCTGTAATTCAAGCTTTTAAATAGGTGGTGAGATACCGAAGGTTCATAGAAGACCCAACATCAACTCGCCTAGGTCCATGTCGGAACTTTTCGACATGGCGGATCGATACTCGGACGCCAATGAGGCGTTGGAATGGAATCGGATGGTAGATAAAGGGACCACTCCTCCTCAGCCAGGCCCCGAGGAGGTCAAGGAAAAGAAATCCAAGAGGTCTGAGGGCTCCATGAGTAGCAAAGGTAAACTCAAGAGAAAGGAAAAGGGGGAGGTCCAAGCAGTCCACCAGGGAGGTCGCGGCAGTTGACCAACGACCACCCTACGACAAGACCAAAGGTCCCTGGACCAAGAGGAGGCAGGGAGGTTGTTCAAACGACCTGACTGCCCCACGGTATACAAGTACATCCAGGAGCAGTGGACGCTGGTGCCCATTGCATAAAGTCCCTAGCCATGACCTCCGCAACTGCCATACTTGGCAGAAGCAGATGGAGGATTACTACGATGGGAAAGACACAATGCCTGTCCCACCAGAAGATAACGGACCGCCAGAGGTCCAAGGTAATGATAAGGACACGAAAATGTCGTTCCAAAGAACAGATCACCACGTCAACGTTATTTACGAGGGTTTAGCCGCCTACACCTCTAAGCGGCAGTACAAGGCGGCATGGAGGGACGTCAACATCGTTGAAGTCCCACTTGGTCGTCCAGAATACCCCAAATGGTTAGAGACCTCCCTAACTTTCAATAAGGAGGACGTCCCAAAAGGTATGTCTACTTCTCGCAAATTACCACTAGTAGTTTCCCCTACAATAAGTAATTGCAGAGTAGGGAGAGTATTAGTAGATAGCGGTAGTTCTCTAGATTTGTTATTTGTAAACATTTTAAATGAGATGCAGATCCCTCATTCTAAAATTAAACCAATGATAAGTCTCTTCTATGGGATAGTGCCCGGTATGTTAGTTACACCAATAGGGTAAGTAGTTTTACCAGTAACCTTTGGTACAACTACTAATTTTCAAACTGAATTAATTACTTTCGAAGTAGTTGATTTTGAGTCTGCTTGTAATGTTATTTTGGGAAGACCTTCTCTAACAAAATTCATGGCAGCTACGCACCATGCCTACCAGAATATTAAGATTCCTGGTCCAAAAGGCGTGATCGTGGTGCAGGGTGATCAAGACGTCGCGCTTTCGTGTGATCGTAAGTCATTAGAACTTGTCGATCAGTTGCCTCTGAATGATCTTACTTTGAAGGATAAAGCAGGGAAGTCCACGAAGATCAAGGCCGCTCCTCAACCTAATGAGGAGGTGAAAGTTGTACCACTCAGCCCCGATGACCAATCCAAGACAGTCCGGATTGGCACGGGACTAAGTGAGAAATAGGAAGACGAGCTCCTCACCTTCCTCCGAGCCAACTCTGATGTCTTTGCGTGGAAGCCATCTGATATGCCCGGGGTCCCAAGGAAGGTGATAGAGCATAGGCTAGCTATTCAGCATGAGAAAAAACCAGTTAAGCAAAGACTGAGATGTTTCGCCTTGGATCGTCAAGAAGCTATCAGAGAAGAGCTCGATAAACTCCTTGAAGATAGCTTTATTCGGGAGGTTGATCACCCCGAGTGGTTGTCAAACCCGGTCCTGGTCAAGAAATCTAACGGTAAGTGGCGTATGTGCGTTGATTTTACCAGTTTAAATATTTCTTGCCCAAAGGATGACTTCCCTTTGCCTCACATTGATCAATTAGTTGATTCTACTGCGGGTTGCGAACTGATGAGCTTTCTTGATGCTTATTCCGGATACCATCAGATCAGCATGGCGAAAGAAGATGAAGAAATAACTGCCTTCATCACTCCCTTCGGTGTTTACTACTACGTCAAGATGTCATTTGGGTTAAAAAAATGTTGGGGCCATGTACCAACGTTTGATGTAGAAAACCTTCAACAGTCAACTAGGGCGTAATTTAGAGGCTTATGTAGATGACCTCACTGTAAAAAATAGTACTAAAAATGACCATTTGAAGGATCTAGTAGAAACCTTTGAAAATATAAATAAACATGGAATAAAGCTTAATCCTGAAAAGTGTACTTTTGGAGTTTGTTCTGACAAATTGCTTGGTTTCCTTGTTTTTTCTCGTGGGATTGAAGTTAATCCCGAGAAGATTCGATCCATCGAACAATTGCGACCACCTTCCACCGTGAAGGAGGTCCAAGCCTTAATTGGTCGAATAGCGACTCTTAGTCGTTTTATTTCTCGATCAGGAGAACATGGTTTACCTTTCTTTAAGGTGATCCGCAAGAGTAATAAGGGGTTTCAATGGTCCGAAGAAGCCGACAAAGCTTTCGAAGGCTTATCTCTCAAATCCTCCGGTATTGGTGTCACCTTTAGAAGGTGAACCTTTATTAGTTTATTTGGCAGCAACGCCAAATATGGTCAGCGCGGTACTTATTTCAAAAAGAGGAGGGTCTCAACGACCCATCTACTATGTAAGCGAGTTCTTACACGGAACAAAGGAGAGATGCCCTGAGGTTCAAAAGCTAATTTATGCTCTTCTGATGACTTCCAGAAAACTTAGGCATTATTTTCAATCCCACAAAATCACAGTACCTTCGTCTTTTCCTCTTGTAAACATACTCCATAACCAAGAAGTAACAGGTCGCATATCCAAACAGGAAGTAGAACTTGGAGAATTCAATCTTCATTTTACCACCCAAACAACCATAAAAAGCCAAGTCCTGGCTGACTTTCTGGCTGAATGGACGAACACTGAGGATCAACCTCAAGAAAGTCCAGGGCTGGACGATCATTGGACAATGTACTTTTATGGCGCCCGCGAGCTTAAAGGCTCGGGGGCTAAGATTTTGTTGATAACACCACAGGGTGATCAACTCCAATATGTCATACAGTTTCTTTTCTCTGCCACTAATAACATGGCAGAGTATGAAGGTCTTCTAGCCGGGCTTCGAGCAGCCAAATCCCTTGGAGTCCGTCGGCTTTTGGCGAAGGGAGATTCGCAATTAGTCATAAACTAGGTATCAAAGGAATACAGTACGTCTAATGAGATAATGGCTCAGCACCTATGTGAAGTGAGGAAGTTGTAAAAACACTTTAGGGACTTTGAAGTCCAACATATACCGCGCAAGGAAAATTCCTTAGCGGACCAGTTATCGAAATTGGGTTCCTCACGAGCGCCTGTTCCAATAGGTGTTTTTCTCGAATACCTTACAAAACCTTCAATAGAAACAGGTTTGACCACCTCAGAGGTCGGGGTCATTGAGCAAGATGCGGATTGGATAAAACCATTGTCCACTTATCTCACATCAGGGACATTGCCCACCGATCCTCAACAGAAGGATAGGTTAATTCGAAGAGCACGCATGTACAAACTGGTCGAGGGATCTTTGTACAGGAATGGAGCACATGGTGTTCTTATGCGTTGCATATCTCAAGACTCCGGGATAAAATTACTAAAAGAAATACATGGGGGCTTGTGTGGTACACATGCATCCTATAGAACAATAGTTGGCAAAGCTTTTTGGCAAGGATATTACTGGCCCACCGCTCTACAAGATGTCGTGCACCTTGTTAAGACCTGTGAGCAATGTCAGTTCCATGACAAACAAGTACACCAACCATCTTATCAACTACAGACCATTCCCTTGTCATGGCCTTTTTTGACTTGGAGCATTGATATAGTTGGAGCACTACCACAAGTACCCAATGGGTATAAGTTCTTGTTTGTGGCCATCGATACATTCACTAAGTGGATAAAAGCTGAGCCAGTCATTTGTATAACAGCTGCAGCAGCAAAGAAATTCTTTGCACGAAACATTGTTACAAGATTTGGAGTACCCAGTCGTCTTATCACAAACAATGGAAGCCAATTTATTAGTGACGTGTTTCAGGATTATTGCGATGAGATTGGCACTAAAATCTGCTTTGGTTTCGTGGCACATCCACAGAGTAATGGAGCAGTAGAAAGGGTCAACGGTCAGATTATGCAAGGTATTAAAAAGAGAGTTTTTAATTGCCTTAAGGCATGTTCAAAAAATTGGATGGAAGAACGCTTTTCTGTTTTATGGGCATTACGTACTACGACCAGTAGAGCAACTGGTGAAACACCATTCGCACTAGTCTACGATGCAGAAGCAATGCTACCTAGTGAGATTCAGCTAGGTTCCACACGTATAGACCTCCTAGATCAAACAAATCAGGAAGATTTACGTGAAGATGACATCAATATACTAGAAGAAAGACGTGATCATGCACTATTGAAATCGGCTACCTATCTGCAAGGGCTGAGACGCTACTTTAATAGAAGGGTTCGTCCAAGAACACTTCATGTGGGAGACTTGGTCCTGAGGTGCATCCAGAACCAGGCCAACTTGAACAAGTTGTCCTCCAGATGGGAGGGTCCATATACTGTAGTCTCTGTCACTAGAACAGGATCAGTTAGATTAGCTATGGAGGATAGTCGTGTTTTATCTAACACATGGAACATTGAACATCTTCGTAAATTTTATGTATAAGTATCTTTTTTCTATATTATATAAATCCAGTTGTTATTCTTAATATATTGAATGTTTTCAGCATAATTTTTTTGTATCATTTCGCATACTTGATCACTATTTTTTAAGTGCCTACGGTTGATCAATTCCGCTCATGGATCACAATGTTTTTACGAATCAAATGACCATCGGTATACATTTAGGAAATGACAATTGTCTAAGACCTCTTCTATAAGCCAATTCTCATTGCATGAGAGCTCAACAGTCTGACTTCATCTTCCTAAATACACACTGGTTCAGATCATTGGTTTTGCAATAGATATACTGATCTTAGCACAATTGTTCGCCCGAAACACTTCTCTTAATGCCGGACAAAGTGTTCCAGGCGGGGGGCTACATATAGTGAAATATACGACTTTTAATTTGCGAAAAAGAGTTTGCAAGACAAAGTCAGTTAATCTTTGATAAATAATCACAATTATCATATACAAAATCTTTTCATTGTCTCATATCATATAAAACAAAACATCTATATCATTACAACATCACTTTTGTACACTCAAGCCAAGAGTACGTGAGGGAAGGGCAGGAGCACTAGCTTCTATGTTCTTTATGATCTTTGCCACCACTGGTGTGGTCTTGGCTTGAGCAGCAATACCTGCTTCTTTTGTCTTAAACTTGGGCGCAGGGACAAGCTTCTGGAGATCGACAGAATCCCCATAAAGGAGATCAATCTTCAATAAAACTCAGTTTAAAGCTTGACTCATTGCCTTCGTCAAAGATTGATATATGGTATTCTTCATGGTATGTGTTTCTGAATATATTTAATTTGATTATAGATATCATTTCTTAGTTCATCCAAGGTCATCTTGGTCGCAAGAAGAGTTACCGGAGCCTTCAGATATTCTGCGATCTCTCGCAGAGAAGCTAAAATCTGGGAAAAGCTGTTCCCAGTAACTTGGGTAATTTCCTTGCCAGCCTTCATTAAGGTTTCCACCTTCTTTTCAAGATCTCGTACGGCAATACAACCTCGTCTTTCCACTTCTTTCAAATCTTGAATCTGAAGGTCTTTATTAGAAGAGGTCTTCTGAAGATCCTCTTTAGCCTATTCTAGTTCTAAAAAAGTGCAGAAAAAAGAGAATAAAACTCATGCATGACATATTATAAATCAAATGCTCTATAAGGACAAAGGGAGGTCCATTACCTTCTTTCTCCTTAAGAAGTATCTTGTTTTGTTCGAAGAGATCATGACTTTCTTTGGATTGTCTATTCAGGATCTCTTGGAACTTCTCATTCTTCTGAGTCAAGAGGCGGATCTCGTCGGTCTTCTGTGCCATGACCACCGCACTCTCCTTAGATCTTTTTTCTACCTCAGATAGTTTTGATCTGAGAGCTTGAAATGCAGATTCAACATTCGCTTGTCCAGCTTTCGCCAGTAAACACTCTCTGTGAAGTAAATAAAGGCATAAGTTATTTATTTTAAGTTAGAATCTCTTGCACTTACTTCTCTTTTTCTTCTGCAAAAGTTTTAATCTCCTCCACCATGTCAATATTGACTTTCTAGCACCTTTTGACGGATGTCATGAGGTCCTGGAGATCTTTCTTGTTGGTTCTGGGAGATGAATTTTCCAGAGGAATCTCATCCTCAGGTTGATCCAGCTGTACCAGACAGAAAACTCCTTTGGCTGGATCAATGTTGGTATTCTACAGCTCCTAAGACATTTTATGAGTCAGGATCTATACTGATAAATTTAAAGAAAAATCATCAGGATATAAATCTTACCAAGGTAAGATCACCTTCATCTTGAGTTTCAATGTTCTCATGGACCACCTCCTCTGAACGGTTGGTCTCGTGGACCACCTCCTTAGAATGACTGGTCTCATGGACCACCTCCTCAGAACGGTTGGTCTCATGGACCACCTCTTCCGTTCAATCCTCTTGAGGCGACCTCTCCGCCTGGACCTCCATGTCCAGCGGCACTTCTTGGGACATCTTAGCAGTTGTTGCCAAGATGTCTAGGACCACTTCCTCAGTGGTCCTAGGAGGTCCTTCCATTAGCAGAATCTCTTCTACCGGGGATTCTTCTACCACCAATGCAATTGGTGGCGAGTTTTGCTCTTGAGCAGTCAATTGACCTCTTTCCGGGTCTGACGGCAAATCAAAGCTAAAAGAAAAGAAGATGTCAATCATTTCAAAACCAAAATTATAAAGGTATAATCAAAGAACTTACTCGATTTCAAAGCTGCTTTCTCTAAAGAGCGACATAAAGTCCTCATTTATAGGGAAAGTGGGTCCTCTCCTTTGCTCTAACGAAGAAGGAACTAAGGCCAGGGAGGTCTTTGTCCTTGGAACCCTCTGAAGAGGGATCTCCGCTTCTGATTCTTCTGATGATCCTTCACCCTGGACCACCCCAGCCAAGAAAGTTGATATAAAAGACACTGGCTGGGGGTTAGAGACGTATCTGGAAATAGAAGTCTTGGCTTTTGTTTTTGGTACCTTTCGGGTGGAAGATCTTGAAAGAGCAGGAATTAAGGCCAGAGGTCTTGGAGAAGCTAATGTTGAGGCAGATGAGGGTTTTGTCTTCTTTGGTGCAACAAAAGGTGTGGAAGTAATCCTTGCACTCTTTGCCAGAGAAGGAGAAGAGCTCGCACCGACATCTGAGATGGGACGTTTCTTTGATGTCGCCTGTCCAGAAATATAAAAATTAGATATAAGTAGTAAATTTACTTATGTTTGATTAATTTCAATGAATATTTGGCACTGTCCGATCTTTCCTCAGTGATAAAGCCGCCCCAATCAAACTTGAGGTCTGCTCCTCTAAACCGATTGGTTCCTTTTCTAGAACCCGATCCTTTAACAGGATTGAGGTCCTAGCTAGGACCTCATCATCCGAGAGAGCTGCAATGCAATAAAAGTTACTTACTTTTACTATGAAATTCAGTTCAAGTAAAAGAGATGAGTAAAATATTACCATTCTCAAGAACATCACAGTTACAAGATAATATCTCTTTCTTCTAAAGAGGGAAGATCTTTTCTTGAGGAAGTCGTGAACGATCTTTCTTCCAGATAGACCTCCTTCTACCAGGTTACTGATCACTAGGACCACTTTCTTCTCATCTTCTGTAAGCTTAATGTCCTTATCAGCAGCTCGGTTCTTGGAGGACCACTCTAGTGGTGCACTACGATTGTAAGTAATTCTATTTTCTTTCGGAACTTCGGAATAAAACCATTCCTTGTTCCATGACTGGTTGGAGTCTTTGGTAGCCAAGAAAGGGAACACTCTCTTATTGGCATCTTGAAATTTAAAATAAAAGGAGCCCAAAGCACCATCACCTTTCTTGTTGCAGATAATTTGGTAATAAAACCTAAACAAACGCAAACTAGGGGCTATCCCTAGGAACGCCTCAAACATATGGGCAAAAACACTACGTACCAGAACTGAATTCGGTACAAGGTGAACCAATTCAATTCCATAATGGTTAAGAACTTCGATCAAAAAATCACTCTCAGGCAAGCGGAGGCCCGCCCGGAGGTATGGCACGAAGAGTACCGTGAAACCAGCCGGAGGGTTTGGTTCAACCTCTCTCCCCGGTGCCCGCCATTCGATGAGAGCCTTTTCTGGAAGATGTCCATCTTGCTCCAGTCCTTGGAGCTCCTCTGCTGTCAGCATCGATGATCTCCATCCCGCCATTGTCTGGATTCAATGGCGGACTGTAGGTTCCTTCTTTTCGAAGGTTGATGAGGATAAAAGGTACACGGTGAAAAGCAACTAGGGTGAAAGCGTGCCTGAGGAGAGGTAAAAATCCTTATATATACCATTGGCGTATTTAAAACCCACTACCTCAAGGATGCAACAACTATGCCTCGATCAGTGGTGACATGACACGTCACGTCCGGTCAAGGAGGTTGTTCCGCACGTCAGAGATGTGTAAGAAAAATAGTTGGAAAGTCTTTTCTTTTTTCAAAAGTTATCATCATCTTATGTTCTTTGACATAGAAGTTACCTTGATATACATTTCAAGATAAGATCACCTGATCATTGGGATTTCCTTCTATCAATCTCTTAAAGACTTTAATCCATAAAGCAAATTGATTGTCCGACCACCTTAAATAAAGGTGGTCGAAAAGTCAATTTGGTCCGTGGATGGTTGTCTATTGTATGCTCCAACCATAGGAAGAGAAATGCTAAAGTAACATGAGTTCGTACTCATAAGAAGCTTTGAGGATGGAAGTCTCTAAAGGAATGTTTCTTCTTCTTGCCCTTTGGAGGTTATTTATAAGCCAGTAATTTACTGTGGAATTAAATAAACCAGATAGAGGTTTAACAGATGAGATTTTATTAGAGTTTGTTCCTAATAAATTGTTGAAGATTTGCCCCTTCGGGAGTTGCTTTCATAAATATAATTAATGGTCTTGATTCTTGAAAGAAATAGTTATTTACAACTCAAGTAAAACTATCTTCTTGACTAAGTCCAATTCTGGTTAAAAACCTCTTCAAGTAAGTTAATTTCACTTGAAGTTGAGGGGCTAGCTGACAAGGATTGTTGATCAGTCAATGATCCAAGTATATCTTTATTCACTTATTAACAAGTAGGCACGGTTTTGCTGGGCCCAAGTTAGCTTTCTGGGCCCAAGATCAATCAAACAGCCGGAAGGTGGGCCTATAAAGTCTTTCCTTTGATCGTCCCCGAAACTCCCTCCGGAGGCCCAGCAAGACCTCCTCAAGGACTTCTCCTAAACCTCCTCAAGGACCTCTCCAAGAAGTCTCTAGGACCTTTCCCCCGCAGAGGAGATCCTAGAGGGCAGTTACCCACATGCGATTAATAGCGGTTGCGCGTGGAGATATCAGCGATAATGGTCATCACGAAGGGATGCGAAGATTGGCGGGAAGAGACGCGACGATTGGCGCGAAGAGGCAGCACCGTAGTTAACCGCCGACGCTTGTAAAACTATAAATAGCTTGGCCTGAGTGCCCTTGTAACATAGATTCACATCCAAGCCCTAATCCACGTGTATTCACAGCCACTTTCCCTGTAATCAGAGCATACTCTTTGCAATACAGATTCTCCATTTTGAGTCACTTGGCAAACATATAGTACTCTCCATATTCTTTTATTATATTCTTGTTTGACCGTTCTGTAACGAGAGTTCCAGACGTCGACAAATATGACACTGAAAAAGTACAGAAGAACTGAAACATAGACAATATCAGTCATGAGTGGGAATTTTAAGTTTGAGAGAAAATTTGCCAACAAATATACCACAACGATATACATTTGTAAAATGAGGAACACTATTTTGATAGTAAACTATGGTGTTGGTCCATCTGTTTATTTATGAAGCCTGAAGCAGGTTATTATAGTCTAATATTACCCAACTATAGACTTGGACGCAGTTTGCATGCTATATTCCTATACAGCAAAACAAGCTATCAATTACCCTGGCTATGCAGACTTACTCTGGCACATTCTAATGCAGCAAAACAAGTACATCAGAAACTATCTACTGGCACAAACATTTCCGTGGAGGAACATAATATGGTGTGAGGTCAATTAAACGAATCACCTCCCATTCTTCCTCAAGATGCCCTTATACGCAATTATGAATGGCTTCACCTTCTGCAGCACCTCTTCCAATGACATTGGTGGATTCTCATCAATATCCGGATTATCAAAATTCACATGGTACTCTGGCTCAAGCTCAATCTGCACAAACAAACCCATAGAAACAAAAACCATTAGGAACCTCACAAGCACACTAAGATATGACAATATTACAAACTCCACCATAGTGCCACACGCACCATGTTATTGGTGTGAACAGCGTCGAGATACGCATCCTCCATCGGATGCTGCAGTGCATTCTTGGGCGCTTCATCAAATGCTTGGTTCAGAATCTTCATCTTGTCCACGCCAAGCTTCTTCTTGAGTTTCTCACCATTGGCGTTGTCCCCCAAGTAGACCCCGTGCCGCTCGTCCACCTCAGCGGGTCGGTGGCGACCGCGTCCCCGGCGTGACCCGCGGCCGTGGCCACCATGGTCATCGTGTCCCCCGCCTGCGTCGCCATCGCCGCCCGAAGACAGAGCTCAAAAGCGCTTCACGGCGTCCTGTGATGATAATTTTGGCTACCCACCGAGAGCCGAAGGGGACGTGTCCTACTTCGCCTCGCGACGCTGGATGAAGCGATTCTCCTCGGGGGCCTACAAAAAACAGCGGAAAAGCGACAACGTGGGAAAAAAAGACCAGACGAAAAAAGTGAGCCAACCAGATCCAGAAGGAAATCTGGAGGGGAGAAATGAGGGGGAAAGCAAAGAAGGAAGAACCGAAAGCTCCGACAAGTGAAGATCCGAGGAGAAAGCAAAACGTGCAGATCCAAAGCGCAATATCGAGGTAAATAAACAAAACGAGGGAACAATGGACTGAGCTAAGAACATCTAGAAAGGTAAGAAGAAAATGCGCCAAGCGAAGTTTAGGAAGATTTAGAAAAGCAGAGATGAAGAAAGGAAGAAAGATAGAGGAGGAAGCTGGAGCGTTGGAGGAGTTGAGCAAACGAATGCTTGCGGCAATTGAAACATCAAAGACAAGCAAGCGAAAACAAGGACGGTCAAGTGACAGAGATGGTAGACCCAAGGAGGGAGCACAGAAGGCCAAGCGAGGAAAGAGTAAAAGCAAAATGGCATGAGAAGCGAACGAGAGGCAAGAAAGCATGGGCCTCCATGCGGCATAGCGTGAACCAATAAAGACGCACATGAGTCAAGGCGGCCAGGAGACACGGAAGTCGCGAGCGAGATGGGCGATGTGATCCGACGGGCGGCGAGAGAAACATTGGATCGAACGGCGCGAGCCCGCGGGAGGGAGCATGAAGGCACAACGTAGAGCAAAATCGGACAGCCGAAAAGCGAACAAAACGTGATCGGACGTTCTAGCAAAAAAGGGCAACGTGGCCAGGCTCGCCTCGCCCCGAATGTGCCTCCATTTATACCGGAGGATACTGTTGTAAATTAGAAACAAATAGTTAGTATGTGCAGATTCACTAGTCCGTGTGACGGACAGAGTAACAATTAATCTAAGGGCTTGTCTGGATGTACCCGGACTGGAAGGGATCCCGGCCCAGTCCATGTTGAAGTAAAAGCCTGCACAATGATTCGTCCTAGAGGCAGTGGGCTGTTCGGATACACTCATAGAGATAACATTCCTAGCCATCCCTTATCATTCCATGGGGATAAAAAAAGGGGAGCGACTAGCGCTTAGACGTACGGTCCGAGCACTAGCTCCGTACGCCGTTGCGTGCAACATCCCCGGACAATGGTTGCAACATCTTTGGACAATGGTTGCAACATCCCCGGACAATGGTTGCGACACCACAAATCAAAACAAAGCACCTAGAAAAAAACGCGTGGGAAAAAATTGCAACATCACCGTAAACAGTATACAACATTTTTTTCTATAGATGCAACATTTTTTTACTGTTGCAACATTTTTTAAAAAGGCGCAACATATCAAAGAAAAGTTCAAAAGAAGCACAATCAAACAATGCAACAAATCGAGGAGGTCGGCGACGTTCAACTGGAAGGCATCAATCTGGAGAGGATCTCCGGGTCAGCTGGATCTCCAGGCGGTGAGGCAGTAGGATCTCCGCCTCCAGCAGGCTGTGGATCTGGTGGGCGCCAGCGCGGGGGATTGGGCGAGGTTGCTTGGGCGAGGGAGGAGGAGGAGGTGCGAGAGCGCGTGCGGCCGAGGGAGGCGAGCACGGCCTGGGACGCAATGGCTAGAGGAGGATTGGATTTTGGAATGGGTTGCATGAGAGGAGGGGAGAGCAGCAGGAGAGATGAGATGAGAGAAGCAGGAGGAGGACGTGCTGCTGCTGCAAGCCAGAGAAAGAAATGAAGGGGAAGACGGGTGGTGGATTGGTAGGTGGGGAAACCAGGGAAAGCATAAATGCAAAAAGCAACGCCGCTCGGGGGGTCTACGTGAGGAATTAAATTTTCACTCGGGTATAGTGTAGTGGTACGTCTTGAGGCCACTATTCAAGAATTGCAAGTTGTATCAGATGCATAGTTGCATTTTTAATCTTGTAAAGGACAGTGGGGATACCGAGACTGATGGACAGTGAAGCGTCCGATTTTTTCAATGCCTCGTACGTCTGTCTACTATCTTTTCCCATAAAAAAAAAGACCTCAACGGGCGATAAAAAGAGACCATCTCCACACGATGTCGATGTTTCCACCATGAACTCACCTCCTACAATTTGCGAATCGCCACTTCGCCAAGCTCTCTTTCGCTATCTCACCTCCTCCTGACCCGACCTAATTGGCGACCAAATCCTTGCATGCAAATGTCGGTATGGGGTCTTGCAGCGAGTGGAGGTAGGCGGCTCGTCGGCCGTCCCCAAGTCTAGTAGTGTCACACTCTAAATTTGAAATTTGTAACCTCATGTGTTCAAAGCACTAGACCCTGGATCAATAGCTAGTGCCCACAGTTACATCATTGAGCATCAATCATATATCACGAATATGTAAACCTATTGTATAATAAACAAAGCATACACATATCTTATGACTTTTGACTTGCAGAATGGTCGGACAAACCAAATACCTTTCAAAGAATAATAGAGGAAGCAGAATAAAAATACACCATGTGAAACCCACAAGATATACACACAGCCAATCGATTGGGGCCCACGACCTAATTCTTGGCCTTCTAGTCTTGAAGAACGCGCATAAGTGTCGATGTAGCCTTTTCTTTTATATTTATTGAATAATAATATATTGAGTGAGCATAAGTACACAACCGTACTCGCGAGCCAACACACAAAATGCAATTATATAATATGCAAGGCTGAACAAAGTTATGGCATGTGGTTCTTTTGTTTGCATAAAGCCACTTATTAAAATAGATTAGGTAGTAGCAACTCTTGAGACATAGCATTTTTAACTAACACAGGTTTTAATAAAGTTGAGTTTTGTTGTAAAATACTAATGGAGGCTCCAACCTCCTATATCACTAAGTGGCTCCATCCACCCAAAGCCCATGTTCTTTCTCAGGTCAGATCCCGTACTTATCACTGGTTCTCAATCAGGTCATCTCAATTCTCTGGGCTCTGACCCATCTAAAAACTCTGGGTTCCAACCCATCTTTTCATTCCCTCCCACAAATTGTTTTATATAAAGAAATGAAAGCTACTTTAAGCAAGTTCTCGGCACCGCCCATGACCGTGCGCACGGCTATCCGAATAGTTTTCTTACTCTGCAGAGTTCGTACACTTTACTCACAAGAGACAATCAACTTATAATGTTCATCTTGACACACTTCCATAAGTGTGCGACTAAGATATTGTCACAAGGCCTTTACAATGCCACACCTCAACGCAACCCCACCCGCTAGGTATCACCTCCTTGGGCCATGCCCCCAGCAAGTCTCCCACTTGCGTCGTGTAGTTCAGTGGCTCCCTTACCCTTAATCCACACCACACACCCTCCAATGGTGAAATTGCGATGAGGAGAACAAATTAGTCAGTCAGGTCGTACCCATTATAGACTTATGGTTGTACTATTTTTACACGAGAGGTCATCACAAGATCCGGGTCCTTAATTGACTTGGGCGGTACTTCCCCATACCCACTCTGTCATGCTCTTCCTAGCACCCGCCACGCTTTACATCCGCCCAAGTCAAAATCTGTTTTTAGTTTTCTTTTATTTTGAAATACTTTTCTAGTTAAACATACCAGCCAGGCTCCAACCCCGACCGCCTAAATCCATTTTCAAGTTTTGAATGATGTCACGGCAAATCATTGCCCACATGTTAATGTATCTAAGCAATGCTAAGCATGACACTTAGACACAGACTTAGTAACTAGCATGTATACCATTAGCTCTAGGGTGACAAAGGATAGTATCCAAGTTCAAGGATGGAAAGGTTATACTCAATTATCATTAAGGTATTATCTATGGGCCAGATCAACATAGTTGTATAAATCATAGCAATGCAGTTTCACAATTTAAAACAATATAAATGCATTTCAAAAGTAGGTGCAACATGATCAATGTGTTGACTCGCCTTGCTCAATGTTCTGATAACCTCGAGGCGAGAGCAATCGGGGAGGGACTCATCGAGTGGGGTGCGGTGGTGGGAAGGGCAGATTTGGCCGGGGCAAGGAAGGAGTCGTCGGCGAGCTCCTGAGGATGAAGATGAAAATTAGGGGGAAAGGATCCTTGTGTCCTAGAACACGCTTGACGCACACGGCGAGGAGAGGAGCACACCAAGGTGACAGCGAGGTGATGGCAATGCTGGCAGTCGAAGTGGAGCTTCGTGCGACTCTTTCTTTGGCGCTCGGTGAAGCGGAGAAAATAGAAGGAAATGGTAGGGAGGAAGGAAATGTGGCTCGGCGCTGCCTTTAAATAGGCTGGAGAGGGAGGAGGAGCTGGTGGTCATGTAGGACGCACGCCAGGACGACGACGGGTGAAATGGCGTCGATGCGGCGTGGGAGCAGTGTCACAAAGCGATGAGTTGGTGGCCAACCGTCTGCTTCCGCGGAGCGATGGGTTGGTGTCCAATCGTCTGCTGCGCTACATGACGGGTGTCGGTGATCTAGAACCGATCTTACGTATGATTGTTTGATTCGGGGGGTCTCCAAGACTAAAGCTACACAGAGAATGACACATGGATTTTATACAGGTTTAGACCTTCTTCGGAGAGAATAATAACCCTACTCCTGTGCTAGTGTATTGAGTGTGATGATTACAATCAAGAGGAAGACTAATGCCCAATGTCTTGTGCTCCAGATTGTCCTCCTCTTCTGCCTTCTAACTTCAGCCTTTATATGGCATATGAAGAGATGGCGGTTTCTCTAAACGAAGAGACACCTTGTTGTTCTAAATGATGAACCGCTTGATGGTGGTTATTGTCAAGGACGTGACACCCCCCATGTCACCAGGCAGTTGTTGCCAGAGACAGAAGTGATTCATGCGGTTACTCACAGAGAGTAACAGCATATATTAAATACCCCATGTGTAAAACACGACACATAAGATTCCCTAACCGACTGGACCCACATGTCTATAGGTTCCATAGATTATAGGATGGTTATGACCGACCAAGTTGTAGAGAAGTTTACGATCACTAGGTGCTCGTAGACAAGACTCACAACAAAAGACTAGTCGTAGAAGGGCTTATGACTAGAGACTGGTCGTAGGAAAACTTACGACCAGGGGGTGGTCGTCGTAAGACTTACGACTACTCTGTAAAGCTTTTCCCCAATGAACAATAAGGGGTATACTTGTGGGTAATATAAAGATATTACCATCTATAATAAGAATTATAGATAAATTAATAAATGAGGATTATTAGATCCTCGTCATCTAGCCCCCAGCTTCAAGTGAAAGTAACTTACATGGAAAAGAAGTCGTAGAAGATCTTACGACCATAAGGTGGTCATAGAGTGATGGTCAAAGAAAAGACTTTTCAACTGGTATTTCATTTGACCAGAAATAGACTTGGTCAAGAAGGTAATTTCGCTTGAGGTGTAAAGATAGACTCGATTTTCTCGAACAGACAAATTAAAGGATCCCAATCGACTCTCACAAATGTGTCCGTTGGAGTGGTTCCCGAAGAGGTGGCAACTGTTGAGTTCCCACGATCTCTTTACTCGAGTGTGCGGCTATAAAAAATCCACCGCAGGCGTGACTTAGGGTTTTTACTTTTCTCCATTTGTTTCAACTGTTTATCGAGCTCTTGCGCTCTCTGCCGCCAACCAAATCGTTCCCTCTCTTGAAATCTCTCCAAACCCAAATCACTCGCACTCAGAGAAGATGGCCAGAGCCGCTTCTAAGTGGGTGGAATCGGAGATGGATTCAGTGAAAATAAAAGCTTTGGTTGTCGCCGAAAAGATCCCGAAAGAAGAATTCGTGAAGTGGATTGAGGCTGCCGGGCAACACTGGTCGTCGGGGGAGATCCGTTAGATTCCCGTCTTCCAGGCATACTACGAGTATGGCCTCCGACTGCCAGCTCATCCCTTCCTTACACTTGTACTCGAGCACTTTGAGGTGGAGTTGGTGAACCTTATTCCTAATTCCATCATAATGTTTAGTGTATTCGTGTACTTGTGTGAGGTTTACCTTGGAATCCTTCCAGACCTGGAGCTCTTTCAATACCACTATGGAATGAGCAGGCAATTTGGAATTGCCAGGAGCTGTGGTCTGAAGCTCCATGACGGGAAGACCAAGGAGTACATTCAGATGTTTACCCAGTCGTTATGGTCGGGATGGAAGAAGAAGTGGTTCTATCGGGAAACGACCAGTGAAGACAGCCTCTCCTTCATAGGGAAGGTTGCCGAGAAGATTTCTTTCTGAGATTCGACTCCCAAGGATCTTGGCCGGATCGCCCTCTTACATTCAAGCCATAAAAGACTTGAAGGAAGAGGGGCTCCCTGGATGGCACGTGGTGAAGGATTTCATCACGCACTACATCAGCCCTTTGAAGAAACGAGCAAATCCCATGTGGAGGTACTCGGGAGGCCAAGGATTCGACTAGAGATTACGAGAAATGTATGTAATCTTTCATCTTAGCTTTATTTTGGTTAATCTCAATCCTAACCACTAAATGTTTTGTCTGCTTGTGCAGATCTCTTACAAATGGAGATTGATATTCGAGTCAAACTCATTTGTGAAAAAGCTCCACCACCTAATGCAGTGGCTCCTCGAATCCTGGCGGTCGTATCTGCAAAGGAGAAGGAGAAACGCCTAAAGGTAATCAAGGATTGGTTCCATCTTTGGGTCTTCGTAGTTGTAGGAAATGACCACTAAATAATATCTCTTTTTTTGACCTTCGCAGAAAGTAGGCATAGCAGACCGTCGGGACGACCAAGAGGTCGGACTGATGGTCATCCGTACGGAGGCAGAGGAAATCAAAGCTCCTCCGGCCAAAAAGCGTCAACTTGTAAAGGCCGTCAACAAGCAAGGGGCAAACTCAAGTTTCAATCCGACCAAGCCCTTTGAGAAATTCTTTGCAGATATAGTTGTGGCAAAGAAAGCAAAGGCGCCCGACGCCCTTATACTTAAAGCTTTCAAGACCAAGGTACCATTCTACTATGATGACAAGACTTTTTCAGTATCAGCTTCTCACGGCTTTGTTAAGCGACTAGAAAAGGAGAACTGAAAAAACTTTATATCTTTTGTGAAGAACACCGCTGCGTCGGCCGAGCCTATGGTTGAAGGAAGTACTGCTCCTGAGGTGGTCGGAACAGGTTTCAATCACAGGGAGGAGTAGGAAGCTCAAGGATTAGCAACCCTTGCTCGAGACCCACGACCAAACGTGGTCGTGGTGGACTCCATTCCTCAACTCAAATTTTGACCAGACATGGTCAAAGAGAAGAAGTCGAAAAAACCTTCCCTAAGGAAGGTTTCTTCTAAATTCATGATCAAGTTCAGGAAATCAAGGTATGTAAAAATACAAAAACATAAGAACATCATTTACCTTTTGCTTTCTACAATTTTGAAGTATTTTTCTTTTTGTGATCTTAGCCCGACTCCTCTAGCCCCCAAGGAAGTCTCCTTGAGAAGCCTACCTCCAATTCTTCTGCAGTTGTAGAGACAACAAATGTTTCTCCTGTAGTCGAAGAGACGACAATGGAGGTGATCGAGGGATTGATCACTATCCCTGTGGTGGAAGAAGTCGTTGCCATTGAGGCTGCTATGACCACCAAGGTGGCCATAGAGGCAAAGGCGAAGACGCCTAATGAAGTGGTGGAAGCATCTGGCCAAGGTGGTGGTGGAACCTCCGACCACCGCGTTGGGAAGGAAGCTGTGGAAGACGTTCCTCCTGGCCCTCAAGGAGAAGCTACCATTCTTGAAGAAGAAGAAGAAGAAGAAGAAGAAGAAGAAGAAGAAGAAGAAGAAGAAGAAGAAGAAGAAGAGTACTTCAACTTATATATGAATTCTTTGGCCCAACATCCATTATAGGGTCTTCCTCATTTAGATCTCGCAACCAAGTCCCTCACCCTAAGGACATTCCTAACAGGGGGGATGTCTTTGATGATGAGCATCTTCAAAAGGTGTGGTGGGACAACGTTGAAGAGATCGCTGAACTCAAAGACCCCCAGAGGGTATTCGCCAAGTTTGCTTGATCGAGCATTTATGTAAGCACCTAATACCACACATTTTTACATTTGATCTTTCTAGTCTCTCATTGTCCTTGTTTATTCAGAGATATTTGGAACAAATCGTCACTGTTGGTAAATACAACTGACAACTTGTGCTGCTACAACAGGAAAAGGCCGAACTCTGCGAGCAGGTTGAGAGATGGTAAGCTACTACCAGTGCTCATGTTTATCTTTAACCTTTGCAGGTTTAAGAGTGACAAAAAAATCCCTGGCTGACACACTCGACCACGAGAAAGTCGAGACGTAGAGGCTAAGGATGAAAAACTTGACCTAATGAAGAAACTTCAGGAGGCTAACTCTGCAGCTCTTGATCTACAGAGTGAGATAAATAGTAAGTTCTGAACTTAAGACTGCTTATGATGATGATCTTCTTTTTCAAACTCTTGCTTCTTTTTAGAAAAAGAGGTAAAAATGAGTAAGCTCCAAACCGAGGTCAATGAAAGGCCTTGGTTGTTCACGAGCTTTCCCGTTCCGCTAAAGAAAAAGACTAGATGATAAAGTTGTGGGAAGAGCAATCTGTGAAGAAGGATGCCGCCCACGACAACGAAGTCAGGCAACTTGACTCTCGAGTCTCGACTAGCGGGTAAGTAACTATTTACCCATGACAAGTGTTGCTTACTAGTCGTTAAGGGATATGGTTCTGACTGGTCATACTCTATTTCAGAGCAAGCAGTCGAAATCAAGCGACTCCACGAAGTCTTGACTCGCAGCCAGGAGGAGACAAAGTCATTGAAGATGAACCTTCAAGACAACTTCTCACTTCTAAACAATGTATTCGGTGGGCTTGGGGCTGAGGAAGTTGCTCCTCTTGAAGACACCATAATTGCACATTCGAGTGTTATTGGATAGCAGGTCAGAGCCTTAGGGGAGCTGATAACTACTCTAAAGGCCAACCAGGCTGACTCACTGAGAGAGGCAGTCGGGTGCAGTAAGCTATGCCTTGGCAAAACTTAAGGCACAAGACCAAAATCTCAACCTTCAACCAATCGAGGACAACTTCGATTTTTATAAAGCAGAAGTAACACGTCTAATCGAAGAGGTGAAGCCAGTCAGTCAAAAGGTCACAGAGGAGATGCAGATAAGATCTCCTTCATTAGAGCATATTGTAATAGGAAAACTTGTAAAGACAGGTCTTTGGGTTATGACGAGGATCTAATAATCCTCATTTTATCTTTTATCTATAATACTTATTATAGATAAAAATAACGCCATGTGGTCCTTGGATATACCCCTTAAATTTACAAGGGAGAAGCCTACTAGGTGGCCGTAAGCTCTTCTACGACCACCCCTATAGTCGTAAGTCTTGCTACGACTACCTTATGGTCGTAAGTTCTTCTACGACTACCTCATAGTCGTAAGTCTTGCTACGACTACCTCATGGTCATAAGTTCTTCTACGACTACCTCATAGTCGAGATCATCTACGACCACCTTATGATCAATAAAACCTACAGGCAAGTGGGTCCAATTGATTAAGGAACCCAAACAGTCAACATACGCTGTTATTATACGAAATAATGACACACAGTACCCCATTATCTCTGACAAGTAACTGCCAGGCGGCGTGAAGGAGTTACCAGCCCGATGATTACTACAAACGTGCGCCCGTTACTGGATTTGATGAGGCGTCTCTTCAACAGGGGAAAACGGCTATTCCTTTATGACTATATAAAGGCAACAATCAGATAGGGAGAGGGGATCGAGGCGCACACACACGCTATCGAGGGCTATCAGGAAAACAAGTACTATCATCTGTAATAGTCTTAGTTTTTCTCCTAGTTGTTCAGAATGCACTCAATACCATACACACATAGGAGTAGGGTTGTTATTCTCTCCGGAGAAGGCCTGAACCTGTATAAAAATACCCGTGTCAATCTCTCTGCGTGATTCTATTCTAGGAGACCCCCCGAATCAAACAATCTTTACGTAAGATCGGTTCTAAAACACCGACAGTTGGCGCCGACCGTGGGGATCTTCCGATAATCTCTTGTCAACATACTCTCTTTTTCCCAAATCTCATGCACTCATGGTAGGAGAATGGAACGAGGAGAACTGGTTTGACTTGGCGGACTGTGACGTCGACATGGATGCGGTTTAGATTCTGCCAGTATTGACTCATCTCGATGGTATTGCTGCCTCAGGGATCTTCCGTAGATCCGAGAGATAATGCCGTGATGGAGTTGAGGAGGATCCTATCCCCACAACAAGACGTCAAGGGAGGAATCTACCTCTCAAAGGACAAGGGTCAATCGACCAGACTACACCCAGTGGACTCACAACACGACGAGTTTTTCCTCCAAGTGTCAAGAGTCCCCTAAGGCGATCCGACTTGGTGAGGCAAGTTCCGAAGCCACAATTTCAGGACTTCACTAAAGATCTGGTGATCCCTCTCCGAAAAACCCGGAGAGTGGGATCAAGCATGCTTTTCCTACAAATTCGACCATCTCTCCGCAGATCACACCTGCGGACGGAGACGGTTATAACCCAGAGTTCCCCTACCTGGAGGGGATTACTCCAAGTCGCCAGATGGTGTCTCTTGATTATTCCTCAAGCGAGGAGGCCTCGAGCGTAAGTGAGAATCATCAACGGGAGGTCTTCGTCCTTCCCTCAGATCAAGGTCACTCTCCTAGAGACCGAGCTAGGGACGCTCCCCGAAGATCACGCACTGCGCCCCCTCGTGGCAATGGCAAGGGCACCACCGATGGCGGACACGACTAACACCTTCATGAACGCGAGGTAAATCCTCGACATACTCGAACTCCATTGAGGCAGTCTCAAGAGTCTGACATGGAAGATCTCGAGGCTATTCGACGAAAGAAGATTGCAGCCCAGAAGAATTTGCCTAGACGCATCCAATATCAATCAGAGGAAGCTCAAGAACTCCAGCACATCAATGACTTGCTCAAGAATCCAACTCGAGAACTCGCCCGAGCGCCAGGATATGATCTCTTCGTCGAGGAGGTTGCACAAAGGCTTCGGTCCACGATGGCAAGACTGGAAGCACCTCGCCGACATCATTCAGAAGTCGTATAATACGACTTCTTCAGCTGATCGATCGAACATATCACCACGGAGAAATCGGCGCAACAAGAAGTCGCATCGATCTCCTACTCGGAAAATGTCTTTCGAGCGATGATGATCAACAAACCCCTCGAGGTGATCGCTCACCATTAGGCATGGAAATCTGCGGCAGATGAACTACGAGAAGTATTCCCCAGTGGGACCGAGACCTATTACAGTCGAGTCAACTCATTCTTGGGTATCGCCGAGCATCGACCACCTGATGATATCAACCCTTCTTTCCTGCAAAGGAGGCGTCAAGAAGTTATTACTGGATGTCGAGCATTTTCGCCTGATCTTCGAGCTGTTCGCTGGCCACCTCGTTTTCGACCAGTGAACATGAAAAAATTTGATGGATCCCAAAATCCCATCGAATTCCTTCAAATCTATACAACAGCTGTCCGAGCAGCAGGAGGAGGAGAATATGTGATGGCAAATTACCTCCCAACTGTGCTCGAAGGGTCTGCTCTATCGTGGTTACTGAACCAACCACTCGAGTCGATCTATTCTTGGCAACACCTCTGCGACCTTCTACTGGCGAATTTCCAAGGCACTTATAATGCATCAGGAAGGAGGACGACTTGCACCGGATGAGACGAGCGACAACGAGACCTTGCGCCAATTCATCAAGCGCTTTAGTCGGGTTCGTAATTCAATTCGGAAGTTTCGATTCATCTCCATCGGGGCTTTCAAGCAAGGAGTTCGTAGTAGAAGGATAACGAAGATATTGCTTTAAATCCGCCTACCATCGCCTTGAACTCTTTGAGATGGTCGATCGGTATGCGATCGCCTCTGGGCGGCCGAGTGGAACAACACAATCGATCGAGAAGACAATACCTCTCGAGAGCCGACGACATTGGTAAGAAGAAAGATAAGAAAGCAAAAAAGTCCAATAATAAGGCGAAGGGTCAAAACTCCAAGCCGCGGTTCAAGGAGATTTTAGTCAGAAATAATAAAGAGCCACGCACCTCCAAGCCACACTCCGACCGAGGCAAAGGTAAGCGCCCGATCGGAAAAATGATAAGCCTAGGTGGTATCCTTTCCATAAAAAGGAAGGACATGACCTTCAAGAATCGCCGTCTTTCAGCGAAAGCTTGAAGACTACTACAACAAAGAAGGACCACTTCCCACTCTCGGCGGGTAGGACAAACGAGTGGTCATAAGTCCTCAGATGACGAGGAGGAGATGCCGTTCCAGGATCCATAACACACCGTTGAGCACATCTACGGGGGATCATTGGCATATGAATCAAAGCGACAGCTTAAGACTGCTGAACGTGAGGTAAACTCCATAGATCCTCCTCTCGTCAATAAATTATCAAGTGGTCAAGTCACCATCTCCTTTGAGAAGGGTGATCGCCCGATTCCTTCGACTCGACCAGGTCGGTATCCGATCGTGGTCGAACCCACCATCAACAATTATCGGGTCAATCGAGTTTTGGTTGATGGTGGAAGCTCGTTAAACATTTTGTTTACGAGTGCCCTGGACGAGATGCAAGTATTCAGGACTAAGGTAAGACCGGTACGATACTCTTTCCATGGGATCGTACTGGGATCTTCAACCAAACCAATTGGCCAAGTCTCTCTTCCTTTAACATTTGGTTCACCAAGTAATTTCAGGACAGAGAAAATCTCCTTTGATGTGGTCGATTTCGATACGACATATAACGCCATACTCGGACGACCAACTTTGGCAAAATTCCTAATGGCCACTCGTTACGGATATCAATGTATTAAGATGCCAGGTCCCAAAGGAGTAATCACAATTCATTGTGACAAGAAGATAACGACACCTGCGACTGTCGATCCTCGAGATGGTTGGACAAATACCAACTCTAGAAGAAAGTCAGCCTTCGACCAGCAAGTCGAAGCCTAAAGCTGCACTAAAGCCGAACGACAAGGTCAAAGAGGTTCCTCTGGATGCAGGGGAGCCCTTGAAGACTGTTCGCATCGGGGATACTTCCGACCCCAAGTAGGAAGACGCCCTCATCACCTTCCTCCGAGCTAACGCAGATGTCTTCGCGTGGCAAGCATCCGACATGCCCAGAGTCCCCAGGGAGGTGATCGAGCACAGGCTAACTTTACGGCCTAACAAAGTACCCATAAAACAAAAATTACGGAGATTTGCCCCTAATCGACGAGATGCTATCAAATCAGAATTGGATAAGCTACTTAAAGCAGGCTTTATAAGAGAGGTCAACCACCCAGAATGGTTGGCTAATCCTATAATGGTTAGAAAGTCAAGCGGCAAATGGGCGTGATGCGTGAGACTTTATGATCTTAATAAAGCTTGTCCAAAAGATTTATTTTCCTTTACCTCGCATCGATCGGTTGGTTGATTCTCTGCAGGTTGTGAAATGTTTAAGTTTTTTAGATGCATATTCTGGATACCACCAGATCAATATGTGTTTAGACGATGAAGAAAAGACCGCATTTATTACACCATTTGGGATATTTTGCTATGTCAAAATACCATTTGGTCTAAAAAATACCGGCGCTTCTTTTCAACGCTTGATGCAATCGACTTTTTCATCTCAACTAGGCCGAAATCTAGAGGCCTATGTTGATGATCTAATCGTTAAAAGCATGAAGAGACTTAATCATATCACTAACCTACAAGAAACATTCGACAACCTCAGAAAACATCGCTTAAAACTCAATCCTGATAAGTGTGTGTTAGAATCTCTTGAGAAAATTGCTTGGATTCCTAGTATCTATCACGAGGAATCGAAGCAAATCAAAAGATAAAGGCCATTCTCCAAATCGCCCTCCAACCACAAGGAAAGAAGTCCAAACTCACGGGGTGCATGGCGGCTTTAAGTCGTTTCATCGCACGACTAGGAGAAAAGGGACTACCTTTCTTTAAGCTTCTAAGGAAACACGAAGGTTTTGAGTGGTCGAAAGAGGCAAACGCTGCCTTTGAGGATGTCAAGAGGTACCTTACGAGTGCTCCTATTCTGGTCTCTCCGAGGCCAGAAGAAACACTCTTAATTTACCTAGCTGCCACACCACAGGCAGCAAGCGTAGTACTAGTCGTAGAACGTGAAAACGTACAACGACCGGTTTACTACGTAAGTGAAGTTTTACACGGGCCTAAGGAGCGTTACCCTCAGGTCCAAAAGCTTCTGTATGCCCTCCTCATGTCTTCGATTAAACTGCGGCATTATTTTCAGGTGCACAAAATAGTTGTGCCGTCTGAGTTTCCCTTGGGAGCGATCCTCCAGAATAGGGAAACAGCGGGACGCATGGCAAAATGGTTAGTCGAACTTGGGGAGTTTGACATCCATTTCATGTCCCGAACGGCCGTTAAATCCCAGATCTTGGCAGACTTTGTCGCCGAATGAACAAATCTGAACACATTCAGGATCCTCAATACGATTCCCACGACTCGATGGGCGATGTACTGACGGGTCGCCACTTTAAGTGGCTCTGGGTGAAGTGGTCTGGTATCTCCTACCGGAGACTTTAAAGTATGCCATACAATTAAACTTTCAAGCCACTAACAACGTGGCGAGAATCTGAAGGTTTGCTAGGCGGCATACGAAAGCAAAGCAGCTCTCGATTCGCCGACTACTCATGAGAGGAGACTCTCAACTAGTCGTGAATCAAGTCGGGAAAGAGTACCGGTTTCTAACCCGACAATGTCTCGGTATTTATCGGAAGTCGTAAGCTAGAAAAGCATTTTTTAGGTTTCGAGGCACAATTCATCCCCGAAAGGATAATTTCCTCATGAGACCGACTTGCTCGAATAGCTTCTTCCCGATCTGTAGTACCAAAAGGAGTCTTCTTGGAACAACTCGAGCCGCCCCGGTCGACGAACCAGAGACACCTCCTATTGAGACGACCTCTCTAGAATACGAGGATACCTGGATGGCGCCCATCTATGAGTAACTTCAGAAGGGTTACATGCGACCAAGCGATCCCGAGGCGCATCGCTTATCCCAAAAAGCCAAAATGTATACTTTGGTTGAAGGAGACCTCTATAAACAAGGTACTCAAGGGGTGCTCATGCGATGCATTCCGCAGAGCGAAGGATTAACACTCCTTCACGACATACACGGTGGCATCTGTGGAAATCATGCTTCCTCTGAGCGTTGGTCGGTAAGGCCTTTCGACAAGGTTTTCTTGCCAATGACCCTTCTGATGCTAAAAGTTGGTTAAAAGTGTGTCCAATGCCAATTTCATAGCAGGCAAATACACCAACCAGCTCAGGCATTACAAACGATACCTCTATCTTGGCCTTTTGCGACTTGGGGTCTCGATATCCTAGGACCGTTCCCCAAAGCTCCAGGAGGTTTCGAGTTCCTTTTTGTGGCTATTGATACATTCACAAAATGGATTGAAGCCAAACACTCGTTGGGATAACAACAGGCGGCAAAACGGTTTATGATGAGATCGTAATTACTCGATTTGGAGTGCAAGTCGAATAATTACGATAATGGTAAGCAATTTTCGAGCGTAAAATTTCGTGAATTTTACGACGAGTTGGGTACCAAGTTGTGTTATACTTCTATGGCCCATCCTCAAAGTAATGGAAGCGAATGAGCGTGCAAGCGGCCAAATAATGAGAGGAATTAAGACCCGAGTCTTGACCACTCATCAAATGCTCGGGAGCTTGGGTACAAGAATTACCCTTCAGATATGGGCGATTCGTACAACTACCAACAAAGCTCTGGTGAAACACCATTTTTACGGTTTTGAATGAAGCCATGCTTCCTCCGGAACTAAAGATACGGTCAACACAAGTCGAAACTTTCAAAGACTCTAACCAGGAACAACTTCGAGCGAATGATATTAATCTACTCGAAGAAAGGAGAAACCTGGCCTTAATCCGTTCAGCAATCTACCAACAAGCCCTGCGCAGATACTACGATCGTAAGGTTCAACCTCACAGCCTTGCTGTAGGTGACTTGGTATTGAGGCTCTACCAATCCAAGTCTAATCGGAACAAACTTTCTCCCAAGTGGGAAGGTCCTTACACAGTGGTCGAAGTTACTCGGCGAGGTCAAGATCGATTGGCAATGGAAGGCGGCGAGTTCTCTCGAATTCTTGGAACATCGACCAGTTACGCAAGTTTTATGTGTAACTAACCATTCAGACAATAAAGACTCATGTTCTTTCTACCTCTATTGTCTTACTTTTGAGTAGTGTTTTCATAATCTTTCGACTACATTTCAAACACCCAGTTTTCTTTACACTGGTCGAAAGGAAGGTAACATCACCTATTCGAAGTCTCTCCTTTCTGCACGTGATCCTGCTCACTAGAAGGAACTTCATAGTGTCAACTCGTTACTCACTTTTGCCATCAATACAAAGAGCTCGGGTTCCTTTCTGGTCGAAATATTTTTAAAAGTCAACTTTTTTCACCTTAGATTATTTCTTCAGTTCTTTTGAAAAGTATTCTAAGCAGAGTGCACTTTTTTAGATTTATTCAACTGCCTTTGGTGTATTCGATTCGTCTCAACTAAGTCGAAGGAAGAAACACATCTAGTCGAAGTCTCTCCTCTCTGCACGTGGTCCTGCCCACTAGAAGGAACTTCCTAGCATTGTTCAGTTTCCTACTTTTACTACCAGGACAGACTTATCGAATCCTCCAAAGAAGGGCGAACGAATTTTTTTGAAGTCCTCTTGATGTTTGCTTAACTCAAGTTGCTGTTCTCGATTTAATTAATCTAGTCGGAGATGGTAACATCACCTAGTCAAAGACTTTCCTCTCTACACGTGGTCCTGCCCACTAGAAGGAACTTCCTAGTGTCGATTCGTTCCCACTTTTCGACAAGTGCATGACAGTCGTGACCAAAAACTACAAGTTAACCAAACTTCTCTGTTTTCATAAACCCTTTTTAAACACTATTTACTTAGTTTGTCTAAACAAACTAAGCAAATAGTCGGGGGCTAGGATAAAGTTATTAATTTGACTTCAATTCTTAGTCTTTCTTTCGTTAATTATCTTTTGAGTTACTAACTACTCGACAAGATGGTTTGCAGGAAGCAAGATGGATTATATAATACATCAACAAAAGCTCGTTTTTCACAGGTTTTTTACAAACTACTCTGAAGAGGGAGAGCCTAGTCGCATTTCCTCCGAGACCGTTCTGCCAACTGGTTGCATTTCTTCAATAAGACGAGTTGCCTCTGCCTCAGGGCAGTCGAAGCAGACTTCAATTGGCTGCACATTAAGGCTGGGGTCATGAGCTTTAAGTTTTGCCAATGCATAACTTATTGCACTTTCGACCGCCTCTTTGATTGACTCAGCTTGATTGGTCTTCAGAGTGGTCACCAATTCTTGCAAAGACCCGACTTGTTCCCCAATAGTACTTGTGTGAGCAGCTATTGTATCATCTTGAGGAGTTTTTCCCTCACTACATAGCTCACCAAGTATATTGTTCAGGAGCATGATGTTGTCTTGAAGATTAATCTTCACCGACTTCATCTCTTGTTGGTTACGAGTCGAAGCCTCGCGGAGTTGTTTGTTTTCGACCACTTGCTCTGAAAAGAATAAGACTGGTCAAGCAAAAATAAACTCCTAGAGGAGAAAACAAAAATAATCACAGTTAAAAGAATTCCTTACCTGCTAGTCGAGAATCTAACTTCTCGATTTCTGCATTATGGGAAGCAATGGTCTCAGCATGCCGCTTCTCCCATAAAGCAATGCGGACAGTTTCCTCAAGGATCATACCTCTATCCCTAACTTCAGTTTCGAGCCTTCCCAATTCAAGCTCAATTTCTAAAAAGAAATGGGAATTAGAAAAGGAAGGAACTTCAGAAGGACTGCGAGTAAAGAATTGCTTACACTTCGGCGAGATCTCGACCTCTCAATTTCTGATCCTTATCTTTGGCTATACGAGAAATCTCGTGAATAACCACAGTTTTTTCCTTGACTTCATGCTAAAGCTGTCTCATGTCATTTTCTTTTTCTGAAAAGAAGCAAGAGTTAGGTAAAGATCAACAACATAAGCGATCTTAAGTTCAAGACTTCTTTCGTTTAGCTTTTCCTGCATCTTTACAACAAGAGTTAGCCTCTTGAAGCTTCTTCAAGAGGTCTCCAACTTTTTCCCCTAGTTTTCTCGACTCCTCTTTTTCATAATCGAGCGAGTCGGCCAGGGTCTTTTCATCGCTATTTAACCTGTAAAGTTTAAAAGTAGACATGAACACTATTTAACTAGTCGTAAGTCTTTCTACGACTAGCGCCTAGTCGTGAGTTTTTCCACGACAAGTCTCATAAGCACTGTATAAGTAGTCAAACTCTAAAAACGACTACGAATAATAGTGACTTACCACCTCTCTGCTTGTTCGCAGAGTTCTCGCTTTTCTGTCAGTAGCTCTATGAGTGGTCGGTGATATTCACCAACAAAGGGCAATTTGTTCCAGAGCTTTTACAAAAAAGAAAGAGGAAGAAGAGAAGCATATATAATATATATATATATATATATATATATATATATATATATATATATATATATATATATATATATATATATATATATATATATATATATATATAAATACTTACATTCATGGTCGATCGAGCAAACATCGAGTAAACCAACGATGGACTCTTGACTTGTCAATCTTAGCAACTTGATCCCACCAAACCTTCTCAAGACGCTCATTGTCAAAAGTTTCCCCTCTGCTGGGAATATCTTTGGGATGAGGGACTCGATCGCGAGATCTAAAAGCTGAAGACCCTACGATGGAAGCAGGCCCAAAGAAATCAAGCATGGTTGAAATATTCCTCGCCTTGATTCTCAGAATCGCATTTTCTCTTTGGGTACCAGGAGGAACGTCTTCAACGACTTCCTTTCCAGCACAGTGGTCAAACACATCACCACCTTGGGCAGAGGCTTCTACGGCTGCCTCTGCTGCTTCCACGATCACCTCAATGGTCGTAGCTACTACCTCGGTAGTCGTAGCTACTACCTCAGTGGTGGTGGTAACCACTTAAGGAGCCACGACTTCCTCCACTACCCGGACTGTGGACGATCCTTCAACTACCTCCGTTGTCATCTCTCCAACCGTTGGAGAGGCGACAACGAGCTTCTCGATAGAAGCGTCTTCAGGGGCTGAAGGAGTTGGGCTAAAATCAACAAAAAGAGAGCAAGTTAGGTTGTGAAAAGCAAGAAGGTAAATGATGTTCTTACAATTTAGTTCATTTCACATACCTCTGCATCTTGGACCTGACCAGGAACTTAGGAGTTATCTTCCCGACGGAAGATTTCTTCGACTTCTTTTCTACGACCACATCTGGTCGGAGTTCAAGTTGGAGAATAGGCTCACCACGACCACGCCCAGTCGTGGATCTTGAACAGAACCATCTCTCTGTCTCTCGACTTTCCTGAGGGCCGAGATCGATCCTCGACCACTCCAAGAGCAGCCTTCTCTCAATTGTAGGCTCAGCTGGATCAGCGTTGTCCTTCACAAAAGACATAAAGTCCTTCCAGTTCTCTTTTTCTAGTTGCTTGACAAAACTAGAAGTGGCAGAAACTGTGAAAGTTTTCTTGTCATAATAAAAAGGTACCTTGGCCTTGCGGGCTTTACGCCTAAGAGGTTCTTCGACCTTCTCAGCTACAGCTGCTTCAGCCTCGGCTTCTGCTGCAGCCATGTCCTTGGCCTTGCAGACCTTGCGCCTAAGAGGTTCTTCAGCCTCCTCAGCTTCACTTGTTTCAACCTCAGCTTCTGTTGCAACCGTACGTGTCGCAGACTTTGCCGAGGACCTGGTCGAAATAAAGGGACTTGAGCTTGGTCCTCCCTTGTCAGCAACTTTTGTGAGTCGACGCTTTTTAGTCGGAGGAGATGAGCCCTTGTCCATTGTCATCCCTGCGCCGATGGCTATCAGTTCGACCTCTTCGTTGTCCTAACGGTTTTCCATACCTACTTTCTATAAGGAAAAACAGAAAAATAAGAATCACTGACCAATCATAAGATTTTCTACGACCAGTATCCAGTCGTAAGCTTTTCTACGACATCTCCTTGATTGTAAGATTTTCTACGATCATTACCTAGTCGTAAGTTCTTTCTACGACTACGAAGTCCTAAGGATAAAACCAACTTTTGATTACCTTTAGGCGCTCCATCGTTTCCTTTGCGGATAAAACCGCAAGGATTTGAGGAACTGCCACTCTGAGTGGCGGAGACTTCTCACAAACAAGTTTGACTCGAACGTCAATCTCTACCTGTGAAAGATCTGTGTAAAACAGATAAAGATATTCATTAGACAATTTTGAAGAAGACCAAACTGAGAGTTAAGTCGTAAAACTACTTACCCTCCTCCTAGTCCCTGGTCGGGTCTTTTGGCCCCGTGTACCTCCACATAGGAGGTACTCGTTTCTTTAAAGGGCTAATTCGACGTGTGATGAAATCCTTCACCACATGCCATCCGGTTAACCCCTCTTCTCTCAAGTCCTTTATGGCTTGAATATAGGGGGCAATTCGGTTGATATCCTAGGGAGTCGAATCCCACGAAGATTTCTTTTCGGCAGCCTTCCCCTCGAAAGTAAGGCTGTCTTCTGAGGTGACTTTCCAATAAAACCACCTCTTCCTCCATCTCGGCCACGAAAATCTAGTAAACATCTGAATATACTCCTTCGACTTCCCATCATGGAGCTTCAGACCACAACGTCCAGCTATTCCAGTTTGTCGAGCCATTCCATAGAAATATTGAAAGAGCTCAAGGTCCGCTGGAATTCCTAGGTATGCCTCACATAGATACACAAATACACTTAGCATTGTGATGGAATTGGGACCGAGATTCACCAATTCCACCCTAAAATGCTCGAGTATAAGTGTGAGAAATGGGTGAGTAGGCAATCGAAGGCCACACTCACAATATGCCTGGAAGATAGGGATTTGCTCATCCTCCCCCGACGGCCAATGCTGCCCATACGCCGCGAACCACTTCACGAGGATCTTCTCTGGAATCTTCCCGGCGTCGACCAGGGCTTGAATCTTCACCGCATCCATCTCTGACTCGGCCCATTCAGAAACTCTCCCAGCCATTTCTCCCAGAAAGGGGAGATTTTCAATTGAGTTGGTGGCAGAGAAGACAAGAACTCGATGAACAGCGGGAGCGATTTGGGGAAAAGCATAAATCTAAGTCTTACCCTCGGTAAGTATTTATAATGTACCTTAATGAAGGCGTGGCATTCCAAAGGTTGCCACCGCTTGAACCGCTCCAACAGACGCACTAATGGGAGTCGCTTGCAATTCCCTAACTTGTCCGCTCAGAAAATCGGTTCGCTTTTACACCTCGTTTAAATTACTTCCTTGGTCGATCTTTTGACCAAAGGAAATGTTAATCGGAAGGTTTTTCTTCCGATCACCATACTACGACTACCTCGTGATCGTAGGAGTGTTCTACGACTATTTGATAGTCGTAAGCAACCTTCTTGACCAAGCATATTTACGCCAAAGTAGTACACAAATGTCGAAGAGTTTTTCCTTTGACCATCTTTCTCTAATTCTCTCGTGGCAGTAAGACCATCTATAACTCCTTTACCAAGTAAGTTGCTTTCACTTGAAGCTGGGGGGCTAGATGACGAGGATCTAATAATCCTCATTTTATCTTTTATCTATAATACTTATTATAGATAAAAATGACGTCATGTGGTCCCTAGATATACCCCTTAAATTTACAAGGGAGAAGCCTACTAGGTGGTCGTAAGCTCTTCTACGACCACCCCTATAGTCGTAAGTCTTGCTACGACTACCTTATGGTCGTAAGTTCTTCTACGACTACCTCATAGTCGTAAGTCTTGCTACGACTACCTCATGGTCGTAAGTTCTTCTACGACTACCTCATAGTCGAGATCATCTACGACCACCTTATGATCAATAAAACCTACAGGCAAGTGGGTCCAATTGATTAAGGAACCCAAACAGTCAACATACGCTGTTGTTATACGAAATAATGACACACAAGACTTCCATTATCTCTCGACAAGTAATCGCCAAAGTAGCGTGAAGGAGTTACCACCGATGATTACTACAAACGTCGCCCACATCGATTTGATGAGGCGTCTCTTCAACAGGGGAAAACGGCTATTCCTTCACGACTATATGAAGGCAACAATCAGAGAGGGAGAGGGGATCGAGGCGCACACACACGCTATCGAGGGCTATCAGGAAAACAAGTACTATCATCTGTAATAGTCTTAGTTTTTCTCCTAGTTGTTCAAAATACACTCAATACCATACACACACAGGAGTAGGGTTGTTATTCTCTCCGGAGAAGGCCTGAACCTGTATAAAAATACCCATATCAATCTCTCTACGTGATTCTATTCTAGGAGACCCCCCGAATCAAACAATCTTTACGTAAGATCGGTTCTAAAACACCGACAGGTTATGAATATATGTAACTGCTTTTTCCTACAAATTATCTTGTCGAGTAGTTAGTAACTCATAAGATAATGAATAGAAAAAAGGATATCGAATTTAAGACTAAGAATTGAAGTCATATTAATGGCTTTATCCTAGCCCCGACTATTTGCTTAGTTTATTTATATAAACTAAGTAAATAGTGTATATAAGGGTTTGCTTAAAAAAAGTAGTTTGTCCAACTTGTGTTGTCGATCTTGATTGTCATGTTCTGGTCGTAAAAGGTTAGTAACAGATAGACACTAGGAAGTTCCTTCTAGTGGGCAGGACCATGTGCAGAAAGGAAGGACTTTGTGTTGGAAATATGCCCTAGAGGCAATCATAGAGATGATTATATTTTATTATGTTCATAATATTGGATAATATGTTATCCTGTTCCTTAAATGAATCATTGGTTATGAAGATTAACAAGTATGTGACTTGTTGGCGAAACTCTTAACTTATATGATGTCGTTCTAAATATATCCCTGGTCGGAACACCAGTGACTCTATCGACCAGCACATGTATTAATTGATGACCATGTTTCACCGGTCATGGATATAGGGATATCGAATCAATAATGTGGACACATGTTGAAGAACATAGGGTTGGATTGACCCACCTTAAGACACTATTGATATTGTTATGATTCTATGTGTCGTTAGTTGGTCTCAAGCAATGATGATGTATAATCCTTAGATCTGAGATCAGCATTGTTTCCTACATGTGTAATAGCACTCTTAGGGGTTGCCAATCGCTACTCGTAACTGGGTAGTTATAAAGGTAGCTTTCGGGTATGCTATAAAACGTGCAGAGGAATGTGACTGGTCGGATATGGGATTTGCCCCTCCTAGCATAACAGGAGAGATGTCTCTGGACCCCTCGTTGTAGTCGGATAAAGAAAGTGCATGGCCATGCCACTAGTGGTGGAAGTGTTCGACCACGTGAAGTTATCTGACACTTGATCAAGAAAGTATTGAACAGTCTATGGATGACACAACATCTCACCTGGAGTTCAACCAGATATCATAAGGCAAAGGGGGAATACACGAGTAGGTCGCTTAGTTCGATCGATTCTGGTAGGTCGTTATGGAGATACGAAATGGTCGAGATCGGTCGAAAAAAATCACAAAGTGGTGAAACCTAGTCGTAAGGAGTTACGAATCGTCGTAGAACCAAATACTGAATCGTCAGATAGAGATGGGACACGTCGTAAGTGATGGAGACCTGGTCGTAGATCATATTGCACTAAGGTTCGTCCGATATAATTTGTGCGTATTCGGAAATCATTATGTCTTGCTAGGAACCGCTAACGACTCGTGATCGGAAAGGGTTTCCGAGTCACAACCGATTACGCACGAACCTACAGAGTCACACACTTAACGAGTTGGAACAAACCAGTACGGATACGATTCGTCAAACGTGTTCAGATAGGATCCGTCATGAGCACTTTATAAGGAGATGCATGAGGCTGTTGGGAGAGGTGAATATAACAGACAAGACACATGAAAGTCGTGAGTTGAGTTGTTCCACCGAAACCCTAGCCACCATCTTCCTGAGAGCTCTACCGTGCAACTTGGTGCTAGCACACCGGTGCATGGTTGTTCCTTCCCTGAACATGTGGATACTGTAGAGGCGCTACTGTGGTTGTTGTTGCACTTGAGGACCATCCGCGATCTTCACAAGGAACTGTAGAGGTTGCTGGAGGAGATGATCGACCACTTGAGGACCACCCTTCTAGCTGCGATGGTGCCTTGAACTGATTGCCCTTGGCTGGGCCTCGCATCGACCCGCACAAGGGAGGTGGACGCGCGTGGGAGCCCTAGGGCATGTAGGACGTTGTCCATCCCAGGGTGGATGGCCCTGATCTCCAACGAGGGTGCTCGGCTGGGGTTCCTTCAAGGAGCGGATGGATCGTCCACGAGATCATTGCCCTCCGGAGCTGAAGGAGGCTTCATAGACTTAGAGTATTTTTTTGGTAGGAGACATAGCCTTTCGTCAATTAGCTATGTTCCCCACAGACGGCACCAATGTTGTAAGTGTAAAAACCAAACACAAGTGAGGAGGTGGATGTTGGCCGCTCCTCGGGGGCTCCCTCCCCGGAGGTAACCCCTCGTTGGCTCACCGGTAGGAGTAAGGCGGTCCTTTCGGACCCCTGAACCCGTATAAATTCTCGTGTTATTTTTTACTCTCGTGGACGATGGCCCGTCAGACGGCCGACATCCACCCCCTCACTTGTGTTTGGTTTTTACACTTACAACAAAATCATCAAATAAAAAATAGTTAGCCCCACATGTAAGCCTCTTAATCCTCCACCTTCCTCGTCCCTCCTACCTCCCTCCCTCTCTCCTCTCCACTAAGTAGAGCATCCGCTAGCCATGTGTGTCCCTTCCCTTCGTCGTTGTACCCACGCCACCGTGGTCCTCCTCCTCTACAACCATCCTCTTTCCCGACGCCCTTCCCTCCTTTTTTTTGACACCTTGCAAGCTGTAGGGACCATGAGTGGAGCCTCCTTCAGCAGCAACTTGCAACGCTAGCGTTAGACGTGGAGGAGCTCAAGGCGATCGAAAAAGCTCCGATGGCGGCAAATCCGTGCAAATCTGGTCTAGCATTGTCGAATATGGCTCAACGGTGACAGCACCTGGTCCGGGGATGTCGAATTCGCCTCAGCAACATGTAGGAGGAGCTCGGGTGGTGAGGCGTCCATTCCTCACCATCACCGCTGCCTTCATTGGCACTGACCAAGGCGACGCATTGGCGGAGAGGTCGTGGCTGTGGCGGGGTGTGGTGTGGTGTGGTTGCTACGCCTGCATGGCTTGATGCTACCACGGCATGGATGTTCCGTGTCGCTACTACCGCTGCCTCTCCTTCGACGAGCACCCCCAGAGACTCTCATTGACCCCCTGTAGCTTGCGCTCAACCTTCCTTCCCTGGCTACACCACCATTTGTCGTCGACATCACCGCCATTAGCTCCTGAAGCACCTCCCTTGTCTTGGATTAAAAGGAAGAAGAAGGTGCTCTCAGCATGATGTCGGCATTGATGTGGATGCATACGTACATGTCTTGTCAGCAAAACATGTACACGTAAATTCAACATCATCGAAAACCATCATGGTTTAGAGTGAAGGTTGTGTTTTAGACGGTTTTGAGAATTCAAGGTTGAAAGTAGACAGTTTCGGAGTTCAAAGTTAAAAAACGAACCGATGATAGAGACAAGGTTGAAATATGGACTTTCCCTTTTTGAAATAGGTTAGAGGGGTTATTGTTAAAAAAAAAGAGCAAATAAAAAACCATAGTCATATGTTAAGATCTTAACGATATGTGTAGAAGTATATATATAATTTATTAATCACGATCATAGCAATGCTACAGGTAGCACATAATTGTGATAAGACTACTAAACTCTCCTATGTATGGCATCTATTTTCCGACGTGGATGGTTCTTTTGCCAGGATGGTGAAGAGTATTATTTTGGGATCAAATTACTCTAAGCACGACTAAGTAGTAATCTGTCCTAAGTTGACCAATCAAGCGTACAAGCTGGTCGAACCGCTGCATTTCTGGTCTGGTCTCCCATGCCTAACAGGCCAAGATCCAGGATAATCCTAATATCTTAATAAAATCTATTATTTACCATTGAATAACTCTCTTCTACGATTCGCCACCGAATAGGTCCTTATCAATTCTATGCTGTCGGTTTCCAAATTTCCTCTACAATATGCATCACCATCAACTATCCATCACACTCCCTCCCTTGAGCCCACTCCCTCCCTTGAGCCCTAAGAAAATACTCCCTCCGGCCGTGAATACATGACGTGAAAGTGACAAAACAAGTGAAGCGCAACGTCAAATATAAAAATATGGAGGTAGTACTATTTTACCCTCGGATGTCACATTTCCATGTTCTATTATTTGCCATCCTTGTAGTTCCATTATTTGCCATCCTAGCCATGCATATCTATGGCATACAAGATTATGAACAACGTAGTACGATAGCAAGATTTTTTGCCTTTAGAGAGATATGCACAGCAAGTATTATATGGCATACAAGTTCATAATATTAGCAATCCATAATTTGACATGAGAGCATATGAACCTTTATAGGCCATACAAGAGCAGAGAGACATTGCAGGTCCATAATATTTGACATAATAAAACATGAGACAAATAAGTCGCACCAGTGCATAACATTACAATTCCACTGGCCTAATTGATATTACCATTCCACATTACAATAAAGTCTACATTGATAGCAAAATAAGAGATTGCAAGTCCATAACACTCTACAAGTTCACATCCATAGCAAAATAATCACCAAGAGTAGAAAACACAGATGAAGTCTCAAAATAATCACCAAGAGTATAAAACACAGATCAAGTCTCATGTGATGGAGTCAATCAATTAGCAACTTGGCAAGGACTAACGTTTGGTTATTTTACTTTTGAGAGCAAGATTCAATGGCTAGTCGTTTGGTTCCAACACCATAAAAACTGATTTCTGACGGCAAAGATTCTGCAGCTGGCCATTTGGTTTCAAATAATGCAATCACATCTGTCAGTTGTTCCAGCGAGAGCCACTAGATGGGAGGCATTGAAGCAAACCTTAGAAGCTGTGCTAAAGTCAGAAAACGTTTTTCTAACTAAATATTTAACTTTTTCACCTATAGGTGGTGCTAAGGGTTAGAGTAAAAGTAGCAAACAATGTCCACCTTAGCACCTACTTTATATGTAACTACTTTTACTTCAACCCTTAGCGTTACTCTGTAGGTGCTAAAGTCAGATATTTAGCTAAAGAAACGTTTAACTTTTCTGACCTTAGCACCAGCTGCTAAAGTTTGCTTTGGTGCCATGCAATCCAGGCTTAGCACCCACTTCTCCATCTGTTGGCATCGGTGCTAAGAAAATTCTCTCACCTCTCGCATTAGCTTAGCAACTAGAGATGCACATGCTCTAACAGCATCTCAAACTTTACCGGACCAACTTCGATTGGTAACCGATACAGGCTAGGCAGTTACATACTGATATTCGGTCGAATACAAGTTTTATGAACCCTCGTTGGACTTCACACAGGACGTGGTCTTTTGTTGATCGAGTCCGATGCAAAGCCACCAACATGAGGCACTAATTAGTTTGCGCAGTCCATGCTTCTTATTTACACAAGTGTAGTAACAATCCCAAACTTGTGCAAATTAACACCGCAATTCATAATACAATTTACTCCAAAAAAATGTCAGTGATAAAAAAAATAGAAACATCAAGAAAGACAACTCACGTTAGAAATGTGCATTTGTCATCAGCTGACGATTTTGTCTTGACAATGGGTCTTTCTACATCAAGCACAACATTGCACAGCTGAATCACTCATGGGGGATATCCAGCAGAGAAACAACCATAGTAGGTCACACAGTCTCTTCTTTTCTTCATGAAGATCCCAAAGGGTGATAGATAAATGAATAATGTGAAGTATGAATTGCATAGGAGGTCCACTTTAAAGATGGACAATGAAACAGACTGTTGAACCCCTCATCATGCAATCAATCTTGATAATTTTGATTTTGCAACTCCATATTCAAGGAAGAGGAGATGCTATTCTAGAGGCACCCCCATATACCTTTCTTCTAATGTTGGCTACTAATCTATCTGCGACCTCAACATCAGTTTCTTCATCCTTTTTGAGCTTGTGCAACTCCTTCGGGTGTTTACATTCCTTCAAAACATCTGAAACGGCCTGGGCTTTCTGCAATATCGTTTTCCTCTTTTCTATAGCATCATCCCCTTCCTTATCCCTGTAGCGGCCTGGTAACTTCGTAGAATGTGGTACTGAGCGCATTAGAACTGTCAACTTCTGGACCAGTTCAACCAAACCAAGCCGCTTGAGCTCTTTCATAAGCATTCGGTAAGTGATATACTGGGGCACAAGTCCTCTCTTAAACATGTCCTCAAACTCCGCACATGCCTCCTCAAACCGATGGCGTCGGCAAAGCAAATGTATCAGCATGGTGCTGGTTGCCAGATCGGGCTCAAACCAGCTATTTCTCATCTCCTGTATCATTTGCACCACTAATTCAAGCCGGTTCGCTTCACACAACATCTTGATCAAGAGGTTGTAAGTGAGCTGGTCCGGTGCATAGCCGTTGTTGATCATCTTGCTATAAAGATTCATTCCCAACTCAACATTTCCATTCTTGGCAAAGAACATGAAGAAGTAGTTGTATGTTTTTGCGGTTGGAAAAATGCCCCGCCCCATCATCGTCTTGAGCACACTGCTAGCCCCGGCAAGGTCCCCATGCTTGCAATAGCCCAACACGAGCGAGTTGAATGTGGAGATATTAGGGGCGACACCGTAGAGAGGAAATTTCTCGAGCACCTTGTGGGCGTCCACAAATCGGCCAGCCTGCGCGAGCGCGTACACGATGGGGTTGCAGGTAAGCAGATTCGCCTGGATCCCCTCCTCTCGCATCTCGTCGAGGAGTACCGTCGCCTGGTCCGGCCGCCGCATCACGCAGAGCGCCTCGATTAGAGTCCCGTACGAGACCACCGACGGCCGCACGCCCGCGAGGCGCATCTCGGCCCAGAGCTTCCCCACCTTGTCAAGCCGGCGCGCGCGGGACCAGCCGTGCAGAAGGACGTTGTAAGTCCGCTCGTCGGGCGCCGACCGGTGCTCCTCGCGCCGCCACCGCTCGACGAGCTCGGCGGCCGCGCGCGGGTGGCCCTCCTTGCAGAGCGCGTCGACGGCCATGTTTAACAGGGAGGTCGCGGCAGGGGAGTCACCATCAACCGTGTACCGGTCGGGGTGGCGGCGGAGGAAGTCGAAGGCGCGGAGGGCGGTGGGGGCTCGGCCGAGGCGGGCGTAGCGGCGGATGATCGGCGCGAAGGCGGCGAGGGGAGGGGGCGGGGAGGAAGGGGAGAGGAGGAGGCGCCAGGCGGAGGCAAAGAGTCCGCCGGAGGCGAGTAGGGAGACGGTGGCGGAGGCGCCGGCCCAGCGGGCGAGCGCGGGGAACGCGGACTCGGGGAGGGTAGGGAGCGACGGGCGGAGGTGCTGGAACAGGGCGGAGGTTGGGTCGATGCCGGCCGCAGGGAGGCGGTCGGGGTCCGGGACGCGGAGGATGGAGAGGACGGCGGCGGCGGCGGCGGCGGCGGCAGCGGTGGAATCGTTGGGAAGGGCGGAAGCGGGGAGCCGCCCCGGCCTGGCCAGCATTTCGATTTCGAGTTCGGATTGCTACTTAAACGATGGTATGTGACTGGAGACAGGGGCTTTATCGGTGCGGAGTGCGGACGCCGCCACGCCCGTGCTGCACCGTCACGACCACGTGCCGTCTGATTGGAAAACGGACGGTTAGGATCAAACGTTTGCGTGGTAAGAAAAGACACAAGGCGAATACCCTGTATACACCCCAGACAGGCATCACAGGCCCGATCAATTGAGCCGGGGCAACCAGCCTGGCCTTACTGGCCTAAGGTCCAGTTGTTTGGTTGGGTTGGTCTGGTCCAATAGAGATGGTGTTTGGTTGACCGTGCACTAGAGTAAGGTAAACTTACCATTGCCCCCATCACCCCACTCTGACTTTACGACACAAAGATCTCAATACAACAGCAGCAACTAATAAATAGTAGTACCACTCGAAGAACATCACAAAAACACCACATTACGATTCAACTCAGTCTAGATCTTGACCAGTCGATTGATCGAAAAGAAAAAACTCATTCGATCCAACCCATAGAAGAAAATGGATCAATCATGAATAAATGGAGAAATTGTACACGAGCTGATGAGGACATCCCATCGATTTACAGTGTCCAGCAGAAGGTGAGAGAGGAAGGCACAACAAGAGAGGAAGACATGCATGCATTTGCATTACATTCAGCCAAGAGGAGAAAAGAAATAAGCCTTTCGGCTAACAAAGAAGGAGGGAAGCCCAAACCAAAGGAGAAGCCAAGAGAAGGGGGTGCGTGGGCTAAGGGTTGCCGCATGGACATGGGTTAAGAAGCCTTCGGCCAAGCCAAGAGGAAGAGTTCTACTCCCACACGCCAAAGCAAAACAAGAACCAGTCGCATGGGCCGAGCCAAGGAAGGGCTAAGGAAGCGCATGGGTCAAAGGAGAGAGGCACACGGCCCAAGGTGGGCTTTGGCGAGGACTAGGTGTGATGGAGGGTCATAGGACTCCAACACAAATTCAAAAATCTGAATTGGAGCACTCTTCCAATTTCAGCCCAAAGTCAATTCCGAATTTGAAGTGGATTGCAATTCGAATGGGGCCTTATGAGTTAGGGAATTGTGTGGGATTGCATGCCAAGTATTTAGGCCGAATTATACTCATAATTTCGGCCATGTATCTTTTATTTTCGTTCATGACACTAGAGTTTGCGTCGTTTGCGTTTAGGAGTTGTTTTCGGGTTCTAGTGACTGAATTGGAGTTGGGCTTAGCCCAAGCCTTGTTGGCTGAACTAGGAGGGAGGATAGCTCCCTGTTTAAGGTGTGTAGCCAGCCCTAGGAGAGGCACCACGAATTTTGATTCTTTTGGATAGATCCAATCTATTGTTTAGTTGCTCGTTTTCAGAACCAAGTGTTCTTGCCTCTATTGTTCTTGCGGATTCTTCAAGTTTGCTTGGATTGATCGGTTGTGGTCAACCTCTCCGTGCAATTGCATACATGTTGGTTGTGTGGATTGGACCATTGTGAGAGTTGTGGTGTGATTGCTTTTGTCGTGGTCATGTTGTTGACACAAGGCTGCCCCAATTTCAGATCATGTTGCTACCCTCGAGTTATCTTCGTTCTTCGTATGTTCATCGTCATCACAAGATCGGTAACCCCGTATCATCTTGGTATCAGCGCTTTAGTTGTGTGGTGACAATATCTATCCTTTAGATTAGATTGATTTATCATCCTACCAGAAATTGCCTACAAAAATATTTTTTGTTTTAGCCTTTTGTTTCAATCTGAAATTTTAGTGAATTAGGTCAAGTTCTAGTACATTAGATTCTTTTGTTCTAACTTGTTGATCTAATTCCTTTGCGTAGCTTTAATCTTTTATTTCAATCTATTTCATCGGTTTGAATTCTTGTTTGGGCTGAATTAGGGTTCAGGTACTATTCACGCGCGTGGGTACGGTTCAGGTATTGCTTCTGGTAGTTGCGAGGATTTGGAGGTTGGCGTATCGCTAGGACCGCCTCGGGTCTACGCTCAGGCTACACAATATCTAGTATGACCCAGTGTTGAGTGAGAACTTGATATATCCGAAGCTTGATGTTTTGTTAGAGCCTTTGACCAACGAGAAAAACCGTACATTCGAGTCCCGTCCGATGCGTATTCTGGGGAGATCGGAGCGATTGCCAAGGCACAAAATATTGGTACACGTCATGGTGTTGTGGTCACGTCAATCCAAGAGATAGGGGACTTGGGAGTTGGAGTATCGCATGCATGAACGTTGTCCAGAGTTGTTCATGTCGAAGACGTGTTAACTATTGTTTTTTTTTTAGTTTTGGTGTTCTTAGTAGAATGGTGAGAGTAGAATTTGGGGTCAAATTCTTTTTAAGGGAGGTAGAATGTAATACCCCGATTATCATTAGTGAGTGCAATAAGATTAGAAAAGGAATTAAGGAAATGAAAAGAGGGGAAAAAATTCAGAATTTAGAGGGGAATGGGTTGCCAACCCAAAGTCAAGCGAGGGGGAAAATCAGCCCTTTTGGCCCATGGGGGAACTGGCCACCAACAAAAGGAGGGCAAACCCTAACATGTCTTTACTGACATCTTTCTCATAAGACCACCACCGCCTCTGATACCCTCTCCGCCTTAGCCCTTAGTGCCATCTTGTTCTTGTGTGCTTTCGGCCAAGAAGAAGGAAGAAGAGGTAAGGGGGAGAAAAGAGAAGGGAAGGGAGAGGGATCACGTGGTGGTTCCTACATTCTTCAGCGGTTTCTCCAAGGGTAATCCCCCCAATCCCGTTCGATTAGTCATGCATTTTGGCAATAACGGTATTAGATCGATTTCTGGCAGTCTGTAGTGCCCGACTGTTTTGGGGTTGATAACTGTGAATTCTGATCTGGCCGTCTCCTAGAGAATTATGGGTAACGTCATTAGCTTTCCGTAGGATCTTCGATCAGGTCGTTTGGATGAGCGAATCGCAAGTTATGATTTTTACAACGTTGTTGTTTAGAGGCTCTATCAGAATTTTGACAGCGAATATTAACTGCTATTAGAAATTACCCAACGAATTATTTAGAGGATCTCACCAACATGAAAGTTGTAGGTTATTTAATAAGGTTTCCAAAAAGCTAGAGAACATAATTTTTGGATATTTGTACTTGAAGTTACATCAGTTTTAATCTTGCTGTCCAGAACCTCTGACGGGATTTAGTAGTTTTAATACTCTGTTTGGTAGGGATAGGGGATGACAGAATCTGGGAAGCTCACTAACTATTTTTATGTGGGTAATTTAATAAGATTTCTAGATAATCAAAGAACACCCTTTTGGGGTAAGTATACGAAAAGTTATGAATTTTAGAAGAAGGTTGTTCTGTTTTGGGACAAATCGATGTTTATAGGAGTTGGTGTTTTGGGTTGCGCTAGGGAGCGTAGTTCGTCGTATATTTGTTTCTAGCAATGTCTTATCCAGAAATGTTCTCTTAGTATGGTTGTTAAAAATATTCAAGTGGTGGTTTGATTCTAGGGGCAGTGCCCTCTTCGCATCATCAAGCTTCACACGGTTGAGGCAAGTACAATTAGTGGTAGAACAAATAAAGTGGTTGTTCATGAATGCTTGTTTTACGATTATGCTCTTTACTCATGAATGTCACTGTCGATCATTACATACTTATGTTGGATAAATGAATGAATTCATTTGCATCATGTCATTATCCTTGAGACTTGGCCACATGATGACCAAGTATTGATTTTGAGGTCCCCGTCATGTATTAAAAGGGCTTGAGGTCCCCACACTTGTGGAGTGTGGCCTTATGGTCCTTGTGCTAAAAGGCACAGGCATGGGTATGCATCGACGGATGTATACTCCGCATTACCAGTAAATGCAGAGAGAAAAGAAAAGGTGCATCTGTGGTATTTGCATTGCATGAGCATATGAGGTGATTTGACATGAAGAATTGGGATTGATTGATTGTGATAAAGTTGTTTATTGAATTATTGGGTTAGTTGTACTTTGATGAGTCTTGGACTCACACTTGCTATTTGTATATATTTTTAGGTAGCTCTTACGCGGACGTCATGCATGGGAAGGGATAGAAATAAGATCCGTTGCACACTGCCACGAACCACTCATGAATGATTAATTTTGGATTAGGAATTAATAATTGAGCAAACTGCCAAGATGATTTCTATTGATTATGTCTTATGCATCTGTTGCTTTGTAATAGAGTTGATTAGCGTCTTATGGAAGTTTTTACGATTATGATTTAAATTGGATGTTTGAATTAATTGATCATGTTATTGATATTTGTTAGAACCTTCTGTATGGTTAACTATACAAAGGATGTTCTACCGAAATTTAGTATAATGTCTTAGATTTTAAGTTGTGATTTTGTTATTTTAGTAGCATTCTAGGCTCTTGTTGGGCTGGGGTGTTACACAAATCATACATTCTGATCGAAAGTACCTTGTAGAAACGGGGATCTCACGGAGTGTTGATGAGATGCTTATCTCAAATGGATGGCATTAAGTTGCTATCAGACATTCATAGAGGAGTCTGTGGAGAACATCATTTCTACAGAACATTGGTCGGTAAAGCCTTCAGGCAAGGATACTACTGGCCAACTGCCCTTCATGATGCAAAAGAGCTCATGACGATGTGCGTACAACGTCAATTTCATAGTCGACGAGTACATCAGCCAACACATGCTTTACAAACCATACCTCTTTCTTGGCATTTTGCAACCTGGGGACTAGACATTCGGGGACCTTTCCCAAGAGCACCCGGGGGCTTCGAATTCCTTTTCGTCATGATTGACACGTTTACAAAATGGATAGAAGTCGAGCCAGTTGTTAAAACAACGACTAAAGCCGCTAAGAGGTTCCTCACAAAAAAACATGATCACATGATTTGGCATACCCAGTCATATAATCACAAATAACGATACCCAATTCTCTAGCGGAAATTTTCTGGAATTCTGCGAGGATCTAGGTATCAAGATACATTTCGCTTCTATCGCTCATCCGCAGAGCAATGAAGCAGTTGAGCGGGCCAATGGTATAAATAATGCAATGAATGAAACGCCGAGTGTTCGACCAATTAATCAAACGGTCGGGAGCTTGGGTTCAAGAACTTCCTTCTGTATTATGGGCCATTCGAACCATGACCAGTTGTGCGACCGGTGAAACTCTATTTTTTCTGGGTTTACAGTGCTGAACCCATGCTTCCTTCAAAACTGAAAATCGGCTCTGCTCAAACTGATTGTTTCAATGAGAACGGTCAGATAGAATGAAGACTCAACGACATCAATTCCTTGAAGAATGACGAAACCAAGCCCTCATAAGATCGACGGTCTACCAACAAGCCATGCGAAGGTACCACAGTCGTAAGGTGCAATCTCGCAGCCTAGCTGTAGTTGATCTGGTTCTACGCAAAATTTAGAACCAGACTAATCGCAATAAACTTTCTCCCAAATGAGAAGGTCCATACACTGTGGTCGAAGTCATCAGACCTGGTTCGGTACAACTAGCTATGTCAAATGGGTGTATTTTGTCAAACTCTTGGAACATTAACCAATTGCGTAAGTTCTTTGTATAAACATTTTTTCTTTTTCTTTTCAATTTTTTTAATAAAGATGCATTTCCCTTACTTTGTGACGAATTATATTATTTATATGTCTATCTCATCATCTGGTTTGCGTACTATTGTTGTCTACTTGGTCGGAGAAGACCAAATTCTCTCTGATATCCTTTTTTAAGGATCTCTATTACTCTATGGCTATGACATACAAGTCAAACGCCGTAAGGGTCTTAGTCGTGACCATTCAGACAGTGGTTCTCATGAGCAACCAACACTCTTTTCTTAAAGAAATATACGAGTAACAGGAGTATCACACAAACAATTACATATAGTACTTTACATGCTTAAGATTTCGGGGACTACATTTCTTACCTTCAATATTCTGTTCCACTCTTGTTTTGGCTACTGGTCAAGACACAGAAAGCCTCCTAGTCGAAGTCTCTCCTTCTTCGCACGTGAACCTGCCCACTGGAAGGAGCTTTATAGCGATGATCCATTTCTTACGATCCTCGCTGCCAGTCGGAACTTGAGCAAGAGCACGTCTCGCGAAGTGTTTCTCTTAGTCTTTGATTCTTAGCAACCCTTATTGCCAGTTTTGGATAAGATATATAAACAAGTTCACTTGTCGTTTTTTGCATATATTTTTGCATGATTCCTTGTCATCAATACAAATCTTATACATCTTCTAACCACACAAGGTACTACACAGTATTTCGATTATGGAAAAGATCTAAAACTAGTCGAAGTCATATGCTGGTTCCGACCACATTGATTTACTAGTGATACTTGGATCAATTTTATAACATAATCAGTATATACTTTGTATTGTGATCGTAACTATTGCCTATTTTCTTGGTCTACAGCTTCTTTAATAAAGTTCTTCTGCTAACACAAGCAGTCAGGGGCTAGGAAATATATGAGTATTCAGAAAATTTAGGAAGACAACACAAAGACTTAATTGATGATAAAAGATAAGTTTTATTTACAATAGTCTAAATGTTACAATCATTTACTTCTCAGAGCCACCAGATTGGTCGCTACGCGTGGGAGACCCAACCTCCATTTCCTCTGCAACCTTGTGTCCGAGAGGTGCTATTTCCTCGAAAACTTTGGTTGCTTCCTTTCCCGAGCAGTTGAATTCTTCCTCAACAGCTTGGAGATTTATAGTGGGGTCAGAGACTTTCAGCTTTGCCAAAGCAAAACTGACTCCATTCTTGATAGCTTCAAACAAAGTCTGCGCATAGTTCTCCCGAGTTGTTTTGAGGATGCTCCTAAGGTCTTCGAGTTGTTGGCCAAGCTAGTTGATCTTCTTTGTGGGATCTCCTAAGTTGGGCAGTTGTGTTCTCGATCCTATATCGAAGAGCATCTTGTTGAAAGCTTTGACCTTCCCTTTAAGATTTTGCCCAAAAACTGTCTCCTTACCACGCTCTAACTCAAGAAATTTTTCTATTCTCCTCAATACTTGAGTTTGCTCTGTACGAGTAAACTAAAGGATGAGTACATACGACTAGAAAAAAGAAGTACACTGGTCGAGTTTACGACCAATTATCTTCGCTCTTCTTCTCAATAGTCTCAAGGACTTGCTTATGCATGGTCGTCAGGTATTCGATCGACCGATCCTTGTTTGGCATTCTTCTTTAAGCTTGGCAATTATGGATTCCTTAGCCATAACTTCTTCTCTAAGTTTCTCCGAATCTATCAAACACGATAAAGTGAGAAATTAGTTAACAGAAAAAGAGCCAAATGGTAAAGAAGGAGAGAAGAAGACACTAAAAGGGTACTTACTTTCTAATTCAAAGTTCTTTTTCTCCAAGAGCTTTATTCGCTAAGTCAGCCCTCCGACCATAACGAAATTCTCCACCAAATGCTACAAAAATGGCAAACTCTTTTAAGTATCTTTTAAGGGAAAGGCTATTAAAAGTGGTCGTGGAAGATTACCTGAATTGCCATATAATATTCGGCAAAAATAGAGTCGAGACTCATTTTTGCTTAATGGTCTGAAATTCTTCCCCAAGCTTCGTTAAGATCTTCATCTCTGAATATTTGGAAACGATGAGGAAAGATGACTCGAAGAGAAGAATTCTCAGCAGGGGTCGGAACCTGCTGAGATTCCTCAGGAACCACTACCTCTGCAGGTGGGGTTGGAGCCACCACAGGTTCCCAAGTAGGCACTAGCGATGCCACCTGCTCGGGGGCTGGCTCGACCTCTTTCTCCTCAGGAGCTTTCTCCTGAGGGGTGCTCTGGTCGAAATCGACCAGAATGCCGGAGGATCTACAATGACAAGAAGAAAATAAGCTCAAGACTCTAAAAACATCAGAGGTAAGTACTTAGATAAGTCTTTCTTTCATGTATACGTACCTGGTCGTTTTCTTGGTCTTTAGTTTGAAACGCGCTGAAGCAAAATCCACTGCGCTCGCTTTCCTTTTCCTCTGTTCGACCAACTTCATCGGTCCTGAACTGGTAGGGCTGGATAGACCCTTCACATCCTCCAACTGGAGGTCAAAAGAAATAGTTTCGACCAGTTGATTGAGAACAAGATCCCTGACCATCTAGTCGAAGGGTGTGGATTCATTAACCTCCAAAACAGTTACTTCCATAGCAACTGATAGGTCCTCAGCGACCATGTAACATCCCAAAGTTCTGTTACCGGAAATAAAATTAATAAAGTTACTATTTTATTGGATTTTCTAAGTTTCAATAGTGTTTTCTTGGTTTCCTTGAATTTCCAAGATTTTAAAAGTCAGAGAAGATTTATTGAGTTTTCTGTGTTTCATTTGGATTTAAAGTGAAAAACGAAAATTTTAATTAATTTTCTAAATTTTCCGGAGTTTTAAAAGGGTTTTTACCATTTTCCAAAAATTAAAAATAAATTATGTGAAAATCTAAAGTCAACTTTAAGTTGAAAATAATTTTATTAAGTTCAAAATAATTCAAGGAATTCCTGTGAATTTTTCTATAATTTTGAACCCTATTTGGTATTTTCTAAAAGTCCATTTTTTTATTTTTGTAACATCTTGCAATTAAAACCAAATTTCTGTTCACAAATAAAAACTAAATTTGTGTTGAAAATATTTTATTTAATCTCAAAATATCCTATTAAACTACTCTAAAAATTTATAGAATTTTTAGACCTATATTACTATTTTTCAAGTTTAAAAATAATTTTTAGCATTATAAAAATAATTACTGTGTAAAAATAAAATTATTATTTTTACTATTATTATTTTATTTGAACTCAAAATGTTGTGATTAGTATCTGATATTTTGTTTGGATTTTTCAGAATTTATTTACTATTTTTCCCGAATTAATTAGTGTCTTTTGGAGTTTCCACTAGAAAATAAATGATTTTCGGTTTTCACCGGAACAGTAACTCCGCCGCTACAGTACCCGGCTGCTTCAATTCCGGCAATAAACTTTGGCGAGTAATTACTCCTAAACCGTTACTCCTTTGCCCCTATAAATTGAACCGTAGCCCCTCCATACAATTCCCCACATCCCTCTCGCTCAGATTTGCCAAAAGCCTCCCGGAGATCCCTCTGCTAGCCCTTCTTCTCCAACTCCGGCGACAACTCCGATGAACCCGATCTCCTAATCCATAGCTCTATTGTGTACCAAATTTTACCAGTTTGTTCCTCTTGAGAGTCTCTACATTTCTATTCAAACCAAATTTTGATTTCCCTCTTGGTTCACAACGGCCACAAAAGCACCCACGGTCTTCTTCTCCAACTCCGGCGAGCCCGATCTCTTGATCCATTGTTCTAGTGTGTACCAAAGTTTCCCAGTGAGCTGCTATTGAGATTTTCCATATTTCTATTCAAGTGGAATTTTGATTTACATACTTTTTTACCACCAGCCACATCTTCTTCCCCAAGTTCGGCGAGAACTCCGTCGAGCCCGATCTCTTTATCCGTTGGGTATTTGTGCGAGCCCTTTTACCCACATGTTCCTTTCAATATTATATATCTTTCTATTCAAATGAAATTTTGAATTTTGCAATAATTCACAACTGGCCATGTCGGATTATTCCTTCGCTAATTTCCCAAATCTCTATCATTTCATGTGAAATTGAAACTTCCGGATGTTCGTTCTCTTTAATACGAACTTCGATTCCATCGATTCTTGTTTCTAAATTCATATAAATTCAATATCTATCTCCCAGAGTCTAAATTATTTAATTTAGAGTTTATTTAAATTTTATTTGGATTTTATTTGAATTTGGCTTATTTTCGCGTATAGATTTCGACGACTTCGGAGAGTCAGATTTCGACATCGTTTGAGAACATCGATTAGTCAAGAAACGAAAGTTATACCTTTAATCATATTTGATCCTATTATTTTAAATTATTTAAATTTTGTTTTAAATTATTATTGCATGCTTATTTCTATTCAATGTAATTTAAATACATGTTTTTAAATTATAGTTATGCATAACTCCTTTGTACTGCCAATCTTGACATTGAATTAAACCTACCTTGACACCTTAGATGAAAATTTAGTTTATGCAATAGTATGAACTAGAACATTTTGGAAAAAAAATTATGCTTAGCGATGCTTAGACCCAAAATTATTCAATTTGGGAACTTTCAGCCAAAAAATCAAATGTTGTTTAAATTGTATCTATTGCATTGGTGTGCCATGGATGTTTGAAAAGGATTTGAAAAATAAAATAAAATTGGTTTGGACTTGAGCAAAATGGATGGTTGGTGGGTCCAGATTTATGCACGGGCTCAATCCAGGTAGGATTGAGACCTAGGGTTTTTATTGGAAGTCGCCCAAGTCAGTTAAGGACCAGTCTTCGAGCCGCATCTTGCTAAGCCACATCGTACTACCACATGTCCTGAGTGAGCAAGACCTGGCTAACTAATTTGCAATGTTTCACCGTGGTCGTGCCATCCGGTTGCGTGGGTGTCTTGTATGACCTACTTTTTATGTATTCCCACTTGGCGCAAGAGGGGGCTTGAACCCGGTGGGTTTTTATCCAAAGGGGGTGGATCCTTAGCGAGGCGGGACTACGAAGGCCTTGACACGTGCTCTAGACTGTTTACCTAAGGTAGTGAGTGGTGGTATCGACGGATGCCAAACAAACTAGAGAATTCATTTCATGTGGGTAAAGCTGTACAACATCTGCAGAGTGTAAAACTATTCGAATAGCCGTGTCCACGGGCATGGACATACTGAGCAAAGCCACTCAAAGTTAGACTTTGATTTTGTTTTCAAAATGTTTTATAAAACAGTTTATAACATGGATTAGTGTCCATGAGAAAAGTTATGGGTTGAAACCCTGGGTTGGTGCACGTGTTTAAGTTAGTTTTAGGTTCGTGCCTACACTAGCTTTATTAATTCAGTTAAAAATCGATTTTAGATATTGTAAAACTTGAGCTTTTGAACTTAGTATTGTAATTAAAATGTCGAATATTGCTTTTGCACAAATAACCCTATGAGCATTTCTTTGATAATATACATGCATGCATTAACTCTGTTATTGGTTGTAACTTGCGAGCACGAAAGTTGTGCTCACCCTTACTTAATGCAAATAAATTTCAGAGGAGAAGGACTTCGCTATCAGTGTGGATTGCGATGACTAGGCCGCTACCCCAGTCGATTGTTTGTGGCAGATCAGCTGGACTCTACTACGTCTTCTTCGTCTTCCGCTATATTTGTTTATTATTGGTTTGTAAGTCTCTTTTGTAATAAACTCTGATATGTGTTAATAAAATTATGCGAATTATGGATGTTACCATATTTGTTTACTGTGTGAACTAACAACTGATCATGGGACTAGTTTAGAAATACACAGAGGATTTGGGGGTGTTACTCCCGGGTCCGACAGACCACATTAGAGTCCATAATAACCACCTAATTAACAATCAAAATTAGTTAGGTGATGAAAATCTTTCATCTAGAATATACATTTCTGTTCAAGTTACCTACCTCTACAAGACCACTATCTCAAGTGGTCGTAGGGGTGGTCGAAGTGTCAATCGGCTCACAACTTTCAGTGGCCTCATTGATCCTCAATCCAACCGACTACACATCAAAGAGGATATAAGGTAAACCCATCGGAAAATATACAAATGATGAAACGTGGTTGATATTTTTACCTTCAGTCTCTCAGCCCTCTCGTTTGCGAAAATAACCGCTAAAATTCGAGCGAAGTCAGCCTTGTCGCCAGGCTCTCCAGCGCAGATCATTTTGATCCGGCTTCTGATCTCATCAGGAGAAAGAGCTGTAAGGATAAACAAAAGACTTTAGGATCACAAAAGTAATCAACCAAGATAAGCAAACTGGTCAGAATCTTTCAGAACTTACCCTCCGTGGAATCTTTGGTCGCATAGTCACGACCAATGTACCAGAGCATCGAATGTGCTCAAGCCTTCAGGGGGCTAATCCGGCGCATGGAGAAATCCCTTACCACGTGCTAGGCAGCTAAACCCATGACACTAAGGAGTTGGATGGCTTCAACCCATCTCCCCACTTTTCCCGCCTTCTCCACGGAGGAGCATCATTCTGGATTCTCGACCGCTTTCTTACCAGTATAGTAAAAATTGTCTTTTTGAGTGATCATCATGTAGAACCAGCTCTTCTTTCATGACGACCATAAAGACTTTGAGTACATGCGAATGTACTCATTGGCCTTTCCGTCGTGGAGGCACAAGGTGCACTCTCCAGGCGTCCTGGTCGTCTTCCCCGACTTCGTCATTCTGTAGTAGTATTTGAAGAGATCCAGATCTGTGGCAATCCCCAAGTATGCTTCATAGATATAAACGAAGACGCTGAGGTTGGCGATGGCATTGGGGACAAGGTTCACCAATTCGACTCTGTAATGCTCCAAAATCTTGGGAAGGAAGGAGTAAACTGGCAACCTGAATCCGTATTCGATATATGCGAGGAAAACAGGAATTTCTCCATCTTCGTTGCTTGGAGAATGCTCTTCGGCCGCTGATCTCCAAGAAATCGTATCCTTGTAAGGAAGCAACTCGATCTTCTCCAAGCTCTCGAGGTTCTTCTCACTCAAATCAGAAACCGACCACTTGGCGATAAAGTCCGACATGGCGGAGTTTTGGATCAAGGAAAAAAGGAGATCGTAGAAGGTTATAGACAAAAAAGAGGTCGGAGACAATTTTTTCACTCAGGAGATGAAAAGGGAAAGCAGGAGGCGTAAAAACCCTAAAGCCTTGTGCTAAAGGGATTTCATAGCCGCAAATTCTTTAACTGTATCGTGGAGTTACCCAAAGTCCAACAAACACAAACCAAAGTCCAACGGACAGGAAAAACTCTTCGGATCCCAAGGCAGTTTCTTAACTTTAAAGTGAATACAGACCATCTCTTATATCATGGGATTAAATGAGGGTCTACCCGATACGACTTCATCGGGAGAAAGTGTTCGCACGACCAATTCACTTAAAGTTTGGGGGCTAGCTAATGAGGATTAAAATCTCTATGTATTACTCTAATACATAATAAAAGACCATATGTCTTCATGGTCATAACCCCTAAGGCTAACGACCACTGTGATCATAAAGATTCGAGAGGTTACATAATAAGCATCCTGGTCGGATGAGGTCCTATACCCAGTCCCCGACCAAATGACTGCTCGTAGAAGCAATGAACAGGCATTCGGATCTAACTCCAAGTATATTCCATACCGTGTGATGAATGGAACGCATGTTATATTTGCTCCAAACAACGCGAAGTTTTATGGTCCTATGACACTGCCAACAACCATCATATGGTTGAGTGTCTCACAGACACACAACTACCGAACGATTGGTACTTTATCAACCGCTACTTCGCTCCGACCAATCATGACATTTCCAACGGGCGTCTCTTCAAGGAGCAACTGCCACCTCTTCGACGGATATTTAAAGATGGAGCGTGGAGGAGAGAGGACATCAGATTGAAGCACGGCTATCAGGCCATTAGATTCATGTTTCAAGTCTGATTCTGCAATATAGCAAGCATTACGCTCATTGTAATTAGGATTAGTTCATTGCCTTGTCGAGGGCACCCCCTGTAATAGTCAGTTCATAGCAATAAAAGAGCAGTCTCATTCTCTCCTAAGAACTCTTTGCCATTTTCCTCTATTTATTTCGTAAGATCGACGACTCGATCGTCGATAGTCATATGGTTCTTTTGCAAAAAAAAAAAAACATGTATTGGCAATAAATACAATAAGTCGATTGTAAGACATAATTATAATAAATAAATAAACAATTGCTTTGAAACAACCAGTGAATCTCCCATTCACTTTCTAACCAAACCATCAAGTGGATATTGCTGGGATACGAGTAGGCTACGCTAGCAACAAATCAAAAATTTCTACCACGTAAACCAGGAAGCCAAGCAAGTAGATGATCACAGATCGTTACCACCAGACGCGCAGAGCAGCAGAAGAAGAGTTGGAGCAACCTGGTCCAACGTAGAGCACGTCGATGTAGTACTCCTAGTCGATCGTCCAGCGTCGAGCACATCGATGCGGTGGTCGTAGTCGATCGGCTTCTCTAGCAACCTCTGTAGTTCCTTATGAAGATCGCGAATCGTCCTCAAGCGCAACAACAACCGCAATAGCGCCTCTACGGTATCCACACGTCCAGGGAAGGAACAACCGTACGCCAGTGTGCTAGCACCAAGTCGCACGGCAGAGCTCTCAGGAAGGTGGCGGCTAGGGTTTCGGTGGAACAACTCAACTCACGACTTTCGTGTGTCTTGTCTGTTACATTAACCCACACCTCCCAACAGCCTCATGCACCTCCTTATATAGTGCCCATGACGGATCCTATCCGAACATGTTTTGTTCCAACCCGTTAAGTGTGTGACCCTGTAGGTTTATGTGTAATCGGTTGTGACTCGGAAACCCTTTCCGACCACGAGTCGTTAGCAGTTCCTAGTAGGACATAACGATTCCCAAATACACACAAATTATATCGGACGAGCCTTAATGTAATATGATCTATGACCAGGTCCATATCACTAACGACCAACTCGTATCTCTATACGACCAGTTCATATTTGGTCTCGACCAATTTGTAACTCCTTATGACTAGTTTTGACTACTTAGTGATCATGTTCGACCAGCTTACGACTAGCTCGTATCTCCATACGACTAGTCTGTATTTGATCAAACTAAAAAACCTTCTCGTGTATTATCCCTTTGCCTCACGATGTTTGGTTGAACTCTAGGTGAGATGTTGTGTCATCCATGGACTGTTCAATACTTTCTCGATCGAGTGTCGGATTACTTCACGTGGTCGAACACTTCGACCACTAGTGGCATGGCCAGGCACTTACTTTATCCGACTACAATGAGGGGCCTAGAGACATCTCTCCTGTTATGTTAGGAGGGGGAAATCTCATATCCGACCAGTCACATTCCTCTGCATGTTTCATAACATACCTGAAAGCTACCTTTATAACTACCTAGTTACGAGTAGCAATTACACATGTAGGAAAACATGCTGATCTCATGTCAAAGGATTATACATCATCATTGCTTGATACCAACTAACGACACACAGAATCATAACAATCTCAATAGTGTCTCAAGGTGGGTCAATCCAACCCCATGTTCTCTAACATGTGTTCACATTATCGATTCGATATCCATATACCCATGACCGGTGAAACATGTGTTGGGATCGCGGGAAGGCTACGATAGCATAAAACAAAATTTTACTGCATTACCAAGGAACCTCCGCTAGAAATAGATCACGAGATTACCACTAGACGTGCCGACTCGTAGCGGAAGTAGAGTTGATGTAGCGATTTGATGCAGTCGTAGTCGTTCTTGCCGCATGTCTTCTCCTCTGAGAGGTTGTCACGAGTTGCAGATCATCCTAGTGCTGATGCTTCGCAACAACACCTCCAAGGTATCTACACGTACGGGGCAGGTACATCACACGCTGGAGTGCTAGCATCGGCAGCATGGTTGAGGAAGGCGTGGCTATTAGGGTTTCATCATGATCTTCAAAAGCTTCGATACTCACCCCATGCCACCGCCCCTCAATATATAGGCATCCAACTCGTAGCCTACCAGAATTCGGATCACCATCCAAATCAAATCCCAGCCCTTTAAGTGTGTGAACCTATAGGTTCATGTGTGATCGGTTGTGATCCGGAAACCCTTTCCGACTACGAGTCGTTAGTGGTACCTAACAGCACATAACGATTCCCGAACACACAGAGAATATATCGGACGAACCTTAATGCAATATGATCTATGACCAGGTCTTTATCACTTACGAATAGCCTGTAACTCCTTACAACCAATTGGTGATAATGTTCTCTCCACGACCATCCTAGAAGGTCTTCCACGACCACCCAGAGGTCTTCTACGACCACCCTAGGAGGTCCTCCACGACCAACCTAGGAGGTTATCCACGACCACCCAGAAGTCTTCTATGACCACCCTAGGAGGTCTTCCATGACCACCCGGGAGGTCTTCTAGGAGGTCCTCCAAGACCACCAAGGAGGTTTTCCAGGACCACCCGGGAGGTCTTCTAGGAGGTCCTCTAGGACCACCCAGGAGGTCTTCCAGGTGGAGAACAGGACCACCCAGGAGGTCCTCTAGGACCACCCAGGAGGTCTTCTAGGACCACCCCGAAGATCTTCTAGGAGGTCCTCCAGAACCACCCAGGAGGTCTTCCAGGTGGAGAACAGATATCAGCCGTATGACCTGTTTATGTATTATCCCTTTGCCTCACGACATTTGGTTGAACTCCAGGTGAGATTAAGTCATCCATGGACTGTTCAATACTTTCTCGATCAAGTGTCGAATAACTTCATGTGGTTGATACTTCGACCAGACCACACAGAAGGTCTTCCAGGTGGAGAACAGGACCACCCAGGAGGTCTTCCAGGACCACCCCGAAGATCTTCTAGGAGGTCCTCCAGAACCACCCAAGAGGTCTTCCAGGTGGAGAACAGATATCAACCGTATGACCTGTTTGTGTATTATCCCTTTGCCTCACGACATCTGGTTGAACTCCAGGTGAGATTAAGTCATCCATGGACTGTTCAATACTTTCTCGATCAAGTGTCGAATAACTTCATGTGGTTGATACTTCGACCACTAGTGGTGTAGCCATGCACTTTCTTTATTCAACCACAACGAGGGGCCCAGAGATATCTCTCCTGTTATGTTAGGAGGGGCAAATCCCATGTCTGACCAGTCACATTCCTCCCCATATTTATAGCATACCCGAAAGCTACCTTTATAACTACCCAGTTACGGTGTAGCATTCGGCAACCCCTAAGAGTGCTATTACACATGTAGAAAACCATGTTGATCTCAAGTCTAAGGATTATACATCATCATTGCTTGAGACCAACTGATGACACACAAAATCATAACAATCTCAACAATGTCTCAAGGTGGGTCTTTTTCAACACCATGTTCTCTAACATGTGTCCATATTATTGGTTTGATAGCTCCATATCTTTGACTCGTGAAACATAGTCATCAACCAATACATATGCTAGTCTATTCATATGTGTCCTCATATGTTTTCGACCAGGGAACGATTAAGAATAATCATTGCATAAATATAGAGTTTCACAATCAAGTCACATACTTGATAATAAATATTATCGATATTATTCTGGGAACAAGATAACATATTATCTAATGTCATGAACATAATGAAATATAATCATCTCTATGATTGCCTCTAGGGCATATTTCCAACAACATGGTCATCAATCAATACAATGTGAAGGTTGATAGAGTCACTAGTGTTCCAACCATTGACATCTGACCAGGGATTCATTTAAAACAACATCATATAAGTTAAAAGAGTTTCACCAACAAGTCACATACATGTTAATCTTCTTAACCAATTATTTATTCAAGGAACAGGATAACATATTATCCAATATTATGAACATAATGAAATATAATCATCTCTATGATTGCCTATAGGACATATTTCCAACAAATATCCCATCCACCAAGTGAACATCGCATTCACCTTCCAACCATTTTTGTAAAAACTCTACATCTCGTGTGAAATCCCCACATTGTCTATAACTAGGGACACGGTTGTTTAAACAATTTTAACTATGCAGAAGTTGTACAGCTTTACCCACAAGAGATAAATCAATTTGTAATGTCTGTCCACACACTTCCATAGGTGCACGACTAAGTGATTATCACAAGGCCTTTACAAAGCTCATTCTTAACCCAGTTCTGCCCGCTAAGGTTTAAACATTAAATGTCATCATGACCAGACATGGCCCCCTCTTGCGCCATGTGAGTATACATTCATCCCGAAACTCACATCCACCAAAAACAGAACTAAAGTCGAGATATTGCGAATTAAATAGCTAGGTCCATTCCATACTAGACATGTAACCAGTTCAATGGCGCACAAGATTAAGACCTTGACAAGTACTTAGGCGAGACTACCTCATCCCAATGTGCAAACAGCACCATCTTTACTACACGATCACTCGCCCGAGTGAAAACCATTTTTTTAACCAAACCAATGACAATCTCTACCATGGCACATAATTTTATAACAGCGGTGACGAGGATTAAAACCTCTATGTATTTCTTTAATACATGATAAAAGACCATATGTCTTTGTGGTCGTAACCCCTAAGGCTAACGACCCATATGGTCGTAAGGATTTCAGAGGTTACATAATGGGTACCGTGGTCGGATGAGGTCCTGTACCCAATCCCCGACCAGATGACTGCTCGTAGAAGTGATGAATTGGCATCTGGATTTAACTTCAAGTATATTCCTTACCGTGTAATGAATGGAACACATATCATATTTGCTCCATACCACGCAACGTTTCATGGTCCTAAGGCACTAACAACAACCACCACACTGGCGATCAGTTACTGTTTCATTAACTATAACTAACCCTCCGACCGGACGTGTCACTTCCAATAGGCGCCTTCTCTAAGAACAACTGTCACCTCTTCGATGGTTATTTAAAGTTGAAGCACGGAGAAACAAATGTATCAGATTGAAGCACGGCAATTAGCATTAGATCCATGTTTCAAGCCTGATTCAATAGCATAGCAAGCATTACGCTCAGTGTAATTAGGATTAATCTACTGCCTTGTCGAGGGCACCCCTGTAAAGAATCCAATTCATAGCAATAAAGAGCAGTCTCATTCTCTCCCCAAGAATTTTTTGCCATTTTCCTTTATTTATTTCGTGAGATCGCCAACTCGATCATCGACAAGCGGCATCGCACCACAACTTGTACAACAATAGCATCTCACCATAGTTGCACAATAGTGCCATTGCACCATAATTCCTTATATCATTAAGTCAAATTATCATTATTGAATATGTGACATGAGCCCATCGTAACTAAGCATGACTAAGCATATCTACAATAATCCATGTTAGTGATACAAATATGCCCAACTAGTAATGACCATCCCATGGTGACAACGGATTCATGGTATACAAATAATCAATGGTGGCATAATGATAAATAGGTGATTAACTACTCCCAAAAGAAGTTGATATAAAAGTAGCATGCAATTTAATATAAAATAATATTCTTTTGAAAACATAGGTTCAATATGATCAAAAGATTACGATTTACCTTGGTTTTGCTCAGTTACCCCACTTTGGTCTTCAAATCCTACTCCTGCTCCTTGAAAATCGTTGTTTACACGAAAGAGAAAGAGCGAACGAAGCACAAATAAATCCAAAATAAAATAAAATAAAACTCTAAAATAAATAGCTCAATTTTACATGAATTTAGGAACTTGAACAGGATGAATCTGAGTTTGGACGAAGGAGAACGGGCTCTTGGAAGATTGGACGGGAGAGCAAATGTGGAAAAAGAAAGAGGAGAGAGGGTGCTACGGTTGACAAGTGGGCCCTACGGATTTTCCAAATTTTTGAAATGAAATAAAATCCAGAAAACACTGAGAGACTAAAAAGTGGGTCCATGGTCTATAGACCAGGTCCACGGGATTGGCCCACGGCGCATGGTGCACTGGATCTATGGAACAGGACTGATACGCGGGATCCACACGGTCCACGATTGGCCAAGTCCACGCGGCCAGGGCATGGGGTTGGCTCGGGTTTTGACCACATCAGCAACCACATGGTGCTGACGGGGACGGACACACGCGCGCGAAACTGATGTGGCGGCTGACGTGAGCGACACAACAACTGCGACGACTGTGAAGCATGGGAACCAAGAGCTCCGGCGATGGTGGAGCTGTGCAGAAAAGAGGGGGCTTGCTGGGGAACACTCTGGGATTTGCGCCGAGGCCGAGGAAGGATGAAGGTGGTTGACGGCTAGCTCGAAGCGGTGGTGGGCTTTGGTCATCGACGAAGTCGGGGCTCCAGCGACACTCCGGCAAAACCAAAGAGATGGCGGGATAGATTTGGGTATTGCGGACCCGAGGGTGGCGGCGGTGGACAAAAATGATGGCGAAGATGACAGCGGAGCTCGAGCTTCTCCTCGCGAATCCGGCGACTTCGGGGAGTGACCGGGGTGGCGGCTAGGGTTTACGGAGGTGGCGCAACACGAGGTGCGAAAGCCGAGGGTCGAGGTGGCTTTTAAAGGCAACGGCGGTGGCGAAACGGAGTCCGGAATGAACACGACGGGGACAAAGAACAATACCACTGACATGTGGGACCCACCAGGCAGCAACAACAGGATCGAACACGACGCATGGCAGCGGCGGAGCTAGGCCACGCGCGGACGAAGCGGGCTCGAGCGCGGGGAAAAGAATGGGCCAGGAAGAAGATTTGGCCCAAGAGAATTTCTGGAAAAGAAACGATTTCTAAATTTTAGAAATTGGATTAAATAAAATCGAGCTCAAAGAAATAGCAAATAAACTCCAAAATTTCCAAGAAAATTCCACAAAATACTCTAGAACTCAAGGAAGCCAGATAAAATAGTTTTGAATTTAATTGAAGTTTGGTTTATGCACATTAAATGATTTTAATTTTTGAAAAATCAAATTAAGTTTTGAATTAACCAAGAAAATCCAAATGGTTATTTTTTAAAAGGCCTCAAAAGAACTCAAAATTTGGGATGTTACACCATACAACACAATTTTTGAGCTCGTGCATCAAGCTACTAAAACTGAACACCAATTGGAGGAAGATGGTAAGCTTGTTCGTTCAACGAACACCACATGGCGTTCCAATCAGCGGGGTATATCAAGTGATTCCCCTAAGTCAACATTCATCCCCCACAAAGTCAACTACCACTCCTACGACACTACGACATCAAAGACAGCGCCAAAAGTTGAGGTAAAACCTACTGTTTCTACTAGCACTTCTATGGCTTCTACAGGGAGAACTAGCACTATTTCTCATTTCAAGTGTCATGGTAAAGGGCATAAGATGAGCGAGTGTCCAAACAAGCACACCATGATAGCTGATGAAGCGGGGGAGTACCATTCTTAAAGCGAGAAAGAAAAAGACGACCAATCTGATCATGAGCCAAATGAGCCTACATATTGTGATTTTTAGCATGGCGAATCACTTTCAGTTAGAAAGGTACACAAGGAAGGTGATGAGTGCATCGGCACAAGTCAAAGAAACAACATCTTCTATAAACAAGGTAAAGTCAAGAGCGCGGTATGTACTTTAATTATTGATGGTGGTAGTAATCAAAACCTTACATGATTAAGAGCTTAGGATTATCTACATTCAAGAACCCTAAAGCTTATCAGATTGAATGGTTAAATGAATGTGGAATTATTAAAGTAACTTGTGTTGTTCGGGTGCCATTTTCTATTGGGAATTACAAAGATGAGGTTATTTGTGATGTGGTACCAATGAAGGCTTATCATATACTTTTGGGCAGACCGTGGCAATATGATCGTGGTTATATGCATGATGGTAAGAAAAATCAGTACGCATACACACTTAGGGGAAAGAGTTATATTTTACTTCCTATGTCTCCTAAAGATGCACTTGATGCTAGTAGTAAGAAAAAGAATAATCAAATGAAGAGAACAAACACTATGGGTAAATCTGTTTTACTAGCTAACTTGCATGATTTGAGAGACGTAGATGCTAGGTGTGAGGAAACTAACATTTCACCATCTATTTCTACTATTCTTTGTGATGATATGCAGGTTACACAATAAGAGGAGACACAACAAATTTCTCTATACAAGCCGTGTGTGCTACAAGTTCAAGAGAAGCTCAAGGTCAAGGTTTGCAATTAACCAAAGCCGAGGACAGCTTTTCTTGAAGGGAGGGGATATGATGAGGACATCCCATCGACTTACGGTGTCCAGCCGGAGGTGAGGGATGAATGCACCACAAGGGAGGAAGGCATGCATTACATTCGACCAAGAGGAGAAAAGAAACAAGCCTTTCGACAAACAAAGAAGGAGAGAAGCCAAGAGAAGGGGGCACATGAGCCAAGGGCTACCGCATGGCCATGATCAAGAAGCCTTCGGCCAAGCCAAGAGGAAGAGTTCTACTTCCACACGCCAAAGCAAAACAAGAACCAGCCGCATGGGCCAAGACAAGGAAGGGCCAAGGAAGCACTTGGGCCCAACGAGGGAGGCACACGACCCAAGGTGGGCTTTGGCCAGGCCTAGGCATGATGGAGATCATCGGACTCCTACACAAACTCAAAATCCGAATTGAAGCACTCTCTCAATTTCAGTCCAAAGTCAATTCCGAATTTAAAGCAGATTTCAATCCGAATTGCGCCTTATGAGTTAGGGAATTGTGTGGGCTTGCATGCAAAATATTTAGGCCGAATTATACTCATAATTTCATCCATCCATGTATCTTTTGTTTTCGTTCAGAGCACTAAAATTCTTGTCGTTTGTGTTTAAGAGTTGTTTTCGGGTTCTAGTGACCGAATTGGAGTTGGGCTTGGCCCAAGCCTTGTTCGGACGCCCTGGGAGAGGCACCACGAATTTTGATGCTTTTGGATAGATCCAATCTGTTGTTTAGTTGCTAGTTTTCAGAACCAAGTGTTCTTGCCTCTATCGTTCTTGCGGATTCTTCGAGTTTGCTTAGATTGATCGGTCGTGATCAACCTCTTTGTGCAATTTCCTACGTGCTGGTTGTGTGGATTAGATCATTGTGAGAGTTGTGGTGCGATTGCTTCTATCGTGGTCGTATATTTGACGCAAGACTATCCCAATTTCATATCGTGTTGCTACCCTTGAGTTATCTTTGTTCTTCGTATGTTCATGATATCACAAGATCGGGCAATCCCGTATCATAAGCTAGTAAGCATTGAGAGATCGGATAAATGCTGCACGAAGACAAGCCCAAGAAATGCCTTGTCAAATTGATCCAATAAAATTGTCTTGCGCCGACAACTTGGCGCCCCTGCACCGGCGTTCTCTGCCATTGCCGACGCCGATGCCGACATCTTACTACTAACCGTAGTCCAGTCCATCCATTTCCACATCCACGCTTCACCTTTTCAGCTCCATGAAAAAAAACTGAAAAGGAAAAAAGAAAAGCACTCCTCCTAAATCTGGCCATGTCGGCACCACCGTCGGGGGGTGGGAGGGCTCATCAACGAGGTGCTCACGATGACGAGCTTCGCGCGGTGCTCGTACGGCTGGGGCCCGAAGCGGGACGCATTCGGCTCATGTGCCGCCTCGCTTCACACTTCCCTGACGTTCTTGAGCTTGACCTCTCCCAGTCACTGTCCCGCTTCTTCTACCACGGCGTCATCGCCGGGGACCTCCGCGGGGGCGTATCTGGCACGGAGGCTCAGGCGGAGCCGATAGCATGAGGGCATGACAAATCTGGGCAATGGCTGGCCGAACAGAACCGACGAAGCGAGTGGCGCCAGCGTGGGAAGCAGGGGAGAGGAGAGAGATTGAGTCATTTGGGGACTAGGAGGTGAGCAGAATTAACTTATCAATACCATTTTAGTACCGAATGATTGATATACACCATTTTGTCATCTAAATTGCTATAGAGTAGTCTTGTATTTTGTACCAGTCTCGATACTGATCAATACTAACTATACCGGATCGATACCGGTCAATACCGAACATATCAACTTCGATACCGATTAATACCAGCCATATCGGGCAATACCGATCATACCGGTAGAATTAATAATACCATCATTTATACTCATTGGAATACCTCGTTCTAAAAGCCAAACCACTATAGTGTATAAGTATAGAGCAGAAGCAGATGGGCTCACGTGACCTCACGCGCGCCACGCTCTAAAAAACGAAAGTGAAATTCGTTTCCTGCGTCGGTGGAGACAGGCTCTAACAGGATTACAGGAGTGCAGGTATCCAAACAACCCCCGTGGCATGGTGTGGCCTGGCCCGAGCCCTTTTCCAGGCTACTAAACGCGCATTGATGAAAATCCTCTCTGTTATTTAGGGCAGTTGGACCCGTGCGGCCATGCCACGCTGAGCCATTGCACTGTAGCACATGCAGTGTGTTGCCATTTTCGTCCATATACTAAAGGGAGCGACTCCCCCGCCGTTAGCAGCCGTTCGATTTACGGCCGCTGCTGCCACGCCGGAGCTTCAGCTCGCCGGAGGAGGAGGCTGCAGGAGACGGTCTCCCTCGAGCAGGAGCTGTGGCGACCTCGGACCAGCGGCTAGCGTTGGAGGGACTGGGTAGAGTGCCGCTCGAAAACACGATTCAATCGACGAATGTCAGCCTGATTTTTTAGGCAATTTTGCTCTTCCTCTTGAAAGGCCAACGTCGTGTCTTCGCCACTCACCCACCGTCGCCGCGACGCCGCCAGGCAACCGAAACCATCACGATTCACGAGCAGAAGCACCAGGCACGCTTGGCAGTTGGCACCAACGACAACGAGGCAACGATGCCAATCAGGATCAGCGTCTTGCCTTCGTCAATTTCAAATGTAATCGCTTGCTGGAAGCACGAATGGAGGCGTTCATCTAAATTCATTTTTTTAAGTGGCATCGTGTCACCCTCCAAAGTGCCATCTTTTAAACCATCATGAATCCGAAAAATGGTCAATCTAATGAAAAGGGGATAAAAACTTGTGTATCTATTGAAATGGACCGATAATGATATCTTTCCATATTAAGTTATAGAACTTTAATTTTAATTTCATATTTGCGGTTCATTTTATACATTAATTGGGTGTCTGGTGCTGAAAGCAGCAGCATACACAAAAAAATTTGCCATAAATAAGATCGGAGTAAAAGAACGAAAACTAAAAGCAGAGACCATTCCTTTTCAACTTCATCTCTTGTAGTTTCAACAAACCGTCACCAACTAACCTTGGATCGAAATGGAAGGCAAAAACAAGCAGTAAGAACTTCGAAAACATTAATGATCTCACTACTAAAAGTTACAAACATGTAGCAGTTTAGGTTGCAACCAACTAAAAAACTGGATGGGAGCAACATTTCTGAGGCATCCACTTCATTTTTCAGTCTTGCGCCTTTTCTTATCAGAATTTTGTGTCTGTTGTTTCTTCTCAAGATGATTCCGAGGCCTCTGTAAGAAACAAACAGTGCAAAGAATATCAGAATACTATGTGCTGAAGCTTCCAGCAGCTTCAAGGACTATGATGCAATACCACACAAATACTGGTTGGATTATTGTTAAAGTGTGTTCATCATCCTAGCATGACCTCCATGGTGGCATGCTCCTGGAGATCATTTTATGTAGAGACGATAATAATATGATATTGCACAAGCTTTGAGCTCAATAGGCTCTTTGATATGATGCCTAAAAAGCCTTCGATATGTGCTGTACGCTAATGCAAATCAAAAGGATGTGATTTCATACCTTCTTCCTCCTCCGATTTTGTCGCTGCCTCCCTGAATCCTTCTTCGGCTTTTGTACTTGCTGAAACATTTAGCAGGTATGAACAAAATTGAGCACAATACCAAATTGCAATTCAATTTAAGAAAATACTTTGGTCAGGTGAAATTAGAAACTTTTTTTAAAATAGTGGAAACACCTGAGCAAGAGCTACAGTCCGAGCATGTCGTTCAGCATGTGTCTCTTGCTCTTCCTCCAGCTCACCATCACTGTTGAGCATCAGCTTAAGCCTCCCTTCTTCTAATAGTTTCTTCGATCGAGCATGTCTCTACAATCAACAAACCAAAAGGAAGACATGTGACAAAGGTAGCATTCACAGCAGACAACTCTAATCAATTTTCTTCTGATTGTTTCTTTTTATGTGACAAAGGTAGCATTCACAGCAGACAACTAATCAATTTTCTTCTGATTGTTTCTTTTTATGTGGTATGGGAGTCTTCTCCCTTTAATATTAAACAGGAGGGAAATAGTAGCTTTCTTCTCAATTACTTACCTTTGATTTTAGATGTACCCTGACCATCTCCTCATTTAAGCACATGATTCTAGGACAAAGCTTGCACTTATACACAGATTTGCACTTCAGAATGCAGTTAGTGAAATCAACCTCAACAGCATCATCCTTGTTAGCAGCACCTTTGGCAGAATCAGCATTACCACTTGAAGCTTTCTTAACAGGCAAATTTATCTCACAATCTTCTTCATACCTTGGGCTGCTGTTCCCATCATCATCATCTGAAAGAAAACCTATCCTCAGTAAAAATTGCTTGCAGAGACTTGGATCTTGCCACAATATTTTAAAATTATTCAATACATAGAACTATGCTCATATTGAAGCGTTTCCATAGGATGACTCGGTAAAGATGCTTCGCACTGAACTACTGAAGTGATTAATGAGCTGCTAAAGAGGAACAGCCGAACAGGATATGAATTATAGCTACTACTCATATTCCAGTCAAAGATTGAAATTGGTCCAATAAACAGGAATTACCAATACCAAAAAGTTCGACATGTACTAGCTCAGAGCCTTAATTATTACCAAGTTATAAATTTTATAAAACGTATTCAAGTGGAAACATTAAAATATAGAGTTTACAGTCATATATTTCTACAGATCTCAAATTGAACAAATTAGCCTAAAAAGCCTAAAGCCTAAACCTAAGCGCAACAAAGGGTGGAGACAGGTAGTGAAATGGCTCAGAAGCAAACATTTGTCAAAATGCCACACCCTGAGGTCATTGACCAAACCAAGATCCCTAACGTATCAGCCTACCACGTCTGCATTAGGTAGCACTCTTGTCCCTAATGGCCATTGATCACCGGAAACAACAAGGTGAAGGCAGCATAGGAAGACAAGTGCAGTGGTGGTGCATGGAGATAGTTTAATCAGATGAAATTACAAGGCTTGCGCTATTGTAAGTCAAAAAGTCCAGACAAAAGTCCCTCAAGTCTCAATAACACTAAATATGCTGGTGAAACAAAGCCTTGTATAAACATACTTCTACGACCCCATATGGATAAGGCAAAAAAAACAAAAGATGATGTTACAGACTCCCAACTTTATTACCAAAATTTTGTACGACACCATACAAACACAAAAGGCAGAAGTATCCTGACATGTCATCATACATAGTATAGCTACTTTACAATAACAACTAACAAGAAAACTAACTTAGCCTAAACCATAACTTAAATTCTTAGAAACCTCCTCCACATCTCCAAAAAAAAATCCAGATCTCTAATGATCCGAATCGAAGGGGGGAAACAGGTCGAAATACTATGAAGTCCACATGAAAGCAAGAACAAACAATACCTACAGAAGGTACATCAACATCATTCCCAGAGCTGTCCTCACTTTGGTATCCTGAACCTGATAGATAGGAAAAACCAAAGAAGAAAAACTTGATTAAAAATATTTGCATATAATGGGTCTAAGCTATTGCATCCTAAAGAAGCTTTTCTAGTGAAGCCATAAAAAACAACAAAAATGTAGACGATATAGGTTACTCTAACAAACAGTTAAATTTATAAGAAAATAAGAATAATAGAATAAGACAGGCGTTTGGCCATTATGTATGGACAGAGCAGATTAACAAATGATGGTATGCTACAATGGTTTTTATATGACATTGGAAAATTGGAGTTGATCAATCATCCTCTGCGAGTTTCATACTCAATACATTAAATAATGTTATTCAAATATACCCAATATAAGATATAATCATATAACACCATTATCAGCTTAAAAAGTACATGTCTAGATTTTGTCCACGCACACAAAATCAACAACTCCGTTAATCCAAAAGACTCGGCTACACTATCAAGAGTCAATGGAAAGATTGGTCGCCACATCAGACAACTATTTGAGAGTGTTGACGCATGTACACCCTCGCAGTACATCGGATAACTTGTCCTCAAGAGACCCCATAACACACAATGGGTAAGCTAAACTACCCGTGTAACCAGTTAAGGATTCCAAATTGCACAAATACGAGACAATGTAAACTAGAAGAAACTTACTCTCTTCTTCGAATTGTTGCTCTAGTTCTTCTTCCTGTTCTTCTCCCGACGCCTCCTCGGCCACTTCCTGTTCTTCTTCTTCTTGCTCCTCCTCTACTTCCTCATCGGCGACCGCTTCCTCCTCTACTTCCTCATCGGCGACCGCTTCCTCCGCTGGATCACGGTCCGAGCCCGAGCCCGAGCCCGATGAGGAGGAAGAGGACGAGGAGGAGGCGCTCTTGTCCCCGTGGTCTTGCCTGAAATAGCGCCTCTTGATCATCTCGGCCGCCGCCGCCGCGTGTTTTTTGTGAGGTGAGGTTTTTGGGAGGCTCCTAGCTAGGGTTTCTTCTTTTAGAGAGGGGAAAAGAAGGGGTTGTGTGGGCGTGGAGAAGCGCAGGCCGTTCGATCTAGGTCATACGCCGGAAGGGTTCAGACTTAATGAGGCAGGTGCCAACATCCCCAGCCAGGGTCTGTTGGAATTAACTCGGGTTGAGCCTAAATTTTAATTCTAATTAATTGTTGAAAAATCTCAAAGGTCCATATGCAAGTGCTAAAACTATTTAGTCCCACATGGAGGGATGAAGGGGAGTTACTCCACTTTATAAGGTGGAACGTGGAAGCCTCTCATGTGGAATTGGAGAGCGACCAACAAACACGCAGAGAGCCGCCGTGCCGTCGTCGCGTGGGCGTGTCGGGTCTTGGTAGCGTTTTTCTTTATATATTCGGAAAACGAAACGCACCGACTCCTAATTGATAGCGAATCAATGGCAACCGTTGGTCTCTTTGTACTGGTTCATGATGGCAACTGTTGGCATCTGGACTTCCTAGCGACTGTTGGCCTTTGGACTTCATGGTTCTGGCTATTTAAAGAACAGAGTCTGGTTCTTCTCCAAGTTTACACTGGCGAACTCCATTGTTTTTGTTGTTGCCTCTGCAATCCCCGTCCGTGAGGCACGTGTCTGACCACATGGGAGAAAGGTTTTTGGGGAAGCGTTCGCGCTTGTCGTTTCATTGCTACGTCTACATCAAGCTGTCGACTCACGACTCTGCTTCGTTCTACATCAACTGCACGACTACGACTCTCTGCTACGTTCTACATCAACTGCACGACTACACAACATCCACTACACCATGACGAACAATGACCTTATGAAAATTTCTAGTGCTGCTTCTTCTTCCACTGAATCTGGGTATGGCTATCTCTCTCTTATTATTTTGTTTACTTTACTATCTGTTGTTGTCTTGAATACTGAGATAGTTATGCTAGATTATGTTCTTCTAGAAAATAGTATTGCTATAGTGTTCTTGGTTACATGCTGTGTGAAAATAGCTAGAGTATTTTCCATGTTTTATCTAGCATATTTTTGGATTAAAGTACTTCGAAAAATGCTTATATTTTCAACAATCCAAAAACCTTAGTATAAGCATAGGCATTTTTTGTCAACTGGCTTTGCTGCTGCGCTCAAACCCTTTGAATTCGATGGTGCGAATTACAAGAGGTGGCGCACCAAGATGGTGCTTTGGCTAACTGCCATGAACATTTTTCATGTGGCAAACGGCAAGCCTGAAGGAACACTTACTCCTGAATAGGAGCAAGCGTTCGAGGCTGATGATAACCTTTTTAAAGGTGCCGTGGTTAGTGTTCTTGGTGAGAAGTTAGTTGATGCATACATGGTGATTAAAACTGGGAAAGAGATGTGGGATGCACTCGAGGCCAAATTTAGGGTTTCGGATGCAAGCAGTGAATTGTATCTCATGGAGCAATACTATGACTATAGAATGGTTGATAGCCGTTCTGTAGTTGAACATGCTCATGAAATACAATCCATGGCCACAGAACTTGAGTACTTCAAGTGTGTGTTACCGGACAAATTTGTCGCGGGAGGCATTATTACCAAACTTCCTCCTTTTTGGAGGAATTTTGCTACTTCTCTGAAACACAAAAGGCAAGGGCAAAAGATACACACATTAGAGGTAATGAGGGACATCCTAGTGCCAATGTGGTGCAGAAGAAGAATGGCAAAGCTGAAAAGTTCAAAGGTAAGAACAAGAATGCACAAACAACAAGCTTTAAGAAGAAGAAGAAGAACACAAAGGATGGCATTTGCTTTGTGTGTGGCAAACCTGGTCATTGGACCAAGAATTGCAGCCAACGCAAAGGTGGGAAGAATCAGCAAGGGCAGAATTCCAAGTCTGCTAATATTGTTGTTGGTACTACTGAGACGGGAACATCAGGGTATGGTAATTTACCCACTGTTCTTTCCGTATGTCAATCTACCGATTGGTGGATAGATACTGGTGCTAATATACATGTGTGTGCTGATATTTCATTGTTCTCTTCTTATCAGGTCACTCGGGATTCAGTCGTTCTAATGGGGAACGGGTCACATACACTGTTCATGGTGTTGGCACGGTCGATCTGAAGTTTACTTCGGGGAAGATTGTGCAACTGAAGAACGTGCATCATGTGCCATCTATCAATAAGAATCTCGTCAGCAGATCTCTTCTAGGTAGAGATGGTTTTAGACTGGTATTTGAGTCCAATAAATTTGTAGTGTCCAAGTGTGGACAATTTGTTGGTAAAGGCTATATGTGCAGAGGCTTGTTTCGCCTATCTCTTTCAGATTTATGTAATAATGTTATGAACCATGTTTGCAATGGTAATGAGACTACTATTTGGCATTTACGACTTTGTCACATAAATTTTGGTTGCATGACGCGGTTGACCAGTTTAGAGTTAATCCCGAAATTCACCCTTGCCAAAGGTTCTAAGTGTCAAGTTTGTGTGCAATCAAAGCAGCCTCGTAAGCCTCATAAGGCCGCGGAGGTAAGAAACTTGGCACCATTAGAACTCATACATTCAGATCTGTGTGAGATGAATGGTGTGTTGACAAAAGGTGGTAAGAGATATTTTATGACTCTGATTGATGACTCTACTAGGTTTTGCTATGTGTATCTTTTGGAAACTAAAGATGAAGCTCTTCACTACTTTAAAATCTATAAGGCAGAAGCTGAGTACCAACTTGAAAGGAAAATAAAAAAGGTTAGGCCTGATCGTGGCGACGAGTACTTTTCTAATGAGTTCAATTTATTCTGTGAGGAACATGGTATAATTCATGAGAGGATGCCTCCCTATTCACCCTAGTCAAACGGGGTTGTTGAAAGAAAGAACCGCACTCTAACTGATTTGGTTAACGCTATGTTAGACACAGCGGGTCTTTCCAAAACATGGTGGGGGGAGGCTATATTGACTTCATATCATGTCCTAAACAGGATCCCTACAAAGAATAAAGAGATAACCCCATATGAACAATGGGAGAAGAAAAGACTATCTCTTTCATACTTGCGCACTTAGGGTTGTTTGGCGAAAGTCAATGTGCCAATTCCCAAAAAGCGTAAGCTTGGATCAAAAACCGTGGATTGTGTCTTTCTAGGCTATACTCACCATAGTGTTGTATATATATTTCTAGTGGTGAAATCTGGAGTATCAGAAGTGTATGTCGGTACAATTATGGAGTCCAAAGATGCTACATTCTTTGAGGATATTTTTCCGATGAAAGATATGCCTAGTTCATCGAGTTAGGAACCTGATACAATTCCTGAACCTGTCATTCCAATGGAATATTTTGAGCAAATTCCTGAGGAGGAAGACAATGAAACTCTGAGGAAAAGTAAAAGACAAAGGACTGCAAAGTCTTTTGGTCCTGATTTCATTGTGTACCTTGTGGATGATACTCCAAGTACCATTTCTGAAGCATATGCTTCTCCAGATGCAGAATACTGGAAGGAAGCAGTCCGTAATAAAATGAATTCCATTATCTTTAATGAAACTTGAGAGATCACTGAGCATCCTTATGGTTGCAAACCTGTAGAATGTAAGTGGGTGTTCAAAAAGAAGTTTAGGCCTGATGGTACTATCGAAAAGTACAAGGCACGACTTGTGGCCAAGGGTTATACCCAAAAGGAATGCGAAGATTTCTTTGATACTTATTCACCTGTGGCTAGATTGACCACTATTCGAGTACTACTATCTCTGGCTGCCTCACACGGTCTTCTCGTTCATCAGATGGACGTTAAGACGGCTTTCCTAAATAGAGAGTTGGACAAGGAAATTTACATGGAACAGCCAGATGGATTTGTAATAGATGGTCAAGAAGGAAAGGTGTGCAAGTTGTTGAAATCTTTGCATGGTCTTAAACAAGTACCTAAGTAGTGGCATGAAAAGTTCGATAGAACTTTAACATCTGCAGGCTTTATTGTGAATTAAGCTGACAAATGTGTGTATTATCGCCATGGTGGGGGCGAAGGAGTCATTCTATGTCTGTATGTTGATGACATACTGATCTTTGGGACCAACCTTAATGTGATTAAGGAGGTCAAGAATTTCTTGTCTCGAAATTTTGAGATGAAAGATCAGGAGTGGTGATGTTATCTTGAACATCAAGTTTGTTGAGAGGTGATGATGGTGGGATTACATTGTTGCAATCCCATTATGTGGAAAAGGTTACGAGTCGTTTTGGTTATAGCGACTACAAACCCTCTCCAACACCTTATGATCCTAGCGTGTTGCTTAGGAAGAATCGAGAGAATAGCCGAGACCAATTAAGATATTCTCGGATAATTGGTTCACTCATGTATTTAGCTAAGCGGTACCGGGCCTAACATCTCATTTCTTTGTGAGCAAACTAAAATTTTTTTGTTTCTAATCAGGAGATGATCATTGGCATGCTCTTGAGAGGGTAATCGCTATCTAAAGGGTACTATGAGCTATGGCATTCATTATCTAGGGTACCCTAGGGTCTGGAGGGTTATAGCGATTCAAAGCCGGATATCGATCTTGATGAGATTAAGGCCACAAGTGGATATGTCTTCATACTTGGAGGTGGCGCTGTTTCATGGAAGTCTTGCAAGCAGACCATCTTAACGAGGTCAACAATGGAAGCAGAACTCACATCATTAGATACTGCCACTATTGAAGCCGAATGGCTTCGTCAGCTCTTGATGGATTTGTCGGTGGTTGAAAACCGCTACTAGCTATTCTGATGAACTATGACAATCAGACTGTGATTGTCAAGGTGAACAATTCTAAGGATAATATGAAGTCATCAAGACATGTGAAGAGAAGACTGAAGTCTGTTAGGAAAATGAGAAACTCCGGAGTAATAGCTTTGGATTATATCCAAACAACTAAGAATCTGGCAGATCCCTTCACAAAGAGTTTATCACGGAATGTGATAGAAGCGATGCATCGAGGAGATGGGTTTAAGACCCGTGAGTTATACCATAGTGGTAACCCATCCTATGTGATCGGAGATCCCGTGAAGTAGGTTTGGCGAAACAAGCTATTGGTTAACTGAGAGGAGAGTACCTTTATAGACCCACTCCATTGGAGATGCAATTCTCTCTAAATCTGTATGGCGAGTTGATTTTTATCTTAATGTGTTACGTGGCTTGTTTAAGCAAAGATCTTTGTCCTCTGAAGCGATCTTGAAAGAACACACCTATCTCGAGCCCGACTACTAGTCACAGTCTATGAAATAGGGTAATTTCTAGGAAACTCATGAATAGACCAGGAGTATGACTTATATGCTCCAACCCACGGGGATGCCTGGCAGCCTAGTATCAGTTAAGGACTTAAGTGAAATTTATTCACACAAAACTGTCAATTCAAGGCTTAGTCCATTGTGCAGTTGTGGATAAGTGTAGCTTCTGTTCTAGATGAATGTTCAACCTTAACCAGTCTCCATCAAAACACTAGTATATTAAAACAATACTGTGGATCAAGGAATTTGACATGTGCCTTTGGGATCTGGTGGGGGATTGTTGGAATTAATACGAGCTGGGCCCAAATTTTAATTCTAATTAATTCCTGAAAAATCTCGAAGGCCCATGTGCAAGTGCTAAAACTGTTTAGTCCTACATGGAGGGATGAAGGGGAGTTACTCCACTTTATAAGGTGGAACGTGGTAGCCCCTATTGTGGAATTGGAGAGAGCCAACACACGCCTGCCGAGCCGAAGGTGCGGTGTCGCGTCTTGGCGTCTTGGCGTGTGTCGGAGTCTTGGTAGCGTTTTCTTTATCTATTTGGAAAGCAAGCGCACCGAGGCTTCGTAATTGATGGCGAATCAATGGCAACCGTTGGTCTCTGGTCTCTTTGTTTTTGGCAAACAGAGTTCTGGTTCATGATGGCGACTGTTGGCCTTTGGACTTACTAGCGACTGTTGGCCTTTGAACTTCTTGGCGACTGTTGGCCTTTGGACTTTCTGGTTCAGGCTATTTAAAGAACATAGTCTGGTTCTTCTCCAAGTTTACACACAACAGAACTCCACTGTTTTTGTTGCTGCCTCTGGCAATCCCCATCCCAGCGAGGCGCGTGTACGGCCACACCGGGAGAGCAGGCCTCCGGAACCTTCGTCCTTGAAGGCTTGCACGAGCGTGGACGAATAAGGTTTTTGGGGAGCGTTACATGATCGGCCTTTCATTACTCGTCTACATCAAGCGCACGACTCGACTCTCTATGTTCTACATCAATCGCACGACTACACGCGTCCACTACACCATGACGAACAACGACCATATGAAAAATTCGGTCTTTGCTTCTTCTTCCTTGAATCTGGGTATGGCTATCTCTCTCTTATTATTTTGTTTGCTTTACTACTGTTGTTGTCTTGAACAGAGATAGTTATGCTAGATTCTGTTCTTCTAGAAAATAGTATTGCTATAGTGTTCTTGGTTACCTGCTTTGTGAAAATAGCTAGAATATTTTTCATGTTTTATCTAGCATATTTCTGGATTGAAGTACTTCAAAAAATGCTTATATCTTCAACATGGTCGCCGTGCGGGAGGCGTAGGGTGTGCCGATGCCTCCATCCATTTAGGGTTCCGGTGAGGAGGAGGGGTGGGGTAGAGGCGGCTGCGGCGGTGGTGGAAACGAGAGGGAAGAGTGGAGGCGAGGAAGAGGAGGACAAGGTCGCAGACTCGCAGGAGGGGGTGAGATTTTATTTGGAAAGAGCGGGGTGGACGGGGGCACCGAGCGGCGGGGCGCAAGGATGGGGGCAGGCGGTGGCGCACAGGATGGGGGACGGAGCGGCGGACGGGGCGGGAGACGAGAGTGAACACTGGACGGATTGGGAATGGGATGATTTTAGGGCACATTGCTCTCCAGGTTTTCTCCTGGCTTCCTAGGCCGACCTCAATGCCGTGGAGCTTTGTGGGCCGGCGGCAACCAGCCCACGAACCGAAAGAGGAGCTCGAGTTTGGCTTGAAAATTTTGCGAATGAGCAAGAGGCTTGGCTTGGCTTGGCTTGAAAACGCCATGAGTCTAGTCGAGCAAGATCGAGCTTAGTTCGAGCCGAACTGGCTCGTGAGCCTCGAGTTATTTTTTTAGTCCTAGGCGTAGGGCGTATCGGTGCCTCCGTCCATTTAGGGTTTCGGTAAGGTGGAGGCGGCGGCGGCGGTGGAAACAAGAGGGGGGAGTGGAGGCAAGGAAGAGGAGGACAGGGTCGTAGACTCGTAGGAGGGGTGAGATTTTATTAGGGAAGAACGAGGTGGACAGGGAGGGGTGGAGGATAGGGCGGTGGTGGCACAAAGGATGGGGGATGGGGTGGGAGGCGGGAGTGGACGCTGGGCGGATCGGGAATGGGGATGATTTGTGGGCACAGTCATCTCTAGGGTTTTCTCCCAACTTCCTGGGTTGGCTAGGCGGCTAGGCTAGCCTCAATCTTTGTGGTGGCGTGGCAACCAACCCACAGCCGAACAGTGGCTCATAGCGACTTGAGCTTGGCTAAAAAATTTTGCGAGCTAGGCAAGAGACTCAGCTTAGCTTGAAAGCACCACAAGCCGAGCTCGCTCGCGAGACTAGAACTATTTTTTCGGTCCTATATATGAGTGTGTAACTGTGTATACGAGCTCGAGCTCGGCTCGAATTTGGGTCGAGCTTAGGTGTGGGCTCAAGTTGGGCTCATTTTAAGCTCGAGCCAAGCTTGAATGGCTGGTCAAACTGGAGCTTTTCTTTACAGCGTTAGTTCTAGCTAAGCAAAGCTGAAAAAGCTCGAGGATGCATTTGGATACGGGGATTTGACAAAGAAATTTTGATCAATTCCCAAAGGACCTGGGAAAATCCCCATGCTGCAAATGGGGCCTTAGTGCCTTACATTCCAAACATGACAGATAACCCATATGAGTATGCTATGTCATCCTGCTAGCAGGATCCATGCATTACAACATTTTTTTGAAGAGTAGAGGCAAGAGATCTGCGCTTGCGTTAAAGAAGAGGTAAAAGTTACAAAGTTTTGGAGGTTACAGGTTGCGCAATTACACATCAACCAGAGACAACAGGCGAAAACCTAACCAACAAAGAGAGCCGAGCTGTAGCAAAAACAAGACTGCGTCAACTTTTCTCAAGGACCAAATATAGTTACGGCCCAGATTATACGAGAGCATAAACTCCGAACTCCGAAGAAGGGAATTTGGTAGAACTCCTGAGCCATAGTAAAATGTCCAAACACCTTATGCAAAATGTCATTTGAAATCTTGTTGCCTAGTCTAACAAGCCCTAAGTAGCACAACATAGCTAATAACAATAATCTGCCGATCTACATTCAAATATAGTTCTACAAAGACTAAATTCAAGTTTGAAGACTTGAGTAGAATGACAAAGTTGTTCAGCAACTTTTTATTCAAACAGGTGTACAAACTTATCCACGCATCCATGTCATGAGTGAATAAATAACCACTCCAACAGATGTTTACTGCATTCATGTTTACATATACACAAACAATACATTACAGAATGGACAACATGAACTCTATAACATACCATAGAGGAAGGGAAGACTATCCAGAAGGGCTTCCTTATTTCAAGTACAGTGAGAAATAAGTTTATATCTAGTTCCTTGAGTGCATTTAAATTTTCATCAGGCCAGCAAAGTTTAAAGAGCATCTTCCATCCGTATACAGAACAAAGAAGCGACCATCCAAAAGAATTGGATGAAGGATGTTGCTTATTAACTCACACCAGCATCGTGCTAATCAAACACCCTCAGTTCTTATGCTGCATTCTACCGCTCTCTGCACCGGCATAAGGATCAATGATGACATTAATCACTGCTGGCTTCCTGGCACGAAATGATTCAGAAAGGGCGGATTTTAGCTCGTCTGGTGTCTCAACAATATAACCTTTTCCTCCAAAAGCTTCCATCATTTTATGGTAACCTGCAGCTGGAACGAAAGAAGTTGGGGCAGGGTCATCTTTGTAGGGTCCGGTCATCTCATCAGGACTTCTTCGGTCACCACCATAGACACCATTGTTGTTGAAAACAATTACAACAACAGGCAGCTGGTACCTTACCAATGTCTGCAAAGTGAACAGCACAGTATAAATAAATTAGGACATCCACATTTGGTACACCGTAGTGAAAACAAAAGATAGCTATGTTTATTTAAAGTGCGACTAGTTAAAAGGTGGAGAGAAAAAAACAAAGGGCAACATGAAGGTCACCTAAACCAAGCGGGTAGAGAAACAATTGAAGGTCACCTAAATGAAGCTGGTAGAAAAACAAAAAACAAGACTAACTGATGAAGTTCACCAAAACCAAGCTGAAGTTTGATGCTGTCTAAGTGTCTAGTCAACCATATATAGGCTCTACACAACTAACAGGTTACACTGCTCAAATGCTAAATTTCAACCACAACGATACACCAAATTTGGATTAATTATATGGCTAGTTATGACCCTACTAACCCTTCTCTGGGGTTCACATAAACATTTACTCTGTTGAACACGACTATGAGCGGTAAGTCCATGTCAGGACATATTAAGCACACATAATCACATGTTTTGCTTTGCACGCTTCCATGAAGTTGTTTGACCCGGGCATCTGCCAATGTTAATATCCAACTATTTGACAAGTAGTATCAAACCACACAAATTCTCAAACTGTTATGAATACACCTAGCAAATAATTGAGAATAACAACAATAGCCTACAATTTAGAAGTGCTTCACCAATAATTCATCAAATGGGTATAATTAATTAATTATAAATATATGCAAAGTCCACTTCATCTTTTAAATGTATCATTAAGCACACTGTACAACTAGTACATCAAGGATATCACAGAACAAAATTAAAAGAAATGCCTCAGAGCTCGGGAAACTAACAGTTGGGTTTCAATTAAATAAGGAAACAGTCTATTTGACCTCCTAAACTATTGGGGTGTGTCTACTTAATCCCCAAGACTATAAAAACCGTCTACTTCACCCCCTCATCTTACAAAACCGGAGCAAATAACCCCTCAAGGTGGTTTTGACTTTTGCCACCCTGGACAATGACATGGACAACACCGTGGCGATTAGTCAGTAAATCAAATATACAGATTGCTACACCAGGGCCCACATGTCAGTTATCGTACCCCTTCTTATTCCCCTCTCCCTCCTCCACTCAAGCCGTATTGGCATGCTAGTTGTCGCTGTCGCCGCTGGCCAGCTTGGCCTACCAAGCCGCCCTACACCTGGCCACGCTTGCCCCCATGGTGCGTGCGCGACTGCAACTCCTCTTTTTTTCCTTCTCCATTTCTTTTTCTTGTTTCGCTGTTGCATGCATACACTTAATCCTCTCTACTCCAGCACCAGAGGAGGAATCCGAAGGCAGGCCAAGCACGCACAGCAAAAAGGGAAAAACATTTGGAACAAAACAAAAAGGAGAAATCAAAAGAAAATCCCAAATCAAAACCCAAAAGATTTGAAAAAATGGAGACGCATCAGTTAATCCATCCCCCGTGCACCACTAGCACCTTCTGAAGTAAGGGAGGAGGCTGGTCCGCGTCCGGCGACTGCACTAGACAGTGCGTGGCACTCTGGAGCACCAACGACAATGGCTCGTGCGGCAAGCGCAGTGAGGCCCATGGCGGCTGGGTGATTCGACTGGCGGAATGGAAGACGAGTGCGCATGCGAGGCGCTGCCAGGCAGCGCGGCAACAACCGCTGCGGACCCAAGGGTGGGGTGGCGTCGAGGCTTGACGTCGCAGCTTTGGTAGGAGTAGATCAGGAGTAGTAGAGATAGAGAAAGGAAAAAGGAAAAGAAAAGGTGGGGGAGAGAGGAGTGTTTTTAATTTATTTTATTTGCTGACTTAGCCTGCAAAGTCCATGTCATCGCCTAATCCTATATTGCAAAAATCAGTCCATATCATCGTCCACGGTGACCAAACCGCCCTCCAAAACCACTTTAGGGGGTTATTTGCTCTGATTTTGCAAGATAAGGAGGGTAAGTAGACGGTTTTTTAGTCTAGGGGGTTAAGTAGACACACGCCAATAGTTCAGGGTGTCAAATAGATTTTTTCCAAAATAAATCCAAGCATCATATGATGTCATGTTTACAACAAATTTCTATAATGTGTGCATTAATTGAAGAAAACCACAAGGTTACCCTACAAGCAAAATTATGTTTGCTTGCTTGGCAATAGACATATTAGCATCACGCAAAATGCTGAAATTTTAACCTTCCTATAAAATGTATAATTTAGGATTAATTGTTGGTGATATGCTCTAAAGGCAATCATAGAGATTATTGTATCACGTCTATGTTTATGAGTTATAGAATAAATGTTATTATGTTTTTCGGATGAATTATCATTTATAAAGATTAACAAATATGTGACTTGTTGATAAAGCTCTTTAACTTATATGATGTCATTCTAAATGTGTCTCTAATCGGATGTCACTGGTTGGAACACTAGTGACTTATCGACCGGTACATGCATTGATTGATGATAATGTTTCACCGGTTATGGATATAGGGATATCGAATCAATAATGTGAACACATGTTTTAGTACATGGTGTTAGATTGACCCACCTTGAGACACTATTGAGATTGTTATAATTTTATGTGTCATCAGTTAGTCTCAAGCGATGATGATGTATAATCTTTAGACCCGAGATCAGTATGGTTTCCTACATGTGTAATAGTACACTTAGGGGTTACCAAACACTACTCTGTAACTAGGTAATTATAAAGGTAGCTTTCAGGTATGCTATGAAACATGCGGAGGGATGTGGCTAGTCGGAATATGGGATTTGCCCCTTCTAACATAACAGGAGAGGTATCTCTGAGCCCCTCGATGTGGTCGGATAAAGAAAGTGCATGGTCGTGCCACTAGTGCTCGAAGAGTCGACCCCATGAAGTTATCCGTCACTTGATCGAGAAAGTATTGAACAGTCTATGGATGACAAATTATCTCATCTGGAGTTTAAACAGATATCGTGAGGCAAGGGGAGAATACGCAAGTAGGTCGTTCAGTCCGACCAGATACGAACTGGTCATATAGAGATACAAACTGGTCGTATACTAGTCGAACATGACCACTAACTGGTCGTAAGGAGTTACGTACTGGTCGTGACTAAATATGAACTGGTCGTATAGAGATACGAGCTGGTCGTAAGTGATAAGAACTTAGTCGCAAATCATATTGCATAGGGTTCGTCCGGTATAATATTTATGTGTTTGGGAATCGTTATGTCCTGCTAGGAACCGCTAACGACTCGTGACTGGAAAGGAGTTTCCGAATCGCAACCGATTACTCATAAACCTACAGGGCCACACATTTAACGGGTTGAAACAAACGAGTTCGGATAGGGTCCGTTATAGGCTCTTTATTAGGGGATGCATGGGGTTGTTGGTACGTGAGAGTTTCTCCACCGAAACCTTAGCCGCCATCTTCTCAAAGGCATTGCCGTGCGCGTTGGTGCTAGCACACCGGCATACGACGTTCCACCCCTGGACGTGTGGATACTGTAGAGACGCTGCTGCGCTGATCGAGGACGATTCACGACCTACGCAAGGAACGTGATAGGTTACTGGAGAAGACGATCGGTGTCGAGGACGTTGGACGATCGACTACGACCACTACATCGACGCGTTCGACGTTGGATCAAACCGCTTCAACTTTTCTTCCACTGCATTGCGCGTCGAGTGGTAACGATCTATGATCTCTTGCTTGCATAGCTTCCTGGTTTGCGTGGTATAATTTTTTAAATTGCCAGCTATTGTAGCCTACTCGTATCGTATCCCTTCACTAATGGTATCCTGATTTTGTGGTTCCATACAAAAGCTGTATATTCATGTAGTGCCAAGACCAATACGAGATTACAGAGGTACAAATGATATCAAAATATAAATGGATATGGTTAAAGGTATGGAGCTGGAAAATGTAGAATGTGGAAGTTTTATCTGTATATTGTAGAATGTAGACTACCTGGAATAGAATAATATTGGCTTGATCAGGATGAATCACTACAAGGATTTCCCTAAACAGCCACAAAACAGGGGATAATGTTTTTTAGGGACCAAAAGAACAATGGTGATCCATTTGAATTGATAAAAAGGATTTTCTACCTTCAAGGCTTGTATTTACAGTAGGAACAAGCACAACTGTAAATGATACACAATCCTTGGGCGCATTATTTTAATGACATGTGATCTTTGCATGTCCATTAGAGCTTTTTTTTTTTGCATGATGTCATAGTGGCATACTAATACTTGGGAGTGTTATAGTAGGTAATATAGGATGATGGTGTCTAGCTTTTTTCTGATCATTATTGACAATAACATAAAGTGCCCAATCAACTACCCTTGCTTGTCTTGAACCCAAATAATGTTAGTTTCAGCTCACAACAGCATGGTAATAGCAAAAGTAAAAAAAAACAAGTAGAAAACAACAAAGGGTGCTAATAATACTTCTATGCAACGTTTATGCAAATTAAACCAAACAAGTTGTGAATTGCAGCTATTTGATTTTTGAAGTGGGACTGAATGTCATTATTCATACCTCAACCTCCATTGCACTGAATCCAAATCCAGAATCGCCCTCCACAGCAACCACGAGTCGTTCAGGTTCAGCCACTGCACCTGCAACACAGTACCCCAATCCAACCCCCATCGTCCCCCATGTCCCAGCATCCAGTCTTGTCCTTGGCTCATTCTGCACAAGCACAGCCCTGCCAACATCCATGGTGTTTGCCCCTTCTGAGACTACTACTGGAGCAGGGCTCCCCTCTGCAAGGATTGCATCCCGGATAATCCGCATAGGTGTCAGGAAATTGAACGGCACAACATCCTTCACGAGCTGCACCTCCATCTTAAGCACATTGTCCTTTGCCTTCTTGGCGATTGCCTCAACCCATGGGTGTGACCGTGCCAAGCAGAATGGCTGGTCCTTGATCTCCCTATTGATCAGTTCAGTGACTTCCTTTGCATCTCCAATGAGCCCAAGGTGCGGTTTCCGGAGCTCAATCTCATCCTCACAGACGTCTACAAGTATGAACTTTACATCCTTGGACCACTTGGGCGGTTCGCCAAAGTGAAGCAACCAATTAAGCCTTGCACCGACGACCAGCGCCACATCGCACTGCCCGATGGCAAGCGAGCGCGCCGCGGTGGCGGACAGCGGGTGTGCGTCGGGCACAACCCCCTTCCCCATCGGCGTCGGCAGGAAGGGGATGCCCGTGGTGTCCACCAGCTTCCGGATCGCCTCCTCAGCGCGCGCGTACGCCGCGCCCTTCCCAACCACAATCAGAGGCCGCTCGGCACGCCGGAGCAGCTCCACCGCCTTCTCGATGCCCTCGTCTAGGGTCTTGTGCTTCGGTGGAGAAGAATCGGACGCGGTGGAATCGGCCGCGGCCGCAGCTATGAGGGCGGCTGCCTCGGATTCGGTGAGGGTTTGGTGGAGAACGTCGGACGGGAGGTCGAGGTAGCAGCCGCCGGGGCGGCCGGAGACGGCGGCGGCGAGGGCCTGGAAGACGAGGCGAGGGATGTCGGCGATGGTGGTGGCCTTGACGGCGAGCTTGGCGAAGGGCTTGGTGGCAGCGATCTGGTCGAGCTCCTGGAAGTCGCCCTTGCCGGCGTCGGGCTGGGAGCAGGAGCCGGAGACCATGAGGAGCGGCCAGGCGTTGGCGGTGGCGTGGGAGAGGCCCGCGAGGCCGTGGACGCAGCCGGGACCGGAGACGGTGAGGAGGAGGCCAGGGGAGCCGGTGAGGAATCCGTAGGAGGCGGCGGCGTAGCCCGCGGACTGCTCGTTGCGGAAGGCGAGGAAGCGGACCCCGGCGGCGGCGGCGCGCGAAGCGAGGGAGGTGACCGGGATGCCCACCACCCCGAACATGTGCCGCGCGCCGGCCGCGGCCAGCGCACGCCCAGCGAGGGCGCTGCCGTCGAGCGTCGCCGCGATGGAATCAGACGCCATTCTTGGTCTGGGTTGGGGTCTCGACTCTCGAAGTGTTCGGGTGTTCGTTTGCTTCTTGGCTTGTTGCTCGGGAGTCCGGATGGCAATGGGCATTCTCTATTTTTTTGATGAGGAATTCACTATTAGGGGGCGGATTAAGGACTACTTCATTCCCTACAGAGATATTAATATATAAAAAAATTCTCCATCGGGTTTGGCGAGGACAGGACTGTTCCCCTGCTCCCCATCCCCGTTACCCGATGGGCCCGATAACCACGATGCATATACAGCCAATGCCAACCGAAAGTGCATCATGTATTCTGTCTTTGTCTGTTGCATAAATCATAACCCTAACCCATTTCCATCCATCGATCCGTGCCATACCATCGAGTTCGATCCCGAGCTCCCAACAGCGCCCCGAGCCCCAACTCCCGCTGAAACACCTCGTCATACTCCGACCTCATTCTCCGTAAGCCTTGTCCGCCTCCGTGAAACCATGCTCCGTCAATCCGCCTCTGCTCCGTCGACCCATGCTCCGTCGACCAGCCTCTGCCTCCGCTACCATGCCTCCTCTGTCGACCCGGCCTCGCCTCACTTCTACCACCCTCCTCCGCCGACCAGCCTCAGTCGACCAGACCTCATGCTCCATCTCAAACTACCCAGCCTCCTCCGTGGGCCAGACCTCTGTCGACCCGCCTCACATGGCAGACCTCTGCCTCACCTACCAGCCTCCTCCGCCGACCCAGCCTCTGTCGACCTCGCCTCCGCCTCCTCCTCCGCCTCCATGAGCCAGCCTCCTCCGTGAGCCAGCCTCTGTAAGCCAGACAATGAGAACACGCAGGGTATATATAACTTGTGGATGAATGATAAGAACTACATTGTTATTGTCTCAACAATTGTTTCTAGCACTTTTTTTTGTTATTTCTGAGGGTGAAGAAGTAAGAGGTCAATCATGTTTTTTGCGCTATGTTTATTCTGTATAAAGTATGAACTTTACAAAGCAAAATAAAGCTAATACTAGACCAGATAATGGATAACCTTATCAATTTGCTCTGAAAAGTTGGATATTAGTGCAGGTTGTTGCTTATAACACTTAGTTTGAGTTTTTCATTACGTGAAAATGTGATTCACTTGGACTCTGTTAGATGCCCGACAATTCTACCACTCCAATGATGTATGGTTCTTGCTTGCTAATATGTTCTTTATCGTGTTAGTTGTCTAAGTGTTCTTTGTGCGGTATGTAGAAATGCTCTCATGTTTTCGAAATCCGAAATGGCGATCTGAAGCGATGGGGATGGGGGCGGGGATGGGGCCCGATAACCCGACGGGGGCGGGAATGGGGAAGAATAATGCCGCACAGCGAGGGATGGGGACGGGGATTTTTTCTTGTCACGGGGATGGAGATGGTCCACCACTCCCCAACGGGGAATGGCCCCGTTGCCATCCCTACTCGGGAAGGAGTAGTGAACACGGAGAGTGCGTAAGTCTATAAACGGTGCGGGTGCGATGGCGCTTATGCTTGCTGTCTGAGGCGAAAATACACCGGTGAAACGCATAAAAAGCGGAAATATCTTTTCTTTCTTTCGATTGGGCCTTGAGAACTTTTTATTAATTAAACTTTTTTAAAAATTTTATTTTAAAGTTAACTGCGAACTTTATTTCCAAATCTGACCCTTTGGTCACGCCATCACCCATGGCGTGACAAAATAACGCTGTCACGTCACAGGATAAGTCCGCAAAATAACACTTTTGGCCACGACCACTAGTCGTGGCGTGACCAAACAACACTGTCACGCCACCACCTATGGCGTGACAAGAGTTTGCCCTAGTGTGACAGTGTTGTTTTGTCATGCTATGGGTGGTGGCGTGACCAAAGAGGGATTTGGAAATAAAGTGCGCCGGAAGTTAACTTTAAAATAAAATTTTAAAAAAAGGTTATTTAATAAAAAAAATTCTTGGACGCACGGTGGTCGACTGGTCGGTGGTGCATCATTTCCTCTACTCGCGCGCAATGATTGCTTTTTTAAAATAATATTTTTTAAAAGATAATTACAAAAATAAATAGTCATTCCAAAAAAATACAAAAATATGTTCATGTTGCCAGTTCAACTCGCGATAGGTTCGCATCATTTCCTCTACTCGTGCTCAATGATTGAAATTTTTTAAATAATATTTTTTAAAAGATAATTACAAAAATAAATAGTCGCCCCCAAAAAATTACAAAAATATGTCCCTGTCGCTAGTTCAACTGGCGATAGGTTCCTATCACCAGTTGAACTAGCGACAGGGACTCTGTCGCCCCCATGTCGTCGGTCCACGTACCTGTCGCCGGTTCAACTAGCGACAGGTACCTATCGCCATTTGAAATGGTGACAGATACCTGTCACCAGTTGAAATGGCGACAGGTACCTGAAACCCTAATCTGATTTGTCTACTTGTGATTTTCATAAATTTTGAACGGTACGAAATCTATTAGACTCGCAACAACATTTTGTGATCGTCGTATGTTGTTCTAGTGCGGTGAATTTCTGTAGAATTTTGCGAGGACAATTGAGGTATCAATGATTCGTAAGTAGGAAGATAAGTGATATTGTGGATATCATGGGGATATGCCTGAGATCTTAGGATGATGTTACAATTGGCAATGTCGTTGACGGTTTGTCGAATCACGTGTTTTCGGCAAAGCTCCAGGTCTGTCAGGCCTCTGGCGGTCTGACCGGCCATGCCTGAGTGGTTTTTCTGAAATGGTCGCTGGCGGTCAGACCGGCCAGAGTGGCGGTCTGACCGGCCAGTGGAGCGGTCTGACCGGCTTTGCCTGAGTAGTCAGGCCGGCCATTGTAATGTCTTTTGATTTTGGAGCTGGGCCAAAAATAGAGGGTGTAGGCAAGTGAGAGGGTTCTTCTGCACTTGGACTCATAATTTTTTGTGCTTCAAGGCAAAAGTTCTATTGGTTTGAAAATTCGATGGGTTTGGTTCGGGATGGAAATTTGGTTAAGACCTAGTTGGGCGGTCGACAAACCAGCAGTGTGGTCGAGGCCGGCGGCGATCGAGCCGCCATGGTGGCGGTCGGCCGGTTTTCCTGTTTAAATGGATCGCCGTGGCGGCGATGTTTGAAGATTAGGTCAAGTTCATGGGTTTCATGGCATATGTGTTGCGTGATGCATGTTTTGACTAACATGGGTCAAGTTGCGAAGAACTTGTTCCCGGAAACGATTTCTTGGTCTATGTTTGTGCAGGTTGCTTGGAGGTCAACGACGATCAACGGCGAGGATGATCGGGACTAGGCTTGGAGAAGGTGTGTGTCAAGTTTCGTGGAGTTTGGCTACATAGATCAAAAGTTAGATCGATTTGAGTTTTGGTTTTCGAGCTGTTCATACTGTTCTGGACAAAATCGGTCACACCGATTTTAGAACGCCGGTCAGACCACTCACATAACGCCGGTCAAACCGCTCGAAGAACCGGTCAGACCGCTGTACAAAAACTGGTCTGACCGCTCAGCCTCTGATTTGATTATCTTTTGATCTATTGCTTTGGGCTTCTTAGTGTGGATTCAATACAAGTCTTCCGCTGTACTTGTAGATTGATCTTCATAGCTTTCATAGCTACTGGAGTAAAATTGGTGTTGAATTCATACTTTGTGAAAAAGTGAGCGTGCTCCTATTCACCCCCTCTAGTCGCCTTTTCGGTAAACAAGTGGTATCGAGCCGGTTAGTTCAATCTTGATCTTAACTGGTCACTGAACTTGGCGATGGATAAGTACTCGACCAAGCCGCATGTCTTCGATGGGCTCGACTATGCCTATTGAAAAAATCGCATGCGAGTCTTCCTTGAGAGCGAATGACAAGTTATATGGGAGGTTGTTCGAGCCCCGCTCGTTTTGCCCGAAGTTGCTACGACGGCTTCTGCAGCCCTCTTGGCTAACAACAACAAGGCAAAGAACCTTCTATATGCTGGGCTTGGTAGGCAAGAGTACGATAGGATTTGCAACCTTGCGACCGCACATGAGATTTGTCACACCCTCGAAACTTACCATGAGGGATCGTCCCAGATCAAGCAAGTGCGTCAAAATATCTACAAGCGAGAGTACAACAAATTCGAGATGCATCCTGGTGAGAGCATCGATGACGTCTTTACTCGCTTTAATAAGGTGATCAATCAAATGAGAGCTGTTGACGTTGACTTCTCTCAATCTGAGAATGCCACCCACCTCTTGGCTGCAATCAACACCAAGGAGTGGGAGATAAAGGCAACTGCCATAGAGGAGAACGTCGAACTCTCTAATCTTACTTTGGAGCTGCTTTATAGCAAGCTAAAAACTCATGAGATCAAGAGAGGTGGTAATCCTAAGAAGGATAATATGGCTTTGGTGGCTGATCCTCTCAAAGGGACTCCTAATGGTTCTTCTGAGTCTTCTTCTGGTTTTTCTCTTGCGTGTCTATCTGCTATTCAAGAAGAAGAGTTTGAGAGTCTTCCAGAGGCTGATTTAGCTCTTTTAGCCAAGAAAGTCACAAGGGCATATGAGTGTGGAGAGCTATATCACATCCGGGCCAACTGCCCCAAACTGAAAGGTAATGGCAACCGCAAGGATGAGAAGCCTGCCTGGAAGAAGCCTAAAGGGGCAAGCCCAAGTATGATCTTTGCCAAGCTCATGAAGGTCGCTCACCGAGTCCTTGCCGCTTTTGGAGATCAATCCATGAGCGATGTGGACTCCGGGAGCGAGGAGGACAAGGAGGAGGAGATTCCTCAAGACAAGAAGGGGAAGGCCAAGGATTTCACCGGCATGTGTTTCATGGTGACTCAAATCGACCGATGGCGACGATGAGGTACCTCTCTCCTATGATGTTCTTTCTGCTAGATGCGATAACATGTATGAGCAATTGCTTAGTCAAGATAAGGCTTTAGAGTTCACCATGGCTAGGAACAAGGATCTAGAGTCACAAGTCGAGAATTTGACATTAGAGCTTGTGAATGCTAAGAGTCTAGATGTTGATGAATGTTCATCCTGCTATGCTTTGCACTCCGAACTGTCTAAACTACAAGCTGCTCATGATGTTGCTTTGCATCAACTTGAAAATGCTAGAACTGAGCTAATTAATGTTAAATCTACTCCATGTGAAAAATGCTTAGAGTCTAGCAAGTTGGATGCCTCTGGCAATGTGAAATCTAGCTTTTGCTCTTTCTGCTTAGAACGCGAACATGAAGTTAAGGATATTCTAGAAGCAGTTAGAGCTAAATATGGCAAGCTTAAGGACACAATTGAGTCTACACCTTGTGCCTCTTATGCTGCCTATAAGCTTGAAGTTGCTCATCTTAAGGAGAAACATGCTAGAGCCATTAAGGGCAAGACTTGTGAATCATGTGCTAATATTGGAAAAGAGAATGCATATCTCAAGGATACTTTAGAAAGATTATCTAATGGTGAAAAACAGTTAAACATGATTTTAGATAAATCTAAAACTCCTTTTAAAAAGCAAGGTTTAGGATACAACTCTGCCTAGGACATGTCCAAGCCTAATATCATTCAGGTCTTGGAAAAAGGCTTAGTTGAATTCAAAACCCAACCTGCAAAAATTGTTTTTAAATCTGCAGGGTTTGCCTAACCTTCTTTTAAGGCAAAAGGTGCTTCTTTTAGTGGTACAAAGTACCATTGCACCTATTGCAAGAAGAGTGGACATTTGGTTGAGTTCTGTTGGCGTAGGTTGAAGAACGCTAAGAAAAATATTACTAGAATGTCATCTAATCAACCTAGAACTTTTATGACACATGGTCATGTACAAAAGAAGAACCCCGGTCTAGAATTTGCTGCACATGCTCATCACCATGTTCCTAGACAGGATGCATCTCAAGTTCTTGTTACCATTGCTCATAATAGAACTGCTAATAAAGTCAAGGATAGCACATCTGCTTTGCATACTACTCATGAGCAGAGTGTCTCGATCTTGGGTTCCCAAGTCGCTTTTAACTAACTTGATGTTGAGACACATCGTTCTTTTGCTCCTTGATTTTCAAGATTGCCGCGGAAGGGGGAAGAACACATGGTTCGTCGACTCCGGGTGTTCACGTCACATGACCGGGGACTCAAGATGGTTCACCTCTTTCACACAATCAACCGGTGATGACTTTATCACATTTGGAGATAGTACACAAGGGCACATTGAAGGAACTGGATTGATCAGGGTGAACGACAAGTTCATTCTTAAGGACGTCGCGCTTGTGTCTAAGCTAAGGTACAATCTCCTTTCTGTCTCACAGCTTCTCGATGATGGCTATGAGACTCGTTTTAAGAAGAATGCCTGTCGTGTGCTTGATTCTTTTGGTGAGCTCGTTTTTGGGATTTCTAGAGTTGGTAGAATTTTTGGAGCTGACTTTTCTGAATCTCTTGCAGGATCTCTTAAATGTTTGATTGCTTCTTCTTCTTATATCTGGCTTTGGCACCGACGTTTGGGGCACATTGGTTTTGATCATTTGACACGAGTTAGCGGCTTTGATCTCATGAGAGGTTTGCCTAAACTCAAAGCTGTCAAGGATGCTGTATGTGCGCCATGTAGGCATGGCAAGCAAGTTGCCGCCTCACACCCGTCATTGACTATGGTCATGACTGACGGATCAGGACAGTTGCTTCATATGGATATTGTTGGTCCTGCTAGGGTTCGGTCAGTCGGTGGCAAATGGTACATTCTTGTCATAGTCGATGATTTTTTGAGATACTCTTGGGTGTTCTTTCTTGCTTCGAAGGATGAGGCTTTTGATCATGATCATGACCTTGTTCTTCGTTTGGCTTCTGAACTTCCTGGCGCCTTGAGAGCGATTCGCAGTAACAATGGCATGGAGTTCAAGAATGCTTCTTTTGCCTCTTTTTGTACTGAGCACGGTATTGAGCATCAGTTCTCTTCTCCACACGTCCCTCAACAAAATGCATTGTGGAAAGGAAGAACAGGACTCTAGTCTAGATGGCTAGGACGATGCTAGATGAGTATAGCACACCGAGGAGATTTTGGGCCGAAGCTATTGCTACAGCTTGCCATATTTCAAACCGTATCTTTTTGAGACCGTCTTTGGGCAAGACTTCATATGAGCTTCGTTTTGGCAGAAAACCCTTTGTCTCTCACTTTTAAGTCTTTGGATCGAAGTGTTTTATTCTCAAGACAGAAAACCTAGATAAATTTGAATCAAGGACTTTTGATGGTTTATTTCTGGGTTATCCTGCTCATTCGAGGGGTTTTCGGGTTTTTAATGTTGAAACTAACATTGTCTAGGAGACATGCAATGTCACTTTTGATGAGACTAGCCACAGAGCTAGATCCGATGTTTGGTGACTTCTGGTGTGAGAGAGCATTTTTGTTGAAGAAGATGAGGATGAACTTGACCTTTGCTTCTCCACTTTGTTCTTGATGTTCTGTCCAAAATTGCCCAAGCTCTTGAACCCTGACAGCTTCACCTCCAATTGAGGCTCCTCTGCATCTTAAATGCGTCGGCGATACTGCGGAGGTCGAGGAGACGCTATCTCCCCCAGGCACTCCTTTGCACATTCAGAAGCAACATCCTCTAGATCAAATGATTGGTAATCTCCATGAGCGAGTCACTCGCTCCAGGTATCATGATCCGAGTCTTTTCTCTCACTCTGCATTTGTAGCTTCTTTTGAACCCAAAGATATATCACATGCTTTATCTGATGCTAGTTGGGTCAATGCCATGCATGAGGAGTTAGAGAATTTTAAAAGAAATAAAGTTTGGAACCTTATAGAACCTCCTAGTGGTCATAATGTTATAGGAACCTGTTGGGTGTTCAAAAATAAACAAAATGAGGATGGTTACGTGGTTAGAAACAAGGCTAGGTTGGTAGCTCGGGGTTTTAGCGAGTTGAGGGTTAGATTTTGATGAAACATTAGCTCTGTTGCTAGATTAGAAACTATTGATTACTGCTTGCATTTCTTTGCTTCTAAAGGCTTTCGATTGTATCAAATGGATGTCAAGAGTGCCTTTTTGAATGGTTTTATAGAGGAGGAAGTTTATGTTAGACAACCTCCTGGCTTTGAGAATCCCAAGCACCCTAATCGTGTTTTTAAGCTATCCAAAGCCTTGTATGGTCTTAAGCAAGCCCCTAGAGCTTGGTATGATAGACTTAAGACCTTCTTGCTTAAGAATGATTTTGAAATGGGAAAAGTAGATAAGACTCTTTTCATTCTTAGGCATGGCAATGACTTCCTGCTTGTTCAGATTTATGTAGATGATATTATCTTTGGTGGTTCCTCTCATGCTCTTGTTTCCAGTTTTTCTGAAACTATGTCCAAGGAATTTGAGATGAGCATGATGGGCGAGCTCAATTACTTTCTAGGGCTACAAATCAAGCAATGCAAGGAAGGGATCTTCATCCATCAAACGAAGTACAGCAAGGATTTACTCAAGCGTTTTGAGATGGGTGACTGCAAGCCGATCGCCACTCCCATGGCGACTTCGACTGCTCTAGATCCAGATGAGGAAGGAGAAGCCGTAGATCAACGCGAGTACCGCAGCATGATCGGCTCACTCCACATACTGGCGGCCTCAAGACGGACATCCACTTGATCTGCCTCTGTGCGAGGTTTCAGGCGTCACCGAGGACTTCACATTGCCAAGCCGTTAAGCGCATCTTCAGGTATTTACACTCTACACTTCAGTATGGCATTTGGTATTCTTGTTCATCTTCGTTGTCCATCCGGGGGTTTTCAGATTCTGATTTTGCGGGTTGTAGGCTAGATAGAAAGAGCACATCTGGCACATGTCATTTCTTAGGCACTTCTCTTGTCTCTTGGTCTTCTAGGAAGCGGTCTTACATTGCACAATCCTTCTTTGAAATTTGAATATGTAGGCTAGCTTGCTAGTTCTTTGTAGTCGATTTTGTGGATGGTCTCCACTCTTAAGGATTTTGGGTTAACCTTTGCTAGTGTTCCTCTTTTCTGTGACAACACTTCTGCTATTAACATTGCTAAGAACCCATTGCAACATTCTAGGACCAAGCACATAGACATTAGCTATCACTTCCTTAGAGATCACGTTGAGAAGGGTGATATTGTCTTGCATTTTGTGGAGTCAAGGCTCGATTAGCGATATGCTCACCAAGCCTTTAGACCCAACAAGGTTTGCCGCCTTGAGAAGTGAGTTAGGGTAATTTATCCCTATGGGTTGGTTTGAGGGGAGTTGGATCTTTTCGATCTTTCCTTGTTCATTTGATCTTTTCTTGATTTTCTTTTGAACTTGTTGATCTTTTTGATCTTTTAGGCTTTTGAGCTCTTCTTGCATCTCATTGTATCATATTGCATTCATATGAAAAATCTAAAAGATGCATTGTAATATAAGCTTTTACCTTATCTTTTAAAATTGATGAAGCTTACCTTATTACCCTTTGGAGCTTTAGTGTTTCAATTCTTGCTCAATGCCATGTCTAGTTCTTTGACTTGCTAGAATTATCATGCTTTCACATGTGTAGCTAAGTCTTTCTTTGTATGAGCTAGAACTTGAAAAACAACTTGAACTAAGAAATTAGCAATTTGTGAATTGTTTAGCGATTCTTAATTAGTGCTCCTTTTGTGACATTGGCCTGTCAAAATTGCTTTGTTAGCTCTTGAATCTAGCGTTGATCATTACTTGAGCTTCTTGTGCTTCGAGAATCTAAAAGCGCTCTTGTGAAAAATGAAAAATCAACTTCCAAGATTGTCTTATGCTTAAATTGTGCCAAACTACTCTTCTGAGACCGCTGTCAAAGACATGAACTTGGAGATAGTTTGATGATCCATCTGATCTCATGGGGACCGCTTGTCTGGCCGACATGAACCTCAAGATTTGTCATACTGTAAAAACTTAGGAAGAGTTTGTGGATGGCTCGTAGTCCGGGATCTTCTTCACTAAGATATACCTTTAATCAACTTTTGGTGAAGCTTAGGATGAGTTTGTGGATGGCTCCTAGTCCGGGATCTTGTCACTAAGTTAGACCATTAGTCAACTTCAATATTCATTGTAAATGAAAAGCAGGTTGAAAAATGGGCGTTTGAGAAAATTGAGCAAAATGATTCAATTCAGGACCTATTTGTCTCTTAATGTGGTCATTGTTAGCTTCTGGATCTCACGTTGATATTTTGACATAGCCAGTATCATTTTAGGATCCCTGTTGATGAACTTGCTAGATTTGAAGCTTTGCTTAAAATGCTAAAATTTATTGTTTTATATTGAGCCTTCTTGCTTAGCTTTGTTATATATGTCTTATCATGATCTTGCTAGCACTGTTAGGCTTGATATGTTGTTTGTGCAACTTTAGAAATGCTAGCTTGTTCTTTTGGGTAATCTCCAAAGCTTCATGTACTCAAAAATTGAAAAATAAAAAATGAAGCCACTCCATTGCATTTCATGCATGCTACTTCTTATGCTTTTTCCTCATTTTGCAATTGTTATCTCTGGACGAGAGGAAGGCGTGATTCCTTGATGACTCCATTGTCAAAGGGGGAGAAGATGTACAAATGTTCAAAGGGGGAGGATATGTAAAAATGTTCAAAGGGGAGAAATTTTTGAGAAAATTGGAGATTTTGAGTTTTTCAGAAATTTGAGGATCATAGTGAGGGGGAGTTTCTTATTTGCTTTCTTATGGTCTTATTGCTACTTTTGAACTTGAATTGCAATTCTTGATCCTCACAATGATCAAAGGTCATATCAAACAACCGTTCTTTCATATGGACCTTAAGTGAGTTTTTTTACCCCTTTCTGGAATTGGAAGCTTTCGTGCTTTCTTTTGCCGTATCTCACTTGCTGATACTATTCTGAAGCCAGCTTGGTCATTTCCTTCGCTTTTTCTTGCATTTGGACCAAGTTGTGCCTTTGAACGAAAACGACGTGTTTTTACTTTTCAAACCTCTAAATTTGCATTTGTGGAAAATTGCCAATGTGTTCATCAAGGGGGAGATTGTGGATATCATGGGGATATGCCTGAGATGTTAGGATGATGTTACAATTGGCAATGTCGTTGACGGTTTGTCGAATCACGTGTTTTCGGTAAAGCTCCAGGTCTGTTAGGCCTCTGGCGATCCGCCATTGTGGCGGTTAGGCCGCCATCTGATGGTTTTTGAAATGGTCACTAGCGGTCGAGGCCGGCAGAGTGGCGGTCGACCAAGCGATGGAAGCGATCGGCCGGCTTTGCTGGCGGTCGACCGGCCATTGTAATGTCTTTTGATTTTGGAGTGGGCCAAAAATAGAGGTGTAGGCAAGTGAGAGGGTTCTTCTGCACTTGGACTCATAATTTGTTGTGCTTCAAGGCAAAAGTTCTATTGGTTTGAAAATTCTAGTAGGTTTGGTTTCGGGATGGAAATTTGGTTAGAATCAGTGGCGGTCGGGCCGCCAGCAGTGTGATCGAGGCCGGCGAGGTGGTCGGGCAAGCCATGGTGTGATCGACCGATTCCACTGTTTAAATGCGTCGCCGTGGCGGCGATGTTTAGAAGTTAGGTTAAGTTCATGGGTTTCATGGCATATGTGTTGCATGATGCATGTTTTGACTAACGTGGGTCAAGTTCTGAAGAACTTGTTCCCGAAATGATTTCTTGGTCTATGTTTGTGCGAGTTGCTTGGAGGTCAACGACGGTCAGCGGCGAGGATGATCGGGATTAGGCTTGGAGAGCTGAGGTCGAGAACAATCGGGGATCTTAGGGTGAGTCAGCGGATTCAAGCATAGCGCAGAATGGACAAGGATGACCGAGCAGGCGATTCGATCTGACGAGGTTGGATCAAGCGGTGCGGGGTCGATGCAAGTGCCATGGTGGTTTCGGTAGGAGGCGGATGGGAGAGACTTGAGCATGAAGAGAGTGGGATCAACCTACGCGTGGTGAAGCATGGATGTGTTTCACGCGGTTGGGACTCGGTCTTTGCAAAAAGATCGAGGAGGGGTATTTTGGTAATTTTATCAAATACCGCCTTGGTGACCTTTTGCCAAATCACGGCGCAAGATGGCGCAAGGTGAAGTGGATTAGGTCAAGAGATGAAGATGAAGACGGCGCTTTAAAACGCGTGCGTGTGTGACCCGTTTGTGTGTGAGCTTTAACGGGAGCCCATTAGGGTTCAATCTTGTAGAAGGTCTAAGCCTCCACTATAAATAGAGGAGGGAGGTGGCTGCACCCCCTGCAACCCTTTTCATTGTTTTGAAACCCTAATTTGCTTAGGGAAAGGATTAGTGGAGGTTAGGGTTCTAGAGAGTTAGATTGGATTTTGTGCTCATGTATTGAGTCTTTGTCCTCCATTGGTGGAGTGGCTGTAAACCAATACTCATCAAATCAATCCAAAGAGATTTCTCTCAAGATGAATCTATTCTCTCTTTTTCTCTCTATTTGGTGATTTGGTGCCTCTCTTTGATTCTCGAGTTTTTGCTTGGTTTCTTGGCTTGATCTAACTTGTTTGTGACTTGTGGGAATCCATCTAGGATCATCTTGATCATCGATTACCCACGAGCAAGTCTCTAGATCATATTTTGATTCTTACTCGGTTTTTGACCTAACTTTGCTCAAACTGCAAAAGATAGGAACCTTGGCTTGGATTTCTGCGATCCTTGATTGGAATAGGTTCACAATATCTTTGGGAAGGTGTGTGTCAAGTTTCGTGGAGTTTGGCCACATAGATCAAAAGTTAGATCGATTTGAGTTTTGGTTTTCGAGCTGTTCATACTGTTCTGGACAAAATTGTCAGACCGATTTTAGAACGCCGGTCAGACCGCTCACATAACGCCGGTCTGACCGCTCGAAGAACCGGTCAGACCGCTGTAAAAAAACCGGTCTGACCGCTCAGCCTCTGATTTGATTATCTTTTGATCTATTGCTTTGGGCTTCTTAGTGTGGATTCAATACAAGTCTTCCGCTGTACTTGTAGATTGATCTTCATAGCTTTCATAGCTACTGGAGTAAAATTAGTGTTGTATTCATACTTTGTGAAAAAGTGAGCGTGCTCCTATTCACCCCCCCTCTAGTCGCCTTTTCGGTCCAACAAGTGGTATCAAAGCCCGGCGATGGTCCAAGTACGTCAGAGGATCAGGCTGCCTGACTACCCGACCGGCGCGAGTATCTTGATGTGGTGTCGCGAAAGGGGGGTCCTACATCGGTTAGGTCGGTCCCGACGCACTGTGTAGCTGAGAAGCCTCTAAGAAGAACGGGGTGTCACACGGGTCCATGAAGAAGTCCTCGAGGGGTGCCGATAGGTGTGCCTCATCGTGCGATAAAGAATTGTCCTCCCAAGGCGTTCCTGTGAAGCATTACGTTACAAACGCAATCATGGCGAAACCCACGAAAAAGAACGTTACGCAAGCAAGCAAGGTAGTCATACCTGCTGGCCCGAAGACATGCCCCGACGACTCTGCATACCATTGCCCCGCGTATGGGTGGAGCTCAGGACCTATAAGAGAAGATTGTCATCAGTAATTATTGGGATTCAAAATAAAGAAGCATTATGTTACGCACGTAATCATGGCGAAATCCACGAAAAATGACGTTACGCAAGCAAGCAGGGTGGTCATACCTGGTGACACAAAGTCGTGCCCCGATGACTCCGTGTACTCCTGCTCCGCGTGCCGGTGGAGCACCGGAGCTACAAGACAAGATTGCTGTTAGTAACTTATGCGGTTCGAAATAAAGAAGCAGAAGTGAATGTCTCATGCACACCTCCAAAATGTCTCGCAGAAGCCCGTGGCCGTGAACCACCTCGGCTGACCCCTCGTCCTCGCACTGCTTGGTCCACCGGGTCCCTCGGTGTGCGACAAGTCACGATCTGGATGCCTCGTCTCGAGGCCTCCATGATCCGCTGCAGGACCCCTCTAGTGTCCCCCAGCGTCATGTGATGCACGGAGGCTGCCAACTTGACGAGGATTAAACTTTCGATGTATTAATTTAATACATAATAAAAGACCATATATCTTCATGGTCGTAACCCCTAAGGCTCATGACCTCCGTAGTTGTAGGGATTCCAGAGGTAATTCCGAGGATACCCCTGGTCGAACGAGAGCCTGTACCCAGTCCCCAACCAGATGACCGCTCATAGAAGCATTGAACTGGCATCCGGATCTAACTCCAGGTATGTTCCACACCGTGTGACGAATGGAACATATGCCATATTGGGTCCATACCACGCGACGTTTTATAATCTAAAGATACTGACAACAACCACCTTACAGTTGTGTGTCTCACAGGCGCACAACCGTCGAATGGTTGATACTTTGTCAACCACTGCCTCCCTCCGACCGGACGCATCACTTCCCAACAGGTACCACTTGCAGAAGTAATTGTCATCACTTCGTCAACTACTTAAAGAAGAACGCAAACGGCAGAAGGGGGATAGAATCCAAGTCGGAAGATCAGCAGACGATTAGATTTAGATAGTATAAGCAAGCATTACGCTCAGTGTAATTAGAATTAGTCCACCGCCTTGTTGAAGGCACGTCTTGTAATAGGCAGTTCATAGCAATAAAGAGTAGTCTCATTCTCTCCCAAGAACTCTCTGCCATTTTCCTCTTTTCATTTCGAAAGATCAGCGACTCGATCGTCGACAGTTGGCGCCGTACGTGGAGAAGAAGGCGTTGAGTTCTTGAAGATCACTTCGCTCAATGTAACATCCCAAATGTATAAATGGGCGTGTGTTTCAAATGTAAGAAAATGTGTAGAAATTAAAACTTTTTCTCACATCTTGAAACTCTTGAACTCTTCTATAATTCTTGTCAAGAGTTGTGGAATTCAAAAACACAAAGCTCCGGTTGACTAAAGTCAAACCCTTATTCAACTTGTCACAAATCCTGTGCCAAACTTCGAGAAATATTTTTTCTTGGGTCTAGGAATGATGGGTGACCCTTCTGAATTACTTCATAATTTTTAGAAATTATTTGATAATTTTTGGAGGTAAGTCAAACCAATTTTTCAATTGGTCAAACCCTAGAACAGCTCTTGATGAATTTCCTAAGAAAAATACAGTGCATAACAACCTCTGAAAATTTTATGTAAGGTTAATCCTGGAGTGAGGAAGCTCCAGTTAAAATTTTGGAATTTTTGGAGTTAGTTTGCTACCTCTAAAAATTCCCCCAACCTCAGCCTTCAAATTTAAATTCAAATCTGGCACTGTTCCTTGGGTCCGAGCCACTTTCCAAGTGGGTCGAACCCAACCGCGGCCCAGCGCAGCTCGTGCTCCTCCTCCCGCGCGAGGTCGTGCGCCGTTGGATCCAAATCCAACCGCCACGACCTCCGCCACAAGACCTCCCACCTCCTAGCTCAGCCGAGCTCCTCCCCCGCGCGAGGTCGTGCTCCGTTGGATCCAAATCAACGGCCACGACCTCCCCTCACATCTCGTCGCCGTCAGATCCAGATCTCGCGGCCACGACCTCCCCTCTCTTTGCAGTGTCGTGCCCACGCCCGCACCTCCGCGCCTCGGTTAAATCATGGTTGGATCGAAATCCAACCGCCACGACCTCCCTCTAGGTTGTGCACCACCGGATCGAGATCCACTGGCCACGACCTCTCATCCATGTTGTGCGCCATTGGATCGAGATCTAACAGCCACGACCTCCTCCCCCGTTTCAGCGCCGTGCGCAATGGCCACGACCTCCCTCCTCTGTTCAGCGCCTTTGGACGTAAATCCAACGGTCCTGACATCCCTCTCCATTGTGCGCCCTTGGATGTAAATCTAATGGCCACGACCTCCCTTGCGTCGTGCGCACCAGCCACGACCTCCCCTCAATGTCGTGCTCCGTTGGATGAAAATCCAACAGCCACGACCTCCCCTCCATGTTGTGTGCCCTTGGATCGCAATCCAACGGCCACGACCTCCCTTTGCGTCGTGTGCAACTGCCACGACCTCCCCTCGTTGTTGTGCGCCGTTGGATCAGAATCCAGCCGTCACGACCTCCTACCTCTTCGTTCGCTTGGTTGGATCAAAATCCAACAGACCACGACCTCCTTTATTATGCGCAACGCCCACGACCTCCCACCTTTGTTGTGCGCCGTTGGATGGAAATCCAACCGCCACGACCTCCCTTTGTGTCGTGCGTAACCGCCACGACCTCCCCTCGATGTTGTGCGCCGTTGAATCAAGATCCAACAGTCACGACCTCCCATCGCGTCGTGCGCAATGGCCACGACCTCCTCCCTCTGTTGTGTGTCCTTGGATGTAAATCCAATGGTCACGACCTCCCCTTGATGTTGTGTGCCATTGGATCAAAATTCAACAGCCACGACCTCCCATTGCTTGTCCGCGTCGGGCGCAACGGTCAAGACCTCCCCACCTCTGTTCCACACCATTGGATGCAAATCCAATGGTCACGACCTCCTGTCTCCTTTCAACATGACCTCCTTTTGTTTCAAGAACCGCCCGATACGAATCCAACGGCTACGACCTCCCCAATTTAGATCTGGTGGTCGCGACCTCCCCCTTTCCTTGGAAGACCATCCCGGTTCTGATTGGAGGGTCATGACCTCCCCCTTCTCTTATCGAACGGTCGATATCCACCCCTGTTCTTCTCCTTCCTCGGGCTCATGCGCGTGCGCCATGGCAGAGGGGGAGCAATGGTCTGTCACCTCCCAATCTCTTTTTGTCGCCAAAGATTAAATCTTTGGTCGACCTTCCGCCCCTAGGTCCCGCCTCGACCGCCCCATCCCTCCACGTCCTTGTGGCGCCTTGGACCGAGCGGTGGGCTAAGCTCACCATGGAGCTTAACCCTAACTCATGGTCTCTGCTCCCCGGCTTTATAAGGTTCCCCTGTACCTCCATGGCTTCCTTTAAATACTTCCCCACTTGCTCTCAGTGTTTTGAGCTCAAATCACCCTAAGCCCCTCGGCCGCCATTGTTGCACCTTGAAGCTCCTCGGTGTGGCAGGGGTCCCGAAGGTTTTCCTCTCCTCTCAGTGCTCGGCTTGAACCTCTCATCTCGGTGGACCTTAACCCTAACTCAATTTTGGTTGACTTCCTCAGGGAGCAGCTGAATTTGGAGTTTCCCCTTTTCGGCCGTGGTTCACCCCTCTTCGTCTTTAACTCCGGTAAGACCTCCATTTTTTAATTGCTCACTCTTATACCCTCTGTGAGCTATGGTGGAGCTAACCTTACCCTCCTTTGGGCTCCTTTTGCTCGGGACCACACCCCTCGGTTTCTTCTCCCGTCGGCAAGGGTCTTCGTTGCCGGAGCAGCTTTGTCCTCCTCAGTCCCTCCGTGACCTCCAGGTAACCTCCTGGTAGTCTCTAGATGCGTGGGCACCCGCTTGAATGGCTGTTGCGGAGCTTTCCTTCCATTTTGCTTTTGGCCGTGTGCTACCGCACCGCTCTCCTCCGGCTCGCCGACGCTCTGGTCCACCACCACGGTTGTGAGTGGTACCAGTGGTGCACACTGCTATTGCGCACCCGTACCTGGCACCCATTCGCACCACCGTGCCGTAGGTCGCCGGCGGTGAGATCTTCGCCGTCGGGTGTGTTGTCGGACGAGTCCGGCAACCGTAGCTGACTTCGTTAGGAGCCGTCCGTGTTCAGATCTGGGGCTCGAGTTGCGGGGGTTCACGTGTCTTGCTGTGCGTTGGTCGCGAGCCGTCCATCTCGCGATCAACGGTCCACGACCTCCGCCCGTTCAGCGCAAGAAGTTCCAAACGCGCGCGACTCAACTGGACCGTCGGATGCGAAGATCGGCGGCCCACGTTCGTCGATCTCGCGACGAGCAGTGCGCATTCTTGGAGGACTTGGGCCGTCGATCCAGGATCAACGGCCCAGGTTCGTCCACGTCGTTTTGGTTTTAGAAAACTCCCGATGGATTTATTTGCAAACTGAAAAAGGTAATGAACTTCAAAAATGCATAACTATTTCATTTTAGCTCCAAATGAGTTGATTCAAATTTTGTTAGCTTTGGTTTGAACCCAGCTTTAATCTAAAAATGGTTGTAAGCTTAGTTTGGCTGCAGAAAATGGATTTGCAAGTTGGTTTAGAAATAGACTTTTAATGTTGCTCTAAAATTTGCAATTAACTTGTAAAATGCATAAGTAATTCTCTATAGATCCTTTTTGAGTGAATCCAACTTTGTTGGCTTCCACTATTAGTGTAATAAATGGTAGAATAGGATTTAGGCATGTCACTATTTTCAAAAGAATGGTGGGTGCATGTTTCTTGTGCTCTTTTGCATGTCTTTGAAAAATCATAAAACATGCATCATAGCTCCAAACGAGGTGAACTCAATTGTGTTATTCATCTCACGAGGTGCTTGACTTACCATAAAAATCCCAGGTGCAACACCTCTTTGAAAAATTGTGCTAGAGAATTTAATTCGGGTGAACAGTAACCAATTTCTATTTTCCAGCAATTTCCAGGCTGAGCAGAATTGTTTTGGCCATAACTTTTGCATTGAGAATCCAAATCGATTGGTTCTTATTGATAAATTCTTTAAAAATCATGCTCTTGATGCTGTAAAAATTTCAGAGCATTTGGGTAAAGTTTGTTGTTGAGCCTTTTCGGTTTTCGTCGTTCTTATCGATTCTTATCGCTTTTTCCTTAGGTGCCGACGAGCGCGTTGATCCCGTGAGCGAACCTTTGCAGCATAGTGAACAGCTCCAGCAAGGCAAGCAGTTTGATCATGTTTAATCCTATTATTTTCAAAGTCTAATACTTTGTTTAACTTGTATGTATGCATGCTCTATTTTGTTGTTAAATGATTATCGATTAGTTGATCCTATAGATGCATACTCTGTAGGTAAATGTTTATTCTCTACTACTAAGCCTAGGAATATCTTGCTGTGATGTAGAGCTCGTTGGATGAGCTCTCATCGCTTAGTAGCTCACGTGTTGGTATTGCTTAGAAATGCTTAGATTACGGTAGAATTGGGCGATCATCGACTTAGTCGATGATCTTGATCACACAAATCTAATTATTATTCCATTATGTCCGGCACTTGTGCTTTGTTAATTTGTAAAGTCAAACAAAACTGAAAATGAAGACTATTTGACTTAGGCACAATGGATGTTTGGTGTGATCTCATGGTGTGTGTGGAATGGTGCCTAAGTCCCCAAGGACCGAATTACTTGCGCCATTGATCCAAGCAATTTTGCGTGCTAACCACACGAGGGGGATATGGGACCTCTCTTGGCTAAGTACTTTGGGGGGTGTTAATTATGAGTCGATGGTGGTTAAAATGTTTTTATAGGGATTGGGAGCACCTGATGATTGCTTGGTTTGGGCAGTGTATCCTACCCTTTGGGTTGTCGCGACTCTTAATTAGCATCATCCATTGGAAATGTCTCGTAGGACTTAGCCGTGCTTGGCATACCAAAGGAAGTTTGCTTAATCATGTGGCGAAAAGGCGATGCGGCGTGTGGGTACATTGGTACACCTATGAGGTTAAATCTATTGAATAGCCTCGTCCCAGGTTATGGACACGCTTGGTTATTTCCATAAGAATTAGACTACAACCTTTAATTAAAACTTGACATGGGTGGTATGAATGGGTAATTCATGCTACTGTTGTGGTGACTATTGGGTTAGTCACTTCCAGGATTGTTGTTGTCATCTATCTATTGTTATTATGTTGTTGTCTCGTTGTTATTTGCAAATTAAAAATGAATTGCAAAACTGCTTTGAATCTATTTAATTATTGCAAATGAAAACTTGCTTTATACTGAAAATAACCTATAGCCTCCACTTAAATGAGCTTGCATGTAGCATATGTATAGGTCTGTTACTCTACACGTCTGTCTTGCGAGTACATTTTTGTACTCATTTGCTTTGCTTAATAACTTTGTTGCAGAGGAGGTGGAGCCCCAAGGGCCCCACTTTTGTGAGATGTGTTGTGGTTGGGACGACTAGCTTGGTGGCCCGGTCGGTTGCCTTGTGGGCTTAGGCAAACCGTATGGCTTTTGTTTACCACCATCTTATGGCTTTTGCTTCCGCTGTTATTTATCTTCCTTAGTTGTTATTTGGCCGGTCGGCCCCTTTTGTAATAACTCTATATTATGTATGTCCTTTGTTTAATCTAGTCCGTGCTTTGGTTCTATGTCTTGTATGAGATTGATGCATAATTTTGTAAAGGGTGTGTATCTTGCATTTAAGAAGTATACATATCTCGAAGACACGGGTTATTTTGTTTGTGATGCTAGGGTCAATGGATGACTAAGCATTACAAGCCAAATAAGCCAGGGTCCTCACACTCAAGCATTCCTCATCCACTTCTTTTGTCCCATTATCGCTCATGCGAATATGGCGGGGACTTGGGATGAGGAAGAGTGGTTCGACCTGGCGGACTACTCCAACCTCGACATGGACGCATGCATCCGCACCATGGAAGAAAACGGGATGTCATCGTCCTCTTCCTCCTCCGCCGGTTCGCCAGTCGCAGAGATTGACGAGATTGACTGGATGGATGAGGATACACCGCCACCAACAGTGGCACTCTCAGAGGAACCGCTCGTTCCAACCAGTTCAGAACGTCCGAACGCCTCTACAAGCCCGGTCAATCCGACCGGCAGGAACGACAATGGGAGCCCAGCGCGGTGATCAGAGAGTCCAAGTACTCTCGATATTGTCATGGACGACCAGTATTCGCCAATAGCTCCTACGTATTTCAGGGGCCAAACGACACATGGTAAGGGTATCAATGAAGTTATCACCGATCGCTTGCCAAGTAGGCATGGTGAAACTCAGCATACGATCGGTAATTCGCTGGATCAAGATAAGTCCACCACAAAGCCCGCCCAAGGCAGTAATCTTCGACCGCTCTCCATCGTGGAAGCTCCTTGTAAAAGCGCTGGAAGGCTCTCCCTTAATTATGACGGGAGTTCCTCGGAAGATCACTGTTGGCGCCATGAAGTTAACACAATAAGAGATACCAATCCAGATGCCATGCACAGTCCTTCACGGGTTAACTTGCCACCACCTGCTGGTGGAAATGGTACGGGCGTTCAAGCACCAACTACCGGAGGCAACCGAACTGATGGACGTGCATCAGTTAATTCACCTGTTCTTACTAGGGATGGCAATCGGGCGCGGCGGGTACGGGTAGTGCTCGCCCATACCCATGTCCGTGACCCTGATTTCCCCCTATGGGCATGCCCACAAAAGACAACGGGCGAAGAACCTCACCCATGCCCATCACCCGCGGGTACCTATCGCCCGTGGGCATGCCCGTTTACCCGTGAACAATGCATCGCTGCCCGCAGGCATGCTTGTAACACATAAAAAATGCACCCATCAAGTTCATCACAATTCACACATCAACAGTACATCACACATTCAACAACTAATCAAATTCATCGCAATTCACACATCAAGTTCGCCCCTAGGATGTTAGAAATCTAAATCAACAGTTCATACAATTGAGTGGGAATCGCATGCTAATGGGGGCAGGCCAATCTGGTTTTGATCAAAATTTCCCCTTGACCACCCCCAAGGCCTGAACATACAAGGGTTTGATCTAAATTACCCACATCTATCAATTAGATTACTGGACTGATACAAAGGCAAAATGCGGCGATCTACCAAAGGAGTCGGAATCCAATGCAGAAAATGGGCGGTAATTTTGGAACTCAAAAATCACAAAACCAACTAGTAGGCGTGGTCACAGCCCTTGACAAGCGTCATCTCCTGGAGGGCAATCTTGTCTAGGAAAATTGCGCAAATCCCGCAATCCACTGCCCGGTTGCCAACGCCTCTAGCCGACGCCTAACAAGAAGAAGGCAAACAAGATTAACCACTACAGGAGCAGATCGGGGCAGATACCCGTAGAACCAATGAGTACCCACCATGTCGAGGGAGAGGGGAGTGGGGAGGGGAGCGAAGGTGTTGCAAGACAACGACCACGAGGCGGGGGCGGCGGCAGCCATGTCGGTGGATGGATATGGGCGAGAGGATAACTCTTTTCTTTTCTGGTCTGGGGTTGAGCCGGCGGTGGCGGCGGGAAGAAGCGGTGCAGGGTGGGAGGAGTAGTGGAGGAGGAGGAGGACAAAGAGGGAGACGGGGGAGATGAGGAGGAGGAGGAGGCGGAGCGGGACTGGCCTCACGTGCTTCTCCCCGTGCGGCCAATGGAAGGCGTCCACCGCGGCGAGGATCTTGTGGGATGCGGTGAGGAAGGGGGCGGACGAGTTGGGTTGGCGGTGGTCGAGGGCGTGGAGTCTGACGCGTCCCAGCGTGGTCGGTGGCAGCGAGGAGCGAAGGCAAGAATGGATTGGGGCCGGCGGTCGAGGTAAGGAGCTTGACGAGGAGGAGAAGCGGCATGGGTCAAAATTTGGCCGTGGTGGCGGGCGGAAGGCGGTCTTGAGGCGGGAGGAGACGTGGAGGAGGAGGATGAAGAGGGAGACGGGGGAGAGGACGAAGAGGGAGAAGGGGAGATAAGGATGCGGAGGCATAGCGAGACTGGTGGCTGGGAAATGGGAAATCGGGGTCGGGCTCCTCGGGAGAGCCTGTGAGACAGTGAGAGTCAGTAATCTATTAGGGTTTTAGTGGTCCCACCTGTCAGTGTATGTCACGGGTAAACGGGTGAGACGGGTACAGGTGGAGCTTATCCATGCACGCGCCCGTTTACCCGATGAGCAGAGAGTTTCCCCCATTTTTATACCAGTGGGCAAAAAAACAGCCCATACCCGACTCTATTAGGGTATTCACCCGCGGGTACGCGGGCACAATTGCCATCCCCAGTTCTTACCCCCTCGCGAGTAAGGAATCAGGTATGGCCATCCAGGAGGTTGAGGGATAACTCGACTCACCGGACGCCCACTACAAGCTGAAGTTTACCACAACCTTCGGTAACTATACAAAACATGCAATGAGTTTGGGATATCTTGAATAATCCAGACCATGCTCTACCAGGAACTCCAGGTTATGTTCAACTTTGTCGGGACCCAAAAATACAATTCTGGACCCTCTATGTATAATGCCCTAGTCTAGGATCACGCTTAGTGCACACAAGGTCAACAAAGATGGGTATTGATCCAACACGCGAATAATAACATAAGCGAATAATTTGATTAATAAATAAGGGTTTGACCTTACGATTGAGTTTACATTTATTAAGCCACAGAGACTAACAGAGAAATAAAGCGTTAAACGAAGCGGCGACATCCCATCAATTCACCACGAGCAACCGATCGGATCAAGACCCTACGATCAAGCACCTTCGATGAACTCCTCCTCGAATGCGGTGAAGACTCCTCCTCTTACCTTGATTTTTATTAAAGCAAGCATGAGTACACAACCGCACTCGTAAGTCACACCACGTAAATGCAATTATACATGTAGGCTTATTCCAAAGGAATGACAATCTGTGGTTCTTTTGTAGAAATGCAACATTTGCAATTGAATACGAATAATAGATTGAAAGCACAAGTAAAACAAATAAACAATAATAATTTAACAGTTTGATTTCACAAAGACACACAGCCTAAATAGATTTTTTACATAGCCATATGATTTAGATCACACAGCTCCCTTCCCACATAGTTTATGAAGATCTACCCCTCGTGTGAAATCCCCGAGCATGTCCATGACTGAGTACTTAACCTACAACCCGAGTAATCAATATCGAGAATACATAACTTACTAAGTTAGGTCCGTCCCATAACAGGCATGTGGTCATACAGTGAGGCTCAGTTCAATGGCACACAAAGTTAAGTCCTTAATTGACCAAGGCAAGACTTCTAAATTCTAACTAAGGTACATAGATTAATATTCCCATTTAACAAAGTCACCATGTCACACAGTTTCCACCACTTGCCTCAGTCTAAACCTTTTACACCCAGTTAGTTAAGTGTAACACATGCCATAATAGCACATAGTACACACAAATTATCACAAAGTTCCATACTCACTTAGTCAAGTTGATAATTGCAACTTTACATTAACAAGTGATTCGTGGCATGTCTAAGAAATCTAATCGCATCTAACCAACCCACGTTGGTGCTACAATATTACCAACTAATATACCAACTAGGGTGACAAAGGATTAAGACATAGCAATTATACTAGGAAGGTATAACAATTTGGATTTAATAGCTATACCCAAAAGCATTTAAATAATTACTTGAATTAGATGCAATAGTTTGAAATAAAATAACATTTAGAAAACTGGGATTCAATTATGGTCAAAGGTATGACTTGTTTTGGAAAAGGTCTAGAAATTGATCTTGGTCTTGAAAGGCTCCTTCTTCTTCAAACCTTCCCGAAGTATCGACGTCTACTCGTAAACGAAGCAAACAAACAAAATAAATAAATAACATAGGCAAAACAAAATCCAAAAATTAAATAAAAATCTCCAATAAATATATCTTGAATTTAGAAATTTGAATGGACTGATTTGGAGTTTGGATGCAAAAGATATGGGCTTTGAAAGTTTGAATCTAAAGAAAAACCTCTTTTCAGAATAATCCGAATTATTTCTTAAAAGAAAAATTGGAATATTGCGCAACGCTGACGTCAGCGAAGGGTTTTGACCGCACAGTGCTCCACCTGACAGGTGGGTCCCACATGTAAGTGGCTGGGTGCACCGTGGACTAAGTCCATGTGGGGACTCGGGATCTGGACTGGGTTGGTGTGGCACACTCGCGCACGTGGCAGCCTAGCTGGCGCCTACGTGGCTGACACGCATGCGACACGGAGGCAAGGGCGCTGAGGTGGCCGCTGACACGACGAAGCCACGTTGGACCCGACGGCGACGACGTCTTGGATGCCCCGACAACGGCGAACGGCGGCTCGCCGGCGAGAGTGAGTGGTACTAGGGGATAGAGGGGGTTATTGCGCACATGTGGGCACCGGTTTGAGCACCTGAGGTCATCGGAGATGGCCGGCGGTGAGCTTGAGGTGGCGAGGTAGTCTCGGGTTTTGTCGGACGGGGTCTCCGGCGACGCGAAGAGGTCCAAGGGGTAGAGGCGGCGACGGCGACTCAACAAGTGCTCGGCGTCAATGAGGCGACCACGGCGGCGCAATTTGATGAAGATGAAGCGCAATTAAAACCCTAGATGAAATCTTGTGTATGAGGGCTCGGGAGGGGCAATTGGGTGATGGGTTTTGGAAAGGGTGGCAGGGCGATGCTCGGGGTCTATTTATAGGCGTCGGGGATGGCCAGGGCGGCGTAACGGCGACAGAGACCGAAACAACCCGAAAACAAAAACGCAAAGGAATAGGAGATTGATACGGATTTGAAATTCAAATTCATTTGAAACGAGTGCGGGAAGGATAGAGCTTCCAGAAGGGCTCGTCCGCGCACGAAATCGGGGTTGTTAGCGCCGTTGTCGAACGGAGCTTGGAGGTCCAAAAATGGCGGACACGGGCGCTGCGTCGCGTGAGGAAGAAAACGGTCGGGGACGACGACGCTATAGCAGGTCCACCGACAGCAACACAGAGGAGCGGGCCCCCGCTCCAGAGAGGAAAGGCGAGGGCAGCGTGCTTTCATGAAATTTAATTGGGCAGCGTGAAATTTGGTAAAATGAACGAGGATGGTAGTCAAGGAATTTTGGCCCGAAGCCAAATGGAGATTTTAAATAGCTTTTCTATTTTAGAAAATACTGAGAATTCAAATAAGCAATAGAAATTAGCAAATGAACTTGGAAAAATTCTAGAAAAATCTAAAAAATATATCAAGCACATAGAATCCAAATAAAATAGTTTTGACCATTCTTCATGTTGACTTTAGTCATATTAAATTGTTTTGTTACTCAAAGTCCATATTTAAGCTTTTGAATTAAATTCAAATAAATTCAAATGGTGAATTTTCTCACTACTAACTATTTAAAGGATTTTTAAAGCTCAGAAAATTGGGATGTTACAAACCTCCCCCCCTTAAAGGAATCTCGACCCCGAGATTCAGGCTAGCTGGAGAAAAGGCTAGGGAACTCGGCTTTCAACTCTTCTTCACGCTCTGATACCACCTCTGTCGGGACTCAAAAATACAATTCTGGACCCTCTGTGTATAATGCACTAGTCCAGGATGACGCTAGTGCACACAGTGTCAACAAAGATGGATATTGATCCACACAAGCGAATAATAACATAAACGAATAATTTGATTAGTAAATAAGGGTTTGACCTTACGGTCGAGTTTACATTTATTAAGCCACGTAGGGCTAACAGAGAAATAAATCAGCAGAAACAGAAATGACAGCGGCATCCCATCAATTTACCATAGGCAACCGACTGGGATCAAGACCCTACGATCAAGCACCTTCGATGAACTCCACCTCGAATGCAGGCGAAGACTCCTCCTGTTCTGCTTGATTTTTTATTAAAGCAAGCATGAGTACATAATCGTACTCGCAAGTCACACCACAGAAATGCAATTATACATGTAGGCTTATTCCAAAGGAATGACAATATGTGGTTCTTTTGCAGAAATGCAACATTTGCAATTGAATACGAATAATAGATTGAAAGCATAAGTAAAACAAATAAACAATAATAATTTAACATTTTGATTTCACAAAGACACACAGCCTAAACAGATTATTCACATAGCCATATGATTTAGATCACACGTCTCCCTTCCCACACAGTTTATGAAGATCTACCCCTCGTGTGAAATCCCCGAGCGTGTCCATGACCATGGACGCGGCTATTTGAATAGATTGTTTAACACTCTACAGAGGTTGTACACTTGACCCACAAGATACAACTAGTGTTGCAAGCACTAATCATAACAAAACCTTTCAGAAACTTCATCTCAAGTATTAATACTCCCACGCTGCTTCACCTTCTGAGTGGTTGCTCCACTGCACTTTGCAAAAACGAACCGTCTTGCTTCTGGTCTGACATTCTGCGACATCCAAAATCTTGACCGGCTGCTCTTTGTAGGTGAGGTCTTCTTTTAGTTCAATTGACTCCAACAGGGCTTGTTCTTCTGGCACACGAAGACACTTCTTCATCTGAGAGACATGAAAGACATCATGTACTCCTGCTAGCGACTACGGCAGCTCCAATTGATAAGCTACTTCTCCACGGCGATCCAAAATCTTGAACGGACCAACATACCGAGGGGCATGACTCGAAGATAAACAAAATCCTCTGACTCGAAATTGAGATCACAACGACGATTATCAGTATAACTCTTCTGCCTCAACTGAGCTATCTTTAATCTCTCTCTGATCATGGACACTTGCTCTTCTGCTTCTTGAATAATATCTGGACCAAAAACTGAACGTTCAGCTGTCTCTCACCAATTCAGCGGAGTTCTGCAGGCACGACCATACAAAGCTTCAAATGGTGACATTTGCAGACTGGCTTGATAACTGTTGTTGTACGAGAATTCTGCATACAGCAAACTCTTATCCCAACGGGTAGCATTAGCTAGAGCACAGGCTCTCAACATATCCTCCAATATCTGATTAACTCTTTCAGTCTATCCATCTGTCTAGGGATGATATGCAGTACTGAAATTCAGGTGAGTCCCTAAAGCTTCATGCAAACTCTGCCAAAAATGGGAGGTGAACTGAGATCCTCGATCCGATACTATCTTCTTAGGCACACCATGCAAATCGACAATCCTCAACATATACAGCTCTGCCAGACGATCTCCTGAGTACGTGGTTTTGACTGGCAAGAAATGGGCAACTTTGGTCAGACGATCCACTATTACCCAAATCGAATCGTAACCCGATTGAGTCTTGGGTAAACCGGTAATGAAATCTATTCCGATTTCTTCCCACTTCCACTCTGGAATCTTCAAGGGTTGCAACAGACCTACTGGTCTCTGATGTTCCGCTTTCACTTTCTGACACACGTCGCACAAGGCAACGTACTCTGCGACGTCTCGTTTCAAATTCGGCCACCAAAACTTATTCTTAACATCTTGATACATCTTAGTATTACCAGGGGTGAATCGAATACTTTGAGTAATGGGCCTCTTTCAAAATTAGCTATCTCAAACCATCAATATTTGGTACGCAGATACGTCTATTGATCCATAGTATGTCCTGATCCTCTACGGTGAAGTCTTTGAATTTTCCCTTCTGTCATCTTCTTCTTGATGTCAGAAAACTCTGAATCTTTTGGTTGAGCTTCACGAATATGCTTCTCCAAAGTAGACTGCACTTCTAGATTGGCCACGAATCCCTCAGATACCACTTCTAGCTTCAGCTTCTGGAATTCCTCTTGAAGTCCTGAACAAACCTCTTTTACTTCCATCGCATTGTAGTGGCTCTTGCGGCTCAAAGCATCTGCAACTACGTTGGCTTTACCGGGATGGTAATGGATTCCGAGATTATAATCCTTTATCAACTCTAGCCATCTTCTCTATCTCATATTCAGATCCAACTGGGTGAAAATATATTTCAAGTTCTTATGATCTGTGTATATCTCGCAGCGATTACTGATGAGGTAATGGCGCCAAATCTTCAAAGCATGCACTACTGCAGCTAATTCTAGATCATGGGTAGGGTAATTCTCTTCATGAGGCCTTAACTGCCTTGACGCATAAGCGACAACTCTTCTTTCTTGCATTAGGACACATCCTAATCCCTGACGCAAAGCATCACAATAGATATCAAAATCCTTGCGAATATCCGCAAAATCGATCTTGAAATTTGAAGTCGACGCGTTTCTTCAACTCTTGAAAACTTTCTTCACAAGCTGGGGTCCAGGTAAACTTCTTCTCTTTCTTCAACAATTGCGTAAGAGGTTTAGCAATCGATGAGAATCCTTCAATGAAACGACGATAATATCCTGCCAATCCCAAGAAACTGCGAATTTGGGTGACAGTCTTGGGCTGTTCTCAATGCAATACTGCTTTCACTTTACCAGGGTCAACTGCTACTCCTGCGGCTGTCATCACATGACCAAGAAAATCCACTTCCTTTTTCCAAAAATCACACTTGCTGAACTTAGCATACAACTGATGCTCTCTGAGCTTTTCTAGGATTAATCTCAAATGCTCAGTATGTTCTTCTTATGACTTGGAGTAAACCAAAATGTCATCAATAAACACCACTACAAACTTGTGCAAATATTCCATGAATACCTTATTCATCATGTTCATGAAATAGGCAGAGGCATTAGTCAGACCAAAGGACATGACTAAGAACTCATAATGTCCGTACCGCGTTGAGAAAGCGGTCTTAGGTACATCCTTAGGATAAATCTTCAACTGATGGTAACCTGATCGCAGATCGATCTTCGAGAAGATTCCGGCTCCCTTCATCTGATCAAACAGATCATCTATCTGAGGCAATGGGTACTTGTTTTTGATGGTGACTTCATTGAGAGATCGGTAGTGGATGCACATTCTCATGCTTCCATCCTTCTTTCTGATGAACATGACTGGTGCTCCCCATGGCGACGAACTAGGCCTCACAAAATCTTTCTCCAAAAGTTCTTCTATCTGCTTCTTCATCTCTACTAGCTCATCGGTGGCATCCGATAAGGTCTCTTGAGATTGGTCTTTGTTCCTAGCACTAGATCGATGACAAACTTCGATATTACTGATGCGGTGGCATCCCCGTAACTCTTCCGAAACACATCTGGATACTCTCTGACAATAGGCACATCTTCCAAAGCAACGATCTTCAGGCTATTGACTATCAGATGTCCATTATGTACTGAGGTAGCTAGGAACTCCACTTTGTTTCCTTTGGTATCCTCGATGGTAACTGCTCTTTGGCCACAATCTAGCACAGCTTTGTGCTTGGTTAACCAATCCATGCCAAGGATGACATCTATGGTTTGGGTGTCTAAAACAATTAGGTTAGCTAGAAACTCAACTCCAGCTATGAGTAACTTAGCCCCTAAACAACCCACTTTAGAACTTAGCTCTGCTCCAGACGACTGGACTAACAAAGTATGCTTAAGATGCATAACTTTCAATTTATTCTTAGTTGCAAAAACTCCAGAAACAAACGAATGCGAAGCTCCAGAATCAAATAGAACTGATGTAGGTACTGAATTTACCAGGAACTTACCTAGTACGATGTCCGGTGCTTCCTAGGCTCCTTCCAGAATGACGTGGTTAACACGACCTCGACAACCGGTAGAGGCTCCTCTGGTTGACTGGTTCCCTGAGAAACTCCTTGGTTGCTCTGCCCTGGGGTCTTGGCAGGTGTTGCTCTAAGGTTGAAGCGAACTGGGGTGATAGTTCCCTTCTGGGGACACTGATTGGCGAAGTGACCTGGTTGACGGCAAGTATAACAAACTCTGGGTACATTCTGCTGGTTGCTCCCTGAATTGGGGTTGGCTGGTGTTGAGTTGTGGAAATTCTGAACAGTTGGACAAGGTCTTTGAAGGCGGTGCGGTGTGTCTGAAGAACTCTGCGAAAGCGATTAAACTAACGTGGCACTACTCTTGCTCTCTGCTTGTTGTATTTGGTGGCTTCCTATTTGAACCATCCTACGCTATGTGGTCCTCCGATTCTTTGCGTTTGTCCTCCATAACCAACGCCTTGTTAATCAATTCTGGAAATCTGGGAAAGTGTGGGCAAGCAGATTGACATGCAGTCCTGAGTTCAATCCCTTCAAGAAACGACTCTGACGAGCCTTGTTAGTAGCGACGTCCTCTGCAGCATAGCGAGCTAGCTGAGAAAACTTATTCAGGTAGTCAGTCACTGACATAGCTCCTTACTTGAGAGCACGGAACTTATCCTTCTTTAAATCTATGATCCCTTCAGGTACATGATACTAGCGAAAGGCTGCGGAGAATTCTTCCCAAGTGATATTCTGTGGTGCTTCATGTGCTATGTAGAAATTCTCCCACCACTCAGTAGCTATGCCCTCCATCTGATGAGTGGCATACAAAACTTTCTCGTGATCACTGCATTGAGTGATCAGCAGCTTCCTCTCAATTACGTGAAGCCAATCATCAGCTTCTACTGGCGAGACGTGTCCAGAGAAAGTTGGTGGACGGATTCTCATGAATTCAGCTAGCTTGGATGGTCCTTGGTGACCATGAGCGGCTGGGGCTCCTCCATGATGATTGTTGTTGTTGTTGTTCATAGCCTGCATCTGGTTCATCATGGTATACATCATCTGCGTTTGTACTGCCATGAAAGCTCCAAAGTTCTGCAAGTCGAGAGGGGGTGCTTGGGGTGGCACTATTTCTGCGGGGATCTGCTCATTTTATTTGGAAGCTGGGGTGCCGGAACCACTTGCAGCAGTGTGACTAGTCTTAACCATCTGGTGAAGCTCCATAGGTTAGATAAGGTAGCAAGCACAAGATGAGTTAAGAACTAAACAAGGGGGTAGATTAAACCTAACAAACACAGCTCAAGAAACTAAAATGAAATAACTTTATTATTAGGGTCTTAGCATGGTCGCAACAAATGTCTAAGAGCCTTTGCAGCTCATACTTGCACACAGGAAAATAAACCGAACCTAAGCACACAAGCTACCGCCTAAAGGGCGACTCTGAAAAAGGAAACTGGCTAAGCCTGACAACTAAAAACTCTAGCGAACTCAGCCACTAAGGTAGCCTCCACTGCCACGGCGGTGCTCACTTTCTTTGTAGACCTATAAGTGGTGGCATCCTCCTGGCCGATTACGATGCCCCGGCTGGTGCAAAGAGAGGCAGTGTCTCTGGCCTTGGTCAGGTGGCTCCTCCAAATCTGCGGCCTTCTGCCGCTCTTGGATTCTCCTCTGACTCTTCTTCTTCTTGACCATCTTCGAGCTCATGCTGACCGTAGAGAGCTTGCTCTAAGACAACGATCCTTTCCTCGGCTCTTTCCCAGGCTTTGTAGGTAAACTTCAGCTCTGTGGCGACCAACTCCAGTGACTCCTCCTGAGCGGCTGCGAACTCGGCCAGGTGCACCACTGTGGCATTGCCTTCCCCATTCGTAGACGGGAAACGAGCAAAAAGATCCACTGATGCGGATCACGGGATGGTAGCGAATCGGTGTTCTGCAGCTCTTGGGCGTAGATGTTGCAGACTCTGAGGATGGCCAGGCGTGATGACTCCTGGATTCCTTGCCTGAAGGTAGCCCTCCTAACTGAGATGTTCAATGGCTGGCTGTCTCTAGTGTTCTTCCTGGTGTAGACTGTCAGACGGTAGATCACTCCACGATCTCACCCATTGACCAGATACTCGCTGCCACGGTACATTGGGCAATCGAAGCCTCCAAGCGTTTGCAGCAACTACCAAAGCTCAGCGGCAAGTCCTCCATTGCAATCTCCAAAGGTCTGAAGGTAAGTCATCTGTCAAGACAGACAAGAGGTAAGAACCAAGTTAAAATAGCGGGGGAGGAAAAATTCTAGCAAGAGAAGAGTCAAGAAAGATGTGAGAGGAGTTAAGCAATTCATTTTGTCTTGCAAGTTAATTTTTCTTTAGAAAATAATTTGGACACTCAAACGACCGATCTAACTAAGGTCTAGACCTACAGTTAGTATGGCTCTGATACCACCTTTGTCGGGACCCAAAAATACAATTTTGGACACTCTGTGTATAATGCACTAGTTCAGGATCACACTACTGCACACAGTGTCAACAAAGATGGATATCGATCCACACAAACAAATAATAACATAAACGAATAATTTGATTAATAAATAAGGGTTTGACCTTACGGTCGAGTTTATATTTATTAAGCCACGCAGGGCTAACAGAGAAATAAAGCAGCGGAAACAGAAATGGCAGTGACATCCCATCAATTCACCACAGGCAACCGACTGGGATCAAGACCCTATGATCAAGCACCTTCGATGAACTCCTCCTCGAATGCAGGCGAAGACTTCTCCTCTTCTGCTTGATTTTTATTAAAGCAAGCATGAGTACACAACCGTACTCGCAAGTCAAACCACAGAAATGCAATTATACATGTAGGCTTATTCCAAAGGAATGGCAATCTGTGGTTTTTTTTTTGCAGAAATGCAACATTTGCAATTGAATACGAATAATAGATTGAAAGCATAAGTAAAACAAATAAAAATAATCATTTAACAGTTTAATTTCACAAAGACACAACCTAAATAGATTTTTCACATAGCCATATGATTTAGATCACACAGCTCCCTTCCCACACAGTTTATGAAGATCTACCCCTCGTGTGAAATCCCCGAGCATGTCCATGACCGCGAACGCGGCTATTCGAATATATTGTTTAACACTCTACAGAGGTTGTACATTTTACCCACATGATATAATTAGTGTTGCAAGCACTAATCATAACAAAAACTTTCAGAAACTTCATCTCAAGTATTAATACTCGATTGTGCTTTGTCGTCATACCAACCTAACATAGTGATTTGGCATAACACACACCGCTGGACAGGAAGCGGAATCGTCTCGTCATGATGTGACTACCTAGTAGCACACCTCCACCCATCACTGAGTACTTAACCTACAACCCGAGTAATCAATATCGAGAATCCATAACTTACTAAGTTAGGCCCGTCCGATAACAGGCATGTGGTCGTACAGTGAGGCTCAGTTCCATTATGGGATGCTGAGCATTTTTTGTAGGTCTCCAAGCTGTTCGTTGGCCGGACATGTTCTAACCAGCCAACATAGAAAAGTTCAATGGGACGCAAAACCCATTAGAATTTCTTCAGATTTATTCTACCGCCATCATGGCCGCTGGTTGTAATGATAACGTAATGGCAAAGTATTTGCCTACGGTCCTTGAAGGATCTGCCCAGTCGTGGTTGCTTAACCTTCCAGTCAGATCTATCTATACTTGGGAGCAGCTATGTGATACTCTGATAGCCAACTTTCAAGGGATGTATGACCGCCCCGGAAAGGAGGATGATCTTCATCGGATGAAATAGAAGACGAATGAAATTCTTCAATAATATATCAAGAGATTCAGTCAGGTTCGTAATTCCATTCCAGAGATTGCAGAATCTTCTGTCATCCAGGCCTTCAAAGCAGGGTTGAGGAATCACCGGTTTATGAAAGATATTACAATAAATCCTCTACGAACAACCGTCGAACTTTTCGACATGGTAGACAAATACGCGGCCGCTAGCGAAGCGGTCGAATGGTATGAATCTGTTGATTGGAAGGACAAAAATCCCTAGTCGGATCTGGAGAAACAGGAGAAGAAAGGCAAGAAGTCTCTCAAGAATAAGAAGAATCGCAAGCCTGACAACAAAGAAGTCCTTGCGATTCCAGAGAAATATACCAAGGGCAAAAAAGATTTCACCAGTCGGAACAAAGGTAAGGCTCCGACCAGTGAGTTCAAGAAAAGCAAGAAGTGGTGTGCAATTAACAAAGCAGCAGGGCATGATCTGCGCACCTGCCAGGCCTGGCAAAGTAAGCTGGAAGATTACTATTTAGGCAAAGGACCCTTCCCTTCCATAACGGAACTCGGAGAATCAAGCTCCAAGAAGGATAAATATGACGATGAAGAGATGGACTACGAGAAGCCGCAACATATAGTGGATAAGATCTTCGGAGGATCCTCCTCGTACGATTCCAGACGTCATCTGAAGGACATGGAGAGAGAGGTCAACCTTGCCGAGTCTCCGATCACCATCAAGCCATTCAGGTGGTCGGAAACCATAATCTCCTTCAGCAAAGAAGATTGTCCCATCCCGTTGACTCGACCAGGTAGGTTTCCTATCATAGTTGAACATACTATTAACAATTGTAAAGTTAATCAAGTCTTAATATATGGAGGTAGTTCTTTAAATATTTTGTTTGCGGGCGCATTAGAAGAAATGCAGATCCCAAGGTCCAAGGTGAAACCTGTGAAATATGCCTTCCACGGTATAGTTCCTAATTCTACCGCCAAACTAATAGGACAGTTGTCCCTACCGGTTACGTTCGGAAGGCCCGACAACTTTTGAACAAAAAAGATTCCATTTGATGTGGTCGATTTCGAAACCGCATACAATGGAATCCTTGATCGTCCGGCTCTAGCAAAATTTCTGATAGCCACGCACAACGGTTATTAGAGTTTGAAGATGCCAGGGCCGAAAGGTGTCATCACGGTTCGAGGAGACCACAAAATAGCTTATGCTTGTGATCGGAAGTCCTTAGAACTGGTTAATGAGCTTCCGACTAGGGAGACTAACTCGTCACCTATGCAGGTCAAGCACTCAAGGCCAAAGATGGCACCAAAGCCTTCCGACTAGACCAAGGAGGTACCACTCGGCAAGGGTGCTCCTCCAGGAGGCGTCAACACTCCATCTGAGTCAAGAGGTGCTAATGCGTCTGACCAGAAGGTACTAGTCGGGCAGGACTCAACCTCAAATAGGAAGAGTCGCTCATCTCCTTCCTCCGAGCAAATCAGGACGTATTCACCTAGCAGGCATCCAACATGACTGGAGTCTCCAGGGAGGTGATCGAGCATAGGCTAGCTCTCCAGCCTGATAAAAACCGGTCAAGCAGAAGCTCCAGCGTTTCACACCTGATCGGAAGGAAGCAATCCAGTCGGAGATTGACAAACTCCTCAAGGCTGGGTTTATTCGGGAAGTCGACGACCCAGAGTGGCTCGCCAATCCGGTAATGGCTAGAAAAAGTAATGGAAAATGGTGAATGTGTATTGATGTGACGCCCCGTGTCATTACCCCAAGGGTAATCACACTTAGGCATACGGATTACTATTCGTTTGCTCAGTAGAACACTGCTCCAACGAATAGTAAGCCTTTACCAGGGTTACGCAGCAGAACAATAAGATAGAAACTGTACCTTTTTATTCCAGTAATAGCCACGCAAGGCTATGTTCCTTAATACAAATATTATACAGCTACAAAAAGGAAATTCTCCGCTTCACTCGTCAGCTCTAAAGTACTGGCGACCTATTCGTCCCATGCATCAAACATGGCGCCCATTACGCCTTGGTCCTCGTAGTCTGTGCCTTCTCCTCCTGCGATTGCTTCGGTACCTGCATGTCCTTCGTCCCACTCGGGATAGTTCCCAGTCCGACTAGGATCTACAAAGGAGAATACTAACAAGGTTGAGTCTACGAGTTACTCATCAAGCATTAATAGCAAAGAATGCATTGGATGACTATCTCTGGTTGTTATCACATTTTCTAAGTCATCTCATTTCTGAAAATAATTTATTAAAACATTAGGTGGCAAATTTTAATACTGAAAACACTACTTATCACTCGGAGAGAAGAAAGACCCAAGCGCCTCCGTAGACTCCAATCCAGAGGCGGCATGAATTCATGATTTGATATAGCCTCGTGAGGCTTGTACCACTTTACCCATAGTCATTCTCGAGCTCTAAATGAGTGGGTCCCTGCATTTCCTTTGATACGGGTTCGAGTTCGTAATATAGAGCGTTTTCGAGTTCGTGATTAAGTCTCTACCCATTACTTTCCGTCGGTCTTGATTTAATCACTACCGACCTCGTCATATCTGAGTTCGAAGAATGTTGGTTGAGGCGACTTCTATCCCGCACTCAACACTCCACCTTAGTGCTATAGCGCCTTGGATCCCCCACTTCGAGACTTCTCCTACGGTCTGGGTTCCTCCATCACACTCACACATAATACTTACCCATTGTGGAGAGCATAGTCACGTAACAGGGTAGCATTTTCTACCAATGAACAGGAAATGGTTGGTCTTGAATTTACGACTTGCACTCGAGTAAGAGTTTTGTTTTGTCCTTATATTATAACCATATGTAAAAAGAGACCCACCTCTTACCTCATCATCATCGTCATCGTCGCGTTCCCCTGCTAGGGCCCCCTTTTACCCACCTATTAATTCTCATTTCTTTCTTTCTTCCTCATTCTCATTTCTTTCATATTCATCTTAATCATTCTCATCTCAATCATTGATTTAAGTTTTGAGAAAATAATTTTGATGCAATAAACATAATAGTGCAATATACGGTTTACATTTAAATTAACTATGTTGATGTTCAAGAGGATCGCTTACCTTTGGAATTGTAGAAGAGATGGTCGGTGCCGATGAACGTAGTATCAGCGACTCCTGTTGGTTCGTCCTCTGTAGCAATACGGTAGCACGAATAGTATATAAGTAAATACATAGTTGCTTTTCAGTGATAATATGCATACATAAGTTAGTGGCTTCTAATTTGTTGGCACAATTTAATTTAAATAAAACTTTTCGAGATCTCTACTAAGTTAGCACTCCCCAAAATCGTCGTTCTACTATCTAATCGCGCTAGGGTCGAAAACCCGAGGTTCCCACTTAAATAATCAAATAACAAGGTTAAACAGCTCACCAAGCCCGACTAAATACCAACGACGCACAAGATTGCTACGCAAGCAAGTTAGCATATTAACAACAGAAATAGCGACTACTCAACTTATCTAGCAATTAATCCATAGATTGATTTTAAGTTGGTTAATTCAATAAGATCCAAGTTAAATTATTTAGTCGCAAGAATTAGACAGCTAACCATAATTAAATAACAACTACTATTGCAAAAGGCACTAATCACAACAAATAATTAGAATCTACTCACTCCTAATATTTCTCTAAACCTAAGGTCCTAAACTTAATTTCTATCAACCTCTTCTCTACTTTTCCCTAATCTCCTCCTCTCCCTCTCTCTCTCTTCTTACATTCGACCGACCCAACTCCCACACGCACACAGCTCACCCACTAACTCCTCCTTCCCCAAATCTCTATCTCTCACTCCCCAAGGAAAAATCTGCAACCTTACCTTCAATCTCATGCCACCTGGCTCTCATGGCCCTGCCACTTGCCAAGGCCAGCGCCGCCTCTCTCTTTGGTTCCCTCTGCCTGCCCGCTTGATCGGTTCTGTCGCCTCGATCGCCGCCTCGGCCGCCTCACTTCAGTTCGACCCCAGCCGACGCGCCTCTTAGCCTCCCACGATCCCAGCGCGCCACCCAGCTCGCCCGGCCGTCTCCGCGTCCTCCTCCCGGCGCTGGTGGAAGGCTCCTGCCGTCGCTCGTGTCACTCGGCGTCAAGCGCCTTCTGCCGATGTCGTGTGCTCCTCCCGGCTTCACCGCTCCCAGCCCCGGGTCCTCCTCCAACTGCTCGGCCGCCACACCCAACGTCCGGCCCGGCCCCGCCGCCTATGGCTTCTCCTCCCCGGCTGCCTCCTTCGGCTGCTCCTCGTGGCGCGTGGTGCCGCGCCGCCTATGGCCTCCGGGTCTACCACCGCCTGGGTCTACCGACCCGCCGACATCGCCACCTCCTGGCGCCGCTCCTCCTACCTCTCGCTCGCGGCAAGCAGCGCCCTCTCGCCATCGGCCTTTGTTTACTGCTGCGTGCGAGGTCCCGCCCGCTGGCTTTGGCCTTGCCAGTGGCCTTGCTTCCCCGTCTGCGCCCGCTGCTCAACCTTAGCCGCCCAGCTCCTCCTAGTCCGATCCTGCATGGTTTCACAGAGGCCCGATCACCATGACGCCTTCCCCGGCTCCTCGCGCTCCCCACGCTCCTCCTCCCTCCGGCCTGGCCCGTAGGCAATCTTGCCTCTTGGTGCGGCCGGCCCCCCCATAGTGCCATCACACCCCACGACCCAGCTCCTCGCCCGCCCTCCTCGGCTCGCGGCTTTGCTCTGCTCCTCCCAGTGACCGAAGGCAGCGCCACCGCCTCTGGGTCGGCTCGTCCTCTCTGGCTCCTCGGCGTCCTCGGGTCACTAGCCCGATGAGGCTCGGCTGGCCGTCTCGGCCTCCGACACGGCCAAGCCAATACTTCGAAGAGCACCGCCTCCTTGCCCAAAACCTTGAGTTAATGCTCAGTGCTCTACTAAAACGTAAAGATGATGCTTGCTATGGTGTAAGCATGCAGGGCTCGATGGCTGCTTGGGAGGGACAAAGCTACTGGAGAAGGCTGCTACTAAGGTATGAACTCACCCACAGTTCAATATGCACTGCATGCTACCTGATGGTTGGGGATTAAGCTGGTTTAGGGTTGATGGTTGATGATGGTGATCGGCGATGTGCAGGGTGGTGCTGCTGGCGGTGGTGATGTGGTCGTCCTCCTGTCGGCCTTGGTGTGCCTTTCGTAGTCGATCTTGCGCTCAATCCGTTCTTGATGTCGTTCTTGTTCCTTCTGCCTTCCCCTTCCTCTATGCTCTTCTTCATCTTGCTCTCTGCCGTTTGGATGGTTGATGGTGATGAGGCTTGGTTGTGGTTGGGCAATGGTGCTTGGCTCCAGTGGGATGGGCTTGTGGATTGCTTGAACTCTTGGCAGTGAGCTTTCCTTAACTTGCTCTCATCTGTGGCTTTGAGGTGTTCTTGGTGGGTTGTTGCCTACGGCTGAGAAGAAGGGAGATAGGAATGGCTTTGTGTGAAGCTTTCTGAGAAGCAAAGAGGAGAAATGTGGCTTTATGTAAGGGGGGATGGTTTCGGCTGCCTTATGAAGAAATGAGGATGAGTGCTGTGATAGGGGGGTGAACCTTTGAGGCTGGCTGCAGGTGGGCATTTGACTAGCATGTTGGCCTCCTGTGCTTGATATTTTGGATGGCTTGATGAATGTGTTTTGACTGGAGGGAATGAGTCTCATGGCTGGCTCTTATCCCCTTTGGCCCTGTGTGTTACTATTGATTTGTGATATGCTAATGGATCTCCAGTCCAAAGGATGCTTTTACTATTGTGGGCTCAAAGACTTTTGGTCTAAAGGTGGGCTTTGGGTCGGTTTTTCGGATATTGGCTGAGGTATGTCTGTAAAATGTGGATATCGGTTCTAATATTGCTAGGTGATGAGGCCCACAGAAGGCGAGATGGTGCCACTGCCCTCGGGTGGTCGGGAGCCTTAATGACCTTCGCAACGAATCTAACGACAATCTTCCCTTTCTCCCAATCCTTACTTTAATAATACCCTGCTTGCTCTTCTCTAATGGTATGGTAGAGAATGGATGACGTCGATCTACAATTATCTTCAGCTTGGCATTATTCCTGACGATGATGTAGAGGCCGATCGTATAGCATGAAAAGCCAAATCATACACTCTGATCAAATGTACCTTGTATAAACGAGGATCTCACGGAGTGTTGATCAGATGCATATCTCAAACGGATGACATTAAGTTGCTATCCGACATTCATGGAGGAGTCTGTGGAGCACATCATTCCTACAGAACGTTGGTCGGTAAAGCCTTCAAACAAGGATATTACTGGCCAACTGCCCTTCATTGTGCAAAAGAGCTCATGACGAAGTGCGTACAGTGTCAATTTCATAGTCAACAAGTACATTAGCTGGCACAAGCTTTGCAAACCATACCTCTTTCTTGGCCTTTTGCAACCTAGAGACTAGACATTCTGGGATCTTTCCCAAGAGCACCCGGGGGCTTCGAATTCCTTTTCATCATGATTGACACGTTTACAAAATAGAAAGAAGTCGAGCCAGTTGTTAAAACAACAACTGAAGCCGCTAAGAGGTTCCTCACAAAAAAATATGATCCCACGATTTGGCATACCAACTAGTATGACCACAGACAACGGTGCCCAGTTCTCTAGCGGAAATTTTCAGGAATTCTACGATGATCTATGTATCAAGGTACATTTCACTTCTGTCGCTCATCTACAAAGCAATGGAGAAGTAGAGCGGACCAATGGTACCATAAAGCAAGGAATAAAACGCCGAGTGTTCGACCAGTTAATCAAACGGTTAGGAGCTTAGGTTCAAGAACTTCCTTCCGTGTTATGGGCTGTTCGAACCACGACCAGTCGTGCGACCGGTGAAACTCTATTTTTTTGGTTTATGGTGCTGAAGCAATGCTTCCTCTAGAACTGAAGATAGGCTCTGCTTGTACTGATTGTTTCAATGAAAATGATCAAATTCAACGAAGACTCGACGACAACAATTTCCTTGAAGAACGACGAAATCAAGCCCTCATACGATTAGCAGTTTATCAACAAGCCATGCGAAGGTACCACAGTCGTAAGGTGCAACCTTGCAGCCTAGCTGTAGGTGATCTGGTTCTAAAACAAATTCAGAATCAGGCTAATCGCAATAAACTTTCTCCCAAATAGGAAGATTCATACACTATGGTCGAAGTCGTCTGACCTGGTTTGGTACGACTAGCTATGTCAAACGGCCGTGTTTTATCAAATTCTTGGAATATTGACCAACTGCGTAAGTTCCGTGTATAATTTCATTTCCATTATTTCAATTTTTTACTAAAGATGTATTTCCTTTACTTTTCGACGAATGATGTTGTCTATATATCTGTCTTTTCATCTGGTTTGTATACTATTGTTACCTCATTGGTCGAAGCAGACCAAATTCTCTCCGATATCCTTTCTAAGGATCTATATTACTTTATGGCTATGACATGAAGTCCAACGTCGTAAGGGTCCTCGTCGTGACCATTCAAACAATGGTTCCCATGTGCGACCTACACTCTTTTCTTAAAGAATTATACGAGTAACGGGAGCATCACACAGGTAACTACATATAGTACTATACATGCTATAGATTTCAGGGACTACATTTCTTACCTTCAACAATTTGTTCTACTCTTGTTTTGGCTACTGGTTGGGACACGGAAAGCCTCCTAGTTGAAGTCTCTCCTTCTTCGCACGTGGTCCTGCCCACTGGAAGGAGCTTCCTAGCGACGATCCATTTCCTACGATCCTCGCTGCTAGTCGAAACTCGAGCTAGGACACTTTTCGCGAAGTGTTTCTTTTAGTCTCTAGGTCTTAGCAACCCTTACGACCAGTTTTGGATAAGATTTATAAACAAGTTCACTTGTCGATTTTTGCATACATATTTGCATATTATCTTATCAATCAATACAAGTCTTAAATATCTTCCATTCATACACGGTACTTCACAGTATTTCGATTATGGAAATGACCTATGACTAGTCGAAATCACAAGCTGGTTTCGACCACACTGATTTCCTAGAAATACTTAGATCATTTTTTATAACATAATCAGCATATGCTCTGTACCGTGGTCGTAGTTATTGCTCATTTTCTTGGTATACTGCTTTTTTAGTAAAGTTCTCCTACTATACAAGCAGTCGGGAGCTAGAAAATATATGAGTAATTGGCAAATTTAGGAAAACAAAACAAAGACTTCATTGATGATAAAATGTAAGTTTTATTTACAATTGTCAAAATATTACATTCTTTTACTTCTCGAAGCCACTAGACTAATCGCTGCGTGGAGACCCGACCTCTATTTCTTCTGCAACCTTATGTCCGAGAGGTGCCATTTCCTCCAATATTTTGGCTGCTTCTTCTCCCGTGTAGTTGAAGTCTTCCTCAATAGCTTGGAAATTTATGGAAGGGATGGAGACTTTTAGTTTTGCCAAAACAAAACTAACTTCATTCTTGACAGCATTGAACAAGGTCTGCGCATAGTTCTTCTGAGTTGTCTTAAGGACACCCCTGAGGTCCTCGAGCTACTAGCCAAGGTAGTTGATCTTCTCCGTAGGATCTCCTAGATTGGGCAATTGCGTTCCCAATTCCATATTGAGGAGCATCTTGTTGAAGGTTTTGACCTTCTCTTCAAGACTTTGCCCAAAGGCTGCATCTTTGCCATGCTCGAACTCAAGAGCTTTTTTGGCTCGCCTCAATGCTTGCGTTTGCTCTGTACGAGTAAACCAAAAGATACTTACATACAACTAGAAAAAGGAAGCAAACTGGTTGAGTTTACAACCGGTTACCTTGGTTCCTCTTTTCAAAGATGTCAAGAACATCTTTGTGTCTGGTCGTCGGGTATTCGATTGACCGGTCTTTGTTCTGACATTCTTCTTTAAGGTTGGCAATTATGGTTTCTTTAGTCATAACTTATTCTCTAAGCTTCTCTAAATCTATCAAACAGGATAAAGTGGTACATTAGTTAAAAGAAAAAGAGCCAAATAGTAAAGAAGGAGAGAACAAGATACTAAAAGAGTGCTTACTTTCTAATTCAGAGTTCCTCTTCTCCAAGTGCTTTATCCGTTGGGTCAGTCCTTCGACCATAGCGAAATTCTCCACAAGATGCTACAAAACATAGTAAAAATCCTTTGAGTATTTTCCAAGGGAACAAAGCTATTAAAAGTAGTCGTGGAAGATTACCTCAATCGCTATGTCATTATATTCGGCAAAAATTGAGTCGGCACTCGTCTTTGCTTGACGGTCCGAAATTCTTCCCCACGCTTCGTTAAGCTCTTCATCCTTGAAAATTCAGAAGCGATGAGGAAATGTAACTTTACGAGAAGAACTCTCAGCACGGGTCAGATCCTGATGAGATTCCTCAAGAACCACTACCTCCACAGGTGGGGTTGGCACCACTGCTTCTGCAGGTGGGGTTGGAACCACCACTTCAATAGGAGTGGTCGAAGCCACCTCGGGTTCCTGAGCTGGTGCTATCACTTGCTCGGAGGTTAGCTCGACCTCTTTAGGAGCTTCGTCCTGAAGGGTGTTCTGGTCGTCTTCGACCAGAATACCAGAGGATCTACAATGACAAGAAGAAAAGGAGTTCAAGAGTCTAAAAGACATCAGAGGTAACTATTACATAAGTCTTTATTTCATGTATACATACCTGGTCTTTTTCTTGGTCTTGATTTTGAATCGCGCCGACACAAAATACGTCACGCTTGCCTTCCTCTTCTTTTTGATCTGTTTCGCCAGTCTTGGACTAGTGGGTTGGTTAGATGCGCTACGTCCTCCAACCGAAGGTCGAAAGAAATGTTTTTGACTAACTGGTCGAGAATAAGATCCCTGACCATCGGATCGGTGGGTGTGGTCTCATCGGTCTCCAGAATAGTCACCAATGCAGCAGCTGTTAGATCTTGAATAATCCTCTTGGAGCCAACAACCTCTGTAGTTTCGGTCTGCGGACATTTTTTCTCTCCCATCTGAAAAACAATTCAAAGTTTTAATCAGACGATGTTATTTTCCATCTAAATTGTATTTTCCTCTATCTATGAATGGTCTTTCTTACCTCCAGAAGACCATCGTCTTGTGCAGTCTCGGAGCAAGAATTGGTCGAAACGGTAGTACAAAAGGAATCCTTGTCGGATTTAGCATACTTTAATCCGACCGACTACATATTAGAGCAAAAAGTTATATACAGATCAGAAGATACATAATAGATGAAGAAAAAGGTGGTTATTTACCTTAAGTCTTCTTAGTCTCTCCTCATCAGAGACAATAGCCAGAATGCCCAGGAAATCAGCCTTGGTATCAGGCTCCCCAGCATAAATCTTCTTGATTCGCTCTCTGACTTCATCGAAAGAGAGGACTTCAAGAAGACAGGAAGATTTCAAGGTTAAAGAATAATAATCAACCAAAATAAAATATACTGGTCGGAGCTTTCCAAAGACTTACCATCTTTTGAGTCTTTGATCGCTTCGTCACGACCAATGTACCAGAGCGATGAATGCTCTCGTAGCTTCAAAGGACTAACCCGGCGCAAGGAAAAGTCCATAACTACGTGCTAGGAAGTCAATCCCTTGGCACTAAGGTCTTCAATGGTATTGACCACCCTTCCAATCCATCATTCCTTCTTCTCTATCGACCTCCACTTTATGTTCTCAATCGCCCTCTTGCCGATGAAGTATAGGTCGTCGTCTTTCGTGACCGTCTTATAGAACCAATTCTTTTTCCATGACGACCACGAAAATTTTGTGTACATCTTGTGTACATCTGGATGTATTTATCAGCCTTCCCATCGTGAAGACGCAGTGAGCACTCCCCAGGTCTGGCCATCGACTTCCCTAATTTCGCCATCCGATAAAAATACCTGAAGACCTTCAAATTTGGCTGGATCCCCAGGTACGCCTCGCATAGGTAGGCGAAGATGCTGATGTTGGCGATGGAGTTTGGAGCCAAGTTCACCAACTCGACTCCGTAGTATTCCAGAACCTGAGAAAGGAATTTGTGAGCCGACAACCTCAGTTCGCACTCAATGTAGGCAAGGAAAATAGAGATTTCCCCTTCCTCACGGCTCAGAAAGTGTTCTTCGGCCGCCGACCTCCATTTGCTCAAATTCCTATCCGGAAGCATCACGATCTCCTCCAGAGCCCTTAGCTTCTTGTCGCTCAGATCAGAAACCGGCCACTTAGTAATTTGATCCAACATGGTTGGGTTTAGGACAGTGGTTGGGAGAGGATTTGGGGGAAAAGAACAAAGGGGGTCAGAAGAAACTCTCAACAAGGAGATGAAAAGGATCGAAGGAAAAGCAGAAGGCGTAAAAACCTAAGCCCCGTGCAAAGGGATTTTATAGCCGCCATTCTTTAACCGCAATCGGGAGTTACCCAAAAAGTCTAACGGACAAAACCCTTTTGTCCAACGGACAGAAAAACTCTTTGGGTCCCAAGACAGTTTCTCAACTTTAAATTGAATACAGACCACCTCGAGTGTCACGGCATTAAATTAGAGTCTGCCTGGTACGACTTCATGGGAGATAGTGTTCTCATGACCAATTCATTTAAAGTTTGGGGGCTAGCTGACGAGGATTAAACTCTCGATGTATTACTTTAATACATAATAAAAGACAATATGTCTTCATGGTCGTAACCCCTAAGCCCCACGACCTCCGTGGTCGTAGGGATTCTAGAGGTTATTTCGAGGATACCCGGGTCGGACGAGGGCCTATACCCAGTCCCCGACCAGATGACGGCTCGTAGAAGCATTGAACTGGCATCCGGATCTAACTCTGGGTTTATTCCATACCGTGTGATAAATGGAACACGTGCCATATTGGGTACATACCATGCGACGTTTAATAATCTAAAGACACTGACAACAACCATCTTACGGTTGTGTGTCTCACAGGCGCACAACCGTCAAACGGTTGATACTTTATCAACCACTGCCTCCCTCCGACCGGACGCGTCACTTCCCAACAGGCGCCACTTCCAGAAGTAACTACCGCCACTTCGTCAACTACTTAAAGAAGAACACAAACAGCAAAAGGGGGATCGAATCCAAGTCGGAAGATCAATAGATGATTGGATTTAGATAGTATAAGCAAGCGTTACGCTAAGTGTAATTAGGATTAGTCTGCCGCCTTGTTGAAGGCACCCCTTGTAATAGCCAGTTCATAGCAATAAAGAGTAGTCTCATTCTTTCCCAAGAACTCTCTATCATTTTTCTCTTTTCATTTCGTAAGATCGGCGACTCGATCATCAACACAACTCGAGAACCTCCCGGTGTAGATCCGTCTACACAAGTAATGAACAAGTTGAAAACCTAAATCTGGCAAATTAAATATGAATTAAGGATCATTCAATACGTACGGAGCGGTGGAAAGCGGAGTCCGGCTGGGTGGGGTAAGTGTCGGACGTCGCAGCCTCGTGTCGTGGTGGGTCGACCATGACCCGGACGCAGCGAAGCCTCGTCCGACTAGCGTACCACTCCATGTACTCCCCCTACGTCTCGGGGTCGTAGGGATCATGCCCACACTGGATGGGGTCCTCGTGCGCGCCACTCCAAGCCTCAACCCAAGGCCTCATCCTGTCCAACGAGGACATCGTGCCACGTACTCCCTTCCTAGTGTACCTGTGGACGGCAAGACAATTATTTGATCAGCACATAATGCACATTGTACGAAAGAAGTAAAGAGTGAACTTACGCGTGGACGTGCGCCGGCACTCGCGTCTCGCCCCCAAGGGGCTGGGACCACTTGTCACAGACTGAACTGGCGTAGGACCCACTGCACCTGATACTCCTCCACGAAGACATCATGCACCAAGGCCCTTCGCGTGTACCAGTACACGTAGTCTCGTGTGCATAGGATCGACAGTCCTTCGGGCGCGCGCGTGTTCACCCTCCCCTGCGTATACGGTGTTCAGATGACGCAGTTATCGATCAGCTGATCAAACATCGCAAGGTACTCCAGGTAGGACCCCTACGAAGTGATCGGCATGTAGGTGACCTGTGCAATAGAACACCGCAAACTTAGCACACGAAATTGTTATTACAATACAAAAAATAATAATTGATCATGAAACTAACCCGTCGACGGCACCACACCGTGTCCATGGTCGGCTGGTCCACGTCGTCGCCCTGAACGTACAAGCTGACCGTGTACGCTCCCAAGTCCAGCTATGATCATCCGATCTGGAAGCACTTGAAGGACCACATCTACAGAAGTAGCAGGCATCCGGAGAGGATGGAGCTATCTTGGGCATGGTGGCACGTGTCACACAGTGTGCGATACGTCGCGCACAGTACGGTCGGACCCCAGGTGTAGGAGGGGATCTCGTCCACCGGCAAGTCCGCCACCTCACGTGCATACTGAACGTAGTGCTTGTCGATGCTGTCGCCGTGGGACCCTGGGAACATGACCCACCCGAACAATCATGGCAGGTAGACCTCGAAGTGCCTCCTAACAATGTCGTCCCCTGTGTTCTGCGCCATACACTCAGGCAGCAAGAAGACATGTACACGTTAGCAAGGTTCACATATGAATTGAAGCGCGATGATAATAGTTATAAATACTTACGTAGAATTGGCAAATCCACCTCAACGTCGGCCGCGGTCAGCCAACTCGGTGTACCCATCGCCGGCCGAAGACATCGTGGAACCTCGCTAGGAGGTCCGGTGTGCCCGCGTGGCGAGATGTCGATATCTTTGCCGGGGAGCTCGCGCATGGCAACCCGGTCAGGAATGTCACGTCCTAGAGCGTCGACGCCATATCCCCACACGAAAGGTGGAACGTGTGCATCTCTGGCCTCCAGCGATCAACCAGCATTGTCAGCAAGGCCTGGTTGTATGGAAAATGCCTAGACGTACGACCAGCACCGCGGTCCTGGTCGTCCTCCCACGTCGCCTCCACCATCCTCGCTAGTGGAAGGAGGCCTGCCGCTCTCAACCTGCATCGAAATGATTAAGAACAAACGTAACTGCACGCAAAGTAGTCAGACCGCGATTGAGTGCATTAAGGTCAGAACTATACGTATCTCGAAACCCAGGCTGGGTGCAGCCTCCATGCCCTGATGGGCGTGCGTAGCCACAATGTGCCAAGCTCAATCGGCGACTCGCCCTTCGGGGGGAGCACCGTACTTAGGCGGCTACGGTGACGCACGTCAATCACCGGGTCAAGCAACTCGCACTTGTTGGAAATATGCCCTAGAGGCAATCATAGATATTATTATATTTCATTATGTTCATGACATTGGATAATGTGTTATCTTGTTCCTAGAATAATATTATTAATATTGATTATCAAGTATGTGACTTGATTGTGAAACTCTATATTTCTGCGATAATTATTCTTATACGATCCCTGGTCGGAAACATATGAGGACACATATGAATAGACTAGCATATGTATTGGTTGATGACTATGTTTCACGAGTCATAGATATGGAGATATCAAACCAATAATATGGACACATGTTAGAGAACATGATGTTGGATAAGACCCACCTTGAGACACTATTGAGATTGTTATGATTACATGTGTCGTTAGTTGGTCTCAAGCAATGATGATGTATAATCCTTAGACCTGAGATCAGCATGGTTTCCTACATGTGTAATAGCACTCTTAGGGGTTGCCAAACGCTACACCGTGAATCGGGTAGCTATAAAGGTAGCTTTCGGGTATGATGTGAAACATGGAGAGGAATGTGACCGGTGGGATATGGGATTTGCCCTCCTAACATAACAGAGAGATGTCTCGGGCCCTCGTTGATCGAATAAAGAAAGTGCATGGCCATGCCACTAGTAGTCAAGTGTTCGACCACGTGAAGTTATCCGACACTTTCGATCGAGAAAGAATTGAATAGATCCATGGATGACACAACATCTCACCCGAGTTCACCCGGACATCGTGAGGCAAAGGGAGTATACACGAAGCGGTCGCTTAAGTTAGAATAAGATTCTGGTCGATGCATTATACGAATCTGTTGGTCGAGATCGTCGATATGAGATACGAAGCCGGTCGTGGATCGGTCGAACGTAGTCACAGAGTGGTCGTAACACGGTCGTAAGCGATTACGAATCGGTCGTGACCAAGTACGAATCGTCGATAAAGATAGGACACGGTCGTAAGTGATGAGGACACAGTCGAGATCATATTGCATTAAGGTTCGTCCGATATATTTTGTGTGTATTCGGGAATCGATATGCTCTGCTAGGAGCCACTACGACTCGTGATCGGAAACGGTTTCCGAGTCACAACCGAACTATAGATGAACCTACAGGGTCACACACTTAACGGGTTGGAACAAACCAGTACGAATACGATTCGTAAACGTCTCCGGATAGGATCCGTCACGAGCACTATATAAGGAGATGCATGAGGCTGTTAGGGAACGTGTGAAAACACCACCGAAACCCTAGCCGCCATCTTCCTGAGAGCTCCGCCGTGCGACTTAGTGCTAGCACACCGGCGTTCGGTTGTTCCTTCCCTGGACGTGTGGATACCGTAGAGGCGCTACTACGATTGTTACGCTTGAGGACGATCTGCGATCTTCACGAGGAATTACAGAGGTTGCTGAAGGGGACGATCGACTACGACCACCGTGATCGACTTGTCGGACGTTGGACGATCGACTCGACCACTACATCGACGCTCTTCGTTGGACCAGTCGCTCCAACCCTTCTTCCATTGCTCGCTGCGTGCGGTGGTAACGATCTATGATCATCTACTTGCTTAGCTTCCTGGTTTGCGTGGTAGAAAATTTTTGTTTGTAGCTATCGTAGCCTACCCGTAACCCAACAGTGGTATCAGAGCCATCCTGCGTAGTTTTTGATCTGGATCGATCGCATATATTTGATATGTGGTAGTAGTAGATTGGATCTATTACTGGTCGGGTCTGGTAACCTAGATCGGTTCATATAGATGGAACGATCTAGACCCTGGTCGATTTGATCGATCGGTTTCTCGGTGGTAGTAGATGGGTTTACGAGGAGGTATGAGCTTATAAGGACCAGATGGTTTATTGCACTTGTTCACGACCAGACTGCATATCACTCCTACTGGTCGAAATTCCGCCATCGGAGTATGCCGCAGTGCGTGGTCGTATCAAGGCATTGATCGGATTGGTTCAGAATAGGGCTAATTTGATTAACCCGATGATTTCCAAGGCTCGGATACGTGAATAAGATTCATGTTTCGGAAAAGTTTCCGAGCGGGACCGCCGTGCTGGGTATTCGTACCACGCGCTATAGGTAGTGTGTGCTCATGTCGTCCGTTAGAATTAGATTCTGTGCATTACTTGTTTTTGCAGGGATTGATGTGAATAGTATGACCCATGATGTTTCATGTATGAGATGCATGTATGCGTGTAATGTTCATGACCTGCGTGTCATGTTAATTGCAACCAAGGTCGTCTATATTTGTATAATGGCTCATGTGTCGACTTGTGATGCTTCTTTACTCCTTGTGTTTCATTACTAATGCTATTAGAAATAATGGCTTAGTGGGAGTGCTTGGAGGAGTCGGCCACTTGAAGACATGGTGAACAAGATGCATGGTGATGGAGATTGCCATGAAGAAGGGTCATGCTATATCACAATGCAATTTGAATGTCTGTGAATGCCTTTACATTCCTGTTCATTTATTTCTATGCATGTTATTTTGCTTTAATTGCTTTTGACATGGTAGAAGTAAAATTCCCTCACATAATATTAAGTTAAATTGATGCCCTCCCAAATATGCCGCACCATCCAAAGTCATGCATTTTAATGGTAGGTCTTGCCAAAGCAGAGTGCCATTAACTCTCCTTGACTAGATGGGTTTGTGTTAGACACTTACACGCTGGCATTGGTTTAACTTAACAAGGTTATCATAACAGTTGTGGACCTTGGAGCATAAAGGTTGGGTGCCAAAGCATAAAGATGCTGCCCAACAACAAGAGTCATATAGTAGATATGATTAGCAAAGGTTGCTTACCATTTTCACTAGTCTTCTAGCAGTGAAGCCAAAGCTCACTAGTTGATTAAATGATTATGGATCTTGAATCATTAAATGTCATAAGAGGGATATGGTGTTTAGTGGGAGTATCTATATTAAATTGTTTAATAGAAGTTACTTTAATTGAACATATGTCTTAGTTTTGCATATATTTTATGTTGTAGATCATGGCACCAATCGCCGCTCCTACATCCAGCTTTTGCTTTTACGCTCGATACTTGAAAGGAAAAACTTAATGGAACAAATTTTATGATTGGTCCCAAGAACTTTGAGAATTGTTCTCGGGCAAGATAAAAGGAACATGTTCTAGAAGAACCAATTCCAGATGTGCCTACGTAAAATGTCATTGCTTTGCTATTAAACCGCCTATAAAAGGCATGTGATGAGTCCCTTGATGTTAGCTGTCTCATGCTTGCCGCTATGAACTCGCACCTTCGAAGCGCTTTGAGAACATAGAGGCTCACGATATGATCGTGGCGCCAAAGGCATGTTTGAGACACAAGCAAGAACCGAGAGATTTGAGATCTCAAAGAACTTGTTTGGATGTAAGCTAGCCGAGGGTGGTCCTGAGCCCTCATGTAATCAAAATGGTTGGTTACACACGAGCTTGGAAAAACTTGGTTTTCCACTTAGCCAAGAGTTGGCTACAGATTTGATTCTTGCTTCGCTTCACGAAAGTTATGGCCGCCTATTTTGAACTTCCATATGAATGGCTTAGACAAGAATCTCACCGAATCGCATATGATGCTTAAGATAGTAGAGGGTAGCGTTAAGAAAAGCAACAATCATGTGATGATGGTGCAAAAGAGTACAAACTTCAAGAAGAAGGCTAAGACTTGGGTCAAGAAAAAGGGCAAGGCTAAAGTTTCGGATGAGATCCAAACTAACAAACCTAAACACAAGACTAAGTCTGCCCGACTCAAGAGAATGAATGCTTTTCTTGCAAAGAGCTAGGCCATTGGAAGAGGAACGCAAGAAATACCGGATGATCGTAAAAGGAATGGTGGGACTAAAACTTCCACTACGGTATTAATGTTATATATGTTTTTCTTGCTGACTCTTCTGTTAACTCATGGGTATTTGATACCGGATCGGTTGCTCATATTTGCAATTTGATGCGAGTCTAACCGTAAGTAGGATGATTGCAAGGGTGAGATGGATCTTTGCGTCGGGAATAAAGCAAGGGTTGTTTGATTAGCCGTCGGGACTATGCCACTACTTTTGCCTTCGTGATTTATTATGGAATTGAATAATTGTTATTACGCTCCACCATTAGTAGAAACATTATCTACGCCTCATGTTTGATGGCGAGAGGGTTATAAATTCATTATAGAGAACAATGGTTGTTCTATATTTTTGAATGAAGTGTTTTATGGCTATGCACCTATTTTGAATGGGTTGTTTATTTTAAATCTTGATGATGCATCAGTCTATAATATTAATGCGAAAAGGCTTCGGCCTAATGAAATAAATTCCACTTTTATTTGGCATTGTCGTTTGGGTCACATAAGTGAGAAACGCATGAAAAAGCTCCATAATGATGGAACTCTAAACTCATTTGATTTGGAATCATTTGAAACATGCGAGTCTTTCCTGGTCGGAAAGATGACCAAGACACCTTTCACTGGTCGTAGTGAAAGGGCGTCCGACCAGTTGGCACTCGTACATACTGATGTGTGTGGACCAATAAGTACGACAGCTAGAGGTGGTTTTCAGTACTTCATTACTTTCACCGATGACTATAGTAGATATGGATATATATACTTAATGAGGCACAAGTCGGAATAATTTGAAAAGTTCAAGGAGTTCCAGAATGAAGTACAGAATCAACTTGGCAAGATAATCAAATCTTTACGATCTGATCGTAGAGGTGAGTTTTAAGCCATGAGTTTGGTAGTCATTTGAAACAATGTGGAATTGTTCCATGACTTACACCACCCTAACTCCACAATGGAATAGGGTGTCCGAGCGACGTAACAGGACCTTGTTAGACATGGTTCGATCAATGATGAGCCAATCGGATCTGCCATTGTATTTTTGGGGTTATGCTCTAGAAACTGCCGCTTTCATTTTAAATAAGGTACCATCTAAATCAAGAGATAAGACACCATATGAGATGTGGACCGAAAAGTCCTAGTTTGTCTTTTCTAAGGATTTGGGGATGTGATGTCTATGTTAAACGCTTGACGCCCCGATAAGCTCACACCCAAATCGATAAATGCTTCTTTATATGATATCCTAGGGAAACCAAAGGATATTATTTCTACAACTGGGAAGAAAACAAAGTTTTTGTTGCCCGAAATGGTGTCTTTTTGGAGAAAGAGTTTCTTTCAAAAGGAGTCAGTGGGAGAGAGGTGCAACTCGAAGAAATTTGAGAAACATCTGAAAGTGTTTCAACTCCTATTGAACCTCTACTGGATGAATAAATTGTTGTTGAACTCAGAGATAAGGCACCAAATTTCACGTAGATCTAAAAGGCGCGTCAATTGCCTACAAGGTATGGGCATGACGTATTATTATTGAATAATGGTGACCCTAAGACTTATGAGGAAGCGATGATGGACCCAGACTCTGAGAAATGGCTTGGAGCCATGAAATCCGAAATAGATTCCATGAGAGAAAATCAGGTTTGGAACCTGGTCGATCCAATTGATGGTGTCAAAACCATTGAGTGCAAATGGATCTATAAGAAAAAGATTGATATGGATGGAAATGTTCACATTCATAAGGCTCGACTAGTCGCAAAAGGTTTTCGACAAGTTCAAGGAGTTGACTACGATGAGACTTTCTCACCAGTAGCGATGCTTAAATCTGTTCGGATCATTCTAGCTATTGCTGCATATTTCGACTATGAGATATGGCAAATGGATGTCAAAACAGCTTTCCTTAATGGAAACCTAGATGAGGATGTGTACATGACACAGCCTGAAGGTTTTGTCGATCCAAAGAATGCTAGTAAGATATGCAAACTTCAAAAGTCTATTTATGGATTGAAGCAAGCATCTCGGAGTTGGAATATACGTTTTGATGAGGAGATCAAAAAGTTTGGTTTCGTCAAGAACAAAGAAGAACCATGTGTTTACATGAAGGTTAGTGGGAGCGCACTTGTTATTCTGATCTTGTATGTAGATGACATACTACTGGTCGGAAATGACATTCCGATGCTAGAATATGTTAAATCTTCATTAAGGAAAAGTTTCTCAATGAAAGATTTAGGAGATGCAGCATATATCTTGGGAATAAGGATCTATAGGGACAGATCTAAAAGGCTAATTGGATTAAGCCAGGAAATGTATATAGACAAAGTGTTGAATCGGTTTAACATGCAAAATTCCAAAAGAGGATTCTTCCCATGGCACATGGCATTAATCTTAGCAAGAATCAGTGTCCTTCGACCACTGATGAGTGAGACAAAATGAGTGATATTCCATATGCTTCGGCCATTGGATCTATCATGTACGCCATGATATGTACACGCACCAGATGTATCATATGCTCTAAGTGTTACTGGCAGATACCAAGTGATCCGGTGAAGGTCATTTGGGCGGTATGAAAAACATTCTTAAGTACTTAAGAAGGACTAAAGATGTGTTCCTAGTTTATGGCGGTGATGAAGAGCTCGTTGTAAATGGTTACACCGATGCAAGCTTTCAAACCGACAAAGATGATTATCGTTCGCAATCTGGTTTTGTATTCATTTTGAATGAAGGAGCAGTGAGTTGGAAAAGTTCCAAGCAAGAGAAGGTTGCTGATTCCACGACAGAGGCCGAGTACATTGCGGCTTCTGAAGCTGCAAAAGAAGGTGTTTGGATAAGGAATTTCATTGCTGAATTGGGAATGGTTCCGAGTGCCTCGAGCCCAATGGATCTTTATTGTGACAACAATGGAGCCATTGCTCAAGCTAAGGAGCCTAGATCTCATCAGAAGTCCAAACATATACTCCGGCGTTATCATCTTATCCGCGAATTGGTGGATAGAGGAGATATTAAGATATGCAAAGTTCATACGGATTTCAATATTACTGATCCGTTGACAAAGCCTCTCACACAGCCAAAGCATGAGGCACACACAAGAGCTATCGGTATTAGATACCTAAATGATTGACTCTAGTGCAAGTGGGAGACTGTTGGAAATATGCCCTAGAGGCAATCATAGAGATGATTATATTTCATTATGTTCATGACATTGGATAATGTGTTATCTTGTTCCTAGAATAATATTATTAATATTGATTATCAAGTATGTGACTTGATTGTGAAACTCTATATTTCTGCGATAATTATTCTTATACGATCCCTGGTCGGAAACATATGAGGACACATATGAATAGACTAGCATATGTATTGGTTGATGACTATGTTTCACGAGTCATAGATATGGAGATATCAAACCAATAATATGGACACATGTTAGAGAACATGATGTTGGATAAGACCCACCTTGAGACACTATTGAGATTGTTATGATTCTATGTGTCGTTAGTTGGTCTCAAGCAATGATGATGTATAATCCTTAGACACGAGATCGGCATGGTTTCCTACATGTGTAATAGCACTCTTAGGGTTGCCAAACGCTACACCGTGAATCGGGTAGCTATAAAGGTAGCTTTGGGTATGATGTGAAACATGGAGAGGAATGTGACCGTCGGATATGTGATTTGCCCTCCTAACATAACAGAGAGATGTCTCTGGCCCCTCGTTGTGATCGGATAAAGAAAGTGCATGGCCATGCCACTAGTAGTCGAAGTGTTCACCACGTGAAGTTATCCGACACTCGATCGAGAAAGAATTGAGCAGATCCATGGATAACACAACATCTCACCAAGTTCACCCGGACATCGTGAGGCAAAGGGAGTATACATGAGTAGGTCGCTTAAGTTCGAATAGATTCTGAATCGGTCATTATCTGATACGAAGCCGGTCGAGATCGGTCGATATCTGATACTGAAGCCGGTCGAGATCGGTCGAACGTAGTCACAGAGTGGTCGAACACGTCGTAGCGATTACAAATGGTCGTGACCAAGTCGAACTGGTCGATAAAGATAGGACACAGTCGTAAGTGATGAGGATCTGATGTAGATCATATTGCATTAAGGTTTGTCCGATATATTTTGTGTGTATTCGGAATCGATATGCTCGCTAGGAGCCGCTACGACTCGTGATCGGAACGCGGTTTCGAGTCACAACCGAACTATAGATGAACCTCTGGTCACACACTTAACGGGTTGGAACAAACCAGTACGAATACGATTCGTAAACGTGTCCGGATAGGATCCGTTACGAGCACTATATAAGGAGATGCATGAGGCTGTTAGGGAACATGTGAAAACACCACCGAAACCCTAGCCACCATCTTCCTGAGAGCTCCGCCGTGCGACTTGGTGCTAGCACACCGGCGTTCGGTTTTTCCTTCCCTGGACGTGTGGATACCGTAGAGGCGCTACTACGATTGTTGCGCTTAAGGACGATCTACGATCTTCACGAGGAACTAAGAGGTTGCTGAAGGGGACGATCGACTACGACCACCACATCGACTTGCTAGACGTTGGATGATCGACTACGACCACTACATCGACGCGCTCTTCGTTGGACCAGGCTGCTCCAACCCTTCTTCCATTGCTCACAAGGTCGGTGGTAACGATCTATGATCATCTACTTGCTTGGCTTCTGGTTTGCGTGGTAGAAAATTTTTGTTTGTAGCTATCGTAGCCTACCCGCGACCCAACAGCACTGGCCTGCGTCCGCCATACCTACGAATTAAGTGCATACATTGTAAAGACTACGTAACATGTACAAAAACCAAAATTCCTACTTTAAAAATAATTTTCAGCATTAACTGAATAATTATCACACAAAAATGTAAACCTAATTTAGGCTACTCGGCAATTTAAATAGAGTTGTAATAGGGTCTTCCAATTTAGAGGATATTTTTAAATATTTTTCAAGTGCAAATATAAACAAGGGACACATTTTTGTAATTTTTTGAGGCGACTATTTATTTTTGTAATTATCTTTTTAAAAAATATTATTTTTTTAAAAAAAATTCATCAATGATTGTCTTTGTCCAAGTATCTCGAACGGACGGAGTACCCCAAAATTTCAGATACTAGCGATGGCTCGTACGTTATTTGTCCAAATATCACGAACGGATGGAGTACCCCAAAATTTCAGATACTAGCAATGGCTCGTACGTTCAGAATTTTTAGCGGATACAGCAAGTTTTGAACTCGTATTTGCAGAAATGACCATTGAATTCACGTATCTATAGAAATGGAAACCGTTGGTGCACGGTCACCGTGCGCCAACAGCTCTGACGCTGCCACGTGGCATTGGCGCACGACCAACGGCTCCAACACTGCCACGTGGCGTTGGCGCACGGTCACTATGTGACGTGCGCCAACGCCTTTCCCACCACCACGTGGCTCTCCTGGCCGACCCCCGTCGCCACCTTCGGTATTCATATTTTGTTTTGCTATATTTGTACGCGTATTTTAGTAGTTATGTGTATACTTTTGTGCCATATTGTATATCGACATCTCGAATGGAGTTGCAATGTATCGTTTTTTCTATACATTCCAAGTCACATGAAATCTTGAAACCCTAATTTTCGAAACCTAAAATAGAAATTTTCGCTACCTAAATCCTAATTTTTTTGAGACAATACCAGAAAACACATAAAATTTCTGAAACATTACACAATCAAGTCCACTGCGTGAGGAGCCTTCAAAATAAAATTCATAATTTTCTGAGCTCATTTTCTATATTTACAAATTCATACAAACAGGACACTTATACGAAATAGCAATACAAATTCTGAACAAATAAAATAATAGTAAATTTACACAAGCAAGTACATGATGTCGGGAGGCTTCACAAAAAAAATCATAATTTTTTAAACGTATTTGCTATATTTTAAAATTCTTACCGATTTCGGCCAAACCCAAACCCTAATTAACCCTAACCCTAACTAACCCTAACACTAACCACCTAGGACACGTGGTGGGCTGAGGGCTGTTGGTGCATGGTCACCATGCGCCAACGAGTTGAGGTGGCGGCGGGGGGTCGACCAGGATGGCCACGTGGCATTGGGAAAGGCGTTGGTGCACGGTCATCGTGTGCCAACGCCACGTGGTAGTGCAGGAGCTGTTGGCACACGGTGACCGTGCGCCAACAGTTGCCATTTCTGTAAATATGCGAATTCGGTGGTTATTTCTGCAAATATGAGTTGAAAACATGTTGTATCCGCCAAAAATTCCGTATGTCCCAACAGATTTTAAATAAACATAATGTAAGTTTGGTAATACAAATATCTATATCGGTAATTTCTCAAAAATGGTCATTTTATAGTTTTCATAACTTTTTGTAGGCTAAAGCTATCAAGACGTATAAATAAAAATATCAAAGAATTCAAGGGCCGATTGGCAAAACTACCATAGTACCGATGGGCAAATAACCCTAGCCGCTAGCCATTTTTTCCCTAGAGCCCGGTTTCTATGTCTTATTGCCCCTCTTCTCTCCTCTCCTTCTCAAGCTTCAGCGACAGCGAGGCTGCCAGCTCATCGGCGGCGACTCTATTTTCGCCCCACCACTACCCTCTACAACGACCTCTTACCCACATGGATCCACCGCCTACCATCTCTCCTACCTAACTCGGATCCACCACCACAGCCTCCGCCTCCATGGCTCCATCTTTCGCTGCCGCCTCCAAAGTGACTTTGGCGGGACTTGCGCTGTAGAGCCACAGTAGAGCTCGGTAGCTTTTTCACTGACGCCTACCTCGACAACCCTCTGCATACTCTTTCCCAAACTCGGCGACCCTATCCACAACCTTGACTTCATTTCGTTATCAAGGCCAGCGAGGTCGACTACGACACTAGCGAAGGTTGTGGCAAGGAGGAAGAGGACATCCACAGTTTCATCTCCGCATCCCAACGATTCATGATGGGGAGGTGGAGCTTGGAGAGGCGACACACGATTGTGGATGCGTTGGGAGGTTGCACCACAAGAGGCGCGTGGGAACAAGAAGGCGAGCACAAAAGCAGTGATGCAAGTGAAAAGAAGGGAAGGGAAGGAATGTGCAACTGGATAGAGTCATGCTGATGATCGGAGCCCACCTGGTAGGGTGGTGGTGTGGAGAGAACGACCCACCACCAACTCGTATTTTAAAGTAGTAGAGATATATGGTGTATGAGGGCTGCTAGACACACGATATTTTTTTTTCGTACACGCGTACGAAGCCACCTGGCATGGTAGGGGAGCGCTGTAGGTCGCCCGCCACGGTTTGGTACCATGGCAGGTGTTTTTGTACGGGCGCATGAAAATCTTGGTGTGGAAGCATTTCCAATGGTGTATATGGAGCACTAAAGTTAGGATTTGACTGTAAGGCCTTGTTAGGTATACGAATTTTTGGCTAATATAGCACGTTTTCACCCCGTATTTGCAGGATTGACCATACACGAAACATATTTTCTCATATAGCACCGTTGCTGCACGGCCACCGTGTGGTGGCCTCTCTCTACCCACCATGTCAGCCCGTTGCCGCGTGGCCACCGTGCGGCAACCGTTGCCACACGGCCCTTAGCCCGCCACGTGTCGCTAGGTTACTGTCGGCCGAAATTAATTCGTGCTTCGCGGCTGTTTGTCAAAAGTTTAAAATAGAGCAAATAAGTTCAAAAAAATCTAAAATTTTATATGGAGCATCCCGACACAGTTTACTTGCTTGTGTAAATTTTTCATAATTTTATTCATTTAGAATTTTTTCGCTATTTCGTATAAATGTCATGTTTGTGCGAGAACAAAAAAATCAACAGAAAATCGTGCCATGTGTTGTTTGCACAAACATCCGAGTAAGGCCCTCCCTCCATCTACCTTTCTATTACACCGAAAGCAAAGGGCAATCTTGTCATCCCGTCACCTCCATCTATTCCATCAAATCCTTGTCTCCCCCGTCTACTCCATCAAATACGTGTCTCCCCTGAAATGCAAAGCAATCTTAATTAGCGTGTGCGGGATAAGGATTCTCTCCCGCAGCGGCTATAAATTAGAGCGAGTGAGCGTGATTTCATTTTGCAGTCACTTGCTCTTCCGCTCGTTCATTTCGCAGTCGCTCGCTCTTCCGCTCGCTCTCTTGTTTTGTCGATTATATTTTTGGGGACATTTCGGCATTATTAACCGTTGTCATTCGCAGGTAGTTTGATCATAATTTTTATTTTATAGTGTTAATTAGTTATGAAATAATTAGTAGTAATTAATTAGTAAATTAGTTTACATTAATTTGTAGTGTTAGTTTGGTCGTAAAGCGAAATCAAACAATAAGAAATGCATTCACCGAAGAACAGAGGAGCATAATCTAATTAAGCTAGCATATCATGTAGCTTATAACCCCTAGCATGTTTAATTTACAATCTTTTTACGGTCTTTAGCCACATTCTCACTAATATTCCCTCTATTCCATGTGTTGTAAGTCATGTCTCTACAGGCGCTTCTAGAACACTTCTACGATAAGGACCACCGGTGCAAGCTGTGGGTCGCTACTGACGCGGATGGCCCTCCGCCCTTGGTGCTTTGGGTGAGGAGGGATTACTGGGAGCTGAACGATCGCTACGACCCGATCCTCCAGGACACGAGCTTGTTGCCCCTACTGAGGCTAGTGTCCGTCGGATGTCGGATCACCCTAGACGCCAGCCTATTGTCGACACATGTTGACAAGTGGAGGCCCAAGATGCATACCTTTCACTTTCGGTGGGGTGAGATGATGGTCACCCTGCAGGACGTCTTGCTCTTGACCGGTCTCCCGATCCGGGGTGAGCCACTTGTTCCGGGCCCTTCGAGTGAGAACTGGAAGGCCGAGCTGGAGCAGTGGCTCGCCCAACCTCTGCCAAAGCGTGTATGTGGTGTTCTCCGGACTTGGCTGAGGCAGTTCAGTCAGTGCCCACAGGGTGCACCTCACGAGGTCGTTAGGATGCACCTCATTGCTTACCTTCTTCACCTCTTTTGTTGGGTCCTGTTTCCAACCACACAGGGCGATTTTTGCTACCCCAGCTTCGTCCGCGTCGCCGATTCTTTGGTAGATGCAGCGGCTGGGCCAATACCTCAGTACAGTTAGGGATCATCCATCCTTTGCGTCACATACCGGGGGGTGTGTGACGCTTTGTGGAGCTCTACCGGTGGTACCTCGAGCCTGGCCATCTGCTACGTGCTCTTGGAGCTGTGAAGTTAGGAGCACTTCCTTGTTGGGCGGCCATCTATCGAGATAGTGGTGCCCCCATACCCTGTTCTGCATGACCAGATAGATGGGCCCACCATGGGTTTACGGTGGACTGCTGGCCATCTGCGCTGGGACAACGAAAGACTGGCGAGGTGTTACTCATTGTACCACAACAAGTTCGAGTCGTTGCATGAGAGCGACATCATATGGAATCATCCATGGTATCCATAGTTCGTGTGCACGGTAGCGTCACACGGACTGTCAGTGCAATGGATCCAGGATGTTTTGCTGTGGACGACGGACTGCCACCTGGTGTTCGCACATATGGTGAAGCCTTACGCGCTGCGGTGCGTAATGCGACAGATTGGTCCGCACCAGGTCGTGCCCCCCAAACGGCAGGCCCCTACCGCGAGCCGTACACCTGTGAGTCAAACTTCATCCAAGCGATGTTTACAGTTCTTACGTCCACTTTTCTAACATCAATCCTACCAGAAATGCAAGCAATCGAGGTAGGGTGGGCATACTCAAGACTGACGCCCGGTCCAGCACGAGTGGACTACGACATGGACGGCGAGGGCGCACTTGGATGTCCTGTGTGCCCCACGTCCGCACGACCCTGAGACGTATAGTGCGCACATATAGTGGTACGTGCCACGGACGCGCACAAGACTCACCATTCCTCCACCGGAGCGCTCAGAGCAGGTGAAGAGGAGACGCACCAGAGAGCCTCCACCGCGCGTACGATCATCACCTCTGGTTGTTTCATTGACAATATTCATACTCTTCGTTAATGAACCTATTACGTATGTCAGTACAGTTGGAGCGGACGCAACGCGTCCATAGCGCATCGAAGGCCTCCATCCACAACCCAGACACAACACCGGCGGGATATAGAAATTTTTGAAGCACATCTCGGTGGAGATGAAGAAGATAATAAAGAACTTGAGTTGCGGTCGTTCGACGGACGACGTCCTGCGCATCGGGCAACAAGTGGGGGGGCATGCTCACCCGCTAGGTCACCACAGCCTAGCGAGTTCGGCTGATGTTGTAGCACTCCCCGTCGGTCACTCGCGCCCCAGGTCGGCAGGGAGGTAAGTTATGTACAAATCTACATTCAGTTTTTTTGTCTATGCCTTACGTTCCGCTAACATCATGTCCATCTCCTGCCGTAGGTCCGTCGGGATGAATCACTTCTGTCGTCCGCACCCGATACACAAACTGGTGCTCCCCCTTTGTCATCTGCACTGCACATCCAGGAGGTACGAGGTTCTCAGTTTATGTCCAGAGTGTTTATTTGTACTAACATCGTTCTGTCTTGCAGTCTTTAGTTGGTCGTGGGGGCGACACCCAATTCACGTCGACTGATGATGAGGATACAAGCTTCCCAGCTCCTGCCAGGGAGCAGTACACGGCGTCAAGGTACGAACAATGGCAGCCAGGGTTTGGAGCGTACGTAGGGTAGAGCTCCTCCAGGTTCGTTGCCCTACCGTACGTTCAAGGTTAGAGCTCCTCTGGGTACGCGGGAACCCTGTACGTCCAAGGCCAAAGCTCATCTGCATAACTGAAGTTGTAGGCATCATACCCCGGGAGTGAATTTTTCAAGTCCGTCGCTCATGACTTCTTCAAAGGTGTTCCCTAGGTCGGCATGTCTCATCAGGATGACATATACGCCTACCAGACTCTATTGGGCCAGAGTCAGCCTACTGGTCCATCTCCGCCCACTCAATGGTCTCCGTACCCTCTCCAAACCGATACGCGCTGTCCAAACCGGTGGACGTATTCCATGAGACATACCTAACGCAAGACCAGGACGCGCACGTAGAGGCAACCGCCACGTGTAGACGGTAGTAGCTCAGACGAGTGAGCCATATTGTATCAAATGTTATGCGATTATGTTTTTGTGTATTCGTATTCATATTTTGTTTTGCTATATTTCTACGCGTATTTTGATTGTTATGTGTGTACTCCTGCACCATATTGTATATCGACATCTCTAATGGAGTTGCAATGTAGCTTTTTTCCATACATTCCAAGTCACATGAAATCATAAAACCTTAATTTCCAAAACCTAAAATCCAAATTTTTACGACCTAAATCCTAAATTTTCGAGACAATTGCAGAACACATATCAAATTGTCTATGTGGGGAGCCTTCAAAATAAAATTCATAATTTTGGGAGCTCAGTTTCAACGTGGGCGGCATATCAGGTGCACAAGCACCCATCTATGCACATATGCACATAAAGCATCCTGGCGGTCCATCAAGAAATCAACGGGCGTTTTTGCGTTTCAGCCCTCGCGCTCACCTCCCCCAGCCCGACTCGACTCGTGCATTCCCCACCCTCCTCCTGACCAAGACCGCCCCTCTACTGGCGCCTTATACACCTCCTTCTCGCACGCCCTTCTCGGTGGCCCCGCCGGGCGGCTCCTTCCACCGCCTCCTCCAAATTGCCGTCTCCCTTGCAGCGCCACCACCATCTCGAGGCACCGTCTCGTGGCGAATAGGGTTAGGGTGGGGGCACCGTGCCACCCCAGCATCGCTCGCCTACCCCGAGCCTTCCTCCTCCACCTCCTCGGCGCCCTCGCCACCACGTCCGCGTCCGCCTTGTCCAGTGGCGACCACCTCCCCTTCACCCTCCTCCCCACCGACCCCGCCGCTGGGTGCGGTGGCTCCGTGGCCGAGTGCCTGGCTAGCGACGAGCTGGTAACCACTACGATGGATTCTTGCCATCCAGAGAAAAAGAAAAAGATTCAATCTTCAATCTTTACTTGGCGCGTTCTCGGGTGTTGCAGTGTGCTGCTACCACCTAGTGTTCCTTTGTTGTTGTACTTTTGGGATCTTCAATGTTGTAATGTAAGAGATCTTTGTTGCTTATTATGAAGATCTTTGTAATTCTGGTATTCTGTTGTTGTTTTACACATGATTATCATGTACACTGAAATTATCACTCAGAAATGAATAAAAATGTGTGATTTCTTTGATGTATATGTCTCTGAAATGTCGTGATGCTTCCATTTTGCAAGATAGGTGCATGAGAGATTGGCATTCACAAGTGGTAACATAGGCCATGGTAGAAGAGCGCTTTAGTAGAGGAATTGGTATCAAGGATAGATGAATTTCAGAAGTATGATCTTCCTGATGGAAGTGTATGCAAATTACAAGCATGTTACATGTCCATACAACTTTGAGATGTTCTGTATAAAATTACCATCCAAGCAAACTACAAGTAAACTCTGAGATGCAAACTACAAGCAAACTCTGAGATGCAAACCACATGTTCAGTTGATGTTCAGATTTTGATGGAGGCATTGTTTCAATTCTGGAGTCATGGACATGTAATATTGTTAATTTCATAAGTATTGAGCTTCAGATTTTGTTGAGTTATGAACATGTATGAACTCCAGAATTGAAATGTATGAGCTTCAGATTTCATAAGTGTTGAGCTTCAGATTTTGTTGAGTTATGGACATGTATGAACTCAAGAATTGAAATGTATGAGCTTCAGATTTCATAAGTGTTGAGCTTCAGATTTGGAATTTCCTTGTTTACAATAACATCTCAAATATGTAAGCTGTAGATTCCAACACAACCAAAATACATAAATTGGTTCAGACCAAAATACCATGTATAAGCCAATCTGACATTCCAACACTACTTTGCATACAAGATTCATTGAATAAATTTTGCATTCAAACAATCTGACATGCATTCAACAGATTGCACCTCACACAACATTGGAGTACAATGGAGTTCACATTACCCTATCTTCAAGCTCACAAATCTACACAAGCTGGTACATTGGAGCTACTCATGGAAAATTAAAATAACTGAAAAGTAAACTACGGGTAGCTAAATTTAGAGATCGCCGCTTCTCGCTTACGAATTCAAATTCGAATGAGGTATTTGAAATCGCCGCTCTGGTAGCTAAAACTATCGCTCTGGTAGCTAAATTTTCATTCGGACATGATCAACTGTTGCCCACCTGGAAAAACAAGTTGGTAAAGAAATTCATCATTGATCGGTATGGGTACTTCGAAGTGCAATGACAAGTTGACATGCTCTAACAGAAAATTTAATCTAGTTTTGCATATCGACCTTGCAATAAATCGCAAGCGAGGCAAATCTAAGTGGAATCAGATGTATCAAATTACCAATCCACAAAAGAACAGATGAATAAACAAGTGATTGAATGAATCACTAGGATACTCCAAACGAAAATACTTTACATCGGCAATTGCTTCGGCCACAACAACCAACGCCTACACCAAGTAATCAAACAAAGAAGGAAAGATTAACCGACGACGCCCAATGATCAACAGAGAACAAGTAATTAATTCATGGATAACTCAAGATACTTCAAGCAAATTACAATCTAGTTCCCCACGCCAGCAATACACTAGAAATTACAAACTCCAAGCATGAGATCCTTAAGAACCACGCCCCAAAACCAAAACAAAATTTTAAGAAAATCTAGAACAAGCACAAACCTTATGACGCCAATGTGGACCGAAAGAGGCACGGAAAATCCGAGGAAAAATTCCTCCGAGTCCGTGAGAATTCGTCTTGAATTCTTGATCTCTAGCGAGAAGGATTAGACGAAGAGAAAATTGGGGAAAATCGAGAAGCGTAAAAAAGGGCGACGACGCTGGCGAGGCGCGCTGAGGGCGGCACTGGCGAGGACTCAGCGATCGGGCGACGGAGTTCTCGGGCTATTGCGACGACGATGACGGCGATAGGGCGCAAGGCGTGCGACGCTGGAAAGCCCTAGCGCGCACGGGCTGGAGAGGAAGGCCGACGAAGCGTGGGTAAGCGCAAAGCGTCATGGCGCTTACTTTCATGCACAAGGCGATCATCATGACCGTCGGATGAGCGATGGAGGGTTGGGATTGAGTATGTGCACATGTGCACACATTGCCTCATGTGCACCTGATACGTCGCCTTCAACGTGGCACAGTTTTCTGTTGATTTTTTTGTTTTCGCACAAACATGACACTTATAAGAAATAGCGAAAAAAATTATGAACAAATAAAATTATGAAAAATTTACACAATCAAGTACACTATGTCAAGAGGCTACACATAAAATTTCATAAATTTTTGAACTCATTTTACATATTTTAAAATTCGTACAAACAGCAAACCATAATTTCAGCCAAAACCTAACCCTAACTAAACCCTAACTAACCCTAACTTGGACACGTGGCGGGCTGAGGGTCGTTGCCATGACACAAGCGGTGAGGCAACGTTAACGTGGCGGGGGTTGGCCGACTATGGGGAGGCCATGCGGCGGTGGGGGTGGCGTTGCCACACAGCGGTCGTGCGGCAACGGGCTGATATGACAGGCAGAGAGAGGCCATCGTACGGTGCAAATACGGTTCACGGGTGATCAATACTACAAATACGTAATGAAAAGATGCTATATTAGCCAAAAAAAATTCTTGGTATACGAGGTGCACATTTTTTTTTTAATACATGAAAACTCCATCGTCAAACGCTGGTAACACACTTGCTACAGCCACATTTCGGGTGGGCGTTCTCCCGACTGATGAGCGGGTCCCGTCGTGTCTTCTTCGTGGCTTAAGCACTCGAGAAGAACAAGTTCGCCACGCAACCTCTGGGCCTTCTTTCGCTTAATTTCCTTTGCTTGACACGGACATGTATGTAGCATCTACATACCGAACTGGGGTTTTCTTCTAGCCTCCTCTCAACTTCGCAGACGCCGAGACCCAACATTCCGTGGGCAATGCCTGTGCTGGCTGTCCAGTTGCAGAGGTGGCTAGCGCTGTATTTTTTTTTGTGAAATAATATTATTTTTTAAAAAAATACAAAAATAAATGATCAAAATTTTTTTACAAACTAGCCTACTGTTGTCATTTGAAATAGCGAAACGGTCATGTCGTCATTCGAAATAGCGACGGTAGTTTAGAGAATGACGATAAAGCCTAGAACAGTGCAGAGAGATCCATGTCGCTAATTGAAATAGCGACAGAGTCATATCGCAACTCCAACTGGCGACAAGACCATGTCGCCATTTTAACTGGCGACATGGACATCTACCTATTTTTTACTGTCTATTTTCAATCACATATTTTACGGACAACTCATAGTGATATTACAAAACATTCAGCACAACGTCATCACATTTTTTGTCGACAAATCACAATGATATTACAGAACATTCAGCGCAACGTCCTCACATATTTTGTTGAGAAATCATACTGATATTATAGAACATTCAGCACAACGTCATCGCCTAGTTTTTTGACAAATCAAAATGATATTACAAAGCATTGAGCACCACATATTTCAACAAGACGAACTTTTCCTATAGCCGTGACCTCAACGTCTGCCTTGTCGACCGCCTTTAGTGGGGCGGTCGGATGAGGTCCCCGCGGCGCCATCCGGACTGTCAATATCTTCTTCATCCTATGGATTTCTCGTATGACATTTCTTAAAGGTATACTTAGACTCCCTACAAATGAAGCACTTCTTCATATGACGATCGGTTTCTGCTTCGTCAATATCGTTCCTGATACGCCATACCTGTCGCCGACCAACCTTTCCCTTCAGCCTATCAATATCCGCGGCCCAAATAAGTTGCTCTCAGGTCGGATGGCCAGTGAAATGGCCAGCCATGCCTAACCATATAGCTTTGCACTCCAGATTTGCATCACCTCCTCCTTGTTGAAATAATCAAAGAGGTATAAGTCGGAATGATGTGACACCGTCGAACATACAACCATGAATTATGAGCAGAGCCTATGCAGAAGAAGAGGCTTGTTGCAAGTGCATATACAACTAGCGTGGCGTAGTGTGCATTCGTGAGTGATCCTCTCGCGGTTCATCCCACGGCACCCTTTATTCCTGTACAGCATCTCGAAGCGAAGCTCCCTTGTGCCCATCTTGAATGCCCAGTGCATCTCACACTACTTGCTCTTCTCCTTCATGTACTTAGTCATAGTGAGCGACGCGTTGTTGCTTCTGTCAACAAAGTAATTTGTGGCACCGCGCAGAATTGTCTCCACAATACCAATCAAAGGGAGGCACCTGGCACCATGTGACCCAATTGTACACCTCGGCTAGATTGGTTATTATGATACCATATCGAGCACCACATCTGTCACGTAGCAACGACTATTTCTTCTTAGGCTCATGCTCAATCCAGTCCGAGAAGTATTTCACCTGTGCCCCCGTCTTCCTTGCCATACTAGGACCATCTGTGGGTAGATGTGGCAATGCTTGAGGGCTGGTCGGCGCTTATGCGCCCTTTTCTCTGCCTCCTTCGTTCGTTCGATCCGCCATCCGTAATCTTCCAGAGTGCGTCAAACTTGCGCTGCTGATTCTGGTTGTACAATCGCTTGAACAGATTCATCAAGTCCTTGTTGAGGAATTGCTTGTAAAAGTTTGCACCTGTGTGTCTCATGCACCATCTGCTCTGTAGATCCACCCATGAAAGTGGTTCGTTCTCTCCTTGTTGTAGCTGAGTTATTATACTCAGCAGGCTCGCATGCCGATCATGTATGATGTATACGTTAGGACGACCCTATACAACAAAAATCATCAAATTCCTCAGAACCACAACCAGTTGTCCGTGTTCTCACTTTCAACGAATATCAATGCTACGGGAAGAACTTAATTGTTCCCATCCATCGCTATTGCAGTCAATATCTGGCCATTGTACTTTCCAGTCATGAATGTATCATCCACACACAAGATTGGACAGCAGTGCTAGAATGTATTGATGCATGGACCAAAGGCGAAGAATGCTCGCTTAAGTACCCTCTTATTGGCACCACTTCGGATACATGGGATCTTGAATGTCGACATGAGTGCCAGGATTCCTATCTTGTATGACTCGGAGTTGGCTGGGGAGGTTGTGGTAAGAGTTCTCGAACGTACCAAACCTCGATTCCAATACCTTTTTTTTTGCCCTCCACGCCTTGACATAACTGATTGTGCACTAGAACCTTGCCTCAATCGCCCGAATGATGGATCGTGACTCAAAATCTAGATTATCCATGATCTCACTGTACATGACGTTCGCAATGAAGCCTGATGACAGGTTCTTGTGAAATTGCACTAACTCGGTGACGACACATGTGTGAGGGATCACTATAGAGCATTTTCAGTAGGTATCCCACTCAGACTGAAATCCGTGCACTCGCCAAGGGCTTCCCTCTATGTCGCACTTCACATCGTAGCATCTTGGGTTAGACTTGACAACTTTGAATGTACGCCGCATCAACAAGGCCTAAAATTTGACTGCCTCCTACACGGCCTTCTTGCATTTGCACATAGCACCATGTCTGATCTCACTCTAGTCGTACTCTCACGGCATACTGGAACCTTCGTTAATGACGAAGTTGTTGAACTGGTATGTGTTTCACTCGGATGAAACCGCCCGCTGTTCCACAGTGTCCTCATCGTCGGATGCTTCATCTTCCAACAATGCCATGTAGTCCCGATCTTCGAGATCCATCCTTTGGACTAGGGCTTTCAGCTCCTCACCCTCGTCAGCAAGCCAACTAGTTTGCTTGACTGAAGGAGCTCCTTCCACAAGGTCTTCATCGACAGCATCAGCAACTCCCGGACCTTTGGCCATCATGTGCGCATGTTGTGGTTGGAGTCTCTAACTTCTTCTTCGGTATTACCACCCCCTTCTTGTTCAACCGTCGATACAGGAGTGGGCTTGGCAAATGCCTAGGCCAGAAGGACCAAATCCCACCGTTCCTCCCTCGCCGTGCATACATATGACTGTCATGACCGTGTTCTCTTGAGCTGTACTAACTCCTAATATGTGCCCTATGGTACTCGGTTGGCAAGGCAACTCAATCTCAGATCATACACAGTATGATCCAAATCGAATGTGTAGAACAACCACCACATCACAGCGTCCCATGTACGCTACTCTGATCTTGTTAGGGCCACGGCCACCGATTGGAAATAACGCAAATCAATCCCCTAGAGACCCTCAAGAATAATTTTGAAATTGGTGGCGTTCGATATATTTAACGTACTGCACCGTAAACAAGATCTCTATGATTAACCACGTATCTAAAACTAAACTGCCCACCAAAAAGGATTCTCTGCTACTTAAAAATTAGACTTGGCGGTCGTCTGTCCTTCCACCATCTTCTGTGTCCGTTGATCATCGAGCTGGAGAACCTAGAGCCCAGATCGCTTCGCGTAGCATCAACCCTAGCGTATGTACCGCCCTCCCTCCCCCTCTCTTTCTCGCTCACACCTCCCGCTCTCGTGCCGCCCTCCCTCTCCTCCCACTCTCCCCACCCGAGCCGCCCTCCCTTTCCTCTCTTCGAGGAAATGACTTGAAAATTTGATGATTGCACATTTGAATGAATAGTATGCTTCAGACACGATTAGTATGCATTGCATGCTAAAATTTCGGTACAAATATAAGTTTCGTTGTAACGCACGGACACATGACTAGTATGTACAACATACAACACTATGTAACTGTACATCTAAAACTATGTAATCCATTCGGTTAAAAAATGACGGGCTGCGCTTCACTAGCTTCTCTCCTTCTCTCTACTCCCCTCCCTTCCCTCCCCTCTTTCTCTTTTTTCTTAATAAAAGTGAGTTATACTAGAATTTTATATGGTAGATTGTACCGCCATTTGGAATGGCAACATGAACTTGCGAAATCCCTGTCACCATTTGTAATGACGGTTTTTTAAAATTTTAATATTAAAAAAATTAAGAACTTGCGGGATCCCTGTCGCTATTTGAAATGACAAGTTTTAATGGCGATAAGGCACTGGCGTCATTTCAACTAGCGACAGTGACATTTCTACACTGTTCTAGGCTATGTCATTGTTCTTTAGGCTATTGTCGTCATTTGGAAATATTCCAAATGACGACAGTATCCTGATTTTTTAGAGAAAAAAAACAACTATTTATTTTTGTAAGTTTCTTTTAGAATAATATTATTTAAAAAAATTCGCTAGCGGTGCATCTGGTGAAACCAAACCTAGAGATATAAAGGGCTATCTAGTATCTACTATGAAAACTCCTCTATAGCCTCGGAAACCACCGAGCTTATTATCACGAAAAATTAGTTACTATCTTGTTAAGTAACACTAAGAATTCTAAACGAAAATCTTACCTCTTAGACATTCCCAACAGCTTCCTTACATATATTTGTGCTATATCCCAACAAACTCCACTCTTATTTTTCTTATCTTTATCAAACCTCCGTATCGATGAGCTGCTCGACGAATTGCCATCAGGACACAAGGATGGATCACATCTCATCGTCCGTCCAAGATATTATTTCACTCAAAATAATTTAAGATATTATGCTACTAGTATTACGTATCTTTTGTCCTGCGGTGTTTATTGAGAACATTATTGCTTTTTTAGGCAAGTCGCAAGAGCTCCATTGGATTACAATCCTTGGTAACCGCATCCATCAGAAAATCCAGAATGCAATTGTTGAGTCTGTGTGTGATACAAATTTTATTTTCTATTCTAATTTATAGATCTACTCCTACACAAAGTCTTTTATATACCACTATAAATTCATCCATATAGTCTATAGGGTTGAACAAGAGTTTCATTATGAGCATCTTCTCATACAGTGATATCGTCTTCATGCGTCTGTGGTTTTTTCCACGAGAGTTTTTCACGTAAAATATGAGTTTCTCGTTTCTATTTTTCGGTATATTATTTATAATAAGTGATATCAGAGCACAAGAGACAACAACCGAGAAGAAAAGATCGTTGAGTTGGCTCAACTCGGCGTTATCGGCGAATACCGTCTCCCTCTGACGTCGAAACTAAAGCAAAAAAAGCAGCTCTGTGCGGACTCTGATATTGTCTGATGGAAGGAAATTCCTTAAGGGTGGATCTCACCGTAAGGCCTCTTCCCCAAACCCTTAGATCAGCGAGGGGGGAGAGAGATAGATGGAGATGGGTGAGGGCCTCCTCAAGGCTCTCTCTGTAGAATTTATCTTCTCGTCTGATAAAGCTATTGGGTACGAACTGTAAAAATTGAAGGCTGATTTGAGATTTGCCGTACCTAAGCCAGGCCACGCCGCCACGGTCTTGGATATATATAGTACTTGTACAGATTACAAAACAGAGCTGAAATCAAACCGAACTCAATAGAATTACAATGAGAATGAATAGCTACAGATTCAATATTTTGCATGTGTATCGGACAGGGAATACTAAACGAGTTCAGAGTCCTTGTCAGTAACAATGCCTGTACATTGCCGATAACACAAATATACAGAATTGGTTTGTATTTCTAACACATCGTGGGTTGCAGGCTTGCGGCCATAAAAGCAGAGCGCGTAAGGAGAGAAGTCAACCGAGTCAAGCGCACACGCACCGAGAAGGGCACATCTCTCGCGAGAGAAAAGAAATCAGCGGCTAAGGGCACCCCAAATAGATAGAGTTAACCTTATCTATGTTGTATTATCTTTAAGGACAATATTTCTAATAAATAGTTTTTAGCATACTCTCTAATATATATATATATATATATATATATATATATATATATTAAAACAAGTCTACATGTCAACTAGAGTAGATTAATGTATTATATTTTATTTCACGTGCACGATAGTCTCTTCATAAAGAGACGATTTGTGTTCTCTTCCCTTCCTCCTTCACGTAAGATTTTATTAACGTAATATAGTTAAAAGACTATAATAAATATACTATTAGAGGTGTTCTGAGCCTCATGTCAGATATTATGGTACGGTCCAACTAGTAATAATATAGTTGGCACGTGTTTCACGTCCCATCTTTCATGGTACGAAGGAACAGCTGCAGCTCCAATCTTCCTGTGACGCGCAGCAAGCAAAAACACGACAGCCAGGATGATTGTATATCAGCTAACCACAAGCACTATTAACTGGCGTCAACAACCAGGGGTGGTGGAGGGCCCTACGGCTTGAAAACCACATCAATCACCACACGGACAGCAGCCCTTCTCTTGAATTCTTGTGCAGGCGTGCAGCTATGATCCTTAAATAAAAAAGATTGAAGATAATAGATGGAATTTGGCGTGCAGCAGCTCACCCACCCATGAACCTCTCCAACTTGCGTATACCGCAGTACACGAACTTAGTGACGGAGCCAAAAATCTTTTAAAACCTGATCAAGCCACAAATTAAATACTTAATTATGGTCTATTGATAACTACAAGCATCGGATATTCGGATACACAATTACACATCATGCAAATCCACAATAGTTTTAAAGTAAAAGAACGGATCCGATACATCACACATGTAAAGATTCATAGATGGAATCATGAAAATAAAAACGAGATACGATAACAAACAACTCACTAAACACTACCAAAGTTGCGACGAGTCGACAACAAAAATCTAAATATCCACTCACACAACCAAAAGAGAGTAAGAGACTCTACAAGATAAAAATATATAAATTAGTAAATCATATAACTTTAACTTGAAAATATATTCACATCAGATAGAATGAAACATACCGATAGTGTGCTGATCAGGCCTAGGCCTACGAGGTAAATGTCTTTTCCTTTTTTTCATGGCTTGAAACCATCAGGCAATAACATCATTATCAAGTTGTTTAAATATGTCCCGCTTGGTGTAGCATATCATCAAGTCATTGAACCCATCATTGTTGATCTTGTTGCACAATTTAGACTTAATAATCTTCACTGCCGAAAAAGCCCTTTCAACCAATGTCGTTGACACCAGCAATAACAAAGCCAACTTAATGAGTTTGTAGACCAATGGAAAAACCAAATGTTTCTCGGTTTCAACCATCTTTGTAGCCAAACTTTCAAGATATTTACAAGTAGAAAAGGAAACATGTCTTCTCACATGATGAATATAAGTTTCAAGTTGGTGACTTATGATTGCACGATCACTACTAGAGAAATCCGCATGATAAATTATAGTTGGGCGAACAAGCTTGTCAACATCAAACTTAGAGAAAAAAATTCTTTGGATCAAGACATGAGAAGCACACTAATATCTCTGTAGATGCTTCACTAAAGCGATGATTCATCTCAGTACATATCTTGTCAAGCGCAACATAGAAAACCTCAACTCGGTAATATAATGAAGATTAGTGTAAGTCTTCCCATCAAACCTCGAACGACCCCTAACTGATATTTGTTCATCCATATTTGGCACCAGAATACCTTTGAAAACACAAAATTATTGAACCTCATCAAACAAGTCCTCCCAACCACTTTCTCTCAAGGAGGTCAACCAAGCTTTGACATCATGAACTAATTTCGTAGCATTAACAATATTTAGATTCTTTCTTTGCGAGACTTGTGAGAGCTCATTTGTCATGGCAAACAACTTTAACATAAGCTTCGAAATAAAAGCAAATTTGAAACTCTCAATTTTTCTATCAAACTCGCTGCTTGAGATCGTCCACGCCCATCCTCATCTACCGCACTAAGCACATATAACACCGACCTCCACATTTGATCCAAACGAAACAAAGTTGTTTGATGTGAACCCCATATAGTATCCCCGGGTCTAGCGAGACTTGTTTGCTGATTCAAGCATATCCAAAATATTTTGATGCTTTTCTTCCGTCAATGTATCCCTCCTGTTGCAAGATGCACTTGTTGTAGTAACAATCAAGGTAACATACTCAAAGAAATCATGAATAGATGAGCAACAACTAGCAACGGAGACAACAACCAATTGCAAATGGTGGGCATAGCAATGTACATACAAAGTATAAGAGTTTTCATCTGAATCTTTCTTTGCAAGCCATTAAATTCACCTCTCATATTTGAAGCCCCATCGTATCCTTGCCCCCGTAGACTATGAATGGATAGCTTGTAATGATCTAAAATACCAACAAGAGCTACATTTAGTGCCTTCGATGTAGTCTCATAGACATGATGTAGAGCAAAAAATCATTCCACAACCTTCCCTTCATTATTGTTCACATACCTATAACAAAACAATTGCAACAAGGTTAAATGGAACAAGAATGGAATAATAGGTAAATGGAATAATGAACCACTACTAACCTCAACAGTACCACCATTTGCTCTTTCATGGATATATCGCGCGACTCATCGATAAGCACGGAGAATTGTCTATCACCAATCTCTCTCATAACCACATCGGTGACTTCTTGTGTGCAACATTTTGCAAGATCCTTTTGAATATCAGGAGAAAGCATCTTGCATTTTTTTTAGGCCACGGTCAAAAGCATGCCTCACTTTTTCATTCTTATCTTTGTACCAATCTATCATTTCACAAAAGTTACCCTTGTTCAATGAAGTAGAAGATTCATCATGGCCACGAAAATTCATGTCTTGACTAATGAGAAATCTTGCACACTCTAGAGAAGAAGTTAAACGGATTTTATATAGTTCATTGGATTCCTTGGTTGCACAAGAGAGCTTACTTGACACACTTTGTCTTTGGTTATGAAAATCATCACAATGTAATATTGCCTTGTTGCGGTCACTTCTTACACCACCAATATGGTCGGGCAATACTTTATAGGCATACTTCCAATCACTAAACCCGATTCTGGTGAAGACTTCGGAACCAAAGTGTTGATTATTTCCCAACTTCTTAAAAAGAAAGCAATAGAAACAATACGTCATATCTTGAGACTCGCTATATTCTATCCAACCATACTTCTTATACCAATCTTTTGAAAATGCTCTCCACAAACATCCAAATTGTTTGTGAGGAAAATTCACAATTGGTTGGGTTGAACCCTTCAAAATGTATGCTCTTCTCACTTGGTTTTGAACATCCGGATGGTAATCATCTATTTGTTTCCTAAGAGCAGGATCACACACAATTTCATCAGGATTAAACACATCCTCCTCCTCATCATCATTAGCCATATTTGGTTCATCTTTATCACTTGGTTATGGATTGCGGTTGTGGTAAGCTTCTCGAGTCAACCAAAAACCTCATCATTTCTGAAATTTTAACAATTCTCATCGTCTCAAGGCTCTTTCTACCAGAAAAACAACTCAACAAGGTCATCCTAATTCATACAGTCCTACTAGCACAGGACTCAACCGCTCAAGGAATCAAGGATTGTGCATTTGTGCTCACCTAGCTGCCTGGGCGGTCGTGGCAGAGTCACTGTCTCGCTAGAGTCGCTGCGCCCACGCGTGCACTTTTAGCTCCCGCCTGATGTAGGTGAGGTGTCCAATCTTTCGATGAGATTGATAAATATCAATTTTGGTGGAGGTGACTCTCGCGATCCGACTACAACCGTACGATGACGCTTGCACCTTAACAATCGTTGAACCAACTCCAAGATGTTATTGACCTTACTGGAAGCGCGATCAACCTGAACACGAGGTTCAATACCTGCAAGCAATCGAAGAACTAGAAAGAATAAGATGTATGCAATCTGATATTGCGAAAAGATTGTAGTGTAGATGGCATTGAAAAACAAAGATGAGAGATCCCAAAGGCTGTCTTGACTGGTGGTCGTCTGACACAACTGAAGAATAGAAGTTTGCACAATGGCTAAACCTCAACTCAACGAAATCCAATCTGTTTGTGACAGCTAAGGGATGTAGTTAAAGGGGTAGAGGACGTCCTCTAACCCTAGGGATGCACCCCAATTGGCCTCGACTTAATACAAGGCCCGTTGGCCCAAGTTGAGGTGGTGCAACACCGTTCTCAGAAATAGACACGAACTGTTTTGATGATTGTGGCCGGATCGGATGGAATTTGAAGATGAGGTTGGTTCCATCGGAAAGTATACTTAATAAGCTTTCCATGAAGTCCACAAACATCCCAAACGGAGTCCGCATGAAGAAGTTATGACCGTTTAAACTTAGTGCTGTCGCAGTAGTCAGAATCCGAATCCAGAACGAGTCCAACTTGGACCCAAAATGACGTGGTGACCTCCATTATGCCTTCTATGCATGTCCATGAGCCCCCATGCCTATCCTTGGTCCTTTCCCATGTTCTTAAGCACATGCCACTTGTATTAGGTAGCGGTCTAGTCTCATTAATATATGTACTAGGAACGAATTCACCTAGTAATTAAGTTGGCGAGCACGAGCTCGAGTCAGTGGTCCTTGTAACACTTGTGGTGAATGAGTTGTGTGTGTAGACGCGGTTGTATCCATGGTAGGGATGTCCTCATCATCCCCCCTTCTTGCATTTGAGTCGTACTCGACTCAAGCTCATCCTCTTCTCCCAAGTATGGCTTCAAATCTGCAATGTTAAATGTGAGACTAACCCTAAAATCTGCAATCAGTTCAAGCTTGTATGCATTATCATTAATCTTTTCTAATACTTTGAAAGGACCATTAGCTCTAGTCATCAATTTTGACTTCATCGATTCAGGAAACTTATATTTTCTCAAGTGCAACCAAACAAGATCTCCAGGTTCAAAAATTAAATGTCTCAAACATGCCTTTGAGCGCCACGATCATATCGTAAGCCTCAATGTTCTCAAACTGCTTCTGAAGGTCTGAGTTCATAGCATCAAGCATGAGATAGTTAACATCAAGGGATTCATCACATGCTTTTTTATAGGTGGTTTTAAGAGCAGCAGCAGTATTTTCAGCAGACACATCTGGAATAGGTTCCTCTAGAACATGTTCCTTTTTATCTTGCCTAAGAACAATTATTAGGTTGCGGGACTAATCCGCAAAATTTGTTCCAATCAGTTTTTCCCTTTCAAGTATCGAACGTAAAGCAAAACTAGATGTAGGTACAGCAGTTGGTGCCATAATCTACAACATAAAATATGCAAAACTAAGACATATGTTCAATCAAAGTAACTTCTATTAAACAATTTAACAAAGATACTCCCACTAAACACCACATCTCTCTTATGATATTTTAGTGATTCAAGATCCTCAATCAATTAATCTACTAGTGAGCTTTGGCATCACTGCTAGAAGATTAGTGAAATCGGTAAGCAACCCTTTGCTAATCATATCTCTATATGACTCTTGTTGTTGGGCAGCATCTATATGCTCCGGCACCCAACCCTTATGCCCCAAGGTCCACAACTGTTATGATAGCCTTGTTAAGTTAAACCAATGCTCAGTGTGTAAGTGTTTGACACAAACCCGTCTAGTCAAGGAGAGCTAATGGCACTCTGCTTTGGCAAGACCTACCATTAAAATACATGACTTTGATGGTTCAGCATATTTGGGAGGGCATTAATTTAACTTAATATTATGTGAGGGAATTTTACTTCTACTATGTTAAAAGCATCTAAAGCAATTAAATAACATGCATAGAAATAAATGAACATGAATATAAAGGCATTCACAGACAATCAAATTGCATTATGATATAGTATGACCCTTCCACATGGTGATCTCCATCGCCATGCATCCTGTTCGCCATGTCTCCAAGTGGTCAACTCCTCCAAGTACTCCCACTAAGACATTACTCCTAATAGCATACTAGTAATGAATTACAAGGAGTAAAGAAGCATCACAAGTCGACACGCAGGCCGTTATACAAATATATACAGCCTTGGGCTGCAATAAGCATGGTACGCAGGTCATGAACATTACATACATATATGCATCTCATACATGATACATTATGGGTCATACTATTCACATTAATCCCTGCAAAAACAAGTTATGCATATCGGATGACAAGAGCACACACTACCTATAGCGCGCGGTACGAATACCCAGCACGGCGGTCTCGCTAGCCGGTTAGCGGGCGGGGTTCAAAGGGGCAGCGCTCTCGGAAATTTTTTTCCGGAACATGAATATCTTTCATGTAACCGAGCCTTGGAAATCATCGGATTAATCATATTAACCCTATTCTGAACCAATCCGATCAATGCCTTGATATGACCACACACTGCGGCAAACTCCGATGGCGAAATTCCGACTGGTAGGAGTGATATGCAGTCTGGTCATAAATAAGCGCAATAAACCATCTGGTCCCTTATAAGCTCATACCTCCTTGTAGACCCATCTACTACCACCGAAAAACCGATCGATCTTATCGACCAGGGCCTAGATCGTTCCATCTATATGAACCGATCTAGGTTACCAGACCTGACCAGTAATAGATCCAATCTACTACTACCACATATCAAGTATATGCGACCGATCCAGATCAAAAACTATGCAGGATGGCTCTGATACCACTGTTGGGGTACGGGTAGGCTACGATAGCTACAAATCAAAAATTTCTACTACGCAAACCAGGAAGCCAAGCAAGTAGATGATCACAGATCGTTACCACCAGACGCGCAGAGCAGCGGAAGAAGGGTTGGAGCAGCCTGGTCCAACATAGAGCACGTCAATGTAGTGGTCGTAGTCGATCGTCCAATGTCGAGCATGTCGATGCAGTGGTCGTAGTCGATCGTCTAGCGTCCTCGTGAGTCGATCGTCTCCTCCTGCAACCTATGCAGTTCCTTGTGAAGATCGCGGATCGTCCTCAAGCGCAACAGTCGCAGTAGCGCCTCTATGGTATCCACACGTCTAGGGAAGGAACAACCATACGCCGGTGTGCTAGCACCAAGTCGCATGGCAGAGCTCTCAGGAAGATGGCAGCTAGGGTTTCAGTAGAGCAACTCACGTCAACTCATCTGTTACGTTCATGCACCCCTCCCAACAGCCACATGCATCTCCTTATATAGTGCTCGTGATGGATCCTATCCGAACACATTGTACGAATCGTATCCGTACTGGTTTGTTCCAACCCGTTAAGTGTGTGACCCTACAGGTTCATGCGTAATCGGTTGTGACTCGAAAACCCTTTCCGATCACTGTTTCAGACCAACTAACGACACATAGAATCATAACAATCTCAATAGTGTCTCAAGATGGGTCTTATCCAACATCATGTTCTCTAACATGTGTCCATATTATTGGTTTGATATCTCTATATCCATGACCCGTGAAATATAGTCATCAACCAATACATATGCTAGTCTATTCATATGTGTCCTCGTATGTTTCCGACCAGGGATCGTATAAGAATAATTATCGCAGAAATATAAAGTTTCACAATCAAGTCACATACTTGATAATAAATATTAACAATATTATTCTAGGAACAAGATAACATATTATCCAATGTCATGAACATAATGAAATATAATCATCTCTATGATTGCCTCTAGGGCATATTTCCAACACTTATGACATGGTATGAAGTGTGTCATCTTAGAAAATCTATCAACAATCACGAATATACTATCCTGCCCTTCTTTGTCCTAGGCAATCCTAAAACAACGTCCATCGAAATATGTTCCCATGAAACGTTAGGAACAGGTAGAGGCATGTATAAACCATGAGGATTAAGTCGTGACTTAGCTCTTTGACATGTAGTGCAGCGAGCAACGTAGCGTTCGACGTCCCGTCTCATCTTTGGACAAAAGAAATGATCGGCAAGTATATCCTCTGTTTTCTTCACACTAAAGTGTCCCAATAGCCCGCCTCCATACACTTCCTGTAACAACAACAAACGAACGAAGCTAGATGTAATGCATAGCTTGTTAGCTCTAAACGCAAACCCATCATTAATGACAAATTTGTTTCACATTTTTCCTTCTTTACAATTCAACAATATATTTGTAAAATCAGCATCATGCACATATTGCTCTTTAATATTCTCTAATCCAAAATTTTGAAGTCAAGTTATGAAAGCATGGTATATCTCCTAGACAAAGCATAAGCAATAACATTCTCCTTTCCCTTCTTGTGTTGTATGACATAAGGAAAAGACTTAATAAATTCAACCCACTTTGCATGTCTATAGTTCAGTTTATCTTGACTTCAAATATGCTTTAAAGGTTCATGATCAAAATGTATAACAAATTCTTTAGACCGTAATAATGTTGCCAAGTTTCTAAAGTTCAAAATAGTGCATATAATTCCTTATTATAAGTAGAATAGTTCAAACTAGGCCCACTCAATTTCTCACTGAAGTATGCGATAGGTTTACCTTCTTATAACAACACGTCACCTAAACCAATTCCACTGGTATCACATTCTAGTTCAAAAGTCTTATTAAAATCAGGGAGTTGGAGTAGTGGTGCATGTGTTAACTTATCTTTCAACGTGGTGAAGGCGTTCTCCTATGCGGTGCTCCAAACAAATGGCACGCCCTTCTTGGTGAGCTCATTCAATGGTGCAGCGATGATGCTGAAATCCTTCACGAAGCAGCGGTAGAATCCAGCAAGTCCTAAAAAGCTTCACACCTGTGTGACCATGTTAGGAGTCGGCCAACTCTGTAATGCTTTAACCTTGGCTTGATCAACTTCAATTCCTTGTGGAGTAACAATATAGCCAAGAAACGCGAATCGATCAGTGTAAAAGGTGCACTTATCAAGGTTACCAAATAAACGTGCACTATGTAAAGCATTAAAAACAACACGTAAATGGTCAAGATGTTCCTCTAATAATTTGCTATATATCAATATATCATCAAAATAAACTACCACAAATCTACCAATGAAAGCATGCAAAACTTTGTTCATTAGTCTCATGAAGGTGCTAGGTGCATTAGTTAAACCAAAAGGCATTATTAACCACTCATATAACCCGAATTTAGTTTTAAATGCTGTTTTTCATTCATCGCCTAATTTCATGCGAATTTGATGATATCCACTATGCAAATCAACCTTCGAGAAAACAACAGAGCCACTTAATTCTTCAAGCATATCATCTAACCTAGGAATAGAATAACGATACATAATGGTGATATTATTGATTACTCTACAATCTACACACATACGCCATGATCCATCTTTCTTAGGCACTAAAATGACCGGAACAACACAAGGACTAAGAGATTCGTGCACATACCCTTTATCAAGCAATTCTTGAACTTGGCATTGAATTTCTTTAGTTTCTTCCAGATTGGTCTTGTATGGTGCACGGTTGGGAAATGATGCGCCGGGAATTAAATCAATTTGATATCAATCCCTCGAAGTGGTGTAATCCTATAAAATGTTAGTGACAGCAGGAGGCAAAGAAGAAGGTATATCCTCAAATGAAAACAAAGCATCTTTGCAAACTAATGCATAGCAAACAGAATTACTAGCAACCAATTTAGTCATATCAGATTTGGTAGCAAGAAAACTAGCAACTTTCAATTTAATTTCTTTATTCTTCACATGAGCAGATTTAGGTTCTTTTTTGTTATGTTGCTCAAGCTCTTTTGCTACAATCTGATTTTTGCTCTTGGCATTCTCATGATTCTTCTCTCTATTAGCTCTAGCAAGTTCATCTTTAACAATTTGTTCAGGAGTCATAGGATGCAGCACAATTTTCTTTCCTTTAAACATGAGAGAGTATTGGGCATGATGGGCCGGCCAGGCATGGCACCCCAACACGGCCCATCTGGCCCGCGTGCTGAAGGTAGTCTACTATGAGGGAGAGCCGAGACAAGGAGGATCGGGCAGGGCAGCACCGGTGCGGAGGAAGGTGCCGGCGCGGAGAGAGGAGGAGGAGAGCCGGAGAGGAGAGGAGGCTAGGCGCAGTGCGGCGCAGGCGTTGAGGAAGGAGAGGAAGAGGGGTGGCGAGCGAAGGGGAGCCGAGAGGAGAGGAGGCGAGACGGTGCGGGCGTGCGGCGTCGGCGCTGAGGGAGGGGAGGTGATGCGGAGAGAGGTTGGTGAAGGGGAGCCGAGAGGAGAGGAGGCGTTGAGGCGAGGAAGAGGTCGAGCCGACGCTGAGGGAGGAGAGGAAGAGGTGGCGCTGGCGCCGAGGGAGGAGGCTGCGCCGACGCTGAGGGAGGTGAGGAAGAGGCGCATGTGGCAGGCGTAGTGCCGCACGCGGCAACCAGGGGGGAAGATGAAACGGGTAGCCAGGCGGCCAGGGACGCGAGCAGCATGGCCGAGTAGGCGCATGCGGGCCAAAACGTGCTCGTGGGTTGTGCCTGGAATGGCACAGCCCGACTAAAATCCAGCCGTTGGGCTTTTTGCCCTTTTTTTAACGTTTGGGTCTTTAAAAATAGGGAAACAAATAATCAAAAAACCCCAAAATTTTTCCTACAAATAGCTACCATACCCTCCCTCATTTAGCACCCCCTCCATTCCCAGTCTCTCTTTGAAATCCTATTGTGCAAATTCAAATTCGTTGTGAGATAATTTGGCAAAATAAAAAAAACTGTGCTGAATTTAGGAAAATTCAACTTTCGACAGCAAGTCAGCAAAATAGGTACAATTCTATTTTTTGCATACTTTTATTGTTAGTACTTGTTATGCTAAGATGAAAGTAATAATAGTGTTAGCTTTGATTTTGCAGTTTTTGTTATGGATAGTTACGACAGCTTTGCTCTTGGTGATTATGGACTTTCACCAGAGGAAATTGCATCTATGGATGTGACTACGGCTGCCTCAAGCTGACCGAAAGGGCAAGATGAAGTTCCATCATCAGGCTCCACACCAACCAAAGCAAAGAGGTCGATGCCGTCTACCTCAGAAGTGTGGGATAATTTCAATAGGACAATTAAGCAAGGCGCACAAGGAAATAAGGTACCATATGCTATTTGCAAAATTTGTTGCAATGAATTGTCTATAAGGTCTACAGGTGTAACGAGGCACTTGCTTAGACATACTACAATATGTAAGGCCAAGCAAGGATTGATGATGAGGCAGACGCAGCTACAGTATAACCCCGACGGTACGATACGTAGCTGGAACAACAATCTTGAGGTGGCCCGTCAATCTCTTTGTCATTTAATTGCTTCTGAGGATTTACCGTTATGCTTTGAGGAGTCTGCTGCTTTTCAAAATTATATTTGGACTGTGCATAATCCTAGATTTTCTTCTGTTTCTAGACAGACAACAACTAGAGATCTAGTAAAATACTACAATGAACGTCGTAATAAAATACAACTATTTAGTATGTGCACATTTTCGGTGATCCTGACCTCAGACATATGGAGTGGTCAGGCTAAGGAGGATTATCTTAGTATAGTTTCTCATTATGTTAATGACGACTGGGTAATGGAGAAAAGAATTATAGGTTTGAAATTAATTGATGTAGCACACACGGGTGAAAATATTGCGGACTCTATTATCAAAGTCGTGGAAGAGTTTGGTCTTACAGACAAAATATTCTCAATTACTTTAGACAATACCACTTTGAACTCTAGGGCCATAGATATTCTCACTCCAGTGTTGAGTACATACGCCGATTTCTTCTTGCTACATCAACGATGCGCTTGTCATATTATTAATAGTCAAATGTGGTTTGACGAGGTTGAGTCCGTATATTAAAGCTTTTCGTGATGCAATTTTTTTCTTGGATAATTCTAACGTAAGAATAGCACAATATAAGAACTTCTGTAGGGCGATGTGCGTACGTCCAAGAAAGTTCAGTTTAGACATGCCAGTAAGGTGGAACTCTACTTACACGATGCTTAAAAGTCTTTTGCCATATACGAGCACTTATTCTGTTTTTATTCAAACGCACTATCAGAGCACAACCGGTAGTATACTATTGACTGAGCAACATTGGTTCATTACTGAGAAGATACTACAGTTTTTAGAAATTTTTTATGAGGCCACTATTGCTTTGTCCGCTGTGTACTATCCAACATCTCCTATCATTGCGCATAGTATTTTACAGATTGCTACTCAATTGAAAATGTATAAAAATGACTTAGTTTTGCTATTGTTGCTATGAAAACTAAAAACCATAAATATTGGAGAGAAATCCCTTACATATATGCATTTGTATTTCTTTTAGATCCTAGAGGTAAAATTGATGCATTTGGTAATGTACTTGATTTTCTTAGTGATGCTACAGAGTTAGACTATACTAACTATTTTGCAGAAGTTCATTCTCGGTTATACGAGGTTTACCAAAGGTATGAAAATAAGTTTTGGGGAGTCCGCTTGCAATGACCTCTAGTAACCCCCGCCTCAAGTAGCAAGACAAATATGTGGGCAAGATCTTCGGTGGTATGAAATTAATTGATGTAGCACACACATGATGTGTTAACTGTTCCTGTCTCTACGGTTTCCTCTAAGTCTGCTTTCAGTCTTTCTAGAAGAATATTAGAGGAGCGAAGAACAAGTCTCACAAGTGAGATGGTGGAGATCCTTCTAACTATAAAGGACTCGGAACAAGCTGATTCACGAACACAACACTCTGTGAAAAATCCAGAGTTGTCAAAGGTGTTCGAAAATCTGTGCTTAGACAATGACATCGACACATAGAACAAGGATATATCATGTATGTACAATTGTAGAGCTATAGGCTGTACTCTTTTTCCTTTGCCAAGGTTTTCTCATTTTGAGTTTTTACTTGGTGAAGGTTTTAACGAGGTAGCCAGTTAGATATTAATAAAGCTCTTTATTACATTTTCAATATGATTATATCTTTTTTTTCAATTTTTATGTCTATTTCTAAATTCTACAAATTTTTCTATTTTTTCTGTTCTAACGAGCCAAACGGACTAAACAGGCCACACTTGGCCTGACGGGCTAAACAGACCGATACGGCATGACACGAATGCTCAAGGGCTGTGCCTAGGATGCCAACCCAGCCCAGCACAAATAGTAGCCGGACCGAAATAGGTCGTGCCTAGCTCAGTCCGTCTTGCGTCTTTGAGCGATCGGCCGTCTTGCTGCATGCGTCTTGGGACTACCCGTTTGGCCAGGTTTGGCCACAGCCCTACCTACTACCTCTACCCCCGCACGACCCTCTCGTTGCATCCATCCTCTCCGGGCTCTCCTCTTCCCGTTGATCCTCCTCGCCACCTCCTGCGCTAGCTCCCTGGCCACGCCACCTCCTCGCCTCTCGCGCTCTCTCACTCTCCTCATGAGTCCCCCGCCGCCTCCTTCTCACTCACGCCTCCCCCATCCAGGGGCGGGTCCAGAACGAAAATGACTGGGTGTCCCCACTCCTCATACATATCATACGTGTTTAATTATCAAGCAATGTTGTACTTAATAGTAATGTATTCAACAATTCAACATGACTAGATAAAATAGTAGCGACCAAAGTGTTTACCAAAAAGAAGAGTCTTACAAGTAGTATTGGACTATTGGTTAATTGCAGTAAAGTAGATAATGATGGATAAAAGTCCAACTCATGGACAAAAGACGGTCGGCATCGGCAAAACACAACATCCGACCTTGATAGCCTACAAAAAAAGAGAATAAATATTTAGTAAATTTTTTTTGTAAAAGAATCATGTAATGATCAAATAAAGATAAGTACATTACATTTTATGCTTTGTTTCAACGCTCTCTCAAGTTTTGGAAGCGGCGAATTACAGTATCGTTGGTAATTTTCCCCATTTCGTGTTTCTCCACATATCAAATAAGGCTATCATGCAAGAAGTCATCGTCAATGCGATTGCGCAAATATGTTTTCACAACTTTCATAGCTGAAAAACATCTCTCAACAGTAGTAGTGGCAACAGGTAAAACTAGTGCTAGCTTCAAAAGGCGATAAACCAAAGGATAGCAAATATGTTTCCTTGTCTCCACCATTTTTTCAGAAACTCACTAATAGTCTCTATGTTAGAGAATCTGTCATCCACTTGCACATCGGCAATGTAGAGGCAAAGATGATGGCTAAGGTCTCTCAATTCTCCATCATCAAAATCATTGGGATAAAGTTTAGCTAGACTCATCAAATGCTCTAAATTGAAATCGTGAAATGATTCTCTTGGACTCAAAGTAGCCGAGCAAATGAGCAATTCAGAGGTTTGCTCATTGAAGCGACTATGGAGCTCTTGAAGTAGCCAATCAAAAACATCATTAAAACAATCCACTTCATAATGATGCTTGTTGGTAATTCCAGTTTTTTAGCGTGGTTTCTTTGGATTCACATATGCTTCTCCCATTTCCAATTTGGAAATGTCATGCTTCTCACAGAAGGCATATACTTCCCCTAGGACAGATTCCCATTCATGCCTCCTAAGCTCATCCAAATGGCTTTCGGTTGATTTCACACATTTAATGGCACTCACAATATTTTGATCCTTCCGTTGTAGAGTTAATGACAAGGTGTTTGTGATTATCAAGATAGTCAACATAAGCTGCAAATAAAACACAAAATCAAATGACTGGAAATAAACTAGAAGACCCCATGCTTGCCTTCTATTTTTGTCATCCATGTCTTCTTTTTTCACATGTTCTAGCATTTTGACAACTGTTGGGAACAAATCAACCAAACTCTTAAGAGTCTTGTAGTGAGAACTCCAACGAGCGTCTCCAGGTCTTTGAAGACACAACTCTTGGTTTAACCCTGTCCCAGTTTTAAGTAGCCCACAGCCTAAGGCATCATGCACTCGTTCTCGGTTCATATCTCTAATCATGTCCCTTCTCTTAGAAGATCCACCCACCACATTCAACAACACATAAATCATAAAAAAAAATTAACAATGCCTTTATGCTTTCTTACAACAGCCACAACAACTAACTGAAGTTGGTGAGCAAAACAATGAACATAATATGCTAAGCTATTTTATATCATAATCAATGATTGCAAGCCATTGAACTCACCTCGCATATTGCTCGCACCATCATATCCTTGGCCTCTAACTTGTTTCAAGCTTAGCTTATATTCTGTGAATAAAGAATCAATAGATGATTTGAGATATGAATAAGTTGTCTCTTTCACATGAACAAGACCAACAAATCTCTCTTTAACAATTCCATATTTATCAACATATCTCAAGACCACCACCATTTGTTCTTTGCAAGCCACATCCCTGGACTCATCAACTAGCAAGCAAAACACATCATGCCCAATTTCTTCAAAAATAGAATGCAATATTTCCTTTGCAAAACAATGTACTATGTCATTTTGAATGTTTGGAGACACCATCATATCAAGGTAGTTAGGATTGCGATCCTACTCTTAGAGTCTTACGATTCTATGAACCCACGACAGCCTGTCGATCCAAATCGCACTGTCGATCCTACTCGTAGAGACTTAGGGCAAATTTTTTTTTGCAATTTTTTTAGAGGCCAGGCTTTGCAAATATTTTTTTAGAGAAAAATTTATTGATATTAATTTATGAGAATGAAACTATAAATAAACAAAAAGCATGCAAAATATTGTATCAGTGTGGTAATGAGAATGAAACTATAAATAAACAAAAAGCATGCAAAATATTGTATCAGTGTGGTAATGCTAGTACAAATATCTTTATTATGGCATGGGCAATCTTGAGCTTGATAATGATTAGCTATTTTTATTCCTAGAGTATGTCTAGCTGCTTTTTAAGGAACATGCAAGTGGTAAACCATATAAGAATCATACAAACTTATAGTATGGATGTCAAATATGTGTATTTTTATAATTCTGTAGAACCGCCGATTCTACGATTCGATACTACGATTTCAATTCTACCGAAGGCAAATCGATCCAACTCAGGATCTCGACTCTGACTACCTTGCATCAGATTATTACCAGGAGCATTGTTGCCCACAACCTTGCCTACAGATGGATTCTGTTCTGCTGTATAAGCATGAAATTCCTTAAAATTTTCTTTATTGGAGGACTCCTCAGACTCATCATGGCCCCGGTAAGGCAATCCTTGTTTCAATAATACTCTAGCAACATCAATTGAGGCTTTTAGTCGAGTATAGTAAGCAGTCTTAGCAGCATTACTTTGGTTATTCAAGGTAACGTAAATGTGTTGGTATTGTGTCAACAAAGCATCACAATCTCTCTTTGCTTGGTTGTGAACACTATTGACATCTCCTACATGCTCCTTTAGTCTAAATTTTTTTGTTCCAACTAGACCAACGAGTTGACACAAATGCATCATACCTAGCTTTCTTCTTGTTGCGGCCTCTAAACAAGAATCAACAAAAACAATATGCTTTATCTTTGGACTCACTATACTCAAGCCAACTCCCAAACTCATCAAACCATTCAGGATTAAACCTTCTATTTTTACCGCCAATCGATGTATATGGAAAATCAAAAGTGCGAGGTTGGCAAGGCCCATTATCTAAGTACTTTCTTCTTACCATATCCTTTTGATTAGGAAGGTACTCCATTCTTTTTCTTTTGCCCGGATCGAATTGAATCTCCTCTTCCCAATTGATCTCTTCTGATGGTGAATTCCCAGCATTAGTGACATCATTTTGTTCATGTGATGGGGCATTATTATCCTCCTGCGGTAGTACTTTCCTTTTAAGAAACATTTCCATAAATTTGCCTATCATTTGCCAATTATTGAATATCCCATTAGATATTTGTACTACTAAATAATAGATGCACACATGATACTATGATAGATACATAATTATGTTCATCAACAATTTCAAATTGCAAGGCTTACTTGACATTGTTCTCAAATATTCAGTTGGTCACATAGATCACTTACAAGTTGCAATTTCGCCTCCAATTTGTCACTGGGTATTCCAAATACTATCACAATTGAAAACCCTAACCCTATAATTTGGAAAAAATTAACCAACGATCAACAAATTGAATATCTAAAACACAAAATTAGTTATCGGACTTGAGATAAATCAAAATTATTAGGAGAAATCGGACTCACCGAGGACTACCTGGCGCCTGTGTTCGGGACTTCAGGGTTCACGGTTCAGGCGTCGAGGGAGTCGAGCACCAGCCGTCAGCCGAGCGTGGCCCACTTGCCGCCCAGGTGCCCAGCCGAACTGCCGGAACTGGCGATTTGGCAAAGAAACCGCGGTCGGCGGGAACTGGCGACCGAATCTGCACTAGACGACGAACACGAACAGTCACGAGTAGGGATGAAAACGGATCCGATAGTTTCCGACTGATTTGAACGGAAACATATTCGGGTTGTCTTGGATCGGATTTTTCTCGGATCGAAAACGAATTCAGATTTTTTTGTCGAAAACAGAAACGAATACGGTAGGCATGCTATCCGACGGATACGGATACAAATACAGATTATCTGGATAAGACCAAGTCTGGATATCCGGATTTTGGCCCAAAAGAGGATTTCAGCCCAAAAGAGAAAGAAGATTTTAATTGATTTTCGAATTTCAGAAAATCCAACAAATCAAATAGCCTTTTAGAAAATAGCAAATAGAGTTAAAAATTCTAGAAAAAATCACGAAACTCCTTGAATTATTTTGAAAATAATAAAATTAATTCTAAGTTAAAGTTGGTTTTTTATTTTTCACATAAATTATTTTTAATTTATGAAAATAGGAAAACCTTTTAAAATCCGTAAAATTCAAGAAATTAATTATTTTTTCTTTTTCACTTTAAATCCAATAAAATCCCAGAAATCTCAATAAATTTTATTTTTACATTAAAAACTAAGAAATTAAATGATTGACTTTATTTTATTTTATTTTTTCTTTTTAACCAAGAAAACTCTTTTAAATCTCAAAAATCCAATAAAATAATAACTTTATTAATTTTATTTTGGTAACATACTTTGGGATGTTGCGGTCATTTACGATAGATTAACCATTCTACCGATCGATGTTAGCGTGAACTAAGTTTTATGTATGTGACGAACTAAGTGTGAATGTGTGATGACTTGTGACTTTGTGAGTTATGACTTATGAGCTAAATATGGTAAACTAAGTGTTATGTTTGTGATGAACTAGTTAATGCAGCTTGCTAGTGCTAATGTTATATGTGGTTGCTGAAAATATGAACAATTCATGAATGTTTGTATCAAATAAACTAGTTATATATTTTTGTTAATTTCTGGCATACAATTTAAGGAGTTTTTATGTTTCGAAAAATATCCGCGACCGTATTCGTTTCAATCCGTATTCGATATTATTCATATCCATATTCGTATCTGCACTAAAAAAAATAAATATGATAAAACTATTATCCATCCATATTTGATTCATTTTCAACTGACGAACCGACAAGACGATCAGGCAACGAAGAGAATAAAGAAAAGTAGAAAATCGTTTTGCATCAGTGCGTGTGCTCAGTGTGGCTGTGCTGCGGGAATGGGTGAATGTGATGTGGGGCAGTGGGCCATGTGGCTTGTGGCTCGTGCTGTGCGTGATAAATGGACATGGATTGATGGTGATGGTGATGTGATGTGCCTAGTGCCTTGTGGTGGCAGGCTGCGCTTAGCGCTTGGCTGTTGGCTGCAGGCTGCGCTCAGCTGGGCTGGGCTGGGCCTCGGCAAATTGGCTGGCCACTGTGGATTGAGAGTTACTGTGTCCCTTCGTTTTTAGTTAGTGTCTACACTGTATATACATCATTATTTGTAAAGGAAAATGATTTTTTTATTCGGTGTCCCTACTAAGCTACAGTGAATCCGCCCCTGCCCCATCCCTAGCACCACCACCGCCGCCGCCTCCCCCACCCCATACCGCCACCTCCTCCTCCCCACGCCGCCCCTGCGCCGCCGCCTCCTGTTCTCATAAAGTATAAACCCGACTAAAACCCAGCAGAACTAAATAGCCCAACTCAACCACATCGGCGGCGGCGGTGATGAGCATATCAGGGGAAAACCCCAGCGAGGTCTCCGACGAGGCGGTGTACATCGACGAGGAGGACATCATCCAGGAGATACCCATTGAAGAGGAAGGCAGGTCTCCAGCCCCTGTACCCTACTTCCAATCTCTTGCTTTCTTGGTTCTTACTATATTCTGGCACTGGTTTGTGCAGATCTTCCTGACCGTGATGATGAGGACGATGATGGCGATGACGATGAAATGGGTATGTATCTTTGTTTGGTTGTTTGACATGGTAATCTGCAATGATTGGGATTCGTGTTGTGAATTGCGGCCTAGTATTGTAAGGGAATCCGGCGCTCATTATGTTTTTGTGTGGTACGGTGGTAGCTGATACGAATTTTTGGAGGACGTTGGTTTTGGTAGTGATGGATGGAGTATTGGATTTCAGTGAATTCTGATTTTTGGGATAATTTGGATTGAAAATGAGTTTGTGGTCTAGTAGTCTGATTATGTGAAATTGGGTTTGGTGCTATGATTAGGTTTAGTGCATCCTCGCACTATGTGGAGTAGAAAGCTGGCGCCAAGAATGCACTATGTGTGGGTGTGGCACATAAAGGAATATCCTACATGAGTACTATCGAATAATCTGGGGCCTTTGAGAACTGTGGAAAGAATCTCAAGCTGAAGTAATCTGCTAATTGTAAAAGAAAAATTTGGAAGACATCACCTGCTTTGTGTTTGTAACATGGCTATCGGTGAGGGTAGAAATTTGCTAATGTGGTTGTGGGCTAGTGGCTTCAAGATATGTATTTACTCTTGCTCTTCTTTTGAGGTGTCAATCTACTTATCGGTGGATTGATACGGCCACTCTTGCTGTTCTTTTGATGTGTCAATCTACTTATCGGTGGATTGATACGGCCATACGGGTGCTAATATTGCTGTATGTGTTGATAGCCTACCAGCGATTCCTTTGTCCTACTGGGGCATGATACTGGTGCTGATGTTTGTTGGGGTGGAACCGTGGAGGAGTTGACTGAAAGCTCACTAAAAAAAACGTGCAGCCAGTACCATCAAGAAACATGACTAGTTGCTCTCTATTTGTTAAGATAGGATTAGATTGGTGTTTATATCCAATAAAGTTGTAATTTACAATTGAATTGTTTATTGGTAATGGTTACTATTGTTGCATTTTTTTCATAGATGTAAATTGGAAAGGCAATATATACCTCCACACTCATATCTTTTGCCAATAAATAATCCAAATTTGGAAATTATGACATTATTGTACTCAAACACCAATCTAAACCCATTTCTACATTGTAGAGAGTAGTTGATCATGTCCCTATTTATTGATTTTACATGCTACACTTTCGTGAAAGAATAGTGAGCTTTAGTTTGACCCTTCCAACACCATGAATAGTAGCACCAAATCCGTTCCCCACGGGGATGGAAGATTGCCTGTAGCTTGGTAAGGAAACAGATGTATAATAACACATACATGTTTGTTAGGATACTTATCTTTTTTTTTGAGAAGGGGGATACCCAGCTTTTATAAAGCATATATAACAGTCTTACAAAGTAACGAACAGAGAAGTGCTGGGGATTCCAGCTTACAAGCAGCGAGCAAGTAGCAAAATAAGCTACGGCAACATTCACAACTGGAAACAACTAACAAGTGACAAACCCAAAAAACAGCGAAGTAGCGGTAAGAAGGCATTGCTACCAAAAGTGCCACCTCTGTCCATACATCAAAAAGATCTTCCACCCAGATTTCCGATTTGCAAAATGAAGTCTTCCGTCTTTTCAACAGTCTGGTAAGATGAGGATTGTCCACTGAGAAGACATGTAAGGGGCAAGATGAGCTTCGACAAAAAAGTCGATTACATCTAACAAGTAATAAGCCCAGAAAAACAGCGAAAATATCAACAAGTGAACACTGTCCCAAAATGATCACCCCTGTCCAGAATTCACAAAGACTTTCACCCAGCTTTCCATTTGCTTAATGAAAACCTCCATTTTTTCAACAGCATCAGGTTTGATAAGTAGTTTCCACTGCTGCAAAGAAGATAAAAATCTGAAAATTACAGCCAGAGGATTCTTAGGGAAACTCTTGTCAAACGCTATTTTGTTTCTACAATTCCAAAGAGTCCAAGCTGAGGCTGCAAAACTAAAGAGGACAATAACATAGTCATTAACTCTATTCTTCTCCAACCAGTTTAATCTGAAATCATTCAAAGAACTGGGACTATAACTCCAACTTAAGGCCTCCTTCACACAGCACCAAAAGAATCTAGCTAAAATGCAAGAAAACAAAACATGGTCCAAATTCTCTTCAGCACCACAAAGAGCACATCTGTTGTTACCTCTCCAACCTCTTTTTTTCAGTTGGTCTAAAGTCTGAATGCTATTGTTGAAACAAAGCCATAAGAAAATTTTAATTTTCAGAGGAAGTTTGCTCTTCCAGATCTTCTGTTTGTCTCTACAAATAACTCCCCCAAAAACATTAAAACGGTAAAGAGACCTGACAGAAAAAATACCAGATTGCTTTAAGCACCAGGATACATTGTCATTCTCACCCGTAAGCACTGTGTCCTCCAGCAGATTTTTTAGATCTTCCCACTGGTCCAATTCTAAAACTCCAAAAGTTCTGTTAAACTTGATATCCCACCCACCCCTAGTCATGCACTTGTCAATACAAATATCAGAATACTTACAGATGGAGTATAAAGCATTAAAATGAATCTTAAAAGGGCAATTGCCCAACCAAACATCATTTCAAAAAGAAGTGCCACAACCATTACCAATCCTATATTTAACACCCCTGTTGAACATGCAACTAACTTTCATCACATTTTTCCAAAATTGAGAACAATTAAAGGTATTCATCTCTTTAAAAACACCCCTGGGGAAGTATTTGGATTTAAGGATTCGAAACCAAAGTTCAGAAGTAGCAGTGTGTAATTTCCATAACCATTTAGCTAAAAGACAATCATTTAAAGTTCTGGTATTTAAAATCCCCAAACCCCCAAAGTCTTTAGGACGACATAAGGCATCCCATTTGGCCATATGATACTTGAAATGACCCCTAGCACCCCTCCAAAAGAATTTAGAGCGAATAGTATCCAATTTGCCGTGAGTCACCTCACTAAGTCTATAAAACCCCATGGTATAAACTGGCAGGCTGCTCAAAGTACTATTGACTAAAATTAACCTACCTCCAAAAGAGAGAACTGTTTTCCAATTGTTCATCTCTTATTCAATTTATCAAAATTTTATCACCGCTTTGATACCTACATGTCCATCTCCCACAAGAATGCCCAAATAAGTCATAGGCGGTTTGGCTAATTTGCGATCAAAGATATTAGCAACATTGGAAGCAACTCCTCATCCACCCCCAAAACAAAGACTTCGCTTTTGTGATAGTTAATTTTCGCACTGCACATCCATTCAAAACAATAAAGGAGAAACTTAAGATGCAAAGAAATATTCATCCTCAAGCTCCACCATAAGCACAGTGTCATCAACAGATTGAAGGATGGGTACCTCCAGGATTAGATTATGTACTAAACCTTTCAAAAGACCCTTATCTTGAGCTACGAAATGATCTCTAAGCGCATCCGCCACAAGATTAAAGAGAAGAGGATAGAGGATCCCTTGTCTCAAACCCTCAAGTCTTGAAATAAGGCCCCACTCTCCGTTAATATTAATACTGACTTTACCTCCCTTAACAGAGCTTAAAACCAACCTGATCCAATCACTAGAAAAACCTTTTCGCATCATAACTTCCTCCAGAAAATCCCATCTGACCTTATCATATGCTTTCTCAAAATCCAGTTTCAGAATCACCCCTTTCCTTTTAGTGGTTCGAATCTCATGCACAATCTCGTGAAGCACCACTACCCCATCAAGAATATGTCTCTCCTTGATAAAAGCCGATTGGCTTTCATGAGTAATCTTATCTGCAACCACCCCTAACCTGTTGGCTAACAATTTAGTCAAGATTTTGAAGCTAACATTGAGGAGGCATATAGGTCTATACTGACGGATATTATTAGCCTCAGCTATCTTGGGAATAAGGGTGATAACACCAAAGTTTAATCTCTGAATATCCAACAACCCCCGACTAAAATCTTTAACCGCCTAAGAAAAGAGCTTTTGATCACACCCGTAAATCTTTATAAAAACTATTTGGAAAACCATCGGGGCTTGAGTGAGTTCACTTTCAGTTCTTTAGTGATCTTCTCAACCTCCATCTCGTAAAAATCTTGAAGCAACAAGATATTATCCTCCTCGACACTCTCAGATTATTATTCCAGAATTCAGAAGTCAGTCCCACATTATGATTTATATCAGCCCCAAACAAATCTTTGTAGAAGTCATAAATATGCTTTCGAAGTTCCTCATTATCTCTTATAATAATCCCCTCATGTTCCAGGCTGAAGATAAAATTCTTTCTCTTTCTACCATTGGCACAGGTGTGAAAATAGCCAGTGTTGGCATCTCCCTTAGTTAACCAATCACTTTTACCCCTTTGCTGCCAATGTTGCTCTTCCAAGTCATATACTTTCTCAAGTTCACTTTCCAAAGCATATCTCTGCGACCAAATCTCTGAGTTGCTATCATTATCATCTACTAAAGAGTCCAAGATCTTAAGCTGATTTAAAATGCTATCTTTACTTTTCCTATAAGCTCCATTAATATTCGCACCCCAACCTCTTAGAAAACACCTTAAGGCAGCTATAATACCATTCCAAGTGTCCATAAAATAAAAATCCCCAGAAGATCTATTCTCAATTTCAGTCCATTTGTTTTGAACCACATTTCTGAAGTTATCTTGGCACATCCATTTTTGTTCATAAAAGAATCTCCCAGTCTTAACTTTATCTGTATCCCCAGAAGTGAGCAGAATGGGGCAATGATCAGACCCAACTCTTAAGAGGCATTGGACATGACAAAGAGGAAATTTTGCCTCCCAATCAGGAGACACAAAAACTCTGTCAAGATTCACCAAAATAGGGTATTTCTGTTTGTTTGTCCAAGTGTATTTGCCACCCCCCTTCTTAATCTCTATTAAATCATTCTCATGAATGAATTCATTGAACATATCAATAAGTTTCCAATTATAATTAGACGAATTCTTATCTCCCATTTCTCGAATCAAATTAAAATCACCCTCTATGACCACAGGCAAAACAGTATTCTTGCATTTTCTATCCAATTCTTTCAAAAAGATAGAAGAGAAGTCATGATTAGCAGGGCCATAAACAGTCATCATCTCCCATTGAAAGTTGGTCCTCCTATCTCTGATGACCATGCTTACAAAAAAACTCCCAGAGTCACCAGCTTCCAGCTCTACCATATCTTCTTTGCCCCCCATCAGAATACCTCCAGAGTGACCCACAGCAGGTATCCAGTTCCATTTGAAAGGTAAATTCCCAACTAAATAAGTGAGATCTCTGTCGAAAAAAGCAGTTTTAAGAGTTTCCTGAATACCAATAACATCCACCCCTTCAGACAATATAAGTTCTCTTAGCTGTCTCCTTCTGGCAGCCTTACCTAGACCACGGATATTCCAAAACAAAACTCTCATGTAGCACAAGTTTTTTGGAGATCATCTCCATTCTTGTGCTCATCCTTTTTCTTATTTCTGCTCCCCTTAGCAGCTTCATCACCCCTTTTATCAGATATATTACCAACCAAAGAGTCACCCCTTTCCAGAATCTCATTTTCCACCCCCTGAGGTAATGTTAGGATACTTATCAATCCACTATTGACATATTGACATGTCATAAGAATGCGGGGAGTAAATACATACCATGAAGACATTGGCTCACAACCACATTTGGAAGATCTCTACCCTTGCTGGTCAATCGTTGGCTTGGTCAATCACCAATTGGCCATTGACCATCCGGTAGTGATATTGCTCACATGTAAATACGGCGTCCGGTGTCAGAACCAGCGTATTTGTGGTCTATGGCTCCCACAATTCTGAGGTATTTGTGTAACTGATGTACGTGTCATATAGTTTGTTAGACAGAAGAGACAGCAGGTTGCCAACCATGGTGGTATTCGCCAGCTCAAAGTCATGCTATTGTTTAGTAGTCAAAGGCCTCGTTTGGGGAATAATCACCACTGGAGGTATTGAGATTTGAGACCTGAGCGAATACCTTATTGTTGACTGCCATCACTTAATATTCTCTCTGCCAAATTTCCCAGGTTTCATCATCTTGTTAGCGTTACCATAATAAAATGGCCAATAGTTTTCTATAACACTAGAAGTAGGAAAGCAATTTAATTCCACTAAGCAATGGCAATTTGAATATCCTAATTACCTTCTAAATAATATTGCAAATGACTACAGGCATGAGATTGATTAATTCCACAGAAGTACTATCTCAAGGATAAAAAACGCTGCCTGTCTACTAGTTCCAGAGTAACCGGCACATTACCATGCTAACCAAGAGGTAAACAAGAGCACAACCTAATACATTAGACGTGCAGATGAGTTTGAAAAGTTACATGCAAAAGCTTTCAATCACCAGGAATATATATGCACTCATGTAGGACAAAATGGAATAATTCAGAATTTGCCACAGTGAATAGATGGATTTCAAGATTTGCCTTCCTATGTGTCTATGACATGTAGGTCCAAGGCCCACATGTCATAGACACATGAGGGGTAAATTCTGAAATCTATCTATCTCATAATAGCAAATTCTGAAATCCCCCGGACAAAATATATTATACAATGCTGCAATCAGATGACAGCATACTCACGCAGTCCGCTAGTCACAACTAGCTTGTTGCAGCATAAAGAAAATGTGCTGCAGTGATGATCGGGAAGCAGTCTGCCAGTCTGAGAAGGAGCAGTACCACAAACAATGCCTAGTCAAGGAAGATGTGTATGTGGTCACCACATGTGTTTGCTGCTGAGGAAGTCAACAAAGACGCCAAATGATTGCGCACATCGGTGCTGCCCAGAAACTTGCTGACCGCCTCCATGTGTAGTCACACATGAGCACAGCATAGAGATAGTCGACTTGGATTGCAAGGTTGCACAACATTATGACAAACCCAAGGGAATATACGAATAAGATGATGTAGGGACCATTGGTACCATCTTTCCTGGACATTTCCCTTCCTCTATATACTCGATCAGAAATTCATAACTACAGTCTCCAAGGAAAAACTCCTTAGGCCTGTTACCTTGGTTTCTCGATTTTTTAATTGGTTCCACGAAATATCATGATGAGTCCACATTTATGTTCTGCAGCAGAAGGATAAGGTCAGTGGAAACCGTGTTTTAAGTTTGGACAAGATACAAATAACTTACAAGGAATCGCAAGATATATGAGATTCTGAACTATCCAACAGTTTAGAATTCTTATTGGCCCATGCACATGTGTGCCTCCATGGCCAGTTCTGTAAAAGACTGTTGGATTTTCTAAACATTTTTGTAAATGAAGTTCAGCATTGCTCTTGTTCTATAGAAAGCTGGTTCTTTTTGTAGTTATGAAAAATTACTTCACTTCTTATGAACTGCTTTATGTTATGGGATATTAATTCATTTTCCTTTTGTCTGCAGTTGTTCCGGAGGAGGTTGATGATGCCAAATACACATTTCATGGCCATACAGGCAAGTGTCATGATAAAAATGAAAACACAAGCTCTCATACAACCAACCAATATAGTAATTTTCTAATTTGGAAATGACATTCTGTATTGAAAAGTTGGATGAACTAGACATTCCTGAACTGTAGTTGATTGTTTTTCTATCTTATACACAATAGTGCTTTTAAACTTGCGAATAACTATGTTTGTTACATGTGGTATTTTACTTGGTACTCTTGTTTTTTGGGTGCAGATGAGGTCTATGCTGTTGCCGTCAGTTCTAGAGATGCGTCACTTGTGGCCTCTGGTGGTAAAGATGATAGAGGATTCTTGTGGAGGATTGGATCGGCGGATGGAATGATGGAGCTATCTGGTACAGCTTGTTTTATTGCCTTTGTGTTAAATTGCAAGTTCCAGCCCAACCGGTCTTGAGTGAGTAAATTTGCTCTGTACCATCGCAATCGTGCCGATGCTGTGAAATACCATCACAAAGAGGCTCGGCTGGCAAATGCCATACTAAACGTGAAAAACTCTACAAAATACTATTGTCGTTAGTATTGCCGTCAATTTAGGTCGTTAACGTCCATGGTAGACAAAAAAAAAAAATGACCAAGTTGCCCATCTTTCCCCTTCCTCATCTCTTTAAGGTTCAAGCTCCAAACCATGGCAGTAATCACTACTTGAGTCTGCTCAAGTGCCTTGATGCCTTTGTTTGGAGCCACTTTAGCTCCCTTTGCCCCTGCACCGCCTACTCCCACCCATGGCCAGCCCATGCCACCGGCCCACCACCACCACCTATGCCTCCCAACTCCTCACCGCCACTGCCGCCACCTCCATGGAGGTCCCAGCCCCCCACTCTAGCTCTCAGATACAAGCACAAAAAAAACTAATTAAATCATAAAATATGGGGGCATTACACAAACAACATATAGGACATTGCAGCACAAATTTTGGACCGCAACACATTATTCAAACGTTGTTCCTCTTAATTCAAGAAAAAAAAAATCAGAAAACCCGCTTGCAAATCCAAAAAACAAAAACAAGGCAATTGTCGCCGTTGAGAGCACGCCAATCAACCTCGCCAGCGCCTAAGCGCGTGCGTGAGCGCACGTGGATTTAGAGACGTCGAGCCTGGCGCCAGGTTGCCTCGTCTGCGGCTCTCCGGAGCTATAGCGTGGAGGACTTGGGCGACGCTCGACCGACACGTGCCATGTTGTCTAGTCCTGAGCATAAGGGCTATCGTTGCTATGATCCCTCAGCACGTCGCATTCGCTTCTCGTGATGTGACCTTTGATGATGGTCGACCCTTTTTTTATCATCCTTCTACACATCCCACTTCTTTCACAGGTTCCACCTTTTTTGTGCCTACCTCCCATTCCTTCACAAGAATTGTCTTATTCAGATACATCTTCTCCACCAGTTTCACCTTCTAGTGTCTTCTCCACCAGCTTCACCAATTTCTGACACTTCCATTTTTCCCTTTCACTATAGTCGTCGATAGAGTTCCTTCTGATCATCAGCCCTCTCCTTCATTTGATCCTCCGGCTAGTACCAACGACACTGACGATCGTTCTACTACATCACAGTATGCCCTACGTGATCATTCTTCTAGTCAGGCACCAGAGAGATGGGGTTTTTCTCGTGCAGGTGCAGCAGCTGAGCCAAGTACCTATCAGGAGGCTGTCGGTATACTTGAGTGGCAGTTGGCTATGACAGAGAAGCTCACAGCATTAGAGTTTACATACACTTGGAATCTTGTTCTGCTACCTTCTGGAGCTATTCCTATAATTTGCAAGTGGGTGTACAAAGTAGAGAACAAGTTAGATGGTTCAGTTGAGCGATACAAGGCTCGTCTTGTTGCAAGAGGTTTTCAGTAGGCTTATGGTCGAGATTACGATCAAACTTTTGCTCCAGTTGCTCATATGACCACAATCCGTACTCTTATTGCTGTTGCAGCGGTACGAACATAGACTATATCTCAGATGGATGTCAAGAATGCTTTTCTTCATGGTGATCTACATGAGGTCTATATGCAGCCATCCCCAGGTGTTGAGTCTCCTACAGGCTATGTTTGCCGCCTTAGGCGTGCTCTATATAGTCTCAAGCAGTCTCGTGCTTGGTTTGAGTATTTCAGTTCCGTGATTCGAGTTGCTGGTTTCACTCCAAATGAGCATGACTCTACCTTATTTATTCGCACTTCTCAGCGGGGTCGTACTTTGCTTCTGCTATATGTAGATGATATACTGATCATAGGAGACATGGATTATGTTGCTTTTGTGAAGAGGAAATTGAGTGAACAGTTTATAATGTCCGATTTGGAACCATTGAGCTATTTTCTGGGGATTGAGGTTCATTCTGATAGTGATGGCTATTATCTCTCTCAGCATCGATACGTTCAGGATCTGCTCGCTCGCTCTGGTATGACTGATACACGCAATGCTGTCACACCCATGGAGCTCCACTTACAGCTTCGACCTACAGACGGTGTACCACTGACAAATCCTTCTTGCTATTGTCAGCTCGTTGGGAGCCTTGTTTATCTCACTGTCACCAAGCCAGACATTGTTCATGCTGTCCATGTGCTCAGCCAGTTTGTTAGTGCTCCCACTTCAGTCCACTATGGTCATGTTCTTCGTGTGCTGAGATACTTGAGGACTACGCCCGACGCTCGTTTCTATGCCGCCGAGTCGACTTGACTCCATGCGTATCGACTCCACTTGGGTGAGTGATCTTCTTGATTGCCAATCTATCATCGCTCATCAGATCTCTCTTGGTACTTCGCTTATTGCAGAAGTCCAAGAAGCGATCGCGATGTCATGCTCTAGTTCAGAGGCTGAGCTTTGAGTTCTTGCCGCTACCACCCCAGAGATCATTTGGCTTTGATGGCTCTTGATTGACCTCAGTGTCCATTGTGACAATACAAGTGCCATTCAGATTGTTAGTGATCCAGTCAAGCATGAGCTGACAAAGCACATTGGTTTTGATGCATCCTTCACACAATCTCATTATCAGCGGTCAACCATCGCCCTCAAGTATGTTCCCTCAGAGCTTCAAGTTGCAGATTTCTTCACTAAAGCTCAAACTCGATAACAGCATCGGCTTCATCTACTCAAACTCAGTGCATCAGATCCTCCTGATCCACCTTGAGTTTGAAGGGGGTGTTAAGAGTATTGTACATTCTCTCTCTCTCTCTTGGCCCATGTGGCCTATGCAGCCCATGAGGCCCATGTAATAATGTCTATATATACTATCTCAATTAATGAATAAGCTGCACACTTATGAATACCAAAATCACTCTCCCATTATTCTATCAGCGAATGCGAATCGAATACTTGCTCAATTGGATCGAATTCCAATGTCCTAAAATATAATGAAGGGTTACACAAGAAGTTCAAACTCCAAACTTCTACATATATAGTTCCAATATATGGAATTACATGTCAAACCGCCACAAGCAACATGGTAATACAACACACGCAAAAATGTTAGTGGGCAAGATGATAAGGGAAACAAAATTGTCGTATCCAGATATTATCCGTATTATTTGATCGCATTTTCTCATACCACATTCGTATTTGGATGCTATCCGGATTTGTATTCGTTTTACAATACGAATGTTATTCTCCTTACCTCATTTGCTGCCATCCGGATACGGATGCAGGATAAAACGGACTATCCGGATTCGTTTTGCACCCCTAGTCCTTGCCATCGGAAGCCTAGCTGCAGCGGCTCATCGCCGTCGGCGGGCCGTTGTTGCTCTCTTGCTCCCTCAACTTTCTCTTCCGTCGGCTATATGAGATGTAAATTGAAACCCTAAACAACCCCCTGTCCTCCTTTTGAGAGTGCTATATTGGCTGGATGGGCCCAAGCAAGGCCGGCCCAACTGCTCGCTCGACTTGCCTGCAATGAAGCTCCCAGGGCCGCTATAGTTTAGGGTTTTTCCGTCGTTGATGCCCCTTCCCTGACTGTCGATGCCACCCCAGCCATTCCCAGGTATCTCTCCCTTCCCTGCTCTCTCCCGCCTCCCCCTCACCTTCCCCCTCCCCTTCTTCTCCATGGCCATAGCCCCAATGCCCAGCCTGTTGAGTCTCGCATGATTCAGCCACCGCGCCGCCTTGTTCGCCACCTGACCCGCCGTGTCTGGCTCCACCCAGCCACCTCTGACTGCCGGCAATCGCCTAGCTCGTCAGCTGTGTCAAAAGCAAGGTGGGAGGCCTCCTCCAAGCTCCTAGGCACCCGCCTAATACCGACTTTTGGAAAACTGGTAGGGAGTATCCAGTGGAAAGTGAAGTTCTATTTTGGGCTACGATCCTTCGATCCATTTTAAGGCCAAAAAGTTTTGTTGGTGGTGTTGTGGTGATTTTTGACTCCTAGTTAAATGGAGTCTTTATTTCTTTTTGTGTCACTCCCTGGTGGGTTCCAGTCAAGGATGCAAATCCCGGTTGGAGGCCAGTAACGGTAACCGACTAGTTACCGGAAAAAAACCCGAGTGAATTTTGAAAATTGAAATTTGAAATGGGGCTGTTGTTAAACCGGTTACCGGAACGATTACCGGGAAAAACTGCTTGGAAAAACCGGAACCAAAACCGAAAAAAAAGAGAAAACTGGCTATGGGTAATTAGCAATTGGAAGAATGCAAATATTAATTAGAAAGTGTTTAATGAAGTAACAATCCTGATACATAAGGCCTAAAAAGGCTTATTTAGCTCATACAATTGGTAATCTATAGGAAGTGCAATAATGCAAGCATATTTATTAGAGGAATAATGCAAATATTAATTAAAGGATTTTGGGACTTGCCCATATAATAATTCAAGCATATTTAGCTCATACAATACGTAATCTAGCAAAAAAAAGGATTAAACCAACCTAGGAAGTGCATTGTGCAGTTATAAATTCAAATCTGAATTTGAAAATTTTCAATTTGGTAATCGCTTCATCTCGGTCCCACCAGATTTCGATGTCGCAGAATCACGCAAGATTTTGATCCTCGGTTCCGACCATCTAGGTCCCTCATTTTAGTGACACTTTGTGTCACTAACTCACAATATTAACTAGTTCTTCAGATTGATTGAAATGGGACCAAAATAGCTATATAAAAGAATTGGTCCTAAAATGGTGTTCGTCCTTGTATTTCCTCCTTTCCTCCTCTTAGAAGTCAGAACCTGGCTCGTACTTCCTGATTGTATCACCCTTATGAAGTAGAACATAGAATGAGTAAGTTTCTTAGCCGGCTTCTGTTGCGAAGGTTGTAGAGGGGTGATTCACCGGAGGACAAGGGCATCGAGTCCGGTGAGTCGGCGTCGTTGCCGGCAATAGAAAGGTAGCGGGGCTAGATGAGAGAAATTAGAGGGGCATGGAATAGCAATAGGAGGAGATGAGATTTAGGGGTTGTTTGGTTTGCTACCCTTGCAAACCAAACCAAATATTGGTAACGCCAATAGAAATTGGTTTTGTTTGTTTTGCTAAAATTTGGTAACGCCCATGAAAATTAAATTGGTTTTGTTTGGTTTGCTAAAATTCGGTAACGCCTACAAAAATTTGGTAACACCAATAAAATCTAATGTCACACGTGAGCAATCCAAAGGTGAGAAAATCGCTCACCAAAATTTTGCTTGGCCACGATCCAAACAACATTATTTTTGCCAATATTTGGCTTTGCCCAGGTTTTGGCTATACCAAAATTTTGGCTTGGATTATTTGGGCTATGAACCAAACAACCCCTTATTTCTTGCTTGACGGGAAAAGTTACATGGTCTGACACTTCTATAGGACTTCCTAACTTGATCCCTAAGTATTATACTATAACTAGGACACCTCCTAACACATGAATACGACTCTGTCCTTTCCATGCTTATTAAAGCGTCGCTTAGGCGACACCTAAGCATCGCCTAAGCGGTAAGGCGCTGTGAGGAGTCAAGGCGTCACCCCGCCTTGCCGTCGCCCGTCGCCCGTGTGAAGTTGGAGGGCCAGATCCGGGCAGGAGGGGAGCAGAGGAGGCCCCGTGCGCCGGATCCGAGAGGAGTGAGCTCGGGGCGACGTTGGGGAGCAAGGAGGGAGGGGGAGGCGCCGCCGGGAGGGGGAGAAGTGAGGATTGAGGAAGAGCGAAGCCAGGGGATGAGGATTTTAGGGTGAAGTGTGTGGGAGGATCTGGGCTGGTTGGGCTGGCCCAACTCCCATGGCCTGTCTCATCTTTTTTTCTTCTTTTATGTTATAAAGTTAGGATCTTCTGTGATTTGGTTTCTATGGTTATGCTGTAAGACCATGGATCCCTGCATTTTTTCCTTATTATTTTATTGTATATTGTCGTATTGCGAACCAGAAATGCTAGTTCGTGGACCTAAGAGGTATACCCCTTAACGCCTTAGGATGCGTAAGGCGTCGCCTTGCTTCGCGCCTTACCGTTTAAAAGGTGTGAGGGGGTGGGTCGCCTTGCCTCGCTTCGCCTTACCGCCTTAATAACCATGGTCCTTTCCTAATTCTATTCTTTCCTAATTCTATTCTTTCCTGACGTAACTAGTAACTAGTATGTAACAAATATATCTCCTAACAAAACAGGACTCCTCAATACAACCAACTCGTCCTGGACTCTTTTCTGAACTATGTGTCGTTGCTGCTTTCCTAATAGGAAGTTCACAACACGTATAGTGGCAACCTGCAAGTTACGCATGTTTTTCTATTCCATTCGTTCTTTACTCAATGTTCCATGCAAAATGACTCATTCGTTGCCAATGTCAGCACTTACACATTTTTTTTTGAACTTTTATTGACTCACCTGTTATTCCATAACTACATGTTTTTCCTCTTTTCTATATGTATGTACTATGTAGTAAGATCATACTATGTATTATTTGTTAATGCAAATTGTTGATGCATACTTGGAATTTTAATGAGAGCTTCTGTAATACCTTTACTATGTATTCTTTGCTAATGCAAATGTTGATGAATACTTGGAATTTTGTTGAGAGAGCTTCTGTAATACCTTTTACCACTATAGGTCACAGAGATACTGTCTGCACAGTAGCTTTCAGTTCAGATGGGAGTTTGGTAGCATCAGGAGGTCTTGATGGACAGATCAATGTCTGGAACACAGCTACACAAACTTTTCAGGGAACCCTTGATGGTTCTGGAGCTGGCTTTGAGGTGAGACCATATCTTGTTAATCTCATTCACTTTAATGAACTTATTGCCTATGCTATACCTTTGTTTTCATAACTATTGTCATCACTTCTGTGGTATAACTAGATGTGATTAATTTTTGCAGTGGCTTAAATGGCATCCACGAGGTCACTTGATAATTGCAGGATCAGAAGATTGTAATGTATGGATGTGGAATGCTGACCACAATGCCATCCTGAACACCTTTGCCGGCCACAGTAGCACTGTGACATGTGGTGACTTCACCCCTGATGGTACCAATATACTTCTTTGTGTACTTTGTTTATTCACGTAAAATTGTTTAAGTGGTTTATGTATATGGGAATATGGGATCAAATTATATTCGCTCTGCCTGAACTTTGTTGCCTCCACTAGTTGCTTGGAATGCTTCAGCATATAAAAGGCTTGCCTGTTTGTGATCATCCCTGGTTAGTTGTTCCATGGAACATGGAGTTCTTCCTATCGGTATCAGGTTTCAAAGAAAATGTTGTGAAAAAAATTTCAATGGTGCCATGTTCTCCAAACTTTACTGATATTGCTATAAGATCAATTTTCATAAACCTGGAAAGCATGGGCATAGCATATTTCTTCCTAGGCTAATACACATGTTTCCTTTTGAAGGCAAGCTGATATGTACTGGATCAGACGATTCATCATTAAGGATATGGGACCCAAGAACTGCACAAAGCAAACATGTTGTCAGAGGTAAATTAGCACGGTATTCATATTTTGTTTATGCTTTGACAACCAGGGATTCCTAGATTTAATCATTTTTCTCCACGTTCTAGGCCATGGCTATCATGCTGATGGATTGACATGCTTATCAATTACTTCGGATTCCCAAACAGTTGTTAGTGGTTCCAAGGATAACTCTGTGCATGTTGTGAATATAAATTCTGGCCAGGTTGGCTGTCTTTCCATTATATGTATGCTTCAAGATTGTTTTCCTCTTTTGTCTTTAGTCACCTCTGTAGATGATCTTGGTTAGGTTGACAAAGAATTTGCATTTAATATACTTGATGACCTTAGTTTATGTTGTCACACAGTTTAAGTATCCAACAATCTGACAACTTACATGCTCTGACAACATCTCCAACAGTCGGATATATGCTATGATAACATCTCCAAAAATCTGAACCATATCCGAGTTATTCACATAATAGAATGTCTCGTAGTGTGTGTTGGATATATGCATTCTGTTTGAATAGGTTTTGGTGTTGGTGGCACAATATTCGGATACTTTGGTCACATTGGCAAGCTGTCATGTTTCAGAGAAATGTTACTAGAAGGGAAACTCTGTGTAACAAGTACCGGCTATTTTTTTTGCAGGTTGTTGGCTCATTAGTAGGTCACACCAGTTCTATTGAGTGCATTGGCATTTCTTCAAGGTACAGTTCTGTGAATGTTGTTGCCCCTGCTAGTGCGTTCGTGCATATTACAAACTTGTTATATCCGAGTGCATGTCCTGAAAAGCAAAATGTTGGATGTATGATCTCTGTCGGAAAATGGCTGTCTGTTTGGATACTGAGAGCTTATACAATCTAGAATTTGGAGTTTTGGCGAAAATGGAAGATTATAAGTACCATGGACATAATTAGTGTGAATTTACACAATACCTTGGCTCCAGTAGCCTTCTTGTTGACCTTAGCTGTGCTTTTCTGCAGTTACAACTGGGTGGCCACAGGGGGCATGGATCAAAAGCTCATTATCTGGGACCTTGCTCATCAATCAAGTCGATGCACTTGCGAGCATGATGTGAGTCCAGAGTTTCTAATTCACTTTTCACCTCCATAGTTATCTTACACTTTTGATGATATCATGAGCTTATTCTGGTTGGTTGTGATAAACAGGAGGGTGTGACATCCGTTGCATGGTTGGGTTCATCGAGATATGTAGCATCAGGATGCATCGATGGCAAGGTTCGCATCTGGGACAGCTTATCTGGGGACTGCGCTAGGACTTTCAGTGGCCATGCCGATGTTGTGCAGTCTTTAGCCATCTCTGCTGACGGGAACTCCCTCGTCTCGGTCTCAACAGATGGTTCTGCTCGTGTCTTCGACATTTCCATGTTCAAGTGAAATGTTTTACAGTGTGTGTAATTTCTTCAGCATATATGGCCTCTACCACTGTAAAATCATGTCTTGTTAATATTGGAAATGGCTTGAAGTTCTCTGCTCTCGAGTCTTGATACAAACAAACTTGAGCTACGGTATTATTTTGTAAACACTGGAAGGTGACTGTAAGATTATGTTGTAGTGAGCTTGTGTTGGTACGTTGGAAGGAAAGCAAGTGAGTGTGGCGCGGACCTATCGTGGTACTTAAAACACTTGTAGGTTTGAGGTTATAAACACAGCTATTTGATATTGCAGTCATTACTCATTAGCTCTGTTATCAAAAGCAAAAGGCAAAATTGGCTTTGGATACTGTTTGTTCGTTTGTGGCATTTGCCAAAACACATTGCAAAATCGATATTTGATTTGTTAGAACACACTGCCAATTAAAATAGTATTTTTGCTAGTAAAGGATGATGGGATGTTGAATGTGCGCTCTCCTCCTTTCTACTTTCTCTCAAGTCCGAAGAGGCAAAGAGATGGAAGAGCAAGGTAGTGGCTCGTCGGCGAGACGGGGGAGGAAGGCGATATGCATCTGTGCTCGTGCCTAGCCGTGTCGTCCTACCATGCCTGGGTTGCCGTCGTCCTACTGTGCCCGACGACGCGCGGCGACCTGGCCACGTGCGTGACCTGCGGCATGCCGTGCACTCACGTGACACGCCTGCGCGCCGCACCTACCCCCGTGCTTGGCAGCGTCGCCATGTCATGCACGCGCCGGCCGCGTGACACGCGCCACCAACCCCGACTTCGACCGAGCACCGCCAAGTCTGATCGCCATCGCCAGTGAGCCAATCCCCTTTCCTCCAAATTAATTTGATTTATTTATAAGCAGCAAGGCGGAATTGATCATCTTCTCTGCATCCGGCCAACTTGGCGCCATCTTTCGCCGCCGTGGACGAGACTCCATGCAGTTCCTTTTCCCCACGTGATACGACCCAACCTACTGAGTTTGGTTCGGTTTGTGTTCTTGTGTCAGTTCCTCAACCCAGTCACAAACCAAAGCTATATGTGATTTGCTTGAAGAAAGAAAGGTGGCCGTCAGGGAGGATGGGGAGACTGGCCGAAAGAAGGATAGAGCTATGGCGCCAAAGACCGAGGAAACCCTAGAGGGTGACATGGGTTTGTGGCATGCGGCACATGGGGTGCGTAAGGAAGGCTTGGTGCATGGGAGGCCGGGCGTGCGGGATGCAAGTTATGCAGCACCAAGGTGGAAGCCGAGCGTATGGACTGCAAGGGATGAGGAGCCAAGGTGGGCGCATGGGAGGCCAGACGTGCGAACATAGGTTGCGGTGTTAGATTTAATTCTTGATCATAACCTGATGATCAAAACTAGCAGAATCGCATATGTGGTAATTACAACACACAATTCAATCTGTAAATGCGGAAGCGTACCCGATGACGATGCCATTGTTCGTCGTAAGATTGATCTGAAGTAGTAGATGAACAGATGCTCAATCTATCTAGGGTTTGGTCTTTCCCAGCAAGAGGTAAGCCACAAACTCCAACTACTGATGGGGATAGGTGGTATGGCGAGAGTTACCCTGCTGGGACGACCTGACCCTTATTTATAGCCTTCGGTTTGGAATCCTATCCCATCCCATAATTAGAGATAGATTCCAAATAGGTCTCTACACAGATTTAAAATCCAAGTCCATATTTTATCCTTAACAGATACTCTGGCTCTTAATAATATTAATTGATCACTTTATATATTTGAGCCAACCAAAATAGATAGCTGATATTTATTTAAACTCATGTGGGTCCACATAACGGAAATTAATCCAACAATCTCCCACTTGGACCAAATGAGTAAATACATATCAAAAACTTTATGAGCTCCAAAAATGCTATCTATGTCATGAGCATCTTTAAACCAATCCGGTCCATCAATTATATCAACATAGAATCAAAGCGGTCTTCGTCACTTTAAAGCGTAACTAAACCCATCAATGGTCACATATGTCAACATAAAAGAACGACATGGATCAAATAAGGATGTGTAGCATGGAAATTACATGAAATATGATCATGACATGCCTATTTCCAACTGGTCCAACTTTATACCTTATGAGATCAAAACATCTTCTCGTAACCAAAGGAGAAGACATGAATTGAGTAAAAGAACATAAACTTTATTTCTCTAGAGAATATAATCAAGGTCTTTATACTAAATTGATATTGTCTCATGAGCATAAGAAAAGAAAATTACAAACTCCCACTTGAACTGAATTCCATAAGTGAAACCACACCCATATGAGCAACATGCTCATGGAACACTTTAGGTGTCAAGCCTTTAGTGAACGGATCCGCAATCATGGAGTCTGTACCTATATGCTCAATTGACAATTTGCCACTCAAATTCTTTCTTTCACAACTAGGAACTTGATGTCTATATGCTTAGACTTTGACGAGCTCTGTTGTTGTTAGAATACATAATCGCAGACTTGTTGTCACAATACAACTTTAGTGGTCCATCGACTGATCCAAAATTCGCAGCCCTCCTGTGACAAAGTTCTGCAACCATATCCCATGATTTGAAGCCTCATAGCAAGCAACATACTTAGCTGCCATTGTGGACGGGGCAACGAGTGACTGCTTAGCGCTTTTCCAAGAAACCGCACCTCCACCAAGTAGATAGATGTAGCCTGAAGTGGATTTGCGAGTATCTTGGCAACCAAAGAAAATCGTAATCGAATACCCAATGATCTCCAACTGATCCGATTTCCTATATGTGAGTATGAAATCCTTCGTCTTTTGCAAATACCGCAACACCCGTTTTGCTGCGACCCAATGATCTAATCCTGGATTGCTTAAATACCTACTTAGCATTCCAACAATATATGCTATATCCGGTCTAGTGCAAACTTGAGCATACATCAAGCTCCCTATCAAAGATGAATAGGGGATGTTTTGCATTTTCTTAGCCTCAAAATCATTCTTAGGACATTGGCTAAGACCTAATTTTTCACCTTTGGCCACGAGGGTATCTAAAGGTTTACATTCGCATGCCAAATCTTTGCAATACCTTATCGATATAGTTCTTTTGTGATAATCCAAGTACACCTTGAGAGCGATCTCGGTATATTTGAATTCCTAATACAAAAGAAGCATCATCAAGATCCTTCATCTCGAAATTTTAGCGAGAAATTTCTTGGTTCCATGCAACAAGCCTATATCGTTACAAGCAAGCAATATGTCATCAACATACGTAACCAAAAATATGAACTTACTCCCATCAATTTATGATACACACAATCTTCAACTCAGATTTACCTCAAAACCAAAAGAGATAATAACCTCATGAAATTTGTGGTACCATTGCCGGAAGCTTTGTTTGAGCCCATAGATGGATTTCTTTAATTTGCATACCATTTGCTTCGGGTCACCGACCACAAAGTTTTCTGGTTGCACCATATAAATCGTCTCATCAATGTTTTCATTTAGAAACGCTGTTTTTACATCCATCTGATGAAGCTCAAGATCAAATAATGCCACAAGTGCCATAATGACCCTAAAAGAGTCTTTTGAAGAAACCGGAGAAAAAGTTTCTTTATAGTCTATGCCTTCCTTTTGAGTATATCCTTGAGCAACAAGACGATCCTTATATCTTTCCACATTGCCTTTCGAATCCCGTTTGGTCTTAAATATCCATTTGCAACCAATGGGTTTCTTTCCTTCCGCAATGGGACAAGATCCCAAACGTCATTGTCCTTCATGGATTTTAACTCTTCATTCATGGCATTGATCCAATTAATCGAATTTGGGCTTTGCGGGGCATTTTGGAGATTGATAGGATCTTCTCCCAAAATTTCACTACAAGCCTCATTCTCCGAAGAAAGATAATGTAATCATCGAGATTGCACTTCTTCTTTCTCTAGTGAATCTCCTTAATGGCACTTTGGTTCTTGAGGTTGATGAGTTTGTTCTTCAGAGGAACATCATTTTGTGGAGGAACCTCATGGACATTATTTTGAATTATATTTTCCTCAATAATACCGGGTAAAATAACCTTGATCCCGATCATTATTAGGAATAACCAAAGGAAGAGAAAATAAATCCTCTTGAAACTTCTTCAAAAATAATGTTCCTAACCATATCTCCCCTTCAAACTCAACATCCTCAAAAACCGGGCATTTCCGTTTCAAAAATTGTCCGAGTAGTGGGATCATAGAATTTGTAACCCTAGATCTTTTCGTATAACCAACAAATAGCTACTAACAGTTCTTGAGTCCAATTTTCTTTCGTTAGGCACGCGGCCTTGCCTCGAATGGACATCCCCACGCACGTACATGCACGATGCTAGGCTTTTGCCTATCCATTGTTCGTGACGGGTTTTGTTAGTCGCTTTAGTTGGTACTCTATTGAGTAAATAAGTCAGAGTTTTCAATGCTTCTCCCAGAGAGACACCGTAAGGTAGAATGACTAATCATACTCCTCACCATATCCTTAAGAGTCTGTTTAGCCTCAAAGAACACCGTTCATGCTAGGAGATCCCAAGATGGTGTCTTGAGGGCGATCCCGCATTCCTCTAGGAATTTAGCAAAAGGTCCCGGCGTTGTTCACCGATCCTTCATTTCTACCATAGTATTCTCCACCACGGTCAGATCGAACAGCCTTAATTCTTTTGCCAAGTTGGTTTTCCACCTCAGCCTTAAAGTTTTTGAACACATCCAGGGACTGTGACTTCTCATGAATAAGATAAATATAACCATATCTCGAGAAGTCGTCTATGAACGTGATAAAATACCTTTGGCCATTCCGAAGCCGTGGGAATGGGCCGCAGATATCCGTATGTATCGGTTCTAAGACATCCAAACTCTATTAGCACTTAACTTTCTTATGTTTGTTTGTTTCCTTTATACAATTAACACAAATGTCAAAATCAGGAAATCCGGGGATCCAAAATTTCTTCGACACAAGTCTCTTAATTCTCTGCATGGAGATATGACCTAAACGCTTATGCCACAAAGAACTTGATTTCTCATTAGTAAATTTTCTCTTTATACCACGAGAAACCGTATGCAGGACTTCATTATATGAGGCAATAGTATCAAGCAAATATAGGTTGTCATGCCAAATTAAAGAACCGGTACCAACTTTATTGGAATTCTGAAAAAGACTAAATAAACCATTTTCGAAAGAACAATTATAACCTGATTTGTCCAATACAGAAATAGAAACCAAATTCCGCCTAAAAGATGGTACAATATAAGTCTCTTTCAAATCCAGATAGTATCCTGCCTTTAACAGCAATCTAAATGTGCCTATAGCCTCAACTTCCACCTTCTTGCCATCGCCCACATAGATGAATCTTTCAGCATCATTTGGCTTTCGGCAGTTCAAGCAACCCTGCATGGACACACTGATGTTAGATGTTGCACCAGAGTCTAATCACCAAGTGTGTTCAGGCACAGAAGTTAAGTTAACCTCAGAGCTAACCATAGCGAGAATTGTACCTTTCTTGGCACGCCAAGTGTGATATTTGGCACAATCCTTCTTTACGTGACCATCCTTCTTACAAAAGAAACAAGCCACTTCAGACCTTGTTTATTCTTTCTTCTTTATGGATGGGACACTTGCGCCTTCTTTGCTCTTCCTCTTGTTATTCTTGACTTTAGGGGTCATAGCCAAATGAGCACTTTCTGCTCTATCTTGTTTCCATCTATCCTCCTCTTGCACACAATAGGAGATGAGCTCATTAAGGACCGCTTGTCCTTTTGATGCTTATAGCTCACCTTGAACTCGATTAAAGTGTGCAGAAGGATATCAAAATTAAATGCACGAGCAAATCCTCGAGATAGCTCTAACTTGAGTGCCTTTAATTTGAAACAAGATGAGACATTTCCATAATGTACTCCTTATGTTTCCTTTACCCTTATACTTCATTGAGATAAGTTTTGCCAAAAGCGTGCTTGTTTCACCTTTTTCGTTTTTGGCAAACCTTTGCTCAAGACCTCAAGGAAACCCTTAGTCAGAATTGCTGTTCGATGTGCTATTCAAAAACTTCCTAACAAAGACGCCTCATGATCATAAGACTCATGCGATTTGAACGATCCCACTTCTCAAACTCCATCTTTTCTTCAATGGTGCTATTAGCCACAAGAGCAGCGGGTTGTTCTTTACGAAGTGCAAGGTCTAGATCCATTACCCCAAGAACAATCGAAATGTTCTCTTTCCATTCTTTAAAATTTGCACCAGTAAGCATATGTATGGAATTGATGCTAGCAGAAATATTGAAAGCAGGATTTGCAGCTGAAATTAAAGAAATTAAATGCTCATATTAGGACATGAATAACAAACTTAAGGCTTGATTCAAAATTTGGTATATATCATCACGCAAGATACCTAGCGCTCCATTAATATTTAGTCTTTGGATAGAAATATTAACTTGCAAGTGGTAACCTTGATGTAGTAAACAAATACTAACAGTAAATCCTGTCAAACAATATGCCTTACTTTGGTCCAACTTATTAATTGTTCACATGGAAACTTGATGACTGTTACGTATTTATTGCCACAGTTGCATATATAATTCGGCCAAATATTGACTTTCCTTTGGGCCAGTCAATAGATGCATGAATTATACATACAAAAAAAATACCTAGTTGTTCTGAATAAATTAACCTACATAACAGAGGTTGCTTTGGCAACATAGAATTTCAGTTAACCCATGCAGAACACTAGCTGGCCAAATTTTAAATCAATTCAATCATTATTATTCAAAAGAGTCCACAGTCATAACACAATAATGCAATGCATAGAATAATCCTCAGAAGCACCAGACGCAAATATGCTAAACATAACTGAATACAAGATAAACATTATTGCATTAGACTGATAATTTCAGAAATTACTGAAAAACTGAACATGCATGATTAACTCATTAGAGAATAGACTAATCTGCATAAAATTTCATTTGACTGATTATAACCAATCAGAACAACAGAGAACATATTCAATTTGCACATTAACCAATTTCACAGATTGATACCAAATTGCATATAATTGATAATCTCTGAAATAGCAAGAGTTAACCACAATGTTCAACCCAGTTTGCACAATCAAATAACATTAGATGGGTTAATCTGAAAATGACTTAATTGATAATACAAAAGCATCAAACCAGAACTAGAATGAACTGAAGATGCATGAATAATCATTGATGCAAAAGCTTAAACTCCATTATCCTTATGCGAAATCTTTGAGCCACAGAAACTTAAATCTTCAAGGGCTACTCACAAAGATTTTCTTGATGCCCGCTCGGCCACATCTGGAGGCGTAAAGCTCATGGTAGGCGGCACACTCGGAGGCCGGAGGAGGCGACGGCGCCTGCGAAGCCGGAGGGGCGAAAGCAGATCTTGAGGCGCTGCGGCGATCGAGGGTCGCTTCGGCGGCGCGAGAGCTGGAGCAGCGGCGCGGGGTTGGCGGGAGCCAGAGTCGACGAAACTAGAGGGCACACGGCGAGGTGGCGAAGACCAGAGAGCCGTGGCATGGTGGGGATGGAGAAGCCTGATGGCGCTCCGTCGCAACTGGAGGCGGCGATGAGCCCAGACGGGGTCGCGGTAGCGCCGAAGCGACAGACAGTCTTGGCGGCGGCGCCAAGCAAGCGGCGGCGAGGACACCCGAGCGACGCGCTGGCGGTGGCTGGAGGGCGCAGCAGCAGAAAGGGCGGAACAGAGGCCTTGCAGAGCTCCGGAGGTCGGCCAGGATGCGGAGGCGGCTCGATCTGGAGGGCGCGCGGGCGGCGGCTTGAGGGCACACGGCCGCACCGCGACGGGAGGTGGCGCGACACCAAGAAGCGCTAGAGGCGGCGCGGGACGACGGAGCCCGAGCCGGCGGAAGCTAGCGCGGCGCTCAGCAGATGAAGATCCCACCGGGGAAAACAAAGACTCGCAGCAGGAAACCAAAAAAACGATTTGATGACGAAGTCGATCTCGCCGGGAGGGGAAAAGATGCGTAGCCACGCCAGATGTTGAAGATCCAGCCGAACAGATCCGAACAAAAAAAACGAGCTACAGGAAAGATCCGATCCAATCTGATCTATTGCGCTGGGGAATTTTCACAACGGGTTGCAAAAAGAACACATACGAGTTGCTCTGATACCAATTGTTAGATTTAATTCTTGATCTTAACCTGATGATCAAAACTAGCAGAATCGCATATGTGGTAATTGCAACACACAATTCAATCTGTAAATGCGAAGCGTGCGATGTGATGCCATTGTTCGTCGTAGGATTGATCTGAAGTAGTAGATGAACAGATGCTCAATCTATCTAGGGTTTGGTCTTTCCCAGCAAGAGGTAAGCCACAAACTCCAACTACTGATGGGGATAGGTGGTATGGCGAGAGTTACCCTGCTGGGAGGATCTGACTCTTATTTATAGCCTTCGGTTTGGAATCCTATCCCGTCCTATAATTAGAGATAGATTCCAAATATGTCTCTACACAGATTTAAAATCCAAGTCCATATTTTATCCTTAACAGATACTCTGGCTCTTAATAATATTAATTGATCACTTTATATATTTGAGCCAACCAAAATAGATAGCTGATATTTATTTAAACTCGTGGGTCCACATAACGGAAATTAATCCAACATGCGGAGCAAAGGAGGAGGCCGGGTGTGCGGCGCAAGGAGATTGGGTGTCCGAATTGGCATTGGCATTGTTGTTCCAAAATTAAAATTTGATCTCCAAGAGTCCGAATAGCTTGCTTTGTAATCTTTTTCGAAATTGCATGTTTCCTTTTTTCAATTAAATAGACCAAATAGGAGTTTTGGATTGAGTTGGAGTTGGTTTCGGTCATTAAATCCAAAATCTGTCCTTGCTGTTTTTATGTCTTAGATTCCGAAATAGAGAGTCCTAGTTGTATGCGTTGGAGTTGGATTCGGCCATTGAAACTGAATTGACTTGTGTGCTGAGTTGGAGTCGGCTTCGGCCAAGTTGTGTGCGTGTGTGAGGCTATAAAGCCTAGGACCGACGTCCATGTGAGGGAGGACAAATTTCAGATTGAATTAAAATACAGAAAGCCATGTTTGAAGAATTCATCTAGGGTTGTGCTTGGCGCAAGGATTGGAAGGGCGGCTGCCCATGTAATTCACGTGATTCCTTGTGGATCAAATTCGTCGTTCTTTCTTCTCAAATTGGTCGGCGAGTTCTTGCTTTGTGTGTTGCATCAATTCGGCCGAATTGTGTAACACCGAACACTACCATCCACCTTGTTGTTGCTTCGGCCGAAGAACAAGGAGGGTTGGCTAGTAGTTGCTTCGGTCAAGGAAGGGGAAAGTATTGTTGTTTGGCTTGTGATTGCTTTGGCCAAAGAAGAAGGCAGCTAGCCGATTAGCTTGGACGGTGAATTGCACAAGGCTAAGCAAGGAGAGACTAAAGTGTTGGTGTTGTACCATGAAAGATCAAGCCACTCGCGTATCAACCACATGTTGATCCGTATCATCTTGGTATCAGAGCTTAGTTGCTTGGTACGTGAGATTTTTTTCTTTGCTGATTTTAGGGTGTTCGTCATGTCGGGAACTAGCAAGAACGGTTCCGATGGTGGTTCGGGTGAAGACATGGAGGTGCCCATCTACGGCTCAACTCTACCACCGAATGTGCGTGCTCAATTCAACACTACTACCGTCTACTTCCATCGTTGAGAGGATGTGTTGTATGTTGATCTCGACAAGGGCATTGAAGGCTTGAATGCACAAATTCAGGAGGTGCAAAACGCGTTGAACGCTCGACTCAATGAGGGTCTCAACAATCTCAATTTGTCCATCCGTTGTTTGGAGGAAAGACTACCACCGCTAGGAGGAGTTGGAGTTCGGGGCCAGCATGGGCCAAACCTTGGTTGGCGTGTTATGTCCCATGGTGGCGACCACTACTACGATGCTGATTTTGATGACAACATGTTCGATGGTTGCGTAGGCGTATTGCAACATCTGAGGCGTGATTTATTTGACCGCCAAGGTGCCGGACATGGAGGATATCATGGAGGAGGTGCTGAACGCGAAGACGACAGTATTGGTATAATCCAAATCACCATACCGGAGTTCAAGGGCAGGGCTGATCTGGAGGCTCATTTGGAGTGGAATATGCGTGTCAATCAGATTTTTGACAACCACCACTACTCTAAGGAGAAGAAGGTTCGTGCAGCTTTGATTGAGTTCAACGAATACACTATTATTTGGTGGGACCAATTGAATCGTGGAGGGGAGCGTTTGTAAGGTCAAGGAGGCCGACTAGAGGGGGAGGGGGGGCGCTGAATAGGCAATATTAAAAATTATTTTGGCAAAAACTAAGTTTTATGTGGAATTGTAAATCAATTCGGTTTTACACAATTAAAACCTAAATCAACTAATCTTGACTAAGTGCACCAGCTACCTAAGTCTAAGATAAGGTTTGCAATCCTAAGGTGACAAGTAAGCAATTCAATTCTACAAATGTAAATGGCAAGAATATAAAGCACAAGAAAGCAAACCACAATGACACATGATCTTTTTCCCGTGGTGATCAGAGACTTGCTGGTCTCCCCTAGTCCATGTTGAGGTAAGCCCAAGCGAATTGAATCAGCTCCACGAATTAAGCTAACACCTCGATTCCACTAGGGTTGCTCCTCCTCCACTCCGGAGATGACGAGCACCAAACTACTCACAACGCCCGGTCTTCCCACAACCTTCTTTGACAAGATCACCGGCGCAACTCCTCCAAGCCATCTAGGTGTACCAAGAGTAACAAGTCTGAGATGGTCACTTGAATGAATCAAGCGCCGAAGCTCGATGGATACACAATCCAACACCTAATGCAACACATACACTAGGATTTTCCTCTCCAAGATCACTAAGTGCAACACATGCACAAACGAGAAGGGGAGAGGGTCTTGCTCTTAGCTCAAGGGGGAAGAAAATAGCACCAGCAATCTCCCACAACCGGCCACAAGGGGTATATATACACCCACACAAAGAAACTAGCCGTTGGGGGAAAATATGCTCAAAATAGGGAAATCTGGTCTAACCACCAATCAATGGCTGGTCATACCGGCCTCACTCCAACGGCTATAAAAACTAGTCATTGGACCCTCAACCGAACTGACCGCCCATACAAGGGCTGGTCAGATTGCACCAACCGACCAGACTGCCAAGATGGCAGTTAGACCGCTCCAAAGAGGAGCTAAGGCCAAACCAGAGGAAAACCTCCTTTGGAAAATGTTGACCGTGGCAGTCTGATCAAGGGTCGGTCAGACTGGCTAACACATGGTGGTCAGACCAGAACCTAACCGGTGAGGCCGCTCAACACCGTCGGTCAAACCGCTAGAGGGTCAAACCGGCACAAAGCTAGGTCTAACGCTCAAGGGCCAGTCTGACCGCTCAAAGGCTTGTGGTCAGACCGCCCACCGACAACAATAGTGAACAGATTACATGCACTTCAACACAGTTGCAAAACATATTAGCCAATTGTCGTGTGATGCAAACAAGGAATGAAAGCAAGATTCTTAACAAGTTGCAAAACACATTTGTTGACTTTAGGAATCATGCCGCAAGGATTAGGTACATGGACTCTACCCGTTTGCAAAGCACATTTGCAAACTAAAGTTACATACTACAAGGATTACAAATGAGCCTCAACTATTTGCAAAACACATTCACAAATATCGACAACATGGCACGGAGAGCTAGAGCAAGCAAAATGAGTTATCGCACATGACACACTCGAGTTACTAGTCAAGACCCCTCTTAATAGTATGGCAACATACACTAGCAATCCGGTCTCCACAGCAAACACTGAAACCTGTAAAATGACTAAAAAAACATATTCTTAGCCTATGCTAGATATACCTTTGCCTTGTGCATCCGCTTGGAGCTTTTGGACGATGACTCGCATCTTCTTTCCAAGACCGGGTTCTTGCCTTGAGCATCAACACATGACGCCGATCACTTGACTTGACGACTTTAGCCATCCAAAGTCTTCATCATAATTTGACTTAACTTGTTTCACCAACTAATGGAAAATGTTAGTCCACATGACGATTGTCATTAATTACTGAAATACTATATTAACACATAATGGCGGATCTAGATTCTTCAGCATCCTCACACATGGGAGGAGATGAAGCGACTTATGCGGGGAGGTTCGTGGGGTTGAACGATGATGTGAGGAACCAGGTTGATTTGATGCAATAGAACAACGTGCAAGAACTACTTCATCAAGCGGAGCATGCTGAACTGTGGGTGATGGACACACACAATAGAGGTGGCCAAACCAATTCTAGCAATTGGAGACACACCAATTCACATGAGGGAGAATTGGGATCAAGTCCCAAACATGTTGCATCCACTACACCGGTTCGAAGTGCATTCAAGGAAGCATCAAAGGCTGTGAGTACAACAAGCAAAGAGGCATCACGTGCTGATTCTAGTGCTTTTTCTACAGCAAGAACTAGTAACATTGAGTGCTTCAAGTGCATCGCGTCCTCACACACTTGGAGACATCCAAAACCTTACTACATTCAGTGGCTCAACAACGTCGGCAAGGTGAAGATCACACATAAGGTGAGAGTGCCCTTTATTATTGATGGATATGTCAGCAAGGTGGAGTGCGATGTGGTACCTATGCATGCTGGTCATCTTTTGTTGGGACGTCCATGGCAATTTGATTTGAATGCTACACATCAAGGATGGTCCAACATGTACACTTTTATGCACAAGGAGAGTTCCATGCTTTGCTATCCAAGATCGATGAAGAAATCAAGTGTGACTTGGTGGTGGTCAGCAAGAAGAAGGCTGTGAATATTACCCCGAAACCGAAGACAATTTTGCTTCATGGGGGGAGGAGGATGATATGACCCAACCTACTAAGTTAGGTTTAGTTTGTGTTCTTGAGTCAGTTCCTCAATCCAGTTCACAAACCAAATATATATGTGATTTGCTTGAAGAAAGAAATGAGGCCAAGAGGGAGGATGGGGAGGCTGGCCGAAAGATGGAGCTATGATGCCAAAGACTAAGGAAACCCTAGAGGTTGACATGGATTTGTGGCATGCAGTGCATGGGGTGCGTAAGGAAGGCTTGGCGCATGGGAGGCTGGGTGTGTGGGATGCAAGCCATGCGGTGCCATGGTGGAAGCCGAGCTTATGGACCGCAAGGGGTGAGGAGACAAGGTGGGAGCATGGGAGGCCGGACGTGCGACGCATGGATATTGGGTGGTGGCAGCTCAATGGTGACGTGAGGAGCTTGGAGTCTACATTGGTTCAGTATGGGTCTGAATTGTCAATGGCATTGGTGTTCTAGAATTTGATCTCCAAGTGTTTGAATATATTGCTTTGTAGTCTTTTTTGAAATTGCATGTTTCCTTTTTTAATTAAAGAGTTCGTGTAGGAGTTTCAGATTGAGTTGGAGTTGGTTTCGGTCATTAAATCCAAAATCTCTCCTTCCTATTTTTATCTCTTAGATTCCGAAATAGAGTCCCCTAGGTGTGTGCATTGGAGTCAAATTCGGTCATTGAAACCAAACTGACTTGTGCACTGAGTTGGAGTCAGCTTCGGCCAAGTTGTGTGGGTGTGTGATGCTATAAAGCCTAGGGCCGGTGGCCATGTACGAGAGGACGAATTTCAAATTGAATAAAAATATAGAAAGCCATGTTTGCTTGGTGGCGCATATGCTTGTGCATGCAGTTCGGGAAGAACCCATCTAGGGTTGTGCGTGGCGCAAGGATTGGAAGGTCGGCTGCCCATCTAATTGAAGTGATTCTGCGTGGTTCAAATTGGTGGTTCTTTCTTCTCAGATTGGTCGGCGAGTTCTTATTTTGTGTATTGCATCAATTCGGTTGAATTGTGTAACACCGAACACTACCATCCACTTTGTTATTGCTTCGGCCGAAGAATGAAGAAGGAGGGTTGGTTAGTAGTTGCTTTGGTCAAGGAAGGGGAAAGTATTGTTGTTTGGCTTGTGATTGCTTCGACCGAAGAAGGAGAAGGTGGAAGAGCTAGCTTGTAAGATCGAGGAGGCCGACTAGAGGGGGGTGAATAGGCGGTTTTAAAATCTTTTTGGCTAAAATCGAGTTTTATGCGGAATTGTAAATCAATTCCGTTTTGCACAATTAAAGCCTAAATCAACTAGTCTTTACTAAGTGCACCAACAATATGAGACTATATAAATGATAGCAATCATACAAGTAAGCAATTAAATACAAGGAATGTAAATTGCAATATAATAAAGCACAAGAAATCAAACCAGGATGACACAATGATGTTTTACTGGGGTGATCGGAGACTTGCCGGTCTCCCCTAATCCACGTTGAGGTAAGCCCAAAATCAATTGGACCGGCTCCACGAATTAAGCCAAAACACCTCCGAGGTAAGTCCAACCACTTGGACCAGTTCCAAACCGAACCAACACCTCGATCCACTAGGGTTGCTCTTTCTCCACTCCGGAGATGGCGAGCACCAAGCCACTCACAAATGCCCGGGTCTTCTCACAAGCTTCTTTGAGATAATCACCGAACCACGACGCCTCCACGCCGTTTAAGTATCGGCAAACACCAAGAGAAATAAGCCAAAGACTCTCACTTGAACTAATCAAGTATCTAAGCTCAAGTAGATACACAATCCACTACCTAATGCAACACATGCACTTAGAGTTTGCTCTCCAAGCTCACTAAGTGCAACACATGCACAAAAGAGATGAGAGAGTTTGCTCTTAGCTCAATAGAAATGAATATGGCACTAGCACCTTTTCCACAACCGGCCAAGGTGGATATTTATAGCCCACATACAAAGACTAGTCGTTGGGACAAGGTTTGCTGAAAAAATCAGCACGAGCGGTACTACCGCCAACTAAGGCGCGGTACAACCGCACCTCTGTCAGAGCACAGTAATGGAAGCTCTGAACTAGCCGTTGGAAATAGGCACGGTACTACCACCAACCAATATGTGGTAGTTCCGCTCAAGGCACTGCGGTACTACCGCTTCCGTCGAGGTCCGAAAAAGACCCTTACTGGAAAAAACGTACCGCTCCAAATTTCGGACTTACCGAGCTGCGGTAGTTCCGCTCAAGAACTGCGGTACTACTGCTCCACAGGAGCAAACATCCTTGCATGATCGGACTGGTACGTGGACGGCTCAGATTCAAAGGGCCGTTCGGACCGCATGTTTAAACCACACGATCATGTCACTTTCGGACGGTCTGAACGGCACACGATAGTACCACCAAAGGATGCGCGGTCATACCGCAAAGCGGTAGTGTAACACCCTAGCTATGCGAAAGCCAAGATGCTACCTAAAAGATTAACATACAACAATAATACGGAAGAATTTCAACAATCTTTCAACTAATGACATAAAAAGATCAACGTCTAATCGAACAAATATAAGAATTGAATCAGATTTCCACCACATATCCAACTTTATCATCCAATCATATTGAATCAACTATAATAAAACTATCATAGTCTATACGGAGATCATTAAGCTATTACCAATTCAACCATAACATAAGGATGATAACATCAACCATTGAACCCCATATTACAATTCAAAATTTATCGAAGGAATGATAATGACAAGTTCATCTAATTAGAAGTGAATCATGTAATGTGAATGAAGTGTTCCGTGACTATTCCCTTCTAAGCATGCCGTCTCCAAAGTTTACCTAAAATAAGTAAACACGGCAAGAATGAGTCCACGACTCAGCAAGTACAACAGTACAATATGAACAATACTGAATAGGAACATATCAATTATAGAATATAATACGAATGTAGAATGGGTGAATGAGAACATCATATCACCGAATAGAATTTTGAATATAAAAGGGATGATTAAGAACAGAATATCACATAATAGAATTTTGAATATAGAAGAGATGAATAAGAACAGATTATCACAGAATAGAATTTTGAATATAGAAGAGATGAATAAGAACAGATTATCACAGAATAGAATTTTGAATATACAAGGGATGAATAAGAACATAATATCACATAATAGAATTTTGAATATAGAACGAATGAATAAGATCATAATATCACAGAATAGAATCCGAATGTGGAATGAATGAATAAGAACATCACATCATAGAATAGAATTCGAAGGTAGAACGAATGAATAAGAACATCACATCATAGAATATAATTCGTATGTAGAATGACAGAAACCATATGAATGAATGAATGAACTACACTTATGCTTATACCGGTATAGCCAGTGAACACCCTTTGGTGTTCACTCAGGCCCGCATTTCCACAAAATACGGGGATCCAAGGCCCGTATGAAGGACGTTTCATAACGGGGATCCAAATCTGCCCACATTGGAATGGTGGGTCTTACGTGCCCATACTGGAATTGATGAGTTTTTACATCCCACTCCCGTGGGTGAATCATGAACAATGATGTATGAATGAATGAATATATGAATTTGTAAGACGAAAACTCAAGAAGCATGTATTCACATACATGGAACGAAACAGAAATCAATGAAACCTACTCACAGACCATAGTACTTAGTCATGGCATGAACATAAGACTCTATGAATAAACAACCACGATACATTACACAATGTACTTGTCCATATTGGAATGATGGGTCTTCACTACTCACTTCCGTGGTGAACATGAAAGAAGGAACGAATGGATATATTGAACGTAAACATATTATTAAAGAATCATGGTATATCAATTGTGAAGGGAAACAAGAAATACCAAAATTACCCATTGCATATTCATCAATCAAGTGGAACAAACAACAAACAAGACAATTCAATTGTATTTGCCTCAACCGTGAGACGAAAGACAACGATGGAAAGCTCTAGCCCCGGGGTTCACCACCACCTGGCAGCCGTAAAACAATATACTAAGTACACCAACCAAAAGTGTACAGCAATGCAATGGAACAAAACGAGAACAAGCGTCCCTAATCGCAATCCGAACATTTAATCAAGACACTCTCAAATCCCCAAATCTGTCCAAACAGATAGCTGTTAAGGAAAAATTCATAACTTTTGTGTCAAAACTCCAAAAGCCATTCATCCAATTTTACTATAACCTACACAAGCCTAGCTACAACTTCTCAGGTGATCAAAAGATCAAACTAGTTCATCTATGCATTTGTCTTTAATCCCGAAGACTGATATGTCATCTTCGGTACTACTAACTTGTGAGTTTCATAACTTTTGTTCGGCACAACCAAACACATTGTTCTAATATTCTATGGAAACTACAGGAAAAAAGATATCTCAATAAAATTATCACAAATATTCCCACTGTGCAACCAAGGTTGCAAACAGTCATGTAAATCTCTTCTGTCCACAACAGAGAGACAGATTACAGCAATAGTTTCTAAAATTCATATCTTTTGATCTAGAAATCCAAAAATTATGAGATTTAACTTTCTAGAATCATAATAAAAATACCTAAAAATATCATGCAGACCAACTGACCCAGTTCGGCCGTCTCCAAGATGAAATTTACAGATCTATGTTCGCTGCACAAGCCCTGAGACTGATTTAGCACCCAGTCTTGCGAAATTCATAACTATTTAAACATTTAGCCAAAAATTATGAATTATCACTTTATGAAAAGCTAAAAAAAAATTCCCATCTATCTCCAGGAGAAACTAATCCCTGAATCTGCTCAGATCTAACTCAAAACCGCACGTCAACAGATAGACAGATTCAACCGATCTACATAGCATGCACAGAATAGCTATTGGATACAATTCGCATATGAACAATCTACCAAAACTAATGGGGAATATGAAATTACCCACATGAACGATGCTAAACTTCGCTGAATCCCCTCGCGAAGATCACCCCCATCTTCTTCTTCCTCCTCTCCTCTCTTCTTCCCTCTCCTTCCTCTTCCTTATGGCCAGCAACAATAGAGAAGCACAGGAGGGAGGGCGTCTACAAGATGGCGCAGGTGCTCAAGACTGTGCTACAATTTGGGTGCTAGGGTGCCCGAGTTCTAAAACTCCTCCAAAATTATGAATTTTCTCTTTTTAATTATATTTAATTCTAGTACTAGCCACTTATATGTTTTCTATTTGAACGGGATATTACATTAGACAGGGGTGCGGGCATATGGCGCATGGCGCATGTGGTCTTAGAGTGGACACACGGCATGGCATATGTCTGCGGCACTAGACGCATTTAACGTGTCGAGGGGTGGTTCGGGCATTTGCACAGTATGTGGTGTCTTTGCGAGGCGTCAGCCCTTGAGGTGGGGTGAACGTAATACCCCGGCCTACTCGTAGTGTGGCCCATGTGGCCCATGAGGTGTCATGTGGTGGGATTAGTCCCATATTGCTTGTCTAAAGTGAGTTGTAGTAGTATATAATGCCTGTTGGGTCCAAACTTAGCACCTCTGGGTTAACCCTTTTACACGGCGAGGACGAAAGTGTAAGTGGGGTGCTATTTGTCTGTGGTCCACCCCACTGGCCGGGCATTGAGCGGATTTTGGGCACAGGTGTTACAGATGGTATCGAGCATCAACCTTGTTGCCGCAGTAGCGTGTGGGACAGGGGCGCGGGCATATGGCGCATGGCGCGTGTGGTCTTAGAGTGGACACACAGCATGGCATATGTGCCGGTACTGGACGCACGGACGTGTACCAAGGGGTGGTTCTAGGCATTTGCCGCGTATGCGGTGTGCTGCCGAGGGCGTCAGCCCTTGAGGTGGGGTGAATGTAATACCCCGGCCTACTCGTAGTGCGGCCCATGTGGCCCATGAGGAGTCATATGGTGGGATTAGTCCCATATTGCTTGTCTAAAGTGAGTTGTAGTAGTATATAATGCCTGTTGGGTCCAAACTTAGCACCTCCGGGTTAACCCTTTTACACGAAGCGAGGACGAAAGTGCAAGTGGGGTGCTATGTGTGCATGGGTCCGCCCCACGGTGGGCTGGGCATTGAGCGGATTTTGGGCCAGGGTGTTACAGGTAGTTCCGCCACAAAGGCTCCGGTACTACCGCAACTCATGCTCAAAAAGCGTCGTTCTATAAGAAACGTATAGCCAACAAAACATCGAAACGACTGGGTTGCGGTCGTACCGCACCACGAGTCGGTCGTACCACAGAACGGTAGTACCGCTGACAACACGTCGGTACTAACGTTTTTCCTGAGAAAATAGTAGTATGCATCAATCAACAAACTTAATTGCAAAACACATTTGACAATTGACAAGTGATGCAAACAAAGGTTAAAGGCAATATTCTTAACAAGTTGCAAAACACATTTGCCAACTTTTAAAATCAATGCCACCAAGGAATAAGGTACATAGACTTAAGCCATTTACAAAATATATTTGCAAACTAAAGTCACATGCTACAAGGATTATACATGAACCTCAACTATTTGCAAAACACATTTGCAAACAATAGTATCATGCTACAAGGAGAAGGTGCATGGACCTCAACCATTTGCAAAGTATAGTCTCATGCTACAATGATTATGCATGAGCTTCATCTATTTGCAAAACACATTCACAAATAGCAACAACATGCTAAAGAGAGCTAGAGCAAACACAATGAGCTATTAACACATGACAAACTCAAGCTACTAATCAAGACCCCTCTTAATAGTACGACAACCTATAATAGCAATCCGGTCTTCCATCCAAACACTAAGACCGGTACAAGACTAGGAACAAATCCTTAGCCCTAGCTAGTCATACCTTTGCCTTGTATAAACACTTAAAGCTTGATGACGCACATCTTCACTTCAAGTCCGGGTTCTTGACTTGATAATCATCAACACATGATGATTTCCTTTACTTCGGGATCTTGACTTGATGCTCATCAACACATGATGACATCTTTCATCCCGAGTCTTGATATGCATCAACACATGATGTATCCATTACTTGCCCTCCATCAACACATGATGGATCTTCTCTTGACTTGATGATCAACTCATAATCATATCCTTTTCTTGAACATCATCGACACACAATAATTTCCTTTTCTTCAAGTTCTTGATGTGCATCAACACGTGATGCATCCTTTACTCTTGAACCTTGACTTGATGATGATCAACTCATGATGTCATCCAAAGTCTCTTTTACCATGGGACATAAACCTGTTCATCCAACTCATCGAAAAACATTAGTCCCACAACATGATTATCATTAATTACCACAACATACCATTATCTCATAATGGTAGGACAAGATATTCCAATCTTTCCCTTTTTGGTAATTGATGACAACCATCACAATTGCAAGTAATTGAATGTAGATAAATATGTGTAAGTATAAACTACACAAGTTTTGTATACTTGTATGATATGTTTCAAAGTAAAGATCCTTAATATATGTGGATAAGGAATATGGATCAATACTAATGAAACCACAAAACATAGAGTGAACTCCCCGTAGATGTGTGCATACATGAATGTGTAATGAGAACATATGCACATATTCAAGTTAGACAATTTGTGGAGTTCAACCTATACTTTGGATTTGAGGAATGCAACAAGATATAAGATTATGATGTTGAATGCATACCTTTTTGATTTTCACTTTTTTATCCAATTGAGACTAAGCAATAGATATATCAATGAACATGTTAGTCTCACAAATAGATTTGTCATTAATCACCAAAATACTCCATTAACATATAATGGCGGATCTAGATTCTTCAATCTCCCCCTTTTTTGGTGATTGATGACAAATCCTTTATCAATAAGATTATTAGGATATAAATCATCATAAGATTGGAATTTAATCTATTGAACTTTAATCATGCATGTTACTAAGCAATTTAAATTATCTTCCTTTGGTACTATGCATGAAAAGGTGAAAACAACACAACTCAAGAGAGAAGAATCCAAATATATTCATCATATAAACATTCTCCTCCTTTTGTCATTAAACACAAAAAAATCCAAAACAAATTCAAACCAACAAAAGGTGTTGCGAAGAAAAGAGCTTGGAAATTGAACTCATTTCATCTTGATCATATATATTTTTCTTTTTGATCAAGAACCATTTGCACCAACTCCTCTTTTATGGCCGAAAAGAGCGAAACAAGTTGAAATGAGGCCATCTTAGAGTTTGAAATAGAAGAATTGATATTTGAAACATATTCAAATAACCTCATCCATAGAAAATATTTCACAACTTCACAAGTTTAAATCATGTTGAGCACAAAACCTTCTTGAATTATCTGAAAGTGTATTGGAACAAGCTCTGAAAAATCTGAAATAAGTCATGGAGCTAGTCCTTACAAATACACACAATTTTTATTTTGGAAGGCTCAACCAAATGTCAACCATTTGGAAGATACGAAAATCACAGAGTTTCATAAAACTGAAATTTTTAGGTTTTCAGAATCATTTAGGCTTCAAAACATGGCTGAAAAACTTGATAAAATATATCCAATAAATCTGAGAAAATTTTACATAGAAGATCAACTTTATATGATCAAAATTCATCATTATGTCTTCCTCAAATTATGAATCCATTTTGGAGATACAAAATTCACAAATCAGCTCAAAATAATGCAAAGTTCCGAAATTTCAGCATTTGATCAAGGTGAGAAAACGTCAAAACTTTGAAATCAAGTCGAAATACTTTCAAATTTTGAAGAAATAAACTTTAGACTCCTAAGAAACATATCTAAGAATAATTTTTGAAAAAGGAGTCTTCGTTCAAAAGATATGCCAAATTGAGCTTTGAAATCATGATTTTTGCTTAAAGTGAAGAAAAAGGCAAAACCTTTTCAAATGAAGTCCAAATACTTTGAATATTTCCAGAATTTAACTTTGGATTATTTAGAATAATTGCCAACAACAATTTTTGAAAGACAAGTCACAAAAAGATATTCTATAAATAGCTTTGGAGGCCAGCAATTGTTGCTTCAAAAGAAGATAAAGCAATCACATGGTTCAAATGAAATCCATAAGCTTTGAAGTTTTCTAAATATCTTGGATTTCTCGCAATAAAGAACTATAGAGATGAAACTCCCCCTAAATATATGCATAAAGGTATGTGAATCGAAATTCATTGCATATAAGAGGATTTTAATAAATTTTGACGGAGTTTCTTCTATAAGATGGATCCAAGGAAGCATGACACAAGATAATCAAGATATGATTAAGCATGCAACAATAATAAGGATTCAATTATGAACACATTACGAACAAGAAAATTGAATGAAGCATGATCCATAACACAAGCATTCAAACATTCAACATACACAAATCTTGGACAAGATACAAAGATGCATTACTCATAGCATAAGACATTAACCATTCCCTTGTCCAAAATGGGTCTGAAAGCAACAAAACATCCAAAGTCCAATAAGCTTACATAAGATATTACAAGAATGATACTAAGCTTATCCTCACAAGACATGGTCTATTGACTTAAAACATAAATTGTCTCTTTGCCTTCACGGCTTAATTATTTTCCTCTCCTTTTGTCATTAAAGCACCAAGAAAGGTCTTCTTCTTAACTAGTGTAGCTTGGTCTGTATTCAGTGTGAGCCCTGTCACTGGCAAGATAAAATCCAAACTTGTCTTTAATTAGCTTCATGATGTAAGGAGCATAAAAGATGTTGTCCTCTGTATCGTTCTTTGAAAGAGCAATTTTAGTGATAATGAAGTCAACAATGTCAAACTTGGTTCCCTTCAATATATGATATATAATGTTCCATACTTTGGGATGAACGTCTTTGTTGTTGCCGCCTCTAGGAAAGAAGGTTGCTCTCAGAATCTTGTTTATCATACTTGGTATTGGTGAAAATCCTATTGTTGTACCAGACTCACATTACTGAGATATATCATAGAGCTCTTTAATCTCATCTAAATTCCAAGGATCCTCAAGATGCACTTTTAGTGTCGAGGGACCACTTCGAGGAGTAGGAATGCCCCATGATCTTTGACAATCTTCTTTTGATGCACTTTTCCTGAAAGATGCTGTCATCCAGGTGAGAGTATCATGTTCTGGGGAAATGTGAACAATGGCATATAATTGTTTGATAGTTGAAGAATCTTAGTCACACTTCAGAGTCACTAAGTTGTCCAAATTCACCCTATGAAAAGTGTAGAAAAGTCAATTTAAATAGGGGTTCTGATTTAGATGATCCCAAGTGACAAATTGATGATTTGCAAACTTCTTCTGACCATAGAAATGATAGAACACATTTTCCTGGAACTTTGTGTGAAAGAGAGGATCAACTGTATTCTTGGGTAGCAGAAACTGATTTTTGTACCTCAAGTCTGTATATCTTTTGTTTCCAATCTTGCTAGGGTCTGCCACAAAGAAGAGAGTCATGTTTGGCACAAAAAGTTCATCACTAGTATCACTGCCAGTTAAATCTTCTTCAAAATTATCGTCTGATTTGTATACGACCCTTTCTTTTCCTTTTGAGGAGGATGCTTCGGAATTTTGATGCATGGTTGCTAAGACAAGAAGAGACAATTTAGAATCGGATTTATTGCAAAGTGAGTATGATTTAATCAATTTTTCTCTTCTGGTTCGGTAGTACCACCGTTGATCTCCGATATTACCGTAGGTTGGTAGTACCGGTGTTCATGTCCGGTATTACCATGCGTCGGTATTACTGCCGACCACTAGGAGGTAGTACCGCAATTCCAGATTCTAAAGGGCAATCTTTTTATTTTTATACTAACTAGTGTTTGATAAGAGTGAATCCATGGAAACAACATGATATGTCATCAAACACTAATTATTATCAATATCCTCAAGAGAAATTGATCATTTCATCCACATTTTGAATCAAACCCTAAAAGAGAGATAGATGCCCAGAAAAGATAAGAACCGAGAGAATCAGGGCAAGTACCTTAGGGATTGAATGAGAAGAGAATGCAAGAGTTGATCTCAACCAAGGAATCCAGGAGAACTTCACTCAATTGAAAGATTTGAGTTTAGGGTTTTGAGTGGAGAACGGGAGGAGAGAGAGAGAGGAACCGTCGGTGGTCTTAGAGACTGGAAGTGCTATGACCGAATGAGAGAGAAGGACTGAAGCTTACGTTCCAGTCATAACCATTATTGGAACCACCAATTGAAAATGGTAGTACCGCCATTAAAATGCGGTATTACCGAGCAGCGGTAGTACCGGCGTTAAAAACATGGTATTACCGGTTTTGCTTGAAAAGTAGGAGTTGAACTTAAATGCAAATGATCCTTGATTCAAACACATAAACACATAGATTTTAGGACCATTATGCATGAGATAGACAGAAGAGACTATAATGAATATAGTTTTTATAAATTAATCTTTTGTTTTCGCAAAATCAAACTTATTTTGAAGAACATTCTCCAAAAGATCCAAATTGAGCAATTAAAGATATTTCAAGCAACCAATTGCATGTATAAGTCATAAATACCATTATGAACCAATTCATGTGAATAATTTTAATTCATATGGCAAAAACTCACTTAAGTGCTAGAAAGTGACATTTTAGGTCAAACTAGGATTTTGGACGAGTTTCAAAATCAAATAACTTTTTCTAGGTTGGCCTTTTGGAAATCTTGTGAATACCAAAAATTTTTAGAATATCAAACTCTAGAATTTTCCTTTTGGGACGATTTTCAAATTCCTTTTAGAATAGATTTTACATATAGTTTAGGTCAAAAACAAGATGCTATGATCTAGAATTTTGGATAGGAACTCATTTTCACTTAAAATAGGTTTTTTTTGAGCCAAAACCTTTGGTAAACCTTTGGAAAGCATTTATATACATTTTGCAACTAGTTTTTCAAAGGATTACTAATAGTTATGAAATTTTTGACTTTTGGCTAAAAGGCTCGATTTTGAAAAACATTACTAGCATTTAATTTATTTGGACACACTTAGGAATGTGGTATACATGATCATGATTTAACACTCCCCTTAATGTGCTACTTACTATCTTGCTCAAGATTTTAATAATGAAGATTACAAACAAGAGCAAGAACATTCTTTTAAGATTTTTCATGGAATGCAACCTACACAAGGCATAAAGGGCTAGATACTTCAATGTAAATATTTGTTACCGAGAAAGCATTGGTTTATGCTATGAATTGATCTTCCTCAAGCTTGGCTCCATATTTTGCATATGATGGAATCCACCTCTTCATGAGTGAGCTAAACCTCTAATGCTTCTCTAAATACCTGTATATTATTTAAGCATCTTTTGGTACCCAAACTTGGTTGGGTCCTTGAATGTTAGTCACAATAGATTTGGGCACCCATATGGCCCTAACAGCAATCTTGGGTGAGCTAACAATCTTAGCAAATACATTGCCATATTTATCCTTCCTAAGCAAATAGTGATCATTATAAATAATAGGCTTAGGAGAGATACCTTGGGATATTGTTTACCAATGTGTCCCTTTTCCCGGCAATTGTAGCAAGTTGGGATTTTGTTTCCCTTACTTGTTTTCTTTTCTTACTCCTTGCTGGTTTGCCTCTTCTTTGAATGTCTTGACTTGACATCCATTTGATTTGGGCACACCGAGGCTTTGTGACCCTTCTCATTGCATCAAAGGCACTTCATGTATTTCTTTGTGTGTCTTGCATTGTGCCTTGTCTTGCTATTCTCCTTCTTCTTTGGAGTGAAGCCAATTCCACTCTTATCTTGCAATCATCTTTGCTTGCTCAATATCTCATTGAGAGTGGCCTTCCCTTTGAAGCTTCTTTCCAAGTCATTTTTTGATTTTGTGACTTAGGCCTTGAGCTCATTATTTTCCTCTACAAGATTAGTCTCACAAGACATAGAGGAAATAGAAGCATCTAATTTTGAGCAACAAGACAAATCAAGCAAATCATCACAAGAAGTGGATATGCTAATCTTAGATGAAATGCAAGAGATAGGAGTTATACATGGCATATCATCTAGTAAATTACATGCAATGCCTATATCCACTTTGGGCTTATTGAGCTCATTTAGGAGAAGAGTTTCATGTTCATTTTTTAGAACATCATAATTATTTTGAAGCAAGTTATATTCTTTCTTCAAAACTTTGAATTTTAAAACCTCCTTTCCTAAATACTCATTAAGCTCCTCAAGCATATTCATCAACTCATCATATGAAGGCTCATCATCATCATTTACCTTCTTATTACCTTTGGCCTTGAAACAGTGAGGTGATGTGGATGGAGTTGAGGAATCCTCATTGTCGGAGCTAGAAGTTGAGCATTCTTCTCCCAACATCCATTCTTGTATGCAATCATCACTAGTTGAGGTGGACCTTTCATAATGATCTTGAAGATGGATCTACATCTCATGAGCATTCTTGAGATTGCATATGGCATCGAATATCTCTATACTCAAAGCACTAAATAAAGCGTTAGTTGCTTGAGCGTCGAGATGTGAGCATTTCTCTTCCTCAATTATTTGAGCAAGAGGATCCTTTGGAGAAGAAAAGCCCACATCTACAATCCGCCATATTTTTGGGCTCGTGACCTTAAAATAACATGACATGCAGATTTTCCAATGAGCATAATTTATGCCATCAAATAGAGGTGTCTCACCAATGTGCACTAAATTACTAGTCACCATCCTTTACTCTCTTGACGGTTAAGTCTAATAAAATGAGAGACCAAGCTCTAATACCATTTGTAAGATCGAGGAGGCCGACTATAGGAGGGTGAATAGGCGGTTTTAAAATCTTTTTGGCTAAAACCGAGTTTTATGTGGAATTGTAAATCAATTCGGTTTTGCACAATTAAAGCCTAAATCAACTAGTCTTTACTAAGTGCATGTAACACCCCAGTCCTACAAGGGCCTGGAATGCTACTACTAACATGTTAACAAAATTAAAACAGAAGACAAAATTCTAAATTTCGGTAGAATCTCCCTTGTATAGTTAGCTATACCGATTTATATATATATATATATATATATATATATATATATATATATATATATATATATATATATATATATATATATATATATATATCAAGGCAATAAAGGAATCAATAAGTAATGTAACCATCACAGAGGATAGTTTGAAATCCATCAATTATATCAAAAGATGATCAAGATCACGCAAATATTACTTCAATCATAACGTGGGCGAGATCATCAACCGCAACCAACTTTATTTATTACAGTTTAACAATTAATGAATGGGAAAATGGAACTAGAATGTAATCATGGACTTGATTAAGGTGAAGTGAATGAGTGGTGAGTGCCTACTCCCTCCCAATGGAGCCAACCTCAATGATCACCTAAAAAAAACAAACAACGCAAGAGTGAGTCCGAGACTCAGCAAGTTTAATAAATAATGGTACATACAACAACCATGTTCATGATAACATCATTGAAGAATATGAAATAAATACAGAACGAATATTTGAATGAATGGAATGTATGAATTGGATGAAATGAAGGGACTACACACATGCATATACCGGTATTGTTGGCGACACACCCGTCGGTGTTCACCTAAGCCCGCATTTAACAAAATGCGGGGATCCAAGTCCCGTATGAAGAACGTTTCATACGGGTGTCCCAAACTACCTACATTGGAATGGTGGGTCTTACGTGCCCATACTGGAATTGATGGGTCTTTTTAATCCACTTCCGTGGATGAACATGTATGATGGATGCATGGAATGAAATATGAATATTGAAAAAGACATGCTCTAATATCATGGAGATAACGCATATGGAAGTAACATGAACATTAAACATTAACATGGATCTTAGGAACACAATACCAACATCAGGCATTCACATTTTAAATTTAAGAACGTTAAAGTACTTGCCTTCCGCGATGCGACGCGTTAGTAGGCAATGGCGGTGCTCCTAAACCTGAAGCCTCTCCGCCTACACAATATATACTCGAAATAAGAACAACATATAACATGATGCTTCCATTAACGTTCTACAACGCATTCCCGAACACCCAAGAGTTAACTAATAGACTTAGTCTAAAACTGACAACACCAACACTTAAGTGAAACTGGATAGCGGCACGGAAAAGACCATAACTATTAACCTGGGACTCGGAACGAGGTGAGCCTAGTTCCTAGAGAAACTTAACAAACATATCTACGAAAACCTAGTTGGGGAGATACCCCAAATCGGCCAAAGAAAAATACTAACAAGCAGCTGAACATGAAAGACAGATTCTGTCCCGACGAAACGCACAGCAGTAAAGAAAATAACACAACTATTGATCTACAACTCCGATTAAGGCGTTCTTTAACATTATGGAAATGTTATGAAATTTTATAAAATATTATAGTTGGGTGGGAACCCTGAATTTGCCTCTAACATAAATATATTTCACAAGACAAATCAACATACTAATCTCGTCAGAAATCTGTACAGCAAGAATGAAGCGAACATAACTTTTGATCCGTATGTCGGAATTTGGTGATATTGGTGGATATAGAAAGCTAAGACAATAAACTACAATTCTCATAATAGGGAGGATTCCTGGTTCGGACTTTAACAATGCTCAATTTGCTACGCAAAGTGACTGCTGGGAACTAAATGATATTCTGGACAATGGTACATAAATGGCCGTATCTTCCAAAAAATAACTCGGATTCAGGTGAACTCAGAAGCTATGGAAACCTGACGAAAAAACCTACAACTCTCTAAGAGATCACAAGTCCTAATTCGGCCTTGATCTAAACGAAAATCAACGTTCAACAGAGAACAGCAATCTGATTCTGAACACAGCACTATCGATTAAACAATAATCAACCTCTACCAAGCACGAAACTGAAACAAACAGCAGGGATGCGAGATGGTACTCTAAAAGACGCGTGAGATGCTGATCCTTGCACGAAGCACCAATGGACGACGGCCTTCCGGCTAATCTTCCTTGATTTGGCCGGCAGCACCAAAGGAGGAGGAAGGAGCTGCTACCACCAATGGAGGAAGAAGAAGCTGTGGCCACCAATGGAGGGAGGAGAAGCTGCAGCCACCAATGGAGGGAGGAGGGCTGGCTGCCACCAATGGAAGAGGGGGATTAGTTTGGGGACAGCAAGGAAGGCGCCACCACCAAAAGAACAGTAGGGGGCGACGACTGTGCTGTAGGGAGCAGCCAAAAGAAAGAAGAAAAGGAGGATGCCTTGCTTAGGGTTTGAAGGGGTGGGGGCGCATGGGCTTTAGGCCCATGGCGCCTCCCCTCATGGGCTGTTGGCCGGCCTTTAGGCCAAAGCACCCTGGGCCAGAGGCCCATCTCTTTAACCCCCACTCCAAAACTGAAATTACACTAAAACCTTTTTCCCCGAATAAAATCTCTCTAATCGGGACTCAGGGTATTACAGTGCACCAACAATATGAGACTATATAAATGATAGCAATCATACAAGTAAGCAATTAAATACAAGGAATGTAAATTGCAATATAATAAAGCACAAGAAATGAAACCACCATGACACAATGATGTTTTACCGTGGTGATCGGAGACTTGCCGGTCTCCCCTAATCCATGTTGAGGTAAGCCCAAAAGCAATTGGACTGGCTCCACGAATTAAGCCAAAACACCTCCAAGGTAAGTCCAACCACTTGGACTGGTTCCAAACCGAACCAACACCTCGATCCACTAGGGTTGCTCTTTCTCCACTCCGAAGATGGTGAGCACCGAGCCACTCACAAACGCTCGGGTCTTCTCACAAGCTTCTTTGAGAAGATCACCAAATCACGACGCCTCCACGCAGTCTAGGTGTCGGCAAACACCAAGAGAAATAAGCCAAAGACTCTCACTTGAACTAATCAAGTGTCTAAGCTCAATTAGATACACAATCCACTATCTAATGCAACACATGCACTTAGGGTTTGCTCTCCAAGCTCACTAAGCGCAACACATGCACAAAAGAGATGAGAGAGTTTGCTCTTAGCTCAATAGAAATGAATATGGCACTAGCACCTTTTCCACAACCGGCCAAGATGGGTATTTATAGCCCACATACAAAGACTAGTCGTTGGGACAAGGTCTGCTGAAAAAATCAGCACAAGCGATACTACCGCCAACTAAGGCACGGTACAACCGCACCTCTGTCAGAGCACAGTAACGGCTATATCAAAAGCTCTGAACTAGCTGTTGGAAATAGGCACGGTACTGTCGCCAACCAATACGCGGTAGTTCCGTTCATTGGTAGTTCCGCTCAAGGCACTACGGCACTACCGCTTCCGTCGAGGTCCGAAAAAGACCCTGACTAGAAAAAACGTACCACTCCAAATTTTGGACTTACCGAGCGGCGGTAGTTCCGCTCAAGAACTGCGGTACTACCGCTCCACAGGAGCAAACAGCCTTGCACGATCGGACTGATACGTGGACGGCTCAGATTCAAAGGGCCGTTCGGACCGCATGTTTAAACCACACGATCATGTCACTTTCGGACGGTCCGAACGGCACACGGTAGTACCGCCAAAGGATGCACGGTCATACCGCAAAGTGGTAGTTCCGCCACAAAGGCTCCGGTACTACCGCACCTCAACAGAGCAACTCATGCTCAAAAAGCGTCATTCTGTACGAAATGTACAGCCAACAAAACATCGGAACGACCGGGTTGCGGTCGTACCGCACCACGAGTCGGTCGTACCGCAGAGCGGTAGTACCACTGACAACACGTCGGTACTACCGTTTTTCCTGAGAAAACAATAGTTTGCATCAATCAACAAACTTAATTATAAAACACATTTGACAATTGACAAGTGATGCAAACAAAGGTTAAAGGCAAGATTCTCAACAAGTTGTAAAACACATTTGCCAACTTTTAGAATCAATGCCACCAAGGCATAAGGTACATGGACTTAAGCCATTTGCAAACTAAAGTCACATGCTACAAGGATTATGCATGAACCTCAACTATTTGCAAAACACATTTGCAAACAATAGTATCATGCTACAAGGAGAAGGTGCATGGACTTCAACCATTTGCAAAGTATAGTCTCATGCTACAATGATTATGCATGAGCTTCATCTATTTGCAAAACACATTTGCAAATAGTAGCAACATGCTAAAGAGAGCTAGAGCAAACACAATGAGCTATCAATACATGACAAACTCAAGCTACTAATCAAGACCCCTCTTAATAGTACGGCAACCTATACTAGAAATCCGGTCTTCCATCCAAACACCAAGACCGGTAAAAGACTAGGAACAAATCCTTAGCCCTAGCTAGTCATACCTTTGCCTTGCACAAACACTTGAAGCTTGATGACGCACATCTTCACTTCAAGTCTGGGTTCTTGACTTGATAATCAACAACACATGATGATTTCCTTTACTTCGGGATCTTGACTTGATGCTCATCAACACATGATGACATTTTTCATCCCGAATCTTGATATGCATCAACACATGATATATCCATTACTTGCCCTCCATCAACACATGATGGATCTTCTCTTGACTTGATGATCAACTCATAATCATCTCCTTTTCTTGAACATCGTCGACACACGATAATTTCCTTTTCTTCAAGTTCTTGATGTGCATCAACACATGATGCATCCTTTACTCTTGAACCTTGACTTGATGACGATTTACTCATGATGTCATCCAAAGTCTCTTTCACCATGGGACATAACCTGTTCATCCAACTCATGGAAAAACATTAGTCCCACAACATGATTATCCTTAATTACCACAACATACCATTATCTTATAATGGTGGGACAAGATATTCTAATCTTTCCCTTTTTGGTAATTGATGACAACCATCACAATTGCAAGTAATTGAATGTAGATAAATATGAGTAAGTATAAACTACACAAGTTTTTTATACTCATATGATATGTTTCAAAGTAAAGATCCTTAATATATGTGGATAAGGAATATGGATCAATACTAATAAAACCACAAAACATAGAGTGAACTCCCCCTAGATGTGTGCATACATGAATGTGTAATGAGAACATATGCACATATTCAAGTTAGACAATTTGTGGAGTTCAACCTATACTTTGGATTTGAGGAATGCAACAAGATATAAGATTATGATGTCGAATGCATACATCTTTGATTTTCACCTTTTTATCCAATTGAGACTAAGCAATAGATATATCAATAAACATGTTAGTCTCACAAATAGATTTATCATTAATCACCAAAATACTCCATTAACACATAATGGCGGGTCTAGATTCTTCATAGATGTTGCTTTGGCCAAAGAAGGGGGCTAGCCGATCGGCTTGGAGAGTGAATTGCGCAAGGCTAAGCAAGGAGAAACTAAAGTGTTGTTTTTGTACTGTGAAAAAACGGGCCACTTGCGTATCAACTACACGTTGATCCATATCAGGCTGAGCATCTCCTTTTCCCTATCATTGTATTGACACGCTCACTTGCCACTCTTGATCACCGAATTGTCTTCTCTGTGAGCACCAACAGCCTATGCCGCCGCCCCTGAAATGGATTGGATGCCCAAGAGGGGAGGGGTGAATTGGGTATCTTTTCGAACAATAGTCAAATTAAACAAATTGAAACATAAATTCTATAGCTAGCCTATGTGTCTAAATCTTGTTAGTGGGTTCACACAATTCCTAGACAAGTGTACAGAAGTTTTGCAACCTAAGTTTCAATCCTACAGAAGTCTAACGATCTAGGAATTGAAAGAACAAGAATTTAAATGTGGAAACGTAAAAGGAACAAGAGACAACTGATTTTTTACCCAGGTCTCAGAGATTTGGTGACCTCCCCTATGTTAGAATTGGGTCTCCCATTCATTCCTAAATTCCAAAGCATGCATGGTTTAGTCCTATACTGCCTAGCCAAGTAGTGGGAGAGCAATTTATAAGGTGGAGTCCTTGCCACCCCTTGATACATGTCATACATGTCATGGGGTGACATGAGGAGGACTATAGCTAAAGTCACACACATGCACGTATGCACGCGCGCACGTTTATTCGCGTGGCAATTGCGTGACTTGTGACTTGCGACGCACGATCGTGAATCAAGTCCACCTTTCTTTTGCTGACCGTGCATTTCTCTCTCTCAAATCAATTGTCCCATCTCTCTTGGACCTCCAGGAGATTCTCTTGGACCTCCCTTGGAGTGCGGAGATCCCCTTGGACCTACCTTAGAGTGTGGAGATCCTCTTGGACCTCCAAGAGATCTTTTGAACCTCCCTTGGATCACTCCAAGAGAGTGTGGTTGGAACACTATGGTATCTTTTGGACCTCCCTTGGATTACTCTAAGTGAGTGTGGTCAGAACACTGTGGTTCCATTGGACCTCTTCAGGAGATCCTCTTGGACCTCCCTTGGAGGTTTCTCTTGGACCTCTTCGGGAGATACTCTTGGACCTCCCATGGAGAATGTGGTCAAAGATGAAGACCAACGTGTAATCAGGATATGATAAATTCTGCTTAATCACCATTAATTGGTTTTTAATTAGCAGTTACCAGTGTTCTAATGTGTGCTTTATTGAGCAGTTACTAGAGAGTAATTGACTCGACCCTTAAAAGGTTTTCGAGAGGTCCAGCCCAAAAGAGATCTTTTTTCATTCCAATTATTCTGCTTCTTCCTCTTTGTTCTCTTGTGCTAGAGGGTTATGCTGTTTTGAACCAAGTCATCCCTTCTCCTCAGCGTGCACCAGGAAGGAGGGTGAGCGGTATCTCCGAACTATTGTTGTCACACAGTTCACCTGCACGGGCGGCAATAAGGTTTTTGGACAGCGCATCTGTGCGACCGCTTGCTGCATTACGACGTCTAAGATCTGCACTGCATCGAGTCTGCACAGCTTCCTGTTCTTCATCGACCTATACTGTAAGTTGTGTGTACGACTAGTATATTCTGATATAATCATGATATTGAGTATGTTTAGAAATGCATTGTGTAGCCTGCTGTTAGTATCGTTTTATGCATCACTAGTTATTTGTAATGTTTGCCTCATAATAAAATCTGGAATTAAAATGTTATCCACATTTCCAACACCCTACTCCTTATTGGAGCACTCTTGCAAGAGTCTAGCTCCTACTTGACCCTATGCAAGAATCTAGGCAATCAACTCATGTAGTTCTTCTTCTCTCCACATAGGTGGACTCTAAACCTTCATGACCCTTTTGATGCCTTCCACAAGCTCTTCCTTGGAAGGTCACTAAGAGCATGCCTCCAACCATCTAGGAATCACCGAATTCCAAGAGTAATAATCCCAAAAAGGTCACTTGAACCAAATAAGGTCAAGCAACTAGGAGTCATACACACAACTAGGCCTAATCTACTCTCTCACACTCAAAATATCAAATTGATGCTCATGAGTGTCCTTGAACTCCCAATATGCTAACCACTATTTTGGAGTCTCAAGAGTGCTAACTTAAACGCCCATAGTCCACTCATATAGCCTTTCCATTAAGAACAAGTCATTTGATACACGGATCATCTGTCTCAGCGCAAAAATCCGCAGGTCCAATGGTTAAAAAAACTACCCGTTATGCTAGCTCAGATAATACGCCTCGGGCTGGATCATCGGCCTTTGACAAGACATGCCTTGGAACCCTTCTAGAATGATGGTACGGGTTAATGGTACACCTTGATCTGGATCATCTAACTTGGACCCTATCACCCGCTTAAACTCTGAATGCAACAAGAAAACCTTCTAGGCTAATGATACACCTCACCTAGATCATCTGCCTCTCACTTCTTGAAAACCTAAAACTCTTTGTACCAATGATACACCTCAATGGTACAGGTCTACCCATATGATCCACCTCCAACACTTCAATTTTTGGAAACCTTCTGATCCAATGGTATGCCTTAATGGTATAGGTGACCCTCATAATCCGCCTATGTTGAAATTTTGGGGGAACACAATGAAATCATTCTCTGGACCAATGGTACGCCTAGGCTGGATTATCCGCCTTTGTTGATTTTCTTGACTTAGCTGAATTTTGATCCAAACTCCGAGATCATCGCAACCAAACCTTGATCCTTTGCACTCTCTAACTAGAACTGAGCTAGAAAGACCTAGTGTGCATCACAACTAAATACCCAACCTAACCAAACTCAAGCTACTATCTTTGAACCCCCCCCTTAATACTACGGTCAAAGCAAAAACAAAAACAAAAACCTATCAACTAAAATGATCCATACTCAACTCATTGGATCATTTCTAGCCAAAAGGTACTTAATCTTCATGAAAACCATTCTTTGTCATCATTTTCACAAATAGGGATTCTCATAAGCCAAAGAATCACATATTGCCATCATCGAGACCTAACTTTCAATAACAAAGTTTGACATATAAGTTAGTCTCAATGATCAAGATGCCATTAATCACCCAAAATGTAATATCCCGTATAGCATTAGAGACTTCAATTGAATTAGAGAGAGAATTAAAGAAATAAATGTTGGAAAATTTAGATTTTGAGGGATAGCAGGAAAACCTGGGCCTTCGACCCACGGTGTCTTGGCCCAGTTGAGTCGGCTGGCCTTAAAAGGGACAAACGAGGGCAGCCTAACCCTAGCCCCCACCTCTCCCTACCCTCTAGCCGCCACCCACCCTTGCCCAGCACCCCTTGCGCCGCCTGTTGCTGCCTTCATGCTGCAGCCCGCCGTGGAAGCAAGGAGGAGGAAGCCAAGGAAAAGAGCAAGAAGAGAGAAGAAGAGAGAAGAAGAAAAGAAGGGAGGAAGAGAAGGATTTCAAGGGATTTCATGATCGACTCCGTGTTCTTCGAGGGTAATGATCTAAAAACCTCTAGATGTCCCTAAATTAGTCGCAGTTTTTTTTTGGTAAATCGTTTGGGTAATGGGAAGAGTAGATGACTTTCTGTCTAGGTTCGTCAGGATTATGGTAGAATGATGCGGAGACAATTAGGGGTATTTAGGTTAGGAATTAGAGTTTGGTCTAATTATAGAAAAGCTAGTTTATCACGTTAGATTTCTAGGAAGGTATGGATCATTAAAAACGGAGTAGCGAACGAAAAAATACAGCCTCCGGAAGGTTGTTGTCCAGATTCCGGGCGTAATTGGCAGCACATATTAGTTTGTAGATTAAAAATACAGGATGGAATAATTTGGGGTTTTGGTCTACATTAAAAGAGTAGGTAAATTCTTAAGCGTTCCAGAGAGTCTAAGAACATGTTTTTTGGACGAGTAGAACAGAAGTTATGACTTTTGGGAGACTACAGTCCAGAATCGGGTTACTGCTGAATGCGGGCATGGGAAAAATAGTAATTTGACTGAGTTAATGGCATAATGGAATTTTGGACATAACTAGGAAGTGGTATATAATTCCCTGTAGTTTTTGAAAAGTCATATTTCAATATATTTGCATGTGTGGATTAAAAGATATGAAATTATTAAGTCTGCTATCCAGAAGATGACAGATCTATCTTCTGGGTTAAAAATGGGGGTTTAGATGATTTAATCTGGACATTCGATCAACTAAGAAATTGTAGGAAATTTTTTAGAGATCTCAGAACAAGTATGGTTTGCCATGATACGATGTGGGAGTTGAAAGTTAAGACAATTTTAGTGTCGGGACAACAGAGGAGATTGTCTGGTAAAGGGGGAAAGTTGTGGAATTGGGGAGCGCATAGGAGCGTGGTCGATTAAGTGTTGTTTTGTATTAATGTAGCTTGTATTGAGTTTGGGTGTTTACTGTAGGAGGAGTAGCTTTAGGATTGTTGTCACCTTGAAATCATCCCAGTCATCGCAACTGGAAAGGCAAGTGCATGGTATAATGGCATTTGAGTGCTGGAAATTATTATTTGGTTAAGTGAATACTTGCCATGATTATTCATATGAACTATGCCTATTTCACATTGCCCACATGCTTTTGATAACTTGATGATGATGATTATGGAAGAATGATGATTATATCGATTGATAATGAAGAAAGATAATAATCATTGTATTGCATATTGAGCATTCATGATGGAAAAATGTGACCCACGGGAGTGGAATGAGGTCCCTATATGAAAAAGGACGGGCAATTGGTCCCCGCACTAAAGAATACGGGCATGAGTGGACACCTATGGGTCTTACACTCCGCTATACCGGCATAAGCAGAAGATGAGTTGAGACATGAGCATGAGCTTTGCATTGCATTCATGAAAAGTGATCTGAGATAATGAGATAAATGGGAATGAATTGTTATTAAGATAATGCCTCGTTTGTTATTCTGCTTTGTACTTGCTGAGTCGTAGACTCACTCTTACTTATTTGTTGTTTTAGGTGAACGTTGAAGGTGACATGCATTGGGTGGAAGTAGAACAGGGAACAATTGCACTTTTGTAGCTCTTTACTCCATCTAACAATTCACCACTTTTGGTCATAAACAATTTAGTATCTTCCTTTGTAATAATTGGTTAATTTGTGGTTTCCCTTAGTTCCTTATGGTTCGTAATATTGCTAGTTTATGCGTTCCCTAGTTTAAACTTATTTATGATGCCTTTTGGTAATTATTTGGTTCATATTAAATTCAATTTATGGTCTAACATGTTAATGAAATTTACATTTAACATGTTGTTAAATGTTTATTCTTAAAGTCTAGATGTTGGTAATACTTGATTATTGGTTAAAATTGGTAGCGACAGTAGTTGTGGGTGACATCTTGGGCTTTTGTGTAATACTCCGATTTATTCTAAGCAAGAAAGCGTTCATAACAGAAATTAGACATAAGAAAAAAGGGGTTTCTGCAGTTCTTCGGCAACTTGGGCCTCAGGCCTTGGCCTAGGAGGCCCATGAGGGGCCGGCCACCAATAAAAGGAGGGGGAAAACCCTAATCCGTACTATAGCTACAGTACCGCCACTGCTACAGTGTGTGGCTACAGTGCGTCTCCTCCCCCTCGCTGCCGGTGAAGACGATCCTTGTTGCTACCGGCCAAGTGGAGGAAGAAGGAAGGTCACCCGGGTGATTGCCCGGCCAAGAAGAAGAAGAAGAGGAAGGGGAAGAAGGGAGAAAGGCAAAGGAGGGGAGGTCTCCAGCAAGTGTTCGTGATCTTCAGCAACTCGTCGTAGGTAACTATCGTTCCCCATGGATTAGTTGATTAATTGGATGTTTAGCAATGTCGGCTGATTAGATCCCTTTTTTTTGAACGGAGGTTTTGAGGTCCTTAGAGGCAGAATCCGTGGATCCCATCTCTTATAAAAAGTTGGGTCGTGTCCTTAGCTTTCCGTGGCCGCCAAGAACGCCCAAATCCGATTAACGATTAGCGAGTTATGAATTTTCTAGTGTCGCTGTCCTGATAATCTGTCAGCATTCTGACAGTCTGTAGAAATTTGAGTTAATCTATCATTTAAACACGAAATTAGAGGATCTCGTTATAATGAAAAAGATGGGTAATTTCCTCACCTTTCCAGAAAGCTAAAGAACGTAAGAATTGGACTTTCGTAGCAAAAGTTATGATAATTTTAGTGTACTGTCCAGAGAACCCGACGTGATAATTGATGTTCTGTAGATTGGTTTGGTAGGGGCAGTAGATGGCAGAATAAGAAGGGCTCCCCAACTAAGTTTATTTAGGAAATTTAATTAAATTTCCAGAAAGTCTAAGAAAACCTGAATTGGACTTCTGTAGAAATAGTTATGAATTTTTGAAGTCGACTGTCCACCGAGGGGGACAGATCGACGTGTAGGCTTGGGGTTGGGATCGAGTTAGACGCTCTTCAAGTTAGCGATTGTTGTTGTATGCTTTTGTTTGTTCCGCTACTACTATCTTAGTATGCGCTATATTAATTACTCAGGTGGTGGACGGGTCCCGGGGGCGGCACCTTCGGCGCATCCTTCACTCTCTCGCGGTTAAGGCAAGTATAATGACGGTTATAATAGATATTGCTGAATGGCAATGTTTAATATGTATAATGGGTATTTGTGTGTTCATGATCGTGATGATGGCATGTTTGATAATGTTCATGGTTACTAGTGTTATGATTTACGTGTTAATCATGGATATCTGATAATTGTGAGTTCTATGTTTATGAGCTTTATGAATAGGATATTCATATGAAATATTGATGTGGATGCATGTTGTGATAATTTTGAGAGTTCTTACATATGCATCATGCTGAATTATTGAAGTCTTGGTCACGTGATGACCAAGCATCTCTTGAGGTCCCCATCATGTTGACGACGGGCTAAAGGTCCCCATGCTTGAAGAGCATGGGCTTAGGTCCCCATACGCGTGGTGTATGGGCAATGGTCCCTGTACCAGATGGTACAGGCATGGGTGTGCATCGACGGATGCACACTTTGCATTACCGGTAAAATACAAAAGGGAAAGAGAAGGAAGAGAATTGTCTTTTTGAGCATATTGCATACATGCATGTGTAAGATAGTTGATATGTGGAATTGAGAGGTTTAATTGCTGATTTACATGGTTGTTCATTGTTGATGCCTTTTATTATACTTGCTGAGTCTTTTGGCTCACCTCTTGTTTTTGCTGTGTTTTTAGGTACTTCTTGCAAGAACGGCATACATGAGAGGGAGTAGGATTTGCTAAGGATGAACTCACTACCACACATTCTTTTAGAGATGATCATCATTAGTTCATACCTTAACAAAAGCAAACTGCTTAAGGAATAATTTTGGTTATGCTTGAATGCATGGAACTATTTGTAATAATGAGGGTGGTAAATCTTGATTATGCTTACTTATGCTTTAGCTGAATAGATTCACTATGGTTGCTTGATGGATTTTAGATATTGAGATATTGATAATAAATTATGCATCCGACGGAACCTCCCAGATATTTAGTTATACAAAGGAGGTTCTCACTAATTTTGTATGAAGTTTTAGTTTGTTTATGTTTTAAATTAATTATTTTAGTAGCATTCTAGGCCTTTATTGGGCTGGGGTGTTACAGCTAGGTATCGAGCGGTCAGTAGGTCCGTGGTGAATGGAACTAATTAAAATTTGCTAGTGTCTATTCAATTTAAAAATTTGACACACTAGTGCACGAGAATGGGAATGGGCAAAGCATTGCATTTACGCTTCCGCTATATCGTATTGTTGATTGCTGATATGAATTGAGTATTATTGCTCATTAATTGATTATATGATTATTATGTGTGGGATAACCCATGTTGAGAGGTTGAGGTCGTGGTTGTGGCCCCGGCTTTACTAAAGTTATACCACCGCTCGTGGTGTAGGAATAGTGAAGTGTCTACAATGGATATCATAGTACAGCGTTGATAATGAGTATCTTTAGAAGAGTGGTTCTCTTCCGAATTGGCATTTGGTCAACCCTTGTCCAATAGTGATTGGTGAATTTCTTTTGGGTTATTATTTCTTTGCGGCTGATGGGTTGCTTTGAGAAAGGTTGGTGTGTTTCCCTTGGCTAAATTCGTCTCGTAAAGCAATCATTGTTTTCCCAACCGATAAGTTATTCTTGCGGCTGGTGAACTTGGTTGGTTGACAAGTTTGACCTTTGTATTGGAGTTTTGTCCTTTCCATTGGAAAACATGAACCATTTATTCGCTTGATGTTTTTGGTTAATGAAAGTTTCCTTTTGCAAGTCCTTTATTACATGGAGGCTTTGACTCAATATATCTCTCTTGGGTATTTTGAGTGTTGAAGATTTATGGTTCTCTTTTACTAAAGAAGATGTTAAACCCTTTAGCGATGTTTTGTCGTGGTTATGTGAGAGGGTATAATCAAAGCAATCAATGGATATGATATGGATTATCAGGTTGGGTCTGCAGTGTGTGCTTGATCGATTTTAACTAGGATCCTTGAAAGGAAAGTTGAATAAGATGAGGTTGTCCTCTAGTAGTTCTCGATGAGTCAGTGACTATGAGTATGACTATATTTAGTCGTAATCAATAGAGTTATTAAGAAGTGTGGAACGTTGATGAAATGGTTGATCAATAGAATTGTTTAGTTTGCTAAACTTATTAGATTATTCGGACTCAATAGATTAATCTAATTGTGTAGGAAGAGGAATGTAAGGATGAGTTCGACTGATGTCTTAGTAGATAATAACATGGAATTTTCTTTAATTGGCTATTCGATGATCTTAATTTCGCTCGTGGGAAAAAAAAACAAATAGAGAAAGGACCAACAATTTTGTCCATGATTGAATTATCATCAATGGTTTATGAAGGATTTAATATGTAACCTGTGGTTGCATGATGGTGAAATTGTTTGATAATAGTATGCCTTTGATGAAAGGGTTTTAGAATAACCATTTAAATTGTGTAGTAGGTTCCTCAAAAATTAAGTGGTTGTTGTAATGATATTGTAAGAATTTGGTATACTCTCAATTGAGGATGAGATGATAAAGTGGTATGTAATACTTTGGTAAGCCGTTGGGGGCTTTATAAAGGAAGAGTTGACGATAACGAATCTTGTTAAGAGTAGATTATTCTTGATGTTAGCAAGATTGTCCACAAGGGATCCTGACTCGTTGTAGTGGTGATGATTCTTCTAGAGAGAAAGGAAATTAATTGCCTTGCGTAATATAAGTTAAAGGAAATGTTTGGAGTTTGCATTCGTGGTCTTTTGGGAGTTCATGATTTACATAGTAGATGGAATTAATTGAGCAATGTGACGTATGGGAAGGTTCCGCTTGGTACCTAAGTGATTAATGTTATTTGGTTTTATAGGCATTTCTTGTTTGGATTGGCAAGTAATGTTGTAATCAAAGAAAATTGCTTTCTTTGTTAACGGAAGATGTGTACCATAAGCATTTGAGGTTGAGTTAAGAATTGTAATCTGCAACTTTTCCGTTGTTACAGCTTAAGAGTTTCTTGAGTTTCAATAGCAATGTTTTGTCTTGATTTATGGAGGTTTGATATTCCTTCTTGTGGACATGTGCCCTCAACTGTGGACTCGTATTTTACTTTCCGAGATCATTGCTATTTGATTGTTCTTCTTGGTCTCGTGCTCACTCCGAGGAGCAACGTTTTCTTGTGCGTTGGAACCTGTTTTTGGTTTGTTTCTTCCTTTTGAGAAAGGGATTAATAAACTTATGTTGCCAAGTCTTATAAAGTGTAATATAGCGACTGGTTGTTGGTGGACAAGTATTTGGTAGTGGTGAGATTTTGGGAACCAACCTATTTGAAGTACGTAAGATGTTGAATTGGTTTTGACCTATAACACCTGGTGGGAGTTCTATTTAAAAGGAATGTTTGTCGATGAAATAAAATTGATTAGTGTTACAACTAGTGGAACCTATGGCGAATTATGATCCAATAACCTTTGCCCATGTTAGGATTATCGAAAGTATGGACTCTTGATAAATGCATTAGAGTATCGCAATTGGATACTAAGTAATAGTGTGTAGAAGAGTTATGATGGTGAAGTTTAATGAGAGTAGTGGTGTGGAGAAACCTAAGCGTTGTGCTAATTAATGGGATAGCAGGAATTGTTGAGATATTGTCAAGTATGATTCGGCCTCAGTGGGTAACCCTATGGGGGTTAGATTATCTCTAAGAATAACTTGGTCAAGAATTTATTTATTTAGCGATGTTAGTGATTGAGTATGTTTGAATCTTGGTCAACCAGTTAGAGTATTGCGAATGGGTATACTTTGGTTGTGTACCTGAATTGGATTGGTGTGGATTAGAGGAGATCTAAGATTGGTGAAATAAATCGCCTTGGGGCGCTTACTTGATTAGTGAGGAATGTTGATATAATAACCGAGGTTATTATTGAGTCGTGTGAAATTTTAGTAAAGGAATATGAGGTTTTCCTATCAATTATAGCGTAAATTGTGGCGAAGACTTGAAGGTTGAATTTGGGCTTTGCATTGTTATGGTAGCACATTGGAGACCCAAATATTATGTGTAGAGGTAGATGAACGTGGTTTAATTTTGAATAGTGTGTTGATCTTGGATAGTATACTTTGGGTAAAGTAAATGAGAATGTGTCTTGAGAATTTGAAGTAGACTATCTTTAATGTAATGAGATGATGTGGTTGTGGGTGAAAAATCTCTATTGAGGTGATGGAAACCATTTGTCAAAATAATTCCTTTAGTATAGGAGTGGACTAGAGAATCCTTTTGTGGATTAGTAGAGTCCTCTAAATAAGTATGGTTGATCTTTCAGTTTGAGGATCATTTTGGGATTGCCGATTAAGAGGAAGGAGTTAGTGTGATAATTCGGACACCCATGATTTGGGAAAGGGTTTTATTTCTTAAAAGATCATATGAGAAAAGAATGTTTTCTCGAGTAGAGAAGTGCTCTATTGGTTCTTGTTTGAGTTGGCTTTTTATGATGGAGATCATGTACAATTTGAGTTGACTTATGTTGACAAGGTGGTTCTCATCCTGTTCAGGAAAATAAATGAAGTGTTTGATTTGAGCATTTGAGCGATTTGTTTTTGGATTATGTGGAGTTTATTTAAAAACTACCTTGTTGGAGTGCGGAAAGGTTTTCATGAGGAATCTTCGATTTTGGATTTGAGGGTTTTGGAGGAAAGTTGGTATCTACATTTGGTATCTGCATTGTAAATCCTTTGTTTTCAATTGAATCTGATTATTAAAATTTGATTAAAATAAGTTGTGTTGCACGTCCTCGCTAATGGGGTTCTCCTTATTATGATGAAGAGGTCGACTGAGAGATGGAACAAGAGTTCCATATGTTACGTGCAAGTTATGTGGTTTGGTCCCGAAGAGAAAGATAGCCCAAAGTATACATTGGTTGTTTTCGATAGTTGCGGGGATTTTGGAAGATGGCGTATCGCTAGGACCGCCTTAGGGTCCATATGCGGAGTACGCAATGTCTGGTATGTTTTGGTGCCGAATGAGTACCTGGGTGATTCGGAGTTTTGAGGTTTCGTTAGAGCCGTTGAACAGCGAGTAAGACCTTACGTCTGAGTCTCGTCTGGTACGTATACTAGAGAGGTCGGAACGAGCATTGAGGCATAAGACATTGGTATCCGTGAAGGTGCCATGGTCGCATCACTATGAGCAAGAATCGACAAGGGAACTGGAGTCTCGCATGCGCGAGCAGTATCCGAGTTTGTTCACTGCGGGTACGTGTTCTACTGTTGTTAGATTCTAATCGCAATTTTTCTTTCGCATAGATTCGGGGTCGAATCCTGTTAAGGGGGGTAGAATGTAATACTCCGATTTATTCTAAGCAAGAAAGCGTTCATAACAGAAATTAGACATAAGAAAAATAGGGTTTATGCAGTTCTTCGGCAACTTGGGCCTCAGGCCTTGGCCCAGGAGGCCCATGAGGGGTCGGCCACCAATAAAAAGGGGGGGGAAACCCTAATCTGCACTATAGCTACAGTACTGCCGCCGCTACAGTGCGTGGCTACAGTGCATCTCCTCCCCCTCGCTGCCGGTGAAGACGATCCTTGTTGCTACCGGCCAAGTGGAGGAAGAAGGAAGGTCACCCGGGTGATTGCCCCGCCAAGAAGAAGAAGAAGAGGAAGGGGAAGAAGGGAGAAAGGCAAAGGAAGGGAGGTCTCCAGCAAGTGTTCGTGATCTTCAGCAACTCGTCGTAGGTAACCATCGTTCCCCTTGGATTAGTTGATTAATTGGATGTTTAGCAATGTCGGCTGATTAGATCCCTTTCTGGCCAGTCGTTTTAATGGCGGTTTTGAGGTCCTTAGAGGCAGAATCCGTGGATTCCATCTCTTAGAAAAAGTTGGGTCGTGTCCTTAGCTTTCCGTGGCCGGCAAGAACGCCCAAATCCGATTAACGATTAGCGAGTTATGAATTTTCTAGTGTCGCTGTCCTGATAATCTGTCAGCATTCTGACAGTCTGTAGAAATTTGAGTTAATCTATCATTTAAACACGAAATTAGAGGATCTCGTTATAATGAAAAAGATGGGTAATTTCCTCACCTTTCCAGAAAGCTAAAGAACGTAAGAATTGGACTTTCGTAGCAAAAGTTATGATAATTTTAGTGTACTGTCCAGAGAACCCGACGTGATAATTGATGTTCTGTAGATTGGTTTGGTAGGGGCAGTAGATGGCAGAATAAGAAGGGCTCCCCAACTAAGTTTATTTAGGAAATTTAATTAAATTTCCAGAAAGTCTAAGAAAACCTGAATTGGACTTCTGTAGAAATAGTTATGAATTTTTGAAGTCGACTGTCCACCGAGGGGGACAGATCGACGTGTAGGCTTGGGGTTGGGATCGAGTTAGACGCTCTTCAAGTTAGCGATTGTTGTTGTATGATTTGGTTTGTTCCGCTACTACTATCTTAGTATGCGCTATATTAATTACTCAGGTGGTGGACGGGTCCCGGGGGCGGCACCTTCGGCGCATCCTTCACTCTCTCGCGGTTAAGGCAAGTATAATGATGGTTATAATAGATATTGCTGAATGGCAATGTTTAATATGTATAATGGGTATTTGTGTGTTCATGATCGTGATGATGGCATGTTTGATAATGTTCATGGTTGCTAGTGTTATTATTTACGTGTTAATCATGGATATCTGATAATTGTGAGTTCTATGTTTATGAGCTTTATGAATAGGATATTCATATGAAATATTGATGTGGATGCATGTTGTGATAATTTTGAGAGTTCTTACATATGCATCATGCTGAATTATTGAAGTCTTGGTCACGTGATGACCAAGCATCTCTTGAGGTCCCCGTCATGTTGATGACGGGCTAAAGGTCCCCATGCTTGAAGAGCATGGGCTTAGGTCCCCATACGCGTGGTGTATGGGCAATGGTCCCTGTACCAGATGGTACAGGCATGGGTGTGCATCGACGGATGCGCACTTTGCATTACCGGTAAAATGCAAAAGGGAAAGAGAAGGAAGAGAATTGTCTTTTTGAGCATATTGCATACATGCATGTGTAAGATAGTTGATATGTGGAATTGAGAGGTTTAATTGCTGATTTACATGGTTGTTCATTGTTGATGCCTTTTATTATACTTGCTGAGTCTTTGGGCTCACCTCTTGTTTTTGCTGTGTTTTTAGGTACTTCTTGCAAGAACGGCATACATGGGAGGGAGTAGGATTTGCTAAGGATGCACTCACTACCGCACATTCTTTTAGAGATGATCGTCATTAGTTCATACCTTAACAAAAGCAAACTGCTTAAGGAATAATTTTGGTTATGCTTGAATGCATGGAACTATTTGTAATAATGAGGGTGGTAAATCTTGATTATGCTTACTTATGCTTTAGCTAAATAGATTCACTATGGTTGCTTGATGGATTTTAGATATTGAGATATTGATAATAAATTATGCATCTGACGGAACCTCCGGTATATTTAGTTATACAAAGGAGGTTCTGCCGAATTTTTGTATGAAGTTTTTGTTTGTTTATGTTTTAAATTAATTATTTTAGTAGCATTCTAGGCCTTTATTGGGCTGGGGTGTTACATTTTGTTAAGCCGGCGTGTTACACAAAACATAATCAATGAATTAGGGGCCTAGATGCTTACAACCCCTCGTCGCCTGCTCATCTCCTTTGCTTCGTTAGCCCCAAAACTAGTAGCACTAGAATCATCCCATCATCCTCTTTCCATTTTGCCCATCTCCCGAACGTCACCGCCAGTCCCCCTTCACCAACCTATGTCAGCCGAGGTTGTCTTGTAGCACATCTCGATACCCCTCCTCCTTTCTTTCTCTTTCATAGCCAAGAAGAAAGGCAAAGTGTCGATTACACATGGGTCCATCATCTTAGAATGGAGTAGGCAGAGACAGAGTAGGGGTAGCTCAAGAATTTTGAATTGCTTCTCTCTCCAAATCCCTCAAAAACATATTTTAATATCCAAAGTATGTTGTGGAAAATGCACGCAATTTTGCAATATCCATCAACCGAATAACGATTTTGCAGTATGTTTTAACAAATGCCATGAATTATGATGTCCTGTAGCAAATTTTGCCAAAGGAAAACCATGAGGACAGAAAGGCTTGTGTGACTAGTCGTCACACCTGTTTGTTTGGAGAGTGCACCTGCTTCTTGAAGGTTGACCCCACAATACTTAAACCCCAAACCTTTCCATCACGTGTGTGAGTCTGATTGGCTGCCATGTCCTTTTTAGGCGGAATATTTAGGATTCTATTAAGAAAAAAATCTAACGAACGCTATACCATTCAAGTGTTTTCTAACATTCAAGTGTATTCTAACGGGGTAGGATCCAACCATTGCATAAGAACCATACAACACATTTGGTCCATTCATTTCACTCCTTATCGATTGGCCTAGCATCATTCCTTCTAATGAGGCCCTAGGTGCATCTACTATAGTGGTAAATATCCATAAGTTGCAAATTAGTGCTAAACCACAACTTGAGCCTGTTTTGCAACAAAGGGGAAAGAAATAAGGAGCTTTGGCCAAGAGGGAGGATAGGGAGGTAGTCCTAGAAAGCTAACGGAATTCTCTACATCTTTTCTAATTGGGCGAAACTCTGAGTCCGAACTTAAACACCTCCAATTCTCCCTGTAATGTTCTGCGTCACAACTCGATGAACTAGGGCTTACAGAAATCTACCCTTCCCATGGACTAATCGATCTATGAATCAAACAACGATTAATCTATGATAAATCTAGGGATTATGAGACGTTACCCATAGAAAAACATCGACGATCATCGATCCCTTGATCTGCCCCTCTTCTTTCTCCCCTTCTCCTTCTCCTTTCTTCCTTCCCGCCTCCTTCCCTCTTGTTGCCCTTCACCGGCACTAGGCTGCACCATCACCAGCAGTGGCAGGGGAGGGGCAAGGGCGCCGGCCAGAGAGAGGATGGTGTAGGAGGGGCGGCACAACACTGGCAGCAGGGAGGAGGGCAACGCTTTAGGAAAGGGGCGACAGGGGTCTGGAGGCGGCACAGGGGTGGGGGCTGTTAGGGTTAGGGGCTGCCCCCCCCCCTTTGACTCCCCTCAAGGACAACCCCTTTGGGATGAAACCATGGGCTGAAGGCCTAGGTTTTCTTTCCCATCTCAAAATCTGAATTTTCTCATGTTAATTCCAGTTACTTACCTTTCTAATTCGATTAATTCCCTAAAGTTCAAACGGGATATTACAGTATACCCCACTTAAACAGAATTCGACCCCGGATTCTACACGCACCATTCTATTAGAAAGAACACCAAAACGGAAATCAACAATTATCAACACGTACCCGTTGTGAACAACTCTGGGTATTGCTCGTGCATGCGAGACCTCAACTCCCACGTCGCTTCCTGCTCGGTTTGATACGACTACAACAACTTGACATATACCAACATACTATGCCCCAACACTCTCTCTGGCCTCTCCAGGTATACGTACCGGACGGAACTAGAAGGTAAGGTCTTACTCATTGGCCAATGGCTCTAACGAAAACTCATGCTCTCCAAAGGACTCCCATCCAAAATCAAATGATTCATCATGAAAACTTTTCCACTTTCTAAGTAGGCAGTTTGCAAGTAAACGCCACATAAGCCAAAAGCGAAATCATTCGAATAACCAAATTAACCATTTTCTTTCTTTTTCTGAACCGAAAAGAACCACACATACCATCATAGAGCCAACTTAAATTACAAATGACATCCGTCATAAACACACAGCTCAAACAAGAATGAAGAGGGCATTTCACTACTAGAGAAAGCATACTTTTTCTCAATCTTTCTCTTAGGAATAAACTTTATCTTAAATCATGGGATTTCAAATCATCACATACCACTCTAACTCATTCATCTTAAATCGGCGACCTCAAAGATATGCTCAACCCGAAAGCAACATCCACACCCATGTAGAAAGACTACTAATCCACATACATACTCTAGCTAACTCCCACACCAAAGGAAATATTTCTGTAGGACCGGAAAGGCGACTAGAGGGGGGTGAATAGGAGCACGAACCCTTTTTCACCTTAATTGAATTCAATACTAATCACTCCAATAGCTATGGAAGCTATGAAGATCAAAGTACAAGCACAGTGGAAGTCTTGTATTGAATCCAATAAAACCCCTCACGCAAACACCCAAAATTACCAAAACTCAAATCTCAAAGTCTCAAGGTCGACCTCTCAATTTGGCGGTCGACTTTTTGCCTAGCGGTCGACCGTTGATTTTGGCGGTCAGACCGCCCCTGACGATGAACAGGAAAACCAGCACAATCAGCCTGAAAACCCGAAACGAAAATCGGTCTAACTTTTGATCCGTAAGGCCAAACTTCACGAAATTTGGAACACACCTTCCTAAGGATATTAGGAACCTATTCCAAGTGGAGATTGAGTAGATCCACGTCAAAGTTTTGACCTTTTTCAGTTTTACCGAAGGAGGGTTCAAAACCGAGCAAAACACGAAAACTTGATCCAACACTTGCTCGTGGGAGATTGATGATCTAGATGATCTTAGATATGTTCCCACATGTCCCAGCAAGGAGAAGGAGGGCACGAAATCAACCAAAAACCACAGGATCAAGGAAGCACTCAAAATCATCAAAGTAAGGTGCAAAAACAAGAAAAGAACGAAGAGAGCTCATCTCAAAGAACTTGCAAGGATTGATTGATGATTGATGATTCGAGGTTACAGCCACTCCCTCAAGGAGGACAAGAGCTCAATCCATGAGCACACACACAATCCATCTCTCTAGAGCCTAAGCCTCTCTTTTCTTCCCTAAACCCTAACACCAAACTAGGGTTTTCCAAAGGAGTGCTTGGGTCTGCTGAGAACAGCCCCATCTCTATTTATATGGGAGGCTTAGCTTCTAGAAGACTTAACCCTAATGGACTCCCGTTAAGGCCCAAAACAAACGGGTCACACAAGCACGCATCTCAAAGCGCCGTCTTCACTTTTCTTGACCTAATCCACTTCTTGACGCACCGTCTTGCGCCGCGGGTTGGTATTAGGTCACCAAGGCGGTATTTGGTGAAATTACCAAAATACCCCTTCTCGATCTTTTCCGAAGACCGAGTCCAAACTGCGCGAAACACATCTATGCTTCGCCACATGTAGGTTGATCCAATGCTCTCATCGTGTCGGCAAGTCTCTCCCATCCGGTTCCCACCGACCACCTTGGCACTTGCACCGACCCCGCACCGCTTGATCCAACCAACAGACCGAATCGCCTGCTCGGTCACTTTCATCCATTCTACGCCATGCTTGAGTCACTTGACCTCACCCGGCATCCATAATCGTTCTGGACCTCAGCTCTCCAAGCTTAGTCCCGATCCTCCTCGCCGTTGACCGTCGTTGACCTCCAAGCCACCTGCACAGCAATAGACAAGCAAACACGAATCCGGGAACAAGTTCTTCACAACTTGACCCACGTTAGTGAAAACATGCAATATGCAACACATATGCATTATCAACAAGGAAATGACCTATCCCAAAATCAATCCACAACTAATATCATCATTCAGCACATAAACCGGTCAGACCGCTATTCTGGCCGGTCTGACCGCCCCTGGGACTGAACCAGAAAATCAATTGAAGATAAGGCCGGTCTGACCGTCGGATTTGTTTGGTCTCGATCACACACAACCGGTCCGACCGCCACACGTAAACCGGTCGACCTTTGAGACCTCAAAGATTCAGTAACTTTGACGAAAACGATTGAAACTTCAAACCAAAAGCAACATTGCCAATTGTTTCATCATCCTAAGATCATGGGCATATCCCCATGATATCCACAATCTCCCTTGATGAACACATTGGCAATCTCTCGAAAAAATGTGGTTTTGGGGTTTGAAAAGTAAAGTACTCGACGTTTTTAGACAAAGGCACAACTTGGTCCATTAGCAAGAGAAAGCAATGGAAATGACCAAGTCGGGCTTCGAATAGCATAAGGTAGTGAGATGAGGCAAAAGAAAGCACAAAAGCTTCAATTTCCAAAGAATAGCCAAAAATTTCACTTAGGTCCATATGAAAGAACAATTGTTCTATTTGACCTTTGATCATTGTGAGTCTTCAAGAAATTGCAATTCAAATTCAGAAAAGAGCAATAAGACCAAAAGAATGCAATTGAGATGCTCCCACTCACTATGATCACCAATTTTCAAGAAAATCCATTTTCTCCCTATGACACCAAAAAGCTCTAAAACAACATTTTCACCAATCCTCGCTCCCCTTTGACAATGGATTCATCAAGATGCATGGAAGAAGATAGAGCATGAATGTAATGGAATGGCTGCAATTTTGTAATTTTTCATTTTTTCAGTTTTTTTTTTGTTTTTGTTTTGTTTTTAACTTGAGCAAAAGGAGCCATGAAGATTATCCATGAAGACTGCATAAGTATTACACCAAGCCATATTATGTGAAGAAGCTATATTCAATCATGGCAAAACATGTACAAAGAAAGCTAAGGTCAAAATAGCAATAATCTAAGATTAAATGAATCGACAACATGACAAGGTGCTCAAGATCATAGTTTAACTAAAGGTATCCAAAAATGAGTCAGTCATGTCTATAAGCTTAGATTGAGCCGTAAACTAGAAAAAGAGTCTAGTTTGAGCATTCAGATTTGAAACAATTTGAGCAAGCATTAAGAATTTAGCACTTTGAGCACTTTCTTTGAAAATGATTGGTTTTATCTTAGTAAAGCAAGTCTGGACTAGGAGCCATCCACAATCGCCTCCTAAGCTTCAACCAATTGCCAATTTATTTTCTTAGCATTGTGCTAGATCTCAAGCCTCACTACGACCATCCCAAGCAACAAAAGCTTAAGAGAGTGGTCTGGTCATCCAAAACTCCCCGAGTTCATGCCTAGTGCAATGGCAAGTCGTCTCATGAGAAAGAATTGGTGAGATCAGTTTTTCACACGTAAAAGCTCATTTTTCATTTGCTTGACTTAAGAATTATCATAGCTCAGTTTAAAACTCGTAATAAGTTCAAGACTCAATTAAGCCTATATGACATGGCATGAATCATAAGAGGATCACTAAAGCAAAACTAGTCACAAGATCCAACAAGTCATGTTTTGATTCAATTTTCTCACAGATAATAAAGCTAGCATGGCAAAAGCTAGGCTATACATAAAAAGCCATAAAAGAAGTCTAGCAAACTAGCACAAGACATGGCAGGGTAAAAGCATGAAATCAAGTCATACAAGGATAATAATCAAAGCTCCACAAGGTTATATTACAATGCAAGTTGTTGAATTGTAAAATGCATTATGATACAAATGAATGCAAAAGAGCAAACTCCCCTCAAAACAGGCCAAGAGGACTAACAACCCCAACTCTCCCCAAAAAGAAGCAAAACGAGAAGAATCAAGAGCTTTAGTGAAAATATCGGCAACTTCGCCGCTCGGACTCTACAAAGTGAAGCACAACATCACCCTTCTCAACATGGTCTCTAAGGAAATGATATCTAACATCAATGTGCTTAGTCCTAGAATGTTGCACGGGTTTTTGGCAATGTTAATGGCGAAGTGTTGTCACGAAAAGAGGAACACTACCCAAAGACAACCCATAGTCCCGCAGAGTAGATAAGATCCAGAGAACCCGAGAGCAACTCATCGTCATAGCCTACATACTCGGCCTCGAAGGATCGGCAATGTAAGACTGCTTCCTAGATGACCAAGAGATAAGAGATGTGCCTAAGAAATGACAAGTGCCGAAGTACTCTTCCTATCTACTCTACACCCCGCAAAATCAGCATCGAAAAAAGCGAATGGAGAGAGCGTAAGAAGAAGAATACCAAAGTCCAAAATCAAGAGTGTCCTCAAGGTACCAATATGCGACGACCGCTTGACAATGAGAAGCTCGAGGAAGCTCGAATCGAGCGCATGCACACAAAGAAATCAGATGTCCGCCTCGACGCCGTGAGATAGAGGAGGAGCCAATCATGTTGCGGTACTCCTTCCGTCCATCGCTCTCCATCCTCATCGTGGTCCAAAGATGGTGGTCGTGGCAATGGGAGTAGACATTGGCCTACTACTTCCCATGTCGGCGTCAAGAATGTCCTTTGTATACTTACTTTGATGAATGAAGGTGCCTTCTTTCGCTTGCTTGACTTGAAGACCAAGGAAGAAGGTCAATTCACCCATCATGCTCATCTCGAACTCCCCGCTCATAGAATCAAAATCTGACACCAAAGCATGAGAGGAACCACCAATATAATGTCATCCACATAAATCAACCAACAAAAAGTCACCGCCATGCCCGAGAGTGAACAAGGTTTTATCAACCAATCCCATTTTGAAATCATTCTTAAGCGTAAAACTCTTAAGCCTATCATACCAAGCTCTAGGGGCTTGTTTCAATCCATACAAGGCTTTGGAGAGTTTAAAACATGGTTTGGGAACTTGGGATTTTCAAAACCAGTGGTTGCTTGACAAAGACCTCTTCTTCTATGAAACCATTCAGAAAGCACTTTTGACATCCATTTGAAATAGCTTGAAGCCCTTGGATGCCGCAAATGCTAGCAAAATGCGAATGGCTTCTAATCTAGCTACAGAGCAAAGGTCTCCTCAAAGTCTAAGCTCTCTACACCGAATACCCTTGTGCTACAAGTCTAGCCTTATTGCGAACTACCAACCCATCTTCACTTTGCTTATTTTTGAAAACCCATTTTGTTCCAATTACATTATGATTAGGTGGAGGTTCAACTAAGGTCCGACTTTGTTTCTTTCAAAATTTTCAAGTTCTTCATGCATGGCATTGACCCAAGAGGCATCGAAAAGAGCATGTGTGACATCTCGGGGTTCAAAAGAAGCAACAAAAGCGTAATGTGCATGAGAATCAAGAGATGAACTCGAGCGAGTGACTCGCTCATGTAGATCCCCAATAATCTGCTTTCGGTGGATGCTTTGTTCTTTGAATCTGAAGAGGAGCACTCGGTGCAAGTGGCCTCTACCTCACGGGTCAGGAGGTAGGATCGAGCCACTCGATCGTCGGAGAAGGTAGGAAGAGGCCGCTCATCCGAAGGTGGTGTAGTAGAAGCAGTGCTCTCCAACCATGTCACAAGGGACTTGAGGATGGATTGGGTCCTCATCCTCGAGTCATCATCAACGAAGATGCTCTCAGAAACCTGTGTACCTGCATCATCGGGTCTAGTACCAGGACTAGCCTCATCAAAAGTGACTTCACAAGTCTCAACAACTTTGTTAGTGTCAAAATTAAATACACGATAGCCACGAGAATGAGCAGGATATCCAAGAAATATGCCATCAGAATATCTAGATTCAAATTTATCAAGGTTGCCATGTTTAAGAATGAAGCACTTGCAACCAAAAATCTTGAAATGAGAAACTTTGGGCTTATGACCAAATCTGAGCTCATAAGAAGTCTTACCAATAACAGATCTCAAGAAAACCCTATTGGAAATATAGCAAGCAGAGAGATCGCCTCATTAAAACCTCCTAGGTGTGGAATGCTCATCTAGCATGGTCCCGCCATCTCTACAAGGGTCCTATTCTTCCTCTCTACAACACCATTCTCATTGGGAACTCTAGGTGATGAAAATCGGTGCTCTAGCCCCTATCGTAATGTAAAGTGGCAAAGGAAGAATTCTTGAATTCATCCCATTGTCACTCCTAATGGCTCTCAACGCTCCAGAAGCTCAACAAAGAAGTCTAAGGACCAACTCTCTAAAGAACCCAAATGCCTCGTCCTTAGAAACCGTAAAATAAACCCATGAATACCGGAGTAATCATCCACAATCACAAGCACATACCATTTCCCACCAAATGATCGAACTCTAGAAGGACCAACAAAGGTCTAAGTGCAAAAGCCGTCCAGATCCATCTGTCATCACTAAGGTAAGAGGTGGATGAAAGCGAAACCATCTTACCATGTCTACAGTGGTGAGCACACAAGGTCTCTAATGACCTTGACCTAGGCAAACCTCTAATCAAATCCTCACTCATCGACTCTAGTCAAGTGGTTGAAGCCTATGTGACCAAGCCTACGATGCCACAACACTAAATCATGGGAGTCGGTTACAAGACACCTAGGGCTAGAAGCGAAGAGACACGAAATCAAAGACAGAAGATCCTCTCAAACCTAGAGATCTCAAAGACAAGCTCACCAGAGGAATCTATAACCTGCACTCACCACTCTTAAATCTCACCTCTAGACCCTCATCAAGCCGAGAAAGCGAAGCGATTATACCTCACTTACTTACCAAAGCGACGCCCTTGAGCATGAACTTGTCGTTGACGCCAAGACTGCTGTCCCTTGGTCATCACGGTCCCAAGAGAAGCATCCCCAAATGTGATCAATTCATTGCGGATGCACGTGTGAGGGAGGAGAACCATCTAGAATCCCGGTCATGTGTCGAGAGCACCGAGTCAACAAGCCATATGTCCTCCTTCCTCGCATCGACGGACCTACAAGGCACGAGCAGAAACATCTGTGCCTCAAGATCAAGTTAGTGATAAAAGACTTGAGAATCCAAAGATCGAGTCACACGATGCTTAGGCAAAACAAGAGAGCAAAGAATAAAATGGTTAGGAGCAAAATCATAAGAACGCACACGAGAACCACCTAGACCTCTCCGAATCGACCCACCAAAAGGTCGGTACTCCCCCTGTCTAGATGCTACCCGTGGTCTCTCCTCACGATATCCTAAACCAGAACGCTGCCTAGAGCCACCAAAGGAGTCAAAGAAGTCATCTACAAATATAGGCCTATGTCTAGCAAGAAAAGCAGGCTGCCTGGCTCTAGAGACTACAGCAGGTGAAGGGACTCCTCTAATGGTTCTCAAGTTACTCATCCTCTCCTTCCTCTCAATGTTGGCTCTACGGAAGCAGAACTCAACAATGTGGCCATTCTTCTTGCAGAAGGTGCAATGGTACTTGACCTTTTGAAGGGTCTGACCTGATGAAGTAGAAGCACCTATCTTGCTAGAAGTGGTTTGGGCAAAACCACCGATTTGAAGACTATCTTGGATGGCTTAGGGGTTCTACCTCAAATGCACCACTCTCAACAAACTCTAACAATCTTAGGTGGATGGTTCTTGGTATGCTCTAGGAATCAAATCCTAGGCCTCTATTATTCACACTCACCTTAGATTTGTCAAGAATCATGTTGAGGTTCTTCTTCCCACCAATAAATCTCTCAAGAGTCTCTTTAAGGTAGTCATTTTGTTTGGCTAGTTCATAACAAAAAGCACACTTATTTGACTTGCTAGCCCTATCAGATTTTTCCTTATAGTGAGCTACCTCAGCTTTCAAAGCCTCACAAGACACACAATATTTATCTCTAATCCTATCCAACTGCTCTTTGAACTTAACTCTAAAAGCTTCTTGTATCTTATCTACATTATGCCCAATCTCAATGCAAAGATCACAAGAATTAGAGTCAACAACTTTCTTTGAGGCAGTCATGGACATGGATTGTTCAATTTTAGCCTTTTCTTCTAGTGTCTTGTTTAAAGCATCATTCTCAAGTGTGAGTTTAACACAGTTTTCACATGAAGTAGTTTTAGAGTAAAGAATCATTTCAGACATCTCCTTCATTTTAATCTTATTTTTCTCACAATGAGAGCATGTGTGACTAGCATGAAATTTCATCAATTCTTTTGTAGCACAATCCAATTTTAGTTCAAGCAAAGCACAATTTGAACAAGGCAAAGGGATAGCATCAACAGTAGTCACATCTAAAGCAATGGCATTCATGCAAGCAGGACTAGACTTGAGAGTTTCTAGTTCATCCAGAGCATCTTTCAATTGATTTGTAACAGAGGAATGAGCAAGTCTTAGAGTTACCAATTCATCATACATTCCAGAACAAGCATCACAAACATCTTCAGGACTAATCGATTTGAGTGTAGCAACTTCTAGTTTCAAGTTATCAATCATGATGTCCTCGATTCTTAAGCATTCTAGCTTGCTTATCTAATTTTCGTTCGAAATGACCAAAGCACGCTTCATCCGGCAGTGAGGGACATACCTCATCGGGATCGCCGAAAAGGTCGCTGCGTTGGAGGAGTCGACGCCATGGTATGCCGCTAGCCATGAAGCACATGCCCGTGAAGTCCTGGGCCTTCTTCTTGCCATGAGAGTCATCGTCGCTGCCTCCGCCTCCGAGTCCACATCGCTCATGTTAACACTCTCAAGAGCGGCAAGGACTTGGCCGATTTAACTTGCGATAGTTTGGCTTCTTGCCTTTCTTGTCTTTGGCTTGATGATGCCTCCGAGAGTCCTTCTCCTCCTTGCCCTTCACTTGGGGCACTTGGAGCGAATGTGGTTAGGCTCACCACACTCAAACAAGTGACAGGCCACCTCTCCTCCTGTTCCTCACTTTGTTGTAAACTCTCGAGAATTTGGTGGATAGGAGGGCTAAATCATCTTCGTAGCTTCTAACCGCTCATCGCTCAAAGAATGTAAAGTCGACAAAGAAAAACCAGATGAGCCAAAATCAAAGGAATCGGTCGAGCTACCCTTCGATGGGTCGACCACCAAAGCCATCAACTCTGTCTTGGGAGACGCGAGATAAAGTCAATCTCATGCGTCTTCAACCTCGAGTAGAGCTTATCCATGGTAAGCTCACTCATGACAAGATGTTGTCATTGATGGATGTGATCTTCATCCCCGCACCTTCACATCAAGAGCACCCAAAGTCGGCGTGCATTCTCGAACTCAATGAAAACAAGATCAACAAATAAGATCATGGAGAATCTTGGAGAACCTCCCCACAGCTCATCTAAAGACTCACCGTGTCTTTGCTCGATCTTTGAGTATTCTTTCTTGAGTGGTTCTGCCTCACTTCCTTGATCGCAATCGAGCCCTCGTGGTAGTCACAGAGAGTTCTCCAGATCTCGTGAGCAGACCTCAAATGAGCCACACGCCAAACTCGGATCGACTAAGACCTTGGATCAAGAAGTTGCGAGCTTTGTTTGTTAGCCTCAATGTCCGGAGTGATCACATCGTCATCGGCCAAGCACGACATATGGATTTTGACCTTAAACCAAATAGCGCGCCCTTGAGCCTCGATGTAGGCTTGCATGCGAGCCTTCCAGTAAGAAAAATCAACTCCATCGAAAATATGAGGTTTGAGTGAATACTTGTCAGTCGCCATGGCTCCAAAGACCGGTTAAGATCTATGAGAAGAGCTAACCGGGCTCTGATACCAATTGTAGGACCGGAAAGGCGACTAGAGGGGGGGTGAATAGGAGCACGAACCCTTTTTCACCTTAATTGAATTCAATACTAAATCACTCCAATAGCTATGGAAGCTATGAAGATCAAAGTACAAGCACAGTGGAAGTCTTGTATTGAATCCAATAAAAACCCCTACGCAAAACACCCAAAATTACCAAAAACTCAAATCTCAAAGTACTGGGCGGTCTGACCTCTCAATTTGGCGGTCTGACTCTTTTGCCTAGCGGTCATACCGTTGATTTTGGCGGTCAGACCGCCCCTGACGATGAACAGGAAAATCAGCACAATCAGCCTGAAAACCCGAAACGAAAATCGGTCTAACTTTTGATCCGTAAGGCCAAACTTCATGAAATTTGGAACACACCTTCCTAAGGATATTAGGAACCTATTCCAAGTGGAGATTGAGTAGATCCACGTCAAAGTTTTGACCTTTTTCAGTTTTACCGAAGGAGGGTTCAAAACCGAGCAAAACACGAAAACTTGATCCAACACTTGCTCGTGGGAGATTGATGATCTAGATGATCTTAGATATGTTCCCACATGTCTCAAAGCAAGGAGAAGGAGGGCACGAAATCAACCAAAACCACAGGATCAAGGAAGCACTCAAAATCATCAAAGTAAGGTGCAAAAACAAGAAAAGAACGAAGAGAGCTCATCTCAAAGAACTTGCAAGGATTGATTGATGATTGATGATTCGAGGTTACAGCCACTCCCTTAAGGAGGACAAGAGCTCAATCCATGAGCACACACACAATCCATCTCTCTAGAGCCTAAGCCTCTCTTTTCTTCTCTAAACCCTAACACCAAACTAGGGTTTTCCAAAGGAGTGCTTGGGTCTGCTGAGAACAGCCCCATCTCTATTTATATGGGAGGCTTAGCTTCTAGAAGACTTAACCCTAATGGGCTCCCGTTAAGGCCCAAAACAAACGGGTCACACACGCACGCATCTCAAAGCGCCGTCTTCACTTTTCTTGACCTAATCCACTTCTTGACGCCTTGCCGCCTTGTGCCGCGGGTTGGTATTAGGTCACCAAAGGCGATTTGGTGAAATTACCAAAATACCCCTTCTCGATCTTTTCCAAGACCGAGTCCAAACTGCTGAAACACATCTATGCTTCGCCACGTGTAGGTTGATCCAGCGGCTCTCATCGTGTCGGCAAGTCTCTCCCATCCGGTTCCCACCGGACCACCTTGGCACTTGCACCGACCCCCGCACCGCTTGATCCAACCAATCGACCGAATCGCCTGCTCGGTTACTTTCATCCATTCTGCGCCATGCTTGAGTCACTTGACCTCACCCGCATCCATGATCGTTACGGACCTCGGCTCCAAGCTTAGTCCCGATCCTCCTCGCCGTTGACCGTCGTTGACCTCCAAGCCACCGCACAAAGAATAGACAAGCAAACACGAATCCGGAACAAGTTCTTCACAACTTGACCCACGTTAGTGAAAACATGCAATATGCAACACATATGCATTATCAACAAGGAAATGACCTATCCCAAAATCAATCCACAACTAATATCATCATTCACATATAAACCGGTCGATCGCCATTCGCCGGTCCGACCGCCTCGACCGAACTGAAAATCAATTGAAGATAAGGCCGGTCGATCACGGTTTTGCTTGGTCGATCACACATAGCCGGTCCGACCGCCACACGTAAACCACCGACCGCCGAGACCTGACAGATTCAGTAACTTTGACGAAAACGATTGAAACTTCAAACCAAAAGCAACATTGCCAATTGTTTCATCATCCTAAGATCATGGGCATATCCCCATGATATCCACAATTTCGATAAATAGTTCCCAATACCCCCAATGTATATTTTACCTAGAATCTCCATCACATCAATTATTTGAGGATAAACACCTTAAAATGCCCAGCACACACATTTACCACAACCAAAAGAATCCTATCAGAGATCACCACAGCTCTCGAAACCCAATTTGTCCCAATGTTTTTCATACATAATCATGGGCAACCAAAGTTCTAGTATAAAAATGCAAAGTCTAAATTCAACCTCCAAGACTCCTATAACAATATCGTGATGTAACTGATAGGGAAAAATCCTCAAATCCGATAACTAAAAATTCCCACAAACCAAACATACTCAATCATTAACATCAATAAGTAAATATATTACCCACTGAATTATCTTTAGAAAGATTCAAATTCCAAGAGGGCTACTCGCTGAAATCAAGTCATACCTGACAATAACTCAACAATCATCACTATCCCATTAATTGCCATCACGATTAAATCACTTCACTAATCCTAGACTCTTATTAAACCACACCATTCACTTCCACCTACACAACCATGCAATTTACACAATTGTAATACCCTAATTAATTGATCAAGATACCAAAACTTTTGATAATTCTATTATTCCTCTGACATCAACAAAAGATCTTGGATCAAAATTCACTATAGGTTCTACTAGATACAACAACGTAATTAGTTTAGCTCCAAAGACAATCATTCTATTCAAATCAAATTCTCTACAAAATTATATCACAAAATCAATTCACCCTTTGATGCACCTTAAGTAAATTGGTCCTCAAAGCCTCACAAAATCACCAACTTGACCACTACGATCCTGTTGCAATATACACTCTAAAAGACTTTGCAAAACAAATCGGTTATTTCTCTCTCAACAGAAGAGGCAATTAAAATAATTTTCAGCAAACAAAAAAATATTTACCACTCATAGTAAACACCAAACCAAGTGAATTAGTCAAATAACAATGATCCCGGAAAAGCAAAAGACGAGACCACCATTGAGGGCACATGTCCCACAATAAGAAAATATCAAACCTCAACTAATAAGAATAAAATATTTCTGTTGAAACTCGAGGAACTCTTATGCAGCAAAACAAAAAGGTTGAGCACAATTCAGTAAGTTGCAAGTTATAAAAATTGACTCCAACCTCCAATACTTCTACTACACTTTTTCCTTTAACAAAGAAATAATTTTCTTTGATTACGATATCACTTTGCCAACTCAAACAAGAAGAACTTTTAAGACCAAATCACATGAATCATTTAAGAACCTATAAAACTTTCCAACACATCACTTGCTCAAACCAATTTCAGTTACCACATAAATCATGGAGTCCAAAAGATCACGAATGCAAAAACTCGAAACATTTCCATTTAAACGTTATCACGAAAGGCGATCAAATTATTTTATTTCTAAAAGAATCAATGCACCTTCTATCCCATAAAAAACTTTCGAAACGAGACACAATAAGTTGCTTCATAATATTTTTGTTATCTCAATAAGATTGCAATAATCAACTTGTTCTAGAGAAAAACTAGTGCGCAGACCACATTATTGAAGCAAAACTCTTTTAACAAGGACATGCTATCACAAGACACTCTCGTAAAGCACACATATATAAATCACTTTTAAATTTCAACCATTCAACTATTAGCAACGCTCAACTAATTCAACTCTAGAGATTATCATTTACGAATTGATGATTATACTAATCACGGAAGCAATTATGATCCTACTTCTGTTTGCAATCACCTAAACAATTATAAACATAGAATCAACATTCCATCTTATGTTCATAAATTAGAGGAAAATATCATTAAAACAACAATAATATAATTCCTATAAAACAAGGTCTCACAAAGTGATACATCAACATTCAGGCCTTTCTACACGTTTCAACAATTTTAGCATGTCAAGAATTAGGTAAATCTAGCATTTATATAAGATCATCAAGTAGCCAATTAAAAGATAAATTTTAGATTAATATCCACTAAGGCAACACTCTAGCACATCCTTAACTTCACCACCCCGAACGGTTAGATTAACCCAATGAGACCAAATAATCCAATTTATCTAACTGTCGGACCCGGGAGTAACACCCCAAATCCTCTATGCATTTCTGAACTAGTCCCATGATCAGTAGCTAGTTCACACAGTAAACATATATGGTAACATCCATAAAACACATAATTATATTAATAATCAACAGAGTTTATTACAAGAAAGGCTTACAAGCCAACAATAAAGAATACAGCGGAAGACGAAGAAGTAGTAGAGTCTAGCTGATCTGCCACAGGCAATCGACTGGGGTAGCGGCCTAATCGCCGAGATCCACATCGAAAGCGAAGTCTTTCTCCTCTGAAATTTATTTGCATCATGCAAGGATGAGCACAACTTCCGTACTCGCAAGTTACACCCAATAACAGATTATAATGCATGCAAGGATATATCAAAGGAAGGCTTATAGGGTTATTTGCATAAAGCAATGTTTTCTTTAAATATTTGTACTAAGTTCCAAAGCAGTTATTCTATAACTAAAATTTATTTTTATAAATTCTCAAGTTTTATAGTCAGATAACATTCATACATGAATGGTGAAGGATACCCTCCTATCACATGGCTTCCTACCCAATTTTCCATTTGAATAAACCAGTTGATAAAATCTTTTGAAAACAAAACCAAAGTCTAACTTTGAGTGGCAAATGCTAAACATGTCCATGACCGTGGACACGACTATTTGAATAGTTCTTAACACTCTGCAGAAGTTGTACAACTTTACCCACATGATATGAATTCTCTAGTTTTTTTGGCATCCATCGATACCACCGCTCACTACCTTAGGTAAGCAGTCTAGAGCACGTGTCAAGGCCTTTACATTGTGTCATCCCACTGTAGTCTCGCCTCGCTAAGGATTCACCCCCTTTGGACTGACCATCCGCTGGGTTCAGGCCCCCTCTTGCGCCAGGTGGGAATACATAAAAGTAGGTCATACAAGACACCCACACAACCGGAAGGCACGACCATGGTGAAACGTTGCAAATTAGTTAGCCAGGTCCTGCTCACACAGACATGTGGTAGTACGATGTAGCTTAGCAAGATGCGGCTCGAAGATCGGTTCTTAACTGACTTGGGCGACTTCCAATAAAAACCCTGGGCCTCAACCCTGACCAGGTTGAGCCTGTGCATAAACCTGCACCCACCAACCATCCATTTCGCCCAAGTACAAACTAACTTTTTTTTTGCTTTTCAAAATCATTTACAAAATCTTCTATGACAAACCAATGCTATAGACTTTTAAACAAAATCTGATTTTTGGCTGAAAGTTCCCAAATTGAATAATTTTGGGTCTAAACATCGCTAAGCATAATTTTTCTCAAAATGTTCTAGTTCATACTATCGCATAAACTAGATTTTCATCTAAGGTGTCAAGGTATGTCTGTTCAATGTCAAATTTTGGATGTACAAAGGAATTATGAATAACTATAAATTTAAAATAGGGATTTAAATTACTGAATATAAATAAGCATGCAGTAATAATTTAAAACAGAATTTAAATAATTTGAAATAATGGGTTAAAATATGATCAAAGATGTAACTTACCTTGCTTGATTAATTGTTGTTCTCAAATAGTGTTGAAATCCGGTTGTCTGAAGTCGTCGAAATCTATACATGAAAATAAGTCAAATTCAAATAACATTCAAATAAAATCTAAAAATTACAAAATAAATACTGGAAGTAGAGAATGAATTTGGATTAATTTAGGAGAAAGAATCGTTGGATTTGGAGTTCATATGACAGCGAACGAAATTGTAGAAGTTCAAATCTAAAAAATGAGATGCATGTGATCACCATGCATGATGGACTAGCTTGCATGGCACTGCTGCTTGCCATGCAACGTGAACACATGGAAAGCTCACACAGTGCATGGAGAAATGGCGACGCCGGGCGAGAGGAAAGGAGAGGCGGCCAGCGAGCTAGCAAAAATAGAATCCCGGGAGCGAGACGGACCCAATGGTGGTGGTCGCGTCGCCGGCGAAGGTCCGGTGCGGCGGTGCGCAAAATAGTGTCGGAGGAAAAGTAGCACCGGTGAGCCAGGGGTGTTTCAGGGAAAAGAAAGAGAGCACCGTGTAGAACGTTGCGAGGCAAACCCAGCGGCATGGATGATGTCGTCGAGGGATCAATGACGGCACCAGAAACGACGACATAAGTTAGTTCGGCCGCGGACGGAAAATCTTTGCTTGTGGCGAGATAAAGGGGCGAATTCCAGGGATATAAAGAGGAAGCCGAGGGGCACGCCGCGACATGGTCGGCTCGGAAAATGAGTGACCGAAGAGAGAGAATGGAGGAGAGATGTGTTGGAAAAATCTTGAACATGCATGAACTAACTAGCTATTAGTGCACTGTTCATCTTCTTCAATGAACTGAAGTGAAAACAGCATGCAGCTGTATGTAGCCAATTGAGAACAGTAGCAGCCGAATGGAACATAGCATGCAAATGGCAAGCAAAAGCCGATCATGTACAAAGTATGGAGCTGAGATAACTAGCTGCTAGGCACTGCTCATCTTGTTTCTACGAACACAGAAGCAAAACATGCTAAGTTGCAACCGAATGAAAAAGCATCAAGTAGCCAAACAAGGAGCTCATGGCGATGGCATTACAAGGTGGCAGAGGACTGGCCGGCGGTGACGTCTGTGGGGGCCGGCTGGTGGTGAGGTGGTGGCCGGAGGTGGGAACTGAGCTGGGTGGTTCGGCCAAGCTACTGTCAAAGGTGAATTAGGAATGAAATGGTGGCTATGCTATGGTGAATCTACGACTTGGAGAGGGTGCAACCGAGTTTCTGAGGAGATGGCATGCCCTTATATGTTGTAACAGAGGCAAAAAAACTCACAGAGGACTGGAAAGAGCACTCAGAGAAGACTCAAAGTTATGTAGCGCTGATTCTACTTTGCACCTTTCAGATTGTGCTCTATATATAAACTTGTCTCGGAAGAGCTACAGGCAGAAGCATTTAAGCCAACAAACACTTCAGTTCTAACTCTTCAGATCTCACACAAACACATAATTAAAACTAGCATAGACTGATGAACTTACGAGCACATAGCCCCAAGAATCACCCACATAACTAACAGATTTGTGGTGTGAAACAAAACAGAAAAACATACTTAGACTGATCACATTCCGAAGCTTCAGTCAACAAGATTAACTTCTTCATTTCACCTCCTTAATCTTGTTGCTTTGCCTTCACATCTTGTATCCCAAGCTTCTGCCTCATTTCAAGAAATTTGATGCGCCCAAGTGCCTTGGTCAACACATCAGCCCGTTGCTCCTCTGAACTGACATGCTCTACCTCAATTTTTCCAGTCTCCACACATTCTCCAATGAAATGGTATCTTGTATCAATATGTTTGCTCCTGTCGTGGTGTACTGGATTTTTACATAAGGATATGGCTGATTGGTTGTCGATCTTCAACACAACTTTCTTAGGCTCTTTCTTCAACAAATCAACCAACAGCTGTGCCAACCAAACACCTTAGCATGTAGCTGTTGTCGCTACAATGTATTCCGCCTCGCAAGACAAAAGTGCCACTATCTTCTGTTTTTGTGAAAACCAAGTGATCAAACTTGAGCCAAGGAAGAATGCAACACCGGTAGTACTTTTGCGGTCGTCAATGTCACCCGCCAAATCACTATCACAGTAGCCAACTAACTTTGGTTCCTGGCTTCCTCCTTTTTCATAAAAACACCCAAAATTCAGAGTTCCATTTACATACCTCAAGATATGCTTTACGGCTGCAAGATGTTGAGTTTGAGGTGACTCCATTAACCTGCTAACAATCCCTACTGCATATCCAATATCTGGCCTAGTATTAACCAAATACCGCAGCTTCCTACTATACTCCCAAGACATGGTTGCATCCACAAAGAGGTCCTCACTCTTCTTGCTTAACTTGAATCTTCTCCATGGGTGTTTGGCATGGGTTGCAATTTTTCATGCCTGATTGCTCAATGACTTTTGCTGCATACCCAGTTTGGCACAAAGATATCCCTTGAGCAGTTTGCTTGACTTCAATGCCCAAGTAGTAGCCTAGGAGCCCAAGGTCACTCATATTGAATAGCTTCTTCATCTGATTCTTGAACTCCAGTATATCACCAACGACTGACCCTGTGATGATCAAATCATCTACGTACACTCCTACCAACGGTACCGAGCCATCATGCTCCTTCTTGTACACTGCATGCTCAAGTGGACTCCTCTCAAAACCAAGTGAAACAAGGCTTCTGTCCAGTTTGTAATTCCAAGCTCGGGGGGCTTGCCGTAGACCATAGAGAGCTTTCTTCAACCTTAATACTGAATGTGGCTTGCCATTGTCAACAAAGCCTAGAGGTTGCGACAAACATACCTCCTCGCTCAGCTCTCCATTCAAGAACGCCGACTTGACATCCATATGATGCACTTCCCAACTTCCATGCGCTGCCATTGCAATGAGCAGTCGCACGGTTTCTAACCGGGCCACTAGAGCGAACACCTCCTTAAAATCAACTCCTTGTCGTTGCGCATAGCCTTTAGAGACAAGCCGAGCCTTGTGCTTCACGATATTTCCTTCAGAATCTTTCTTAGCTTTAAATACCCATTTTAAACCAATGGCTTTGTGACCTGCAGGCAAATGTGTTAGCACCCAAGTTTTGTTCTCTCGGATGGAGTTCATCTCTTCCTCCATGGCTCTCTTCCAGCATTCTTTTTCCAATGCTTCTTGTATGCTTGCTGGTTCCTCCGAGGCCATCATACACAGGCCGGAGTAGTCCAGCTCCACCGCAGATGTTGCATCGTAAATGTCCTGGAGAGACCGGTAACGCTCCAGCCCCTCGGCAGTTGATGTTTCTGCGGTGTTGGCGGTGGAGCCACCGCCTGCGACACCGGCGGACATGCCGATGTCGGCGCGCTCGCCGTCTTGGACAGACTCGCCGGCGTTGACACACTCGCCGTAGCACCGTGTGTGTCGGCGTCAAACGCGTCACCATGCGTCGGCGTCGGAGTCGCAGGTTCCTCCATATCTTCTTGGTTTGGTTGTGCACCTGCATCAAAATTGGTGGTAAACTCCACAGTGAAAGATTCTCCTGTGTCATTCACCTCCTCCTATGTTGCATGACACCAATTCCACTCCCTCTCTTCATCAAAAAGCATGTCACGACTCACAATCAATCTTCCAGTGCTTGGGTTAAAAAATATGTATGCTTTTGAACCAGATTCATAACCCACAAACACCACCGTGATGCTTCTATCTTCTAGCTTCTTGAGATGAGGAGTGGTCACCTTGACATGTGCTACACAACCAAATACACGTAAGTGGTTCACCTTGGGCTTTCTTTGATACCATACTTCGTATGGAGTTTTTGCTTCCACACTCCGTGTTGGCGCTCGGTTCAAAAGGTACACTGCTATCGCCATAGTCTCTCCCCAAAACCTCCTGGGCACCTTCTTGTTTTTCAGCAAGCTCCTTGCTGTACCGACGATAGTTTGATTGCGTCGTTCTGCCACACCATTTTGCTGCGGAGAATAAGGCGCGGTGAGAAAACGCCTCACCCCCTGCTCCTCACAAAACGTAGCAAACTCCCCTGACACAAACTCGCCTCCGCGGTCTGTGCGCAATACCTTGATTTTGGCATCAATTTCGGTCTCAACTCGGGCTTTGATCTTCATGAAAGCATTCAATGCTTCATCCTTGCTCTTGAGCATCACTACCCACATGTAGCGAGAATAGTCATCGACAATAAGGAAAAAAATACTTATTGCCGGCAGGAGTCGCTGGATTAATCGGCCCGCAAATGTCCGCATGCATTAGCTCCAACGGTTTTTCAGCACGATATGCAGATGCATGAGGAAATGGACTCTGCCGCTATTTTCTGGCCAAACACGCTTCACACAGCAGCTCTAGATGCTCAATGTGAGGTAGGCCCTCGACCATTTCCAACTGGGACAAACTCCTCAATGCCCGGAAACTTATATGCCCATATCTTGCATGCCAAAGCCATTCCTTCTTAGCATATCTGGATAAGAGACAAACTGGCTCAGTGTGGCTCAACCGCAGAATATATAGCCGATTCCATGATCTCTTGACTTTGGCCAACAAAATCCTTTCTTGATCATTGATGCTTAGATTGCCATCTTCGATCATCGTCTTGCATCTGGATTCATCAAGCTGCCCCAAACTTACTATATTGCTTCGAAGTCGAGGAATGAAATAAACACTTGTGAGAGCTTTGTGTTCACCTGAGAGACCCTTGAGAAGGACAGTGCCTCGTCCTTGTATCTCCACCACAGAGCCATCACCAAATTTTACTGTGCCTTTCATAGATGTATCCATCTCGGTGAACACCTCCTCATTTCCAGTCATGTGATTGCTAGCACCTGAGTCTAGATACCACAAGTCACCAGAACATTTTTCTGCAGCTCCCAGTTTGGGCTTAACCTTTTCTTCATTTAGCATTACTACCTCAGTGTCATGCTCAACAGTTCTGGACAGCTCACATGTCTCGATCATCAACAAAGCCGGTTCTTCATTCCTTTGTCTCTCTACATAGTGAGCCCTCTCCTTCTTCGGCTTCTTACATTCAGATGCGAAATGACCAAATTCAGAATAGTTATAGCATTTAATTTTGGACTTATCAAACTTACGATGAGGTTTCTTCTCTACAACATCGCCTCGTTCGCCTCCTTGACTTTTGCCATGGCCACAGCCCCATTGCTTGCTGTCTTCAAAACCCCAATCAAAATCGACACGAATTGGGCGATCATCAAGCATTGTTCCACTAATATATTTGACTGCATCTTCAGCATCTGCACCCGAGCCTTCTTGACACGAACCTCACCTACTCGCATCTCCTTGAGTGCCTCCCAAGCTTCCTTCGCCGTTTATTTCTCTACGATAGCCATAAGCACCGCATCCGGCACTACTTGTGAGATGGCAGCAAGAGCGCCTTGGTCTTCTTCTTCATGGACCGCGGCATCTCCCTCAATTGCTCCCCACACTCCCAGAGAGCACATGAGTATCTTCATCTTCACAGCCCACAAACCGTAGTTTGTATCCGTGAGCATCGGGTACTGGATCGGCATACTTGTTCCTCGAGCTTTTCCAGATGACAACGAGCCATCGTGGCGAATCAGCGGTGTCTTCTCACCCTCGTGGAGAATCACCGGAATCACCGGCGTCTTCTCACCTAACATTTCCTCCAACAACAAATGCTTTGATACCAAATGTTGTAACAGAGGCAAAAAAAAAACTCACAGAGGACTGGAAAGAGCACTCAAAGAAGACTCAAAGTTATGTAGTGCTGATTCTACTTTGCACCTTTCAGATTGTGCTCTATATATAAACTTGTCTCGGAAGAGCTACAGGCAGAAGCATTTAAGCCAACAAACACTTCAGTTCTAACTCTTCAGATCTCACACGCACACATAATTAAAACTAGCATAGACTGATGAACTTACTAGCACATAGCCCCAAGAATCACCCACATAACTAACAGATTTGTGGTGTGAAACAAAACAGAAAAACATACTTAGACTGATCACATTCCGAAACTTCAGTCAACAGGATTAACTTCTTCATTATATAGGTGCAACTGGGAGCTGCACCATTGGGAAGACGAAGAACACCGGCGTCGGTTCGGTTGGAAACAATGAAAACGTAGCGGTTTGCAATTGATGGGCTGTGCACTAGATGACTGTTCAATTGAGAGCATAGCATCATGGATGAGTTTAATGAAACCGTTTCTCATCAAAATAAATCGATTTAAAGGCTTTGAATGGAGATGAATGAGAGAAAGAAGAAACGGTTGCCATTAATGGCAATAGAAGCTCATGGCTCGGCTAGGAGCAAGGGAGGGCAAGGGAGAGGAGAAGGGAAGGTGGCGCGGTGGAGTGGGGGAGGAGTGACGCTACCGGCGGTGGTGGCCAGGGAGGTGCGGCCAAGGGAAAGCAATGGTGAGCATGAGACTCGGTTAGAAAAATTAAGCAACAGAGAAGGATACGCCGGGAAGAAGATGACTGTTGGGAGATAGAAACAATAAATGATAAAAGAGTGGAAGGGGGTATATAGTCAAATGAAGCCAAATGCCCCCACGTTGGCTGCATGCAAGGCTTTGGAGTTAAGGAGGTTTGCATGGGAGAAGAAAATTGATGGGTATATATATATATATATTAAATTTGAAATAAAGATAAAGCAATAAATCGAACGGGATCTCAAATCATCTGGGATGAACTCGTACAACGAACAAGAATAATCGCCTGAGATTGCTTGGGGAGTCCGGCCGAGATGTTCCAAGGATAAAATAGCGAATAAAATTATAAGACCAAAATAATAATTTGGTTCAACTCATTTGGAGTTCAGAAACATTTCCTATGAATTTTCAAAGTTAAAATCATTTCCTAGTGTGAAAATAATTTGATTTAAGGATCAATTTCCAAAACAAATATAAATTTTCTGGGCAAGAGACAAGTTTGAAACCTATTTTTAAATAAAGTTCATTTAAAATGAAAATTTTCAAAATTGGTTTCACTTGATTTAGAGTTAAAATGAATTAGATATGAATTTTTGAAGTCAAATAGATTTTCAGAAAAACAAATAAATACGAAATAAAAAGAAAATGACCGGACGGTCCGAACGCACACAAAACACTGTTTACCGTGTACTGTACAAGGTTACTGTTCATGAGGATAGGACGGTCCGAACAATTTTATTGATTTTTGGATTTAAAAAAACCAATAAATCAAATAGATTTTTGGAAAATAGCAAATTGAGTCCAAAAATTCCTAAAATTATTTTTATCTTAATAAAAAAATTTCAACTTAAAGTTGGCTTTTATTTTTGCACATAATTTATTTTGGCTTTAAAATAATTAGGGAAAGCTTTTAAAATTCCAAAATTAATTAAAATTTTATTTTTCATTTTAAATCCAATAAAATCCTAGAAAACTTAATAAAATTTCTTTTTGACTTTAAAACCAATAAATTAAATAATTGATTTTTTTCTTTTAACAAATAAAACTCTTTTAAATTATAGAAAAATCAAGAAAGAACTTTAATAGCCGTAAAATTCAATAAAATAATACATTTATTTATTTTAATTTTGGTAATAGAACTTTGGGATGTTACACTAACAAATTTAGCATCTTAATGATCAAATTAGTTCATCAATATTCTATACTTCTTAACAATTCATAGGTTCCAAATAGGTATAGACAGGCTCTTATTTAAAATTCCTTATGTAACAAATCCAAGACAATATCAAATTAATCAATTTCACTTCCAAGGATGTTAGTTAAGAATAATTTAGCACCACACTGCTAACCCAACTTAATAACCCATACCATATCAGTTAATTCCTTTAAATACAATCTCTTACTTAACAATAACAAGACGGGTTTTAACACTTTCTTTCATTAAAGAGAGGAATTAAAGTTCAACACTCAAATTACTCCAAAAGAAATACGTAGGACCAATGCTTCCACATGATAAAGAACTTGCAAATGATAATTTCCATTAACCAAAGTACCAAGCGAACAAATGATTCGTGTTTTCCAACAATAAAGGCAGAACTTCCATGAAAAGATCAATCTTGCCAACTAACAACACTCACAAGAAGCAAAATCAACTCAACAGTCGGAAAAATAATAATTGCTTTATGGAACAAATAAAAACCAATGAAAACCCATCAACTACATTGTAACCACTAACCCAAAAAAAAAATACATCGATCACAACTATAACAAGAAAAACCAATACAAACTTAAGGAAGACAACAACCTTTCCAAAGAAACCCATCCTCAACACTTGTAACTAAGTTACCCAAGTGAAAGACTTCATTATTTTCATACCATGAACGGTGTTACAACCTGGCCATTCCCATGGCCACAACCACAATCTCTATCTCTCGACATTGACTACCATCACAGATAACAAATATATAATCAACTCAAGGAACCATAATAAAAGCATGAATGATCAATACAACATAACGAAAATGTAAATATAATGCTTGATCCATCCCCATCTTACTGTGAACCAGTGTGTCAAATTTGAAGTTAATTAACCATTAGCAAATTTTAGTTAATTTTGTTAGTCCTAAAGCAAATTTTAGCTAATTAAGTTTACATGTATTGTTAATCTATTCACCACGGATCTAAAGCCCGCTCTGATACCAATTGTAACACCCCGGTCCAACACTGAGCCTGGAATGCTACTGAGCTACACTAACTACCAGTTTTAACATTATTTTACCATAAATTACAGCAAGCAAATCAATAATAAAACACAACCCACGGGTCACAATTAAACATGAATAACGACACAACAAGTATAGGTATTTAATCTCTAGATAGCAAAGTAGAATAATAATACAAGAATTCCGTAAAACCAACCATTTGTAGTCTAATGAATGAATAAATAGGTTCTAACCATTCATATAGAGTATTTTAATGTCTATCAAGTCCTAAAAGATAAATCATCACACTATAGTAAAAGTTTCTCATGGCCAAGTGAATCAAGTAATTGATGTGAATGCAATTATTCCATGTGCGCTATCCCTTTCGCATGTGAAATGCCGTCAACGTTCACCTAAAACATCAGTAGAGCAAGAGTGGATCCATGACTCAGCTAGCACAATAATAAAATAATGAACAATGATTTATCAACCATAATCAATATCATCATTAACATCATCTATGTCATTCTCTTTATGAACATACTCAGTTCTCTTTATACTCATACTAAAATATCATAACCATTCTTCATTTAATGCAATACAACTCTATATTATATGTCCACATGCTCATTTCATCACTTATACCGGTATAACATGAGTGAACACCGACGACAGTGTTCACCCTTTCATCAAGCCCATCCTCAAAGGATCGGGGACCCCTCCATTCCCGTGGAGTCTCTACGTGCAAGGTAGATATGTGATCACCATGATCACCTTCTCTTTTATGCAATGATGCACATGATTCAACAATTCAATTTAATCTCATCAAATATTCCATTAACCACAATTCATGTCTTAATCATCAAAATCGATACCATAACCATTCTCAAGACTTGTAATTAAACAATGTAATGGAATAAACAACATAATGGCAATGAGTAATAAAGAATACAACGCTCAAACCATCGATCACTGTTCTACCATGCACTTGCCTCTTATCAGCTCGGAGCCGGGTAGCGGGATGGCGGCAAGGTGCTAGAAGCAATACTCCCTATACAAACAATTTAAACATACTCAAAAACACATCAACACAGCACCAAAATAATACACTAATCACCTTTGCATGACTATGCAAAACGACACATTTAGCTTGATCCTACTGTACACACTACCCATTGTCCCAGTAGTAAAATGCTCTAACTCTCTCCTCTAAACCCCAAATCTAGCAAACATATTACAACTATTCATGCTTTCCCGTGGCCGCGACCTCAACGTCCCCCATGTGGACTTCCTCGAGTCAGGGGACCGGATGAGGTCCTTGCGGCGATGTCCGAAGTGTCGATGTCTCCTTCGTCTTGAGGATTTCTCGTGGAGCATTTCTTGAAGGTGTGCCCAGACTCCCTACAAATGGAGCACTTTTTCGTACGACGTCTGGCTTTTGCTTCATCCATGTCGTTCCTGATGCGTCGTACCTGTCGTCGGCCAACCTTTCCCTTAAGCCTATCAATGTCCGCGGCCCAGATTAGTTGCTCCCAGGTCGGATGACCAGTGAAATGGCCAACCACGGTGTAACCATACATCTCTCCACTCCAGGTTTGTATCACCGCCCCCTTGGTGAAATAGTCAGAGAGGTACTGGCCAGGATGCTATGCCACCGTCGAACATGTGACCATGACATGGGAGCAAGGCCTATGCAAAAGAAGAGGCTTGTTGCAAGTGCATATGTAACTATCGCGGCGTAGCGTGCACTCGTGGGTGATCCTCTCGCGGTTTGTCCCACGGCATCCTTTATTCCTACACATTATCTCGAAGCGAAGCTCCCTTGTGCTCATATTGAATGCCCGGTGCAACTCACCATTCTTGCTCTTCTCCTCCATGTACTTGGTGACCATGGCGGAGTAGAGTACTCTGTCATTTGCCATAGTGAGCGACGTGTTGTTGCTTCTACCAACAAAGTAGTTCGTCATACCGTGGAAAATTTCCTCCACAAAACCAACCAAATGGAGGCACCTTGCGCCGCGTATGACCCAGTTGTACACCTCGGCTATGATTGGTTGTTATGACACCATATTAAGTACCACCCGTATCATGTAGCAGCGACCACTTCTCCTTAGGCTCGTGCTCAATCTAGTCCGAGAAGCATTTCACCTGCGCTCCCATCCTCCTCGTCAATCTGGGAGCATCGGTGGGTAGCTGTTGCAATGCTTTGGGGTCCTGGTCAGTGCTTGAGGCGGCTCTTTTCACTGCCTCCCTTCTGTGCGTCTTGATCCGCTTATCCAGAATCTTCCAGAGTGCTTCGAACTTCCACTGCTGGTTCTAGTTGCACAGCCACTTAAATAGGTTCATCAAGTCCTTGTTGTGAAACTGTTTGTAGAAGTTTGCACCCAAGTGCCTCATGCACCACCTGCTCTGCAGATCCACCCACAGAAGTGGTACGTTATCTCCTTGTTGTAGCTGAGTTATTGCACTCAACAGGCCCGCATGTCAATCATGTATAAGGCATACGTTTGGACGGCCCTGTACAATAGAAATCCTCAAATTCTTCAGGAACCACAACCAACTGTCCGTGTTCTCACTTTTAACGAAAGCGAATGCCACGGGAAGAACATGATTGTTCTCGTCCGTCACTATTGCAGTTAGTATCTGGCCCTTGTACACTACACCATGGCATAGTATTAAGGGCAATTATCTGCCGGGGAAAAACTAGATTAGTGGCAATCTATCTGCCGGCAATATCCAAGATTTTAGAGGTCCCATTATCTGCCGAAAATAATTATTTTCTAGAACAATCTATCTGCTGGCAATGTTTTAACGTTAGCAACAATACATCTACCCTAGAAAAAAGTCAACCAGGTCAGGAATGTGCCATCGACGCATAAGATAGGACGGCAGTGCCGGAATGCATTGATGCATGAACCAAAGGCGAAGAATGCTCGCTATAGTACCTTCTTATTGGCCCACTTCCGATGTGTGGCATCTTGAATGTTGACATGAGTGCCGAGATTCCTGTCTTGTATGACTCGGAGCAGCCCGGGGAGGTTGTGGTAGGAGTCCTCGAACGTACTGAACCTTAATTCTAATGCTTTCTATTTTGCCCTCCACGCCTTGGCATAGCTGATTATGTACTGGAATCTTGCCTCAATTTCCCGAATGATGGACCGTGGCTCAAATTCTAGATTATCCATGATCTCACCGTACATGAGGTTGGTGATGAAGCCTGATGATAGGTTCCTGTGAGACTGCACTGACTTAGTGATGACACATGTGTGAGGAACGACTATAGAGCACTTCCAATAGGTGTCCCACTTAGGCTGAAATACGTGCACTCACCAAGGGCATCCCTCTATATCGCACTTCATGTCGTAGGATCTTAGGGTAGACTTGACGACTCTGAATGTGCGCCGCACCGATAAGGCCCAGAATTTGACCGCCCTGCACAGCCTCCTTGCATTTGAACATAGCTCCTTGCCTAACCTCGCTTTGGTCGTACTCTCACAGCACACGGGAGCCTTTGTTGATGACGAGGTTGTCGAACTGGTATGTGTTCCACTCGAATAGAACCGCCTGCTGGTCCACATCATCCTCGTCGTCGGAACCTTCATCTTCTCACAATCCTATGTAGTCTCGGTCTTCGAGATCCATCCTTTGTACTACGGCTTCCACCTCCTCACCCTTATCAGCAAGACCACTAGCTTGCCTGACCGAAGGCGCTACTTCCGCAGGGTCTTCATCGACAGCATCAGCAACTTTGGGAGCTTCGGCCATTGTGTGCATCGTGTTGTAGCTGGAGTCTCCGACTTCTTCTTCAGCGTCAGCACCCCCTTCTTGTTCAGCTACGGATAGAGGAGTGGGCTTGGCATATGCCTGGGTTAGAAGGACCAAATTTCACCCTCCCTCCCTCGCCATGCGTACATATGACTACCATGAATTTGTTCCCTTCAACTGCACTAACTCCCAATATATGGGATGTGCTGCCCGGGGGGCAAGGCAACTCAAAGTCAAATCGTACACATTACGATCCACTTGGAATGTGTGGAACAACCACGACATCACAGCGCCCCATGTATGTTGGTCTGGTCTTGCTAGGGGCACGGTCGCCGATTGGAAATAACGCAAATCAATCCCCTCGGGACCCTCCATAATAGTCCCCTGACCGTAGTAAATTTTGAAATTGGCGACGTCGGACATACTGCACCATAAAGAATATTTCCACGATTAACCACATATCTAAGACTAGACCACCCACCGAAAAGTTTATGTAAAACATACTGCACTACGTAACCGTACATCTAAAACTATGTAATCTATTCGGTTAAAAAAAATTACCCGACAGGTGGGCAACCGGACGGATAGCGCTTCACTAGCTTCTCTCCTTCCCTCTACTCCTCTCTCTTCCCTCCTCTTTTTTCTGAATAAAAGTGAGTCATGTGCCGAATTTTAGGATTTGAAGGGTTTTTATAGGGTCACGCTTCCCTGACGCCATTTGAACTGGCGAATGCTACCTGTCGTCGTTTGGACTGGCGACAGCTACCTATTGCCGTTTCAACTAGCAACAGGGTTAGACTCGCAATAACATTTTGTGATCGTTGTATATTGTTTGTACTGCGGTGAATTTATAAAGAATTTTGTGAGAATGATTGAGGTATTAATGATTCGTAAGTAGAAAGGTAAGTTATATTGTGTTGCTCTAGAGAATTCACACATGGTGCACAATTTTGAACAAATGGCGCAACGATAACAACACGACAGTTCATCTGACAAGAGGGGTTACATGGCACGCAGGCTAACGAACCAAGGACAGTACACGCATGCCTTTAGGGAATTACAAATACATGGGACATATGGAAGAGGGTCGGACTACTGCGTGGACCGAGGTCATTTGCTCTTCCTTGCGAGTTTGGCGTTGTACTTCTCACCGGCCGCCTTGGCCTTGGCCGCTATTTCCCTCTTTTTCTCGTGCTCCCTCTCACGAGCCTCGCGCTCCCTGCGCTTGCACGCCTCGAGATAGGCCTGCGTCTCCCGCCGGATACGCTGGTTGTGCTCTTCAGTGCGGCGCTCCTCCTCCCTCCTCTCGCGGTCCTTGTTGGCATCCCACTCCTCGCAGTCGAGAGTCCACTGGCCGTGTGGGTGGATCTCTAGGTCGATCCACTTGCGGTAGCCACATAGCGGATCCAGGGACTACGGGTACACGGGAGAGGTTGTTAGTGCGGACTTTGAAACAGAAATAGTAGGAGAACATAATGCTACATGTCCTTACTGGCTGCCGATAGCGGCTAGTGTCCCAACGGCGGTCGGGATAGCCATAGGAGTAGTTCGCGCAAGCCTAGTAATGCATGCCTAGCCTGAGCCGGTGCTTGGACTTGAAGAACTTGCATCTGTCCCTGCACCAACAAAGGGGCAGCGTCTCCCTCTCGGGCGGGTGTTGCGGCGAATGCTCGGTTGGGATGTTCTGGTACGGGTTGCTGCTACGGGGGGCGGTGTCATTGCAAGGAGGTGGCCTCCTGGCACGCTCCCTTTGTTCCTCCTAGGCCGTATACTTCCTTTACAGTTCGCGGATCTCCTCTAGGTGCTTCTCCATCTGAGCGATATTGTGTTGAAGTCTGGATGCAGAAGAACCCGGTGTGGAAGGGGTAGTACTTATATGCCGAGCCGGTGTTGCGTACGTGGCTGAATTGTAATTCGGTTGAAGGAAAATTGCGTCCGCGAGGCAGCGGCCCTGACTCGTTGGGTCACGTCGTTGTGCAAAGATAACTCATCATGTCACGTCGTTGCACAAAGCTGACTCGTCGGGTCACGTCGCTGCACAAAGCTGGCTCGTCGGGTGTGGGGTGTCCCGATGCAGAATCCCTCACGTGGTCGTAGTTTGCACGTAAAAAAGAGTTATCGAAACAAGAGAATAGCGTAATAATAGTTGTACAGAAATTAATATTTACATGGCATGACTGATATTTGGAGGAACAAATATCTATTGGCGGCTCCTCTTGGGGCGTACCCTGTGTGTCACCCCTGGCTTCGCCCGGCGATGGTCCGAGTACGTCAGAGGATCAGGCTGCCTCACTACCTGAACAGCGCAAGTAGCCTGAGGTGGTGCCACAAGGGGGGGTCCTGCGTCCGTTGGGTCAGTCCCGGCTCACCGTGCAGCTGAGAAACTCCCATAGAGAACTGGGTGTCACACTGCTCCAAGAAGAAGTCCCCGAAGCGTGCCTCATCGTGCGGCAAGTAATCGTCCTCCCAAGACGGTGGTTGACCTGTGAAGCATGATGTTACGCATGTAATCATGGCAAAAACCATGAAAAAAGATGTTACGCAAGCAAGCAAGGTGGTCATACCTGGTGGCACGAAGGCGTGCCCCGACGACTCCGCGTGCTCCTGCCCCGCATGCCAGTGGAGCTCAAGACCTGCAAGAGAAGATTGTCGTTAGTAACTAGTGGGGTTCAAAATAAAGAAGCATTATGTTACGCATGTAATCATGGCAATAACAACAAAAAAGGACGTTACGCAAGCAAGTAAGGTGGTCATACCTGGTGGTACGAAGGTGTGCCCCGACGACTCCGCATACTCCTGCCCTTCGTGCCAATGGAGCACAAGACCTGCAAGAGAAGATTCTTGTTAGTAACTAGTGTGGTTCAAAATAAAGAAGTGGAAGTGAATGTCTCATGCTCACCTCCAAAATGTCCAGCGGTGCTCCCACCACGGTGCCATGGCGACACGCCCGCCACATCCGGGGTAGGAGCCTGTGGCCGTGAACAACCTTGGCTGACCCCTCGTCCTCGCACTGGTCGGTCCACCAGGTCCCTCGGCGTGAAACAAGTGGCGATCTAGATGCCTCATCTCGCCTTCTCCATGATCCGTTGCAGGACCCCTCTGGTGTCCCCCAGCGTCATCTGCTGCGCGGAGGCTGCCAACTCGAGAACCTCCCAGTGTAGATCCGTCTGTACAAGTAATCAACAAGTTGGAAACCTAAATCTTGCAAGTTAAATATGAATTAAGGACCGTTTAATATGTACGGAGCGATGGAATGCGGAGTCCGGCTGGGTGGGGTACGTGTCGGACGTCACGGCCTCGTGTCATGGTGGGTCGACCATGACCCGGACGCAGTGAAGCCTCGTCCGACTGGCGTACCACTCCATGTACTCCTCGTACGTCCTAGGGTCGTAGGGAGCATCCTCCTAGATGAGGTCATCATAGGCCCTGAGCCAAGCCATAACCCAACAGGACATCTTGTCCAACCAGGAGCCCATGCCTCGTACTCCCTTCCTAGTGTACCTGTGGACAACAAGACAATTATTTGGTCGGCACATAACGCACATTGTATGAAAGAAGTAAAGCGTGAACTTACACATGGATGTGCGCCGGCACCCGCGCCCCCCTCCATGGGGCTGGGACCTCTTATCGCAGACTGAACTGGCGCATGACCCGCTGCACCTAGTACTCCTCCGACATTGTTTACCAAGGCCATCCGCGTGTACCAGTACACGTAGTCTCACGTGCGCAGGCTCGACAGTCCTTCGGGCGCGTGCGTGACCACCTCTTGAGTGTACAGTTTCCAGATGACGCAGTCATTTGTTAGCTGATCGAACATCACAACGTATGCCGAGTAGAACCCCTGCGAAGTGATCGGTGTGTAGGTGACCTGTGGAATATAACAACGGAAACTTATCACCCAAAATTGTGATTACATTACGAAAAATAATAAATGGTCATGAAACTAACCCGTCGGCGGCACCACACCGTGCCCATGGTCGCCCGGTCCACGACGTCGTCCTCAGCGTACAAGCTGACCGCGTATGCTCCCAAGTCCAGCTGTGGTCGTCTGATCTGGAAGTGCTCGAAAGACCACAGCTGCAGAAGTAGCGGGCATCCAGAGAGGATAGAATTGTCCTGGGCCCGGTGGCACGCATCACATAGTGTGCGATACGTCGCGTACAGCACGACCGGATCCCAAGCATAGGGCTGGATCTCGGCCACCGGCCACTCCACCAGCTCACATGTGTACCGGACGTAGTGCTTGTCGACGCTGTCGTCGTGAGACCCCAGGAACATGACCCACCAGAACAGCCACAGCAGGTAAGTCTCAAAGTGCCTCCTAACAATGACATCACCTACGTTCTCCACCATACACTTGGTCTGTAAGAAGACATATTGTTGGACCGAAATGGCAACTAGAGGGGGGTGAATAGGAGCACGATCTCTTTTTCACCTTGATTGAATTCAACACGATTTTCACTCCAATAGCTATAAAAGATATGAAGATCAGCATACAAGCACAGTGGAAGATTTGTATTGAATCCAATCAAAACGCCGAAGCAAATAGACTAAAATCATAAAAACTCAAAACCTAAAGAGTTGGGCAGTCAGACCTCCATGTAGTTGGCAGTCTGACCTTTGGCAAATCGGTCAGACCTCTAACTAGTTGGCGGTCTGACCTCTAGTATAATGAATTGTAAAATCAGCCCGAACTCAAAATCACAAATCGGTCTAACTTTTGATTCGCAACTCCAAACCTTACCAAACTTGCGACATACCTTCTCTAGGATGTCAGGAACCTATTCCAATCAAGGATCGTAATGATCCTTGCCAAAGTTTCAACCTTTTTCCGTTTGAGTGAAGGTTGCTCTAAAACCGAGTCAAAACCAAAATATGATCAAAACACTTGTTTGTGGGTGATTGATGATCAAGATGATCCTAGATGTATTTCCACATATCACAGCAAACTAGATCTAGGCCAGAAACTAAAGAAAAACTCACGGATCAAAGAAAGCCCCAAAATCACAAAATAGAGAGCAAGAACAAAAAGAGATTCATCTTGAGGAATCTTGCTTGGATTGATTTAGGATTGATGTTGGTTTACAGCCACTCTATCTAGAAGGACAAAGGCTCAATACATGAGCACACAATCAATCCATCTCCCTAGAACCCTAACCTCTCCACTATTCTCTCCTAATCCTAAAACACAAACTAGGGTTTTAGATATGAGGGTTGGAGAGGTGCACAACCAGCACCCTCCCCTATTTATAGTGGAGCCTAGCTTCTAGAAGAATATCCCTAATGGGCACCCGTTAAGCCCACACACAAACGGGTTTCACTTACGCACGTATTTTAAAGTGCCGTCTTCATCTCCTCCTGACCTAAACCTCTTCTCCTTGCGCTGTCTTGCGCCGCGGGTTAGCAAAAGGTCATCAAGGCGGTATTTAGGTGAAGTTACCAAAATATTCCTTCTTGATCCTTCTCCGAAGACCGAGTCCAGTCTTCATGAAGCAATCACATGCTTCGACACGTGTAGGTTGATCAACGACTCTCTTCATGTCGGCAAGTCTCTCCCATCTGGCTCCCACCAAAACCACCATGGCACTTGCACCGACCCCCGCGCCGCTTGATACAACCCGTCACACCAAACTTCCCGTTCGATCATCCTTGTCTATTTTGCGCCATGCTTGAGTCTTCTGACTTCACCGGCATCCTTGATCGTTCTGAACCTCAGCTCTGCAAGCCTAGTCCCAATCATCCTCGCCGTTGACCGTCGTTGACCTTCAAGCTTCCTGCACAACAATAGACAAAAAATCAATTCCGGGAACAAGTTCTTCGCAACTTGACCCACGTTAGTCAAAACATGCATCATGAAACACATATGCACTGAAACCCATGAACTTGACCTAACAAAATAAACATTGCTGCCAAGATGGCCGATGAACAAGTCAAAATCGGTCTGACCGCCACCCATGGTCGGTTTGACCGCCCAGCTGGGACTTAGCCAAAATTTCAACTTAGAAATCCGAGACTTCTCTGGAAATTTCAAACAAATAGATCTTTTGATTCGAAGCTCCAAAAATTATGAAACCAAGTGTAGAAGAAACCCCTCTCTTGCCTACACCCTCTATTTTTGGCCCAGCTCCAAACTCAAAAATATTTTATGGCCGGTCAGACCGCCGCCCATTGGCCAGTCTGACCTCCAGCCACTTTGCCTGAGGCTTGGCCGGTCTGACCGTCTGAGACCTGACAAAATTTGAACTTTGTCGAAAACGCGTGTTTCAACAAACCTTCAACGCCATTGCCAATTGTCTCACCATCCTAAGATCATGAGCATATCTCCATGATATCCACAATCCCCCCCCCCCTTGATGAATACATTGGCAATTTCTCAAAAATGTAAGTTTGAGATTTGAAAATGAAAATACTCAACGTTTTCGCGCAAAGACACAACTTGGTCCAAATGCAAGAGAAAGCAATGAAAATAACCAAGTTGGCTCCATATTAGCATAAGCAAGTGAGATAGGGCAAAAGAAAGCAAGAAAGCTTCAATTTCCAGAGAAGAGTCAAAAATCTCACTTAAGGTCCATATGAAAGAACAATTGTTCAATTTGACCTTTTATCATTGTGAGGTTCCAAGAATTGCAATTCAAGTTCAGAAATGGCAATAAGACCATAAGAATGCAAATTAAATGCTCCCCCTCACTATGATCATCATTTTTCAGAAAATTCTATTTTCTCCCTTTTTCTCCAAATTGCTCCCCCTTTTTAACATTTTTGTTACATCTTCCCCCCTTTGACAATAGTCATCAATGAATCACACCTTCCTATTATCTAGAGATAACAAATGCTGAAATGAGGAAAAAGCATAAGAAAGAGCATGCATGAAATGCAATGGAGTGGCTTCATTTTTTGTAATTTTTAATTTTTAGCACAAGAAGCTTTGGAGATTACCCAAAAGAGCAAGCTAGTATTTCTACTATTACTCAATACATATCAAGCCTGAAGGCGCTAGCAAGATCATGTTAAGACATGTATACCAAGGCTAAGCTGGAAGGCTCAAGATAAAGCGATGAATTGTAACAATTTAAGCAAAGCTTCAAAAATTAGCAAGTTCATCAACAGGGATCCTAAAGTGATAATGGCTATGTCAGAATGTCAATGTGAGATCAAGAAGCTAACAACGACCATCTTAGAGACAAACAGTCCTAAATTGAATCATTTTGCTCAAAATACCTCAATCACCTAATTTTTACAACAGTTTTTCATTAGCAATAAATATTGAAGTTGATTAAAGGTCTATCTTAGTTAAGAAGATCCTAGACTATGAATCATCCACAAACTCTTCCTAAGCTTCAACCAGGGCAACAAATCTTGAGGTTCATGTCAATTTTGACAAGCAGTCCCCATGAGATCGTCTGGATCATCAAACTATCTCTAAGTTCATGTCTTTGACATGCAGTCTCATGAGAATAGTTTAGCACAATTTAACCACATGAGAATCTTGAAATTTGATTTTTCATTTTGTACAAGAGCAATTTTAGATTCACACAGGAATAAAAAGCTCAAGAGATGTTCAATCCTAGATTCAAGAGCTAACAAAACAATTTTGACAAGGCCAATGTCACAAAAGGATCACTAATTGCATAACTAGCTAAAAGATCCACAAATTGCAATTTTTTAGTTCAAGTTGTTTTAAAGTTCTAGCGTGTTTAGCAAAGACTTAGCTACACATGTGAAAGTATGATAATTCTAGCAAGTTAAAGAACTAGACATGGAACTGAGCAAAAAGTGAAACACTAACACCCAAAAGGGTAATAAGCAAAGCTTTATCAATTTAAAAGACAAGCAGTAAAGCTTATATTACAATGCATCTTTTTGTGATTTTTATATGAATGCAATATGATACAATGAGATGCAAGAAAAACTTAAAAGCCTAAAAGATCAAACAAATCAGCAAGTTCAACAGAAGATCAAGGAAAGATCAGATGAACAAGGAAAGATCAGATGAGAACCAACTCCCCCTCAAACCAACCTATAGGGATAAATTACCCCTAACTCACTCCTCAAGGTGGCAAACCTAGTTGGGTCTAAAGGTTTGGTGAGGATATTAGCTAACTGAGACTCGGACTCCACAAAATGTGGCACAATATCACCCTTCTCTACATGATCTCTAAGGAAGTGATAACAAATGTCAATGTGCTTGGTTCTAGAATGTTGCACAGGGTTCTTAGCAATATTAATGGCAGAATTGTTATCACAGAGAAGAGTAACACAAGCAAAAGTTAACCCAAAGTCCATAAGGGTGGACACCATCCATAGAATCTAACTATAGCAACTAGCGGCAGCTACATATTCAGCTTCTGCAGTGGATTGTACAACAGAGGACTACTTCCTAGACGGCTAAGAGACAAGAGAAGTGTCTAAGAAGTGACAAGTGCCTGAGATATTCTTCCTATCTAGCCGACAGCCCGCAAAATCAGACTCAGAAAACCCCCGAATGGACAAGGAAGAAGAGTAGGAATACCAAATGCCATACTGGAGGGTAGAGTGAAGGTACCTGAAAATGCGCTTAACAGCTTGGCGATGTGAAGTCCTCGGAGACACCTGAAACCTCGCACAGAGGCAGACCGCAAAGTGGATGTCCGGTCTTGAGGCCGTCAGGTAGAGGAGAGAGCCAATCATGTTGTGGTACTCGCGTTGATCCACGGCTTCTCCTTCCTCATCTGGATCTAAAACAGTCGAAGTTGCCATGGGAGTAGCGATCGGCTTGCGGTCATCCATCTCGAAGCGCTTGAGCAAATCCTTGGTGTACTTCGTTTGATGGATGAAAATCCCTTCCTTGCATTGCTTGATTTGAAGCCCCAGCAACTAGTTGAGTTCTCCCATCATACTCATCTCAAATTATCTGGACATGGTCTCAGAAAAACTGGAAACAAGAGCATGAAAAGAACCACCAATGATAATGTCATCCACGTAAATCTGAACAAGGAAGAAGTCATTGCCATGCCTAAGAACAAATAGAGTCTTGTCTACCTTACCCATCTCAAATTTATTCTTAAGCAAGAAGGTCTTAAGTCTATCATACCAGGCTCTAGGGGCTTGCTTAAGACCATACAAGGCTTTGGATAGCTTAAAAACATGATGTGGATACTTGGGATTCTCAAAGCCTAGGGGTTGCCTAACATACACTTCCTCCTCTATATAACCATTCAGAAATGCACTATTGACATCCATCTGGTACAGTCTAAAACCCTTAGATGCAGCAAATATAAGCAAAATGCAAATAGCTTCTAATCTAGCAACAGGAGCAAATGTTTTATCAAAGTCAAACCCCTCAACTTGGCTAAAACCTTGAGCTACCAATCTAACTTTGTTTCTAACCACAGAACCATCCTCATTTTGTTTGTTTTTGAACACCCAACGGGTTCCTATCACATTATGACCACTAGGAGGCTCTACTAGGTTCTAAACCTTGTTCCTCTCAAAGTTCTCTAACTCCTCATGCATGGCATTAACCCAGCTAGAATCAGATAAAGCATGTGATATATCGCGGGGTTCGAAAGAAGCAATAAATGCAGAATGGGAGTAGAGATCGTGATACCTAGAGCGAGTGACTCGCTCATGAAGATGACCAATGATCTGATCCGGAGGATCATGCCTCTGAATGTGAAGTGGAGCACCCGGGGGAGATAGCATCGCCTCGACCTCCGCAGGTACTGCTGATGATGAAGATGCAGCAGAGCCTCAATTGGAGGTGAAGTAGTCGAAAAAGGTTCTTGAGCTGGAATAGGAGCATCAACAAAAGGTAGAAGAGCATCATTGACTCCATCATCATCTTCCTCTACAAAAATGCTCTCCGCGCCTGTGTATCACCTAAAACGTCTAATCTAGCACTAGGGCTAGTCTCATTAAAAGTAACATTGCATGTCTCCTAGACAACGTTAGTCTCAACATTAAAAACCCAAAAACCCCTCGAATGAATAGGATAACCCAGAAATAAACCATCAGAAGTTCTTGACTCAAATTTATCTAGTTTTCCTGTTTTGAGAACGAAACACTTAGCTTCAAAAACTCAAAAATGAGAAACAGAGGGTTTTCTACCAAACCGAACCTCATATGATGTCTTACCCAAAGACGGTCTAAAGAAGACACGATTGGCAATATAGCAAGTTGTAATGATAGCTTCGGCCCAAAACCTCCTCGGAGTGCTATACTCATCTAGCATCGTCCTAGCCATCTCAACTAAGGTGTGTTCTTCCTTTTCACCACGCTATTTTGTTGAGGGACGTGTAGAGAAGAAACTGATGCTCAATACCACGCTCAGCACAAAAAGAGGCAAATGAGGCATTCTTGAACTCCATGCCATTGTCACTGCGAATTGCTCTCAAAGCACCGGGGAGTTCAGAAGCCATGCGAAGAACAAGATCATGAAAATGATCAAAAACTTCATCCTTCGAAGCAAGAAAGAACACCCAAGAGTATCTCAAAAATCATCGACTATGACAAGAATATATCATTTGCCACCGACTGACCAAACCCTAGTAGGACCAACAGTATCCATGTGAAGCAACTGTCTCGGTCCGTTAGTCATGACCATAGTCAATGAAGGGTGTGAGGCAGCAACTTGCTTGCCATGTCTACAAGGCGCACATACAGCATCCTTGATGGCTTTGAGTTTGGGCAAACCTCTCATGAGATCAAGGCTGCTAACTCGTGTCAGATGATCAAAACCAATGTACCCCAAATGATGGTGCCAAAGCCAGAACTCAGAAGAAGATGCCATCAAATATTTGAGAGATCCAGCAAGAGATTCAGAAAAGTCAGCTCCAAAGATTCTACCAACTCTATAAATCCTAAAAACAAGCTCACCAGCTGAATCAAGCACACGACAAGCATTTTTCTTAAATCTAGTCTCATAGCCATCATCAAGAAGCTGTGAGACAGAAAGCAAGTTGTACCTTAGCTTGTCCACAAGAGCGACGTCCTTCAGGATGAATTTGTCATTCACCCTGATCTCGTTCCTTCAATCCGCCCTTGTGTATAATCTCCAAAGGTGATGAAGTCATCACCCGTCGACTGCGTGAAGGAGGTGAACCATCTTGAGTCTCCGGTCATGTGGCGTGAACAGCTAGAGTCGACGAACCATATGTTCTTCCCCCTTCCACGGCGATCCTGGAAATCAAGGCACAGAAAATCGATGTGTCTCAATACTGGGGTTAGTTAAACATGACTTGGGAATCCAGTACTGAGACACACGTCTGCGAGTAGAATACAAAGCAGAATTGCTATCCTTTATCCTACTTGAGGTTCTATCATGAGCAATGGTTACACGAACGTGAGAAGCATCCTATCTAAGAACATGACGGTGAGCATGTGAAACAAATCCTACTCCAGGTTTCTTCTTTTCTAAATGACCATGTCTCATAAAAGCTCTAGGTTGATGAGATGAAATTCGAGCAAGATTTTTCCTAGTATTTTTCAACCTACGCCAACAGAACGCAAGCAAATGCCCATCCTTCTTACAATAGGTGCAATGGTACTTGGTACCACTAGGAGAAGCACCTTTTGGCTCAAAAGATGGTTGGACAAAACCTGCAGATTTGAAAATGGTTTTTGCAGGTTGGGTTTTGAACTCAACTAAGTCATTTTCCAAGACTTGAATAACATTTGCCTTGGACTTGTCTTGGGCAAAGTTGCATCCTAACCCTTGCTTCTTATAAGGAGTTTTGGACTTGTCAAGAATCATGTTTAATTGTTTCTCACCCTTAGAGAATTTTTCTAATGTATCTTTAAGATAGGCATTCTCTTTTCCAAGGTTAATACATGATTCACAAGTTTTGGCCTTAATGGCTCTAGTATGCTTCTCCTTATGAATAGCAACTTAAAGCTTAAGGGCTTCACATGAAGCACAAGGAGCAGAATTAATTTTGTCCTTAAGCTTGGCATACTTAGCTCTAACTGCTTCTAACATGTCTTTAACTTCATGTTCATGTTCTAAGCAGAAAGAGCAAAAGCTAGACTCAGCCTTATCAGATGTGACCAACTTTCTAGATTCTAAGCATTTTTCACATGGGGTAGATTAACTTCAATTAACTCAGTCCTAGCATTTTCTAGTTGGTGCAAGGCAACATCATGAACAATTTGCAATTTAGTAAATTCAGAGTGTAAAGTATGGCAAGATGAACATTCATCAACATCAAGAGTCTTAGTATTCACAAGTTCTAGTGTGAGATTATCAACTTGTAACTCTAAGTCCTTATTCCTATCCATGGTGAACTCTAACGCCTTATCCTAGCTAAGCAGTTGCTCAAAGATGGTATCACATATAACAGAGAGAACATCATAGGATGGAGGTACCTCATCAATGTCGACAGAGTCGGCCATGAAGCACATACCGATGAAGTCTTTTGCCTTCCCTTTCTTCTTCTCTTGAGGGAGCTCCTTCTCCTTGTCCTCTTCGCTCCCGGAGTCCACATCGCTCATGGATTGTTCTCCAAAAGCAGCAAGGACCCAGTGAGCAGCCTTCATGAGCTTGGCAGCATCAAACTTGGACTTGTTCCCTTGAGATTTCCTCCAAGCCACCTTCTCCTCCTTGTGGTTGCTCTTTCCTTTTAGCTTGGGGCAGTTTGCCCGGATATGGTAGAACTCTCCACACTCATAGCATGTCACAGGGCCACCTCTCTTCTTGTTTTTGACATTGTTATAGGTTCGTGTGAATTTTTTGGCTAGAAGGGCTAATTCAGCCTCAGGAATACTCCCAAGTTCCTCTTCATGGATTGCAGATAAACAGGCAAATGAAAATCCAGAGGAAGACTCAGAAGAAATATCAGAAGTTCTTTTAAGAGGGTTAGCCACCAAAGCCATATTCTTCTTCTTAGGATAACTAACTCTCTTGATCTCATGAGTCTTGAGCTTGCTATAGAGCAGCTCTAAAGAGAGATTAGAGAGATCAACATTCTCCTCAATGGCAATAGCCTTCATCTCCCACTCCTTGGTGTTAATTGCAGCTAAAAGGTGGGTGGCATTCTCAGACTGAGAATACTCGATGTCTACTGCCCTCATCTGATTAATCACCTTGTTAAAGCGAGTGAATACATCATCGATGCTTTCTCCAGGACGCATCTCGAACTTGTTGTGTTCTCGCTTGTAGACCGTCTAGCGTACTTGCTTAATTTGGGACGAACCCTCATGGTAGGTTTCGAGGGTGTGCCAAATCTCATGCGAGGTCTCAAGATTGCAAATCCTGTCATACTCATGTCTACAAGCCCAGCATATAGAAAGTTCTTTGCCTTGTGGTTGTTAGCCAAGAGAGCTGGTGAAGTTGGCGTAGCAACCTCAGGCAAAACGAGCGGGGCTTGAACAACCTCCCATATGGCTGGACGTTTGCTCTGAAGGAAGACACGCATGCGATTCTTCCAATAGGCATAGTCGAGCCCATCGAAGATATGCGGCTTGTGTTGGAAATATGCCCTAGAGGCAATCATAGAGATGATGATATTTCGTTGTATCCATGATTTAATAAATGTTCCTTGAATATTGCCTTTGTGTTGATTAACAAGTATGTGACTTGTTTGTGAAACTCTTCACTTGTATGGTTATTCTAAAGATTGTCCCTAGTCAGAGTTCATGTGAGGACACATGTGAATGATGGATTAGCACATGTATCGGTTGATGACCATGTTTCACGTGTCATAGACATGGAGATGTCAAACCAATAATGTGGACACATGTTTAGAACATGGGGTTGGACCGACCCAACATGAGACATAACAATTATACTTATGGTTCTCTCTACACAATGTGTACGCCTTGTCCTTAGACACGAGATTGTCGCATGTACTTGAGATGTGAATCGACCTACTTAGGGGCTATCAAACGCTACTCAATGTGAGGGTAGTTATAAAGGTAGCTTTCGGGTTTGTCATGAAGCATCTTTGCGAGGCATGGTCGGTCGAGATGGGATTTGCCCTCTCTACCGAGAGAGATATCTCTGGGCCCTCGAGTGATCGGATCGAAATGCATGGCCATGCTACTTAAGGTTAAGAGTTAACCTAGTAAGGGATTCGAATCACAGGATCGAGAAAGAGTGGTCACTTGGAGCTCGTAGAATATCGTGAGGCAAAGGGATTGGCATGTACATAACGTTGTGATGGTTCGTCCGATATGATCTTTGTGTATGCGTTTAGGAGTTGGCACGTCTTGCTAGAGACCGCTACCAACTATTGACCAAGTATGTATACTCGCGTCATGTCTAAACATCGTGAACCTATAGGGTCACACACTTAAGGGTGAAGCCTAATTCGGATTGGATCCGAATTAGATCTGAGCATTGAGTCCCAATGGGCCTCTATTAGTAGAAGCCCATTGTGAGGGCGTCTATAAAAAGGAGGGCAAGGCGCCTGAGTTTGATGATGAGTTTTTCGTGACATCCTCAAACCACGCCGCCACCCTCCCACGCCTAAGTCGCTCGCGCGCGGATCTAGTAGTCCGGCGTCGTCGCTTCCTCCCGCACGTGGATACCGTGGAGGCGCCAGATCAGAAGCGTTTGGACGAACCGCAAGAGAGGAGTCATGCGTTGGACACCGCGACGAGGGCGAGGAAGTAGTACGACTACTCTGCCCGACGCGTCTTTGCATCAATTCCGCACTCTTGGCGTCTAGTGGTAATTCCGTGATCTATAAGCTGCAGTGATCTTGGTTTCTGGGTAGAATTTTTATTAATTTGCGCTAGCGTAGCCTACCGTAGCCCTTCAAGGGTATCGAGGCGGTTCTTTGTCATGTTATAGGTTGAATGATTTGCATATGGCGATATGTAAGTCGGTATGATCGATGTGATCGATTGTATAGTTACGTAATGGATTGATCGATCGGTTTCGTGATCATCTTTGCTTGATCGTGAAACAACATACCCTACCGGTCGGATTCGCCATCGGGGTGAAGCGGTGACACGTAAAACCGGTTGCGGAATGCGAAGATCAATATGATTGGTCGAATCGGAACCTAGATTGATAATCGATGTTACGTGATCATCTTTGCTAAGGTCGTGAAACAACATACCCTACCGGTCGGATTCGCCATCGGGGTGAAGCGGTGACACGTAAAACCGGTTGCTGCATGTAAAGATCAATACAAATTGGTCGAATCGGAACAATGGTCGATTTGTGGTAAATATGATTTGCCGATCAAAATCCTAAGTAAAAATTGCATAGATTGGATCTCTGTTTTTTTACGAATGTCCCGGACGCCTTGAAGTCCTGATGAGGGCGCTTGCCTTCGAACCCGATGGGGAACCCCCTCGACCCCCTTATCCGGTAGATTGCGATTCTATGCATAACTTGTTTTTGCAGGATGCATGTGACCAGTATGGCCTAATGTGTATATGATGCATGTTTGTAATATTTTCATGACCTGCGTGTCGTGGGTTCGGCAACACGGCTGGAGCCATTGTGTTGTCAAAGTATTGTATTAACGGCCTGCGTGCCGACTTGTGATGATTCCTTGTATCCATGTATTTTATTACTAGTTTGTTATGAGTAATAGCTTATATTAGTACTCGGAGGACACATCACTTGGAGGATGGCACACATTAACCATGGAGATGGAGATCATCATGGTGGGCCAGATTCTATGGCGATGGAGATCACCATGAGAAAATGGGCCATACTGAGTCACAACTGTGTGAATGCTATTCCTGTTTGTTTTACTCCTATGCATGTTTGAATGGTAGAAGTATAGCGATCCCTCACAAAATGTTAAGTTAAACATATGCCCTCCCAACTAAACTTTGCACCATCCCATGTCTTGTAAATTGATGGTGGGTCTATAAAATTAGGGCACCATCGACTTTCCTTGACTAGATGGGTTTGTATCGGATACATACATGCATAAGGGTTGGTGAACTTAACAAGGCTATCATAAAGGTTATGGGCCTTGGGGCATAAAGGTTGGGCGCCGGGGCATAGAGATGTCACCCAACAACAAGAGTCATATAGAGATATGATTAGCAAGGTGTTGCTTACCGAATTACCTTGTCTCCTAGCGGTGATGCAAAAGCTCACTAGTAGACTCGTTAATTGCGGATCTTGAATCGCTAAGAATCAATAGAGGATGTTGATTTTAGTGGGAGTACATTCTATTAAATTTGTTTATCTACAGTTTACTCTATCATGGTTTTATTTGTCTTAGTATTTTGCATTTCCTATTGTAGATCAATGGCATCTAGCAACCGCGACACCCTTTTGCTGCGATCGATTCTTGAGAAAGAAAAATTAAATGGAACAAACTATTGATTTGGGTCCGTAACCTGAGAATTGTTCTCAGGGCAGATAAAAAGGAAAACGTTCTGGACACCCCAATCCCAGAAGAGCCTGCTAACACTGCGGCTGCTGCTGTTAAAACTGCCTACAAGAAAGCATGTGATGACTCTCTTGAGGTTAGTGTCTTATGCTTGCATGCATGGAACTGACCTTCAAAAGCGGTTTGAGGATCGAGAGCGTATGATATGATCATGGCGCTTAGGACATGTTCGAACCGTGCCAGGTGAGCGATTCAATGTCTCTAAGGCTTTTACGGAATGCAAGTTAACGAAGGTGCACCCGTAGGCCCACATGTGATCAAAATGGTTGGTTCTGATCGGACTTTGGATAAACTTGGTTTTCCAATTAGCCAAGAGTTGGCAATCGATTTCATTTGGCATCTCTTCCACCTAGCTATGGACATTTCATTTGAACTACCATATGCATGGGGTGGAAAAGGGCCTTAATGAGCTTTGTGGGATGCTCAAAAGCAGCAGAGAGTGACATTAAGAAGTGTGCAGGCCCTAGCCATGTGATGGTCTTGAGAAACAAGTCCACTTCAAGAAAAAGGGTAGGAAGCCATGGGCAAAGAATAAGGGCAAGGCTAAAGATATGATCTCGAAGCCAACGCCTAAGCCTAATCTTTGGACACGAGGTGAGACAAGATGCTTCTATTGTAAAGAGCGGCCCTTTGGAAGAAAACGCAAGAAGTACGGATTCCGAGGAATGCAAGAAGAAGGTGGAAGTAAGACTTCCACCCAAGGTACACTTGTCATAAATGTTTTAGACATTTTCTCGTGATTCTCCTATTAACTCTTGGGTATTTGATCTGGGATCGGTTGCTCACATTTGCAACTCGATCTGCAGGGCTAATAAAAGTAGAGGAGTCGCAAGAGGTGAAGTTGATTTTAGCGTCGGAAATAAAGCAAGGGTTCTTTGCGTTGACCGTCGGCACCATGCAACTTCAGCTTCCTTCAGATTTATTATGGAATTGAATAATTGTTATTATGTTCCTAGTATGAGTCGAAACATTTTATCCCCTCATGTTTGATGAGAGATGGTTATTCATTTGCAAGTAAAGACAATGGTTGTTTGATCTCTAAAAATGAAATGTTTATGGCTTTTAGCCCATTGTGAATGGGTTATTTATTTTAAATCTTGATAATCGCCCATCTTTAACATAAATGCTAAAAGACTTGACCTAATGATTTGAATCCCACCTATGTTTGGCATTGTCGTTTGGGTCACATAAGTGAAAAGCGCATGAAGAAGCTCCATAATGATGGTCTTCTAACCGTTTGATTTTGAATCATACGAGACATGTGAAGCTTGTTTGCTTGGTAAGATGACCAAGTCACCTTTCAAAGGTTCTTTTGAGAGGGCGTCAGACTTGTTGGAAATCATACATACTGATGTATGTGGACCATTGAGCACGATTGCTAGAGGTGGATTTCATTACTTCATAACTTTCATCGATGATTTTAGTAGATATGGCTATGTCTACTTAATGAAGCATAAGTCCAAACTTTTGAAAAGTTCAAAGAGTTCCAAAATGAGGTTGAAAATCAACGTGCCAAGAAAATTAAGGCTCTACGATCTGATCGTGGTGGCGAGTATTTGAGTCATGAATTTAGCAATCATCTGAAGAGTTGCGGAATTGTTCCACAGCTAACACCGCCCGGAACGCCTCAAAGAAACGGGGTATCCGAGCGTGAATCGGACCTTGTTGGACATGGTTCGATCGATGATGAGCCATCGGATCTACCATTATCATTTTGGGGTTACGCTCTAGAAACGGCAGCTTTCACACTTAATAGGTACCGTCTAAATCCGTAGTTAAGACACCATATGAGATATGGACCGGAAGAGTCACGCTTTGTCTTTTCTAAAGATTTGGGGATGTGAGGCGTTTGTCAGCGACTACTGTCGGACAAGCTCACACCCAAGTCGGATAAATGCATTTTAAGTGGGATATCCGAAGGAAACCTTTGGATATTACTTCTACAACCGACTAGAGGGCAAAGTGTTTGTCGCTCAAGTGGTGTTTTCCTAGAGAAAGAGTTTCTCAACAGGAGACAAGTGGAAGAACGGTGCGGCTTGAAGAGGTTCAAGATGAACCAATCGGGAAGACTTCGACGAATGATGCCCACGTGGCGAGAACAAGTTGAGAACCCATGGCAAAGGAAGCACCACCACCACGAAGGTCGGAAGGCTCCATAATCGCGAGATATGTTATTGTTAGACAATGATGAGCCTCGACCTATGCGGAAGCAATGATGGACCAGACTCGAGAAATGGCATATTGCCATGAGATCCGAGATAGCATCCATGGGAGACAATCAAGTTTGGAACTTGGTTGACCCGCCGATGGTGTTAAAACCATAGAGTGCAAATGGATCTATAAAAAGAAGATTGATATGGATGGAAATGTTCATATCCATAAAGCTCGACTTGTGCAAAAGGTTTTCGGCAAGTTCAAGGAGTTGACTACGATGAGACCTTCTCACTTTGTAGCGATGCTTAAATCTATAAGGATCATTCTAGCTATTCTTTGCATATTTCGACTATGAGATATGGCGGATGGATGTCAAAACGGCTTTCCTTAATGGAAATTTAACCGAGGACGTGTATATGATACTGACCGAGGGTTTTGTCGATCAAACAATGCTAGAAAAGTATGCAAACTTCAAAAATCCATTTATGGATTGAAGCAAGCATCTCGGAGTTGGAACATTCGTTTTGATGAAGTGGTCAAAGGGTTTGGCTTCATCAAAAGCGAAGAAGAATCTTGTGTTTACAAGAAGGCAAGTGGGAGCTCGCTCAGTATTTCTAATCTTATATGTAGATGACATATTCTTGATTGGAAATGATATTCCTATCTTTCGAGTCGTTAAGACCTCCTTTGAAAAATAGTTTTTCAATGAAGGACTTAGGGAAGCGGCATATATTTTGGTATTAAGATCTATAGAGATAGATCAAAAAGGCTAATAGGATTAAGCCGAGTACTTACATTGACAAAGTGTTGAAACGGTTCAACATGGGGAGGCAAAGAAAGGTTTCTTGCCCATGTCTCATGGCATAAATCTTGGCAAGACTCGGTGTCCTTCGACAAGCGATGGCGAGATCGCATGAGTAAGATTCCATATGCTTGCCATTGGATCTATCATGTATGCTATGATATGTACTCGCCAGATGTTTCCTATGCTCTAAGTGTTCTGGCGAGATACCAAGTGATCCGGTGAGAGTCCTTTGGGCGCGTTAAAAACATCCTCAAGTATTTGAGAAGAACTAAGGATGTGTTCCTTGTCTACGGAGGTGAGGAAGAGCTCGTTGTAAATGGTTACACCGATGCAAGCTTCCAAACCGACAAAGACGATTACAAATCGCAATCGGGTTTTGTGTTCATTTTGAGCAGTGGTGCGGTCGATTGGAAGAGTTCCAAGCGAGAGATCTTGTCGACTCTACAACGGAGGTTTAGTACATTATGCTTCAAGCGACAAAGGAAGGTGTTTGGATAAGGAAGTTCATAACTGAACTAGGTGTGGTTCCTAGTGCGTGCAGTCCTCTGGATCTTTACTGTGATAACAGTGGGGCCATTGCGCAAGCCAAGGAGCCGAGGAATCACCAAAAGAACAAACACATACTGTGGCGGTTTCATCTCATTCGAGAGATCCTCAATCGAGGAGATTTAAAGATATGCAAAATACACACAGTTTGAATATTTGAGATCCTTTGACGAAGCCTCTTCCACGACCTAAGCATGAGGCACACACAAGAGCTATGGGTATTAGATATCTTCTAGATTGACTCTAGTGCAAGTGGGAGACTGTTGGAAATATGCCCTAGAGGCAATCATAGAGATGATGATATTTCATTGTATCCATGATTTAATAAATGTTCCTTGAATATTGCCTTTGTGTTGATTAACAAGTATGTGACTTGTTTGTGAAACTCTTCACTTGTATGGTTATTCTAAAGATTGTCCCTAGTCGAGTTCATGTGAGGACACATGTGAATGATGGATTAGCACATGTATCGGTTGATGACCATGTTTCACAGTCATAGACATGGAGATGTCAAACCAATAATGTGGACACATGTTTAGAACATGGGGTTGGACCGACCCAACATGAGACATAACAATTATACTTATGGTTCTCTCTACACAATGTGTACGCCTTGTCCTTAGACACGAGATTGTGCATGTACTTGAGATGTGAATCGACCTACTTAGGGGCTATCAAACGCTACTCAATGTGAGGTAGTTATAAAGGTAGCTTCGGGTTTGTCATGAAGCATCTTTGCGAGGCATGGTCGGTCGAGATGGGATTTGCCCTCTCTACCCGAGAGAGATATCTCTGGGCCCCTCGAGTGATCGGATCGAAATGCATGACCATGCTACTTAAGGTTAAGAGTTAACCTAGTAAGGGATTCGAATCACGGGATCGAGAAAGAGTGGTCGACTTGGAGCTCGATCAATATCGTGAGGCAAAGGGATTGGCATGTACATAACGTTGTGATGGTTCGTCCGATATGATCTTTGTGTATGCGTTTAGGAGTTGGCACGTCTTGCTAGAGACCGCTACCAACTATTGACCAAGTATGTATACTCGCGTCATGTCTAAACATCGTGAACCTATAGGGTCACACACTTAAGAAGTGAAGCCTAATTCGGATTGGATCCGAATTAGATGAGGCATTGAGTCCCAATGGGCCTCTATTAGTAGAAGCCCATTGTGAGGGCGTCTATAAAAGGAGGGCAAGGGCGCCTGAGTTTGATGATGAGTTTTTCGTGACATCCTCAAACCACGCCGCCACCCTCCCACGCCTAAATCGCTTCGCGCGATCTAGTAGTCCGGCGTCGTCGCTTCCTCCCGCGATGTGGATACCTGTGGCGCCAGCATCTGTAGCGTTTGGACGAACCGCAAGAGAGGAGCTGTACGTTGGACACCGCGACGAGGACGAGGAAGTAGTACGACTACTCTGCCCCGACGTGCTGCATCAACGTAGTACGACTACTCTGCCCCGACGTGCTGCATCAATTCCGCACCTGCGCGTCTAGTGGTAATTCCGTGATCTATAACTGCAGTGATCTTGGTTTACGGGTAGAATTTTTATTAATTTGCGCTAGCGTAGCCTACCCGTAGCCCTTCAGCTTGGTGGAGTACTTCTCCATCGCCAAGTTCAGTAACTGGTTAAGATCAAGATTGAACTAATTGGGCTCTAATACCACTTGTTGGACCGAAACGGCGACTAGAGGGGGGTGAATAGGAGCACGATCTCTTTTTTACTTTGATTGAATTCAACACGATTTTCACTCCAATAGCTATAAAAGCTATGAAGATCAATATACAAGCACAGTGGAAGATTTGTATTGAATCCAATCAAAACCCCGAAGCAAATAGACCAAAATCACAAAACCTCAAAACCTAAAGAGTTGAGCGGTCAAACCTCCATGTAGTTGGCGGTCTGACCTTTGGCAAATCGGTCAGACCTCTAACTAGTTGGCGATCTGTCCTCTAGTATAATGAACAGTAAAATCAGCCCGAACTCAAAATCACAAATCGATCTAACTTTTGAATCGCAACTCCAAACCTTACCAAACTTGAGACATACCTTCTCTAGGATGTCAGGAACCTATTCCAATCAAGGATCGTGAAGATCCTTGCAAATGTTCTGATATTTTTCCGTTGGAGTGAAGGTTGCTCTAAAACCGAGTCAAAACCAAAATATGATCAAAACACTTGCTCGTGGGTGATTGATAATCAAGATGATCCTATATGTATTTCCACATATCACAGCAAGCTAGATCTAGGCCAGAAACCAAAGAAAAACTCATGGATCAAAGAAAGCCTCAAAATCACAAAATAAAGAGCAAGAACAAAAAGAGACTTATCTTGAGGAATCTTGCTTGGATTAATTTAGGATTGATGTTGGTTTACAGCCACTCCATCCAGGAGGACAAAGACTCAACACATGAGCACACAATCAATCCATCTCCCTAGAACCCTGACCTCTCCACTATTCTCTCATAACCCTAAAACACAAACTAGGGTTTTAGATATGAGGGTTGGAGAGGTGCACAACCAGCACCCTCCCCTATTTATAGTGAAGGCTAGCTTCTAGAAGAATATCCCTAATGGGCACCTGTTAAGCCCACACACAAACGGGTTTCACTTACGCACGTATTTTAAAGCGTCGTCTTCATCTCTTCTTGACCTAAACCGCTTCTCCTTGCGCCGTCTTACACCGCGGGTTAGCAAAAAGTCATCAAGGCGGTATTTAGGTGAAGTTACCAAAATACCCCTTCTCGCTCCTTCTCCGAAGACCGAGTCCAATCTTCATGAAGCAATCCCATGCTTCGCCACGTGTAGGTTGATCAACGGCTCTCTTCATGTCAACAAGTCTCTCCCATCCGGCTCCCACCGAAACCACCATCACTGACCCCTACGTCGCTTGATACAACCCGTCGCACCGAACTTCCCGTTCGGTCATCATTGTCTATTTTGTGTCATGCTTGAGTCTTCTGACTTCACCCGGCATCCTCGATCGTTCTGAACCTCAGCTCTCCAAGCCTAATCCCGATCATCCTCGCCGTTGACCGTCGTTGACCTCCAAGCTTCCTACACAACAATAGACAAAGAAATCGATTTCGGGAACAAGTTATTCGCAACTTGACCCACGTTAGTCAAAACATGCATCATGCAACACATATGCACTGAAACCCATGAACTTGACCTAACAAAACAATCATCGCTGCCAAGATGGCCGACGAACAAGTCAAAATCGGTCTGACCACCACCCATGGCCGGTCTGACCACCCCCTGGCTAGTCTGACAGCCACCTGTTGGCCGGTCTGACTGCCCAGCTGGGACTTAGCCAAAATTTTAACTTAGAAATCCGAGACTTCTCTGGAAATTTCAAACGAATAGATCTTTTGACTCGAAGCTGCAAAAATTATGAGACCAAGTGTAGAAGAAACTCCTCTCTTGCCTACATCCTCTATTTTTGGCCTAGCTTCAAACTCAAAAATCTTTTTATGGCCGGTCAAACCGTCGCCCATTGGTCGGTCTGACCGCTAGCCACTTTGCCTGAGGCTTGACCGGTCTAACCGCCAGTGGTGGCTGGTCTGACTGCCACCTTGGCCGGTCTAACAACCTGAGACTTGACAGAATTTGAACTTTGTCGAAAACGCGTGTTTGGACAAACCTTCAACGCCATCGTTAGCATATCCCCATGATATCCACACATGTACACGTCAGTAAGGTTCACATATGAATTGATGCGAGAGGACAATAGTTATGAAGACTTACGTAGAACTAGCAGATCCACCTCAACGTCGGCCTGTGCGGGCTGCTGAACTCCGTGTACCCGCTACTCGGCGGTAGCATATCGTGGAACCTCACTAGGAGGTTAATGCGCACGTGGCCGGGGTGTCGTACGCCGCCATAGGGAAGCCAGTGCAGGGCAACCCGATAAGGAAGGTGACATCCTGAAGGGTCGGCGCCATCTCCCCGCACGGAAGGTGGAACATGTGCGTCTTTGGCCTCCAGCGGTCAACCAGCGCCGTCAGTAGGGCCCGGTCGTATGGAAAACGCCTAGACGTACGATCAGGACCGTGATCCTAGTCATCCTCCCACGTCGCTTCCACCATCCTCGCTAGTGGAAGGAGGCCTGCCGCTCTCAACCTGCATCGAAACGATTAAGAGCAAACATGACTACACGCAAAGTAGTCAGACCGCGATTGAGTGCATGAAGGTCAGAACTACACGTACCTCGGAACCCAGTCTGGGTGCAGCCTCCATGCCCCGATGGGCGTGCGTAGCCGCAACGCGCCAAGCTTAATCGGCGCGTCACCTTCCAGGGGGGCATGGTACTGAGGCAGCTACAGTGATGCGCGCCAATCACCGGGTCAAGCAACTCGTAGTGGCCTGCGTCCGTCATACCAAAAAATTAAGTGCATGTATTGTCAAGACTACGAAAGATGTACAAAAACCAAATTTAAGCTACTCAGCAATTTAAACAGATTTGTAATATGGTCTTCCAATTTAGAGGATATTTTTTAATATTTTCTAAGTGCAAATATAAACAATAAACAATGTTCTTCCTATTTTCCTAGTTTCCTAGTTTAAAATTAATTTTTGACATTAACAATATAATTATCACGCACAAATGAAAAGCTAAATAAAGCTAGAATTATTTTTTGTATATTTGCAATAGGTGTCTTCCTATTTTTGCAGATTTATCCTAAATCGTTCGAATGCTGTAACATTCATAACATGTGCACGACGAACTACACTATACACAGCTCAAATGATGTAGTACATAATTTGGCTACAATTATCTAATCTACTGAATTCTATGTCGCTATTCTACTTAATTCTATGTACTTAATTCTACATACTTCTACTCGCTATTCTACTTGCTACAGCTCAATTGATGTACTTAATTTTACATACTTCTACTCGCTATTCTACTTAATTATACTCGCTACAGCCCAAATGATGTACTTAATTCTACATAATTTGACATATTGTAAAAAGTTTTTAAAAAAATGTACCTGCAAGATGGCCAACCGGATTTGATGCTCTGTTAATCTCTCTTCTCCGCAACGAACTAGCAGAGCTTCGCTACCTTTCTTCTCTATCCCCCCTCCCCTCTTCTTTTTTTTTCTGGAATTAAAATGAGATTTGGAGTAATTTTTAGAAGTTTTTATACATGGGATCCTGTCACCAGTTAAACTGGCGATAGGTGTCACCAGTTGAACTGGCGATAGGTACCTATCGCCAGTTCAACTGACGACAGGAAGACTGTTCATTTTCTGTCACCAGTTGAACTGGCGACAGGAAGCTGGACCGGCGACAGGTGGTCAACAAGGTCCCTGTCGTCAGTTCAACTGGCGACAGGAGACCATTTTTGTAATTTTTTAGGGTGGATATTTATTTTTGTAATTATCTTTTAAAATAATATTATTTTAAAAAAAACTCTACACATCCCATACTGCATCTCTTAGCACTGCTTATAACACTTCACTGTAATGATTTGTTTTATTAATTTGCAGGCCAAAGAAAAAGAAAACAATTACTACTTCAAGTTCATGTGCTCTTGGAAGTAATGGTAATACTGCTGCTACTGCATAATCAACTAAAGCTTTGCCCGGCCCAATGTAACATAGGACAGCTTGTTATTCATCTAAAAAATAGCTGTCGTAACATACTTGTAACACTCACTTCTTTGCATGCTAATCCAGCAAAAAGAGGCCCATTGCACACAAAAGCTCTAAGCCACAAAAACCTAAATCTACATTAGTGAGGTACATACCAATTCAGACTTCTTGTTAGTTAAGCACACATGAAGTGAAGGTGCATGATTTGATTCCAAAATTTCTTGCAGGTCTGCATCTAATAGTGGCTCAAAGTTCAAACCAACTTGAAGGTGCCTCAATGGCCCTTGTCCCAGTTGTGGAGGCTACCACACCACCTGCCAATGGGAAGGGGAAATGCAAGAGGAAACCCATAGTTGCACCATCCATGGGGACTAGAAGCAAGAAGAGACCACCATCAGACACCCCATCCATCGGGACAAGAAGCAAGAAGTTGCTAATTGATTGACTCCATCACGTGAGACAAGATCTGTGTTTTCTACTCTTGATGATTATTTTGCTATCGATGTGGACTTGTAGAGTGTTATGAACTTGCAATCTCTTATTTTGATGTCAAGGTGGATTTTATTGTAATGTGGAATTGTAATGTCAATTAGGCCAGTGGAATTGTAATGTTATGCACTTGTGGGACTTATTTATCTCATGTTTTATTATCTCAAAGATTATGGACTTGTAATGTTTCCCTGCTCTTGTATGGCCTATAAAGGTTCATGTGCTTCCATGTCAAAATATGGATTTCTAATATTATGAACTTGTATGCCATAGAATAGTTGTTGCACATCTCTCTCTAAAGGAAAAAAATCTTGCTATTGTACTAATACACGTTGTTCATAATCTTGTATGCCTTAGATATGTATGGCTAGGATGGCAAATAATAGAACTAGAGAGATGGCAAATAACAGAACTAGGAAACGTGACATCCGAGGGTAAAATGGTTCTCATGGCTTAATGGAGTATGACCGACAGGTGACGCCGATGACATTGTAAAAGAAATTTGGAAACCGGTGGCATATAATGGACAAAGACCTGCTTGGTGGCGAATCGTAGAATAGTGTATATTTTTCTCGGAGGGGGTATGCTATGTTATTAAGAACACACAATCATCCGATAAATTCCAATTAATTAGTCATATTGTGGTTAACGCTTAGCCACTGCCACACCCATTCGTCCGATGAGTGTAGCATTTTTATGGCACACTAATCTATACTTAAAACCAAAAACGTTTGATAACCAATAAGAGGCCCTAGGCCAGTAGGCTAGGTTCCTATTTTTTGAACGCTAGCCTAGTTCAAACCACCCCCACCCCTCCCCATTTTAATCCCATCTTCCATTAAAATATACTGTTGCTTCAAGGATTCCCAAACTTCAAATCTGGAGAAGACAGTTCGAAAGTACAGCCCGAAATATTAGCCCGTTCTTTGCTTGGAAACCAGCTTTACACCCAGACCGCCTAAGTCGGGTTTTGAAAACACTGTACATGATAGAGCTTCATATGATTTACATTGTACAAAAAACGAGGGCACATGTAATGTGAGATTTAAATGGAATTACACACATAAGTCTCCAAAATTAATAGATATCTCACCAAGCTAAAAAAAAAAGAGTCAAACATTCACTGTACGTCCCAATAAACACTACCGGAAAATATTGGCTACAAGTCAGAACTAAAAAAACCTAGCAAATTGTACTAAAATAGTGCTCTGAGCATTTCATGCTTTTCTTTCTTTCTCTTTGCGAGGGGATATCTTAACACTTGTTGCACGCCTACATGTCCAATACAACAAATAGGTAACAAGAATAAATTCTTTGCCAACAGTCACGGTTTATTGTGTGCATGAATTGAAGCCCGTACAACATGATGAGGAGTTGGAGATTTCTCGTTGATAAGAATTTGTTCTGGAAAGTCCACACGAATTGATTTAAACTGATAGTGCTGTTTGACATCAAAGAAGAAAACATGTAAGCTTGTGCAAAGCGTGGCAAGGTTAATAAAGCTCTGACATCATCACCACATATAAACATTCTACAGTACAACTAACAAATAACTACTTGTGCCAGCTCGTTTGCAAAAAAAATTGCAGATACACAAAATCAAGAGAATTTGTACAAGAATACACGGGAAAGACTGGTCAATCCGGGTTTTTTTTTAAGAACCAGTTCAGGGCCTAATTGACATCCTCTAGTCCTCGTCTTTGGCAGGTAGATGTATTTCTACTTCTTAGACATGATTCAAATATCAAATATTGATAAACTTAATTTTGAAATTTTGAAAAAAGTCCAGGTTACGGTTTAAAAAAAAGGTTTTTTGAAGGTCTGAATGACAAACCACGAAAGGGGGTGGAGGAAGAACATGATGGTATCAAAGGTGTACCCGTTCTTTCCACGGTATATCCAGGATTCTGTAGTATGGTTCCAACAGTGCCACTCGATCACCTTCTTTAATCTATGGCAGAGGGTTTACATTAGCATGGTATAGGAGGCATTACAGAAAAAATATTACTATGTCATGTTGCAGACAACAAAAACTTGCTACATGAAGAAATGACAACAATTATGTCAACAGTAAACAGTTATCAATGTTTTCTAAGAAACCCAGTGATATCTTAAAACCTTGGAAAATTTGCCTGAACTACCCTTGTTGATTAAAAATTTGTCAGTTCCACATGCAAAGTATCATAAATCAGCTATAAGCCCAAGCGAGCTGAGGAATACTCAGGAAGCCTAGCTGGCTTGGATTGTTATCACATAAGCTAAAAAATCGCTCAGCTACAGTCAGGGAACTTGTTGGCAGAACAATGACCAAATCTAGCACAAAAATCCAATTGAACCTTACTAGAAATAAATTCTACCACAAATCGTCTCCAACCAAACCAAGTCAACCTTTGCAACCTTTTACCAACGACCATGAAGAAAATGAACACTATGCAGTAGAATACAGCAACAACAGTACAGCGCAATCATTCCTTCCAAATCAAGGTTGCAAGAACCATCAACATACATGCTGGGATCCCAAGCTGCATAACACATTGTTGAAAACTTGCTTCTATCAACTACTGGACAAATGGTTCCACTACCAGTATTAGGTTGCACAAATAGGAGATTCAGTGGCACACCAGCATAGAAAAGGCGATTCACGGAGTCTTTCTTTTGGGATAAAAAATTCAAGCAGCCGTAGCTTGGGTAGGGTTATTTGGGGATGTGGTGTTGTGCTTGACCGGTTGCTTAATGGGCTTGTGGATATTGATTTATACAAAGTTCTCAAAAGCTTGGGCTCGGCTTGTTTATTTGACAAGCTGGCGGCTCGGCTTGTTAATTCAACAACCCGAACCTGAGTTGCCTGCAACTCACAAGCATTTGTTCCAGCCCTAAATCTCAGGCTTTGTTTGGATAGGGAGGGATTAGACCCAATCCCTTCGGATTAAAAGGGATTTTAGTTCAAATTCCCTGTCCGTCCGAAGGGATTGAGAGTGTGTGTTCTTTGGGTGAGAAGTACAGCAACCTGCCATGTCCCTGTTATAGGCCAGCCCTAAAAACGTCAATCTAAATATAATGATTAAGTTAAACTAGATATAACGACCCTAAATAATTATGTATCTCCTAACAGCCGAAACCTTGATATCTAGGCAGAGAAGTTGGAGCAGGACCCAACAAGGACAGAGAAGAGCTGGGAACAGGCCCAGCAAAATGGGAGGCTTAACTGGAGAAGGAGTAGGCCGAGGACAAGGAGGGTAGTGTAGGGGAACGGAGGGAATCTCAACAAAAAAAACCTGGAAGGAACCTCATGAGGAGAGTTGAGGACAGGTTCCAGCAGAGACGGGGGCTCAACTGGAGAAGGAGTAGGCCAAGGACGGCGAGAGTAGTGCAGGGGAAAAGGGGAAATCTCAACAAAAGAGCTAGAAGGAAACTCCGAACGAAAGGGAACAGAAGAAGGTGGAGGCCGAAGTGAAACAGAAGTGGAAAGCTAAGAGTTAGGAAAAGTCAGAAAAGAGATTGACTCAATAAAAGAATCTAAGCTGACAGTAAGGGGGCGAAGGTAGCAAGGTCGGGACTCATCGAAGGTGACATCCCGAGAGATCCTCATCCAGTGAGCAACAGGGTCTTAACAGCGATAACCCTTATGCTCTACACTGTAGCCAACAAAAACACTCAACTGACTGAGCAATCAACTTGGTGCGCTCACAACGTGGAAGATGGACAAAGCAGACACAACCAAAACAGCGAAGGTAATTGTATTCTGGAGCCCGACCGTAGAGACACTCGACAGAAGTAGAAATCTGAAGAGCAGTCGAATGCTGCATATTGATGAGGAAAGCAGCAGTGAAGACAGCCTCAGCCTAAAAGTGGGGTGGAACAGAAGAGGCAAGCATGAGAGCGTGAGCTATCTCAAGCAAGTGACGATGCTTACGCTCAGAGACATCATTCTGAGTGTGAGCACCAGGACAAGAGTACTAAGGAAGAGTACCTTGCTCAGTGAGAAAGCGACGCAAAGCAGCAGTAGGTACTCACCAACAAAGTCAACACGAAACACGAATGGCCGAATCAAATCGAGTACGAACCGTGGTGGCGAACATCCAGTAAAAAGAGAGAACCTGACTGTGAAAGGACATAAAGTAGATCTAAGTATTACGAGAATAATCATCAATAAAGATCACATAGTATCGATGACCTCCTTTTGAAACAAAGAGGGCCGGACCCCAAACGTCAGAGTGAACAAGATCAAAAGGACGAGCAGAAAAAAAAATCACTAAAGAGATAAGGGAGCTGCAACTGCTTGCCAAGCTTGCTACCCATACAAGGTACGGGGGTGTCACCAGAAACAGACCCAAAAAGACCACAACCCATTAGAGACAACAGTCATGATCCATAGAGATGACCCAAACGATGGTACCACTGAGCAAAGAAAGTAGTAAAGACGCAGCAAAAACGGAGACGGGTGGAGTGATAGACTGGCTGGTGGAGACAGCGGAAGGAAGGTGCAGCAGCCAGTTGAGCTCCCAAATACACTGCAAATAACAACGCCAAGGGCCAGCACCAAGCAGTCCCCATGCAACGGTCCTGGACACAAAAGTCGGACTCAAGAATAACACAACAATCGTGATTAGTGATCTGACTGGCCGACATAAGCTGCATAGTAAGTTTGGGAATATGAAAGACAGCAGGAACATGAAAGAAAGAAGTGGAAAGGATGCCTCGGCATGCAACAGGAAGAGAGGTATCATCTGCAGTCTGAACAGTGGAAAGAAGAGTTGTAGGACTCATAGAAGTGAGGCGGGTAGAATCTAGTGTCATGTGAAAAGAAACACCAAAGTCTAAGATCTACGGAGACAAAATACCGAACGAGGGAGGTGGTAGAGACAAGGAGTGTTGAGAAGCAAGAGCCAGACGAGCAGAGCCCGACGAGTCCGAGGACGAGCCGACAACTAGGCACTGGAGTAGGGAGAGGAGCCACTGTGTGGCGTCAGGGGAGAGTCTGAGGCGTGGCTCAGGCGGGGACTGATGGCGGCTGAGGCGAGACAGCGGCCCGAGACAGAAGCGACAATGGGCGCTAGCCAGAACAAGATGTGGCGACAACCCGAACAAAGGGCGAGCTTGGCAGCCGGGCGGAGGAGGTGGCGTTGGTAGCCCGAGGCAGAGGCGGTGGCGGCCCGAGGGGGTGGCGGAGGCGTTGGGACGCCGCTAGCTCGAGGCAGCATGACAACCCAGAGCAGAGGAGCGGAGCCGAGCATCCGGCGAAGTGAGCAAAGGCAAGGCCAGAGGAGCGAGGTGGCGGAGGCGGCCAAAGTGAGTAGAGGTGTCGGCGTGAGCGGGAACCCAAGCGGCAGTGGCGAGGCGTAGGGATCCAACCGGATCCGGCGGCAGCATGGAGCTCGAGCGCCAGCCGGATCCAGCAGCGAGAGTGGAACTTAGGCGCGCACTGGCCAAAACAGAGGTGGCTCGGATCCGAGCAATGGCGAAAAGCGAGGCGAGCAGGGCCAGCGACTGAGCGAGCGGAGCTTGGGAGCTGGCTTGTAGCGTGGGATCCGTGAGCGTGGCGGTTAGTGGGTTGGGTCAGGGTTTCCATGGCTCTGATACCATGTTGGAATTGAACCCTTGATCTATTCACATGGGTCAAAGGCCAAAATATGCATATCACAAGTGTAGGTAAATATACAAAGAACACCCTATACAAGTGGCATATCTAACACATCTAACATAAAGTACCTGATTCAGAGAATTGCAACAAAATGCCATTGCGAAGTTCATTCTCACAAAAATGCAACTGCAGTGTCAGGTTGTTCAAAAAAATGCCACTCATGTACATGTTTATGAACACGGTGATGTACACGAGTGGCATAAGGGGGAGTATATACACGAGTGCAATTTTTATGAATAATAAGGTGAATCTGCAGTGGCTTTTTGTGAGAAGGAACTTTGCAATGACATTTCTCTGAACCGGAATCTTTGGAGTGGCATACATCAAAATTTCCCTTTTCTAAAACGACATGATTTACCTTTAGTTGTACAATGGGAAGTGGATAAATAAAATAGTTTCATTGTTGTCCAGTCGTTGGACATATTAAATAGCTTTGAGTTTCATTATTGCTCAGTTGTTGGAACGGGTCAGTACCAGTTCCTACCAGAACTAGAAAACCAGGTGATTTGCTAATTTAAATTTAAAGACGTAATAGTTCCATGCGGGTTACTGCCCGTTACCGGTGGGATTCAAAGGTATATTGAATCTTAAATGTATTATTTAAATTTTGATTTGAACAAAAACAAGGTGGCTTTTCTGTCATGGTGATTTGTGATAACCACTTGTAACCGTCTGGTTACTGGCAAGATTCCAGACCCTCCCAATGCAATTTTCTTAGCTAAGCCCAAAACAGCAAACATGCTTCAATCATACATTAATACCACCCTTCCATCTCCCTGCCACACATGCTCGCACAGCTGCCACCACCACCACCATGATAAAACAGACCCAAAAAAAATATGAACAAGCAACGAACACATAATGCAATATCTCCATTTTTCAGAACATAAAGATTCACCGGTGTTACGGATCTTACTGCTTCATTTCGTAGCCCATAAACTGATAGTATAAAATAAGACTGATCCAAGTCGCATGCTAAATAATACCTGAAAGACCGTAAAAAAGTTATCCCATTGAAGTGTATAATATAACTTACAAAGCCTATGAGATAACAGGACGAACAAACAAGATGCAACGGTGTTTTTTAGTATGCACTCTATAAAGGAAGAAAGATGTGTATATTCATCTACATGATTATATCGTGTTTCAACCAAACCAGGCTGCCAAATCTTTTAGCAATAAGGTTGCTTATACACAAATATTACAAGATCCCCAATTACCCATTGGAAATTTTCCTAGCTTTGGCAGTTCAACAATGAGGCTAATAGTTATTCACTTATTCTATTCACAAATACTATTTCGGCGTATGTTCAATTGACCATACTACATTGACTATTATAATGAAATATAATTAGGGTTAAAGATTCCAGTCAAAACCGCTCAAGGATAGAAAACCCGGAACCGGAGGAAATCCGTACGTGGCGAAATCAAATCGCCGGCGATTCTAGGATATCCGGAGAAAAACCGGGTGTAATTCAAAAACTGAATTTTGAACTGCAGTTTCTGAAAACCGGTAACTGGACCGGTTACCACCCGAAAAACCGGTTTAAAAACCCGGAAAAACCGTAAAACCTGATGAATGATTAGGTTAGAAAGAAGTAGGTAGTATCTACTGGCATGATCATCAATGATTTGATCCGGCAATTGGAATAATGCAAATATTAATTAGAAAGTGTTTAATGAAGTTATTTAGCTCATACAATACGTAATCTAGCATATTTAGCTCATACAATACGTAATCTAGTATATTTAGCTCATATGAAGTGCAAATCGGCCGGAACAATAATTCAAGCATATTTAGCTCATACAATAGGTAAACTAGCACAAAAGGGCCTAAACCAACCTAGGAAGTGCATTACGCAGTCTTAAATTCAAATTTGAATTTGAAAATTTCCGGCTGGTACTGTTCATCCCGGTACCCACAAGGATTTCCGATAACCGGTGGTTACCGCCGGGATTTCGATCCCTGGAACCTCTGGTACCCAAAAATCTTGGACTTGGACCAGGAAAGTTAATAGTGACCAAAAATTTTCAAATTCAAATTTAATTTTTTTTCAGAAAATTTGAATGGAGTGTGTTCGGATTATGAGTATTTGTGTATGGTGACAAAATTAACACAACTAATTTACAAAGAATCCTGTGAATTGTAGCGCATTGACAGTATTCATTTACGCTAGTGAAAATCTTGCTGCTTATCTTAATGTTTAGTACAGCCGGACTGCTTGAGGTTTTCATTTGTGTTGTACAAAGAGCCTAAAATCCTTAAAAATACTTTATGTATCGTAAAGAATTTTGGAAGAAGTCCACATTACCCACCCTCTATCGTAGCATCAAAGACTAGACAGTGAGTAACAAGTACCCTTTAGTCATGGGAAGACCAAGTGAGAGGAGTCAGAAGCACGAGAAGTGTGTGAGTGTTGTATTATGAATGAGAATGGGGACCCCCCCCCCTCCCTTACATGCCCTTGGCCCCTCCTTACATGCAGAATATGGCTAACGCCGCCAAGCCGATCTCAACATTTATCGTCGGCTCCATGGCCATTACTATACTTTCTTTACTGATCATGCTCACTTGCTGAGTTCTCAATTTAAACCCAAGCAAAATGGATCCTCATATACACCAATAAATCTGGAAAATTGTATCAATATTTTTTGGTACAAAGACAAGGGGAAGATCAAAAGGTCTATGTAAAGTTCAGTGAATTAATTGATTACACCGCTTGCATGGCTAGCAAAAAGAACTAATTGATTACAATGGAGCAATTGGAGCTTGGAAATCAACAGTTACTGGACGCATATATGCATTGAATTAACTCTGCAGGAGCTGGCAGTGCTGTCTTGCGGTAGCCGCGGGGAAGCAGAGTGGGATGCCAGCGGCCGTAGTTGGCCTGCACACCGGCAGCAGTGCTGCGCCGACAGGAAATAATTCAGCTGTGGCGTCGTGAGGATCACTAGGATCTGATCCATCGCCAGCAAGTCCGTGGTCTTGCCATGGTTGCCGGCATCCATTCAAGCACGAAAGGAAATAGGTAGGTGGCATGTGTCAATGTGAACAGGGGAGGGAGACAGAGGTAAAGAGTTCTTTTAAAAAATTTGTTTGCTGACTCATCTCCTAAAATAGTTTTAAAAATTCATGTCAATGCCACTGTTGCAAAACCACCCTGAGAAACCACCATGCTGTTAAATTGGTCCGGTTTTCAAAGTTTAGGGGTCTAAATGCCCGGTTTCATAGTTGAGGGTAGAAACTGAACTTTTGTGATAGTTGAGGGGGGTAATATGGACTTCTTCCAAGAAGTTTTATATTCAAGTCTTTGCAATTTGGCAAATCGAAACCTTTCCAGTTCAAAAACAATTCCTGGCAGAGAATGAACAAAAACTGTTTCAGAAGAGGGCTGAAAATTTTGCTTTTTAAAAAAATCTAAATAGAACAAGACCATATGTCGAAGTTTCACTTTCTACTTTTTCATGGCAGTTAAACAACACTACCTTCTCAACCAGAAGTAGATGCTTGGAGGATGGAACATACTTCTATAGCAAGTATCATATCTTTGAACTAATTGCATCTTTCCATTAATATAATTAATAATTCTTCTCACAACACATTATTAAAGCATAAATTACAAACTAACAAAATCCAAATGTTCCAAAGCAGAGTAATTTAAGGATAACAAAAAAAAACAAATTATAATGGAACATGCATAATGAGCGTATTGAATATTATGGATTAAGGCAACTTACAGTGGAGCAACATTGTCATGTCCTATCAAAAGAACAACTTTTCCCAGAACAGCAACCGTCTTGTTCAAACCTTCTGAAAGGATGCTTATGGTTGCTTTCTTGTGGGATGATTTTACTATGATAGGATAAAGGTGAAAAAGTATAAACAATAACAGAATAACTTAAACAAAAAAGTCATACAACTTCAATATTTGCAGTGTCAATAAAAGTATTACAATTGACTTCGCTCAAAGATGACACCAATGACGCTAATCTCTTGGATCGTAGATGTCCCTGTGGAAGAAATATATCATAAGTAGAAAATCTTCCCCTAACAGAGAAAATATAATTTGCAAAGCACAATACTGGTGTGCCTGAAGTCAATGCAGTCTCATCAGAACAACTAGTTGAGAATGAAAACTGAATCATTAAATGGTTAAGCAGATGTGCCAAGGTTATTTTAAAAGGAGTTACACGGACAAGAACAATTAGCTCTACAGATTGCTCATCCCATAAAAACAACTTCAAAAAGGTAGCAGGAGTAATCGTCAATTCATCACATGAACAAATTTAAATTCTTAACCAGAAAAAAAAAAGCAACTTACACACTTAAAAATGGGCGTATGGTTTATCTTGTGACACTGTTACACTACATATATGATACTCAGATTTACAGGAAAACAGAAACAGGAGACGTTTACACAAGTCAGTTCTTACATCACTACAGTAGTAAAAAGATTATTGTCATTTTGCATCATTTCATTCAGTTTCTGCTGAATCTCATGAATAAAGATAACTTAGAGGATCTACAGATACGCATAACCATTAAGTAGCAAGCATGTCTTATGTGATACAGGTTAAGTTCAAATGAGGCCCAATGAGGTACTTGTGCATCAGTTTATGTTGAACTCTGCAGTCTACATACTATAGCCATACAGAAGTTACCTTCATTGCATTCTCTAGCTTATCAAGGAGACTGATGATCTTCTGAACTTCTGTATCAGCACCGAGACCAGGATCTTTTAAAGCCGCAGTTTCAAATCCACGAAGGGCCCTTTCATAGTTCTCTAAGTATTTGTCAGCCTGGAAGGAACCAAAATAAAAACATATTATGCAGATGAGGAATCTTGGCAGAAATTTTAGCTGATTTCGCTACCCAGATAATGATCTGGGCACTCACCGTGGCACAATTATAGTACAGGTCTGGATTCAATTTCATGGTTTCATCCTTCTCCTGGACATAAAATAAGCACAATTATATCCATATAATAGAAATGGAAGCTTCACATCAGAAAATAATGGAAATCTACATAAAAAAAGTTCTGTACTTTTCAGAATTTTCAAACAAAGGCAATAGCATAGAAGTATGAAATGCACAACTTACAGCATTTTGATATGCTTTGACTGAATGATGAAGCTTAGTGTGATCCCAGGCTCCGCTCACAAAAAAGCTTGTGAGATATGCATTACCCAGATTATCTATACAGAAAAGAGGAAATGGATATTTTTTGTTGAAAATGGGAATATCTATTGCAAACTAAAAAAATACATCTCAGAATGATCAATCGAAGGTTGTATCAGCAAGACAAGACAAATTGTGTATTATCGCTTAGAAATACTAGCCTAAACATGCCTGAGATCAAAATAGCTACATCATATTCATACAGCAATAGCATCGTTTATTTTATGTATCACTTCATGCTACCGGCCACTCTTTCCCTGTTAGCTGTTTACATATCTAATTTTTTTAATAATGCTGGGACCTGGAACCTGTTAATTGTTATTCCTTAATTTAGGTTGAGTACCACCTCATTTAGAAACGTCATATTGGCAACATAAACTACCACTTAAGCATTAGAGCTTTTTGTATATGCCTTAATGTCTCCAATGAAAACAGAGATGCTGGAGAGAAGGAACACAGTCCTAAGCAATAAAAGAGAATGAGGATCTGTGACTTTTCCCAATGAAAAAATAACTTCCATTTTTGGGTCATCTCTTCCTTTCACTTCAGTGTCTCAAGGTTTAAATCTCCAGGTGCTAATTCATTCCTCTTATCTTTACTAATCTAAACTAAACGTAAAGCTGGTTTTGGTTTGTCATGGCTGTCAGAGAAGCCATGGGCCGTCAGCAGCTGGGATGGCAGAAGAAGAAGAAGGGGGCAAAGCATCAGAAGGCGCGGGAGGCAAGGAAGCAAGGAAATTGAATTCTGGGCTGTGTTTGGGCTGTGTAATAGGCTAGATGGGTCACAGCCCATGTGAGTTGTAACTGAGCTGGCTGAGCAAGATGAGGATAAAAACGAGTACTGTGCAACGTAAACTCTGAGTTAAGAAAAGAAAGCTTTTGTCTCTTCCCCGTCTCCTTCCCATGATCCCCAAATTCCCAGTGCGTCCACATTCGTTGTGCTTGATTCCAGCGGCAAATCAGCCAACGGCAACGGGACACAACAGTTGGTATCAGAACTTAGTCGGTCCATTGGGAAGAATTCCACATAACCTCTTGGTCTTGATCGGTAAAATCCCACAGAGGGGGGCGGTCACCTTCGGGTTCGACTGCTGTAAGTCCTGATCTGGGTTCGGACGACTCGAAGGAGGATTCACCATGGCGCCAACGAAGCAGGTGCTCATTTCCGGCAGATGGTGGCTGCGATGGAAGGAATGGAAGCGTGACTTGGAGACTTGTTCAGTCAAATAAAGGAGGAGATGAAGGTGCAGTTGGTGGCAGTAGATCAAAAACTGGATCAACAAGAAACGAAGATTGAAGAGATGCAGGTTGTCGGAATGAACCCTTTTTTCTATTCCAATGGGCCAAAGGCAAAATATACAAGTTACATGTGTAGGTAAATATGCAAAGAGCACCCTATACAAAGAGACAAATCTAACATCTAATACCCCCCTTAAACCCATGATGGATGAACAACACTGAGCTTGGAAAGGTAGAAGCTGTGCTGACAAGTCTGTGCCTTGGTGAAGAAATCAGCTAATCGAAGCTCTGAAGGCGCATACATACTGAAGAGCAATAACTTGGTCCTGCACCTGCGATTTCATATATGAAGCATCTACTTCAATGTGTTTGGTGAGCTCATACTTCACTGGATCATGAGCAATGCAGATCGCGCCAGTAATGTTTGATAAGAAAGGACTCGGTGCAGAAGCTGAAATACCGAAATCCTCAAGTAGCCTCCGAAACCAAGTGTTCTCAGCTGTCAACACCGCCATGGCTTGCAACTCAACCTCAGCACTCGAACGGGAAATGACAGTCTGCTTCTTGTTCTTCCAGGCAACCAGAGAGGAACCAAAGAAAACACAATAGACAGAAAGAGACCAGCGATCAGAAGGAACGCTAGTCCAGGTCGCATCAGAGTACGCCTGAAGCTGCAAGCTAGAGCGAGGAAAGAAAAGGCGACGACTGATGATCCTGCGAAGATATCGCAGAACACGAAGAAGGTGACTATAGTGGAACTGAGTGGGAACCAAAACGAACTGAATCGGATTGTGAACTAGGTGAGAGATGTCAGGTCGAGTAATCCCAAGGTAAACGAGCTCCTGACAAGATGGCAGTAGCGAATGGGATCCTCAAGAGGCTCCCAATCAGTGGGTCGAAGGTGAACACTAATCTTCATAAGAGTGTACACCATGCGCTGATCAGTAAGACAAACGCGAGCAAGGATATCCTGGATGTACTTCTCCTAAGAGATACATTGATCCCAAGGAAGTAACGAAGAGGGCCCAAATCAAATATCAAGAACTGCTCACTGAGACACTGGAGGGCGGTTTGATTGGTCCTGCTGTATATAAATTGGCATTGCTGGAGGGCAGTTTGATCCATCTAGTATTTCATGTTTCTCAACTTAAACCTCATATTCCGGATCATACACCTGTGTTCTCTGAACTGCCCAATTCATTGGAGTTGAATGCTGACCAAGTACAGCCCGTGACAATACTGGATAGAAGACTGGTGAAGAAGGGTAATGTTGCTCATCTGCTGATCAAATGGACTTCACTACCGGAGTCATCATCGACTTGGGAGGATTATGATGTCTTGCAGAAGCGCTTTCCATCAGCACCAGCTTGGGGGCAAGCTGGATCTCAAGGGGGCGACAATGTCACGACTGTCCTAGAAGCCATGGGGCGTCAGCAGCTGGGATGGCAGAAGCAGAGCAAGGGGCAAAGCATCAGAAGGCGCGGGAGGCAAGGAAGCAAGGAAATTGAGTTCTGGTCGTGTTTGGGCTGTGTAATAGGCTAGATGTCGTGGCCCATGTGAGTTGCAAATTGAGCTGGCTGAGAGAAATGCGGATAAAAACGAGTACTGTAACGTAAACTCTAAGCTAAGAAAAGAAAGCTTTCGTCTCTTCCACATCTTCTTCTTCCCCTGATCCCCAAATTCCTAGTGTGTTCACATTCGTTGTGCTCGATTCCGATGGCAAATCAGCCACCGGCAACGGGACACAACATGGCTGAGGGCCATAGGAGACAACTAGCTAGTTGATGAAGCCAATCATCCAAATGATATGGAGATGACAACTTTATCCATACAATGAACATTCACTCCAAATGCAAAATGGGCTAACTGACTTACGGGATGAATAACCCAGATTCATTTTTCTCTTGTCCAGCTCACTAACTCACCCTCCTAAGTAGCAGTCACACAGAAATAAGTAATGAGTTTGTATAACTTATAAGATAGTAAGAATGACTTCATAATTTTTACCCAACCAACTTAGTCCAGGAGCAATCACAAAGAAATAAGTGATAAGTATGGCCTGAGATAGTAGGCATGCCTTGACAATTCTTACCCACCCACTTAAGTCCTAGATATGGCAGAAATACAGTGATCAAGTAGTACAAAAATTACCAATGAAATAATTGCTCTATCAAATCTCTTTTTTCTGGCAATCACTATCAAATAGTCCCACAGAGACTTGTAAATACACTTCATAAATCTGACAACATTTTACAGGAAAGAATGCAAATTTCTACAAAACATTTTGCAAAAATTCAGCCATTCTTTAAGCAATAAAACACTAACATTTGTCGTCTGCAAACAGAAAAGGCGAGTAGGAAACATATAACTTTTCTAAGAGCTAGTAATTTTTATCTGTTCATTTTTACATCAGAGTGATGTGCATCAAAATCAAGAATAAACGATGCAAAATAATCACAATGAGTTGGCCAAACTCTATATCTAACCACTCGGCGCGGTGTCGGGAAGGGGCGCGGCGGCGGCGCACTTGGGAGGCGCATCTGTGAGGCCTGGTGCAGCAGCACTGCGTCAGGGAGGTGTGCGGGCTTTGGGTGCGAAGAAACAGAGGGAAGCGGTGCACGGGCAGTGGCGGGATGCAGCGGCGGGATCCGACGCTCCAGCGACGGGGACGGCTGGATCCGACAATAAGGAGTCTCCGGTGGCGTGGAGGCTTGAGCAGCATGAAAAACAGAGGAGGGCGCGCGGGGAAAGGGTAGAGGGCGCGGTGACGACGGCAGTAGCGTTCAGGTGGAGGTGGAGTATTTGGTTAGGGTTTCCATGGCTCTGATACTATATTGGATTGAACCCTTGTCTATTCCAATGGGCCTAAAAGCTAACATATACAAATTACATGTGTATGAAAATATGCAAAGAACACTCTATACAAATCATATCTAACACTAACATGCAGAAATGAAGCTTAGAAAGTGTTCAAAGAAAAAACAATATACTAACTGATGCCGTAGGAGGCAAAACATACTTTGGGAGATTGAAGGAAAAAAAGAACATATTCCTTGTTTGAAAAACAGGTACCATTTATATTGGATTATGCATCCATACAGCTAACTCGAATTCTGGGTCAAATCTTGTATTGATTACATCATGCAAGAAAATATGTACTTCAAACTCTAATTAAATCACACATTCAATGCATCTATTTTCTAGTCAAACGTACTTTACTATATTTTATTAAGAAACTAAGAATATATCAGTGTGAAAAATGCATTACGATATCTTATAATTAACAAATAAGAACTAGTTGTGTAAGAACATAGAACATGTGCAACTATATTTTGAACAATAAGACTCTTACACCAAGAATTTCCATCTTTAATATCCAGCATTACAGCTTCTTTTGCATGCTTAATGCTCTCTTCCACTAACAACGCTTGGTCTCCACTACCTGAAAAGGCGAACATAAAATAAATTAATGCAACAAGCTGAGAAAATTGCTGTCACAAAAAACATCAGCTATGTCATAACAACACCGTAGGTGCAAAATTAACATCTGAAAATAGATATTTTTTATAGCAGCAGCTCAGCATTAAAGCATGCACTAGATGCATGCCCACCATCAAATTATGCAGAACTTATTTGTGAAGCAATTCTATTCAATAATGCCTAGTCATTTTTTAGAGGGGACTACGGTAGGCAACAGGCCTACCGCCTACCTGAACACCTATGGGAGGGAGAAGACATAACATAAATTGAAGATCATGAACTACTAAGACAATTCTCATATTTTGCTCAGCTTATGATCATCATCAAAAAGCGAGCTAAACTCAATAACAATTACAAGCTCAAAATCAATTCAAGCCAAACACAATAAGCTACTGAGCAAGGTTTGTATTTGTGCAGAAGTATATTGAGAGGTGCTCTTCAATGCTCTCCCCAAAAGTGAAAGCACAAATTTTAAAGCACGTTGAGGGCCTGATTCGCAACCACCCAGTCACCCACTACTTGACTACTTTGACTACTGACAATGCTGCTTCAAGATTTGTGTTTTCCACTTTTCGGGAGAGCATCGTAGCACTACTCAAGTATACATCTACAATGAGAACACTCTGCATGTGGAACTGCCTTAGTCGCCAGTGGCGACCCTTCCCCCTCAGAAAGATTGCTCAACCCCCTCGCTAACCCTTCTGGCTTCCTCCCCTCCCATCCCGGCCTCCCCTTGCCCTCTCTCCCGGTCGGTAATTTCTAGTCAATTGGTTGATTTCTACATTGCCCATTAAACGTTCAAACATGATTGTGAGTTTGTAACTGTACTGGCAGCAATTAATCTCACTCAACCCAAAAGTCAAACTACGTTAAAGCTTGAGCTGGTCAATCAGGCCTGTATACAATTCAAGTCGAGAATAGTGTAAAAAGATCAAGATGAACAAAGCCAAGCATTGCTGGTCTTGCTTTCCATCTCAGATGGTTTCCAGCCTTTGCAAAATCTGCAGTCCCTGAAAGTGATGGTGCACTGGTACCCAACAGTCAATGGTACCCAGAATATCAGCATTACAATTAATGGCCAATGCTCTGATAAAATGTCACCCGTATATGGCCTGCTAATAGTCTTGTTAAAAACTTGTTTACTGAACATCCAGGTGACACTCAAAGATAATTAGAGAAAAAGAAATGTCAGATTGAACTGATTGTTTCATTTCCACATTAGCAGAAGTTTGTCCTTGTTACAAAAAAAAAGATAAAAAAACAACTATGACTAATTCATCATGGTGTTGAGACAGTGACATAATTGGTAATAAAATCTATATAATTCCTTAAAAACTATCAACTGAGGAGTTACAATATGATAGAGGGCATCCTCACCTTGAGCCATGCTTCTTTCAAGCATGGAGAGCTGACATAGTATTTTCTTGTCTGCACCCTGCAAAAATGAAATTATGCTGGAGAATTTGGCAACATAGGAAAAGGAAACTTAGTAAACTACATCCAGGTTAAAATTTACCTTGCTTGGTGCTAACAAAAAGCAGTTCTTTGCTGATGCCAGATCCCCCTTCTTCCATATGCAGTTACCCAAACATAGCCATGCATCTACAAGAGATGGATTCAGCTTTACCTAATATATCCAGTAGCAACAGTAGTTGTTTAAGTTTCTAACCGACAGTAAACGCATACAAGGAATTGTTTAGTCTTCTGCTACATACTGCTTTTGATAAATGATCTTCAGCCTCCTTATGATAATCAGGGAAGACATCCAGTATTTTTCCCCTCAAAAATTCATAAACAGCACGCTGTTGTGATGATTTCCTTTGCTCTGGAAGTACAAGAAACTAAAAATTCATATAGAGAAGAGCATGAAAGAATTTTTTTCTAAAAAGAGTGAACTATTAGAAGTGAGACATATGATAAGAATAGATATACACATATCATCACTACAACAGCAGTAACATTACACATTGGAAAATGAGTTGATAACTCAACTCAAGAAACAAATAATTAACCACCTAAATAACAAGTCGGCAAAAAAGGAACTGAAAATGTCCCAAAATGTTTCCATCCAAGACTAGTAACTCGGTAAAGCACAAACCATCCTATGTCAGAATCAGGTACAAACATTCCAAAAGCATGTGGATACAACAAGGACATAAAACTATGATGCTATCTGTCATATCTCCAACTTACATAAAGAGAAGTGCAGAAATATCATGTGGGCACCACAAGTAAATAGAATAGATATGATCAGATGGCAATGCAGCCATTTGTTGAATCGTCAAGGACACCATAATACATAAAGATCTGTTGCGTTTTTTCATAGCTAATTGTGCTTCAGCAATGCTAGTTCCCTTGTTTAGATGCCAATTTTCGTAAGGCGACACTGATGCAGATATTTGGACAAAAAATAATAATAAAGTTGGTTTTATTACTTCCTCCATGTTCTGAATATCCAATACCATCCCATAAACATGTACCTTTCCAGATATACATGCACAACAAGAAGATCAGCTGCTTGCACAATAAGATTTACTATAGCTGAACTCCGGAATGAACAATATGCAGACACCAACACTAGAGTCTGGATATTCAAAAGATAGACCAGCTACTAGGCCCAAAAGTCCCGAGCCTCAACATTACATCCAACACAAACACTGTGACACCCATCCCAGAGTTTTGTACTAAATTTGCAACACAATACCCAGTAACAAAAATGCTGGCCAGAAAACCAGAATAGTAACATGAAGATCAACAGTAGAGACGTGGAACAATGCAGAAACAATTGTACTAGCATCCAAAGCATTCCCCCACACCAACAGAGCATCCAGAATCAATCAAGAATTAACTAAGTTTCTTACAAGGCACACGCTTCAGTAAGTAAAGACTTTGACATTTCTAAATTCCAAATCGATGTACTAACAGCATCCAATTGGGGCAAAATCCTCACAAATCGAATCTGTTTTAACTGTAAACAGCTCATGTGTCACCACTACGCGTTGCTACTAATCGAATCAATGGTCTAGCAATGGATACTGGCGGTTGGGAGGTGGTGTTGCGACGTGTACCTGGCGGGAGGGAGTCGAGGACAGCGAGGGCAGCGTCGGCGCGGGCGCGGAGGGCGGCGGCCTTGTCGGCGGGGTTGCGGGGGAAGAAGGTGTCGCGGAGGCGGTACAGCTCCTCCACCGCGTCGGCCGTCCTCTCCAGCGGCGTCCTCCCCGCTTCCGCCCCTTCATCCCCCTCCCCCTGCTGCCGCTGTGGCTCGGGAGTCGAGGCAGAGCTCGCCGCTTCGCCGCCGTCCTCGCGGCTCATCGGTTTCTGGACGGCGATGGGATCTGAGGAGAGGGCCGGCGGGGAGAGGGAACAGTAATGAGCACGAGGATGTAGGGTGAAACGGATGGAATACGGACAGATAATCACTGTCATATTTGTTTATATATATATATATATATATATAGAGGATGTGAATATAAATAGTGTCAAATATAAATAAGGAGCAAATACGACTATGATCATGAATATTTCACGGAGCGTAAAAAATCTTTAAATTATTCAGTATTTCAGTAACTAAAACAAATAATTAATATTTGTCAATTCAGTATATATGTACTTGTTTACATCCACTCTCTAACATGTTTTTAATGTAAAATAAATCAATATGTTCTCTCTTGTATGCTTTATTTACCTCTTTTACTTACTCGATATCTATTGTCTACCTCATAAACATTGTATAATTCATTATAAAATAATATTTTATTAATATTTATTTATATGAATAATGATTGTGTTTTGTGACTCCCAAGAAAGAATAATGATGAAAGGAGACATGTTTGGGCAAAATCGACAAAAATATCGGTTGTTGAAAATACTATTCAGACATTTGGATATATTTTTGGGACATTAAATGGACTCAAAAGAAAATATTCACAAAGACAATTGTAGATCTCATCTAAAGCTATAATTTAGCCTGCTCATTTGCCTAAGTTGGATTTCGAACGAGAAAGTTATGGTTTTCGGAAGACAATGTACATGCAGCCTCAAATAGTATCTTCGAATATCCGGACCAATGTATCTCCAGATATCTAAAGTTATATTCGATGGAAAGTGCCCTACCGAATCTGTATTTGTTTTCGACAAAAATAATCCGTATTCACTTACGATCCAATGTTATCCGATAAATATCCGAGCCGATAGCATCTAATACGGGGTGCCCGATCTTCACGACGTAGGATCAATGATAACTTTGAATCCGTTCGACCTGACGAACCGATGGCGCTAACTATTATCAACATAGCAACATGCGACAAAAGAATCCACCCAAAACCATGTTTCAAATCAGCAAGTTTATCACATATAATGTATATCCGATAAACACTAGACTTGTCGTCCACACCAACATCTTCAATCAAATTGAATGTATACATGTATATGTAGCTATTAACTAGTGATCTTAAGGATAAAATTTTAGGAACCTTCTTAATCACACTAGACAGCTCTTTAGGTCTATCAAACATGATATAGCACAAAGAATTATTAGGAGATATCATAGTAAGAATTTCTTTATGAGTAATCAATTCCACATTATGCAGATTAAGCATATCAAATTTAGAACATGGAATCACTAAAGGAATAGTATAGTTCTCAGTTTTACGCACCTTTTCTTGATTAATTATCAATTGAGCACCAATATTGTTACCTTGGTCGACCTCTTGGGTTGATGTAGGTGCCGTGGGTATCGAATCTTCATGATGTAACCGTGGTGCCGCAACCATTCCCTATCCAACCATGATTATCTCTTCATATTTCTCTTCCAATGGTGAAGGTTCTTGAATGCTCAACTCCTCATCTTCATTATTAACCTGCATAATGTGAGAAACAACACTAGAAATAGAAGGTAAGTCATTAGTCTAAAAAAGAACCTCACTTATTCTAACTTCTACATCTTTCTTTTCTTTTGGTGTACCTCTCACACTCTCAATTTGGATACTCTCAACCTCGCATATGGTGGATTCACACAGCTTACTCTTTTTATCACTCACTCAATTAGGCTATGTGGCTTTCATCCTCATATGGATTTTGATACATCTCGTCCTTGTGAGAACGTGGGATAGCAATGACACAATTACCATCAATCACAACCTCCTCACGTGCTGCGGGTAGCGACGGGGCAGCACTACTCATCACCTCGATTGAAGGGAAAGTCCCATGCTCGACCAACTCCTCGCTCTCTCTTTGATGCAACATTGGTTCCATGAGAGCACTTTGCATGTAGATACTAGTAACAACCACAGGAGGTGTCTCTTCTATAGTCTGGAGCTTCTTCTTTTTCTTCTCGCTGACTTAAATGCATGACCTCCTTTGATGGCATCATAGCAAGGGCTTCTCTCTTATTAGCTAGGTAACCCAAGAGTAAACATAGCTGATGTAGTAGATGGAGTAACGTTTCGACCCAAATTGAACGGAGGTGTACGCTGCTCCTTAATTCTCTTCTCTTCCTCCATGGTGTAAATAGCAAGATCCTGCATACTACCATTATATTTCAAATGAACAGTACCAACAATCTCAAAATTCAAACCTCTTTTGAAGTATTCCCTTGCTTCGGATGCCTTTTTAATGTTAGCACAACACATAGCCATATTCAACTCGTCATAATAAGATTGGACAGATCGACGTCCTTGTCGGATGTTCCTCATCTGATGAAATAACCCCAACTCATAATCTGATGGTGCAAACTCCCTTCTCATGACCTCCTTTAGTTATTGCCAAGATGTGACATAGTGCTTCTTAGGATATCGTCTCCACCAATTGTAAGCATAATCTTCAAAGTCCATGGTGGCTCGTATCACTTCCTTGACTTTTGAGAACTTCTAGGATTCAAGCTCCATCTCCATGTTTTGTACCCACTCAAGGTACTCCTCTGGATCAGCACTACCATAGAAGGGAAGTTCCTTACACTCCCAATCTACCATGGTTGGTAGCAAAGAAAATGGTTGTTTTTGTGGTATGAATAGTGTAGAATAGTAACGAAAAATCAATCTACTAACAAGGATAAAGATTCTAAGGTGTCAACGGTGCTCTGATACCAAGATGATACGAGGGTGCCCGATCTTCACAACTTAGAATCTCGATACATTGAATAGCCTAATGAATCGCATGAATCCAATACGTTGCCAATGAAACAACAACCTACAGCACATCAACTCACCTAACCACATGCTTTGATAAGTCCACTTGGCCACGAACAAGTGGAGATGATCTCCCTGCAATTCCCCCAAGAGCAAGCAAGAAGATCAGCAAAGGAATCGCACAATTCTATGAAGGGCAGCTGGCGGCTTGCACAAACTCTAGAACATGCAATGCATTGTCTTTTGATTGATCAAATTTTGTGGTCTCCTTCCTAGGGCCGGATACACACCTTAAATAGGGAGCTACCCCCCCCCTTGGTTCAGCCAAATATTCTATGGGCCAAACCCAACTCTAATTCGGGCTCTAGAGACCGATTACAATTTACAACTCTGAAACGCAAACGACACAAACTCTAGTGTTTTGAATTAAAATAAAAAATACATGGTCAAATTTATGAGGATAATTTGGCCTAAATACTTGGCATGAAAGCCCACACAATTTCCTAACCCATAAAGCTCAATTTGGCTTGAAATCCGCTTCAAATTCAGAATTGACTTTGGGCTGATTTTTTGAGAGAACCCCAATTCAGATTCGGTGTTTGTGTTGGAATCCACTCTCCTTTCTTTGGCCAAAATCCATGCTCCTTGGTTGGCCCATGCGGCAGCCCCCTCCTTGGCCCACGTGCTTGCACCTTGGTCCATGCGATAGTCCCCTCCATCCCCTCCTTGGCCCATACGGCTCCCTTGGTTTGGACGAAGCCCATGTGGTGCTTGCTTGGGCTTTGGCCGAAGCCAATGCATGTAGGCTTCTCCCCTTTTCTCCTTGGACTGTATTCTCTTTGCTTTCTTCTTCTCTCTTAGGTTGGTCTCCTTCTCTTCACACTGGCCCGCACTATTTTTAGGATGTCCATAATACCTACACTCACACAAGCAAAGCCATAGCAAAATATAATCATGAACATTAAGTTTAGCTTTAACCTTGTGATAGTGTTTGGAATCTCGATGTATAGGTATGTATGTCATTGAGGTAGGGCAATCCTCATTAGCATCCGTATTCGAAAATGATTCAGATCGGCCGGAAACTATCCGAGTCGTTTTCACCCCTACGAGGATGGAAGGGTATAGTAGAACAGCGTGGGAGGGAGGAGGAAATCGGAAAGGTGGGACTAGGTGGCCAAATGGGTAGCACGACCTTGCCCGACACGGGCGTTTACCCACAGCCCGATTGACTCGACTAGCTAAACGGGATGTGTCATGATAGCCTGTGGGCTCAGTTGTCGATCCAAGCACAACATGCTAAGCTCACGAGCCGCGCCATGCTAGCTCGTGCATGATTAGCCCGATGGGTCGGGATTGGCCCGTGTTGCCCATGTCAGCCCAAAAAAAATGAAAAATTCCAAAATAAAAATAGAATTCAAAAATAAAAAATTCAAATTTGAAAAAAATGAGTTCTATACCCATAACAAGATACAAATATAATGAAAATGTAATAATGAGTTTTATTAATGTTTACATTGCTGCCTATTTAAAAACTTTGCTAAGTAAAAACTCAACATAAGAAAACCTTGGCAAAGAAAAAAGTGTAATATCCTGTATCATGAATGAGTAATTAATGGATTAATAATAATAATAACAATACGAATCTAGTGGGAAATGGGGATTAATGGTGGGCCTTTTGGCCCATGGCCCAAGACGGCATAGGCCTCACACCTATTTAAGGGAGAGAGAGACTAACCAAAACCCTATTCTAGTTCTCCCAGCCGTCGTTCTCCCAACCACCGCTGGCACTTGAGCATTCCCCCCCCCACCAATCTCCCTTCTCCCTGCTCGATCTCCCCTATGTGCAAGTCCGAGCGACGCCCTCCTAGCTCGCCCCTTCCTCATCTCCCCCGGACTCGCTCTTCTGTGCCGTTGTCTCCGCCGCCTACCTCCCCGTGCGCCCGCGCCCGGAGGCCAAGGGAGGCACCCCTCCCGAGAAGCCTCCTATAGGGCCACCTCCTCCGTGTAGGCCTCGCGGGCCTCTTCGGCCTCATGCATGGCGGCGGCGCCCTCGCCGCACCGCTCTCCTACGAGGAGACGCTGCGGTTGTCGACCGACTCCAGCGGAGGTAGCGGGGGCTTCGAGCTCGCCCTCCCGGACCTCGGCTTCGACGAGCTCGTGGACTTTGTCACGCAAGAACCGCTCGTCGCCGTCGTCGGTGTTGCCGCGGTCGCACTCCCGCTGTTCATCTCGCAGCTGCTCGGCGGTGCCTCCAAGCCCTATGGCATCGTGTCCGTGAGCGCCGCATACCGGAGGCTGCTCGAGGAGCCCGACGCACAGCTCGTCGACTTCGGGCCGCTCAAGGACGCCCGGGAGGTCGGTTCGGTGGACCTTCGGGAGGCCAAGAAGAAGGCAGTGGCCGTGCCGTTTGACGGCGAGGACAAGAACGGATTCTTGAAGAAGCTCGCGCTGCGATTTAAGGACCCCGAGAACACCACCTTGATCATCCTTGTCAAGTTTGATGGGAACTCTGAGCTAGTTCCTGAGCTTGTCACAACCAATGGTTACAAAGCTGCTTTCGCAGGTGAAGGATGGTGCTGAAGGACGTTAAGGATGGCTGAGCTGTAATCTTCCCTGGACTACTCCTAAGAAGGGATTCAGTTTCGACTTCGGCGATCTATTTGGGGATGGTTCAGATGGTTTGCCTGTCACCATTAGTCTTGCTGCAGCCACTAGGTTTGGGATTACTTGCCTACACAGAGGTAGAGACTGTACTCCAGTTTTTAGGGTTAGCTGCCATTATCTAGCTGGTGACAAGCAAGCTCTTGTATGCTGAATTGTAGGTGGTGGTCAATTCACAATGCGCGTCGCTCGGTGGTGGAGAACTCTGGTGTTAGAGCGTTCCGCCTTTTTATCTTCTGTCTCACGGTTGAGGCAAGTGCAAATATTATTAATGAGTTGTTATATTACATACTTGATGAATGCCTTAGTTGATTGATGATGCTTACTGATTGGTAATGTTGATGAGCCTGAATGCCTTAGTTGATTGATGATGCTTACTGATTGATAATGTTGATGAGCATTAATTTTCATGATGTGTTGATATCATACTTTACATTCTGCATCATGGCATTGGATCCCTGTGCCTTGAGGGCACAGGCCTTAAATGCGTTTTGGATCCCCGTCATGCATTGGATGGGCCTGGTCCCCACACTCGAGGAGTGTGGGCTTTGGATCCCTGTGCCCAGAGGGCACAGGCCTAGAGTATGTATCGACGGATACATTAATCGACATTACCAGTAATTGCTAAAATGTGAAGAATGCGCATTCATGACATGTCATTGCATTTTTGCACAAGATGTGGATTTGTTGGTTTAGCATATAATGTTGTGTTCATGATGGAATTATTTGTTCCCTTTGATTGCTTATGATGCTATCATAAGAGATGGATTTGTGGTATATAACGCTGTGATTCATGATGGGATCGTTTATTCCCTTTAACTACTTATGATGCTATGTTTGATTTGCTATTGCACTTTGCTGAGTCGTGGACTCACACTTGTTGTGTTGTGCTTGCTAGGTACCTCTCGAGGCAACGACATGCATAGGAAGGGGGTAGACATGGTGCACGTCACATAAACACAAACCACAATGAATAATGTAGTCCAATTATCCACAATTCATACTCTTGATAACTGCTTTAGTTTCCATTTTGTGACCATCCTTTGCGGTGGATGTTTTGATAGTGATCATGGACGACCCCGCTATGTTCTTAATTCCTCGTTGCTTAAGTTCACTTAAGTTAATTTAAGTTCATTCGTTGGACTAGACAGTTTGATTTCGATTATTTTATCATTCCCGCGGCTTGATTGGTTAATGATGCTTTAGATGTAGCTATTTGGTCATTATCTGCTTGAGTTTAGTAATGTTAGACTGCTTTAACTTAGTTGTTAATGAGATGACTTCATGAAGTGATTTATGTTCAATTGTTAGTTGCTATACTTCTATTGAGTAACTCATAGATTGTGCTAGTATTGAATATTAACTTTATGCCATTCATGAATGAATGATTGGTTGAAGGTTTAAATAGATGTTGATGGTTGATATTATCATTCATCAAGATATGGTTGAATTAGTAATGGCTTAATGATCTTCGTATAGACTCTTGATAGTGTTATGATAATTGATTTAATATGATTGGGTGCTTGAGATTGAATTGTTGTCGAATTCTGATTTAATTCTTATATTCATTCTACTAGATATTGATCTTTTTATGTTATATTTGAAAGATGGTTGAAATTATTCCGTATTGTTGTTGTATGTTAGTCTTTTAGGTAACATTTTGGCTTCCGCATAGCCAGGGTGTTACAGTTGGTATTAAAACAGGCGTTAGGTCCGTGGTAGTTGAAATATTAAATTAACACACTGTGCACAGTAAGATGAGGATGGGTCAAGCATTGCATTTACATTTTCGTTATATCGCTTTGAGCATTGCTGTTATGAATTGATTATGAAGGCTTATGATATGCCTATATGATTATTATATGTTATAATGGTGGGTGACGAGAGGTTCAATTCGTGGTTGTAGCCCTGGGTTGCCAGGTTGCACCACCGTTCGGGGTATGAGTCTCCTTGGGAAGATTTTTGTCTTCCTTGAGTTTGGAATGGTTGTTCTTGTTCAGATACGGCAGATGAGTTTTCTTGGATTAGTGGTTCTTTGCAGTTGAGAGGAGTTCATCGGTCTTTGTTGGTTTTCTTAAAGCAAATCTTTGGTCTCCTGAATGACGAGTTGTTTTGCTGATTATAAGCATAGTTGATTTATGAGATTGTTCCTTTTTTCATGAAAGTCCTACCTTTCTTGTTGAAAAATATGATCCGGTGATTCGTTTGGTATTTTGGATAATGGAAATTATCTTTTACAAACTTCATTGAAGAAAGTTTTGACTCTGCTCATTTCTTTTGGAGTAATTGGAGTGTTGGAGTTTAGAACCTTTTCTTTGAATCAGAAAGTGTCAAACCCCTTTGCAAAAGTTTTGTGGTGTTAAGTGAGAAACTATAAGTAAGGAAGATAATTGATAATGTTTATGACATCAAGTTGGGTCTTTGGTAGGATGCATAATTAACCTTAACAGTCCGAAGGTCTTCGGGAGACACTTGAACGAGCGCGTCAGCGGGTGGACGCATTTCGGGCTTCGTTCGTTGGTGATCACAGGTCGTCCGATGCCGACGCCGCCACCTACGAAGTTTTGAAGTCGGAGATAGCAGCCTACCTCCGCCACTAGAAAAACTCTATTTATTTAGATTTCTACTTTTTAAAAAAATCTTTGTAAGAAGCGACTGGCCACCTGTTTGGCCATATGTAAATTCTAAAATGAAAAAAAATCTAGTTTGGAGGTGAAGTTATTGTATTATATGTTGAACTATATATCACAGACGGTTTAGTGGAACAAATATCTATTTGTGATATGTATCATAGTTAAAACATATTTTCAGCAGTATTTAAATAACAAAATTGACATATAAACATGTAATTTCTTCATGTCATGTAAATGTATACATGATAATATGCTCAAAACATAAAACTTGAGAACAACCATATCACAGACGGTTCCATAATAGAACCGTCTATGATATCTCTTTATTAGTAGGAGCCCGCTAGGGTTTGTGCCCTAACTCATCGCTCCCCAGTCCCCAGCACCATTACTCTCGCCCGTTCCCCTCCCTACCCGAGTGCCCCCGACCTCGACGTTGCCGCCCCCGACATCAATGGCGTGGATGCGCAGGTACTCCGACTGGGAAGTGGCTTCATGTATCAGCAACCAACCTTTCCTTGATGTCAAGTCCAATTACCTATCGATGACATCCAGGTAATTGTTTGTCCACGTGCTCTCCTGACAGCCATGCTTCTTGAACTTGCAGGCTCGATGAAGTTGCTCGTGGCTGGTGTCTCACCCTCCTCATGACCCCCCAAAAGTGGCTGGGGGACTACGAACAATATATATATATATATGAAGTTGGTTTTAAAGGCACAAGCAACCACTGCTTGGAGACTTTATAGAGAATATATATCACAGACGATTTCATCAACAAACTGTCTGTGATACATCAGCTATCACAGACGGTTTTATATACAAACCGTCTGTGATACGTCAGCTATCACAGACGTTTTCATCTACAAATCGTCTGTGATGGTCAACTATCACAGATAGTTCTGAGTTAATAACCGTCTGTGATAGTCTACATCACAGATGGTTCAAAAACTGTCTGTCATGACCTCATGTCATTATTGACCCATAAACTCATACGGCTCACGAAATCGTCTATGATAACGTTTTTGAACCGTCTGTGAAGACCTTTTCTGTAGTAGTGATATAACCCCCGCTAGCTGCCTTCCCCGCCCACCCGCTCGGCTACCTTCTCCCCCACTTGCCCGCCCGCCCACCTCCTCCTCCTCCCCCAGCTACCTCCTCCCCAGCAACCACCTCCTCCTCCCCCAGTGGCCACCACTGGCCCGGCTACCTCCTCCCCCACACTAGTGTTGCCCAGATCCAGATCTGGATCTAGAGCTCGCCGTCCCCCGGCGCCCTCCTCCCCGGCTACCTCCTTCCCCCTCTACCCCGCATGGCCACCTCCTCCCTGGCTACCTCCTTCTCCCTCTACCCCACGTGGCCACCTCCTCCTGGCAACCTCCTTCTCCCTCTACCCCACCTCCTCCCTGACCACCTCCTCCTCCTTCTACCCCGCTCCTCCCCGGCCACCTCCTTCTCCCTCTACCCCGCGCTGGCCACCTCCTCCCCAGCTACCTCCTTCTCCCTCTACATCACGGTGGCCACCTCCTCCCTGGCAACCTCCTCCTCCCTCTACCCCCCACTAGCCCGGCTACCTCCTCCCCGGCCACTGTTATGTTACTACATGTTCTTAGTTCTTACCATCTGCTTGTTGTTCAATGTCTTGTGTATAATTGACTATCCTGTTTGCTGAATTTGATTATCATTTGCTTTCTTAACTAGATTGATGCACATGTTGGTGGTGTAAATGACATTGCATTTGCCCACCCAAATAAGCATCCCTGGTATGTTGCTAGCTTAGTTAGAAATTTGGTTATTGACAATTGGCATGGTCTATTAGCTTGGTTGACCATGCATTTGGTTAGTGAAGTGTAGACTTGGTCGGAGCTCCAAGACTTTTTATGAACAAGTCTCAAATTGTGATTGATTTGGTTAATACTAGCACTAGGAGATATTGCTTAGTGATGTTGTGGGGCTTGGATTAATGCTCAATGATGTATTGATGTCAAATTGAGGTTGAATATGACAATGGAGTATAATCTGGTCTTGAGCTAAAAGATTACTTGTTTTTTATCGAGTCATGCAATTCATGCTTGTTCTGTACATGTGATTCATTCGGTATTTAGTAGCTGCCCACTGTGATTCACTGTGTTTCATTTGGTTACTTCATTTGGCTCATTCTAATTCACTGCGATTCATTTAGCTACTATCTTTAGTTCACTGTGATGATTTTTTTGGTCATTGTAATATTCTTTTGTCAATTGTTACAATTGTCTTTTATCAGTAGACTTTGAATTGATGATTTGCATGAAGTGAATGATTAGACAAGCAAGGTTTTATTTTTAGCTCAAGGCCTAATATACCTCAATTGATTGTCATATTCAATTTATGATTAAAATTTTGACACAAGTGTCGTGAGGGCCAAGATTGCATCTTGTGCAACTCGATATCTGAGAACAATAAACAAACATTCTAAATCTGAGCAATGTACTAATTTTGAATGTTTTCATGTTCCATCTATTGAGCATATTAAGATGCTTAGGTCAAATTGCCTTAGTAATTTGTATCCTTTTTGGTATATCTTTGCTTCTTAATGGTTGCTCTTTTTCCTTCTTTTTTCTTTGTTACTTCTTTATTTTTGGGTAATGCGTGTGAGGGTGGGGTGCCTAACATCACGATGATTAGCCCCAAGCCCTAAAAAGTGGAGGGCATGAATTATTCAAAGTTTGTAATAAACAAACAACATATCGTCGTTAAATAATTATTTGTTGTAATAATTATTTATTGCAATAATTATTATTGTATTTATTTATGAATAATTGGTTGTATTAATTATTCACTGTAATAGTGTTTTGTAATAATTATTTTTTATTTTTTGTTGTATTAATGCACGGCAATAATTATTTATTGTGATTATTTATTGCAATTATTTCTTTAATATTTGTTTGCCATTAATTACATTAATTGCGGTCAATTTGTCGTTAGTTGTCGTCAAATGCCGTTAGTTATTGTCACTTGTCATTAACTACCGTTTGTTGTCGTCAAATGTCGTTAGTTATCGTCACTTGTCATTAACTACCGTTAGTTGTCGTCAAATTAATTATAATAATTGTTTTTAATAAATATTTATTGTAATAAATGTTTATTATTCATCGTCAACTGTCGTTAGTTGTTGTTAAATATTGTTAATTGCATTAAACAACATCAAACAAGCTATTACTGTCCTCAGGGGCATTTTCGACATTTCCCATCTCGAAAGCTACTACCTACCTACGTAAAAGTCGGACAGCCAAGCACCAAATCTCTTCAGGCCGCAGCTGTTCAGCCCTGTAGCATAGCCGAAAGCCACTTTTTAGGAAAGCCACATCTGTTCCAAACACCCCCCCTAAGTAACCTGGTTTTGCAATGTCATTGGGTTAAATAGCCAATTTTTTAGATCAGGGGGTTAAGTGGCTGCACCACCATACTTCAGGGGGGGTCATATGGAGTTCTTCCTAAGATTAAGAATATGATAGGCACATCGCTGATGTAGCAAGAAGGATTCAGCGTATATACTAAATAATGTAGTGACAGTATCCATTGCCTTAGATAATACAGTCTGCAATATTCTCATTTGTAAAACCAAAATCTTCCACGTCTTTGATAATACAGTCTGCAATATTCTCATTCATGTGTGCTACATCAATTAGTTTGAACCCTATAATTTTTTTTTCTATCTTCCAGTTGTCGTAAACATAATAGCAACTACACTAAGATAATCCTCCCTAGCCCAACCACTCCATATGTCCAAGGTCAAAGCCACCGAAAATGTACATGTAGTAAGAGTTCTTTTAATTTAGCATGACAATCATTATAGTATTTAACTAGTTCTTTTAAAATTGAAAACTTCGATTGTTACCATGCCTAAATAGGCCTAATCGTGCCTAATGAGCCATGCCTAATGGTGCTAAACGTGCCCAATCGTGTCTGCCGTGTCAGGCCTTGCCAAACAGGCTAAACGGGTCATGCCTAGCCGCGTTGTGCTATGACGAAGAGGCTAAACGAGCCGTACCTAGCCGGGTCCTTCCATGCCGAACGGGCTAAATGGGTCGTGCCTAGCCGGGCTATGTTGTGCCGAGCTCGGCTAGGCATGGAGCCCGGGCTAGGCATGGTACTATGCGTCTCGTGTCGACCTGGCCCGCTGGACCAGGTGGCGACCCAAGCACGACACGACGCGTTAGGTCGTGCTGTGCCTAGGCCATGCCAACAATACTGTGCCTCGGGCCGGCCTGGCATGCATGACCCATTTAGCTACCTCTAGGTAGGAGCAATGGGACTGATAGTTCGGGGCCTAGATCTTTGATGGGTGGAAACTGAAAAATGTAACCTAAGGCCTAGGGGTGAAACCAGGTCGGATACGAATGGGTATTGCTCATCCCATATTCGAATCCATATTTTTCTCGGATCTAGAGCCGAATGTGAATACGAATTCGAAGTATTTGGGATACAGACACATGACATATTCAGATCGGAAACGAATATAATAGTTGTATAGTACACACTTGCGCACACATAGGAAGGAATATACGTTGAATCATACTACCATAGCTTCAACTTTTCAACATGAGTACATATATAAGTTTCACATGTATATCCGATCACATCAACATAATGGCATAGTAAGCTTCAACATAAGTTCATACATAAATTTGACATGATGACACCGACATAATGTATAACAACCTAAATTTTCAAATTCTAGCTTAAAATAATTATTTAATCCATTATTGATTTTTGAGCCTTTTCGTGAATTTATAAAAGATTTTTTCCTATTTTCCCCAAGAATAAAAGGCATTCTTAGAAAATTAATAAAACCTTTTCAAATTCTGAAAAATATTTTATTTGGGTTCAAAATATTCTAAAATACCTCTTTAGATTTTTTTTAGTGTCTTTTGCTATTTTTCAAAGCCCAAAAAACCTTTTCTTGAATTTTTCTTCTTACAGGAAACTACCCGACATAACATAGTACAGGAAAAATCCACATCTTTCAGATAATAGTCGCTTCAAATTTAGCCCTGAATCTGTATTAGGGCTCGTATCCGGGCAGATAGTAAAATAGATTCCCTTATTCGGCTACCGATCGAATCCAACTCTAGATCTGGTCAGGAATTATCCGCCCCAGTTTCACCCCTACCGATCTAGGGGCTAGGGCTACCATTAGCAATGCCCATTCCCATATATGAACATTCTTCAACTGTAACATCCTAAATTTTGGTCTTTTTAAAAATTTATTTCAAAATAATTAATTCAAAGATTTGGATTTTAATTTGGAGTTTTTCGGGATTTTATTGGATTTAAAGTGAAAAGTAAAATTTTAATTAATTTACGAATTTTAAAAGCTTTTTCCTTATTATTTTGAAGCCAAAATAAATTATTTACAAAATTAATTACCATTTATAAGGTGGAAATATTTTATGTAAGTCCAAAATAATTCTAGAAATTTTTGTGAATTTTTCTAGATTTTTTGGACTCTATTTGCTATCTTCTAAAAATCTATTTGAATTATTGCTTAATCTTTATTTTGAATTAAAAATAAAAAAATCGGAACTTCCCGTCGGTCACCCATCCGAGCCTTTCCCACAGACCGCTTAATGTGCGTAATTCTATGCATGCACTGCCACCGTTGGCTTTTGCATTCAATTGTCTATGTAGTCCCTTTCTTCTTTATATTCATTTCCTTCTCTCTCCTTTCATCTTCTTCCTCCCGAACCATTTCTTCCCGAGAGATTTTTCTTTCTTCCCGAACTACCTCCATGGCCAACCGAGCTCCATGGCCGACCTCACCGGCTCCGACCACCACCGTCGGCCGCCCCTCGCCGCGCCGCCCCTTCCCCATCCACTCGCGCCGCTTTTCTTCCCCTCCCCTTGCTCCCAGCCGAGCCAGTTGAGTTCAAGCTACCATTAATGGCTGCCGGCATTATTTCTCCCCGTTCTCCTCATTCAAAGCATCAAAATCAATTCCGTTTGAAGCACTAAGACCTCATTAACCTCAACCACGTTCTCAAACCATCAATTCTTGCCTCCTCCACTCTTTGCATTCAAAGTTTCAGTTTCTACATTTAAACCTTAAACTGAAGCTTTGATTTCCTGTCAATTGGGACACCACCTCCACTCTATAAAAGGACCATTGCGTTCCCCTCACCAAGGCAAACCCCATGCTCACCTCCCCTCGCTGGATCCATCACCACAACGCTGTCCCCGTGTGCCATCGACGCCCGTGCACTTAGAACGCCGCCGCCTCGCTCCGTCTCCGGCCAAACCGCCACCACCATTGGGTAGAGGACGTCATCGGGATTCCATTTTGCCCATTCACCGACCACCCCGCTGCTTGCTTCGCCAGTGCCATTGCTTTGCACTGAACTGGTAGCTTTCGGCATGAACAGTGTTCTGTGAACAGTGCGCTTTCTCATTTTTCATGATTTCATGCTATATCAAACTTCCAAACACTCGTTCTTGCTCATACAAACTCCAAATTCATTGACTCTTCTTCCTAAATTCATCTAAATTCATTCTCTAATTTTTAGTATTTATTTTATAATTTGTAGTATTAATTTAATTTCTGTTATTTATTTGGACCGTTTCGCGCATGTAGAGTCCGACGTTGCCGACACCAGTTTGGATCAACTGGACGCGGCAACCGCAACCTACGTTGAAGGCGAGTCTCCTTTGACTATTTTGAACCTATGATTTGTAAATTTTGCTTTCATTTTTTAATTTTATTATGCATTGCTATTTACATAAAATGACGAATTTAAATTGTAGGTTGTTAGTTAAAACCTAAAGATTGTTAATGTCTTCCTTGATATTGGTTATCCTATACATTTGTAACCCTAGTGTAGAAAATTCCGTAATATTGATTACAACTTTGCGGAATAGTTTTGTAACAGTAGAATTGCTTAGACATGCTTTACAATTTTATTTAACCTTTGGGGGGAGAAAATTCATTATTACCCTTTATGCTTTGTTTGGAAAATAAATGACATTAAGTAATGTCAGTATTTAAAAAAATAAAATAAAATGCTGAAAACTTGTTTTAGACTTGGTAATGGTAAGATCGGTAAGTGCGGCTAGAGCATGAGAACTTGGAATGTGGTAAGTTCCGCCCAAGTCATATTAAGGACCGACGCTTGTGACTATTCAAACCGAGCACTACCGTACAACCACATGTCCAAAATGGGAACAGACCTGGCAAACTAATTAACTATGTTCTAGCATTACGCCCGCAAGCTGTAGATAGTAGGTGTTACTTGGTTAGTGCAAACGATGGTAAATGACGTCCATGTCTGTCGGGGCTTGCGCCGAGCGTTGGTAATAGACGTCCAAGTCCGGGTAGGTTATCCCCCACAACGGTGAGCTCCAGGTCAATGGTAATTGACGTCCATGACTTGGGGTAAAGCTCATTAGGCAGGCTAATGTTAGGATAAAGTATTGTAAAAGCCTTGTGATAATCGCTTAATCGCACACCTTCGAAAGTGTGTGAGCGGACAGTATAAGCTGATTATCTCATGTGGGTCAAGCTCTACTACCTTTGCAGAGTGTTAAAAACTATTCGAATAGCCGTGCCCACGGTCAAGGGCGGGCAAGGTGCGTTTTTACATGGTAGATTTTGGTTTTGTTTTCAAAAGAGTAAATTTTGGGAACTGAGAGCAGTTGGGACTCTCGGATAGTTTCTGGCAGCTAGAGCCAGTTGGGCAGCTAGAGCCCTATCCTTTAAACCTTGGCGGCTACAGCCTTGATGCTAGTGGTTGGTAGCTAGAACGTCCACTAGTGATACAATTTATTTATTTATTTATTGAAACTACCTCTTGTCAAATGTGCTTTATGAAAACTGTTTAAACTTAAAATATTGCTTTGTGCAAATAAACCCTATAAGCCCACTATGCATATGCATCTTTCCCAAGACTCGCGGAGTACTTTATGTACTCACATGCTACACTCATAATTAAATCTCAGAAGCTTTCAACAACATGGACGAGGACTACGACTACTTCGCTTGTGGCTTTGATGAAGACACCCGGAGTACTAGGTTGCGCTCCCCAGTCGAATGCCAGTGGGCAATTTGATGGGCCATCACTCGGAGTTTAACTTGTTGTTTTCGCTGCTGTAAGACTCAAGGTCTTTTGACCTCTTTTGTAATAAGTGGCCATAAGGCCGATACTCGGTTGTTTATTAATGTTATTCATGATTCAAACTTGTTATCAACGATGTTTCTACTGTGTGCACTAGCTACTGATCATGGGACTGGTGCAGAAGTACACAGAGGGTTCGGATGTAGAAATCCGGTCCTAACATCAACTACTCAAACAAAACCAAGCGGGCCAAAGAGACTAGCTTTTAAAAATATATAGCTAGTATAAAATAGCATATTTTATATACATATATAATTAGTCCCATTAACTATCAATGTTATATTTTCTCATCTCACAAGTTGGCACGGTGCTGAGCGTGCTACTTGCTACACTGCTGCGGTGCCGCCTAACTACTAAGTGCTAATGCAGTAGTTAGGTTGGCTATCAACTTGTCAAGTGTTAAAACGTGGGACCCAAAAGTCATCGACTCGTTACATCGTTCGCAATTCATGCTGACATTGGTAAATATAGTATTTACCGATACCGTACCAAAAAAGATTGGTATTTACTAAAACCGAACCATATTTTTAAAATACCATATTTACCAAACTATAATACTATATTTACAGAATATACCATATTTACCGAACCATGTATATTGAACGACCAACCCTAAGCCTAGCTTTTTCTACTCTTGTCTTGCTTTGATTGTTTCCCCCCAATTAACTATGATGATCCAATCAACTGCCACCACCACCACCTTTCTGGCCATTTCATTCAATTCAATCCCCAATAATGAAGTAAAAAAAAATCATTCAATAAAATTGATTTCGATGGACAAGAGAAAGGAGAGCTTGGGAGGTAGAAGGGAAAGAAGCAAAATGAGAAGTGCACGAAGGGACTCGGAGCCATGCTGGATCAAAGCGAGCAGCTCCAGCAGGAGTGATGAAGGTTAGCGTCGGAAAACACCCACTTGGTTCCCCGCTCTGCTCCTCTTCTTTGCTCCGTCTTGGTTGGCTGGAATGGCCGAGGAGGACATGCGACGGCGACGAGGAGGCACATAGGGAGGGCGGCGATGGGGTAAGTAGCGAGCGCACATGCGAGGCGAGCCGTGGAGGAGGGCCGAGAGGGAAGGGATAGGAGTAGGTGGGGGCAGGTGGTGCTGAAAGAACACCTTGGCCGATTGCTCCGACCATGGATCAAGTGTGAGAGCGCCAATATCTCTACTACTTAAAAGAAACACTCAGTGCCAATATCTCTACTATTTAAAAGAAACACTCGGTGGTGACGGTGAATGTGCCACCCTCCGTGCTGACATGTGGGCTCTGTCTGTCAACAAGTGCCACCTCGCCCCCAACATCTTGCACCTCATCTCCCATCCTGAACCCCAAGTCGCACTCGCACCTCCCCATCTCCTCTGTGCCACCATAATCAACCCCAGGCTGGGACTGCTCTTCCTCGTGGACGACACCGATCTCACCCCGCTGGAGTCTCCCAGTTGGCCTACTGTAGGATCAAGGATAACCGACTAGAGGGGGTGAATAGGAGGTTTTTAAACTTTTTAGCAATTTAACAATTTTGGCCAATAACAACTTAGTCTAAACAAGTTATTCTTCTAGCTAGGCAAATTAATCACAATAAACAAGCTAGAAAAATAAATATGAAAGTAAAGACTAGAGATAACCACAAAGACACGACGATGTTTTTCCCGTGGTATCGAAGACTTGCTTGGTCTTCACTAGTCCACGTTGAGGGAGCTTGACGTCTCAAGCGGCTCCACAATTAAGCCTTTCCTCAAGTCACTATGGTTGTTCTTCCTCCACTCGAGAGATGGTGAACACCGAACCACTCACAAGCTTGCACCGGCCTCTTCACAATCTTCTTGAAGAGATCACCGTGCTTCACCACCAACCGTCTAGGAGTGCGGCAACACTCCAAGAGTAATAAACCAAAGTCTTCACTTGACGGCACTCAAGTGCACATGGATCAACTAGGAGAATGAATGCACTTGAATGTATCTCAACAAGCTCACAATGAATGCACAAGAGTGTTTTTAAGTGTTGAGTGAATGCAAGGGCTCTCAAGGCTCTATGAATGTCAAATGGGCACTAGCAGCCTTGACTTGAGCAGGTGAGGGTGTATTTATAGCCCCCACCAACAATTATGACCGTTGGAGACGAAATCCAAGTTTTCAGGCAAAATCGGAATGACCGCGAGACAAAGTGCAAGACGACCAAGACGTCTGATCGAAACACGATCAACGGCTAGAACAGATACTAAAAAAGGAAAAAGTAGCCGTTGAATTCCAGTCGGAACGATCGCAGGCAAATGTGCGGTACGTCCGATTTGCCCCGGTAGTACCGTTTATACGAGCGGTACGACCGTTCGTAGGGTTTCGTGTTTTGCTGAAGATTTGCTTTGGTTCTGTAATTTTTGTACCGTCGTAAAAACATCGGAATGACCGCAGGCCGGTACGACCGTTCCTTAAGAGCGGAACGTCCGATTTCCATATTAAGTTTTAGAGCAGATTTGCACTTGTTCTGTTTTTATTGAACCGCCTCACAAAATTCGGAACGACCGCCCAACGGTACGACCGTTGCCCATGAGCGGTACGACCGATTTTCAAGAAAGATTCTGAGGTGATTTGCAACGCTTCTGGTTTTATAGAACCGCCAACTAAAATGCGGAATGATCGATGATGATCTGACCGTTCAAGGAGCCGGTCGTTCCGCTTGAATATTTATTTGGCTGTTCCCTTCAAAATGCGATACTACCGCCAAGTAAAGTCCGGTCATACCGCACCAAGCGGTACGACCGCAAGTATAACTGCGGTACTACCGATTTTGGACAGAAACACTTAGAACTTTTCAATTTTATTTCAAGTTTAAATTCAAATGCATGCATGATCCTAAATTGATCCATATTGCACAAGAACATGCTATCAAGCTACTAGCCATGATCCCTCTTAATAGTACGGTGTTTATCCTATAATCCGGTCTTTCATCCAAAACTCCTAGACCGGTAAAATGAAAAAGAGATCCTAGACTACTTGTACCTTGTCTTTGAGCCAAAAGATCCTCGTCTAGTCCATTTCACATGTCACTTTGTATCAACACATTCACCAATGGGATTTAACCTTGTAAATACTCAATAAACATGTTAATCCCATATTCACATATTGTCATTAATTACCAAAACAATTTTTTGGGGCCTAGATGCTTTCAATCTCCCCCTTTTTGGTAATTGATGACAACACTTACAATATGTGAGAAAAATTGATTTGAATATACCATAATTGTATATTCTTTTGATGGCTTAACAATAAGATAATTCTTGCAATAAGAACAGATGAGTGTATGAGAATTATTTTCTTGTTAAGTCTTAATTTAAAGAAAGCTCCCCCTAAACATGTGCAAATAAAGATTGAACATTTTGAAGAAATTTTGAGAAATTTGGGCAGAGTTTCTTTAGCATATTTGAACTTGAGGAAATGCAATAGTAAGATGTGATGATAATTGAGATTGCATAAAAGGTAATAACATGACAACATCCACAAGTTCAACAAGTTAAAGAGCGCATAATTAAACTATTACAAGCACTGATAAGTTCAACACTACATAATAAGTCCAACATATATAAGCTAACACATATAATTCCATAGTATAGTAGCAAAAGCTTGCGCTTGCTCCCCCTAAAGCTATATCTTCTATATCTTTTCACTTCTTTCTTCTTTGTCTTCGTATTTCTCCCCCTTTGGCATCAAATACCAAAAACAGCTCAGACGCTGGGATCTTGAGGAATGACGTCCTGTGAAGCTGGATCCTGTGCAGGAGTAGGAGCGGGAACAGGAGCGGGATCCTGAGAGTTAGGAGCCAGAGGAGTTGAAATCGATCTGGAGAAAAGCACAGAGGAGGGATCCAAGATGCTAACTCAGAGCCGGAGCCGGATCCAAGAAGAGGTCTCTAAAGCTGAAGCTGAATCCTGAGTCATGACCTCGGTGACTGGAGCTGGAGGAGCAACAGGAGTAGGAACTGTATCCTGAGGTGTAGGTGCTACAGCTGGAGCAGGAGGAGGCACAGGAGGCACAGAAGATGTCCTAGAAATAGGAGGCCGTCGAGAGAAGCGCTATGGAGTCTTCAAAATCCTCTAAGTCAGGTCATGCTCTCCACCGGTCTGACCATCTGTTATGAGTCTCATCGAAGAAATCATTTTGGGTCTACTCCATCTCAAGTAATCTGCCTCGAGTCTCACTCTGAAATTCAGCTTGTTTAGCCTTTATTTCTTGCAAAGAACTAAGAATGAGCTGCTGATTCTGAAGAATCTGTGCAAGAGTGCTATCAGTAGGAGCATCACCAGCAGCAGCAGTAGCAGTAGCAGGAACCTCACCAGTATCATCCTCAGCACTGTCACGACGAGGAGGAAGACCATCTCGAGGCCTGTAAGACTTGTGAACAGTGCCCAAACCACCACGATACTCCATTTTGTGTGTGATCCATGCCATGATATATGGAGCATAATAAATCCTTTTAATTCTGTCATTCTTAGAGGAGACTATGCCTTGAAGTATCACATCCACAACATCAAATTTGATGCCCCTCATAATATTATCAATAATATTCCAGGCGTGACCACGAATCGCATCAAAATTACCACTCTTGGGGTAGAAAGTATGATTGATGATCCTGTTGATCATGCTAGGAATTGGTCTCAGTCCAGTAATTGTGCCTAACTTGTTTTTGACAGAAGAATCATAGTAATCAGCCCAAGCAGGACACAATAAAGCAGGCCTTTGAAGAACTTTATCCCAAGTTCCAGACTGAACTCCCAGAACTTGCTCAAACTCTTCCTTGGTGCTCTCCACATACTTAGTGGCTGATATCCATCTAATAGATTTTAAATCTGGAGAGACATGCACTGTAGCATAAAACTGTCTGATAAGCTTGTCATCATAATTCTGTTTTAGTGCAACAAGGTCATGCAGACCTACTTGAAGAAAGAGCTGATAAATGCTACTATAATTGTCCAAATAATTTAAATGAGACCACTTAATCCATTTATGATCAGCAAATTTCCTGTTAGGACCATATAGCTGCTCAAATACTTGCTCCTGAAAGACAGTGTGAAAACCAGGATGTACACCGCCGATTTTAAGAAAATCTTGATTTACATGCCTCTTGATTGCATAATCATCAGCTGATAGGAAGCGTAAATCTATAGGAGATGCTGGAGGATCACCCAAGTTATCAAATCTACCTTCTTCTTGGGAGTCGTGCTCAGATTGAGTCTCATCATCAGAAACGTAGTCCTCACTTGCTTCTGTCTCAGAATCTTGTGCTGGCCCTTTTTCTTTACCATGAGTGACCTTCTGACGAACTGATCGTGATTGCCGCACTGGAGCTGACCGTCGTCGACGAAGAGGTGATTGAGTAGGAGCGGCAGAGGATTGAGGAGATGACTGTCCTCGAGGGGGTCCATGAGGTTTCCTTGTCGCAATTCTCATCCTAGGCATCTTTAGAAATAGATAAAAGGTCACAAGATACTCAAGGGAATTATTGGAATTGAATTGAGTCGAAAAAGAAATGATATTTCTGTTTTCTGTCAGGACAATCGGACGTACCGCCGTTCATTGGCGATGCGACGACTTATCAAGATCATGTCGTCTGCAGCTCAAGAACCTGGCGTTCGATTTTCTGACCGAGTTCTAGGGTCGTTGATTTCTTGCAATTTTGGTGATTTTTCATGGATTGAATCCATGGATCGATCTTATAAACACCTTAAGACACCAAATATCACAATTTTCCCAATTAGATTAAGAGAGATTCATCACATTTTCAACAAACCCTAAAAATGGAAATCCTAGGGTTCCAAAGAGATAAAACCTGAATCAAGGTTGAGTTTTACCTTTGGATGGGAGGAGGAGAACCCTGGAGAGACTAGCAACACGGAGAAATCAAGAAACTTTGAAGATTTTGAGTGGATTTGAGTGGAGTCGAGTCGCTCGGGTGAGAGAAAGAGAGAGAGAGAGAGCGAAGCGGTTGAAACTGACAGGTGGGAAGCGGACGAACCGTGTGCGGGGGTTAAGACCAAAAGAAAAAGAAACTGCTGGGAGTTAATTTTCCCTCACAAACTGTCGCGGTCGTACCGACCAAAAATCGTCGGTCGTTCCACACCCCGGTCATACCGCTGTTATAACGCCGGTCGTACCGTGCGTATAACGCCGATTGTTCCGATTATCCTGGGGTTTACTGGATTTTCTAGAAATTAGATTATTTTGCAAATGATCCCTAGTTTTGCACACAAATAAATATCATTAAGGATCATTATGCAAAGTATAGACTATTGTCTATTTAGGAACATAATTTTTATGATCATATCTATTCTTAATAAAGATTTAAAAAATATTTTCATAAAATACTCAAATAATATCAAATGGAACCCATAACATGAGGCAAGGGTTCAAACAACATTTGAATAATCTATGATATTTAACTCATTCCTCAATTTGCAAAAGCGACTTTCGTCTAATGGCTTGGTGAAAATGTCTGCTAATTGGTCCTCGGTTCTTATGTGGCTAATTTCAATGTCTCCCTTGCTCACATGATCTCTCAAGAAATGGTGGCGAATATCTATGTGCTTGGTTCTTGAGTGTTGAACAGGGTTATTAGCAATTTTCACGGCACTATCATTGTCACACAAAAGAGGCATTTTATCAATTTTAATTTCATAATCCATCAAAGTTTGCCTCATCCATAGCAATTGAGCACAACAACTTCCCGCGGAAACATATTCGGCTTCAGCGGTGGATAATGCTACGGAGTTTTGTTTCTTGGATGACCATGATACTAAATATTTTCCTAAAAATTGACAACTACCTGAGGTGCTTTTTCTATCCACTTTGCAACCCGCATAATCGGAATCCGAATATCCAATTAAATCAAATTTAGCACATTTAGGATACCAAAGGCCAATGCTAGAGGAATGATTTAAATATCTTAGTATTCTTTTAACGGCCATAAAATGACACTCTTTAGGAGTTGCTTGAAAACGTGCACACATGCAAACACTAAACATGATATCGGGCCAAGAAGCGGTAAGATAAAACAAGCTACCAATCATGGATCTATAAAGCTTTAAATCTACCGGTTTACCTCCCTCATTTAGATCAAGATGACCATTTGTAGCCATGGGAGTCTTGATGGGCTTTGCATCTTCCATGCCAAATCTTTTAAGTAAATCCTTCACATACTTGGATTGACTTATGAAAGTCCCATCTTTGAATTGCTTGATTTGAAGTCCAAGGAAATAGCTTAATTCTCCAATTATGGACATTTCAAATTCCCTAGACATCATATCACCAAATTCCTCGCAAAAATCTTGGTTAGTAGACCCAAAAATGATATCATCAACATAAATTTGACATACAAAGAAATCATCATCTATGACTTTAGTGAATAAAGTTGAATCAATCTTCCCAATTTTGAATCCTTTTGAGACTAGAAAGTCTCTAAGGCGTTCATACCATGCTCTAGGAGGTTGTTTAAGACCGTAGAGCGCCTTGGAGAGTTTATAGACATGATTTGGATTCTTTGGATCTTCAAAACCGGGAGGTTGTTCAACATATACAAGTTCGGATAATTTACCATTTAAGAATGCACTTTTAACATCCATTTGAAATAATTTAATATCAAAACATGATGCAAAAGCAAGTAATATTCGAATTGATTCAAGCCTAGCTACGGGAGCAAAAGTTTCACCAAAATCCAAACCTTCGACTTGTGAATACCCTTGAGCGACCAACCTTGCCTTATTCCGAACAACCAATCCATTTTCATCTTGTTTGTTGCTAAAGACCCATTTTGTGCCAATGACATTGTATTCTTCGGGTCATTCCACCAATATCCAAACTTCATTCCGGGTGAAGTTGTTGAGTTCTTCATGCATAGCATTCACCCAATCCGGATCTTCAAGTGTTTCTTCTACATTCTTTGGTTCAATAGAAGAGACAAAAGAGTAATGTTCACAAAAAGAAGCAACACGAGAGCGAGTTTGGACACCCTTACTTACGTCACCCAATATTTGATCTATTGGATGATCTTTTGCAATTGCATTGTGGATCCTTGGTGGTTGGTTGGATGGTTGATCATCTTCTTTGTTGTTCTCTTCATTAAGTTGTATTTGATTTGTAGAAGAGGTGGGTGGTTCAACTTGAGTGGAAGATGTTGGATCATCTTCGGGCTTGACGTCACCTGTTTGCATATGTTCCATTGCTTTTCTTAAGACTTCATTACCTACATCATCCAAGTTCTCATGCTCTTCTTGAGAGCCGTTAGTCTCATCAAATTGCACATCGTGTCTTTCTTCAACCAAACCGGAGTTTTTGTTGAAGACACGATAAGCCTTGCTATTTGAAGAGTAACCAAGCAAGAAACCAACATTACAACGACTATCAAATTTTGAAAGACAAACACCCTTCTTTAAAATATAACACTTGCAACCAAAAACTCGAAAATAAGAGATGTTCGGTTTTCTTCCTACAAGAATCTCATAGGAAGTCTTTTTCAAAAGACGGTGTAAATAAAAACGATTTATGGCATGACAAGCAGTATTAATAGTTTCCGCCCAAAAGATATCGGAAGTATTATATTCATCAAGCATTGTCCTAGCCATTTCAATTAATGTACGATTTTTCCTTTCTACTACTCCATTTTGCTCCGGAGTGTATGTTGTGGAAAATTCATGCTTTATTCCAAGTTCATCACAAAAGTCTTCAACTTTAGTATTCTTGAACTCGGAACCATTATCACTACGGATTTTCTTTATTTTGAAATCAAATTCATTTTGGGCCCTTTTTGCAAATCTTTTGAAAATTCCGGAGGTTTCACTTTTGTCATCTAGGAAGAATACCCATGTGTATCTAGAGTAATCATCCACAATGACTAAACAATAGCTATTACCTCCAATACTCTTATAGGTTGTTGGCCCAAACAAGTCCATGTGTAAGAGTTCCAATGGTCTAGAAGTTGACAAGATACTCTTGGAAGGATGAGAATTTGCGACTTGTTTACCGGCTTGACAAGCACTACAAAGTCTATTCTTCTCAAACTTCACATCTTTCAAGCCAACAACTAAATCATGTTTGAAAAGCTTTTTGAGTTGAATCATTCCAACATGGGCTAGCCTTCTATGCCAAAGCCAACCCAATGAGGTTTTAGCTATTAAACAAGTTTTTAAATAAGATTCACTTGAGCTAAAATCAACTAGGTAAAGATTTCCAAATCTAAAGCCTTTGAAAGCCAAAGAGCTATCTTTTGCATTAGAAATGGTTACACCTTCACTAGAGAATGAACAAATTAGTCCAAGATCACATATTTGAGCAACGGATAGCAAGTTAAAATTTAATGATTCTACTAAAGAAACATTAGAAATGGAAAGGTCATTTGAGATAGCAATTTTACCCAATCCTAATACCTTTCCTTTGCTATTGTCTCCAAAAGTGATCTTTTCCATTCCTTGGCCATTCTCGAATGTGGTGAACATTTTTCTATCACCGGTCATATGTTGTGTGCATCCACTATCAAGTACCCAATGTTTTCCACCGGTTTTATAATTCACCTACAAAACAAAATCAAGTTCTTTTAGGTACCCAAATTTGTTTGGGTCCTTGGAGGTTAGTAACCAAGGATTTAGGCACCTAAATAGCATTCTTTTTAGCGCTTAGAATTGAAGTGCCAACAAAACGAGCAATTATTTTACCATCCTTAGACTTTTTAAGCATGTAGCAAGAATCATATATTCCAATGGATGGAGTCTTACCCTTAGGACAATCTTGTTACACATGTCCTATTTCCCGACATTTATAACAATACTTACCATTTTGCCTCACAAATCTTGTGGGCATGTTTACCGGTTTCTTACCTTTCTTAGGCACATACCCAAGACCTTCCTTGTTGGAATGAGCATATTTGCTCACTCAAAAGTTTGTCAAGAGTGGCCTTGCCCTTGAAGCATCTTTCCAAGCTCTTACTTAGCTTGGTCACTTGTTCTTTTAGCTCATTGTTCTCATAAACAAGCTTTGAATCATTTTGCTCAACAATATTATGACTAGCATCAACATTAGAGCAACATGGCATAGCAAGAACGTCATCACATGAAGTAGATGCACTAGTCTTAGCAATTTCTATACTAGGCATTTTATCTATAATATCACATGTGATTCCTACACTAGAACAAGACTTATGTGAGTATTCTTGAATAAGCAAGTTGTGAGCTTCCTTAAGCTCCATATAAGAATCTTTTAGAGTATTGTATTCTTTATTTAAGACCTTATATTTTGATTTTTCTTTTCCAAGATATTCATTTAAATCATTAAGCATATCCATTAATTCATCATATGTTGGTTCATCATTAATAATGGATTTTACCTTATCTCCTTTTGCCATGAGGCAAGTAGGAGTGGAGAATAGCGATAGTGCTTCCTTGATGGCGATGCCGACTAGTCCCTTCTTCTTGGGGGACTCTTCCTCATCGGAATCGGAGTCGCTTGACTCATCATTTGAATCCCACTCTCCAATGTGGGCTTCATGTTTGCCGTCCTTGTGAAGCTTCTTGAAGAGCTTCTTCTTGCCATTGTACTCCTTCTTCTTGAATGACTTGTTCTTGTCATCCTTCTTTTCGGGACAATGAGAAGCAATATGCCCCTTTTCTTTACAATTATAGCACCGAATGTTGCTATAACGCTTCTTGTCACTTGAGGATTGCCCCTTCTTGTATTTGTCGAAGTTGTAGCTTCTATTGGGGCGTCTCTTCATGACCCTCTTCATCCTTCTCACAAGGAGTGCATACTCCTCATCAGAATCTCCTTCTTCATCTTCATCATCGCTTGATTCCGCTTTGGCCTTGAAAGCGGTGATCTTCTTCTTTGAGGAAGATGTCTCCAATAGCTCTTCCTTGTCCTTCTTGAACAACTCATTTGTGATGAGATTGCCCAAGAACCCCGTTGGTGTCATCCTTGGCAACTCGGGTGAGTTGAGAAATAGAGTCACCAACGTCTCATATTTGTCCGGGAGAGCCCTAAACATCTTGCGCACAACATCAACATCAAGAAGGTTAGTCCCAAGGCCTTTGAGCTCATTCACAATGTTGTTGAGTCGTGAATACATCTCATTGACATTTTTATGAGGCAACATCATGAATGTCTCATATTTGATCCGAAGCCTATGCAATTTGGCTTCTTTGACCGTGGATGTACCCTCATGGATTTCCGAGAGGGTGGTCCAAATAGCATGAGCATTTTCCAAGTTACTCACTTTATTGAACTCATCCGCGTTCAAAGCGCCAAAGAGAGCATTCATAGCTTGGGCATCTAAATGAGAGTTACGCGTATCTTGATCCGTGGGTTCTAGTGGATTAAGAGGCATAGCGTAACCATCATTTATGATTTTCCAAATGCTTGGACTCATGGCCTTTAAATAAATTGACATTCTAATTTTCCAATAAGCATAATTTGAGACATCAAATAAAGGAGCATTTCCTATAACAATTCCCTCACTAGCCATCCTTTTCTCTCTTAGACGGTTAAGTCTAAATCAATGAGAGACCAAGCTCTGATACCACTTGTAGGATCAAGGATAACCGACTAGAGGGGGGTGAATAGGAGGTTTTTATACTTTTTAGCAATTTAACAATTTTGGCCAATAACAACTTAGTCTAAACAAGTTATTCTTCTAGCTAGGCAAATTAATCACAATAAACAAGCTAGAAAAATAAATATGAAAGTAAAGACTAGAGATAACCACAAAGACACGACGATGTTTTTCCCGTGGTATCGAAGACTTGCCGGTCTTCACTAGTCCACGTTGAGGGAGCTTGACGTCTCAAGCCGGCTCCACGAATTAAGCCTTTCCTCAAGTCACTATAGTTGTTCTTCCTCCGCTCCGGAGATGGTGAACACCGAACCACTCACAAGCTTTCACCGGGCCTCTTCACAATCTTCTTCGAAGAGATCACCGTGCTTCACCACCAACCGTCTAGGAGTGCGGCAACACTCCAAGAGTAATAAACCAAAGTCTTCACTTGACGGCACTCAAGTGCACATGGATCAACTAGGAGAATGAATGCACTTGAATGTATCTCAACAAGCTCACAATGAATGCACAAGAGTGTTTTTGAGTGTTGAGTGAATGCAAGGGCTCTCAAGGCTCTATGAATGTCAAATGGGCACTAGCAGCCTTGACTTGAGCAGGTGGGGGTGTATTTATAGCCCCCACCAACAATTATGACCGTTGGAGACGAAATCCAAGTTTTCAGGCAAAATCGGAATGACCGCAGTACAAAGTGCGGTACGACCGCACGTCTGACTGAGCACAATCAACGGCTAGAACAGATACTAAAAAAGGAAAAAGTAGCCGTTGAATTCCCAGTCGGAACGACCGCAGGCAAATGTGGTCATCGTTCCATTGGGAATTGGGGACTTGGCGATCATCGTTTGTGGTCTCGCGACGATCAACTATCCGGTGTGTTTTGGGCGTATTCCAAAGAGTTGAGGGTTCGTGCAATGGCGCGAGTGTTCAGCTAGTGACATCGTCTACTTCGCATCATCTATCCACGGTTACTCACCGAGAAGATCGGGCCTTCCCCCGTATCAGGAGGAGCTCGAGCCATGCGCCTGCGTCGAACGACCAACGCGCTCCGCATCGAGCCATCCGCGCCATGAATGGCGCCATCTCCCGAATCTCCAGCTCGCTCTACAACTACCTCCAACCCGAGCGAAAAGAGGGGAAAGCCAGCGTCGACTAGCATCAAACCGTGCTGGAGATAATGCTCCAGCCTGAACTGCTTTCTCTCCCACCAACATGTGGGCCCAGCTACCTTTCCATTAAATGCTCTTCTCTAATTGGGAAGTTCCCAAAAGACCCTCAAAAATACAACAATCCCCACCAATTTATCAATTAGATAAAAGATGCTCAAAGACTTGTTTAATATACAGCTGTTCGACGATGGGTACCTTTCGGGTTTGAACCCAAAGCCTAGCAACAAGGACTACGACTCTGCACAGACAAAGGAGGACTACGCCTTGATCCAATGCCTTAGTGTGAGAATTTTCACCCAAGTTACATTCTGTACTGGGCAGCTTGCCCTTTTCCCTCTTGGGTTGGGACGTTACGGTTATATCCATGTATCTTGCTCATGAGTACTTAAGAAAGTATACCCTTGACTTCCTTCGATCGTGACCTCACGATCATACTCAAGTAGGTGAATTCTCCAGGGAATCCTGTAGGACGATTTCTGATACCATCTAGGTCTTGAATTCATTAAGAGCTATTGCTCAACCTCCCATACAGAAAAGAGCACTGCAGCTAATGGGACTCTTTAGATGTGCTCTATCATCCCACACAGTTTGTTGTCCTAGAGCCTAGTTCACGGGATCTCCAATCTCCTAGGATAGGTTACCACCGATGTGAGCCTTTACACGGGTATGAGCCCCATTCCCTTTGATGCTGCAAGGATGGCCTTCCGCGCCAATCCTTTGGTGAAAGGATCTGCTGTAACATCCCCAAATTTAATAAGTGATAATTAGTATGTATCTCATTAACATGCATAGTATTTTTGAATCTTTTGCTTTATTTATTGCTCTTGGGTTTGTATTTCAATTGTATAAAAATGAGGATAATTTAAACTTTTGAACATGCATCGGTTTTTCTGGAGCACTTGCATAATTTGTTGCTTTTGAAAATTTTGAAATCAAAGAAAACATACACTTCAAATTTAAATTCCAAAAGAAAACAAGAATAAAAACTTATGAACATCATCTGAAAATAATTTATTCAAATAATATAATAATTATCATGAATAAATATAAATTTTCCCAAATTTTTGGGGATAGTTTTAACCCTCAAAAAATTCAAACTCAAATCCATAACCTTTTCTAAATGTGAATTTAAATTACACAAATTAAATCTTGAACAGTAGTTTTCCAAATTTTATTTGAGAACTAGGTCATCCCAGGAACCCCTCCAAATTATTTCAAGATTTTAGGAATTTTATTTATATTTTTAAGACCCTAGTCAAAGTAGAACCAATTTAAATTGTCTTAGTCAAACTTTAGGCTCAAACCTAACCAGCTAACACTGTTCCTCCAACCCGGTCGCTTGACTCAGCCGAACCAACTAGCCGCACTAGCCCCTTTGAACCGTCCGATTGATTTTCAACGGGCGAGATCTCGCACCGTTTGGACCAGTCCGAGCAGCACCCCTTTGATCTGGGTCGTCCTTTCATCATCGTGTGGTCCTAATTGAACCGACCAAGCCCAACGCTGTTCTGACCCGCAGCTCTTGGCTCGGCCAGACCAACTCGCGCCGCACCCCCTCCAGCCGCCGCCCGGCCCTACCACCAGCGAGATCATCTTCAACCTTGAAGCGAGCCCCACGCGCCACGTGCCCAGCGAGCTCTGCCGCGCCTCCGTTTGTGCGGCGAAGCGCCGTGAGCCACCACCCTCGTTGACCAGTCCCCGAGCTGCGCCTTGTAACACCGTGTTCATCTCCGTCCTCTTCCTCGCTCAAAATGGGCGCCATCCCCCCATTTCCCTCACTTTCTCTTCCCGGTTGTGGGAGAGAAGGAAGCTCTCTTGCGCTATCTTCTACGGAAAGGTCCACTCCATTTTGTCCTTCGTCTTCCTCTATCCTTGCCGTGTTCGTTTTGGCTAAGCCTAGCTCCTTCCATCGCTTGTAGCTCCCGGAGCACCTTCTTGTCACCCTCGGCTCTAGAGCGTGTCCAGAGCACGCACTGAGGGGCATCACCGTGCAAAGCGTATCTCCGGTGAGTCTCTTTCTCTCTTAAGCGCGTCACCTGGTGCCTCTTTACATAATTTTGACTTCCCCTCAACCAATTTTAGCAATGCCTTGCAGGATCACTTGAATTTGGAAATTCCCCTTTTCTCGGCCAAAAACGCTCACTTCGGCCCCTTTGTCAATCGGGTGAGTTGTTTTTCGATTCCTTGCATCTACACCATCTACACCACTCACGGAAGCTTTCCCAACCTTTCTTTGTTGGCCTCATCTTGCAGTTTGTCTCCTCCACAGGAAGCCCTCCGCCGCCGGAGCCATTGCTGTCGACCACCTCGCTTTGAGCTCCTCCAGCCTTTTCTTCCCTCTGGTAAGCCTCAATGACCAACCTTGTAGCTTCGGCGCGCTTTGGTTAGCTCGAAATTGCACCATGTCGTCGCATGCACCATAGCCGTAGGTTGGCCACCGCTCGTCGCCGACTACCCGCCGATATAGGCAGCCTCCGTCGTTGCAACCACTACCAATGGATGCGCACAACTCCAAGGTTTCCATTCTTGCCCTCGATCCGCCTGACCTTAGCTCACGCCTTGGCGAGCAGCAAGCAAAACTCACGCCTTGATTACATTGTCGGATTCCGGCCGTTCATTTATGCGGCGCCATTAAGAAGCAAATCCCGAATTAAATGGTTAATGATTGAGCAGATCTTTGTCTTAGCACGTGTAATGGTCGCGCGGTCTCTATGGCAAGCGGGCCCCATGCACAGAAATCCCAGTCATTAATACTTTAACTGCCGCGCAGACATTGACACGTGGGTCCCACCAGGAGAATCAAATTTTCATTAGAATTTTATTTGGAAATAGAAAGGGATTGTGGGGCCCCCCTGTCAGCGTGTTTGGCTAAGTTGGGTATCAGTGTAAAAAGTATTTTATGCTTTCATATTTTCCGAAATGGTTTATTTTTGCACTGATTATTGCTTTAAACTTCAAAATAGCATACCTAATTCATTTTAACACCAAAAACAGTGAAACCAATTTTGATAATTTTAATTTTAAATGAACTATATGCTAAAATAGGTTTCGACCTTTTCTCTATCATATAAAATATAATCATTGGAGATTGATCCAAAACCCATTGATTTATACACTAGAAAATGCTTTTAAACTTAAAGACTCATAACTATTTTACCTTAACTCCAAAATGGATGAAATCAGTTTTGAAAATTTTCAGTTTAAGTGAACTTTATTTTAAAATAGATTTCAAACATGTCTCTATAGCAGAGGATATAGTTTTAGAAAATGATCCATAATTCTACTATTTTTACAATAGAAAAGGGCTGATAACTTTAAAAATGTATAACTAAATCGTAAAAACTCTAAAATTTATGATTCAAATTTTGTTAGCTTCCTTTTTACAGGTACTTTATTATAAAAATGATTTGAACCATGTTACTCTTCCAGGAATCACTTTTGGCAAAATTGCTTTAGGTTTAGTATTATTGTTGCACTAAAAATTGTTTTAACTTCAAAAATGCATAAGTATTTCTCTTTAACTCCAAATTGAGTGAACTCAACTTTGTTGGAATCCTCTGTTAGTGTAGTTTATTGTAGAATAGGTTTTGAGCTTGTGCTATCACTAAAAATCGCATCTTACAAATGTTTTGTTCACTACTTACATAACTTTAAAAAATCATAGAAAATTCATCGTAGCTCCAAATGAGGTGAATCAAATTCCATTGTTCATCTCATGTGGAGCTCTGCCTACCATAAAATTTTCAAGTAAACCACCTCACTGGAAATTTGCACCAAAATATTTAATTCGGATGATCAGTAACCGGTAGCAATTTATTTGGATTTTCTGGAAAACTAACTTCAAACTGTCATAACTTTTGCATAGAACATCCAAATCAATTGATTCTTGTTGCTAAATTCACCTAAAATCATGATCTACCTTATGTGAATTTTTCATGATTTTTGGATGACTTTGAATTTTTGGGTCTTTTCGGCATTATTCGTTCTTATTGTGCTTTCGATTCTTTCGATAGGTTCGTACGAAATTATTGATTACGCGAGTGATCCTCTGCAGCATATTGAGCAACTTCAGCAAGGCAAGCAGTTTGATCATAAATGTCCCACTACTTTCAAGTCTAATACTTTGTTTACAAATCATATGTATGCATGCTTTTGTGTCAAAGTAATTTTCCCGATTAGAGGTAGCTATTCCTATTGCATGGTTGCCCTTAAATTGTTATCCCCTGCCACAAAACATAAGTTATTAATATCTCTGGTGAATTAGAGCCCAGTGATTTAATTATGCTCTTTTATTGTCTTTCGGTGTCATGCTTAGAAATGCTTAGCTACCGGTAGATTTGGGCGGTTATCGACTTAGTCGATAACTTTGATCACACAAAATTATTATTATCATTATGATCAGTACCTTGTGCTTTGTTACTTTATAAAGTCAAAAACTGAAAACAAAAATGAAATGTTTGAGACTTGGGCACAATGGTTGTTGGTGTGATCTTATGGTGTGATGGAATGGTGCCCAAGTCAATTAAGGACCGAGTTACTTGCGCCACCGTCTTGAGCATTTTGCGTGCTAACTACACGAAGGGGATATGGGACCTCTCTTGACTAAGTACTTTGGGGGATGTTAATTATGAGCTGGTTGGTGGTGTTAAAAGAAAAATGTTATTATGATATGAGGGGAACATTAGCAAATCGGCTTGAGCTGGCTAATATGTCTTTCTCTTTGTTGGGTTGCGACTCTTAATTAGCATCATCCATTGAAAATATCTCGTAGGACTTGGCTGTGCCGGCATACCAAAGGAAGTGTGCTAATCATGTGGCAAAAAGACGGTCTAACGTGTGGGTACATTGGTACACCCCTGCAGGGTTCAAACTATTCAAATAGCCTCGTCCTAGGTTATCGACACGCTTGGATACGCCCCGTGAGAACTAGACTACAACATTTAATTAAAACTTGATGTGGGTGGTATGAATGGGGAATTCATGCTAATGTTGTGGTGGCTATTGGGTTAGCCACTTCCAGGATGTCTTGTTATTATTATTGCTTAGTATCTCGCTGTTTTTGTCAAATAAAAACAGATTGTAAAATTGCTTTAAATCTATTACATTATTGCAAATGAAAACTTGCTTTATGCTAAAATGAGTCTAGAGCCTCCTCCACTTAAATAAGCTTGCATGTAGCTAAATATATAGGCCTGTTACTCTACACGTCAGTCTTGCGAGTACATTTTTGTACTCATTTGCTTTGCTTAATAAATTGTTGCAGAGGAGGAAGTTGAACCCCAAGGGTTCCACTTTTTGAGATGTCTTGATGGTTTCGACGACTAGGTTGGTGGCGGTTGGTTGTCTTGTGGGTTAAAGGCACACTAATTGGCTTTTGTTTATCGCCATCTTATGGCACCTTGCTTCCGCTGTTATTTAACTCTTTAGTTGCCATTTGGCCGGTCGGCCCTACTCTTGTATTATGATCTTGTATGTCCTTTAAGTTGTACGCTTGTAATGACTTGTGTATGGATTGGATGCTTAATTTTTGTATGGGGTATGTGTACTGCAATTCTGGGAAGTACATATGCGCCGAGAATCGGGATATTTGATTTGTAATGCTAGGGCCAATTAGATGGTTAAGTATTACAAGTTAAATACCCCGGGTTCTCACATCTGCCAAGTTCCTTTTAGACTGGATGTATTCTACAGTAATAACACCCGTCTCTCTAGCATGCCTTACCAACTTAAGTTGTCTCTTTATATGTTTTGAGGACTTCATATTGTCCTTCCTACTCTTCACCTTAATCAGAACGGTTTGGTTATCGCAGTAGGTTAAAACGGCTGGAATTGTCTTTTCCAGCACGGGTAGGTCAAAAAGGAGTTCTCTAATCCATTCTGCCTCTACAGCCACTGAGTCCAGAGCTACCAGCTCAACCTCCATGGTGGATTATGTAAGGATAGTCTGTTTAGAATAATTCCACGAAACAGCCCCACCTGCTAGAGTGAATATATAGCCACTCGTAGCCTTCATGTCATTCGAATCATTGATCCAGTTAGAATCACCGAATCCTTCTAAGACTGCTGGATGGCCAGAATAATGTATTCCCAAGTTAGAGGTCCCCTTCAGGTACCAAAGTACCCTCTCTAGTGCTATCCAATGATCATCTCCTGGATTGGACGTATAACGACTCAATCTGCTTACATCATATGAGATGTCAGGCCTCGTTGCACTAGTTAGATACATTAAGGATCCTATAATTTGATAATATTTAAGCTGGTCTTTTCCATGTCCAGTGTTTTTATAAAGCTTAGCATTTGGATCATAGGGTGTGGCTATTGATTTACAGTCCATGAATCCAAATCTGGATAGGACCTTGTCCACATAATGGGATTGTGAAAGAGTAATCTCATTCTCACCCTTAATAAGCTTGATGTTTAAGATAACATCCGCTTCACCCAGATCTTTCATATCAAAATTTTGGGAGAGGAAAGACTTCGTTCTATTGATTGCATCTATGTTGGTCCCAAAAAGCAATGTGTCATCTACGTAAAGACATAGAATGACACATTCGCCCCCACTAAACTGATAGTAGACACATTTATCAGCTTCGTTTACACAAAAGCCGACCGAGGTCATAGTACTATTGAATTTCTCGTGCCATTGATTAGGAACTTGCTTTAGACCATACAAGGATTTAATCAAACGACATACTTTCCTCTCTTGCCCTTCAACCACAAAACCATCAGGCTGTTGCATATAAATCTCCTCATCCAACTCTCCATTTAGGAAAGCGGTCTTTACATCCATTTGATGTACTTGGAGTTTATATGCAGCAGCTAGTGCTAAAAGCACCCGAATTGTGGGTAAACGAGCCACAGGAGAGTATGTATCAAAATAGTCTTCACCCTCTTCTTGCGTGAAACCCTTAGCCACTAAACGGGCCTTGCACTTTTCAATAGTACCATCAGGTCTACGCTTTCTTTTAAAGATCCATTTGTAGCCCACTGGCTTGAATCCACATGGGAGGTCCATAACCTCCCACGTTCTGTTAGCTATGATGGAATCCATCTCGCTATGGACTGCTTCCTTCCAGTAATCCACATCTGAGGATGCGTATGCCTCTGAAAGGGTTCGTGGTTCATCATCCACGACATAGGTGACAAAGTCATCGCCTAAAGACTTTTCAGTCCTCTGCCTCTTACTCCTCAACTCCAATTCTGGAGCGGTGTTATCAACCACCCTAGGAAGAATAGAGTGTTCTCTTGAACCAATAGGATCAATGACTTCATTTGGTCTCACAGGAAACACATCCTCAAAGAATGTCGCATCACGAGATTCCATCATTATATTCGTAGTGATGTCACTTATCTCGGATTTGACCACTAAAAATCTATAAGCCGTGCTATTAGAAGCATACCCTAGAAAGACACAATCAACGGTCTTTGGACCGAGCTTTCTTTTCTTCGGTAACAGCACATGCACTTTTGCAAGGCATCCCCAAGTCCGAAGAAAGGACAAGTTGGGTTTTCTCCCCTTCGATCCTTCATAAGGTGTTTCCTCCTGATTACGAGGTGGCACCCTATTTAGGACATAATTGGCTGTGAGAACTGCTTCACCCCACCAATAGTCCAACATACCTGAACTTTGTAACATGGCATTAACCAAGTCACATAAAGCTCGGTTCTTCCTTTTGGCTATTCCATTAGATTGGGGTGAGTATGGTGGAGTAACTTCATGATTTATTCCACTTTCTTCACAAAATTGAGAGAAATCAAAAGAGACGTATTCACCGCCTCGGTCCGATCTTAACCGTTTGATTTTCTTTTTTAGTTGATTTTCAACTTTGGCTTTAAATATTTTAAAGTGTTCTAGTACTTTATCTTTCGACTTAAGTAAGTATATATATATAACAATACTTAGATGCATCATCTATGAGGGTTAAGAAATATCTTTTGCCACCTTTAGTTAATATTCCATTCATCTCACAAAGATCAAAATGGATTAGCTCAAGTGGAGAGGTGCTTCGCCCTTCAACGCTATGAAAATGTTTTCGGGGTTGCTTAGCTTGTACACACACTTTGCACTTTGAACCCTTCTCATAATTATAGCTGGGAATTAAATCCATTTTTCTTAACCACACAATAGCTTCAAAATTAATATGACACAAACGTGAATACCAAACATCATGCAATTTATTGTAATGGGAAACATTAAAAATGTTTACATTATTCGAATCAATAATAGATAAGCGGAACATGCCTCTGCTATCATAGCCTTTGCCCACAAAAGTACTAAATTTGGTCAACACGACCTTATTAGACTAAAAAATAAGTTTTATTCCTTGCCTACAAAGCATCGACCCGCTAATGAGATTGCGAGTAATTGCAGACACATACAGTACGTCTCTCAAAATGAGTGTTTTGCCTGAAATAAGCTTCAAGCAAACCTGCCCAATCCCACGTACTGTAGCAATTGCTCCGTTCCCTATCAGGACGGATCCACCACCTTCACCCTGAAAAGAAGATAAACACGATCGATCAGCACAAATATGTCTAGTAGCACATGTATCAATCCACCAATCTATAGATGGACTTTCCATAAAGGCCTTAGGTACATACCCTTCAGAACTGGTATTATCCAGAACGACATTCACCTCGGCCTTTCGGCCCTTATGTTGAGCCGGAGAAGGATCTTTGCCTTTACGATTGTGGCAATGGTTGGCTTTATGGCCAGCCACTCCGCACACAAAGCAGACAATGTCCTCCTCCTTCTTCTTCTTCATATTCTTTCTTTGAAGCTTGATTTTGGGCTGATTCTTGAATTTCTGATTCCCAAAGCTACCAGCACTCTTGACCTCTACTAGATGAGGTTGGACTTGAGCCTTACCTTTGCTGTCACTGGCTCTTGCCCGCTCCTCGACATTGATAGCTACTGACAACTCATTGAGTGTCAAGTGCTCCTTTATATGTCGTCGGGCGGTCACAAAGTCACGCCACGAGGGCGGTAACTTAGCCAAGACGACATTAACTTGAAAACTCTCAGGTAGGAGACAGTCGTACTGATTAAGATCACGTACATAGAGTTGAAGCTCATGGAGCTGCTCCATCACCGACCGTCCATCTACCATCTTGTAGTTCAAGTATGCAGCAGTAATAAAGGACTCATTACCATTATCCCCTTTGGAATAATTCTTATCTAATTCATCCCAGAGTTGTTTGGCATTAGTGAAAGTGACATATATGTCGAACAGCCGGTTGGATAAGACTGCTAACAACCTAGCTAAGGCTGAATTGTTCGCATCCTCCCACCGCGTCATCTCAGCAGTTTCCAAAGGGAATATCGAAGGATTTGACACGACCCAGAAAAGTCTGAGGTCGGTCAGCCAAAGTTTGGTTTTAGCTTGCCAACGCTTAAAGTTAGCACCATCAAACACTTCCGGCTTAACGACATCTGACGATGAAGTCATTTATTCAAATATAGTTTTTCTGGATTGTTGTAAAATGTGCAGTTTTAGCAAATAAACATAATTAATTCCAGCAACCACCATTTGCAATAAAGCATAATAATAGCATGAAGTGAATGACCATAATAACATGTGTCCATGAAAATCATTCAAGTCATTTAAACACAATATTATGCTCAGCATTAATAGCAGGAAATCATCAATTAGCAGCATAAGGCACATAAGACCGATGATATTATGTGCTCTCAAAAGGAGAGTAGCTAAAGAACAAGTCTTTGACATCTCAATCCTATTGTCTATACTCTTCATTAAATGAATATGATAATATAAATTAAAACTATGAGCTCTAAACAATACTTTGCTTAAATGTCAAAAGATCTCAACTGTTAAAGGAAACAGATTAAACTCCCAGTCAAGCATATTACTAGAAGGATCACAAACTGGTCGATATTGCCAACAATAACTGAATACTCTCAATAGAACTGAACATAAAGACACTGGTTCAGGATAAAGCCGATTGGCTCACAGAAGAGTATCCACTTCAAATGCTAGAGATCATAAGAACCAGAGGAATCAAAATAACTAGCTTCCAACCGAAAGTAACCAATTAACAATATATCATATTGACAGTAGCAAGTAATACAATAGAGCTCAAGTATGAATTAACTATCACATTCAATCTCAGTATAAGACAGAATTCATCACAGAGCAGGTCAACAAAGCCCACTGATCAATTTGCAATATCTTCAGTACTAGATTCAGAAATTAGCACCAATACAGATCAAAGTACCAACTAGCACTGCAAGAATATATATATGCAAATATCAATTGAACTACCGCAGAAGAGCAATACTCACTGTAGTGGTGGTAATCAAAACCAACCAGAAGCAACCGACAAGGCATGTCAATCGACACTGACCCAGAAAAATTATCGCCCTGCAAACCGAGCAAAGGACGAAGTAATCGGAGATACAATGCCACACTCAATTCTCGGAATCCACCGAAGAATCAAGGCGAGGAATAGGGTAGTGCCGCACAAGACCACCACCTGATACTTCGGCCGAAGCACCAGCTGAGCAAAAACCGAAGGATCTAAGCCTTCTTCTCTTCGAAGCCAGTTCAGATAGCCCACCAGAATTAACTCTAATTGGCGTATAAATCAAATCTTCACAAGACACCCAATTGAAGAACAAGGGTGCAAATAAATCTGACCGAGTGCGCAAGAAGTAGGAGATTTCCGGCCACAGCACCGACGACACCGAGAAATACACGGTGGCGACGAAGCTCCAAGGGATCAAGAACTGAAACTCCAGTTGGAATCAAGAAGAAGCAAAATTTTAGGGTTCTCACAGATTTTTCTTAACTCCAGTGCATCTAAGGAAAGGAGTACAACCCTATTAAAAGGAGGAGGAGCCCGGTCCATGCGCCTACGTCGAACGACCAACGTGCTCTGCGTCGAGCCGTCCGCGCCACAAACGGCGCCATCGCCCGAATCTCCAGCTCGCTCCAACCCGAGCGAAAAAAGGGGAAAGCCAGCGTCGACTAGCATCGAACCGTGCTGGAGATAATGCTCCAACGTGAACTGCTTTCTCTCCCACCAACATGTGGGTCCAGCCACCTTTCCATTAAATGTTCTTCTCTAATTGAAAAATTCCCAAAATGATCCTAAAAAATACAACAATTAACTCGACTACTTAAAAGAAGCATTCGGTGGGGACGGTGAATCTACCACCCCCTCCGTACTGAGATGTGGGCTCTGTCTGTCAACGAGTGCCACTCGCCCCCAACATCTTGCACCTCATCTCCCATCCCGAACCCCAAGTCGCACTCGCACCTCCCCATCTCCTCTGTGCCGCCCCAATCAACCCCAGGCTGGGACGACTCCTCCTCGTGGCCGACGCCGATCTCACCCCGCCGGAGTCTCCCTATTGACCTACTCAATTCTGTGCTACCCTCCCACCCTACCCTCTCCCTTCCCCTCTCGATTCACGTCGTCCTGGTGCTACCTGTCGCCTTCCTTGCGCGAAATCGGAAAAGCTGATGAGAAAGCTACGACGGCGGCGGTATTGGAGATTGATGGGTGGACATAGTTCAAAGGCAAGGCATGGGATTTAACCGTATGTGCTCACTACAGTTGAGTTCAAGCCAGCTTAACACTTTGTCAAGCCTCTAAACCGTGCTCAATGGATGAAATGCCCATTGCCAGAACTAGCTTTGCATAAGGTATTCATGGTCGTGACACTACGCTTACTTCAGAACAAGCTAAGATTTTAATACACGGTTACTTGGTGGATGTGTGCATAATTTTTTTATGAAATAATCCTTTTTCGAAAAATATTTTATTAATAACCACTCACCAACTTTAGAAAAACTTTATTTCTAAATCTAATCATTTTGACCACATCACAACCCATAATTTGGAATATACATGCTGCCACGTCATCATGGAGTGTGGCCAAACCCTGCCACTCCATTGGTGGTGTTGTTTTGCTACGTCTTTGGTTCGCACTTTTTTTTACTCAACGTTGGACTTACCTCGTAGGTGTCAGTGTTATTTTCCACATCACGGATGGTTGTGTGACCAAAATGATCAGATTTGAAAATAAATAAAGTTGGAGATATGCTATTAATAAAAATAAATTAAAAGCAGGCTAAATAATAAAAAAATCATATGTGCACATGTTGTGTGAGACCTTTTTTCCCCCTAATGGCAAATATTCAATATGTCTGTTGTCAACTGGATGAATTTTTCAGCTCATCTTTTGACTAATGAGTGAACCTTTTAAGAAGTCTCTCATTTGAAATCAATATTGGAGAGTTTTTTTTCCTCGTTGGTTCTTGGTAGCTATGTGTCGGCTGCAAATTGATAACATTTTGTTCTTGTCTATGTTGATTCTTGATGGATTGTTGAGCAGGACATGAGTGGGTGGTGGGGTGACCCTTGAAGAAGAATGTGAGGGTAACGAGAGGACATTATAAGAGCTGGGCTGACATTGAGTTCTCTATACAGGATTTGGCCAATTAGTCCCATCAGTGATCAACGATCAGATTGGTATTTACAAAGGACTTGTAGTGTGTATGTTTGTCTATGCTATCCTGGTGCAATATTAGCTAGATTGAATAGATGACTTCTCTAGACAGGAAGACCACTCTGCTTGAATATATATTACTGATTTGATTTTTTTATTAATGTTTTAGGTGATTTCAAATGTTCCTCATATTGTTTTTACCTGCTGAAACTGTCATACCATCACATGCCTTTTGCACATGCCTACATCAGGGAAGATATTAGTGAAGATGCTGTTAAGCACAAATTGTTTAGGAATTTGAGCTGTGGATGCAGAAGCACAAACTTTATTTTCCTGTGTTCTTAGTGTCTTAATACAAAAGTGCTAACAACTGTTATATGGCAAGGCGTATTATTAGTGCAAGTTCGTGTTTCCATGGCAAGTGCATCTGAAATCCGCGATCAGATTGGAAATTTCTTATTCCACTTTTGTTGCTTTTTTCTGAAATCCTTGATCAGATCAGATAGTGACTTGCATACACCTTTTTCTTGTTCTTTATAACTTGTGTGATTATCTCAGTTGTGATTGATGATGTTGTTACTTTATCAGCTAATTTTATCTCAGTTGTTTCAACCCTAATTGTCAGCTTCCTTTGTGGATACTACTGAAGTATAGTTGAGGCTGACAAACTATAGTACAGTTGAGACATGCTACAAAGGAAAAGAATGTAAGGACCATAGCTCACATAGTATTCCCAGCAGCAACGATGCAAACTTCGGAGCGGCAGATATGAAAACAAGCCTATAAAGAAAAAGTAAAGGATAAATGAAGCATGTTCTTTCAAATACTGGCTTTTATTACTTAGCAATATAATAAAATGGTTATGTACAATATTATTGTAACACTGAGCTATAGCTGAGCACGAGGTGGAGGTGCGACGTCGTCGGTGCCGTAGCTGCGTGCCGATGGAGGTGAGACATAGGGTAAGCATAGCCAGTGGCAGCAGTGCAGCACGATAACGAAGCCAAGCGGAGCAAGTCGGTGTGGAGCTTGCTCGGGTGCTATGCAGGCTGACCATAGCGACAGAGGTACAACGTAGGCTGAGCACGGCATGGGTTAATCCAAAATAGCCTAGAGATATTTTTTTTATCTATAGCAAAACAAGGGCATTCAACTAGTAAGATCAAAGAAGGGGAAGAGATTATGGCAATTTTGTTCATTCAATCTAGTCGAGGGATAAATTAGTCTTTTTGCGTGAAATTTAACCTTGACTTAGGGCTAATGGACTAACGGTCAACAATGACATGCAGTGCCAAACTTTTGAAAACAGATGGCATGTAAGGAATAAGCACTTATTCAATGACAGGTTGTAAAACCGGGAGTTTTTTTCGATAATGGAAGAGAGAACTCTCCCGGTCTCTGTATCAAGAATGCACACAGTCTAGTTTATTACAGAGTTTAAAGTACCAAAATAACCAAAAAGTTTAAAAGTGGCTCGAAGCCTTAGAACCAAATAACGACTGAAAATTAAACTCAATCATTACAAATTCTGTGACTAAACCACCACCCATGAATGTTGAAGATTTGCTTCGCCACATATTCCAACCTGGCGCTTCCGACTAATATGGACTCCTTCTGGGCCGGTTTCTGTAGAATTGCCCAAGCACTCAGCCAGTGCTCACTCAAGAAGATAACCTGCAAGGGATTGGTGATAATCTCTTTGTCAAAAACAACATCATTCCGACATAACCAAATAGACCAATATAAGACACTAGCTCCCACTAGGAGTTGTGTCTTTAATTTTTTTTTGGAATACCAACTAACAAAATCCCAAACATGTTGGCTATACTCGCAGGAGGAGATAAATTAAACGCACATTGAACAACCCATTATGCAAGACGTGCAAAGGGGCAGTCAATAAAAAGATGCTGAATCGTTTCCTCTTTAATACAGAAACAACACTTTTTGCTTCCCCTCTAATTTCTTTTGAGCAGGTTATCTTTAGTTAATACTACCCCTCTTTTGAGATACCATAGGAATATTTTCACTTTTAATGAAATTTTAAGTAACAAAAAAAATTCCTAATGGAGGCTCGATAATTTCCAATTAGTGTCACATATAAAGACTGTGCTGAAAAAAGTATAGACTTATTCAAATTCCACCTGAAAACATATTTTTGAGAGATCAATTATAAATTGACAATTCTTAAAATTAACTCATTCCAAGCATGTAACTTAGGCCCAATAATAGTTCTTCGAAAAAATTATTTAAATGAACCGATCTCAGAATATTTGCCACTGTATCATCATTTTTCCTCACCACATTATAAATGATTGGATATTGTCTTTTCAGTGGAGAGTCTCCTAACCAAATATCTTTCAAAAACCTAGTTTGTATTCTATTTTTAACCTGGAATGAACCAAAACGAAAAAACTAATCTTTAATTTTCATTAGACTCGACAAAAATGGGAAGTCCCAGGCTTGTTAACTACCTACGAAAGACTCTTCTCACCCAAATATTTTCTTGTTAGCAAAGTTTGCCATACTCCTTCTTCATTAAGCAACTTAAACAATCATTTCCCTAGTAAACTTTTGTTTTTGTGTCTAAGTTCTGAATGCCTACCGCCTTGCTTTTTGGGTGTACACACTAAATTCCATTTAGTAAGCCTATATTTTCTTTTATAACAGTCACTCTGCCAGTAAAATCTAGATCTATAAAAATCTAGTTTTTTTGAGTACCTCTATAGGAACCAAAAAAAGATAACATAAACATAAGCAGATTGCTTAGCACCGAGTTAATAAGTACTAATCGTCCACCAACATACATATTTTTTTTCCTTTTTTTCCTTTCCAACTGCTAAGTTTCTTTTCAACTCTATCTTCAACCCATTTCCAATCACAATTTCTTAATTTTTTGAAGTGAGTTGGAATACCTAAGTACCTAAAAGGGAAGGCACCCACTGCACAACCAAATAATTGAGCATACTGCGGTTCAACTTCTTTGGCATTGCCAAAACAAAAATCTCGTTCTCGTGGAAATTAATCTTTAGACCTGATAATTGTTCAAAGACACATAAAATAAGCTTTAGATTTTTTTTTGCTTGTTCTATATCATTACTCAAGAAAAGGGTAGTGTCATCAGCATACTGTAATAATAACAACCCATTATCAATCAAGTGAGAAACTACTCCCGATATTAGACCTTCTTCTTTAGCTCTTGAATTTTTGCTTATTAAGGACAATATGTTCTTCAAAGAGACTAGGGCAATCTATATGTTGTTTGTTTCAACTCAAAGGGAGATTGGTGACTTGCGATGAACATATTAGTCCTCGTAAATTCACTTCTTGTGCAAAATGGTGTAGCAAGTCGCCCTGATTACTTTAGTTTAGTAAATCAAGGCTAACTTGGGCAAGGGCGTTACACCAGCTCCCCATGAAGAGATGAATGTGCTATGTGAAGAGATGAGTTCTATTTGAGGCACATTATGCTGGGGTAGTCATAGGATTTGGCAACGAGACGGGCCAGGGAAGAAGAAACATACGTATCCTGCAGCTACTATGCCATGCCAGGAGGAGATAGGCACAAATGCTTCTCCTTGAAGGCAACTAGAGCCCGGCGCGCCAGTAGGAAGCGTCACGGTCATTTATTTTCTATTTTTAGATTTATAAGCTACATTTAGGATTACATTGTAGCTAATGTGAGGCAAAAAAAAAGTGTCAACAATGATATCTCAGCAGGGGTGTAGCCAGAACTGCTGCAAGCCTCGGCCGGCCCAAGCAATTTTGGCCCAACATCGGTTTTCTATGGCATTTTTTGCCATTTTTCATGAGATTTTTTGGCTCGGCCTTAGGCCATTGCTCGGGAGGCTTAACGTCCAGCTCCGCCCCTGTATGTCTAGCTAGACGTACATATATAGTATGATACATGATGTATAGAGCAAATAAAGATATATTAAGATGTGTTTAATACAATTGTACTAAGTCAGGTCTACATGCGACAATAAGAACTTTAAAAAATTAGGCAGGCCCATTGGCAGTTCTATTAAAGATAAAAGGCAAAAAATAACCATACTTGAATCGAGAATAAGCTCTATAAAAGAAGTATAACGAACACATGCCGTCGCCGCCTTCAAAGCGGCGTCATCATCGTGCCTTCAGTAATGCACCATCGAAGCCTCCGTTGCCGCAGCCCTCCCGAACGTCGAGCACCACACCCAAATTGTGATTTCTTCAATCGGTTAATTTTCTTGATGTTTCCATCGCGTTACGACGTGTTCTCAAGCACGGTGATCAATACCCATCAATCCATTTTAATTTTCATACAATGTATTGATGGATTTTCGCCGTTGCTTCTTCTAGGGATTTCATCCCCGATGATCGATCTCCCTCTTCGGTGAGTTATTCGCCGAATGGACCGCGTCACGTCGTGTTTCCGGATATCCTCTTTCTTTTTCCCCTCTCAATTCGTCCAATTTCTAACCGTGGAGTGCCACCGCTGCCGTCATCTCTTTGCCACCACCAGTCGACATGGAGCCGCCTCCTCGGCCATTCTCCGACACTCCGAACGTTCCAAAGCCTTCCCCACACCTGTGTGATGCCTGTGCTCACTTCTGTTGCCTCCCCGCGCAGCTGGACTGCCGACGTCGTTTTCCCAAACGTCGGGCACCACACCCAAATTGTGATTCCTTCATTTTGTTAAATTTCTCGATGTCCCCATCGCGTCACGACGTGTTCCTGAGCACGGTGATCAATACCCCTCAATCAATTTCAATTTTCGTGCAATATATCGATGGAATTCCGTCGTTGCTTCTTTTAGGCCGATTTCATCCCCGACGATCGATCTCCCTCTCTGGTGAGTTATTCGCTGAACGGACCGCGTCACGTCGCGTTCCCGGACATCCTATTTCTTTTCCCCCTCTCAGTTTGTCCAATTTCTAACCGTGGAGTGCCACCGCCGCCGTCTCTTTGCTACCGCCGGACGACGTGGAGCCGCCTCCTCGGCCATTCTCCGACCACTCCGAGCGGTCCAAAGCCTTCCCCATACCCGTGCGACGCCTGTGCTCACTTCCGTTGCCTCTCCGCGCAGCCAGACTAACGATGTCGTTGCATGGCCCTACACTGCCACCGCTGTGGCCCTCCGGCCGAGCCACTGCCACCCGTGGGTAGAACATCCCCACGGCTTTCCATTTTGGGTGTTCACTGACCACCCCGTCTCCTGCCTCGCTGGCGCCGCCGACGCTCCAGAGACGGCTAGAGATGCTCTGTTCTTCTATGTGTGGTGTCTGTAAGGTGCTGTTTTTTTAGTCTATTACATGAAGGTCCCACCCGACAGTAAAGCATGGGAGCAGAGGCCTCAAAAGCAGGCACACAAAACAAAAACAAAAATTGGAGGGGAGGGACTAGAATCGAACGCACAGGAAAAATGAGGTGTTCTTCATAAAGTGTTTGTGCCGAAGTTGTTTAAGAGCAACAATGCAATTCTTTTTGCCGAGCTGGCAAGGGAACTGACGCCAATTCTACTAAGTGCGAAGGGTAAAATACAATGCTCAGGCTCCAGTGTGATACAAATAGAATTAAGGAGTTCTTTTTTTCTGAAATAGTAACGTTGATGTTGTGATTAACAAATTTATCTTTCTCCCTATATCAATAGCAAAAATGCTGGACACGTCGTTCCCTAGAGAGCTGAAACCTCGCTCATCCCGTCATCCGTGTCTCAGGGTCCGGACTCCCCTCCTCAGTTTATCCTCAGGGTACGGTCCTCTACCGAGTGTCGAGTCGAGGGCCCGTCGGCCGGTGCGACGCCGACGCTGGCCTCTCATGTACGCACTGCCTCTCGCACCGCCAGTCCTTTGCATCACGATGCGACGTGTTGCGTGTCGTGTAACCGCAAGCCATCACGATGTGACGTGTTGCGTGGCGTGTAACCGCACTGATTTTTTAGCGGTTTGTGCGCTACTGCAGCAAGTACGGTCTATGGCATGCTATGCTTAATTTAATTCTTGCGGCTGGTGTTCGTGGAGTTTTGGTCTAAACGACATTGTTTACTTCATGTGGCAAGTGGCGTCTGCACGTCCATCACGCGGAATCGAGTCCGTGCGTCTCGCGTTCGGAGAAGTTGCCTCCGCGTGCCCCTGCCCTCCCCCTATCTGGACCTCCTCCGCATAAGTGTCACCCAATCGCTGCCGTCCTCTAACTCGGAGTGTCACGGTCTGACAGCGCCTCCGAATTTCCCGCCCAGCGCAGCGCCTTCGCGCAGCTATAAATATCAGACTCTCGCACTCGGTCATCTCAATTGTGTTTTAGTTCTCGCGCTCGTCGCTGAGAACACAAAGAATAGAGTAAAAAAATTTAGAGATTAAAGTTTGGAGCAGTTGTTAGGACCGTAGAAGTTTTGAATGGTTCCCCGAAGGGCGGGTAATTTTTTGTCCACTTCATTTGTCGTTATTACCCTAGTCGTAATTAATTAGTCTTACTCAACTAATCCTAATTAATGTAGCTTGTAGTCCTAATTAAATAGTTGTTAACAATTTAGCCTAGTTTATTAGTATTAATAATTTAGTCGTAGCTAATGTATCGGCCATTTATTAGTGCTTCATAATTAGTGATAATTAATTAGTCGTAATTAATTAGACTTTATTATTTGAGTATGAATTAGTTAGTGGTTAAAAATTAGTGAAAATTAAATAGTCATAATTAATCAATCGTAATTAGTTTAGTGGTAATTAATCACCATAATTAGTTTAGTGGTAATTAATTAGTTGTAATTGATTTAGTGGTAATCGATTCGACATAATTAATTTAGTGGAAATTAATTATTCGTAATTAATTTAGTGGTAATTAATCAGTCGTAATTAGTTTATTGACAATTAGTTAGACATGATTTAATTTAGTGGAGGTTAATTAGTCATATTTAATTTAGTGGTAATGAATCACTGGTGATTAATAAATCGTGTTTGTTTGAGTCATTGTTTATTAGTGGTAATTACACTAGTAATGAATTACCCGTAAGTAATTTTTTGACAAGTAATCAATTTGTTGCTAATTAATTAATTATTTGTATTTCATTACTCGTATTTAATCGATTATTTGCATGCAATTTGTCGTCATTGTTTGTATCGTGGGTAATTACTAACGAATAAAATACTTGTTATTAAATAGTATTAATTAGTTCAGTCATATTAAATTTGTGGTAACTACATACCATGTTTGTTATATCGCGTACTACAGATCGGGTTGTTGTGGCTTTAGGTAATTTCGAACATGCAAGACTTGGTAGTGTTTTATGGCCACGGTCTCGTACGGGCCGAATCCGATGGGTTGGACCTGACGAGATGTCAGTACAAGGTGGTCTAGGCGGAGGGGCTCGATGCGATGAATATTCACGAGCTTCGGAGCTGCATCCGGAGGGAGTTCGACATGGAGCCAATGATGAAGAAACTTGTCATCGAGGGAATCACCAGCATAAATAGGGGAGGGAATAGCGTATGGGAGCTGATCAAGGTGAATGGAAGTGTAGCATGGGGCTAGTCAATGCAGATTGCCTCCTAGCCCAAGGCGGCGATATACAGTAAGCCGATGGTGTAAGTGAATTTTGTAAGCAGGACACCGGGAACCTTGATGATGCCGGGGCCACGGCAAGCGGACAACCGCAGGCGGAGCTTGAAGACGGTAGCATGAAATGTGTTGTTTCGGATGGAAGACTTGCTCATAATTTTGTTCAAAATGAGGGGGCGTAACTATGGTGGTCGGCCCGCATTGACTGCCACAAGTATCTACTGGACCAGCTTCTCGGGTTAGAGTCTGACGAGGACATCGACCCGGGCTCCGATGGTAGCGAGGAGGACGCACATAAGGCTGGTGGTCCAATTGGTAGAATTGTGTTATCAGATGTGCCTTATGTGGCATCGAGACTTTATGATATCGCAGTGCGTTCGCTCGTACTGCAGCAAGAAGAAAGGTCCGAGTCGGGGTTTGATGCCGACACCCTCTTAGTTGGGTAGCTCTTCCCTAGCAAGGTGACCATGCAACAAGCTATAGTACAGTACGCCTTGTTCATTAGTCGTGTGTACCAGCTGCACCGGTCTAACCCAAGACATTACGCAGTGAAGTGCGTAGTGAAAGGCTGCATTGGCAAGGTCAGCGCTCACTGAGCAAAGTTCTTCGGCTTGGTCTTCACAGCCAAGGGGGTGACCAAACACACTTGCGAGCTTAGCGAGCCCTTGCGGCAATATCAGAATGTGACTTCCGCATATGTGGCAAGCTTCATCAGCCACCTAGCTGCAAAGGACATGTTCGTCTCCCCCAAGATGCTGATGTCGAAAGTCGCCAATCTGGTTGGTTATTAAGTCATCTACAGCAAGGTCCGACGAGCCAAGCAGAAGGTTATCGAGTACATATACGAGACATACAAAGAGGCGTACAACCTTGTGCCGAGAATGCTTCACTAGATTGCCAAAGCAAACCCCAGCACGTACATAAACAAGCTTGAAGGTAAAGATGCTGATGGAGGCCCCAACTGCTTCATACTGGATCGGGTGTTCTGGGCTTTCGCCCAGGCCATAGAGGGCTTCAAGTTATGTCGCCTTGTACTCACGATGGATGGCACTTTCCTCACGAGGAGGTACAATGGCACTATTCTCACCGCAGTGGCGGTCGATGGGAATGACCAACTTCTCCTGGTTGCTTTTGCCATTGTAGAGAATGAGAGCACATCCAATTGGCTGTGATTCCTAGCGAATGTGAAGCGAGCGGTTGTGGGAGACTGGCCCAATGTATGCCTTATCACAAACCGCAATGTTGGGTTGTTGTCGGCACTTAACACCATGCAAAATGGGACGAAACCCCCTCACCAGTGGAACAACGTGGAAACCCGGTGATGCATAAGGCATCTTGCATCGAATTGTTTCACACGTTTCAGCAATTAGAAACATATGAATACGTTCAAGGCGTTATGCCTGCAGAACCAGAGGCAGAAGTTTGAGTCCATCTGGACATATCTCAAATATCGGACTATGAGGCATACAAGGGAGTCCCATCCGAAGGCAGAGGAGGGACAGCAGGCCTCGAGCGGGCAATCTAGGAGCAACATAAGTTTCACACAGTGGATTAATCTCCATGCTCCTGAATTGGCAAAATGGTCCTTGCTCTATAACACAGACAGTGCGAGGTACGGAAATATGATGACCAACATGTCCGAGGTGTAGAACAGTGTGCTCAAAGGTGTGTGGTGCCTCCCTATCGTAGCGATCATTGAGGAGACATAGACTCACATGGTCAGTTACTTCGTCAATAGAGCCACTGTAACGAGGCGACAACTGGAAGAAGAGAAGCAGTTGTCCGAGAATATGCAAAGGTATATGGACCAGAAGATGCAAAAGGCCCGAATGCACAACATCCAGGTGATTGCCTTAGGAGTAAGTATGAGATCAGGCTACGGCAAAAATATGTTAACGGTCATACCAAGGGGGAAGAAAACATGCATGCACCCTAGGTGATGTGGCTAGATGCACCTGTAACAAGCCGAAGCTCCCGCACAAGCCATGCTCGCATGTGTACAAGGCGTGTGCACAAATGAGGCAGATGTCTACATCGTATATCCTCGAGTACAACGACATGCAGCACCTTTTCGATACGTGGAGTGCAGAGTTTCACTCCTATGGCTTAGACATGAATTATAGGTATCTATGACCGGACAGGGTGCAATGGGGACCGAACAAGGCCTTGAAGTCAATTGGGAAGGGATGACGGCAGACGCAGCGCTTCCGGAACGACGTGGATGACAGTCAGCATGGGGGCCTGAGCCGCACGATGAAGTGCAAAATATGCAAGACTCTTGGGCACTCTATGAAGGATTACCCCAACAGACCGAACTTGTCTAGTCATCACGCGGTGTCGTGATTTATTGTATTATCTGCCTGTACGGGCACCGTCATGTCATGTAAATGGGTAGACTGCTTATATTTGTGCGTATCTTTACACGTGCGGGAACATCCTCGTAAGAGAATCTTACGCACACATTGTCTTTTCACACCCTACATTGAATTCCACAATTTTCTAACTCCATGCGTGTGTAATGGCAGCACGAGATGCGTTGCAACTTCTTTCAAATGATCGATAGGCCGGAGATGTACGATAGGACGTTCATCGAGCAGAAGTACATGTTGAACTACGCGATGTGAGCCGAGTCCTTCCAGCGATGGAAACCTTACATACCAGATCCTATTGAAAATGCACCAAAGGAACCCAGGACAGCCGGGTGGTGGTGGAGAACCCCCCCCCCCAACAGTAAGCTGAGTACGACCGGGCACAGTGCGTGATGGACAAGGGGAAGGCTCCTGCTACTGAGACTGGTGGCCGTCGCAGCTTCTCCCGTCGCCCGGGCGCACTTCATATCGAAGAGATGAGTTATGTACAATTTGCATCCTGATTATGTATTTGGCCTTTTGTTGTTGTAACATCATGCAATCGTGGAGGCTCGTAGAACATGAAGGACTTCAACACACGCCATCGACGCGAGCAGTCCCGAGACAAGGGGAATGCTCCTACTACTGGGACTAGTGGCCATCGTAGAGTTTCCAGTCGTGTAGGCGCATTCCATATCGAAAAGGTGAGTTATGTATAATTTGCATCATCATATCGCAGGACATGGATGACTTCGACACTCGTCGTCACCGTGGGCAGTCCCGAGACAAGGTGAAGGGGCTATTGTGCCGCAAAGACCAGTTCTGATCCTCCATTTTCCTAATTCCAAAAATTTCGCGCATGTATCTCAGTTGTTTTCTGGTTTGTTTAATCGTGCATGCTATCGTTTAAAATGCATGTTACCAAACCGAGCGGGGCATGTAATTCGCAAATCACGAAGTGCATTCCGAAATGGCTTCAATTTTCTTTATCAAAATTTATGATTTCATGTTCAAACTATCGTGATTTCATGAATCCATGTGAACCTCATTGTTTTCTGATTTCATGTTAGTTTGGAACCGATTTACTCCGACAATACAAATATAACATACAAAATATGCATACAAATATAGCATAATAAAAGCGCATAATATATATGTAGTGCAATTACATACGGGATACAATATGTCTTACTCATATGAACCACTCTCTCTCGCTGCGTCTGCGTGCGTGTCATGGCTTTGCGTGGAGCGTGTCTTGTTGGATACGTTAGCCGGTTCGGAGAGAGCGAATCAGTTTGGAGGGGGTACAGAGACCGTTGAGTAGGTGGAGGTGCATCAGCAAGCTGACTCTGGCTCAACTGAGTTTGTCAAACATCATAGTCGTCCAGATGGGGTCATGCCAAACTGGTTGCCACCTACAATCATGTCAGTAATGAACGAATCTAGAAATCCACGCCTTGATCGTCTGCCCCCTAGATACAATGTCTGCAAGTCCCTCGGTGCGGAGGAGCTCTGGCCTTGACTATGCGACATGCCAGTGACCCCAAAGGAGCTCTGCCCTTCGTACGGTACTCCGTACTGGTCAACGTACGACAGGGGTGGGTGCCATGGGTGCCACGGTCCAAACCCTAGCGTCGTGTACTACTCCCTGGTAGGAACTGGGAGACCCGTATCCTCATCAGTGGATGGATGGCCATCACCATCATGGTAAACTGAAGGCTGCAAGACGGAATGATGTTAGGTGAAATAATACTAAAGACGTAAACTAAACATCTCGTACCTCCCAGATATGCAATATAGATGACCGAGGGGGAGCGCCAGTCTGAGTAAGGGGTGCGGATGGTAGAAGTGATGCACCCCGACAGACGTGCGGCTGGAGAACGACATGATGTTAGCAGAACCTAAGGCGTAATAAAAAAATAGAATATAAATTTGTACATAACTTACCTCCTTGCCGGTCTAGAGCGCGGATGACCAACAGGAAGCGCTACGATGCCTGTCGGTTTGACTTGGTCGTGCTGACCTAGCAGGTCAACACGTTCCCCCTACTCGGTGTGCGGCGTGTAGGACGTCGTCTCTCAAATGACCACAACTCATGTTATTTATTACATTCTTCGGCTCGCGCAAAGTTGTATTTCAAAGTGCTCGACAGCACCGGCACGGTGTGCCCTGGGCTACGGATGGCGATCGCTGATGCACTTGTGATGCGCTGTAGCCGCTCCAACTCAAGTGAGAGACAAAACTAGTTCCGTAACAAACAGTACAAATATCATTAATGAAACGACCAAAGGTTGTAAGTGTCTTACAGTGTCATCATACCGTGAGGTGTTGTGTCGATCGAACGAGTGGCGGGGCCTCTTCTGGTGTGTCACCTGCTCTGGATGGTCTGGTGGAGGACAGGTGAGTCTGGTCCGCGACCGTGGTACGTACCACCCGATGTACTGACGGTATATCCGTACGTCGTACGGTCACTGCTCCTGCAAGATCTCGATGTGCGCCATCTCCGTCCAAGTCGTAATTCACTCATGCTGGATTGCTTGCCAGTTCTCCGCATGTCGGTCCGCTCTCGATTGTCTGTATTCCGGAAGGATTGATGTTAGAATAGAAGATATAGGTATAAAGTGTAAAAATTACTCGGATAGCGTTGGACTCAAAAGTGGACGGCTTGCTGCAGGATCCTGCCGTTGGGAGGGGGTACCAGCTGGTACAAATCGAACTGCCGCATTACGCGCTGCGACGCGTAAGGCTCCACCATGTGTGCGAACACCAGGTGGCAGGTCATCACCCATAATTCGACGTCCTACGTGCATTTCACAGATAGCCCATGTGGCCCTACCGTGTCCATGAAATATAGGCTCCATGGAGTCCAAATGATGTCGTTGTCGTGCAACGACTCGAACCCGTTGTAGAACAACGAGTAGCACATCGATCCCCGGTTTGTCCTTGGCCCAGCGTAGCTGGGCAACAGTCCATCAGTAGCCCATACTTGGCTCGTCTATCGGGTCGTGCAACTCGGGGTATAGGTACACTACTTTCTCGAAGGAGGGTCACCCAACAGGGAAGTGCTATCAATTCCGCAACTGCAGGAGCATACAACAGACGGCAAGACTCTATTTCACACCGATGTCACGTCGTGAAGCATTACACAACCCCCTGTATGTGGTGCAAAGGACGGCTGGTCCCCAGCTGTACTGAGGCATCACCCTAGCCTCCGCATCAGCTAAAGACTCGACGATGCCGATGAAGCTAGGGTACACCCAATCGCCTTGTGTGGTGGGAAACAGGACCGAACCAAAGAGATGAAGAAGGTAAGCGACGAGGTGCGTCCTAACAACCTCATCAAGTGCATCCTCCGAGCATTGACTGAAATGCTTCAGCCAAGTCCGAGGGACACCATGGGCACTGTCCGAGATAGGTATGCCGAACTAATGCCCCAACCTGGTCTTCTAGTTTGCCGGCGGACGACCTGCAACGAGTGGCTCACCCCGGATCGGGAGACTGGTTAAGAATGAGATGTCCTAGAAAGTGACCATTATCTCACCCCACCGAAAGTGGAAGGTGTGCGTCTCGGACCTCCACCTGTTGATAAGTACTCACAGCAGGCTGCCGTCTAGGGTGAAGTGACGTCCGGCAGAGAGCAACCTCGCAAAGGGCAACAAGCCCATGTCCCCAAGGATTGGGACGTAGCGAGCGTCCAGCTGCCAGTAATTCCTCCTGGACCGAAGCATTAGGGGTGGAGGGCCATCCGCGCCCCTGGCGATCCACGACTTGTACCGGTGATTCTCGTCGTAGAAGGGTTCAAGAAGCTCTGGTAGAGACATGGTTTACAAAAGATGGAAGAGACAGATTATTAGTGAAAAAAAATTGATAATGATGATAAATTATTAGAAATTAAAAATTACGACTAAATACAGTCAACAAATTAATGTTTTCTGATTAACTACGACCAAATTAATTACGACTAAACTAGTTGTGACTAAATTAATTAGGGGTAATTAACATGTGTTACAAATGAATATGTGTTACATACTGATAACTACATTATTCATGACTAAATTAATTACGATGAACTAAATATCACTAAAATAATTACGACTAATTTATTACCACATATTATTAACAAAAAAATTAATTACACCTTACTGAGGCCACTAAATTAATTACGACTAATTAATGATGGCTAATTAATTACGTTTGATAAATTACGACTAAGTTAATTACGACTAATTAATTAAGACTTAATTCCAACTAATTATTTACGACTAATTAATTGAGTAAAACTAACTAATTATGATTAATTAATTGGTAGCTAATTAACTATCTTTGGACTAATTACAACTAATTAATTACGTAAGATTAATTTAACTATGACTAATTAATTACGAGTAATAAACACACAAATTTTATTATAAAAATATTTGAAATCGACTAAATTAAGTACGCCTAAATAAGTATAACTAATTAACTACGAATATTTCACCACGACTAATTTACTAACCACATAATTAACAAACAAATTACGTAAGAGAAAAAAATTACCTACTAATATGGCTGCTAATGACGATTGTAAATAATGCTTAATCGTTTGTGAAAACGAAATCGACAGAACGAGCAAGGATGAGAAAGCGAGAGAGCGAGCAAGAATGAGAAACGAAATCGTCGTCGCCTCGGAATTTATAGCCGCCGCGGGATCCCTCCCGCACGCAATGCTTGCATGCATGCATGATATCGTGCTAGTCCGGATGATGGCCGTGCACAGCAGATGCGTTCAGACGGTGGCCGTGTGGAGGAGGCATCTTTGGATAGTGACCGTACGAAATTACGCACGTGACGACGTGAGACTCGTCTATACTACTATATATACAAATACCACACCAGAAGCTACATTTAATCCATAACCTCGTTGCATATGTACAACCAATTCCTGCACATGATGGTTTGAGTTTGACGCTTGGAGGACAAAAAATGACAGCAAGGAAATTAGGCTTACGCTCACCGGCCCATGCGTGCCTTTTCCCCCGACAGGAGCGAATCCGCGAGATACGCGTCGGAATCCTCGCACCCCCTAGTGACAGCGAACTCGGACGACGACGGTCCACCCCCTAGTGGAGCCAACGCCAACAACCGGCGACCGGTCAAAGCGCCCCGTCCCGGCCCCGTCCGTCCCGCTCCTCGTGCAGTGCAGCGGTGCGGCGTTACGAGGAGAAAAAAAGGTGCTAGTACTCCGCGTCCGCGAGATCTCAGCGCCGGATTCGACCATCGAGCCCGTCCGTGACCGCGCGGCGCGGACTGCTGCTGCACGGCCGCACCCACCTGCCAGGCTGCCACCCCACGTTTTCTGCCGAAAAAAGTGCTCGGGGAGGAGAAACACACGGCGCGCACCAGTGAGGCAGTGACGGTGCAGCACCGGGTCCAGAGGTGGCAGCGGCATGCACCAAAGGCTGTGAAATTTCATCCTAGGCAAACGGGGAGGGTTCAGCAAGCCACGCCAGTAGACGAGCGAATCGACCATCGGTGTATGGATGTAAGTTCCAGAGGATCCATTGCGTTAAGTATTTACGATGAACATCGACTGAATCTCTCACAAAAGAGTACGAATGTTGTGAGGTGTTTAAAATTTTCGCGATCAAGCCATTTGAGTTGCTAATAATTTTGACGGTTACCTGATGGATGGACAAGGCTGACAACCACAAGTTTAGAAACATCGCCAATTTGTTTGCTACGAGTCCACGACGAGGATCATTGTAAGGTTTTTCATGTACTTGCCCACGTCTATGTTTTTTGTTTCACAGTATCTTTCCAGCTATCCTACATGTAACACTATTATTACATGCCACCATGCTCATTGCAATTCAAAGGAACACTTCAATCTCCACATTTTTCCCCGCAACATTGAAAGCATGGATTGCAGTACAGTGTTTACGACAATTGTACTCTTGTTTTTTTATTGACAGCTATAGTAAAATGTTAATTTCTAGAGAAAAGACATGATGCGAAATAGAGTGGCCGTAAGTGATAGTCTTTTTTGCATATGATGTTTTTTTCCCTTCTAATTGCATTTTTTACTAGAGTGAATGTAGCTAAAAGGATAAACCCCCTATAAGATTAGTGTGATACTCATACATGCTTGTCTTAGATATCAAACAAACTTTCATACTAATAAAATGGCAAAAATAACATTTCTACCGTGCAAAACCACTGCGGCAGACGACTTACCGTGAACTAGGACCGCGGTAGGTCACTTGCCGCGAACCTACCGTGCTGCCTACTACGCAGAAGACAGAAGTGCTCTACAGCACTGCAGGTGATGAGAACATCAACCCTCTGGATACGACCGCTACTCCACATACCAAGCAAGAGTTCAAGCTGGACACATTCTGAAATCCAATTCGGCCTCCAGAGATAGCACGATCTCCTCCAGAACCTGTTCCAGGACTTCTCCAAGGAGAGGTCCAAGAAGACCTCCTGGTATTCCAAGACCACCCAGGAGGTCTCCCAGGACCACCCGGGAGGTCCTCTAGGACCACTCGGAGGTCCTCCAGGCCCTCCCTCCAGGACCCCTCCTCCCCTCTAGGACCTCCTCGCTAGAACCTCCTTTAGGACCAGCTCTCTCCAGGACCTCCTCAGGATCTCCTCCAGGACCTTCCTCGCTAGGACTTCCCTCCAGGACCTCCTCGGGGCCTCCTCAAGACCACTCCAGGACCAGTCCTACGACCAGGTCTTCGACCAGTCCTAAGACAATCGATACTCGACATGAATAGTATTGGTTGTAGATAAGTTATAGTATATATCTTTTAGATGGAGTCGGTTGTAATCTTTCCACAACTGTATTAGGAAAGAATCTTTGTGTGATACAGGAGTTAGAGATAGAATCGACATTAGGTCGTGTGTGTGTTGGCCGCACCCTTAGGTGCTAATATAAGGCCAGGCATCGCCCATTTAGTTCGGCGGGCTTTGTTAGATTGATTTCAGCTTAGGCTAGAAACACTATCGATTTGCTTGTACAGCTAGTGCAACCAGACGTTGTCTTCAAGACCCCAAATTATTCAATACAATTTCAATTCATATTCGCAATTTCAGATTGCTTATTTATCTTGTTCTTGCGTGCTTCTTCGGTGTATGCAGGAATTGATCTTCGTGATCAGGTCATCCGGGTATTTGTGCACGACTGACAATGACTTGTCAAGCAGTTCAGCAATTGCGTAGTTTCGAGCCTTGCGAGTTCGTAGCCAAGATCGTGAACGTTGAGCGACTACTACCTGTGAAGGACCGGAAAGGCGACTAGAGGGGGGGGGGGTGAATAGGAGCACCGAATCTTTTTCGCAAAGAATGGATTCAACTTATAAATCACTCCAATAGCTATGAGAGCTATGAAGATCAATGATTAAGCACAGAGGGAGTCTTATGTTGAATCCACTCCTCACCCCCAAAGCTCAAAGAAACAAAAACGAGGAAGAGCCGAACAAATCGGGACAATCGGTACAACCGCGAGTAAAGCGGCGGTTGTACCGCAGATCCAGACAACCATGAGTAAAGCGACCGGTTGTACCGCGATCCGTCTAACCGCAGTGTTAAGCCTTGTTCATCCGATTGTCCCGAACAGCAAAATCCGCTTCGGGTTTCAAAAGCGAAAATCAACGTAACTTTTGATCTACGCGGTCAAACTTGACCAAAATTGAACCACACCTTCCTGAAGATATTAGGAACCTATTCCAAGCAACGATTTCAGAGATCCATGCCAAGGTTCCTATCCTTTTGCATTTGAACGAAGGTGGGTTCAAACCGCAAAAACAAAACTTGATCTAACGACTTGCTCGTGGGTGGATGATGATCTAGATGACCTTAGATAGGTTCCCACATGTCCCAGCAAGCAAGATCAAGAGGAAGAACCAAGCAAAAACTCCCGAATTGAAGAAAGCCCCAAAAATCACAAAAAGGGAGAACGAAGAACAGAGAGCACGAATAGAAGAAAACTTCAGATTTCCATTCATTGAATCAAGAGCGAAATACAAAGAGATACATCCCCATACGCATGGACATTAGAACAAGAGGAATGATTACAAGTTCATCAATCCATCCTCTCCCTCTCCCTAAGCCAAGAACTCACATTAGAGAGCTACGAAGGGGACAAGCAGGGAGCACCTCTCTGCCTACACCTCCACTCTCAACAACTAAAGAGCAAAAGAGAAAACAACCTCACAAAGCCTCTTTTGACTCTAAAACCCTAATTCCACCCAAGTGCTCCAGGAGGGCATGCAGCTCCTCCTCTCCTTTTATAGCGCCTGGCTAACGGGTCTCCGCCCCGTTACGCCCGCTATGTCCAACGGAGCCCGCCCGCTTATGCGGCCTTTTGCAATTTCCGATTCGCCCGCCAGCACCTTCCGGGAAGCTTCCGCGCTCCTTGTCTCGCACGCCTCGCAACCACCTCGAGTCCACGTCGTCTTCGACACATCCTGACCGTTCTGACCTCAGCGCCACCTGCGCCTAGTCCAGTCCACCGTGTCTCGCCACGACTCCACTCGACGTCCTGCACCACACGCATAAGAAACACGAAACCGGAACAAGTTCTTCACAACTTGACCTAACGTTAGCTCAAACATGCAATATGCAACACATATGCATGAACACACTGGATATGACCTATCCCAAAACTCAAATCACCAAAATGGCGAAACTCACAATACAATCGGACAACCGCCATGATACCGGCGGATCAACGCGCTCGGTCGTCTGGCTCCAATACTGCGGTGGTTCCGATTTCCAATGAAGACCGAACTCGAAAAACAACTTCTCTGGAATTCTTCAACCGCCATTTACCAATCGGTACAACCGCCTCATGGTCGTATCGCCCATAACACGCCGGTCGTTCGATTATCCCGACAATACGATTGACTTCACGAAAACGCGTGAACTGCGCAGAACGACATGGTCCGACCACACAAACCAAACTCGACTGACCTAAAACCTTTGTCAATTACTCATCACTTACATGGAGACACGACCACATGGTCTCTCAATCTCCCCCTTGATGAGAATATTGACAAACCCAGAAAAAGCTTTTAAGAAGAGTTTGAGTTTGAAGAAACCAACATGGTCCAAGAAATGAAATGAAGCTAATGACCATGTCGATGTAAAGAACGCTAGAGCAACAACCGAAAGAGCAAATTGATCTCCAAAGCTCTAAACTGCTCCCAACAGATTTTTTTCTCTATTCTCCCCTTTTGGCAATAAACGCATCAAGATGCAATAGAGAGAATATGACATGTTAATGGATGAAAATGGTGAAGTTTGTTTATTTAAGCATTTTGAGCCATGAGAATTATCCATAATGACCAACATGTAATACACCAAGCCATAACTTAATAAAAGGCTATCTAGATCATGACAAGATATGTATAAGCTAGCTAGAACACATAGATGACAATCTGAAAAAGAGGTACATTATGTGAGCAAGTCAAGTCATCAATGAGCAAAGTCTCGCTAGAGATATCCAAGGAGGATGCAGCCATGTCAATAAGCTAAGCGGAACTAAGAAGCTTAAATTGAGACCAAATAGAGTGCTATGCTCAAGATTGAAACATTGGTTAAAGTACATGATACTTTTGTGGCTTTAAGCACATTGAACACATGAAACATATTTTCTTTTGAAATTCATGGTGGTTTCCAACCAGATTTTTGTTTTATCATGTGCTAGGTCTCAAGCCTTATGCGACTACTCCAAGCGAGAAGCTTAAGAAGATAGTCTAGGTCACCCAAAACTCCCCTAAGTTCATGCCAAGTGCAATGGCAAGCCGTCTCATAGGAGAGAATTGGTGAAATCGGTTTTTCGCACAAAAGAGATCTTTTGCCTTTTAACAAGTTGTACTAACTCATGCATCACCAAGAGACTAAAACAACTCTTTCTAAGGCTCAATATAGATTCATCACTCTACCCACCTATTTGACATGGCATGAATCATAAAAGGATAGCTCAAGAAAGACTAATCTCGAGTGCTAACATGACAAGTTTTAGTTTAAGTTGAGCAATTTTAATTAACTTATCATGGCAAAAGCTAGGCTACACATATGAAGTCATGATAAATCTAGCAAATAAGCACAAGTCATGGCAAGGTGTAAAGCATTGTAAACATGTCATAGCAGGATAATAATCAAGGCTTAATGTAGTTATATTACAATGCGAGAATGCTAGAAATGCGAAGATCCACTCCCTCAACAATAGATGCAACTTTTAGTTCAAGTTGAGTTAAGTCAATATTAAGCTCGAAGCTCCCAAATGAACTCCCTCGAACCAAAACAATAAATCGAGAAGTCGGCAAAAAAACATAAAACAGTAGATCCTTAAAGCATAGATAAGATATAGAGAATACTATGGCTCAGATGACTCTCATCTACCCCATATGACTCTAGGACTATCAACGCCCACTTAACACACCTAGGAGCAAACACGCACTGTCTGCCCGGGTGGCCCAACCCTCGCTAGAACCTACAAGAAGTGAGTGAGCTCAACCTAGTGAGATAAGTAACGACTAATAAGCAACATCCTAGAATCACAAGATAAGAGCGTAAATCTAAACAACTAGACAAAAGAAGCACTCTAATCTATGCTAGGAGGACTAATCCCAAATGCACCCAAAATGCAATGCAACAAACAAGGAGCAAGAGCATAAATAATATAGAAGAACAAGAAAACCCAAAGCTCCCTCACTACAAATCCATAAGGACAAACCACCCCAAGCTCTCCCGCAGAGTGAAAACCTCGAACTATCCAATGGCTTGGTGAAAATGTCACCAACCGGTGGTCACTCTCCTGGCCGGAGCACTATATCGCCCTTCTCTACATGGTCTCTAAGGAAGTGGAAACGAATATCGATGTGCTTGGTCCGAATCTTTGCTTTGGGTTCTTGGCAATGTTAATCGCAGAAGTGTTATCACAAAAGAGTGGAACACTGTCGATAACTAACCCAAAGTCCCGCAGGGTCGAAGCCATCCAGAGCACTTGACTACAGCAACTGGCTGCAGCAACGTACTCGGCCTCTGCGGTGGACTGTGCAACACCAGACTGCTTCCTTGAAGACCAGGAAACAAGAGAAGTGCCAAGAAATTGGCAGGTGCCAGAAGTGCTCTTCCTATCTATCCTCTGACCAATGAAGTGCGCATCCGAGAAGGCTCTCAAGGAAAGACAGGGATGAGGAAGAGTACCAGATACCATAGTCAATGGTAGCTCGCAGTATCGAAGATCGCTTCATCACTTTGGCGGAGAAAGCGAGGAGAAGCTCAAAACGAGCGCACAAACACACGTAAAAATGTATGTCCGGTCTCGAGGCGTTGAGGTACAAGAGGAGCCAATCATCTTTGCGAAACTCCTTTTGATCAATCGGCTCGCCATCCTCATCTGGTCAAGATAAATTTGAGAAGCCATGGGAGTCGACACAGGCTTACCATCACTCATGTCGAGCGCTTGAGAGGTCACGAGTGTACTTTCCTTGATGAAGAAATGTACCTCCCGAGTCTCGCTTGATTTGGAAGCCAAGGAAGAAGGTCAACTCACCCATCATACTCATCTCAAACTCGGTGCTCATGACATCCGAGAACCGGGAAACCAGAGTATGGGAAGAGCCGCCAAAGATAATGTCATCGACATAGATCCGACGAGCAGAAGGTCGATGCCATGCCTACGATGAACAAGGTCTTGTCAACTTTACCCATCTCAAAACCATGACTTATCAAGTAGGACTTAAGCCTCTCATACCAAGCTCGGGAGCTGCTAAGTCCATCTGTTGCTTTGGAAAGCTTGAAGACATGGTTAGGGTATTTGGGGTTCTCGAAACACGGAGGTCAGTCGGACGAGACTTCCTCCTCAATAAGGCCATTGAGGAAGGCACTCTTCACGTCCATCTGGTAAAGCTTGAAACCCTTAGAAGCCGCAAAGGCAAGCGAGATTCTAATGGCTTCAAGTCGAGCTCTGAGGGCAAAGGTCTCCTCAAAGTCTAGACCCTCAACACAGGAAAACCCCGAGCTACCAATCTCGCCTTGTTTGGATGATTACCCCATCCTCACTCTGCTTGTTCTTGAACACCCACTTGGTTCCAATGATATTGTGGCCTCGTGGGGCTCTACAAGCGACAGACCTTGTTCCTCTCGAAATTTTCTAGCTCCTCATGCATGGCATTGACCCATGACTCATCGATAAAGCATGAGAAACATCTTTGGGCTCAAAAGAGGCAATGAAGGCGAATGGAGACAGAATTGAGATAAGCGATTTTGAGCGGGTAACACGCTCGAAAGATCTCCAATGATCCGCTCTCAAGGATGAACTTTCTGGATGTGTCTAGGAGGTCTGGGAGATGAAGAAGTGGCCTCTACCTCATGAGCCGACGAGGTAGGAACAGAGCCACTAGCTCCAGAGGAAGCGAAGGCAAGGTCGATCACCTCGAGGTGCGGTGGAAGACGGCACCTCAAGGAGTGGATGAGGGATGTGATCGTAGACAACCGTCATCTCCATCGTCCTCATCATCCACAAAGATGGTCTCGGACCGCTCTAAAGAACACGAGATATCGGCCTAGTCCCTGACCGCCTCGTCGAAAATCACCTCGCAGTCTCTACCATTTTGCTAGACTCGCAGCCTGCACCCTATAAGCCCGCCAAGAAGTCGAGTAGCCTAGAAAGATACCGCCACAGAACGTGACTCGAACTTGTCTAGGTTCCCGGACTTCAAGATAAAGCACTTGCAACCAAACACACGAAAATGAGAGACGCTGGCTTTCGCCGTATCTCGACTCATAAGAAGTGCGGTGTAGGAGTGCCCAAGAAAAACTCGATTCAAACATGGCACGCGGTCGCAATGGCCTCGACCCAAAACTTCCTCGGTGTAGAGTACTCATCAAGCATCGCCCAGCCATCTCGACCAAGGTGCGGTTCTTCCTCTCTAACGCCATTTTGCCGAGGGACGTATGGAGAAGAGAACCGGTGCTCTACACTGCCTCACCACGTAAACTCTCAAAGTAGGAATTCTTGAACTCCGTGCCATTGTCATTTGCGGATCGCTCGTAAGGCACCCGGAGCTCAACAGACGACCTACTAAAAGACCTCGAAATGTGTAAATGTCTCGTCCTTCGAGGCTAAGAAAAACACCCAAGAGTACCTCGAGAAGTCATCGACCACAACAAGAACATACCACTTCCTCCTGCCGATCAAGACTCGAGCCGGTCCAACTGTGTCCATGTGGGCAAATTGTCTTGCATCGGTCATAGTAATCTTGGACCGGGAGGATGAGAAGCAAGAACCATCTTGCCGTGTTTAAGCATGGAGTGCAAACAAGATCTTTGACCATCTTGAGTTTGGCGGACCACGAATGAGATCATGGTCGCTAACTTTCGGGTCAAATGGTCAAATCCAATATGACCAAGTCTCCTATGCCGAAGGAGAGATCGCGGGACTCGAAGCAACCAAACACCGGAGAGGATCACGGAAGAATCGGAAAAATCAGCACGAAAGATCCTCCCATAACGAGAAATCCATAAACCGGACTACCCAAGAATCAAGAATTTTGCAATTGTTTTTCTTAAAACTCACCTCAAACCGCTATCGAAGGAGAAACGGAAAGCAAATTGTACCGCAGCTTACTAACCAAGGCAACATCCTTAAGAATAAAAGAAGCATTAATACGCGACAAGACCTTTGGCGATGACGCGTCCTGCACGAAGCGTCTCCGAAGGTGATCGACTCATCACCGGAGCGCGGGCTAGGGAGGAGAACCAACGGAGTCTCCGGTCATATGACGAGAACAACCGAGTCTACAAGCCAAACCTTCTCCTTCCCTACCCGCTAACTCTGAGTCAAACAGAGTAAAGTCTCGATCTTGGGATAAATCAACAATGATTTTGGCACCCAATCTTGAGTAACACGTCGGCGCGATGAAGTAGTCAAGCACGATGACCTCTATCTACCCTCGCTCTCAGTAACTCAAAGCGTAAGGTCTAAGAGTAGACCCGGTCGTTCTTTGGTTCGACCGCTACGAAGGAGCGAAGTCGAGCACACGCAACATCTCGAACACGCCATGGTAGCTATCTCGATAGGAAAACGAGATCTACCCTCGGGACGGCGGAAGTCACGATCGAAAGCGAAGATGAGGACGAAAACCGTAAAACTCGGAAAAACCAAGTCCTCGATCTTTGCACAAACCCATCGAAGAACCAAGCCTAGACCTCGTGTTGGTCTTAGGTGCACTCAAGGTCCAGGGCCGACCACAATGCGCCTAAGAGACTCAACATGGTCTCTACGCGATCTTGGCGCGCAAGCATCGATCGATTGTGTGTCCATCCTTCCGGCGAAGGTGCGGTGATACTTCACCTTCGAGAGGTAGAAGCGACATGTGAAATTACCTTCTTGTCGAAATCCCGGACATAGCCCGCCGACTTGAAATGGACTTTCTCGGTCACTGGCTCGATCTCGATCACACACAGTGCTATGGGTCCGAGCACGGCGGTGGATGCTTCCTCATGTCCTCAAAGAGGTCATATCCTAGACCACGATTAAATCTGCAAATCTTAGATTGGTCTAGAATAAGATTGAGCTTCTTCTTGCCTCCTACAAATCTCTCGAGAGTGTTCATAAGGTCTTGACACTCCCGAAGAGAGAGGTGCAAGAAGAGCAGGGGAAGAAGAGACAGCAGAAGGTAAGGGAGCAAAAGAAGAACCAAAGAAATAGAGGGAAGAATGGCTTGTGCAAGCACACCGACTCAAGGGACAGATCCCATCGCTAGCCGCTTGGTTCACGTTGCTAAGCGTCTCATCCTTACCACGAGGCTTCTCCCCTTCTCCACAATCATATTGCAAGCACAATGTGGCTTCTCTAGAAGGTCCTTAGTTAGCTTCACACATTTCTCATCCAAAGCAATCAAGTCGATTTTAGTTTGTTACACTTAATGCATGGTGAGCTAACAGGTCCTTAGAAGCAAACCGAGCCAACTTCCTTTCATGATCAATCATATCTTGAAACTGTTTGGAGACGACCTCAAGTTCAGCAGCTTAACTTAGGACAGTTCAAGCATGAAACAATCGGCTCAAGTAAAGAAGCTTGTAGTTCAAAGAATTTTATGATCTGCCTGCTTTAAGTTCATCTTCAAGTTATTGCAATTTTCACAAGACTCAGGCAGATCAAGAAGCATGGCATAAGATCCTCTAGCAAAGAATGTCCTTACCCTCACATGAGGTGGGAGAAGTAGTCTCATCAAGAATAAGTAGGGTAATGACCATCCTACTCAACTCTAACTCAAAGAAGCGACTAACATTCTCCACCTTAACACTATCAAGTTCGGAGGACACACTATCATGTGAGGTCCTTAACTTCTCCATATCAACCAAACAAAGCGAGCATGTATCACAATCATCACTAGAAGGGCGGATGTAAGAGCAATAATCTCTAGTGACACTCTATCTATTTCCTTCTCTAACTCAAAGACACCTAGCCTTAGCTTTAGCATGAAAACCTCCTAGCTTAAGAAAAGCATGATTGAGTTGTTCAGAGGTGGGATCTACCTCGTCCGAAGTCGGAGTACATTTCATTGTCATTTGAAGTTCGCCCTCGAGGGCCATGAAGCACATGCCGGGAGAAGTCGCCGCCGCCATCCTTGGGCTCTTGGTCACCCGTCCGTCATCGTCGCTCCATCCCTCCACCTCGCCGAGGTCGAGGTCGTCGAAGGCGGTGAGGACGCAGTGGAAGAGCTTCTTGGCTTTGCCGGTTGCGAACTTCTTCTTCTTTGGCGTCTGAGTGGAGGCTTCTTGTTGCGGTTCTTGTCGGTGTAGTCGTTCTTGCCCGAGCCGCCGTAGTCGTTCTTGCCCTTCTCCAACTTAGGGGCGGTTGCAATGTGGTTGGGGCCACCACACTCGAAGCAAATCACGGGTCCTCCTCTTTCTCATCCCTCCTCCTCTTGTAAGCATGAGAAAACTTCCGAGCTAGGAGGGCAACCGCTCATCCTCGAGTCGCTCTAACGATCATCGATTCGTCACGAGAGCGACAAGGAGAAACCACAACTGAATCGGAAGAGAACGGAATCGAATCGATCGGTGACCAAGGCCATCGATCGTGACTTCGACCTCCACGAGACAACGTCAATCTCGTGAGTCTTGAGGCGTGGTCTGGTAGCATCAAGAGTCAAGGTCGAGAGGTCTGTCGTGTCTTTGATGGTGGTCACTTTCATCTCCCAAACACGCAGACGAGTCTTAGTGAGCATCGGCGAGCATTGTCCGAAGCGGGGTATGTGAGACCGACCGCTCGGAGGTTGCTCAAGATCTTGTGAAAACGTCTGGCACTCATCTAGGGACTCACCAAAGAAGCATCTCAAATTTGTTGTATTCTCGTTTGAACTGGTCCCGTCGAACCGTCTTGATCTGGTGGTGCCCTCATGGTATCGCCGAGGGTCACCCGGATATCGAGGCGGACGACAGTGAGATATCTTGTCAAACTCACTACGACTCAAACCCCGGATGATGATGTTCTTGCCTTTGCATTCGCCTCAACATCAACCATGTTCCGGCATTGATGTTCTCATCGGCAGAACAATGAATCGAACCTTGACCTTTCGCCAGATGGCATACCCACGGCTCGGATGTATGTCTCCATTCGGCTCTTCCGAAGGGTGTAATCGATGCCATCAAAAACAAAGTGACAGGTCGAGTACTTGTCCATCGCCACGGCTCTTGAGACCGGTTAAGATCTATTGAAAAGAGCTAACCGCTCGATACCAATTGAAGGACCTGAAAGGCGACTAGAGGGGGTGAATAGGAGCACCTAATCTTTTTCGCAAAGAATGGATTCAACTTATAAATCACTCCAATAGCTATGAGAGCTATGAAGATCAATGATTAAGCCACGAGGAAGTCTTATGTTGAATCCACTCTCACCCCCAAAGCTCAACAAACAAAAACGAGGAAGAGCCGAACAAATCAGACAATCGGTACAACCGTAGAAGCGGCGGTTGTACCGATCAACCCCAGAACAAGCGCAGTAACGACGGTTGTACCAGATCGCATAAACCGCAGATGTTAAGCCCGGTTCATCCGATTGTCCCGAACAGGCAAAATCCGCTCGGGTTTCAAAACGAAAATCAACGTAACTTTTGATCTACGCGGTCAAACTTGACCAAAATTGAACCACACCTTCCTGAAGATATTAGGAACCTATTCCAAGCAACGATTTCAGAGATCCATGCCAAGGTTCCTATCCTTTTGCATTTGAACGAAGGTGGGTTCAAAACCGCAAAAACAAAACTTGATCTAACGACTTGCTCGTGGGTGGATGATGATCTAGATGACCTTAGATAGGTTCCCACATGTCCCAAAGAAGCAAGATCAAGAGGAAGAACCAAGCAAAACTCCCGAATTGAAGAAAGCCCCAAAAATCACAAAAAGGAGAACGAAGAACAGAGAGCACGAATAGAAGAAAACTTGATTTCCATTCATTGAATCAAGAGCGAAATACAAAGAGATACATCCCCATACGCATGGACATTAGAACAAGAGGAATGATTACAAGTTCATCAATCCATCCTCTCCTCTCCCTAAGCCAAGAACTCACATTAGAGAGCTACTGAAGGGACAAGCGAGGAGCACCTCTCGCCTACACCTCCACTCTCAACAACTAAAGAGCAAAAGAGAAACAACCTCACAAAGCCTCTTTTGACTCTAAAACCTAATTCCACCCAAGTGCTCGGAGGGCATGCAGCCCCTCCTCTCCTTTATAGCGCTGCTAACGGGTCTCCTCCTGCTCGCCCGCTATGTCCAACGGAGCTCGCCCGCTTGTGCGACCTTGCAATTTCCGATTCGCCCTTCCGCACCTTCCGAAGCTTCAAGCTCCTTGTCTCGCCGCGCCAAGAACCACCTCGAGTCCACGTCGTCTTCGACACATCCCGACCGTTCGACCTCGGCGCCACTGCGCCTAGTCCGATCCACCGTGTCTCGCCACGACTCCACTCGACGCCCTGCGACCACACGGACAAGAAACACGAAGCCGGAACAAGTTCTTCACAACTTGACCTAACGTTAGCTCAAACATGCAATATGCAACACATATGCATGAACACACTGGATATGACCTATCCCAAAACTCAAATCACCAAAATGGCGAAACTCACAATACAATCCAGACAACCGCCATGATACCGGCGGATCAACCGCGCTCGGTCGTCTCGCTCCAATACCTTGGCCGGTTCGATTTCCAATGAAGACCGTAACTCGAAAAACAACTTCTCTGGAATTCTTCAACCGCCATTTACCAATCGGTACAACCGCCTCATGATCGCATCACCCATAACACGCCGGTCGTTCGATTATCCCGACAATACTGATTGACTTCACGCAAAACGCTGAACGGCAAGCAAGAACGACATGGTCCGACCACACAAACCAAACTCGATCGACCTAAAACCTTTGTCAATTACTCATCACTTACATGGAGACACGACCACATGGTCTCTCAACCTGTTAGACCGAAAAGGCGACTAGAGGAGGGTGAATAGGAGCACGATCACTTTTTCACCTTAATTGAATTCAATACTAATTTCACTCCAATAGCTATGAAAGCTATGAAGATTAATGTACAAGCACAATGGAAGACTTGTATTGAATCCAATCAAAACCCCGAAGAGAAAAGACCAAAATCACTAAAAACTAGAAACCAAAATAGATAGGCGGTCAGACCTCTCAAATTGACAGGTCGACTTTTTTGCCTAGCGGTCAGACCTCTCAAATGGGCGGTCTGACCTCCAGCATAGTGAACAGTAAAATCAGTTCGAAAATCAAAACTCAAATAGATCTAACTTCTGATCCGTAAGGCCAAACATTACCAAATTTGAGACACACCTTCTCTAAGATATTGGGAACCTATTTCAATCAAGAATCATGTAGATCCATGCCGAAGTTCCTATTTTTTTCAGTTTGAACGAATGGTGCTAAAAAACCGAGTCAAAATCGAAATATGATCTAAAGACTTGCTCGTGGGTGATTGATAATCAAGATGATCCTAGATGGGTTCCTACATGTCACAACAAGTTATATCAAGGCAAGAAACCAAGCAAAAACTCGCGGATCAAAGAAAGACTTAAAATCACCAAATAGAGAGATGGAAAGCAAATAGACTCATCTTGAGAATATTTCCTTGGATTTTGATATGGTATTGGTTTACAGCCACTCCATCAAGGAGGATAAAAACTCAACACATGAGCACGAAATCAAATCCAACTCTCTAGAATCCTAACCTCCAACTATCAACTCCCTAAACCAACTAGGGTTTCAAAACAAATGAAAGAGTTGAAGAGGTGCAGCCGGCACTCTCCTCTATTTATAGTGGAGGCTTAGACCTTCTAGAAGATTGAACCCTAATAGGCCCCCGTTAAGCCTACATACAAACGGGTCACACATGTACGTATTTTAAAGCGCCGTCTTCATCTCCTCTTAACCTAGTCTGCTTCACCTTGCGTTATCTTGCGCCGTGGGTTGGCAAAATGTCACCAAGGCGGTATTTGGTAAAATTACCAAATACCCCTTCTCGATCTTTTTTGCAAAGACCGAGTCCCATCTTCGTGAAGCACTTCCATGCTTCGCCACGTGTAGATTGATCCAACGACTCTCATCATGTCGGCAAGTCTCTCTCATCCGACTCCCACCGAAACCACCATGGCACTTGCACCGACCCCCGCGCCGCTTGATCCAACCCGTCGCACCGAACTACCCGTTCGGTCACCCTTGTCCCTCTTGCGCCACGCTTGACTCCATTGACCTCACCCGGCATCCCCGATCGTTTTGGACCTCAGCTCTACAAGCTTAGTCCTAATCATTCTCGCCGTTGACCGTCATTGATCTCTAAGCAACCTGCACAATAATAGACAAAGAAATCGATTCCGAGAACAAGTTCTTCACAACTTGACCCACGTTAGTCAAAACATGCATCATGCAATACATATGCACTGAAACCTATGAACTTGACCTAACCCAACACTCATCGCCACCGATTGGCCGATGAACAGAACAAAATCGGTCAGACCACCATTCAATGGCGGTTTGATCATTGGTCGGCTCGACCGCGATTACATGCTTGGCTCGACCATCGGCTCTGGCCTCGACCACAGCCTAACGCCGGCCTCGATCAAGCGCCTTCCTAACAATCAAACTTCGATTTAAAACGCGTGTTTCGACAAACTGTTAACGACATTGCTAATTGTAACATCATCCTAAGATCGTGCACATATCCCCATAATATCCACACTACCGAACTTTACCTTCTCATCGAAAGATCGGGTCAAAACAAGACCTCTGTGGTTCATCAGCAGGTGACCTGAACTGTTTCGGGAGCACTGCAGGCGACATATGTCGCCTTCCTATCCATCCACGGTCCCATTTTTTGCTATTTCATCGAGGAGGTGGCGAGATTTGCTATTTCGTCACAAAAACAGACCAAATGAGCAAAAAAAAAACTCGTAGGTTAAACCCCTGTTTGGAAGGCGAGATTTTTTCTGATTCTCGTGGGATTTTGCAATGTTTATTGTGAAATTCATTCAATTTTTTTTTGTCCAAACGGGACCTAAATTTTGTATTCCAAACGGTGCTTAAATTATTAACATATCTTACACACATTTTCTAGCATTTTTAACTTAAATTTTCTAGCATTTGGAACACATAATTCCATGAGAAATTTATGGAAACAACAAAATTCCTATAGAAATAATGGAATTTGATCTCGATTTACAGGGTTGTTTGGTTTGCTTCCAATAGTTGCTGATGCTTATCTTACTAAAATCTGGTAGCGATGACCGAATTTGGTAGGTATCTTGTTTGCTACTAAACTTTGGCAAGATTCTCCTTCTCCCTTATCTAGCTACATTATTTTTTTGTCAATCTTTCACAAAAATATTGATAGCCAATTTGATGATCAAAATTTTGACAATACTAAATTTTGTAAGGCTCATAGTGCAAATTTGTGAGAAAAAAAACAAACGGTCCGGTAATTTCCCCGAAATATCTTCTATTTTGTGTGCACCCGGACCAAAATTTGCCATGGAGAACCCACTAGCAGAAGTAGCTCAGACCGAGTCCCTTGAGAAATGAAAGATTCTTTCCCTCTGCCCTCGTGTTGTCGCTGTCTCACGTCCTTTCAGCTAAAATTTCCTCACTCGTGTAGACATCTCTGGACGCTTTCAAATTTTTTATTTGTTCAAAGCCACGATTGTTTCACTAGAAAATTAAAGGACGGTAAAATCTTTAGGAGGAAATAAAATACTAATAATATTTTGCATATATGTGCACGGAAATTATCCTGGTGTTTTCTTAAAATAATATTTTTAAAAAAGATAATTACAAAAATATATAGTCTTCCTAAAAAATTACAAAAATATGTCCCTATTACCAGCTCAATGGCATGACGAGAACTCGTGCTAGTTCAATCATGGCGACAGAACTCTATCGCCAGCTTGAATCGATTTACGAGACCTCTCCTCTCGCATCCGTTGGTCACCACCTGTCGCCTGTTGAATTGACGATAGATTCCTGTTGCTAGTTCAACTGGCGACAGGAAGACTAACCCTATAAAACCCCTTAAAATTCAGCGCAAGACTCATTCTTATTCAGAAAAAAAAGAGAAAGAGAGAAGAGTAGAGGGGAGGAGAGAAGCTAGCGAAGTGCTGCACGTCCGATTGCCTACCTCTCAGGTAATTTTTTTAACCGAATCGATTATATAGTTTTAGATGTACGGTTACGTAATGCAGTATAGTTTTACATAATACTTTTCGGTGGGTAGTATAGTTTTAGATATACGGTTAATCGTGGAAATATTCTTTATGATGCAGTACGTCAAATATGTCCGACGTCGTCAATTTCAAATTTTACTATGGTCAAGGGATTATTCTGGAGGTTCCGAGGGGATTGATTTGCGTTATTTCCAATTGGCGACCGTGACTCTAGTAAGACCAGAGTAGCGTATATGAGGCATTGTGATGTGGTGGTTGTACCACACATTCCAAGTGGACCGCAATATGTATGATCTGAGATTGAGTTGTTTTTCCCCACGGAGAGGACATCTCACATATTGGGAGTTAGTGCAGCTTAAGGGACCAAATTCATGGCAGTCATATGTACGCATCGCGAGGGAGGCAGGGTGGAAATTGGTCCTTCTGGTCCAAGCATATGCCAAACCCACTCATCCACCTATGGCTGAACAAGAAGGGTCTTTGGTCAAGAGGAAGTCGGGGCTCGACCCTGGCGCACGACGCACACAATGGTTGAAGCTCCCGGTGTTGCTGATGCTGTCGATGAAGACCCTGCGGAAGTAGCTCCTACGGTCAGGCAAGCTAGTGGTCTTGTTGACGAGAGTGGGGAGGTGGAAGTCGTAGTGCAAAGGATGGATCTCAAAGACCGATGCTACATGGTATTGTCTGAAGATGAAGGTTCCGACGACGAGGATGACGTGGACCAGCAGACGGTTCCATTCGAGTAGAACACATACCAGTTCGACAACCTCGTCGTCAACGAAGGCTCCCGTGTGCCATGGGAGTACGACCAGAGTGAGGTCAGGCTAGGAGCTATGTACAAATGCAAGGAGGCCGTGCAGGACGCGGTCAAATTCTAGGCCTTGTCGGTGCGGCGCACATTCAAAGTCATTAAGTCTACCCCCAAGGTTCTACGACGTGAAGTGCGGCATAGAGGGATGCCCTTGGCGAGTGCACGCATTTCAGCCAAAGTAGGATACCTACTGGAAGTGCTCTATATTGGTCCCTCACATGCGCCGAATCGAGTCAAGCAGGTCCCCACCGAGCTCACATCGCTTCATCGCCAACCTTATGTACAGTAAGATCGTGGATAATCTAGATTTTGAGCCACGATCCATCATTCGAGCGATTGAGGCAAGGTTCCAATACACATCAGCTATGCCAAGGCTTGGAGGGTAAAAGAGAAGGCATTGGAATAAAGGTGGAGCACGTTCGAGGATTCTTACCACAACCTCTCTGGGCAACTTTGAGTCATACAAGACAGAAATCTTAGCACCCATATCGACATTCAAGACACAACGCATTGGAAGTGGGCCAATAAGAGGGTATTGCAGCGAGCATTCTTCGTATTTGGTCCATGCATCAATGCATTCAAGATTCTAGTCAATCTTCTTGGCGTAGATGGCATATTCTTGACTAGGAGGTACAAGAGCGGACATCGATGTTGCAATAGCGTGGACGGAATAATCAAGTTCTTCCCGTGGCATTCGCTTTCGTTGAAAGCGAGAACACGGACAACTAGTTGTGGTTCCTGAAGAAGGTGAGGATTTCTGTTGTGTAAGGCCGTCCCAACTTATGCCCATACATGATCGGCATGTAGGTCTGCTGCATGCAATAATCCAGCAGCAACAAGGAGAGAACATACAACTTCCATGGCCGGATCTACAGAGCAGGTGGTGCATGAGGTACTTGAGTGCAAACTTCTACAAGGAGTTCCGCAACAAAGACTTGATGAACATGTTCAAGTGGCCATGCAACCAGAACCAGCAGCGGAAGTTCGAAACACTCTAGAAGATTCTGGATGAGCGGACCAAGACACACGAAGGAGGCGGTGAAGGAGAAGGGTCGCCTAAGCGACCGACCAGTCCTCAAGCATTGCTAGAGATACCCACAGATGCTCCCGGATTAATGAGGAGGACGGGGGCGCACGTGAGATGCTTCTCGGACTGGATTGAGCACGAGCCTGAGGAGAAGTGGTCGCTGCTCCATGACAGGGGTGGCGCTCAATATGATGTCATGACAGCTAATCTAGCCGATGTGTACAACTGGGTCATGCGCGATGCAAGGTGACTCGCTTTGGTGGGTATTGTGGAGGCAATTCTCCGCGGTACGACGAAGTACTTTGTTGACAGAAGCAACAATGTGTCGCTCGCCATGGCAAATGATAGAATACTCTACTCCGCCATGATCACCAAGTACATGGAGGTGAAGAGCAAGAAGGTTGAGATGCACCGGACATTTAAGATGGGCACAAGGGAGCTTCGCTTCGAGGTAATGTGCAGGGATAAAGGACGCCGCGGGACGAACCACGAGAGGGTTACCCATGAGTGCATGCTACGTCGCGGTAGTTGCACATGCACTTGCAACAAGTCCCTTCTTCTGCATAGGCCCTACTCCCATGTCATAGCCGCATTTTCGACGGTGGCGCAGCATCCCGGTCAGTTCCTCTCTGTCTATTTCACCAAGGAGGCGGTGATGCAAACCTGGACCGCGGAGATGTATGGTTATGCTGTGGTTGGTCATTTCACTGGCCATCCAACCTGGGAGCAACTAATCTGGGCCGCGGACATTGATAGGCTCAAGGGAAAGGTTGGCCGGCGACAGGTACAACGTATCAAGAACGACATAGACGAAGCAGAAGCCGGACGTCGTACGAAGAAGTGCTCCATTTGTAGGGAGTTTGGGCACACCTTCAAGAAATGTCCCACGATAAATCCTCAAGACGAAGGAGGCATCGGCACTCCGGACGTTGCCATGGGGACCTCATCTGGTCACCCAATTCGAGACAGTCTACATAGGGGACGTTGAGGCTGCGACCAATGTTATTGTCAATGTTCTGAATTATGTTATTGCACAAATAGTAGTAATATGTTATTGTCAATATTCTGAATTACCATTTTAATTAAGTGTTATGATGTTTTGCTGAATGTTATGTAATATCAGTGTGATTTATCGTAGTTTTGATAGCAATGGCAAGTTCACATTTGTTTCCTTACATAATGTGCAGTGCATGTACATGAGCAAGTGTATGAATTCCTGAGCGCATCGCAATATCACTTACCTTCTTACTTACGAATCATTGATACCTCAATCTTTCTCGTAAAATTATTCAGAGCTTCACTGCACTAGAACAACATATGACGATCACAAAATGTTATTGCGAGTCTAACAGATTTTGTACCGTTCAAAATGTATGAAAACCGTATATGCAAACTTCATTAGGTTTGAGGTACGATGCCGATTGAACTGCGCGACGGAACCTATTGCTGCCATCGGTGATAGGTGGTGGACCAAATGACGAGCGGAGAGGACCACATAAGCTAGTTCAATCGGGCGATGGGTTTTGTAATTTTTTAGGGAGACCATATATTTTTGAAATTATCTTTTAAAAAATATTATTTTTAAAAAAATACATTTCTGCATTTTGTCATTTCTATGTTCTACCTAAAATGGGACTTGTTAAATTTTTACCTCTAGGTGAACTATCATATCTCTCTTAATACTTAATTTCTAAGTACAGGCTAGATCGAAAATGGTAAAACTGAAATATGATGAGAATTTCTATGCTGGTGTTTATAACAAACTATATGATGAGTAATGGACATTGGAAAAAAAGTATATGTGAAGTGTATATAAATACAATCGCTTGTTATCTCTCTTAGATCTATACGGGAGAGGACTGCTGCCCCAGGAGCCTCCCACGTCGCCTTTTTCCCAGAAAACAACATGAAGTTTGCGAAATTGCGTGCAGGTCCTTAGCCATCGGATTGCCATCTCACGGTTGAAATCGGACGCCGTCCTTCATCCGTTCGTCCCGATCTTCGCGATGCGCCATGTGCCTTGTCGCTTGGCTGGTGGTTGCCCATGCCTTGTGTGTTCTTCGCTTGCACGAGAGCTCCATCACACGCACAAAGCCACCTGTAAGCGTCACGAGACATCTCGCTGCCTCCGTCTGCTGCTCCACGTGAGTGTCATAAAACATCTTGCTGCCTCCGTCTGCTGCTCCACGCGTTTGGGTTGGCCTTTGTCCTCCACTGCGACTAGCCGCAACCTCCTTCTTATTGATCATGTTGCTGCCGCCGAGGCCGCCGTCTGGTCTCTCCTCCCGAGTACGTCAACAAGAACATCCTTCCCGATCAAGGCCGCCTGACGTCCCACGATCCAGTTCGTCCTCCCCGCCTCTCTTTGGCCCTAAGTCTGCCGTGTCCCGGCCGCTCCTCCCCGAGTGCGTCGCCGTTCCGCGCCTCCTTCCCTTCCTTCCTGTCGTCCTCCCCAGCGGTTCAACGACCTTCGCCGCCCAAATTCCCCAAAACCCTAGCCCGAGGAGCGAGAGAAAGGATGCGTGCGCATGCCTAGTGTAACACCCTAGCTATGCGAGAGCCAAGATGCTACCTAACTTCTAACATGATTCAACAATATAAGTTTATTCCAACATTTTAATATATACTGACAGTTAAACATCAACTCACAAGAGTATTGTTATATTAAGCAACCTAAATTTCAACAAGTATGTAATCTCTAAATGTCAAATTATAACGTTCAGTCAAGAAGAATAATATCAAGGATATAACCGATAAATGTAAAGCATTAACTAGTACGAACAAAACTTAAGGACGATCAATAGAAAGCATCATGACACCAATTATTACAATTCATAACTCTCATATGAAAGATAGTTGCAGATTTAATATCCAACTTGTGACATAAGTGAGAGAGTGAGTTTTTTTCCAGGTGACTACTCCCTCCCCAAAGCGTGTCATCCTCAAAGGTTACCTAAAAACAAAACTTGCAAGAGTGAGTCAACGACTCAGCAAATACAATTGAATATCATAGAAAGCATCAAATCAAATACATGTCATTCGCAATATTTTGAAGACATAAGAAAATGCTATGTATTTTATGCAAGTATAGAAATACATCCACTTCTCTTCTGCTTATACCAGTATAGCCAGTGAACACCCGTCGGTGTTCACTCAGGCCTGCATTATCCAAAATATGGGGATCCAAAGCCCCTATGAAGAATCTTTCAAACGGGGATCCAATTGCCCATATTGGAATGATGGGACTTATTTGCCTATACTAGAATGATGGGACTTTCATTATCCACTCCCATGGATGAGGCATGAATGATCAAAATGAAATGAATAAAATAAATGCGTTCTCTCATAGAAGCAAATTTAACATCAACAGTGAACATAATCATGTAAGCACGGGATTACTCTTCATCCATGAAATTCATCCATAACATACTCATACAATCGTTTTGAACCAAATAAACAATCAAGGAAATTCAATCTGTATTTGCCTTTCGCGTTGCGACACATTAGGAGATAAAGAAGGTGCCACTAACCCCGAAGTCACTCCTCCTACAACAATTAAGTTTCTCAAAGCAAGTTTAACAAGGTAATATTACGATATTCGCAATGCTCTCAAACGTATTCCCAAAACCCATGATTTAATCATTTAATCTACTCAAATAAGACGACAACTAGCTGTAATATCCCGTTCAAATATAAAACATATAAGTGACTAGTTCTAAAATTAAAAGTAATTAGAAAAGGAAAATTCAGAATTTTGGAGGAGTTTTAGAACTTGGGCCTTTGGCCTATAGCTCTTTGGGCCCATGTAGGGGGAACTAAACCCTAGCACCCTAATTCTCAGAGCAGTCTTCAGAGCGCCACCATCATCAGAAGCTCCCCTCTCCTCCGGTGCTTCCCTTGCAGATTAGGCCGCCATAAGGAAGAGGAAGGAGAGGAAGAAGAGAGGAGGAGGAGAGGAAGAAGAAGAAGGTGGGGTGATCTTCACGAGGACTACAACGTGGTCCAGCGGGGATTTCGTGGGTAAGATCATGATTCTCAATAGCTAGTTCGGTTCTATAGATGTGTTTAGCTACCGATTAATCATTGTAGTATTCTCATTGTCAGAGATCTAGAGTAATCTTGTAGTTCTGTTGATTCGAGAGATTGCTAGTTCTGGCAAATTAAGTGTTTAGGGTCTCCTGGACATAGATGGGGAATTTCGTTAGCTTTCTAGAAAGTATTAAATCATAATTATTGGATAAAGGATGAATTAGTTAAGAATTTTGCAAGACTGGGTGCTAATTCAGTCTCGGGATTTGTGCAATGATCGTAGTTCTCAGACGTTAGAGTTTGGAGATGGCCGAATTTGGTCCAATGATCTGCATGAGATATTTAGATAACTTTATGTTGATTCCAGGAAGCTAAAGTTCATAAATTTTGGAAGGATAGATCAAAAGTTATGAATTTTAAAGTTATTCAGAATCTGTCCTTCTATTGTGATGAGAGGTGAAAGGCTTGGTTGTTTGAAACCATTGTTGCACAAAGGGAATATTTTTTTATAATTTTATTGAGATAGCTGGTTTTCTGTATTTTCCAGGGAGTCTTAGAACAATGAGTTTGGTTGTGCCAAACAAAAGTTATAATTTTCCCAAGTCATAGATACCGAGGATGATAGAACGGTCTTCGGGATTAAAAACAAAGCATTAGATGTGGCATTTTGACCTTTCGGTCACCTGAGAAGTTGCAGCTAAGATTATGTAGATTCCATGAAAATTGGATTCATGACTTTTGGAGTTTTGACTCAAAAGTTATGGATTTTTATTTAATAGTTGTCTGTTTGGACAGATTTGGATTTTGGGAGTGTATCGGTTAATGTTCGGGTTTCGTTTAGGAACGATTGCTCTCGTTTTGTTCCAATGCAATGTTGTGCAAGCTTGATTGATTTTTAGTATAATTCACGGTTGCCAGGTGATGGTGACCCCGGGGCTAGAGGTTTCCGTCGTTGTCTTCCGTCTCACGGTTGAGGCAAGTACTTTAATGTTCCTATGATTATAAAATGTTGAATGCCTGTTGTTGGTATTGTGTTTCTAAGATCCATGTTAATATTTAAATGTTCGTATTCAATCCATATGTGTTACCTCCATGATTAGAGAGCATGTCTTTTCAATATTCATATGTCATACCATACATCCACAATTCATGTTTCGTCCACGGGAGTGGATCAATATATAAGACCCATCAATTCCAGTATGGGCACGTAAGACCCACCATTCCAATGTGGGCAGTTTGGGACACCCGTATGAAACGTTCTTCATACGGGGCTTGGATCCCCGCATTTTGTTAAATGCGGGCTTAGGTGAACACCGACAGGTGTGTCACCAGCAATACCGGTATATGCATGTGTGTAGGCCCTTCATTTCATCCAAATCATTCATTCCATTCATTCAAATGTTCGTTCTGTGCTTATTTCATATTTCTTCAATTGTGTTATCATGATCATGGTTGTTATGTATTAATTATTTATCAGACTTGCCGAGTCTCTGACTCACTCTTGCGTTGTTTGTTTCTTTTAGGTGATCTTTGAGGTTGGTTCCATTGGGAGGGTGTAGACACGCACTACTCATTTACTTCACCTTAATCAAGTCCAGGATTACATTTTAGTTCGATTTAATCATTCATTAATGATGAACTGTAATAAATAATGTTGGCTGTGGTTGATAACTCTTCTCCGTTAAGATTGATTAAGTACTGCGTGTGAACTTAGTTCATCCTTCTGATGTAATTGCTTAAGTTCAAGATATACTCCTGTGATGGTTCTGATAATTGTTGATTCTTATTTTGTCTTGACATTTATGAATGTTGAACCTCCCAGATAGTTAACTATACTGGGAGGTTCTGCCGAAATTTAGAATTTTGTCTTCTGTTTTAATTTTGTTAACATGCTAGTTTAGTAGCATTTCAGGCCCTTGTCGGACTGGGGTGTTACACTAGCAGAAAACTAAAACTAGACAGCAGCCTTCTAAAATACATAACTTTTCCTCTGTTAATCATAAAAAGGCATACTCAGATCCTCTGGAAAGATAACAAAATCATCTACAAAAACTTAGTTGGCGAGATCTCCTAACTCTTCCTTTAACTGAATCTAACATACAATTGAAAACCTACTGTCAGAAACTGATAGACAAAATGGACAGCAGTAAAAGAATAGCTATAACTTCCAATTGGCTGAACCAAAAATTATGTTCTTTAACAATATGGAAATCTAAGCGAATTGCCTACAAAAGTCATGTTGGGAGACATCCTTGATTCGGTCATTATCAAATTCTTATTTGTTAATTACGACAACTACTGTAATTTGACAGGTCTCTGGACAGCAGTAAAGAATTTAACGTATCTCCCAAACTAAAATTCCAAATGAAGTGATCTCAAATCCTACAGAAACCTACTGACATTCCCCACATTTCTCTAGGAGGCACTAACCTCTAATGTTGATTTGAACGAGACGAAAACTAAATAAAAAATAGTACATATTTTTTATTCAAATTGCAGCAGTGACCACGAATTGCTAATCGACAACAACAATAGAAACTAATTGAACCAAACAGCGAGGAATTGATATTTACCCTAGAAGACACATGTGAACTTGTTGAAATCCCCGCGAGGTTCTCCTCTCCCTTTTCTTCTCCCTCTCCCTCTTCTTCTCTTCTTGGCCGGCAAGGCCAAGAAGGTTCTTCTCCCTCCTCCTTCTTAGACAATGACAAGGGAGGTGGTGGTCTCAGAGCGGTGGTGGCATCAGAGCATAGGCGCCACAAGAGCCCTAGGGTTTTGGCTGCCCCTAATGGGCCAAGGCTATGGGCCTTTGGCCCAAGATTTAATCCCCCTTCAAGAGAAATTCTAAAATCCCTTTTTAATTCCTGATAAAACGGTTGAAATTCAAATATAGTTCTAAAGATTGAACGAGGTATTACACCTAGATTCCCCAAAACCCTAGCCCGAGGAGCGAGAAGAAGGATGCGTGCGCATGGCATCTATGGCGGCAAACCTGGCGGCCAAACAGGGCGGGCGGTCGTCATCATCATCTACCCATGAATCGGCAAGTCCACCCTCTTTGTCACCCTCGCTGCCGAGCAGTGCCCAGAGAATGTCCCCTACTTCATGCCCCCCAACCGCCTCCCTGGCGACTACTTCCCTAACCGCGTACCCATCAGGCCATCACCATCATAGACACATCCTCCACCTCCTCCAGGTAACCCATTCTTAGATTTTGTGGTGTCCCGTGTTGCAAACGGGCATTTAGATGCCATAGATTTCATTATGATTTTACTTGCCGTTCGCATGGGTGATGATTCTGTGTTTGTCCCTATGTGTGTGCCCATGTGATTGCAGCCCAGACAAAAGCCGAAGATGGCCACTGAGTGCCAGGAGGTGAGCACTATGGTGCTGACCTACGCCTACGACCTTCCCGCCATGCTGGAGTGGCTCAGTCCATTCTGCCTCCCCGAGCTCCAGCGCCTCCAGGTAAATCTTGTGCTTTATGGTTCATATTTCTTTCCAGATCAATGTGTCCATCACGAATTTAGTTTATCCTCTTAAACACGCTGAGGATTCGGTGCCATTAATTGGTTCCAGTGCAAAACATAGCTACAGATGATCTATTACTTTCAGTTGTACTTAGATCAAATGATTCAAAAGGATTTTAGCTTATTTAAAAAATAAAGTATTTTGCTTTCTAATTGGTAAATCAGATTCCAAAAACTCTTTTTCCTCACATGGTTGGAATTATTTTGCACAACTGTCGAGTATGTGCGTCCAATGGCCCTTCAAGGTGATCCCATGGAGGTTGTACTATTCTGCACCATTAGGAACTACAACAGGAATTTCAACAGATTGTTGGAACGTTAGAAGATTTATGGCGTTGGAGCTTGCTTCTAGCAGTTTTGGTAGATACTTTTTAACGATGCAAATTTAGTTTTCGTTTCTACTTTTGTCGTGTTCGTGTCCTTTACTTCGTATTACTTTAACACCATTTACTCCTCTGATGTCATTGAATGTTGGTTATGATAATTATGCTGCTTCCATGGCAGATGGGTCACAGTAGGCAATAATTAGGTTCAGGGAATCCCACTTTATGGCCTCTTTGAAGCCTTTTTTAATTCCTTGTGTATATAACATATATGAAACTCTACAACAGATCATATAAACCTCAACGATGAATGATAGTTACTAGATTCTTGACTATTACTACTAAGGCTATTCAAAACAAATCCCTACAATCCATCCGCTTTTCCAGTTTTTCATCGTGTACACTACTTGAAATGTATATGCTATTTTACTATTTCTATTTGTTTTCCTGTTGCAGCTTGTTATTCAGCCAACAGCTAATATTCCCAGTACACCACAAGAAGCATGTGATGAACTTATTTCTCGCATTTCTAGGTTTTTACCTGATGAGCCCAGTATTTTTGGGCTGATCTTGTTATTATTCAAAACATGTAGGTGAGGTTCATTCTTTAGTCTTTTGCACGTGCCTGCCGAAATCAGATATGGTCTCTAAACCTCTCGCTCCTTGTTGTCCTATTATTGTTTAGGTCATCAAAAAATTGGCCCAGGACCTACTTCATCTGTTAGGGGATCTAAGAACGCATCCCCAAAAACGTAGACTGCAAGCACAACAATGCTTACAAGAAAGTAGGTGTTGTTGATTATAATTTAGCTTCCTTTCTCTTCGAGTTTTTCACATTTTATTGATCTCCTTTCTTCCTGTTTTATATTAAAAAAAAGGACTAGGGATTGCATAATTGGGTTTTCATGAGTGTTGTTCTACCAGAGGGCACTGTTGTTGGCTTCTATGTTGGTGGAAATGTTATTTTCTTGTTCCCTATTATGTAGCTTCTCATTTCAGCCAGTATATATAATATTTTGTTATTAACACTGGTAGTGACAACTTTTTAGAGGTTACTTGATGGATATATAAAATAATTTCGAATCTAATGTCACTACTGCGACAAAATGATCAATTATAGTATCTTTCGTTAGATGCATGTTGAAATTCAATGGCAGATAAAAGCACCTCGACCAAGAAATCAGCCTAGACCTTTGGGTTTTGTGTCAGCCATATCACTATACTTAGTCTAAAATTCTTTATATTGTGTGAATAGGTTAGTCCTACACAGTTTGAAGCTCATGCTGGCAGGCTGCTCGACGCAAACCGTGAGTTTATTCTTATAGTTGCATTTTTTGGTAACACTGTTCAAATTCACATTCCTTTCTCTAACTTGCCGTACCACAGCATTTATACGTCGAATGTGTTTCGCTACATGAACTATCGATTTCACTTTCAAAAGGTCGAAAGATGTCAGACAAACAAAGTGATGACTTCTGGAGCATCAGTTCAGATGGTAGTGAGCTTCTCCTTTGTGATACCTGTCCGAGAGGTTTTCACAGAGGTAATGGAATAATGCTAGACAATAGGAGATGTTTCTTCTGTGCTCAATTAGGCTAACTCTCACTCTTTAAGGATATGTTATTGTCCACATATGAGTTTGCTGGTGGAATAGCTGAATTTTCTGTGTTTACATTGTGTCGCTATGTTTTTTATTGATGCTTAGATCCAATCCTCAGAATGCCTATCTTCCAGAATATATATAAGTTGGACTGTAGCAATATGTCTTCTTTGAAGTTCAAACTATACATAAAGATTCCTGTTGCATTTACTGTTTGCTTAATGATATTGCTTTTTTGCCGATCATGTTCCATTATTTCTTACTAACATCTTTGCATTTCTTATTCGTCATGCTTGGTGTTTTATCAGGAATTGTTCTTCATAGATTGCTTTATGAACTTCTTCAAAGTATTACAACGATATTGTTACAAAGATAACTTTTCATCACAAAGGACTGCACGAGCGCGGTGTAGCACGCCTTTCCCATCACTGCTACTCCCATACTTCCATCCCACACAATTTATGTTTTAGATTTATGCAAGCTTTTATTAAGGAAAAAGATGATTGCATGCCTCTCTTAAATTTGTGTCTGTTTCTCTCATTAAATTTGTTTATCTCATAAACTGCCCATCTTTAATCTTAGTAATAAATGAACAAAGAGATTTGAACCATGTTCAATGTATAACCTCAAGTAAGAAAAAACATTTTTCCACACCTAAAACACCAAATAAAAAAATAACAAATGGTGTTTAATTTTTCAGATCGCATGGTTTAATGGCCATGTTTTATGAGATTAACTTTAAGGTACGTAGATTGAAGAACATCTTTTGCATAACATGAAATATATGTCCTATCATATATGATATAACGATTTGTTTGATGTTGCATCAGCGTAGTTATACATATGGACATGGATGATTTGAGCTGATTTGTGCACATATGGACATGGACGATCTGAGCCTTCAAATACGAATCTCACGGCCGAGATCGAGCGAGCCTGCCACTTCACGCCACTATGCGAAAACCCCTCGCGCCAAGGCAACTCCTCTTCAATTCGTCCCTGCGCTGATTTGCCCATCATGCATTCCCCCCGACCCTTGCACACTAGGCTTCAGAGGCCCCGCGCCGCCACCCCAATCGTTGCTTCCTACGCCGAGTTCCCCTTCTGCACCGCGCCTAGCCGCCTACGTCAAGTCACTGTGCCCCAGTCGCCACAACTCCACCCTATTCATCGCGCCATGCGTCGAGTCCTGCACATGTTCCGCCTGCGCCGAGTCCACCTCGTGATCAGGCCCGATCGCCTCGCCGAAGTCGCCTCTACATCAGCGCCTAGTCGAAAGCCGAGTCCCCCCTCTGCATTGCGCCCTAGTGGAAGGCTGAGCCCCCCTTGCATGCCCCCTGAGCTCCTCCGCTGTCGTGCGCCCGCTCTGCCGCCTGTGTCATGTAAGCATTGAATTCCTTCCTAATGGATCGTGTAGTTGACAATTGATATGAATTGTGTAGCATTGGACAATTGATATGAATTGTGTAGTTGCCAATTGATATGAATTGCCTATTGTTTATTTTTATTATGTGTAGTCGCATAGATTCAATGGAAGATGTGAGCAGTTCCGTGCGGCCACTAGCTTTGCCAAGTCCCGAAATGGCCGATGTGCACTCTCTCGTTGCGAACTCTCTTTGTAAAACCCTTAAGAAGGCGGCCAACATCCCATTCTGTGTGAGTGTGCGTACAATGCAATTTTGTTAATTTGCATGATTAATATCGTTCTTGGGCTAAATCATCCTTACTGTTATAGGGATCGACGTCCATATTGGTAGTTAATGACGAATTGACACTTGTCATGGAGATGTTTTTTGAAGATGAGGATGCAGCCCTGGAGTTTTACAAAGAACATGCGCATGTTGCGGGCATCTCTGTTCGTGTTGGATAGTAGACGACTACCAATGGTATTTTGCAATGGAGATGGTACTATTGTGGCAGATGTGGCTGGAAGAAAGAAAAAGGTAAGGACAAGTTGGAGGTCAAAATGAAGAGGACATATGAGTCTAAATTGAGTAGGTGCAGGTGTGAGGTCATATTTGGTATCAAACGGACTAAGGACTATAAGTTCATATTAGAGACATTTGTGGAAGTGGATAACCATGGTTTTGTCTCACCTAGTAAGCAGTACTTGATACGTCCTAATAGACAAGTAAATGAGAAGGCTAAGAGTACACTGTTCACATGCCATCAAACTAGCATGGGACATCTAGGGCATTTAGATATCTTCATGACAGTGAGGGTGGATTTCAGAATGTAGGATACGTAAGGAGATACTTGCAAAATTATCATCATACTTGAGAGAGAGAGAGAGAGAGAGAGAGAGAGAGAGAGAGAGAGTATAAAGTCATTAGATGCTCAAATGTTCCTTGATAATCTAGCTAGAAGTAACGAGAATAATGCTGCATTTTATTTTGACTATGTTATTGACGGCAAGCGTAGATTGATCCATATGTTTTAGGCGGATACAACCTGTAGGAAAAATTATGTCCATTTCGGCGAATTGCTCTCATTCAATACAACATATAATACAAACCAATATTAAATAATATTTGCACCATTTCATGGGAGTGAATAACCATGGGGGATGTTTTCTATTTGGGGTTGCATTGCTACTCAATCAGACGATTGAAACATTCAAATGTTTGTTCCATATTTTCTTAAGATGTATGGGAGGTGTTGCACCTAGACTTATAATAGCTGATGAAGATTCGGCCATGAAGAAGGCAATTGAGCATGTCTTCCCAACCAACACACATAGGTTATGCATGTGGCACATATTGAACAAACTTCCAACTAAGATAAGGCTAGATTTGAGAGATAACTAAATCTTTTATAATCATGTCAATTCATGTGTGTATCCCTTAGAAACTTCAGAAAAATTCGAGTCACAGTGGACATCTAGTATTTCTGAGTTCAGTTTGGAAGATAATGAGTGGCTTGCCGGTCGGTATAGTACTAGGGCATCTTGGGTACCAACTTACTTTATGGACATACCCTTGGTATGAATTCTTAGAACAACCTCAAGGTCTGAAAGTGCCAATTCTTTTTTCAACCGCTTTATTGGTTACAAACATGTTTTGGTTGAGTTCTGGATCCGGTTCGACTCTGCAGTGGATGAACAAAGACAAAAGGAGCTAAGAGAAGACCATACCACCTTTCACACGAAGCCTCAGTTGAATACACCATGGGCAATAGTGTTGCATGGCAGTGAAGTGTTCACACATGAGTTGTTCGCTAAATTTCTGAAGGAGGTTATTGCTGCCATGGACAACCGTGTTGTTGAGAGCACGACACAAGTATGTGACCTTAAAGTAACAATGGTGAATGAGGATGGCAAAAAGGTAAGAAAAGTCATATGTGACACTAACACCATGATTGCCTACTACTCCTGCATGTTGTTTGGCACTTATGGAATTCCTTGCCATCACATTATCCTCATATTACGAGGTGCATTGCTGAATGAGCTTTCAAGTCATTATGTTTTGAAAAGGTGGACTGCAAATTGCAAGAGGGATGTTGTATTTGATAAGAATGGCAATGTTCTTGAAAAAAAACCCAAAGATCCCATGGAAGAAGAAATTAAAAAGTTGGCTTCGGAGATGCGCAAGGACTTGGAAGATTTGATACATCGAGCTTGACCTTCACTTTTGTACATGAAGAATGCAATAGGGAAACTTAAAAAGTTCATGCACAATATAAATCAATAAATACCTACCCGACAACAAAGTAGAGTGGAGGAGGATTAAGCATATCTTGGGTGTGGCATCTCTGATCAGATCGATATATTGCCGCCAACCGACAATCTCACTAGAGGGGAATGCAAGAGGAATCGACCTAGTGAGAGCAGGCAGAAGAAGTCAAAGGGAAAGGTGGCTCGTATGTGCAGGACATGTAATGAGATCAGCACCCATGATAGCCACAACTGCCCTTTAAGGAAACAAGCAAAATAATAATGTGATGAAGTAATTTAATTTCTTTCACTTCACAAAGGTACTTTTATGGGTTTTCCTAACTTTTTAGTTGCATCCATCATTTAATTTTTTCCCCAGATGTTTCATTCTTGTGCCTACCCTCAATTGTACTAATGCATAAATGGTTCCTTTTCTACCCCAGGATATCTTGTTTAAGTGGACTACTATATATGAATCTGCATGTATACTTCACATTTTTCCCAGGTATACTTAGAACCATTCTCCTTTGAATATGGACAAATAGGAAGAAAGCCTGATTTGAGTCAATATGGACAATATGATTATTTTTCTTGATCAATATGCAGATGCAACTGATGTGTTCCTGAGGATGCAGAGATAGAAGAAGCAGAGTGAAGAGTTCGTGGAGGGTGGGCTAGGTTTATTTGCAAAGTACTATATGTACTCAATTATTGTTAGAAGATCCATGTAATTTTGTTTTATGAATTATCTTGATGTACTGCTCTTGTAATTATCGAGTTGAGCCTATGTTGTCCAGTAATATTGAATGTATTGATGAACCATTGAACCTATCATGTTGACATTTTAGAAAATGTTGTCATGTTGACATTTCATGAAAAGTCTGGTATGAAATCTTGAGGTTTATTTCAGAAATCCTGCTGGTTTGAAATGCTATTATGTGTGGCATTTAATGTGGTATATTTTCTGCTGATTCTTGATTGATGTGAGTAGCTAATGCTTCTTCGAACTTGAAAACAGAATATGCTGCTGTTGCTTCTCTCCAATTTCTGCTGTCTAGTTGTAACATTTCATGCTGTATGGTTGTAACATATGATGCTGCTGTTGCTTCTCTCTAATTTCAATTGTTGAATGAGGCATAAGTGAACAAACAACAGAAAGCCCATCTTTAATTGGCTCATGATTAGACCTATTCAAACACTGGGCTGGGCTTGAAAAGCCTGGTCTCAAATCGGTAGGCCCGAGCCCGGCCTGGGCTGGAAATTGATTTTTCCATTTAAATATATTATTTTAATCATTTTCGGAATAAAAAAAGTAATATTTAATTCATTTTCGGAATTTTAAAAAATAGATTTCTGATTTTTTTAATTGCATTTTTTGGTAATTCGGGCTTTCGGGCCAAGAATTCAGTCCCAAGCCCGGCCCGGACAGGGTCGGGCCAGCAGGTCGGGTCGCCCATGAATAGGTCTACTCATGATGCACTTTGTTTTCCAATAAGATCACTTTATCAACCCAATCCAGATTATTGCTCTCTACCTCATTGACACTATCTCATAAGCGCATAATGCACTCAATTTTCATTACACAGAACATATGCTGCTGCTGATGCTTCTCATCGACATCATGTAGGGGCACATTACACAGAATGCACTGCATTTTTTGAGTTCTGGATGTATGCATTGCTACCATAACCATGCCTAGTCCAGAATTTTCTTCGTGTGATTGTATTCGCAGTTCATACATCCAGAATTCAACACTCCTCTCAGGCAGTAATTACAAAGCAGATTCAGGCATTCCATGACCCAAATTTCACACAACCATTACATAGCTATAACACAGCACCATGCACTGCTCAATCAGGATTCAACACTCAATTTCTGACAACCATAACATATATATAACACAGAGCCATTACAATCAGAATTCAACACTCAATTTCTCATAGCTACTATATATATATATATATATATATATATATATATATATAACACAAAGCCAATACAATCAAAGTTCAACACTCAAGTCAGGTTTTCAAATCTAAAAGTTTCAGAAGGCAGATAACACAATACAAACAAAATATGATTACACATGACAATACTACTTTCAGTTGCCAATCTTCCCAATGCTAATTCCTAGCAGCAAGAATAAAAAAGCAACAACAAGCGTTTTAAACTTATCATCTGTAGCAGCCGATTTCGTGATTGACTTGTTAATCTAGTCCAATGATGTTCTCATCTCAGCTAAATGTGTCAGTACATGGTGGTCGACATGGAAAACAATTTCCTTACAATTGATGAACTTGACAGGGGAATCATCTTTTTTCTCTTGTTCCATCGAATGCATCCCAATCAGATGCCTTACGTATTGGTCTTTCCAGACACGGCCCAGATCATCTTCGCATCACACTTTGGGCATGGCACAAGCGGTAGCCCCCACTAGGCGCTGTCGCTGACTACTCGGAGTGCGCCTCCGCACGAGATTTCTTCTTCTCCATGGTGCGGCAACGCGTGGGGGAGTGGCGCTCGAGGGTGGAGGAGCAGCGGGCCACCGATTTGTGCATGCAGAGTAGATGGACTAACCGTAGACTCAATTTGGGGGTAGGGAAGCCCTGCTGGGAGCGCTATCTAGAGGTGGAGGAGCACAGAGGTCGGCAGCCACGTGCAGTGGAGAGGCGCTCAAGGGCAGGGGACGTGCAGGGTACACTACTACAAAAAGACTAATATTAGACGCCCCATCATAGTCGGTTGACCAAAACCGTCTGTATTACATGCAATCACAGACGATTTTAGTTTAGAGACCGTCTATGTTACTGGGAGCGCTAAAAACCGTCTGTGAAGAGGTAATATCACAGACAGTTTATAATGAAAACCGTCTGTGAAGTATCACAGACGGTTCTTAACAATAACCGTTTGTGATAATTCTACATATCACAGACAGTTTTCAACAAACAACCATCTGTGATACTTCACAGACGGTTTTTAACAATAACCGTCTGTGATATTACTACATATCACAGACGGTGCACCATTTTGCTCGCTTATTAATCATCCGGTGCAGTAGTGTATATCCTCAACAGAGTCTTCTTTTCCATCTCTGGCACTACGAAGAGTCCATCGCCACTCCGTGCCCAGTTTGAGTATCGCCTTACCTCACTGAGCCCACTCGTGTGGTCCATTTCAGCTATTGTCGCCCACGCCAAGCTGTTACCGTGGACCTCTCTGTCACCGCCGCCGCCATCGACGCCAGCTCTTCTGTGGTGAGTCCTCGACCCCACCAAGGTTGATTTCCCCACCTATATGTCCCCCTAAAGCTGTGATGTGTTTCATTTCAGTTTATTTTCACCGAGAAGACCTGTCGCCGAAGAGCTTGCCGCCGTCGCCTCTGTTCACCGACGACCAGCCGCCTTGAACCTTCCTCGACTTCATTGACACCTTCCTCATGATTGAGGTGAGTTACTGGAGCCTAACATCCTTTAATTTGAGTAGTTTTAGGCGTTTACGCCGAAATCGCCAGTGAAGCCCTTGAGCCCAATTTGAGCTTCAAATACTACTGCTTTTAATCATTTAGTTAATGAACTAATGAGCCTATGGCATGTGGGACTGTCATAGATTTTATAAAATGAATCATGAAATAAAAAGATGAGTCACTGATAAGTAGGGCCCACATGTAAGTTAATAAAATCCAGAAAAATGTAAAAATGAGAAAAGCCACCTTTTATTTATTTTTAGGGTTTTCTATACAAACCGTGTGATGGACCGAAGCTGGATGTACGCTAAGAACCGTGTGAGTGAAGAGTACGTTAATGGCGTGTCTGTTTTTACAAGAGCTGCCGAGGAGGATATGTTGGATAAGGGGGCGGAATATATGTAGTGTCCATGCATTGACTGCAAGAATCTGAAAATGTTTAAGAATCGAGCGTAGATCGAAGCACACTTGATTCGAAGGAGTTTCAAAAAGGGGTATACACGTTGGACCAGTCACGGTGAAGAGCAGATTATACAGGAAGGTAGTAATAACGACATCGCCAATGAGGTCAACGATATGCCGCCGGATGATGTCGATTGTGGTTCCAATTCAGATAAGTTGCATGATAACAATCTGGATCAGTTGCTTCACGATGCAGAAGTGAACTATAGTGAGAGAGAGTTTAGTAAATTCGGGGGCTTGATGGAGGACTCGGAGAAGCCTTTGTTTCCGGGCTGCAAGACGAAATACACAAGATTGTCATCCGTGCTTGAACTACTGAAATTGAAGGCAAGCAACGGTTGGTCCGACAAGAGTTTCACAGCGTTGTTAGGTCTCTTAGCAGACATACTTTCAGATGGAAACGAGTTGCTCAAAACCACCTACAGAGCCAAGAATGTTATTTGTCCATTGGGGATGGAAGTAGAAAAAATACATGCATGTCCGAACAACTGTATCCTCTACCGTAAAGAGTACGCGAACATGTATATATGTCTGGTGTGCAACGCATCCCGACACAAGCGTCAGAATAAATCAGATGACGATGAGGGAATCGAGGTAAAGAAAGGACCTCCTGCTAAGGTGGTGTAGTATCTTCCTGTAATTTCTCGTTTGAAGCGGTTGTTTGCGAACCCAAAGGAGGCAAAACTGCTGCGTTGGCACTCGGTGGAGCGTAAGCAGGATGGAAAGCTAAGACACCCTATTGATTCCACCCAGTGGAGAAACATTGATAGGAGGTTTGTAGACTTCGGTGCGGAACCAAGGAATATAAGGTTTGGATTGAGTATAGATGGAATAAATCCTTTCGGTAACATGAGCAGCCGACATAGCACTTGGCCCGTGACTATCTGTATCTACAACCTTACTCCTTGGTTGTGTATGAAGCGGAAGTATATTTTGATGTCGATACTTATCCAAGGGTCGAAGCAACCTAGGAATGATATTGATGTGTACCTAGCACCATTGATGGAAGATCTAAAAATATTGTGGATTCGAAGGGGTACAGGTATGGAATGCATACAAACGAGAGAACTTCACTATACGCTCATTGTTGTTCTGCACCACAAATGATTATCCCGCCCTTACTAACCATAAAGGGGCCAAAGCATGTAATCACTGCTTAGATGATACCGAGAGTGTGTGGCTGAAACACTCGCACAAAACCGTGTACATGCGTCACCGTAGGTTCCTCCGGAGGGCTCACCCATACCGCAGGATAAAGAAACAATTCGACGGAGAGAAGGAGGACAGTTCAGCTCCAAGGCATTTAAGAGGAAAAGAGGTCTATGATATGGTTAAGGATTTAGATGTTGTGCTTGGAAAGAGACGTAAATCAAGGACCTGTGAGAAGAACATCTGGAAGAAGAAATCAATATTTTGAGACTTATTTTATTGGGAGCACCTAGAAGTTGGCCACTGCATCGACGTTATGCACGTAGAGAAGAATGTATGTGGCAACTTGATTGGTTTCTTACTAAACATTTGTGACAAAACAAAGGATGGTGTCAATGCACAGCTTGACTTGATTGATATGGACATCAGACCTAAGTTAGCACCGATAAAGGACAAACGTACCTTCCTCCTGCTTGTTATACTCTGTCCAAGGCCGAAAGAACTGAACTGTGCTAGTGCTTGCATAGTGTGAAAGTTTCGTCCGGTTACTCTGCCAACATGAAGAAACTTGTTTCGATGGAAGATTTGAAGTTAATTGGCATGAAGTCTCATGATTGTCATGTGCTGACGACACAGATGCTCCCTGTTGCAATTAGAAGTATTTTGCCAATCAAGGTCCGAGAGACAATCATGAGGCTGTGTTATTTCTTTAACACAATTGCTCAGAAGGTTATCGATCCCGAAGGACTAGATGCTCTCCAGGATGAGGTGGTGACGACTCTATGTCATCTTGAGATGTATTTCCCTCCGTCGTTTTTCGATATCATGGTCCATCTCTTTGTTCACATTGTGAGGCAGATAAAGATGTGCGGGTCCATGTTCCTACGTAGCATGTACCCGTTCGAGAGGTTCATGGGAATTCTTAAGTCCTATGTACGGAATCGATCTCGACCGGAGGGCAGCATCGTCGAAGGTTGTGCAACCGAAGAGGTTATTGAGTTCAGCGTCGATTACATGGCTCAGGTCGAATTAATAGGTGTGTCTCGATCTCGCCATGAGGGGAGGTTTGAGGGTATCGGGACCATCGAAAGGAAAGGAATCACTCTACAGATAAGTGCGTATACTCAAGCCCATTTCACGGTCTTGCAACACATGACTGAAGTGTCCCTATATATCGACCAGCACAAGGACGTGCTTCGGCAACAGAATTCGGAGTGGCTGGATATTTGGATCACGCGGCAACACAACAGTTGGTTCAACCAATGGTTGAAGGAGCGACTCGCTAGGAAATCGTCGATATGTTGACATGGTTGGCAAAAGGGCCAACCTTTACAGTTGTGACACGGCAAGGATACGACATAAATGGGTATACATTCTATACGCAGGCTCAGGATATAAAGAGCACTAACCAGAGCAACGGTGTTCGTATAGATGTGTTTAGTACCAATGGGTTGAGGAGCTCCTACTATGCGTTCATAGAGGAGATTTGGGAGCTCGACTACGTGCTTTTCAAGATCCCCCTGTTTCGGTGCCGTTGGGTCCATCTCCCACAAGTGAAGGTCGACAGGTACGGCGTCACTACCGTGGACCTCGAACGTGTCGGATACAAAGACAAACCATCCGTACTCGCTAACCAAGGTGTTCAAGTCTTATATGTAATCGACCAGGCAAATAAGAAGCACCACGTAGTTCTTCATGGAAAAAGGAGGATTGCCGGAGTTGAGAATGTAGTGGACGAGAAAGAATACAATCAATTTGACGAGTTGCCACCTTTCGGAAACGACATAAGGGTCGAGGAAGAACAACGTGATGAAACTAGCTACATACGCGTCGGTCATCATGAAGGGATAATTTTTAAAGAAGATAAACAAGTAGAATGATGACTGAAATGTTTATGTGCCATATGTTCTGAATTTGTATTTATGTATATAAGAATGTGTCATATGTGAATTTGCATTTATGTATATGAGAATATGTCATATCTGAATTTGTGAAATGGATGTGTTTGTTTTTGAAATGAATGTGAATTGGATGTATACATGTACTTGGTGTGTTTCTGCTTGTTTCAGAGGGCATGGCTAGCATTTTCTAAGACTAGCCAATAAACAGAAATAGATGTAGCAATACAGATGAATATCACAGACGGTTCCTTAGGACAAACCGTCTGTAATCATATATCATGCAGCTTTCATCTAAAGAACCGCTCATGATATATGATATATCACGCATTTCATCAAAAACTGCTCGTGATATATTATATCACTGATTTATTATTTATTGGAACCGTCTGTGATACCCAACCCTATTTATATTTGGACTCTAGGGTTTGCCGCGCTCTCACTCAAACGATTAAGTTTCTCTAACATTCCTCCTCCCTGAGCCCATCGCCGCTGTCCTCGACGCCGCCTCCTCCTCGAGCCCGGTGCGCCTCCTCCCCCGAGCCTGGCACCTCCTCCCCGAGCACTAGCCGCCGCTTCCCCAAACCCGGCGTCCCTCCTCTCTGAGCCCGCGTCGCCTCCTCCTCCCCTGAGCCCAGCGCGCCTCCCCTTCGACGTCGTCCTGCTGCTTCGGTGCTCCCTGCTCGTCCTTCCCCTTGACGCCCAAAGGTAACAGATGCCAAGTTGTCGACCCCGACGTCCCTTCCCCTCACACATTGCTCAGATTGCTCAGTGGCTTTGATTTTCATCTGCTTCGTGAGTATTACAACATTTCAATTTAATTACCCCTTTGCATTTGATATGTTCATATTGCAATGTGGTGTAGTGGGCTTGAGATGAATGCTCTGTGATGATAATAGTCTTGTTTTGAGCTCTAATTAGAATGGAATGCCCACTACTGTTGGTTAATTGGTTGAACCTCCAGGTTCTGTGATCCAATTTATAATACATGCTATTCTGTCAGTAGAACAAGTGTTGTTGGCTGACTTTGAGAATTTACATGTTTATATGTCAATTATATCATTTAATTGGTGTGTATACCTATACACATAAACAATCTTATGATAATATTTTCATGTGTATCAGAACTTCTATTTCTCTTGAAGATGTCGTCCGCTCATTCTTCATCATTATCGCCTCATGAGTCTGATGTGCTGTCCTCTGGAAAATCCAAGCGCAAGGAAAGAGGAATATCGAAAAAGCCCAAGGGCTGATTTACCATCACGAGAGCCGATGCGTCTGGTACCCCTCTGAGTCCTTGCCGAGCAGCGTCTGCATTCCGGACAACGGTCGGAACAGTTGCACGCGAGCGGGTCAAGATCACCTACGATTCATGGAAGGACTTGAGCAAAGATCAGAAAGATGCGCTGGTGACGGAAATTTTACAATCGTTCCTGATCTCGAAAGAACACCAGGCTTCCGTGCAATGATACACGTTGCTAGCGGCGTGCAAAGCGTGGAGGAACTTCAAGAGCACGCTTATCAAGAATTACATGGAGAGGGATCTGACGCCCTTCCAGAAGTATCCGTTCGTGGAGGAGGGAGTACTGGGAAGACTTTGTGGCGAAGAAGACGACAGATGATTTTAGGAGTGAAAGTGAGGCGCACTGGGCCCTCCAGGCAAAAAACACGCACCCCCACAAACTCGGCACTTCTGGGTATGCGGGTAAACTCCCGCAATGGAGGGATCAGGACGAGCATGCAAGATTGATGGACACCTCCCTACCATTTGCCCAGATCTCTGATTAGCGTGCCCAACAGTGGCTAAGAGCGAGGTTATCTACAGCGTCTTCGGGGGCTATCTCCTTTCCAAACCCCTTCGACTTGGATGTGTCCCGACGCCTGGTAAAATATCAAACTACCTAGTTTGTAATTACCCGATAACTTCATAGGAAGTGAAATAACATGTCGGGCTCTTGCAGGAAGAGCTGAGTACTGCACAATCTTCCCAAGGCTCATTCCAGGCAGACAAGGAGAGAGATATGCTCTCCGAAGCCTTGGGAAACAAGGAGCTTCCTGGTCACACGGGAGGCATTGGTCTTTATGTTCCATGGAAAGATGGATTCGCAGCGTACTCCGAGGAGTACCGGAGTAGGAAGAGAGCCAAAGCCGAGCGCGAAGCACAGCTATGAGAGGAGATTCGTGCATCACTCAGAGAAGAGATGTGGTATGTTGCACGAGAGGAGATTCGTGCATCCCTGACAAATCAGTTGGAAGCCCCCGCCGCTACTGTGCTAGCCAGCCCCCCAAATGTCCAAGTAGCTGCGCGTCCAACCATAACTTAGAAATCGATAATAGATTTCCTGTTGGTGACATCTTGGTAGTAATTATTATCCCTGGAATGCTTGATCCATTGATAGGCCTGTTGGAGTAGCTAATTTTGTATCGTTATGTAGGTGGCTACGAAGTGCAAGCTCCAAGTGAGATGTGGCTCCGTTGCCCTGGATGCTGCTTGGGGCCAGGCGTATCCATCTGGTATCAGGGCCTTGCTGCACGGTGTAAATATAGCACCGGGTTTCGCAAAAGTGAATGTGGCCGGTGTTTATGCCAATTTCGAGGTCATCCAGCTGGAGATGCCCCCAAACAACGAGGTTGTGACTTTAGGGCAAGCCATTGGAGCATCCATCCAATGGCCCAAGAGAGACATCTGCCTGGAGCTACCTGCATCGGTGTCAACTTCACAGGAAGTATCTGCACCGGAGCGACCTGCACCAGTGTCAACTTCACGGGAAGTATCTGCACCTAAGCTACCTACACCAGAGTTACCTCTATCGATGCGGCAAGGACCCGGTACATCATATGCATCTACACCTCGTGCCCAGGCGACCTCTAAAAAGTGCGGCGGCAAGGGCAAATCGAAGCAGCCTGATGATATTCCCTTCTTGCTGTTGGCCCGAAAATTCGTGCGTGGCGAGCCGTTGGTCGTCTCGGAAGAGGACATCTAAACCCTAGGATTGGCTTCCCAGAGATTGCATGAATGGTACATGGAACAGGCCAAAAAGATGGGTGTACAACGGTGCTAGGGTGTCACCGTCAAGTTCGAGAAAATTCATTTTAACCACGAGTTTCAAGACTGTGTCTTCACGGCGACCTTTGATGACTTGTTCTTACTCTTCAACCTCGACTCCCTCGATGCCTCACTCATGCGTGCTGGACACTGTAAGTGTGTACAATCACGGTCTACGTTCGTGTAATACCAATAAATGTCATATATAACTTCTAGCTTTTGTACATATAAATAGGTACATGATCGTACAAACCACATCAAGTAAACTATCGGTAGGTTTCCTCGACCCGCACTTGGTCTCTGAGCAGTGCATCAACGCTAATGCAACCTTCGTCGAGGAGTACATGGTGACGTTTTTGCTGGATCACCACGAGAAGGATTTCATACTTTTGCCCTACAACCAAGGGTAAGTGCTGCACTAGTGGCTATACTTGTTGATTTGTACTTTCTAAGCAACACAAACTTAGGTTTAATGACCATGGCGATATACCTGTGTAGGTACATCTGGATTCTAATTGTAATTATACCAAAATAGAACCAGGTAAGATACCTTGATTCCTTAAAAAGGTCTAATAACAACTTCATAGTTGTCAAAAACATAATCGACAGGTAAACACATTTCCTCTATAGATAACTCTATTGTAGTCTTTCATTCCTTTGCAATAGCTAAGACTAAGTTTTTGGAATCACGTAGGTCGTTCATCACGTACTATGCAAAGGGAGGGAAATACAAGGGAGTGAACCTCTGACACGATTTCAAATTCCCGGTATTCGCTAGTACACATTAATCTTATATAACACTTCGTAGTAACGCCTCTTGAACTAACCAATTCTATTTTTGCAGTGCCACTAGCAGCCGCCGGGCAACATCTGTGGATACTATGTTTGCCACAACATGGAACCACTCCTCCATTCCCCGATGACTAAAGATCCTCAGGTTTGCCAATCTTGCAACAATTATTTCATACTTAGTAATTTATATATGCACAACTTTAATCTTCCTAGTGACAGGTTGCAACCATCGCTGAAACTCCGTTGGAACAGTCCCAGCTCGAACGCATTCAAAGACAGTTTGCGGCCTTCTTGATGCGTGAGGTCATAAGCCCAAACGGGAAGTTCCACAATGTAGATTGAACTTGATTGGGATAATATTGAACTTTATGGAACATGCGTGTATATTTGTTCATAAATGGTTAATTTTAGTTCACCTGAGTTAATTGATTTATGAGATGGATGTGCTTATTTCTGAAATGAATGTGAATTGGATGTGCTTGTTTCTGAAATAAATGTGAATTGGATATGTACTTGTTGTGTTTCTGCTTGTTTCATAGGGCATGACTAGCATTTCCTGAGGCTAGCCAATAAACAGAAATAGATTTAGCAATGCAAAAAGAATATCACAAGCGGTTCCTTAGGACAAGCCGTCTGTGATGCATAAAATATGACGGACGGTTCCATCTATAAACCGTCTGTGATAGTCGAATATCACAGACGGTTCTGAGTTAATAACCGTTTGTGATAGTATGCATCACAGACAGTTTGAAAACCGTCTGTGATGACCTCATGTCATCGTTGACCTATAAATTCAGACGGCTTACGAAACCGTTTGTGATTTTATTTTACCTTGTTAAAGCCTATGTATACATAGGTGTGCATCTGGCACCCCGTAACATAAGCTCAATGACACTATACACATGTTATGTTATATATGAGGGACACATGGTTGTTTTTCTTCTAGATCCGCCCCTGAACGCCGCATGGTCGTCTCAGGCGAATTGGGAGGAGGGCGAGAGAAACTTGGGAATGGGGATCGAGGGTGAGAGGAATGGGGCTGCGGACTTGGGGGTGAATTCATGACGAAATTTGCTTGTGCGAGGGGTTTTCGCAAAAATGGCATTCAGTGCAAGGTACGGGTTGGCTCGCTCCGTCTGGTCATTTTGTGATGGATCGCTCAGATCGTCCATGTTCATATGTGCGCAGTACACTCCATGTCAACGTACAGGAAAACCCTAATGCCGAAAGATCAACGCCCCACAAAACAAATCAAACAGATTTTGTTTTGCATCGCGAGAGTTGCACAGGGACTAGTGCCTACAGATACGTACATACGCATGACAGCAAAGCACAAGCACCGTACAAGCACAGCTACATGCGCTATTAAATACTAATCCCCGTTCCTGAACGAAAAAGTCTAACCGCGGTGTATAGGCTAAACACGCTTCCTGGTTTTTAGCCGTTCTTGTTCCCGAGTCCAAGTCCACACATGACACTTTATGGCCGCCCCTGCAGCTGCGACTGCGATTAATGGATAGACAAAGCATGGTGGGGGGCGAGTAGCCCAGCAGCCAAGCCGATGGAGCGGAGACGTGGAGTAGTCATGGCCAAGCTAGCCAAAGGCATGTGAAGCGCTCAGAGGCTCAGAGCTGGCACTATTGCACTGCTCGCTTCCCGAGAGAACCCCTCCTCCCTCTTCAAGATTCGAGCCAACCCCCACCCCTTCTTTTCCTCTCCTCCCCCCTCTACTCCTCTCTAAATCTCTCTCCCCTCTTCTTTAAAGCATGGACCAGCACCTAGCGTTTGCCCACACAGCCATATGCAGCAGCGACAAGGGTTATTTTTCTTGCAAAATCTTCTGTCAAGAGTGCCTTGTTTTGTTTGGGCTTAAGCTTCTTGAGCAGCTTTCGCTCATCTCTCTTTCTTTCTGTTGGTCAATGGATTTTGCTGTTCTTACGGGTTGAGTTGTTCTTGGGTTTGCTTCGTGTTGTGTTGTTTGGAAGGTGTTGCGGAGGTGGAGCTCCTTTCGGTCCAAAAAGGGTGTTGCTGTGGGTGGATTGAGCTGCCGGGTCATGGATCCCGTTAGCCTATTCCATGGTTCCTCACCTGTTTGGCTTGAGATCTGAGTGAGATGACGAGATAGATGTATAGAGATGAGAGAGAAGGTCATATGTGGCTACAGTTCTTGTTGGGATAGGCTTATGGCTTGCATGCCCCAGGAGCTGCATCGGCCCTACATGGACCCTCTTTGGATTGAAGGGAGCTCTGCATCTTTGATCACCTTCTGTTGTTTATAATTTATTTTCCGCCTGAATCGATTTGAGCTTTTGCTAATAGCATGGCAGTATATGTGCATATGCGTATCATATATGCCAAGTAATATTCTTGCAAGCATGGATGGTGCTACGAATTTCTTCTAGGTACAGGCATGGTCAGTTGGTCACCAGCATCTAGTGCCCCTTTCCCATGTTGGCAAAAGTGGTTCTTTTGTCATGCTTCCCTTCCGCTTTTGGTTGTCCGTTGCGCAAAAGCTCTAGATCTCTTAGATTCCTGCTGTTCTCGCGTCTGAGTGCTGGATTCATCGCATTCAAGTAGGTGGAAATAGCCAGCTTTAAAGAGTAAAAAGGTTGAGCTATGGCCTCTCTATTTCTTTTTCTTTAGCATTAATTCGTTGCAAAATTTTTGCTCACGTAAGCAATACTACTAGTTTGTTTCAGAAGAATCTTGCTAGCTGGGTTTTTTTTTCTGTTCTTTCGTTTTATCTGAACTTTTCTTTTGCACTGACAGTTTACTTGAATGATGCAGCAAGATCCTTCTCAGCTATGCACACTCCGTTGACTTGTATCTTCGATGGGAGATGCATGCATCTAGCAGCAGTGAGGCAACCGGAAAATCTCTTGTGGATGTACACATCATTCTTGTACATCAGTATTGTGGATGCATGCATCTAGCAGCAGTGAGCAGGGATGTACCATGCGACATGTGAACCATGTGTGTAATGAATGATTCGGCAAGTATGTGTACTTTTCACACGGAATAAATATTAAATGGCATCTGTCCGTAGTGTGTTGATTAATCTTGGTGGGCAACTTGGCATCGTTCTTAGCCTGTCACTTGGACTGTTGATGAAATTGTACTAGCTTGTTCCTCATGGCTTGTTTCGTTGTTAAACATACTTAGCTTGAACGTGATCAGAACAATTTCTATTGGGGACTCTTTACTAGATGATATTCTTTGCTTATATGAACGACGTGCTTGAACGTGATCAGAACAATTTCTATCGTGGACTCTTACTAGATGATATTCTTTGCTCCGAGCAAAGAATATATTGGCACCGGCCGGGTTACATCCATTCTTGTCATCTCTTGGATTAAACAGCTGGGAGACGAGTATAAGAATACTAATGTTGCTTATTGCTTTTTAGGAGTTCTTAGTTATCACTGGTTACTCGTATGGTTTAAATATTGAGGGACCGATGTACTTCGAGATTGACCAAAATATTCAGATATCTTCGGTTAAAGTCGATAGTTTGACACCGCTAGACTTAGAGATTGACCAAAATATTCAGATATCTTCGGTTAAAGTTGATAGTTTGGCAATAAAAGATTGAAGAACCGATAGGCTATAAAATCAAAACATAACTTTCATGTAAATATTCCTATTAAAGTTCGATATTCTCTTTCTTTATATTTGTCTAAACCCACAAACGAAAGCACTAACCAAACATATCTCTATTAAATAAGCGAATGTTCTTTATGTTACTACAAATGTTGTAATCTCAGATCTGTTACGTCAAAGTGATGTTTCCCTTTTATGGTCATGTAAACTCGAAATCATACTCTTTTATACTGTCAGACAGTTGAGCTGTGATCCTTCCAGAAATGCCATCCAAACCCGAACACGCCTATGTCGATCTGTCAGGCGGCGATCGTGCGGCCGACACTAGGACACGGCCCTAGTGTGAAATTGTCACGCAACACACGATGTTCTCCCTTGGCCCTTCCTCCTGTTGTCGTCGCTCCCTCCCACAGTCCCACTCCCTTCCCCAACCCTCGTCGACCAGGTTCGCTACAAGCCCTCCTCGCGTACTCCGTCGTTGGCCTCCCTACCGCACTCGATGGCTCCGTGATCTTCGTCCACTTTCGTCGGATGTCAGTGCGCGCGTCCACATGCCCCTTCACGGTGGCCCTCGGCGTCGCTGTCTTCGAGGAGGCGCTTGCCCGTCTACTTGTACTGCAACGCCAAGGCTGCGGTCAAGTACGAGCCCCGGGCCATCACCGTTGCTACCTCGACGCTCAAGCTTGGCAAAGATGAGGTCGACCTCATCACCTATTACCGCTCTCCTTCAACGACCTTGAGGAGGGTGGCGACTCCGAATTCGGAAAGTGGAGCACGAGCTTCCGGCTCTTAGGCCCCGTCCGTGGCACATGGCTCAATGCCACCTTCTCGTGCGCGCGGGCGGAGAGCCGAGGGGATGGCGGCAGCGGCGATGCTAATGGGGAGGAGGGAAAGAAGGGGAGAGAGGGCCATTGCCAAGAGGAAGAGAACGGAAAGAGGATGTGAAGGGTAGAGGAAGAAGATGAGGGTAATATGGGTATTTTGAAAAAAATTAACGGGAAAAATCTAACGGAGTTGACGGTAGTGGCATAAAAGTGTATAGTTTTGAGTTTGCAGTGGTATAGAAGGGAGATGCAACTTTTCAATGGCAGATCAGGGATTCAGAACATTTACAGTGCCATATAAAGAATTTTCCAATTAAATAACCTACCACAATCGCTAATCTCTTTTAAAGCATTTAAGTAGAGGTAGAGAGACTAAACATTAGAAACTTGCAACAACTACACTCCAGATTACCCCAGTATATAAATATATTGAAACAGATGCTCTTGAGGTCATGAACAAATATATTGAAACTGATGGAGTTTTTTTGTGTGGAAAAAAACCACAAAAACTCTCATAAGTCACTACCTTTTCAACTTGCCTCATATATCTTATTTTCGTTTACTTTGCCCCTCATAAGTTAAGTTGCCGTACAAATATCGCTAGACCACATGTTAGCGCTATTTATTGTGGTTTTTTTTAATTATCTTTTGCACTTGTTTCGATGATGTTAATGTTTGTTTCAATGATTTAAATACATATTTCAATGATTTGAGTGGTTTTGTTACTTGTAATCCATGATTTCATCGGTAATGTTTCAATATTGAAATTGTGTATTAAAAATACTGAAAGTGCTCAAATCATTAAAACAAGTATTGAGATCACTTAGACAAGTGCTTAAATAATTGAAACAAGTACAAATGATGATAAAAACCACAAGAAATAGCGTTGACGTGTGTGATGGGAGGGTATTTGCACAATAACGTAAATTATCGGGGGTAAAATAAGCAAAAGTGAGACATGAGAGCAAATTAAAAAAATAAATGACTTATGGAGGTGTTTATGGATCTTTTTTATATTTTTTAATATAGGACTACTAACTCCCGAGTAACAGTTAACTGACGTACTGGATATTGATGTGATATCAAAATATAAATTTAATGCCTAATTTTTATCATAAAATATTTGCAAAAATATAGTAAATAATGATACTATTGTCTTAAAAATAATAAAATTACGATACCATAGAAAACATATACACAAAAGCTGCTATATAATTTTAATATGACCATTTGTATATTCATAAATATATTGCACTCCTATCTTTTTTATTTGACGTTTTGACTTTTCACGATGATCGATATATCGAGTTTGACATTTACTTTTTTATAACTTTATATTAATATATAATAACAAAAATAAAATATTATAAAAGTATTTTTAACATTTAATCTAAGATATAATTTTTATATGGTCAGTCCAGATAGTTTCAAACATATAAATTGGTGGTTAAACTTTAAAAAGTTTGACGTCACAGATTCTATGATGTCAAATAAAAAGGAATGATGGAGTATTTTGAGATCTACAATAATTTAACTGCTCATAGTTATCTCTACTGTTACATTGGAGGGTGTGAGTAATTGGTCGTCGCTAATACGGAAAAAAAATATGAGAACCACCTCTTGGTGGGATGGAGTTATAGGTGTATGACTCCACCCACCAGGTTTCTATGTTCTATTGCCTATTTATTACACACAGGAGATTGTGCTTTAGTAGAAATTTTGTGAAATCATGAATTTATCACTAGCCTCCGTATGTATAGATGTGTGCTAAAAGAGCGCACTTATGTGCATGTGTGTGGTATATGAGTGCGGTCTTCCTTTTATAACTTAAAAAAAGGGGTGTAGATGATGAGTGAAGACACGTGTGCTAAAAGAGCGTACCTGTGTGCATATGTGTGGTATACTGGTATGTGAGTATGGTCTTCCTTTTATAACTAAAAAAGGGGTAGGTCACGAGTGAAGACAGACAAAGCATGTAAATTTAGGAACAATTCAGTGGTACGATGGCCCAGCAATGGAGACTGATCGTGCGTTATGTCATGCGGGGCTAGGCTAACTTCTCTGGAAATGGACAGATCGCAAGTCTCATCTGGGATGGTAAGGAGTCAACGGGGATGATATGAGAGGTTCACCACGTCAAGGTTAGGAGAGATGATAGTACATAAATTAGCACAACTGTTGTACGTGTTAGTTCCTGACAAGAGCGGATCAACAAAAAAAAAAGGTCATCGAGATCACCTGACGGATATATTTGTAGTTTACACCGAAGAACTTACAAGAAGTAAGAGCTTTAGAATTTGCTACAAGTCACTGGGGTCATCGGAACCCAGCCATTATAATGTAGATCCACCCTGGTAGCAAAGGTGCTTGGCTAGCATGAGTTCCTTCTTGTGTCGAGCATATTGTCCTCAAGATTATAATGCTCCCTTTGAATAATTAAAAAAGGAACAATAATCAGCGTGGTAGTTAGGATCACGATCCTACTCTTAGAGTCTTACGATTCTATAAACCCACAACAACGTGTCGATCCGAATCGCACTATCGATCCTACTCGTAGAGACTTAGGGCAAAAGAAATTTTGCAATTTTCTTTAGAGGTCAGGCCTTACTGATATTTTGTTTTAGAGCAAAATTTGTTGATATTAATTTCTGAGAATGAAACTATAAATAAACAAGGAGCATGCAAAATATTGTATCTGTGTGGTAATGCTAGTACAAATATCTATATTATGGTATGAGCAATCTTGAGCTTGATAATGATAAGCTATTTTTATTTCTAAAGTATGTCTAGCTACTTTTAAGGAACATGCAAGTGGTAAACTATATAAAAATCATACAAACTTATAGTATAGATGTTAAATATGTATATTTTTACAATTTCATAGAATCGCCGATTCTACGATTCAATATTACAATTTCGATCCTACCGAAGACAAATCGATCTAACTCAGGATCTCGACTCTGACTACTTGATAATAAGTTTTGTTAGCAACGTCACTTGTTTTGAGCATACCACAACTCTTGTGACGCTCCTCTAAAAAGAAAAGATTTATTTATTTATTTTAGAGAAGAATTTGGGCTGGTTACATATTAAAAAACTTGTACCAGTGGACATTGCTTTCTGAGCGGTTGTCGGCAGTAGTCTGCTCAAATCAACACAAGCCCATTAGGGCCCTCTAGGAGTGTAGGGCCCAAGTGCTTAAAGAAAGCCATTAGGGCCCAACGTAATTAGTCTTTCAGACTTTCGGGGCATGTCTCGCAGATTTTTTTGAAATAATATTAATTTAAAAGATAATTAAAAAATAAATAGTCAACTTTTTTTTTTTTTTTTTTATAAAACTAGGCGTCTGCTGCCTATTGGAATAACGACATGCACCTGTTGTCATTCCAATTGGTGATAGGGACCTGTGCACTAGCGACAGGGGCTCAACAGTAAAGACTAATTTGGAATGGTGACAAAGATCCTTAGTTTTTTCATATTAAAATTTAGAAAACCACCATTTTAAATGGCGATAGAGACCCTATAAGTCTTTGTCGCTATTCCAAATGATGACACAATCTCCCCTATAAAAACCCTTGAAACCTTAAAATTAGGAGAAAACTCAATTTTATTCAGAAAAAGAGAAAGATGGGAGGGAAGGGAGAGAAGCAGAGAGGAGGAGAGGGGAGGAGAGAAGCCAGCGAAGCGCTGCCCGTCCGGTTCACCCACATTTCAGGTAATTTTTTTTAACCGAATGTATTATATAGTTTTAGATATACGGTTACATAGTGTAGTTTGTTGTACATAATCCTTTTCGGTGGTTAGTTTATGTTTACATGTGTGGTTAATCGTGAAGGATCCGACGACGAGGATGTTGTGGACTAGCAGGCGGTTTCATCTGAGTGGAAAAAAAATACCAGTTCGACAACCTCATTATTAACGAAGGCTCTCGTGTGCCGTGTGAGTATGACCAAGTGAGGTCAGGTAAGGAGCTATGTATAAGTGCAAAGAGGCTATGCAGGAGGCAGTCAAATTCTGGGCCTTATTGGTGCGACGTACATTCACAGTCGCTAAGTCCAACCCAAGATGCTACGACGTGAAGTGCAACATAGAGGGAAGCCCTTGATGAGTGCACACATTCCAGCCTAAGTGGGACACCTACTGGAAGTGCTCTATAGTGGTCCCTCATATATGTGTCGTCGCTAAGTCAGTGCAGTCCCATAAAAACCTATCATCAGGCTTCATCGCGAACCTCATGTACGGTGAGATCGTGGATAATCTAGATTTTGAGCTACGATCCATCATTCGGGTGATTGAGGCAAGATTCCAGTACACAGTCAACTATGCCAAGGCGTGGAGGGCAAAACAGAAGGCATTAGAATCAAGGTTCGATATGTTTGAGGACTCATACCACAACCTCCCCGGGCTACTCCAAGTCATACAAGACAGGAATCTCAGCACTCATGTCGACATTCAAGATTTTATGCATCCGAAGTGGGCCAAAAAGAGGGTACTGAAGCAAGCATTCTTCGCCATTGATTCATACATCAATGCATTTCGGCACTGCCGTCCAATCTTGTGCATGGATGATACATTCTTGACTGGGAAGTACAAGAGCCAAATACTGAATACAATAGCAACGAACTAGAATAAACTAGTTCTTCCCATGGCAATCGCTTTCATTGAAAGCGAGAACATGAACAGCTGGTTGTGGTTCCTAAGGAATTTGAGGATTTCTATTGTACAGGGCCGTCCTAACGTATACGTCATACATGACTGGCATACAGGTCTGCTGAGTGCAATAACTCGGCTACAACAAGGAGAGAACGAACCACTTCCATAGGCAGATTTGCAGAGCAGGTGGTGCATGAGGCACTTGGGTGAAAACTTCTACAAGCAGTTCCACAACAAGGACTTGATGAACTTGTTCAAGCAACTATTCAACCAGAACCAGCAAAGAAAGTTTGAAGCACTCTGGAAGATTCTGGATGAGCGGACACAGACGCACAGATGGGAGACAACAAAAAAGGCTGCCCCAATCGCTGACCAGGCCTCTAAAGCATTGCCACAGCTACCCACAGATGGTCCTAGTGTGACGAGGAAGACAACGGTGCAGGTGAAATACTTCTCGGACTGGATTGAGAATGAGCCTAAGGAGAAGTGGTCACTGCTACTTGATAGGGGTGGTGCACGATATGGTGTCATGACAACTAATCTAGCTGAGGTATACAATTGGGTCATGCGTGGTGCCAGGTGCCTCTCTTTGGTTGGTATTGTGGAGGTAATTCTCCACGGTACCACAAATTACATTATTGACAGAAGCAACAACGTGTTGCTTGCCATGGCAAATGACAGAGTATTCTACCCCGCCATGATTACCAAGTACATGGAGGAGAAGTGCAAGAAGGGTGAGATGCACCGAGTATTCAAGTTTGGCACAAGGGAGCTTTGCTTCGAGATCATGCTCAGGGATAAAGGACACTGCAGGATGAACCACGAGAGGTTCACTCACAAGTGCACGCTACACCGCACTAGTTACGAATGACCTTGCAACAAGCCCCTTCTTCTCCATAGGCACTGCCCTCATGTCATGGCCGCATGTTCGACGGTGGCGCAGCATCCCGGCGAGTACTCCTCTGACTATTTCAAGAAAGAGGAGGTGATGGTAACCTGGAGTGCAGAGATGTATGGTTATGGTGTGGTTGGCTATTTCATTGGCCATCCGACCTGGGAGCAACTTATCTGGGCCGCGTACATTGATAAGTTGAATGGAAAGGTTGGCCGACGACAAGTATGGCACATCAGGAATGACATGGGTGAAGCAGAAGTCGGGCGTCGTATGAAGAAGTGCTCCATTTGCAGGGAGTCTGGACACACCTTTAAGAAATGCCATGCGAGAAATCCACAGGATGAAGGAGACATCGGCAGTCCAGACGTCACCACAGGGACCTCATCCGACCACCCCACTCGAGGCGGTCCACATGACAGACGTTAAGGTCGTGGCCACGGGAAAGGTTCATTATGCTGAAATATGTGGTGCACTTTGATTTGTAATATCACTTTGATTTTTCAAAATACGTCGTGGTTAATGTTATATAATGTCATTGTGATTTGTCGACAAAATATGTGACGACGTTGCGCTGAATGTTATGTAATGTTATTGTGATTTGTCGACAAAAGATGTTATGATGTTGTGTAGAATGTTACGTAACATCAGTGTGATTTGTCGATAAAATATGTTATTGGAAATAGTCAATAAAAGAAGCAGAATAGGGAGGCCCCTGTTGCTAGTTGTATTGGCGACAGGCCCCTATCGCCATTTGAATTGGCAACAGGTTCCTGTCTCTCTGTTCTGTTGAGCCTCCTATCGCCCGTGCACAGGTCCCTATCGTCAATTAGAATGGCGACAGGAGCCTGTCATCATTCCAATCGACAACATGGGCTTAGTTTTGTATTTTTGACTATTTTTTTGTAATTATATTTTAAATTAATATTATTTCAAAAAATTATGTCCTCGGTTGGGTGCCTCGTAGGGCCAGGTTAGTGCTGCTTCCGCAAGCTGTGGTGCTTAGAGGAGAGAGAGGGTGTGGTAGTTTTTTTGGGGGCTCTTTTGGCACTATTGACACGTGGATTAGCAAATTTAGCTCTCTCGCCTAATCAAAGCCGAAAATGACACGCGGAGCAGCGCAGATGCCCTACATACCCTAGTCCGTGCCCTAGGGGCCCGGACTTACCTCCACCATGCCCCTCGGGGTGGGCACGTCTCCACCGTGCCCCTGGGGGCCAGACATGGCACGTCCGTGCCCCTAGGGGCCGAACCTCCTCTGGTCCATGCGCCATGGCATGAACTACCTACAACGTCATTTCATGTGATTTTTTTTATGTTTCAAACAAAAGTCCCTGATTTCAGGCATGCACTAGTTTCTCGCTGTCCCCCACATGCACGAAAAAACCCGGCACATCGTTTGTGGGAGGGAATCACATTTTGTCTTGTCGCTTTGTGGTCGGCCTTCACACGGCTATAAAACCCAGCGATGCGCTCCCATTCCTCAACACCAAAACCATTCCGCTCTACACAGAGAGATAAAAAGGATTGATCAAGCGAGAGGCAGCACCATCAGACAAATTAGTTCTGATTTTGCTGCCGATTTGAGAGTGTTTAGGACAGTATTTAGCGGTTGTTTTAGTAGAGTTAGTTCTAGATGAGGTAATTTAGTTCGTATGCATTATGTTTATTAACTGTGTAGTTAGTTTTAAATTATTTAGTGGTAATTAATTAGTCATAATTAATTTTGTCATAATTAATTTTTCATATTTACTTTAGGCGAATTAATTACTCATAATTAAAATAGTTGTAATTAATTAGTCATGTTTAATTAGTCGCTATTTATTTGTCCAAATTAGTTAGTTGTAATTAATGTAGTCGTAGTTAGTTAGTCATAATTATTTACTCGTGGTTGGTTTGTCGTAATTAAAATAGTCGTAATTAATTAAATGTAAGTAATTAGTCATAATTAATTAGGATTAATTACATAGTCATAATTAATTAGTACTAATTATTTATGATAATTAATTAGTTTTAATTAATTTAGTCATAATTAATTAGTCATAGTTAGTTAGTTAGTTGTAATTATTTACTTGCAATTAAAATAGTTGTAATTAATTAGTCACAATTTATTTGTCCAAATTAGTTAGTTGAAATTAACGTAGTCGTAATTAATTAGTCGTAGTTAGTTAGTCGTAATTATTTACTCATGAGCTAATTAATCATAATTAAAATTGTCAAAATTAATTAACCGTAAATAATTTGTCGTAATTATTTAAGCTTAATTAAATAGTCCTAATTATTTAGTGGTAATTGATTTTTCTTATTTAGTTTAAGCGTAATCAATTACTCGTAGTTAGTTAGTCCCATTTTATTAGTCATAATTAATTAGTCGTAGTTAGTTAGTTATAATTAATTAGTTGTAATAAATTTAGTCGTAATTAACTCACCATAACTAATTAGTCATGTCTAATTTTGTAGTTTTTTTTACTATGCATTGAATACCAGAAGTAGTTATTTTGGTTAGTTGGGTAGTGTGGTTATTTTTCTATGTATTGGTTAGGTTGGGTAGTGTGGTTATTTTTTTTATGTAGTGCGACCTGTTTGTTATATTGTGTACAGTAAATTGAGTTGTTGTGGCTTTAGATAATATCGAACATGCAAGATTTGCTTGTGTTTTATTGCCACGAACTCGTATGGGACGGACCCGTTGGGTTGCACCTGTCTACATGCCAATACAAGGTGATTCGGGCAGAGGGGCTAGATGCGATGAATATTCATGAGTTGAGACCTGCATCTGGAGGGAGTTCGACATGGAGGCAGCTACGAAGAAGCTTGTCATAGACATGTACGAAAATAGGAGGGCAGGGCATATGGGGGCAACTAAAGGTGAATGATGGCGTTGCACGGGGCCAGTACATGCAGATTGCTGCCAAGTTCGAGGCTGCAATATATGGGTAGCTAATGGTGTACGTGAATTTCGTGCACAGGGTGCCAGCAAACCTTGATGATATTGGTGCCTCAGGAAGCGAGGAACCGCAAGCGGTGTGTGAAGACGGTAGCACGGCATGTGCTGTTTTGGAGGAAGACTACGAGAGAAGACTTGCACATAATTTTGTCCAAAATAAGGGGGTGAGACAATGGTAGTCAGCCCGAATTGACTGCCACAAGCTTCTGCTGGACCAGCCGACTCGGTCGGAGTCTAACGAGGATGCTAACCTAGGCTCAGATGGTAGCGAGGATGCACCCTAGGGTGGTAGTGGTCCGACCGACAGAATTGTGTCATCGAAGGTGCTTTACGTGGAAGCCAGACTTGATGATCTTGCAGTGCGGTCGCTCGTACTACCACAACAAGAAGGATCGCAGTTGGGGTCTGATGCTAACACCCTGTTAGTTGGGTAGCACTTCCCTAACAAGGTGGCTATGCAGCAAGCTATAGCATGATATGCCTTGTCCATTAGCCATGTGTACCGGGTGCACCGGTCCAACCCAGGACATTATGCAGTAAAGTGACTAGTGGAAGGTTGCACTAGCAAAGTCAACGCTCATAGGGCGAAGTTCTTTGGCTCAGTTTTTACGATCAAGACGGTGATTGACCACATTTGCAAACTGAGTGAGCCACTGTAGCAGCCTCGAAATGTAATTTCTGCATATGTGGCAAGCCGCATTAGCCACCTAGTTGTGGAGGACATGTCCGTCTCCTCCAAGATGCTGTTGTAAGAAGTCGTCAATCTAATTGGTTATCCAGTCAGCTATAGCAAAGTCTGACGAGACAAGCAGAAAGTGATTGAGACTATGCACAAGACATATGTGGAGGCGTACAACCTTGTGCCAAGGATGCCTCATCTGATTGCCGAAGCAAACCCCGACATGTACATAAACAAGATGGAAAGAGAAGATCCTAGTGGAGGCCCTAACTACTGCATACTGGACCGTGTGTTCTGGCCTTTCTTCTAGGCCGTAGAGGGCTTCAAGTGCTGTCGTTCGGTGCACACGATGGATGACACCTTCCACACTGGGAGGTACAAGGGCACCATTCTCATCGCGGTGGCGGCCGACGTGAATGACCAGCTTCTTTCGGTTGCTTTTACCATCGTAGAGAATGCGAACACATCCAGTTGGTTGTGGTTCCTGGCAAATGTGAAGTGGGCGGTTGTGGGAGACTGACCCAACGCATACCTTATCACAGACCGAAATGCTGGGTTGTTGTCCGCTCTCAACACCATGAAGAATGGGACGGGACCCCTGTACCAGTGGAACGACGTGGAAACCCAGTGGTGCATGAGGTATCTTGTATCAAACTTCATGCGATTCCATGGTCAAGAACTAATGAAGACATTAAAGCTGTAGGGCTTGCAAAACATAAGGCAAAAATTTGAGTCTATTTGGAGAGACCTCGAACATCGGACTACGAGGCATATAAGGGAGTCCCGTCCAGAGCCACAAGTGGGACAGCAGGGCACGACAGGGGAATCCAGGAGCCCCATCAGTTTCTCCAAGTGGATTAATCTTCACGCTCCTGAGTTGGAGAAATGGTCCTAGCTGTTGTCGACAATCAAGTCGTCGATCTTACGAAATGAAAAGAGGAAAACGGCAAAGAGTTCTTGGAAGAGAATGGGATTGCTATTTTATTTTTATGAACTGGCTATTATAAGGGGTGCCTTCTGTAAGGTAGTGGACTAATCCTAATTACACTAAGCGTAATGCTTGCTATATTGTAGAATCAGACTTAAAACACGAATTTAATGCTAATTGCTGTGCTCCAATCCGATGCTCTCCGACGCCTGTGCTCCATCTTTAAGTAACCGTCGAAGAGGTGGTAGTTGCTCCTTGAAGAGGCGCCTATTGGAAGTATCGTGACTAGTCGGAGCAAGGCAACGGTTGACAAAGTATCAACCGTTTGACAGTTGTGCGTCTGTGAGACACACAACCTTAATGTGGTTGTTGTCAGTGTCTTTGGATTATGAAACGTCGTGTGGTATGGACCAAATATAACATGTGCTCCATTCTTCACACGGTAAGGAACATATCCTAAATTAGATCCGGATGGTAGTTCATTGCTTTTACGAGTAGTCATCTGGTCAGAGACTGGGTGCAGAACCTCACCTGACCAGATTTCCCATGATGTAACCTTTGGAATCCCTATGACCACGGGGGTCGTGAACCTTAGGGGTTACGACCATGAAGACATATGATCTTTTATTATGTATTAAAGTAATACATAGAGATTTTAATCCTCATCAGCTAGCCCCCGAACTTTAAATGAATTGGCTATGTGAACACTTTCTCCCAATGAAGTTGTATCAAGCAGATCCTCATTTAATGCCGTGACACATGAGGTGGTCTGTATTCACTTTAAAGTTGAGAAACTGCCTTGGAACTCAAAGAGTTTTTTTGTCCGTTGGAAAAAAAAGTTTTGCCCGTTGGACTTTTGAGTAACTCCTAATTGCGGTTAAAGAATTGCGGCTATAAAATCCCTTAGCATGGGGCTTAGGGCTTTTACGCCTTCTGCTTTTTCCTCGACCAATTTCACATTCTTGCTAAGAATCTCTTCCGACCCTCTTTGTTCCTTTCCCCTAAATCCTTTTCCGACCACAGTTCTAAATCCAACCATGTCGTATTCGATTACTAAGTGGCTGGTTTCGGATCTGAGCGACAAGAAGCTTAGAGCTTTGGAGGAGATTAGGATGCTTTCGGATAGGAATTTGATTAGATGGAGGTCAGTAGCTGGAGAACACTTTTCGAGCCGTGAGGAAGGGGAAATCCCTATTTTCCTCGCCTACATCGAGTGCGGACTGAGGTTACCGTCTCACAAATTCCTTTCTCGGGTGCTGGAGTATTATGGAGTTGAGTTGGCGAAATTGGCTCCGAACTCCATTGCCAATATCAGCATCTTCGCTTATTTATGCGAGGCATACCTGGGGATTCGACCAAATTTGAAGGTCTTCAGGTATTGTTATCGGATGACGAAGTCGGGGAAGTTGATGGCCGGACCTGGGGAGTGTTCGCTGCTTATCCACGACGGAAAGGCCGATGAGTACATTCAAATGTACTCAAAATCTTTGTGGTCATCATGGAAAAAGAACTGGTTCTATATGATGGTCACGAAGGATGACGGCCTATACTTCATCGGCAATAGGGCGAATGAGAATATAAAGTGGAGGTCGACCGTGAAGAAGGAAGGATGGGTCGGAAAGGTGGTGGATGCCATTTAGGAGCTCAGTGCCAAGGGATTGACTGCTTGGCACGTGGTTAGGGACTTTTCCTTGCGCCGGATTAGTCCTTTGAAACTCCGAGAGCATTCCCTGCTCTGGCATATTAGTCGTGATGAAGCGATCAAGGACTCAAAGGATGTTAAGTCTTGAAAGGCTCCGACCAATATGTTTTTGTGTAATTGATTATTTTTGTCTTAACCTTGAAATCTTCTTGCCTTCTTGTAGTCCTCTCTTTTGATGAAATCAGGGAGTGGATGAAAATGATTTGCGCCGGGGAGCCTAATACCAAGGCCGCTTTCCTGGGTACTTTGGCCATTGTCTCTGAAGAGGAGAGACTAAGAAGACTTGAGGTAAATAATCACTCTTTCTTCATCTCTTATATATCCTCTGATCTGCATATAATTTTGCTACAATATATAGGCGGTCGGGTTGAGGTACACTAAATCCATCAAGGATTCTTTTTATACCGTTGTTCCGACCGATTCTTGTTCAGAGACCGCACAAGATGATGGTCTTCTGGAGGTAAGAAAGAGCATTTGCAAAAAAAAAACATATAATTTGGATGGAAAATTACATCGTCTGATTAAAACTTTGAACTGTAATTCAGACGGGAGAGAAAGTAAGCCCACAGGATGGAGCTGCGGAGGTCGTTGGCTCCAGGACAACTGGTCATGATGTGATAGTTGCTACCGTGGCAACTGTGCTGGATGCTGATGAGACCACACCCACTGATCCCATGGTCAGGGATCTTATTCTTGACCAGCTGGTTGAGAATATTGCTTCTGACCTTCAATTGGTGGATGTGAGGGGTCTAACCAACCCTACTGATTCAGGATTGGTGAAGTCGGTTGAAAAGAAGAGGAAGGAGAGCACGACGAATTTTGCTCCAGCGCGCTTCAAATTAAAGACCAAGAAAACGACTAGGTACGAATACATGAAATGTTTTATGCAAGTAATTAAATCTGGTGTCTTTTTGAGTCTTGAACTTCTTTTCTTCTTGTCGTTGTAGATCCTATGGTATTCCAGTTGATGACGACCAGAGCACCCTTCAGGAGAAAGCTCCTAAAAAGGTAGAGCCAGCCCCCGAGCAGGCAGCAGCACTAGCTCAGGAACCCGCGGTGGCTCTGACCACACATGTGGAGGTGGTGGTTCCAACCCACCTGTGGAGGTGGTGATTCTTGAGGAATCTCAGCAGGTTCTGACCCCTGCTTAGAGTTCTTCTCGCAGAGTCGTCTTTCCTCATCGCTTTGGAATATTCAAAGATGAAGAGCTTAACGAAGCGTGGGGAAGAATTTTGGACCGTCAAGCAAAGACGAGTCCCAACTCTATTTTTGCCAAATATAACGACATGGTAATCGAGGTAATCTTCCACGACCACTTTTAATAGCTTTTCCCTTCGAATATACCTAAAGGAGTTTGCTATTTTTTGTAGCATATGGTGGAGAATTTCGCTGTGGTCGGACAGCGAATAAACCTCTTGGAGAAAAAGGACTCCGAATTAGAAAGTAAGCACCCTTTTAGCGTCTTCTTCTCCCCTTCTTTACCGTTTAGCTGTTTTTTGTTAACTAATTTCTTCCTTTATCATGTCTGATAGATTCGGAGAAACTTAAAGAAGAAGTTATGGCTAAGGAAGCCATAATTGCCAAGCTTAAAGAAGAATATGAAAACAAGGACCGGTCGATTGAATATCTGATGACCAGGCATAAAAAAGTCCTTGATAATGTTGAAAGGAAGAGCCAAGGTAACCAGTTGTAAACTCGACCAGCGTACTTCCTTTTTCTTGTGATATGTATTTATCTTTTGTTTTACTCGTGTAGAGCAAACTCAAACATTAAAGAGAACTGAAAAAACTCTTGAGTTCGAGCGTGGCAAGGAGGTAGCTTTTGGACAAAATCTTGAAGAGAAAATTAAAGCTTTCAACAAGATGCTCTTCGATATTGGATCGGGAACGCATTTGCCCAATTTAGGAGATCCCACAGAGAAGATCAACTAACTTGGCCAACAACTCGAAGACCTCAGGAGTGTCCTCAATACAACTCAGAAGAACCATGCACAGACCATGTTTGAAGCTGTCAAGAATGGAGTTAGTTTTGCTTTGGCAAAACTGAAAGTATCCGACCCCTCCATAAATCTCCAAGCTGTTGAGGAAGACTTCAACAGCTTGGGAGAAGAAGCAACCAAAGTGTTTGAGGAAATGGCGTCTCTCGGACATAAGGTTGCAGAAGAAATAGAGGTCGGGTCTCCAACACGTAGCGACCAGTCTGGTGGCTTCAAGAAGTAAAAGATTGTAATATTTTGATAGTTGTAAATAAAACTTACCTTTTTATCATCAATGAAATCTGTATTTTGTTTTCCTAAATTCGCCAAATACTCATATATTTTCTAGCCCCCGACTGCTTGTGTTAGTAAAAGAACTTTACTAAAGAAGCAGCAGACCAAGAAAATGAGCAATAGTTACGACCATGGTGCAGAGTATATACTGATTATGTTAAAAAAATGATATAAGTTTCACTAGGAAATCAGTGTGGTCGGAACCAGCATGTGATTTCGACTAGTTTTAGGTCATTTGCTTAATCGAAATACTGTGAAGTACCTTGTGTGGTTGGAAGATGGATAAGACTTGTATTGATTGATAAGGAAATATACAGACATATATGCAAAAAATGACAAGCGAACTTGTTTATATATCTTATCCAAACTTGGTCGTAACGGTTGCTAAGAACTAGATACTAAAAGAAACACTTTGCGAAACGTGTTCTTGCTCATATTCCGACTAGCAGCGAGGATCGTAAGAAATGGACCGTCGCTAGGAAGCTCCTTCCAGTGGGCAGGACCACGTGTGGAGAAGGAGAGACTTCGACTAGGAGGCTTTTCATGTCCCGACCAGTGGCTAAAATAGGAGTGGAATAGATTGTTGAAGGTAAGAAAGGTAGTCCCCAAAATCTATAGCATGTAAATTACTATATGTATTTGCCTGTATAATGCTCCTGTTACTCATATATTTCTTTAAAAAAAGAGAGTTGGTCGCGCGTGAGAACCATTGTCTGAATGGCCATGACTAGGACCCTTACAGCGTTTGACATATAGGTTGTAGCCATGGAGTAATAGAAATCCTTAGAAAGGATATCAGAGAGAATTTGGTCTTCTCCGACCAATGAGGCAACAATAGTATGCAAACCAGATGATAAGATAGACATATAGACAACATCATTCGTAGGAAAGTAAAGGAAATTCATCTTTATTAATAAATTGAAATAATGAAAATGAAAATACATTTATAAAAAGAACTTACGCAGTTGGTCAATATTCCAAAAGTTGGACAAAACACACCCGTCGGACATAGTTAGTCGTACTGAACTAGGTCGGGTGACTTTGACCACAGTACACGGACCTTCCAATTTGGGAGAAGGTTTATTGCGATTAACCTGTTTTGAATTCGTCGTAGAACCAGATCACCTACAGCTAGGCTGCGAGGTTGCACCTTATGACTGTGGTACCTTCGCATGGCTTGTTGGTAAACTGCTGATCATATGAGGGCTTGGTTTTGTCGTTCTTCAAGGAAATTGATGTCGTCAAGTCTTCGTTGAATCTGATCGTTTGCATTGAAACAATCAGTTCACAAACAATCAGTTCGAGCAGAGCCGAGTTTTAGTTCCGGAGGAAGCATGGCTTTAGCACCATAAACGAAAAAAAGGAGTCTCACTGGTCACACGACTGGTCGTTGTTTGAATGGCTCATAACACAGAAGGAAGTTCTTGAACCTAAGCTCCTGACCATTTGATTAACTGGTCGAACACTCATCATTTCACTCCTTGCATTATGATACCATTGGACCACTCAACTGCTGCATTGCTCTGCGGATGAGTGACAAAAGCGAAATGTATCTTGATACCGAGATCCTCGCAGAATTCCTGAAAATTTCTACTAGAGAATTGTGTACCGTTTTATGTGATTATACGACTAGGTATACCAAATCGTGTGATCACGTTTTTTGTGAGGAACCTCTTAGTGGCTTGAGTTGTTGTCTTAACAACTGGCTCGGCTTCTATCCATTTTGTAAACGTATCAATCGTGACGAAAATGAATTCGAAGCCCCCCGAGTGCTCTTGGGAAAGGTCCCAGAATGTCTAATCCCGAGGTTGCAAAAGACCAAGAAAGAGGTATGGTTTGCAAAGCTTGTGCCAGCTGGTGTACTTGTTGATTATAAAATTGACATTGTACGCACTTTGTCACGAGCTCTTTTGCATCATGAAGGACAGTTGGCCAGTAGTATCCTTGCCTGAAGGCTTTACCGACCAATGTTCTGTAGGAATAATGTGCTCCACTGACTCCTCCATGAATGTCGGATAGCAACTTAATGCCATCCGTTTGAGATATGCATCTTGTCAACACTCTATGAGATCCTCGTTTATACAAAGTACTTTCGATCAGAGTGTATATTTGGCTTTTCGAGCTATACGATCAGCCTCTACATCATCTTTAGGAATAATGTCATGCTGAAGATAATTGTAGATCGACGTCATCCAATCTCTACCGTGATCATGCTGGCACCAATCGTCAACGATCTGTGGAGCATCCATGTTCTCTAGATTGATTTGTACGACATCTAGTGGAACATCTATGTCCTCAAAAAGCTCGACTACCGAGGGTGAATCGAGTTGCTCGAGAAAAACTCCGGGCAGGACATGTGACTTGGTGGAGTCCATTCGTGCCAACTGGTCTGCCAGAAAGTTTCCCTTTCTAGGAATGTGTTGGATCTGAAAACCGAAGAAGTGCTTTTTGATTTTTCGTACTTCCGCCAGATAAGATGATATATTGGTACTTGAGCATTGATACTCTTTCCTGAATTGATTCGCTACTAGTTGAGAATCTTACTAGTAATCTGCGAATCCCGAGCGAACGAGCTGCTCGGAGTCTTGCCAGTAAACTCTCATAATCTGTGACATTATTTGTAGTAGGAAAGTTTAACTGGATGACATGCTTGATGTGTTCACCAGTAGGGGATATCAAGACAATTCCAGCCCCTGAGCCTTTGAGCATCAAGGAGCTGTCAAAGTACATTGTCCACTAGTCATGGTATTCGTACTTGGGCCCTTGGGTGGATTCAAGGTTTGTCCATTCGGCAATGAATTTTGCTATCGCCTGGGACTTGATTGCTGTCCGTGAGATGAAATGGAGGTCGAATGCCCCAAGTTCGACCACCCATTTAGCTATTCGTCCTAATGATTCCCTGTTTCCAAGGACTTGACCCAAGGGATATTCCGTTGGCACAACTACTTTGTGGACCTGAAAGTAATACCTTAGTTTCCTTGAAGCCATAAGGAGACCATAGAGCAACTTTTGTACCTGTGGATATCGTTCCTTTGGTCCATGTAAGACTCCGCTTACGTAATATACCGATCGTTGGATGTTTTCACGTTCAATGACCGGTACACCACTGACTATTTGCAACATTGTAGCCACGTAAATCAGCAATGTTTCCCCCGACCTCGGAGAAACTAAGATCAAGGCACTCGTAAGGTACTTTTTAAGTTCTTCAAAGGCGTCATCTGCCTCTTTAGTCCACTCGAAACTTCCGTGTTTCCGAAGTAGTTTGAAGAAAGAGAGTCTTTTTTCACCTAACTGTACTATGAAACGACCTAGCGCTGCCATACAGCCGGTTAGTTTTTGGACTTCCTTCTTTGTAGTCGGAGGGCACATCTGGTCGATGGTCGGAATTTTTGCTGGATTTGCTTCAATCCCTCTAGCCGAAACTAGGAACCCGAGAAGCTTTCCAGACGAAACCCCGAACACACACTTATCTGGATTTAACTTAAGGTTATGCCGTCTCAAGTTATTAAAAGTCTTGTGTAAGTCGAAAATATGATCGCCAGCGTTGATGCTTTTTACGGCCAAGTCATCAACATAGACTTCCAAATTTTGACCTATCTGAGGATTAAAGGTTTTCTGGATCAACTTTTGGAAAGTCGCACCAGCGTTTTTGAGACCAAATGGCATCTTAACATAGCAGTAAGTGCCATATGGGGTGATGAAGGAAGTTTTCTCTTCATCTTCTTTACTCATGTTAATCTGATAGTACCCTGAGTATGTATCTAAAAAACTTAACAACTTACACCCGGAAGTAGAGTCTACAAGTTGATCAATGCGTGGAAGGGGAAAGTCATCCTTTGGACAAGCTTTATTAAGGTCTGTGAAGTCAATACATATTCGCCATTTCCTATTACTTTTTGTAACCATTATAGGGTTGGCGAGCCACTCTGAGTGGTCGACTTCATGAATAAACCCAGCCTTGAGGAGCTTGTCGATCTCCTACTGAATTGAGTCCTTCCGATCAGGTGCGAAATGCTGGAGCTTCTGCTTGACCCTTTTTTGTTAGGCTGGAGAGCTAGCCTGTACTCGATCACCTCCCTGGGTACTTCGGGCATGTCGGACGCCTGCCAGGCGAATACGTCCAGATTTGCTCGGAGGAAGGAGACGAGCGACTCTTCCTATTTGAGGTTGAGTCCTACCCCGACCAGTACCTTTTGGACAGGCGTGTCAGCATTTCTTGACCAAGATGGAGTGTTGGCGCTTTCTAGAGGAGCGCTTTTACCGAGTAGTACCTCCTTAGTCTGGTCAGAAGGTTTTCGTGCCATCTTTAGCCTCGAGTGCTTGACCTGCATGGGTGACGGGTTAGTTTCCCTAGTCGGAAGCTCATCGACCAGTTCTAAAGACTTCCGATCACATGTATAAGCTATTTTTTGGTCTCCTCGAACCGTGATGACACCTTTCGGTCCTAGCATCTTTAGACTCTGATAACCGTAGTGCGTGGCTATCAGGAATTTTGCTAGAGCCGGACGACCGATGATTCCATTGTATGCGGTTTCGAAATCGACCACATCAAATAGAATCTTCTCTGTTCGGAAGTTGTCAGGTCTCCCGAACGTAACCGGTAGGAACAGCTAACCTATCGGTTTGGCGGTAGAACCAGGAACTTGTAGGGATACGGGTAGGCTACGATAGCAACAATTCAAAAATTCTACCGCATAAACCAGGAAGCCAAGCAAGTAGATGATCACAGATCGTTACCACTAGACGCCTTGAAGGCAATGAAGAAGAGTTGGAGCAACTGGTCCAACGTGAAGCGCGTCGATGTCGTGGTCGTGGCGATCGTCCTCTTTCCTCGTAGTCGATCGTCTCCTCCAAAGAACCTCCAATGTTCCTTGTGAAGTTTGCGGATCGTCCTCAAAGCAAAGAACCGCAAAGAACGCCTCTATGGTATCCACACGTCCAGGGAAGGAACAACCGAATACCGGTGTGCTAGCACCAAGTCGCACGGCAAGGCTCTCAGGAAGTTAGCGGCTAGGGTTTCGGTAGAGCAACTTATGTCAACCCCTCTCTGCCTCGCGATAGCCTCTTGCATCTCCTTATATAGTACCCGTGACGGATCCTATCCAAACACGCTTTTCGAATCGTATTCGTATTGGTTTGTTCCATCCCGTTAAGTGTGTGACCCGTTAGGTTCATGCGTAGTTTGGTTGTGACTCGAAACCCTTTCCGACCACGAGTCGAAGCGGTTCCTAGCGAAACATAACGATTCCCAAATACACATGAATTATATCGGACGAACCTTAATGCAATATGATCTACGACTTGGTCCTCATCACTTACGACTTGGTTCTATCCCCATACGACCGGTTAAGATTCGGTCACGCACCACCAGAACTCCTTACGACTAGTTTCGACCACTCTGTGAATACGTTCGACCGATCTCGACTTGATCGATCTCGACTTGCTCGAACTTAACGACCTACTCGTGTATTCTCCCTTTGCCTCACGATATCTGGTTGAACTCTAGGTAAGATATTATGTCATCCATGGACTGCTCAATACTTTCTCGATCGAGTATCGGATAACCTTATGTGGTCGAACTCTTCGACCACGAGTGGCATGGCCATGCACTTTCTTTATCGATCACTTGAGGGCCCGAGATATCTCTCTGTTATGTTAGGAAGGGCAAATCCATATCGACCGGTCACATTCCTCGCATGTTTCATTGCATACCCGAAGCTACCTTTATAACTACCCGATTCTGAGTAGCGTTTGGCAACCCAAGATTGCTATTACACATGTAGGAAACCATGCCGATCTCGTGTCTAAGGATTATACATCATCATTGCTTGAGACCAACTAATGACACATAGAATCATAACAATCTTAATAGTGTCTCAAGGTGGGTCTATCCAACCCCATGTTCTCTAACATGTGTTCACATTATTGATTCGATGTCCCTATATCCATGACCGTGAAACATGGTCATCAATCAATACATGTCTTTGATCAGAGAGTCACCGTGTTACGACCAATGATATTCGACGAGGATACCTTTTAGAATGACATCATATAAGTTAAAGAGTTTCACCAACAAGTCACATACTCGTTGATCTATATAACTAATGATTCATTCAAGGAACATAATAACATTTATTCATTAACTCATAAACATAGACGTGATACAATCATCATTATGATTGCCTCTAGGGCATATCACCAACAGTCTCCCACTTGCACTAGAGTCAATCGTACAGGTATCGAATACCCATAGCTCTTGTGTGCACCTCATGCTTAGGTTGCGGGAGGGGCTTTGTCAACGGATCAGTAATATTCAAATCCGTGTGCACTTTGCATATCTTCACATCACCTCTTTCTACGATCTCACGAATAATGTGATATCGTCGAAGTATGTGTTTGGACTTTTGATGCGATCTAGGCTCCTTAGCTTGTGCAATGGCTCCACTATTATCACAATAGAGATCCATTGGACTAGAAGCACTCGAATCCACACCTAGTTCATTAATGAACTTTCTAATCCATATGGCCTCTTTTGCAGCTTCCGAAGCTGCAATGTATTCAGCCTCTGTTGTCGAATCAGCAACCGTTCCTTGCTTGGAACTCTTCCAGCTCACTGCTCCTCCATTCAAATAAAACACAAACCCAGATTGCGATATGAAATCATCCTTGTCGGTCGTTTCTCTTGACGAGGAGGGGGACTGGTTGCTATGAAGAACCGTCTTCCCTCATGGTTCCCTGGTCGAAACCTATGAGGGGGTCTTGGTGTTGATCGATCCTCTACTTTGTGAATTCCTCTACTCCCGGTACATTTCTGTACGCTGCATGGTTTGTTGGAGGATCTCCGATACCTGGCCTGCAAGCTGGACATAACCTGGAGTTGCTGCTAAAGTAGGGTCTGGGTTATTCAAAATATCCCAAACTCGTTGCAGGTTTTGTGTCGTTACCAAAGGTTGTGGCAGATTTTCGCTTGCAGTGGGCGTCCGATGAGTCGAGTTATCCCTCAACCTTTCGGTTGGCCTTGCTTGATTACTTTCTCGCGATGGGGTATGAACATGTGAATTAACTGATGCACGTCCATCAACTCGATTGGCTCTGGTTGTTGGTGCTTGAGCGCCTGTACCATCTCCATCAGCAGGTGATGGCGAGTTAACCCGTGGAGGATCGTGCATGGCATCCGGATTGGTACCTCTGATTGTGTTAACTTCGTGACGCCAACAATGATCTTCCAAGGAACTCCCGTCGTAGCTAAGGGAGGGCCTTCCAGCGCTTCTGCAAGGAGCTTCCACGATGGAGAGCGGTCGGAGATTACCGTGTCTAGCGGGCTTTGTGGTGGAGTTAGCCTGATCCAGTGTACTGCCGATTGTATGCTGAGTTTCACCTTGCCCACTTGGACAGTGATCAGTGATAGCTTTGTCAATACCCTTACCAGATGTCGCTTGGCCCCCGGAATACGTAGGAGCCATTGGCGAATACTGGTCGCCCATGACAATATTGAGAGTACATAGACTCTCTGATTACCGCACTGGGCTCCCATTGCCGCTTCTACCGGTCGGATCGACCGAGCTTGCAGAGGTGTTCGGACGTTCTGAACTGGTCGGAACGAGCGGCTCCTCTGAGAGCACCACTGTTGGTGGCGATGTATCTTCATCAATCCGATCGATTTCGTCAATCTCTGTGACTGGCGAACCGGCAGATGAGGATGATGATGATGACATCCCGTTTTCTTTCATGGAGCGGATGCATGCATCCATGTTGAGGTTGGAGTAGTCCGCCGGTCGAACCAGTTTTCCTCATCCCAAGTCCCTGTCATGTTCGCATGAGCGATAACGGAGCAAAGGAAATAGATGAGGAATGCTTGAGCGAAGTAATCTTCACGAACTCAACGCCTTTTACCCCACGGACGGCGCCAGCTGTCGACGATCAAGTCGCCATTCTTACGAAATGAAAAGAGAAAACTGGCAAAGAGTTATTGGGAGAGAATGATACTGCTCTTTTATTGCTATGAATTGACTATTACAGGGGGCCTTCTGTAAGGCAGTGGCCTAATTACACTGAGCGTAATGCTTACTATATTGCAGAATCAGACTTGAAATATGAATCTAATGCCGATTGCTATGCTCCAATCTGATGCTCTTTGACGCCCGCGCTCCATCTTTAAGTAACCGTGGAAGAGGTGGTAGTTACTCCTTGAAGAGGCGACTATTGGAAGTGCCGTGACTAGTTAAAGTAAGGCAACGGTTAACAAAGTATCAACCGTTTGGCAGTTGTGCATCTGTGAGACACACAACCGTAAGGTGGTTGTTGGTTTTGTCTTTGGATTATGAAACGTTGCGTGGTATGGACCAAATATAACATGTTCTCCATTCATCACACGGTAAGGAACATATCTGAAATTAGATCCAGATGCCAGTTCATTGCTTCTGCGAGCAGTCATCTGGACGGGGACTGGGTGCAGGACCTCATTCGACCAGGTTTCCCACGATGTAACCTCTTGAATCCTTACGACCATGGGGGTCGTGAGCCTTAGGGGTTACCTCCATGGAGACATATGGTCTTTTATTATGTATTAAAGTAATACATAGAGATTTTAATCCTCGTCAGCTGTACGACACCGACAGAGTGAGGTACGACATTATGACAACCAACATGTTCAAGGTGTACAACAGCATGATGAAAGGTGTGCAGTGCCTCCCTATCACCGTGATCATTGAGGAGACCTAGACTCGCATGGTCGGTTACTTCCTCAATAGATCCATCGCAGCGAGGCGACAGCTAGAAGAAGGGATGCAGTGGTCCAAGAACATGCAGAGGTATATGGACCAAAAGAAGCAGAAAGCTTGTATGCATGACATCCGAGTGATCGATGGCTTGAGGAGGAAGTACGAGATTTGGCTGAGGTAGAAATATGTCAACATTCATGCCAAGGGGGAAAGGAAATATGCTTGCACTCTCGGTGATGTGGCTACATGCACCTGCAACAAGCCAAAGCTCCTGTACAAGCCATGCTCGCATGTGTACAAGGCGTGCGCGCAAGTCAGGCAGATATCTACGCCGTACATCTCTGAGTACTCCCACATGCACCATATTTTCGGGACATAGAGTGTTGAGTTCCACTCGTATGGCGTGGACATGAACTATAGGGATCTTTGGCTGGAGATGGTGAAATGGGAACCGAAGATAGCCTTGAAGGCAACTAGGAAGGGATGACAGTAGACGCGATGCTTTCTAAATGACATGGATGATTGCGACCGTGGGGGCCTGAGTCGCGCGAGGAAGTGTCGGATTTGCAAGACCCTTGGCCACTCCATGAAGGATTGCCCCAACAAACCGTGCTCATTTAGGCGTCATTCTGTGTTGTAATTAATTATACTGTTTGCATAGTAGGGGATTGCCATTTTATGTAAACAGACAATGTTATAATATTTGCGCCTTTGTGTACCCCATTTTATGTTAACAGGTATGTATTTTGGCATTCTTTGTTCCGAACTGACTCACCCTTGTTCTATGAGTTAGAGCATGTAACTTCCCAAAGTTCTGTTACCGAAATAAAATTATTAAAGTTATTATTTAATTAGATTTTCTGTGTTTTAAAAGTGTTTTCTTGCTTTTCTTGAATTTCCTAGATTTTAAAAGTCAAAAAGTAAAATTTATTGAGTTTTCTGGAGTTTAAAAAGGTTTTCCTATTTTCTAGGAATTAAAAATAAATTATGTGCAAATGTAAAAACCCAACTTTAAGTTGAAAATAGTTTTATTAAGTTCAAAAATAACATCCCAATTTTTGGGGCCTTTTTGAAGTTTTAAAAATAAAAGGAACCAGTTGAAATTTTCCTGATTTGTTAAGCTTAATTTGAAATTTTAGAAAATAAACCAATTTAATATGAATAAATGAAACCTCAATTAAATTCAAAAACTTGGTTTATTTGATTTTATGAATTTTTGGGCTTTCCAAGTCCCTTCCTTATTCCTTGAATTCTATTTATTTTATGGCTTTTCCCAAAATATATTTTCTTTGTTGTAAAATTTAATTTAAATTAATTATTTTAGTAGTGTGAATTTCTTTTGGAGTTCTTGCAATTATTTATTTCAAATCCAAGTTCTATCATCTTAATTCAAATATTTGTTCCAAATCAAATCTTTTTGCGGCACATTCTGAATTCAAATTCTTATTTTTGAATTCATCTCAAATTCAAATCTCCTCACCAAAAATTTCAAATTCAATTTTAGAAATTTGAATTTTCCCCAACCCATCTCTTTTTTTCTTTCCTTTTCCTTTTCCCCCACTCCCCCCCTTTTGTTCCCTTTTGTTCCCTTCTCTCTTTTCTTTTCTCATTTTTCTTTCTTTTTGTCTTTTCTTTTTGTCTTTCTTCCTCCTCTGGTTGCTGCCCATGCCGCCCATGCGCCACACCGCCCCCGCACCCGTGTGCCCATCCCCTGGCTACCGCTCAACACACAGGTGCCCGACGCCACTGCCTGCGCCCCACGCCGAGCGCTCCGCCCGGCGAGCCCATGCCGCACTGCTCTTTTCTCCCTATTTAAATAGCGGCGCAACCCCCTTCCTTCCCCTCCCCCTCTCCTTCCTTCCCCGCGCCTAGAGCTCACCCAAGCCACCGCTTCCCTTTCTTCTCCAGCACTGGCCGCGCCGCGTCATCGCCAAACTCCCCCTCCGATCGGTATTTTGCCATGCCGCATGTGTCATGGTGCGTTCCTGGATTCCCTCTTCCTTACCCCCTTCTCCTAGCCGATTGCGCATTGTGCCAAGCCAGCACCGCTGCCTCCTCTTCTCTGTAGTCTCGGTTATCCCCACGCCGCCCTAACATCAGCAACGCATTCCCCACCTCTGGGTGCAGCCTGTGCTCCCTCTATCTTCCTCCCTGCGCTGCCACATCGCCGGCGCCGTGTGCCTGCCGCGTGCCGCCACCAACTTTACCCGTTTCGCCGCCACATTGGGCCCCCTCTGCCGCCGCCGCCGCCACTGTGGGGGTAGGGGACCCCCACGGGGTTCCATTTTGACCGGCGACCGCCGCCACCGCACCTCCCTTCCCCGGCGCTACCGCCTGCCCCAAGAGCCACCTCCCCTACACTGTGTTATGTGCTCTCTGCGTTCTGTTCTTGAGTCAATGACCTCATGGGCCCACTTGGCATTGGCTCTTTCTTTTCTCTCTTGCTCTCTGTGTTTCTCTTTCTTTCTTTGACAGTGGGTCCTTGTGTCATCCCCCCTTTGCAAATCTATGTAAAGAAAGAAAACCAGACAGCATTTCCAGAATATTCCTCCTTTTCAGTATTTCTATCATTTCATATGATGTCAAGCTTCCGGACGTTCGTTCTACCTCATACGAACTCTGATTCCATCAATTCTCATTTCTAAATTCATCTAAATTCAGCACATTTATTTTGGTTCTAATTTTATAATTTTTGGATTTATTTGGATTTTATTTGAATATTGGCTCGCTTTTGCGTATAGATTTCGACTACTTCGGGGAGTCAAATTTTGATGCCGTTTGAGAACAACAATTAATTGAGGAAGGCAAGTTACATACTTTGATCATATATGAATCCCAGTATTTTGAATTATTTAAGTTCTGTTTTAAATTATTATCGCATGCTTATTTAAATTCAAGTAATTTAAATTCATGTTTTAAATTATAGTTATTCCCAAATCCACTGTATAGCGAAATTTTGCTATTGAATTAGACATTCCTTGACACCATAGTTAAAATCTAGTTGGTACATTAGTATGAACTAGAACATATTGAAAAATCTTTATGCTTAGACAAAGCTTAGACAAAAAATATTAAATTTGGGGTATTGTTTTTACCATGGAAATTTTAGCAAATGATTTAACTTGGAAAATAAATAAAAGTTGGTTTAGACTTGGGCGAAATGGATGTTTGGATGGTGCAAGTTGATGCATAGGATCAATTCATTTCTATGATTGAGACCAGAGTTTTATTGGAAGTCGCCCAAGTCAGTTAAGGACCAGTCTTCGAGACGCATCTTTGTAACAGCCCAAAAATTCAAATTCTGAGAAAATTTAAAAACTTATTTATTTTGGTGGATTTTCTGAAATTTTCTAAAGCTCTTATTATTAACCTTAAAGCTAAAACAAAGTTAAATACAAAAACTATTAACAAGTTTAAGTTGAAATTATTTTATTTAAGTCCAAAATCATTCTAGGAACTTCTGTGAATTTTTCTAGAATTTTTGGAATTTATTTGCTATTTTCTAAAGCCTCTTTGAATTATCTGAATTAAATTAATTAGAAAATCAAAGAAAAACCCTAAACAGTGTCTGGGCCGAATTTGGCCAGCCCAAAACCAGCAGCTTAGCCCTTCTCCGACGCGTTACCCTCACATGACCGTTGGATCAAGATCGGACGGCTCGCCGCTTCTCTTTCTTCTCTTTCTTTCGCCGACAAAGGGCCCACGAGCAGTGTCGTCCCCTACCTCTTTCCTTCTCCCTCGCGCAGGTTTCCATCTCTGCGCCGCGACCGCCATTGCTGGTTTTCAAATCCTTTCCATCCTCGGCGAAATAACGATCTAATCCCCGAATTAACGTGCGCATTAAAATCGCCGCGTCGAATCGCACCTGACCCGGCCTCCCCTTTCCTTCCTCGTCCACGATTCTGTTGATTCCGCCACAGACCCGGCGGCAACCTTCGCGCTCTGCACGTAGCTCCGCCCCTCCCCGGCCCTATATAAAGGAGCCCCGGGTGCGCCTTCTTCCCCACACCACAGCGCCACCATCCATTGCCCTCCTCCTCCCTCCTAGCACCCCAATTTTGGAGTTTCACACGCGGCGAAGCTTCACTTCTTCTCCGATTCCGCACCACCGCCCCCGCGGGCCCCACCGTCCACACCTACGGGACCGCCAAGACATCGCTGGCTCGTGCGCTCATCCATCGTCCCGGCGACCCCGGAGCTTCTTCGCCGACGGCGACCCCAACGCCCGCGCCGAACCTCGCCGCCGACGACCAAAACGTCGATTCCGCCGCCCCAAGGTAGCGCGCCAGGACCCCCATCTCATCCTCTCTCTGTTGGTATCACCCACACGACTCATGCCATGACGTGAAACGGCCGCGAGCTTCGCCGCCGACCAAGCCTTGTCGGTGGCGTGGCTCGACCACGTCATTGCCACCACATCGCCACATCAACACGGGCCGACGTGGTACTGCGTGGCGCCACATCACCTCACCCCCACCACGTAGGCACAACCCTTAGGTTCATAGGTCCGTGGACTTAGTCCACGTAAGCCATGTCTATGACACATGGGGCCCACATGTCGAAATTAATTTAATTTCTTTTAAATCTGAAACACTTGTGGTGGACGCCACTTGCAATAAATGGATTTTCCTTTAGAAAAATAAATCGGAAATTCATTTAAATTTGATTTAGGTTTAAACTTCTAAAATTCATAACTTTTGCATCCAATCTCCAAATTGGGTGTTGCAAATTCTAAATTCTTACAAAATCATTATCTAGCTAACTAAACCAAAATTATTTAATTTTAAGCTATTTTGAATCTGTATTTAAATTTAGAAATTCTCTTAAATATCAAATTTAGGTTAAAACTTGTAAAATTCATATCTTTTGAACCACAACTTCAAATTGAGTGGTTCAAATTGCTAAAATATTAGAAAATTATTATCTAGCTAAATAAAATAAAATTATTTCATTTGGAGTTAATTTGATTTGTATTTTTGGATTTATTTGAATTTATCGTGCTTTCGCGTATAGACTTTGACGATTCCGGAGAGGTAGATCCTTCAGAGGGTTTAGAATCTCAAGACTTCAACAAAGGCAAGTTACATTCTTGACCATTTTGATCCCAGTATTTCAAAGTTAATTAATTCTGTTTTTAAAGTTATTCTGTTTTTAAAGTTATTATTGCATGCATATTTTTATTCAAGCTATTTTAAATTCCTGTTTTCACTCTTAGTTATGCCAATTCCTTTGTATAGCCAATATTGATGTTTGGAATGCCATGCCTTGTCACCTTAGTAAAATAATTAAGATAATTATGCTTAGTCATTGCTTAGACCAAAAGATGATTTGGGGAATTTTGCCAAAATACAAAGTTATTTTGAAAAGGAATCTATGGTATTGATTTACCATAGGTGATTGGAAAATGTTTGACAAAGGAAAAATAAATGAGATTGGTTTAGACTTGGGTGAATTGGATTGTTGGTGGGTGCAAGTATATGCACGGGCTCAATACAGTGAATGGTTGAGGCCCAGGGTTTGTTTTGGAAGTCGCCCAGTCATATAAGGACCGGTCTACGGGCCGCGGATGTTAAGCCAAACTCGTACCACCACAAGTCTGGAATGGGACAGACTTGGCCAAATAAGCTAAATCATTTCACTATGTTTATGTCTTGGAAAGATGTTGGAGTCGTGAAGACTTATTGATGATACCCACATGGCGCAAGAGGGGGTAGTCGTTTGGTGTGAAGCCTTCGATTACGAAACCTTAGCGGGCATAATTATGTTGAAATAATGTAGGGTAAAGGCCTCGTGATAGTCTGCTTAGTCGCACGCCTCTGAAGCGTGTATTGGCCGACATAATAAGCAAACTATCCCATGTGGGTAAAATTGTACCAACTCTGCAGAGTATTAATCTATTCAATAGCCGTGTCCACGGTCATGGACATGTTAATGAAGCCACTCAAAGTTAGTCTCTGGTTTTGTTTGAAAAGACTTTGTCACTGGTTTATGAAAATGGGATTGGGCGAAGCTTTGGTGTAAGGGGTAGTCCTTCACCATTTGTGTATGGAGGTTCATCCTACACTTGACATTGAGAAATCGAAATATGATTTTGATCTTATTAAATTCTAAAATGGCCTTGGAAATTACTAAGAGTATTTAAACCTGAAAATCTTTGTCTTATGCAAATAAACCCCGCCATTACCCTTTGCTCACTTTATGCATGCATTCAATCACATTACTTTACGGTGTAACTTGCAAGCACAAGTGGTAGTGCTTACTCTTGATGAATAATCTTTATTCAGAGAAGACTTCTATCAAGGCGGTGAGGACATCGATGCTTAGGCTCGCTCCCCAGACGATTATTGCTGTGGCGAATCGTTGGGTCTACAACTACTATTTTATTTCCGCTGTGTTTCACTTTATTTGGCCTCAGGCCCGATTTTAATAAACTCTGAATAATTATTAATAAAATGCGTGATATGTTTTGATTATCACTTTTGTTTAACTGTGTACACTAGAAATCCTGGACTAGTGTATGAACACAGAGAATTCGGGATCCTTCGCTCCCGGGTTCGACAATCTTGCTAAGCCCCACCATACAACCACATGTCCTATGTGGGTTGGACCTGACCAACTAATTTATCATGTTCTAGCATTACGCCCGTAGGCTGAAGATGTTAGGTGTTCCTTCTTGGGATTGTGCAGATGATGGTAATTGACATCCATATCTGTTGGGGCTTGCTTCGGGTGATGGTCACAAACGTCCATGTCCGGACTGGTTATCCCCCACAACGGTGGGCTCTAAGTCGATGGTAAATGACACCCATGACTTGGGGTTAAACTCATCGGGTAGGCTGGTGTTAGAGCACGGCATTGTAAAGGCCTTGTGAAAATCACTTAGTTGCACACCTATGGAAGTATGTGAAGCAGACATTATAAGTCGATTATCTCTTATGGGTAAAGTTGTACAACATCTGTAAAGTGTAAAACTATTTGAAGAACCGTGTCCACGGTCATGAACATGCTAAGAAAATCCACTTAAAGTTAGACTTTGGTTTTGATTTTAAAAGATTTTATCAAATGATTTTGGATAGTTTATCCAATTGGGAAATTGGGCAGATTGCCATGTGATAGGAGGGTATCCTTCACCACTCTTGTATGAAGATTATCTTACTATAAAACTTGACAATTTAAAATAAAAAATAGTACAAATATTTAAAAAGAAAACATTGCTTTACGCGAATTCAACCACATAAGCCTTCCTTTGATATATCCCTACATGCATTATAATTCCGTTATTGGGTGTAACTTGCGGAGTATATTTTTGCACTCACCCTTGCTTAATAAAATATTGTTCAAAGGGGAAGGACTTCGCTACCGGTGTTGATCTCGATGACTAGGGTGCTACCCTAGTCGATTGACTGTGTCAGATTAGCTAGGCTCTATTTCTTCTTCTTCGTCTTTCGTTGTGTCTTTTATTGTTGGCATGTAAGTCTTTCTTGTAATAAACTCTGTTATTTATTAATAAAATTGTGCGAATTATGGATGTTAACACATCTGTTTATTGTGTACACTAATTACTATTCTAGGGACTAGTGTAGAATATACAGAGGATTTGGGAGTGTTACTCCTGAGTCTGACAGAGCATAGCATTAGGTCAGCCTTGGAGACGTCGGAGTCGTCGGAGTTCTATGCGAAGATGCTATGAAGCACAAATGGCTTACCGAGAGGGCAGAAATCTACCCGGATTGTTGTACGAAGGATATGTCGGTACCACCAGAGTTTCCATGCCGGGAATGTGTGTGCGAAAAATCAATGAAGATCATTCAGTCCATACACCCGATGACCACCACCCGGGTGTACTACACTTGCGCGTACATCCCCATAAGCGAATCTTACACACACATTGATTTTTCACATCTTATATTGGATTTCACATATCTCTAACTTCATCCACGCATAATGGCAACCAGAGATACGTTGCAACTTCTTTCAATGGATCGACAACCCGAACATGTACGATAGGGCGTTTATTGAGCAGAAGTACATGTTCAATTACGCGAAGCGACCCGAGACCTTCGAACGATAAAAACCTTATGTATCCGATTCTATTGAAGTGGCACCGGTCGACAAGTGGAAAGACTCCTGCTAGTGAGACTAGCGGTCTTCCTAGCGCTCCCCGTCGTCCTGGCACACTTCGAATCAAAGAGTTAAGTGATGTTTAATTTGCAGCATGATTATTGATTTCGCCTTACATTCTACTAACACCATTCAATCTTCCAGCTCGACTCACAAAATAGGGCTATCTCCGAGACTGGCCACCGCCATAGGTAGTCAGGAGACAAGGGAAGGGGCTGATGGGCCACCAAGACTAATTAACTTCATTCCAATCCTCCCTATTTTCGATTCCAAAAAGGCGCACATGTATCCTATGTAATTTTTGGTTTGTTGATTCGTGCATGTTGTCATTTCTAGTGCACGTGACCAAACCATGCATGTCATGTAATTCACAAATTACATCGTGAAGTCTCTCAAATTTTATTCCAAAATTTTGTCAATTTCAATTTTCAAATTTCATTCCCAAACTTCATATGAAATGACAACGGACTAGAGCAAGGACTTGGGTACGTGGCGCGTTTGCATGGCTTCGCAGTGTCATTTTTTGTTTTGTTTGGGTAAAGTGGCTAAATTTGCTAATTCGCACGCCACTAGTGCGAAAAGAGCGAAAAACTCGTGGTCTAGAGGAGGAAAAGAACCACACCTCACCACGGGTTGCACATGCAGTTGTCATCAGTAGTGTGCCGGCTGGCTTGAGATGTTCTGGTGTGACAAGGAGCGGATCGACGCCGTAGAGTCCATCCTCATCATTGGCGGCGGGCCCATCAGGGTGGATCTCATGGCGGAGGTTGCCATGGATAGCCCAGAGAAGTGTTTCACTTAAGGTGATGGGCACCAGGGCCATCGACTATGAAGGGATACAGGTATGCTACACTACCCGGCAATTCAAAATTCTACCACGTAAACCAGGAAGCCATAGATGAAAGAGATCATAGATCATTACTATTAGACGCGTAGTACAGCGAAAGATGAATTGGAGTAGCCTGATCCAACGTCAATCACGTCGATGAAGTGGTCGTAGTTGATCGTCCAACGTCCTCGGCACTGATCATCTCTTCCATCAACCTATGACGTTCCTTGCATAGGTCGTGGATCGTCCTCGATCAGCGCAGCAGCAACCACAGCAACACCTCTACAGTATCCACATGTCCAGGGCTAGAACATCATATGCCGGTGTGCTAGCACCAACGTGCACGACAGGACCTTCGAGAAGATGGCGGCTACGATTTTGGTGGAACAATTCACGTGTCTCCCAACAGTCCCATGCATGCCCTTATAAAGAGCCCATAACAGATCCTATCTGAACTCGTTTGTTCCATCCCGTAAACTATGCGACCCTGTAGGTTCATGCGTAATCGGTTGTGACTCGAAAACTCCTTTCCGACCATTAGTTGTTAGCGGTTCCTAGCAGGGAACAACGATCCCTGAATACACATAAATATTATATCAGACAAACCTTATGCAATATGATCTACGACCAGGTCCTTATCACTTATGACCAGCTCATATCTCCACACGACCAATTCATATTTAGTTATGACCAGTTCGTAACTCCTTATGACCGGTTAGTGATCATGTCCGACCAGTTTACAACCTGTCTGTATCTCCACATGACCAGTTCGTATCTGGTCGAACTGAATGACCTGCTTGGGTATTCTCCCATTGTCTCACGATATCTTGTTGAACTCCAAGTGAGGTATTTTGTCATCCATGGATTGTTCAATATTTTCTTGATCAAGTGACAAATAACTTTATGTGGTCAACTCTTCGACCACTAGTAGCACGATCGTACACTTTCTTTATCCAACCACATTGAGGGGCCTAGAGATATCTATCCTGTTCTGTTAGGAGGGGCAAATCCCATATCTGACCAATCACATCCCCCATATGTTTCATAGCATACCCGAAAGCTACGTTTATAACTACTCAGTTACGAAGTAGCAATTGGCAAGCCTTAAGTATACTATTACACATATAGGAAACCATGCTGATCTCATGTCTAAGGATTATACATCATCATTGCTTGAGACCAAATGATGACACATAAAATCACAACAATATCAATATTGTCTCAAGGTGGGTCAATCCAACACCATGTTCTCTAACATGTGTCACTACTACAGAAAACCTTATCACAGACGGTTCGGAACCGTCATCACAGATGGTTTCTGAACCGTTTGAATTTGTATGTCTGTGATAACAGACGGTTATCACAGACGGTTAAAAAACCGTCTGTGATATGGAATAACACAGACGGTTTTTTGTTGAAACCGTCTATGAAGGTATATTATCAAAGACGATTTCCTTTAAAAACCGTTTGTGATCCGTAAAATATCACAGACGATTATATTTACAAATCATTTGTGATATACGTATCACAAACAGTTTGTAAATATAACTGTCTGTGATATTCTATGGATCACAGACGGTTTGTAAATATAATCGTCTATGATATTCTTCGGATCACAGACGGTTTGTAAATAGAACCGTATATGATTTTCTACGGATCACAGATGGTTTTTAATGGAAACCGTCCGTGATACTAGCTTCACAGATGGTTTCAACAAAAAACCGTCTGTGATAGTTCATTACCCTAACCACTTTTTTTTTTGATTTTTGGCTAGCCTCAAGAATTGCTAGCCATGCCCTCTGAAAACAAGTATGCAGAAAATAGATACATCACAGATAATCAATTGTTGACAACTCAAAGTGATCATTACGCAAAATAAATTACAAAAGAATTTGTTCAAGTATTGTCGCTATAGTTACAATTGGATTACAATTGAATCAATTATTTACAGGTGGTTGAGAGGTGTCGACTGGGTGAATCTTTGGGTCAGCGACGGAGTGAAACTCTCCGATGGGGTTAATGATCTCTGTCTTGATGAAGGCGCAGAGCTTCCCTCGAACATCCACGATCTCTCTCGCAACGAGTGCATCTAATTCTATCATCAAGTCCTTTCGCTAGCAAGAGTAAAGTGGTAAGCATATATATTTAAAATTATAATTCGAAAATAATTATTTCGAGATTGACAAACCTCGGGATCCTTCGTCTTAGTACTAATGATTTACTGCATATGATGGCAAATGTAGAATGCACATAGCTCATCATTTTTTTGCTAGCGGCACTACAAAAATAGAATTACATATATAGGTATAGTCAGTTCGAGACACATTATTACGAAGTATGATATAGCATTATTGTGTAGTAGCACGTACCGGAAACCGCGTTCTATGTGTCAGTGTGCCGTTCGATCCACCCTTGTATAGTCCTCCATCGCGAACATAGGTGGTGAACGACCTATATGATTCCAAAAAGTTATCCTCGGCCATTTCAAACGAAGGAAGATTGCAATAGAGTTATGTATGGAGGAAATGAGCATACCTGTCGAGTATTTCTGTCAGAATGCTGAAGTCGTGCTTTTTGCTGATTAGGGAATCAAGGTATATTACCTTGTTCCTCCTTAGTACAATGACAAAAAGGATCTAGTGGTACCTACTCATGTATGTTGCTATAGTCATTAAACCTAAGTTCGTGCTGCGTATAAAGTACAAATGACATTTATATAGCAGGTAGTAAAGCACTTACCCCCGGTTGTAGGGCACCACTATGTAGTCCTTGTTGTTCTGAAGAAGCAATGCCGCTGTTATGTATTCCTCGACGAAGGATGCGTCTTCTTCGATGGTTTGCATAGAGACCACGTGTGGGTCGAGGAAACCCACCGGTTCAGACCATTCCTGGGCTTTTTTCATCATGTATCTATATATAAGCAATGAGTTGTGATATTTATCGGTATTACGTGAATGTAGAACTTGATTGTATACACTTACAGTGTCCAACATCATAGAAGCGAGGCGTCGAGGGCAACGAGGTTGAATAGGTTGTATAAGTCGCTGAAGCCCACAACGAAGTGGCCCTACCCATTGAAGAAATGCTCATCCTCGTATCTGACGGTGATTCTAGTACCGCACCCCTTCTCTTTGGTCTTCCGCACGTACCAGGCATGCAAAGCCTGACAACCGAATCCAGCGCGGGCTAATTCTGTGTTGGAGCACAACGGTTTTTCGATGGAGTACTTCCTGGATTTGGGAGGCACCTTAATGTTCATCGATTTCAATTTGGCCTTAACGACTGACCCGCTACACGTCTTCCTGCGAGACGACTCGGGAACCGATACGGCGGCACGCTTTTCTTGTTCCTTCGGCGTTTTCTCTACGGGAACCGATGAGGTGGTCTTCTGGGGCAAAACATGAGGTGGAGTCATCGAGGGTCCCGTTGGAGAGGAATGGTCGTGTTGAGATCGTGGCACTGCTGGGTCTAGGGCGATGTCCTTCTTGGGTCACTGGATAAAAGTGTGCATGGTATCCCCTAGTGTTATGATATCTTCGTTCAGGCGAATCTCTAGCGAGGCAGCCATGAAATTGTTATGTACCATGTCCACCTGGACCTTGGCGTAACCCTACGCTAGCTTGGCACTGTGCTGCACTGTCCCTTCCTGGCATGGATACGCCAGCCCCCACCTAGCCTCAATAGAAATAGACCCAACCATCCTCACTTGGAGCTTGCAGGGCGTCGGCTCCTACAAAACGATACACAATTAGCTAAGGCGTCCTATAGGTCTATCTTTAGAGTATTCCAGAGATGTACATTACCTTAATATCGTCAATAGGTAATTGGACGTCATCACCTACTCCGATGTCAAGGAGGACTGGCTCCCAAAATAACGGGGGCAGCTTGCGACTGGTTCAGGAGTTGATTCATTTGATCCTGCAATTGTGTTATATGTCCTTGAAATTTTGCAGTAAACATCTATACCAACCGGTCCTCGTGCTCGGCCTTGGATCTCTTCCTACTCCTATATGTGTCGTAGTCGCCTTGGAATCCATAACTCCAAGGTACGGTAACCCCAAGGCCTCGCGTGCGACCTGGGTGCTCCTTGTTTCCCAGGGCCGTAGATAGCATATCCTTCTCCCTGTCTGCTTGGAAGGAGCCTTGGGAAGTTTGGGCAGTCAATTCATGCTGCAAGAGGTCATCATGTTAGTATAGACACTATAAAGTTATGGACTTATTAACAACTAGGTAGTTCGACATATTTACCAGACGTTGGGACACTTCTTGGTCTGCCTGGTTTGTGAAAGTGATGCTGCCCAAAGATGAGACTTTCGCCCTCGCCTTTAACCAGCTTAGGGCACACGGGTCTGTGATCTCAGGAAATGGTCCAGTTGCATTCTCGTCCTCCGCCGCCCATTCCACGGATTTACCCGCGTACCCAGCGGTGCCGAGTCTGTGGGAGTGAGTGTTTCGTGCCTGGAGAGCTTTGTGCGCCGCACTTTGCTCCTTAAATTCGGCCGTCGTCTTCATCCGCACAAACTCGTCCCATATATCCCGCGACAAAAATGAAAACTTCGTGAAGGGCATCCGACCCGTGTTCACATACTTTGTGACAAGCTTTCTCTTAAAGGTTCTCCACGCGTGACACATCACGAGCAACGCATGCCGTTCCACGCGTGCCCGGTCTACTTCTGGGATAGTGAACGAGGTTGGAAGTTCTGTCCATAGCGCGCCTCTCTCTACATTCGTCAGAGACTTCCATTTTGGTGTGGTGATGGGGACCTGTTCCCTTGTAAGTATTCTGCAGATGGTCCGGAATCTCGCCGCTGATCTCTGGGAACTCAGAGAGACTCCAACGTCACTGACCTCCGTGATGATCAGTCGGCCCGTTGGTAATTTCGATTTCCCTCTCCCATCTCGCTTACGTATCGCTATCGTCGGACATCCAGATGCATTCGGTGACGTCAGTGATGACGGCGAAGACGGTGCCTTTGCCATCTCGCTTGCTTGCTATCTATCTATATAAGTGTGATATTAGCAAATAATCATAATTAATTCCAGCATAAATATGAAACAATAAAGCATTAATCCAACAACATTTAAATGACCAAATTAACATAATCAAATGTAAATCATTCAAGTCATTTAAATTGATTGAAATGCTAAACATATACCACATGTATATGATTGAAATTAGCACAGAGCACAAAAATTTGAAATTAATGTGAGCTCTCATATGACGAGTTGCACAAGAAATAAACTTGGCCATCTCAGCACTAAGGTCTATTCTCTTTGTAAATTGGATAAGAACACTAAAATTCAGATTTTGAGCTCTATCCGAAGCTTAACTAGACTGACATAACAATCACATGTATAAGAACGTCAAAATGATACTATCTGTCAACCATAGATCATCAAGAACCATCAATATCTACTTCTAAATACAATTTGACAGCAGCAGGCAAACTGGTGATTACTATGACAGCAGCAAGCAATCTTGTAGAGCTCAAAATTGGACTAGTAATTCCACCAATTTTAGAATTAGAGCATTCTAATCACAGAAATATTAAGCCCACAAAATTCACTTTGATATATCTCACAGAGCCCATCAATATCTAGGGACCAAACCCTAACCATGCATCTGACTGACCTAGCACAATATTATGAATCCACTATGGAGGGAGCAGAGGATAGGTTCTCCCCATTCATCTCATATCACACATTAATCTCAAATATAACATTCACGGTAGAGGATTAACTTTCATAGTGCAAGGAGGAGGCTGGTGCAGGGGAGGAGGCCGATGCAGAGGAGGAGGCTGACGTGGAGAGGAGGACGGCGCGGGGAGGAGGCCGGTGCAGGGGAGGAGGCCGACACGGGGAGGAGGACGGCGCGGGGAGGAGGCCGGCAGAGGGAGGACACCAACACGGGGAGGAGGCTGCGCAGTGTCGTCGACGTCGGGGGCGACGGCGTCGAGGTCGGAGGTGGCGGCGTCGAGGTCGGAGGCGACGGTGTCAGAGCTTAAGGGGAGATGAACGGGCGAGCCCTAGAGGAGGCGAACGAGCGCGCGAGAGCTTAAGGGGCTAGGTGCACTGAGAAGATGAACGGGCGAGCCCTCATCTTGTTGCTGTGTGTGTTCACTTCAAATTCAGACAACACAGTCTGCTGGAACTGCTCCCAATTATACCATACATTTGCTGACTATTCTCCAAGTACATAGTTGCAGCTGCTACTCGAAATCCTTCAGGGATTTGATACATGGCAAACAACTCCAAATAATTTGACTGAAAATTAATTTATCCACTGACAATTCATTTGACTTCAAAAATACATATCTAATTCAACTCAACTCCAAATCAAGTGAAACCAATTTTGATACTCCACATTACAATGAACGTTCACATTGACATCAATACCAAAGATGAAAAATCCATAACACATTAACACATGACAATTCCATGTTGACATCAAAATATATTAGAGATTACAAGTCCATAACACATGATGTTATGGAATAAATTAATTACAATGGAGTAAATTCTTAATTAAAATATAGCCCTTCATGATGATCAACGTGCATATAGCTAGCTTCCTCACTGGGTTCTTCCTCGAGCCTGATGCCATCTCCGAAAGGAGGCAACTCATCAAATTGATTGCACACTTCCTCATCCACGACATTCTCAACTCCGAGAATCCTTCTTTTTCCATGAAGAACTACGTGGCGGTTCTTATTTGCTGGGTCTGTTACATAAAAAAAATTGAACAACTTGCTTAGCGAGTATGAATGGTTCATCCTTGTATCTGACACATTTGAGGTCCACAGTGGTGACGCCATACTTGTCGACCTTCACACCTTGCGGAAGTTTAATCCAATGGCATCGAAACAGGGGGATCTTAAAAAGTACGTAGTCGAGCTCCCAAATCTCCTCTACGAACCCATAGTAGGAGTTCAACCCACGTGCCCCAGCGGTATTGAACTGCTCACGAAACGCATCTATACGGACACCGCTGTTCTGGATTGTGCTCTTCCTATCCTGAGCTGCCGTATAAAATGTGTACTCATTTATGTCGTATCCTTGCCATGTCACAATTGTGAATTGTGGCCCTTTTGCTAGCCATAGCAGCGTATCATCACTTGATGAGCTCCCAGTGATTCGCACCTTTAACCATTCGTTGAACCGACGGTTGTGCACTCTCGTGATCCAAACCTCCGACCGGCCTGGATTCTGTTGGCGTACCATATCTTTGTGCTCATCGATGTTTGGGGACACTTGGGTCATGTGTTGCAAGACTGTGAAATGGGCTTGAGCGTACGTATCCAGATCGGGAGTGATTGATTTCCTTCCGATGGTCCCGATACCATACAGTCTCCCCTTATGACGAGATAGAGGCACACCTATCGGTTCCACCTGAGCCATGTAATCGACACAGAACTCAATGACCTCTTCAGTTGCATAACCTTCGATGATGCTGCCCTCCAGTCGAGATCGATTCCGTACGTAGGACTTGAGAATTCCTATGTACCTCTCGAACGGGTACATATGATGTAGGAACACATAGCTGCATATCTTTATCTGTTTCACAAGGTGAACAATGAGATAGACCATGATATCGAAAAATGACGGAGGAAAATACATATCAAGATGACATAGAGTCGTCACCACCTCGGCCTGTAGAGTATCTAGTCCTTGGGGATCGATGACCTTCTGAGCAATTGAATTAAAGAAATACCACAGCCTTAAGATTGCCACTCGGATCTTGTTTGGCAATATACTCCTAATTGCAACAGGAAGCATTTGTGTCGTCAGCACATGACAATCATGAGACTTCATACCAATTAATTTCAAATCTTCCATAGAAACAAGTTTCTTAATGTTAGTGGAGTAACCAGACGGGACTTTCACACTATGCAAGCTCTGGCACAGTTCTTTTCTCTTGGCCGTGGACAGAGTGTAGCAAGCTGAGGGAAGGTACGTTTGTCCTTTATCGGCCTCTTTCGGTGCTAACTCGGTCCCTATGTTCATATCAACCAAGTCACACCGTGCATTAACACCATCCTTTGTTTTGCCACTAATGTTTAGTAAGAGACCGATCAAGCTATCACATACATTCTTCTCCACGTGTATGACGTTGATGCAGTGGCGAACTTCTAAGTGCTCCTAATAAGGCAAGTCCCAAAAAATTGACCGCTTCTTTCAGATGTTCTTCTGATGGGTTCTTAATTTACGTCCCTTCCCAAGCACAACATCGATATCCTTAACCATATCATAGACCTCTTTCCCTCTAAAAGCCCTTGGAGCTGAACCGACCTCCTTATTTCCATCGAATTGTTTTTTCATCTTGCTGTATGGGTGAATCCTGGAAAGAAACCTACGGTGACGCATATACACAGTTTTGCGTGAGTTGTTCAGCCATACACTCTCCGTACCATTTAACTAGTGCAGACAGGCTTTGGCCCCTTTTGTACTGAAGCCCGACAGGTTACCAAGGGCAGAAAAATCATTGATGGTGCACAACAACATGGTACGTAAAGTGAAGTTCTCTCGTTTGTACGCATCCTATACTTATACCCCTTCGTTCCATAGTGTCACAAGATCTTCCAGCAATGGTGCTAGGTACACATCAATATCATTTCTAGGTTGCTTCGACCCTTGGATAAGTAGTGACATTAAAATGTACTTCCACTTGATACACAACTAAGGAGGAAAGTTGTACATACATAAGTTCACAGGCCAGGTGCTATGTCGACTACTCATGTTACTGAAAGGATTCATTTCATCTGTACTCAACCCTAATATGATGTTCCTCGGTTCCGCACCAAACTCTTCGAAGCTCCGATCGGAGTTTCTCCACTGGGCAGAATCAGCAGGGTGTCTTAGCTTTCCATCTCTCTTACGCTCCTTTGAGTGGCAACGCAGTAATCTTGCCTCCTTTGGGTTCGCAAATAAACGCTTCAAACGTGGGATCATAGGCATATACCACAACATCTTAGCAGGAGGTCCTTGCTTTACCTTAGCAGTATTCTTACGCTTGTATCAGGATACTTTGCACACGAGACATACATGCATGTCTGCATACTCTTTACGGTAGATGATACAATCATTCGGACATGCATGTATTCTTTCTACTTCCATTCCCAATGGACAAAGAACCTTCTTTGCTTGGTAGGTGGTGCTGGGAAACACGTTTCCCTCTGGAAGGATGTCCGCTAGGAGACCTAACAACGTCGTGAAACTCTTATCGAACCAAACATTGCTTGCCTTCAATTTCAGCAGTTCAAGCACGGTTGACAACCTTGTGTATTCCGGCTTGCAGCCAGGAAACAAAGGTCTCACCGAGTCCTCTATTAAGCCCTTCAATTTACAAAACTCTCTCTCACTGTAGGTCTCTTCTGCATTGCGTAGCATCTGATCCAGATTGTCATCGTGTGACCTATCCTCATCAAAAGCAAAGTCCACATCCGGCATATCGTTGACTTCCTCGGCGATGCCGTCATTATTAACTTCCTGTGTAATCTACTCTTCACTGTGACTGGTCCAACATGTATACCTTTTTTTGAAACCCCTTCGAATCAAGTGCGCTTCGATTTGTGCCGGGTTGTTAAACATCTTCAGATTACCGCAATCAATGCATGGACAATACATAAATTTTATCCCCTTCTTCAACATATCCTGCTCGGCGGCTCTTCTAAAAGCAACCACACCATTAATGTACTCTTGACTCACACGGTTCTCACCGTACATCCAGTTTCGGTTCATCTATACGCATGTAACAAATCAGTGTCAAATGACATTAATAAACCGCAAGTACAAACTCTTCTTAATTATTGACCGAACATACTTAATTAAATTGCTTAGCGATATAACCTAGAGCAAATATAAAGGGTTAAAGATCATTACCCTCGGAGCTCACGACGAAAATACCAAATATCCCGCGAGATTCCTCTCCTTCTCCTTCTCCTCCGATCCCTTCCTCATCCCCTTCTCCTCCTCTCTATAGCTTCCTCCTTTCCTTCTCCTCTCTAAGGTGGCACAATGGGGGGTGGAGGCAGCAAGGTGCAGGTGACACAATGGGGGAGGAGGCGCTAGGGGCAGGGGTCCCGACCTTCTCCTCTCTAAGCTGGCGCAATGGGGGAGGAGCAGCAGACCTGTGGAGCCAACGGCAGGGGTTGTGTCGACAATGGTTGTGTCGGGTGTTTATAATGCCAGAATTATCACAGATGGTTCTTAATAAGAACCGTCTGTGATTAGCTAGACTATTACAGACGGTTCGTAATAGGAACCGTCTGTGACTTATCGCAGACGGTTCCAGTTATTAACCGTCTGTGATAGGTAAACCGTCTGTGATAGGTACGTATCACAGACGGTTTCTGTGGAACCGTTTGTGATAAGAATAACATAGATAATTCCAAATGAACCGTCTATGATGAGGCGTCTTCTATAGCCTGTTTTGTAGTAGTGTGTCCATATTATTGATTCGATATCTCTATATCCATTACCGGTGAAACATGGTCATCAATCAATACATGCGCTTTTCGATAAGTCACTAGTGTTCCGACCAGTGACATCCGACTGGGGATACATTTAGAATGCCATCATATAAGTTAAAGAGCTTCACCAACAAGTCATATACTTGTTAATCTTTATAAATGATCATTCATCCAAGGAACATAATAACATTTATTCTGTAACTCATAAACAAAGACATGATACAACCATCTCTATGATTGCCTCTAGGGCATATCACCATCAGTCTCCCACTTACACTAGAGTCAATCATACAAGTATCTAATACCCAAACCTCTTGTGTGCACCTCATGCTTAGGTTACGGGAGAGGCTTTGTCAACAGATCAGCAATATTCAAATCCGCGTGCACTTTGCATATCTTCACATCATCTCTTTTGACTATCTCACGGATAATGTGATATCGTCGAAGTATGTGTTTGGAATTTTGATGTGATCTAGGCTCCTTAGCTTGTGTAATGGCTCCACTATTATCACAATAGAGATCCATTAGACTAGAAGCACTAGAAACCACACCTAGTTCATTAATGAACTTTCTAATCCAGACGGTTTTTTTACAGCTTCGAAAGCCGCAATGTACTCACCCTTTGTTGTAGAATCAGCAACTATGATCTTGCTTGGAAGCACTAGGACTTTTTTTTGCTCCTTGCTTGGAACTTTTCCAGCTCACAAAACTTAAACGCAGACTGTGATCTGAAATCATCCTTGTTGGTTTGGAAGCTAGCATCGGTGTAACTGTTTACGGCCAGCTCTTCCTCACCACTGTAAACAAGGAATGCATCCTTAGTCCTTCTTAAGTACTTTAGGATATTCTTGATTGCTATCTATTGACCTTCACCTGGATTTTATTGATATCTGTTCGTAACACTTAGAGCATACGTCACATCTGGTCGTGTACAAAGCATGTCATACATGATAGATCCAATAGCCAAAACATATGGAATTCTACTCATTTTGTGTCGCTCATCAGGTGTCGAAGGACACTGACTCTTGTTAAGACTAATTCCGTGTGATATGGGCAAGAAACTCTTCTTTGAATATTGCATGTTGAACCGCTTCAACACTTTGTCAATGTACATATCTTGGCTTAATCCAATTAACCTTTTAGATCTATCCCTTTAGATCCTTATGTCTAAAATATATGCTGCATCTCCTAAATCTTTTATAGAAAAACTATTTTTAATAAAGTTTTAACAGATTCAAGCATAGGAATATCATTTCCGGCGAGTAATATGTCATCCACATATAAGATCAGAAAAACAAGTTTGCTCCCAATAACCTTCTTGTAAACACAAGGTTCTTCTTCATTCTTGATGAAGTCAAACCCGTTGACCACTTCATCAAAATGAATATTCCAACTCCGAGATGCTTGCGTTAACCCATAGATGAATTTATGAAGTTTGCATGTCTTTCTAGCTTCCTGTGGTTTGACAAAACCCTCAGGTTGTGTCATGTACATATCATCACCTAGGTTTCCATTTAGGAAAACCATTTTGACATCCATTTGCCATATCTCACAATCGAAATATACAGCAATAGCTAGAATGATCCGGATAGACTTGAGCATAGTGAGGGGCGAGAAGGTTTCATCATAATCAACACCTTGAATTTGTTTGAAACCCTTTTCTACCAATCGTGCCTTATGAATGTGAAAATTTCCATTCATATCTATCTTTATCTTAAAAACCAATTTACATTTAATGGTCTTAACACCATCAGGTGGATCAACCAAGTTCCAAACTTGATTATTATACGTAGATTTTATCTCGGATCTCATGGCTTCAAGCCATGACTCAGAGTCTGGGCCCATCAACACTTCCTCACAAGTATTGGGCACATCATTATTCAATAATAAAATGCCATGCTCATACCTTATAGGCAATTGACGTGGACTTTTAGATCTACGTGGGGTTGATGCCTCATCTACAGGTTCTACAATATTTTGTTTATCCTATAGAGGTTTAGTAGGAGTTGAAATATTTTCAGATGTTTCCCAAATTTCTTCGAGTTGCACCTTGCTCCCACTGACTCTTTTGGAATGGAATTATTTCTCCAAGAAGACACCATTTCGGGCAACAAACACTTTGTCACCATCCTGCTTATAAAAGCAATATCCTTTAGTTTCCTTAGGATACCTCACAAAGAAGCATTTATCTGGCTTGAGTGTGAGTTTATCAGACGTCAAATATTTTACATATACCTCACAACGCTATATCTTGAGAAAATACAATCTAGGACACTTCCCGGTCCATATCTCATATGGTGTCTTCTCTATCGTTTTTGATGGAACCCTGTTTAAATTGAAAGCCGCTGTTTCTAGAGCGTATCCCCAGAAATACAATGGAAGTTCAAATTGGCTCATCATTGACTGAACCATTTCTAACCATGCCCGGTTCCGTCGTTCAGATACCAAATGCCATCGAGGGGTTCCCGGCGGAGTAAGTTGTGGAATAATCCACATTTCTTTAGATGATCACCAAACTCATGGCTCAAATATTCATATCCACGATCTGATCGTAGATATTTAATTGCCTTGCCAAGTTGATTCTATACCTCATTATGAGATTCCTTGAACTTTTCAAAGGATAGACATATGCCTCATTAAGTACACGTAACCATATCTACTAAATTCATAAGTAAAAGTTATGAAGTACTGAAAACCACCTTTAGTCGAAGTGCTCATTGGTCCAAATACATCCATATGTACAAGGGCCAATAAGTCACTTGCCCTCTCACCTACAGTTGTGAAAGACGCCTTTATCATTTTGCCAAGTAAACAAGATTCAATTGTTTCAAATGATTCAAAATCAAATGAGTTTAGAAGACCATCTTTATGGGGATTCATCATGCGCTTTTCATTTATATGACCTAGATGACAATGCCAAATAAAAGTGGGATTCAAATCATTAGGTCGAAGTCTCTTAACATCAATGTTATAGACATGCACATTCTCAAGATTCAAAACATATAATCCATTCATTAATGGAGCATGACTATAAAGCATATCATCAAAATAAATTGAACAACAATTGTTCTTTATTATGAATTCATAACCTTCTGCTCCTAAACCTGAAGCAGAAATAATGTTTTTGCTTAAGGTAGGAACATAATAACAATTATTTAATTCCATAACTAATCCTGAAGGTAAAACTAATGGCAAAGTGCCAATAGCTAACGTAGCAACTCTTGCTCCATTGCCCACGCGAAGATCAACCTCGCCTCTTGCCAAGCCTCTACTCCCTATTAGTCCCTGCATCGAATTGCAAACATGAGCAACAGATTCGGTATCAAGTACCCAAGACATGTAGGAGAAGTGACAAGATTAATTTCTATAATATTTATACCTGAACTGGAAGCCTCACTTCCTTTGTTCTTTTTTATTTCTACTAAGTACTTCTTACAATTTCTCTTCCAATGCCCAGTCTCATGGCAATGGTAGCATTCTGTATCAGGCTTAGGACCTAGGTTGAGCTTTTTAAGCTTAGCCTATAGACTCTCGATCTCATCTTAAGTCTTTCCTTTGCCTTTTCTCTTTCCCTAAGACTTACCCTTCTTGAAGCTAGTAGTCTTGTGAACCATCATCACATGATTATAACTTTTTTTTGTGCTCTCCTCAGCACCTTTTATCATGCCATGCAACTCGGTCATTGACTTCTCCATGCCATTCATAAGAAAATTCAATTTGACGAGCTCAAAGCTCGCAGGGAGCGATTGGAGAATCACATGAGTAGCCAACTCTTGGCTAAGGAAAAAACCAAGCTTTTTCAAGCTCTCAATGTGACCAATTATTTTAATCACATGAGGACTGACCGAGCTACCTTCTGACAACCTACAAGAAAAGAATGCATTGGAGGTTTTTGTACCTCTCTGCCCCTTACTTGGTCTTGAAACATGACATTTAGAGCCACAATCATATTGTAAGCATCTGTGGTCTCATATTGCTTTTGAAGCTCAGAGTTCATGGTGGCTAGTATAAGGCAGTGTACATCGACTACGCCATTGCAGTGCTTCTCATAAGCACTCTTTTTAGCACGAGTAGCATCAGCATTCGGTTCCTTGGGATAGGGACCTTCTAGAATATATTCCTTCTTTTCTTGTTTGAGACCAATTCTCAAATTACGAAACCAGTAAATGAAGTTTGTTCCCTTCAGTTTTTCTTTCTCAAGAATAGATCACAAATTAAAGGTAGGTGTGGACGAAGTACTAGGTGTCATGATCTACAACATAAAATATCTATATGCAAAAATTCAGCAATATGTTTATGTAAAATCTTCTATTAAACAATTTAACAAAAGATACTCGCACTATATGGTTCTAAACCAAGTTTCCCTCTAACTTCATATAATGGGTTCAAGATCTATATATCATTAAGTCCTAGTGAGCTTTGGCACCACTATTAGAAACCTAGTGATTTAGGTAAGCAACCCTTGCCAATCATATCTCATATGACACTTGTTTGTTGGGTGACATCACTATGCCTCCGATGATCAACACTATGCCCTAAGGTCCAAAACCATTTTGATAGTCTAGTCAAGTTAAACCAATACTATGCTCGTGGGTGTCTGACACCCACCCCATCTTATTAAAATAGTTAATGACATCCTAGTTTGGAAGACCTACCAATTAACAATCAAAATTGTGATAGGCGTAGCAATTGGAAAGACTGATAAACTTGCATAATTTTTCTTGAGGGATACTATTCTATCATGTCAAAACATCTAATGACAAAACATGATCAACAACATAAAAGGAAAAATAAATATTCACAGATAATTATATTAAACAATGAAATAGTATGGGCCTTAACATGACAATCTCCATCACCACGCTTATTGTCCACTAAGCGATCATGCTTGAAATCACCATATTCAACTACTAAGCAATTGTTCCTAAAGGCTAGTAATGAATTACATATGACAATATCCAGGCCCTGTTTGGTATGGCTCCAACTCTTAGTTTTATAGTTGGAGTGGGTGGAGCTGTGCCAAACGGAATGGGGTTGCTCTACAAATTTTTTGGAGTTGAAGCAACCAGGAGCGGAGCAGCCGTAGTGCAATTTTTGAGAGCAACATTCCACCAGCTCCCTACAAGAAGCAGCAACTCCCTTATCAAAATACCCTTAGAGTTGAAGGTAATTACCTGTCTTTGCCGCTTCACAAAACCCCCTCACCCCACGGATTCGCCACTGTGTCACACCCACATTCTTCCCGACTCAAGCCCCATGCCCTCTATCCTCTCTCTCGCCCCTACATCATCCCCTCCAAACCCTAGGCGCCGCCGGCCGGAGATGCTCACCGCCGGCCGGAGACCTGCGCCACTGATCCTACATGCTGTCGCTTGCGTTCCGAATGCCCTCGACCTAGGATCCCTCGCCACCGAACTCCCTCACCCCATATCCCTCACCGCCGGACTCCCTCGCCCCGGATCCCTCGCTGCTGGACTCCGTCGCCCCAGATCCCTCGCCGCCGAACTCCGTCGCCGCCGAACTCCGTCGCCCCCGATCCCTCGCCGTCGAACTCCGTCGCCCCCGATCCCTCACCGTCGGACTCCCTCCCTCATCCACGCCCACCCAGCCCCGTACCAGCGCCAACGCTACTACCGCGTGTGCTGCGGATCGGGCACGCGTGGCCTATCGGAGAAATCGATAACTATGCCTTCCCCTTGGCATTGGAAGCACCCCCTCTCCCCTCTCGCTCGCTTTCCAAAGTTTGCAGAGGCGACGAGAGGCTTGTATGGTAGTGGTTCGGAGGAGGCAACGAGGGTGCATCCGATCATCGTCCCCGTTCGAGCAGGATTTTAGTCCCAAGGTATGTATTGTGGTTGGTGCATCTATGCCCCAGCTCAATTGCTGGAAGTACTGTGCTCAGCTAGAACTAGGATGTTTCTAGCTAGTAGAGAAGGCGCCTGGATTAGGGTGCTTATGGCTTTTTTTTATGGTTGCATGTTTTTCAGGGTAGGTGGAGTTGATTTGTGCTTGCTTATACAACCATTTAATTGGCAAAAGAACTTTAAAACAAGTTGCTGTTGAAATTCTAAGCTTGTTGATGCTTGCATATGGATATGCAGAAATAGACACACAGCAGCAATGGCAACATCAAATGCCAGTGCGGTTCATCACATCTTAAGCTAGTATGTTCGTAATTAGGCAATTATATTTCCCATTCCATCGTGGATTATTAATATACAATAACGTTATGTTCAAAACTGTATATACATGGGGTGAAATAGCATAATGATGGAGATGCCATGGCATAACAGAGTTCAAACCATGAGAGCACTAGGTAGCAAAATAGGAGTTGAACTGCAAATCACAAACACAAAGGATTGCTTGGTACCAAATTCTTATGTAGCCGTCAGTGTTATCCATAGCTGTGTTCAAGCATATGAGAGCATAACGACCATATGCTTGGTTTTGGCCAGAAATAACTGACTTGGTTCTGGCCAGAAATAACTGACTTGTATGCTTGTGGGATTTTGTTTCTTTAATTTTAAAAAATAGGATATCAATAGTTCAATACTTGAACACAGTTTAATGGTTTGTACAGTTGCCTACCTATCTTGCTACCATGTTTGGTGGGAACGACAGTGATGGAATAAGCCTAGTTCTGTATTTCAAGATATCTGACGGTTTTGACAAGGAGATTTCTCCTCAATTGAAGGACAACATCAATTTAAGTTCAAATTGCTTGCATTTCCATTACATCATTAGTACCTTCCTTTTTTCAAAACCCTTGGCCAAATTCGGATGACTGCTTGGTTGTGCAGATGCTTATGAATGAGGAGATGGAAAAGGTTGAGGGGTTCCCAGTAGACATCAATGTACCCTACACAGAGAGGTTGAAAATTCTTGCTAGGTTTGTTAACCCTGAGGACTTGCAACTTAGCACAGCTGAGAGGAAGCTTATGCAAACCTACAACCAGAAGCCAGTGCTATCTCACCCCCAACACAAATTCTACAAGGTACAAACTAATTATATTTCCTCACATGTCCATTAACTCACTGGTGCTCAAATCTTCATGTCCTCCAAGTTCTGACTGAAACATGTTCTTGTGTTCATTATGGTGTAGAGTTCAAATTACTTCGAGATCGATATCAATGTGCATCGGTTCAGCTTCATATCGCGGAAAGGGCTCGAGGCCTTCCGAGAACGATTGAAACATGGAGTTCTTGATCTTGGCCTAACCATTCAGGTACTTTTCTTTTGCTCCTGGCCTTGAGAATCGTTGGCCCGAATAACATGTTCTTAACTAAAACTTAAGCACGGTGTGATCTTGGTGCAGGCACAAAAGGCTGAGGAGCTACCTGTGCATGTGTTGTGCTGCATGAGGCTGAACAAGATCGATTTTACTGACAACGGGCAAATACTGACGCTGATAACATCCAGTGATGAATAAATCTATCATGTCACTAAAATGTACTAACTTTGAGTAAAAGGAGTTGTATAGATCGGGAGATAGTAGTAGGAACTAACGCAAATTTATGCAGCAAGCTGCATACAGATCTTGTGAATACTCATTATTTGCCCCCCAAAAATGGAGCAATCTGCAGTCTAAAGTTGTGTGTACATATCTATCTTTTGTTACTGATCGACGATTAACTAATTGTTTGGCACAGATGAGTGTCCTTAGCTCCTATTTTCTGATCTTCAACTGTGCGATCTTCATGGTACGACTAACAAGTATAACAGGCGAGTAACATGCTTCGTGTATGTTAACACTACAGTTCACGTACGTGAATGCAGAGGCCGATGAGAAATTGCGTTAATCTGTTTGTTAATCAGCTAATCAGCAAACAATAAACGTTAATCTTGGTGTTAATAAGTCGAATTACCATGTAAACAATAAGAAATCTGATAAAAATACAAGTCACGAAATCAAGGTTACTCTCGTCTTTTTACATAAATTATTCTGATTCATGGAGAGAGAGTTAGCTTTCTAACCAAACATATCCTAAAACTACTCCAACTTCTCAGGGGAGTGGATCCAAAAGTGAAGCTGGAGTTGAAGTTGCAAAAACTTGAAGCGGAGCCATACCAAACAGGGCTCAAGTATCACTTGTCGGCACACAGACCGTTTATACAATAATATGTAGTTCGATAGCTATAACACAACATGATATGCTTGCCATGAAAAATCCATACATACATCACATACACAATAGGCTATACTATTCACATCAATCCCTGCAAAAGGAGTTATGCATAGAATCTAATTCTATCGGGTGACATGAACACATAATACTATATAACGCGTCAACGATTACCTAGCATGGTAGTCCCGCTAGCCGGTTAGCGGGCTGAGTTAATCATCTGGTAATAGAGTCGAGACATGAACCTTATTCACGTAATCGAGCCTTGGAAATTCATCGGTTTAATCATATTAACCCTATTCTGAACCAATCTGATCACTTCTTCCATACGACTACGCATTGCCGCATACCCGGATGGAGTATCATACAATGCGATCGTGAACAAGCATAGTTAATCATCTGGTGCTATCAACTCATACCTCCCACAAACCCATCTACTATCGCCGAAAGCCGATTGATCTTATCAACCAGTGCCTAAACGGCTCCATCCATATGAACCGATATAGGTTACCAAATTAGAACAGTAGTAGATCCAATCTATTACTGCCACAAATCAAGTATATGCAACCGATCTAGATAAAAAACTACACAAGATGACTCTAATATCACTGAAAGGATACATGTAGGCTACACTAGTTGGCATTTCAAAATTTTATCATGTAAACCAAGAAGCCATGTAAGCAAGAGATCATAAATCGTTGCCACTAGACGCGCAGTGCAACAAAAGAAGAGTTGGAGTAGCCTGATCCAATGTCAAGCACGTTGATGAAGTGATCATAGTCGATCGTCCAACATCCTTGGCACCGATCGTCTCCTCTATCAACCTATGATGTTCCTTGCGTAGGTCGTAGATCGTCCTTAATCAGCGCATCAGCAATCGTAGCAGCGCCTCTACGGTATCCACACGTCCAGGGGTGGAACATCGTACGTCGATGTGCTAGCATAAATGCGCACAACAGGGCCTTTGAGAAGATGGGGCTAGGGTTTTGGTGGAACAACTCACGTCTCTCCCAACAGCCCCATACACCCCCTTATTAAGAGCCCATAACTGTTCCTATCCAAACTCGTTTGTTCCAATCCGTTAAGTGTGCGACCCTGTAGGTTCATACGTAATCAGTTGTGACTCGGAAACTCCTTTCCGACCAAGAGTCGTTAGCAGTTCCTAGTAGGATATAACGATTCAGGAATACACATAAATATTGTATCAGACGAACCTTATGCAATATGATCTGCGACCAGGTCCTTATCACTTACGACCAGTTTGTATCTCCATATGACTAATTCATATTTAGTTACGACCAGTTCGTAACTCCTTACAACCAATTAGTGATCATGTTCGACCAGTTTATGACCAGTCCGTATCTTGTCGGACTGAACGATCTGCTTGCGTATTCTTCCTTTGCCTCACGATATCTGGTTGAACTCTAAGTGAGATATTTTGTCATTCATAGATTGTTCAATACTTTCTCAATCAAGCGATAGATAACTTTATGTGGTTGACTCTTTGACCACTAGTAGCACAACCATGCACTTTCTGTATCTGACCACATCGAGGGGTCCAGAAATATCTCTCCTATTATGTTAGGAGGGGCAAATCCCATATTCGACCAGTCACATCCCTCCGCATGTTTCATAGCATATCCGAAAGCTACCTTTATAGCTATCCAGTTACGAAGTAGCGTTTGGTAACCCCTAAGTGTACTATTACACATGTAGGAGACCATGTTGATCTCAGGTCTAAGGATTATACATAATCATTGCTTGAGACCAACTGATGACACATAAATCACAACAATCTCAATAGTGTCTCAAAGTGGGTCAATCCAACACCATGTTCTCTAACATGTGTTCACATTATTGATTCGATATCCCTATATCTATGACCGGTGAAACATAGTCATTAATCAATACATGTGCGGGTCGATAAGTCACTAGTGTTCCGACTAGTGACATCTGGTCAAGGATACATTTAGAATGACATCGTATAAATTAAGGAGCTTTACCAATAAGTCATATACTTGTTAATTTTTATAAATGATAATTCATCTAATGAACATAATACTCCCTTTGTTTTTTTAATTGACGTTGACAAATGTGTTGCAGCACTACAGGACGTCAATTAAATAAAAACGGAGAGAGTAATATTTATTCTATAACTTATAAACATAGTTATAATACAATCATCTCTATGATTACCTCGAACATATCATCAACAGACCTCGTTTCGGAGGAGGACGACCGCCACATCTTCACGACGTCCGCCGGGGAGAGGGTCGTCGATTGGCAGCGATTGACCACGAAAACGGGATGGTGAGGCCTAGGGGTGTCGATTAGTGGTCATCACCAGTGAGTTGGGCAGAGATCGCCGGCCAATTTGGTAGTGGAGCGGGGAGGGGAGGGGAGGTGAGAAGGGAATCGATCTTATCTGGTGAGGTAGGGAACGAAAGGGAGGTTGAGGAGGGAGAAGTAAAAGAAGTGTGGTTTACATGTGGGCCAAGATTGGTGGTGTAATTTGTTTTATGTTCTCAGGGTTCCCTGTGTAAAAGTTGGCCTCAAATGTAAATTAGGATAATCCAGGGGCTGAAATAGAAAAAATTGAGGGCTGAAATACAAACAAAGGAAGTCACCACACTGAAGCCAGCAAGCAATGTAGATGAAATTTTTGTGTAGTGGTTTGAGCTGATCTGGATTTTGGAGCACTATGTTTCTTTTAGAGCTACCAACATTGTACATGTCCTGATTTCGCTGCTGCAAGGCCCCATAGGGCCACACCTCTATTCGCAAATTGCAATCGCATATTAGACTCGAGTACTGGACTCCACCAGCGAGCGAAGCCCCGCGCGCGTGGTCCAGCAGCCGCCGCGCCTCGATCGCAAGTGCCGAGCGGTGTGCGTCGCTGCCGTGCTCCATATATGTCGGGCTGGTCCCTTCAGACTGCTCGCCAATTTATTGCACCGCTTGCTTGCTCTAATGCCCGGTGCCATCTCCGGCCACAGGCGTGGCCGTGGTCCTGAACGCAAGCAGGCAAACATCCAAACATGTTGCGAACCTAGTACTAGTATGTTTTTGATGCATGCTGGTTTCTCCGTCACAACAATTTGTAGTGCTACTGCTTAATCGGAACTTTGCTTTTGTCTAGGTGATCCTCACCTGTGCCGTTAACCCTACGAATACGGCAAAATTCTACTAGGAATCCACCCATAATTAGTAAAATTGGCCACATGACATTACAATTCCGTATTATTGATGGTAGGACATATAACTTTCGTGACTTTGTCGAAATACACTACGAAAGAGTGGCTATTTGAATTGGGACACTAAGGCCAATATAATATTATTTTTTGACTGTTTGAGGAGAGAGAATATTGGGCGCCTTCCGGTCGCCGCCTGCTCACCGTGAGACGTATCGGGGCTGGCGATGGAGGAGGCAGGGGACGCCGACGTGACGTGCTATGGAAGCATGGATTGCGTTGAGCAGCTGCTGCGTCACCTAGTCGTGAGCGTGTGTCAGCCGTAGCTTTGTGTCCCTCCAACTCTAGCTCCAGCAGCTGCACCCTTCTCCATAGGCGTCGACAACCGCCCCCACCTCTGCCCTGCTCCGACGACCAAACTTGGCCACAGCGAGAACGGTGGGCTCCACCGTCGATCCAGGTCATCCTCACTGTCCTCCGTGCTGTGCTCGTGCCTAAGGGTGAAAGCGGATCGGATACAGACGGATAATAACTCTGCTATATTTATTTTCATATTTTTTCCCAGATGCAGATATCTAATCACGGATACCGGATATTTAATACGGATCACGAATAATATCGAATCTGAATACGGAGCTTAATACTTAATCAAACGAATACGATCACATATATTTTTTTCGAACATGAAAACCTCTTAAATTGCATATCAGAAATTAATAAAAACATATAACTAGTTTGTTTGATGCAAACATTCATGAATTGTTCATATTTTCAGTAAGCACACATAACATTGGCACTAGCAAGGTGTATTAATTAGTTCATCACAAATATAACACTTAGTGTATCACATTTAGCTCATAAGTCATAACTCATAAGTCAACATACATAAAACTTAGTTCATCACAGACATATATAGTTTAATAATGCCAAGAATCCAAAATATCATGTCATAATAAGCGGCAGGCCAGCAGCATCTCGCCATGTCTATAACTTAGTTATTCGCACGAGGCTTAAATAAATTAGTTTGGTCCAAAAATATACAAAGCCAATATTTTATTAATACTGGTGTTTAATTCTACTGTTAAATTACTATTACTAATAATACTTAGTAGAAAATACCTTAATACTTAATTTCTATTTTTTTACCTAATCTTTTCTCTTATTCCTAGTCCATTTCTTAATTTCTCTCTTTTTCTTAACCCCCACCCAATCTCCCATTATTCTCTCTCCACCTTATCAATCGGCTGAAGCACACAGGCCATCCCATCTTCTTCCTGGCTCCATTTTCTTCCCCGTTCTCTCATTCCCTCCAATCCTTCCTTCCTCCATTTTTCTCTTGGTATTTGATTCGGCCGGAGCTTCACCAGCGACTGGTACTGCCTCTACTGCCTCCACCGCCGGCGCTCTGCACCGCCATCGGTCCGCTTCTGCGTCACCCCGTCTTAGCCTCGGTTCGCGCCCCCTTGGCCTTCTACGACCTGTGCGCCTCCTAGCCTGTGCCGGCGGCCCACGTCTACCTCCGGCGCTCTCGACTCCGATTGGCCCGCGTCATCTCTCTCCTTGGCCCGGCCTAGCTCATGCCGCCGCTTTGCCCGGCCGTCGGCCCATGTGCCTCTCGGCCGAAGCTTCTCTGCTTTGCCGGCCCGGCCCTCTGGCTCATGGCGCCTCCGTGACTCGCCGTGAGCCGGCTCGGCATGGTGCCTGCTCGCGTGCCCACCCTTGCTCCCTAGTTCAGGTCCGGCCGTGTGGGTGGGCTGGGCAAGGCTGTTCTCAAATTTCGGATATCCGGATTAGGCTTATCCGGATAATCCGTATTCGTATTTGTTTCTGCCGGATATCTTGTCTGTTGTATTCGTTTCCGTTTTCAAAAAAAAAAAAATAATCCGAATCCGTTTCCGATCCAAAAATTATCCGAGGAAAATCCGATCCGGGACAATTCGAATCCGCTTTCGTCTGGATCGGTCGGAAACTATCCGATTCATTTTCACCCCTACTCGTGCCTCCTCCACCTAATTTTATTATGATGTCTTGTAGCCAATTTGGCCTTCGTAATTTTATTGGCTAGCTCAAGCCGTACGAAAATTTATGCAGTTAATTGGATGACTTAACTAGTATGACCGATTGGAATACGAAGTATATGAACGTGGGTTCATATGAACCCACTGTCCAAACGGTCCATGATGTTTAAAGATCCGTGCAGGAAATATTTTTCCATTTCTTTTCTGAGTTTCAAAATTGCTTGGTGGGAGAGAGAAATGTCGTACAATGTGGACTCCACCGTGTCCTCTTTTTATCATCTCATCCCATCATCACGATTTTTTTTAAATAATCTATTTTTTATTCGGAACTACAGAAATAATAGTACCTAATTTTTGATGTCAGAAATAACCTTGTGTCGTTTCACAGTTAGACGGCTTGGGATAGTCGCTATACTGGTGAGCGACACATGTTGAAGTCGCTTAACCGTGAGGCTACTGCTCCAAGTCGCCCAACAACCGAGCGACATGCATTGGCGTCGCCCTTTAGTTGAGTGACTTGACTAAGTCGCCCAACCACTGAGCGATTTTAGGTAATAGCTGTCATATTCAATAAATCCGATTGGAATAATTGTGTTATAATAAATATTACATTTCGTATGTATTACATTTAGAAATCTTATTGTATGATGTTATTTTTTTTTGAAAATAAAAGTGTGGTGACAAGGTTGGTTGGTCTATTTGTTATTTTCGTAGAATATCAAGGGTACGAAATTTGTCAGACTCGCAATAACATTTTGTGATCGTCGTATATTGTTGCAGTTCGCTAAATTTCTGAAGAATTTTGTGAGGACGATTGAGATAGTATTGAGTCGTAAGTAGGAAGGTAAGTGATATTACGATGCGCAAGGGAATAACATGGGGCGACAGTTGGCTGGAGGCACCATTTTTTTATTTAATCTTTTTTTTGCAATTTTTTAAAAGTTAATCCCTCTCGAACTATCCATAACTTAAAAGTAGAGAATATATATGTGAACCATATATAAGACCATCATTTTAACTGAGCGTAAATACATATATGGACTAAAAATCTTTTTGTGGATTGATAACCTTTGACACTTCAGCGTATATATCCTTCACAAACAATATTTTCAGGCCTTACCCAGAAGTGATACATGTTGTTGGATGTCTATATAATGATGCTGGTAATAACTCGGAAGAATCGAATGCGAAAAGACGAAGAGATTTGATGTTGCGAATTAAAATAGACTTCATAATGAAGCTAGGAATAACACGACGCATAGGGTTTGGTTACGTGCATAAGAAACATCATCATACACGATGCAACAAACCGAAGTACTCCTACGATACATATACGCCTTTTTGGAATGAAAATAGATTCGACCTTCGACGGGGGATTAGTACAGAATGGTCCGACCTACTACGTGGACCGGGACTATTTTTCCTTCATTGCTAGCTCGTCGTTGAACTCCTCGCCAGCC